>WOAB01000710.1:0-1342106 GCA_027886185.1 Rheum nobile | reverse complement strand
CTAGGAATGATCAATGATCGATCTATCAATCTAAAGTGTAGATATTTGTTTGGCTGAGTTATTTCCCTAATTTGATTTCAAGTCTTTGTTTTTATTTATTTATTTTATTTATTTTGTTTTTAATCAGCAAACCCCCTGGTTACTTGTTGGTATACAATTACATCGTTGGAATAGTATTTGATTCTCTGTGGGATTCGGCCCTTGCTTACTAGACTACATTAGTTAGGTTTGTTTAGGATTATTTTGTATAGGTGTCACGACAACGCCCTACCAAATTTGGCGCCGTTGCCGGGGAGTCAAAATTTCTGTTTTTGTGTTTTTGTTTGTTACCAACTTTGGTGTGGACCTCTCTTATCGTCCACACCCTGCTACTGATTTTTGTATTTTCTTTTTTGATTTTGATGCAGATATGGATTTTTGGGGAGAGCCACGATATGACCCATACTCCTTCGCATACACTCCAGGGTGGAGAGATCACCCCAATTCGAGTTATGGGTACCAGCAATACCCTCCATATGGTCATGACTACCAGGAGTTCTACCCGGAGCCACAATCGTTCTACCAGCAGGGTACTCCACGGCAGTACAATCCGGCCTATGAGCATAGACTACTAGTGTCCGATCCAAGTTCCCACATGTCGACTGAGGATTTAATTCAATCTCTTACGCAAAGTATGATCCAACATGAACAAGAGATGGATTCCAGGTTCCAGAATTTGGGGAATCAAATGGAGCACTTGACTCAAGAAATTAGCAGAATAGAGACCACAATGTCGGCAAAACAGCTATTTCACCCAGTAGTGCACCAGAGAGAGGATGTCTTTTCAATGACCCTCTAGAGTACTGAGCAACTGAATGTCGCTCCTAGTGCTGAAAAGGATGACACAGAAGACGAGAACTCTCTGTCGAGTTCACCGTACTCGCGGCAGGAACACCGCACCCGCGGTGGGACTACAGAAGAGCAACTGAGCTCTCAGTCGAGATCACCGCACCCCGCGCCACTCTCGCCACACCCAGCGGACACACCACCGCACCCCGCGGTGAGTCACCGCACTCGCGGTGACGGAGCCCCAGAATTCCGAGACTTTTCTGTCGGGACGACCGCACCCATGGTGGATTCTGACCGCACCCACGGTAGACCTTCTGGAGTTGTGAAAGAGCCCTACGTCGACACCTATGTTCGTCCATACTTTCCCCCTCTCGGTTCTGAGAAGCCTCCCGCACCCTTCCCTGAGGCATTACATGTTACTCGAAGGCTGAAGAACAACAATGAAATCTATGAGGCCTTCAGTGACTGTGCAGAAACCGTTCCTTTGGTCACACTGGCAAACAGCGTCCCTCGCCGCACAAAAGTTTTAAGGGCGCTGGGCAATATCAAAAAGAAACCAAAGGGGAAGCACAAGAATGCGGCCTTGGTACAAATGGCGGATTTCTACACACTGGATACGGGGCAGGACAAACATGCAGCCCCTGAGATGTTGGGTAGGCCATTTCTGAAGATGGCAAGTGCAATCATGGGCGTATACAGCAGTCCAACCATCATGAAGTGCACAAGCATGGGGGGAAAGCTCAACAGGGAGTATACAAAGAGGCATCCCCCTGATATAGATCCCAAGAGTTCAATTGCTTTGAGCAACCCAAGTTAAGTGGGAGAATACCAAGTCAAGCCATGTCAATAACTAAGGCGCTGTCCGGGAGGCAACCCGAGGTATGTTTTTCTTTCTTTGCTTTTTTTTTCTTTGTTTATGCTTTTGTTTTGGTGTGTTTTGTTTTTGTTTTTGTTTTTCTTTGTTTCTAACTAACCTGCAGGGATGAGACCTATGCGAATTGAAGAAGGTGTTTCCCACACCATTGTAAGTCTTTTTTTTCCTGCACTAATAAACTCCCCGAAAAAACCTTAAACGAGGAGAAAAAAAAAATTTAAATAAATAAAAATTCCGAAAAAAAAAGAAAAAAAGAAAAATTGGAATCTAAGATAACAAAAAAAAAAAGTTATACCGTAGGCCAATTATCCGGAGTTCCCCATGGAGAAGGTGCGCATCATGTTGTCAAGGAGGAAACACTAGCCCCACACATTATTTGACAATGATGATGGCCCTACAATTGACAGCTGAGGAGGAGGAACACTAGAGCCCCCCACGATTACATATGGGCTCTACAATGTGTTCGTAGAAGGCCGTGCAACCCCGACATCCTTGCTATGCCACTACTCACCAAAGTGGTTTCCTCTTGGTTGCACGGTAGGAGAAGATTATGGAGTTGAAGAAGACACCCGCACAACACCAGCGACCTGTGCGTATAATGAAGACCGCCAGCAACAAACAAAGTGTCCAAGCCAACTCTGCGGCGTCTGTGAGTTATTTTTTGCTCTTCCCTGTGCTTCCACTCTTTTGTCTTTCATTACATTGAGGACAATGCAATGTTTAAGCATGAGGGAGAGTTCTATACTTGCTACGTTGTTGAGGAGAAAAATAAAAAAATTTGAAAAAAGACAAAAATTTGAAAAAAGGCAAAAATTGAAATCCTGGGATAGGTCGAAAACCCGAAAGGGCGGCCTAGGCAATAAGCAGGTGGCTTGGACCAGCATTAGGCTGGGGTAATAATTGGTCAAGAGTGATGTGAGTATATTGTGAGCCCATCTATTGAAAAATGAAATGAGTGGCTTGGTGAAAACCCGAAAGGGCGCCTTGGCAAAATGAGTGAAAAGAAGAAGAGTGATTTTTAGGACTCCTCATTTTACCTGGCGTGGCGACATAAGAAGAGGTGATATAAGGAGGATTCGGGTAGGTCACTCTAGAGGGATAAGAAGATAGATGAGAGATAGGATTAGAATTTGTTTTCACTCTATGGTGTTTGAGATAAGCTTGGGGGAAGTACTCTGCTTTCCTTTTAGCTTGGTTGTGTGGGGTGTTGAGATTTTCTTGATTTGATGTTGTGTTGTGCTGTGCTGTGCTTATTTTGTATGGTTGTCTGGAGTTTATTGTTGGGTATGATTCTTGGAGGTTGAGTTTTCTATGCTTCCTGAAACCTTGGGGATTGAATTGGAGGAGTAGGTTGACTTTAGCTTACTCGAGGACGAGCAAGGTTTAAGCATGGGGGATTTGATCGGTGCTATTTTGTAGTGTATTTCTAGGGGTTATTACCAGGTTTGAGGCGCCATTTGGTTGGATTTAGAGCACAATTGGAGATTATGGAGTTAAAGCGGATAAATGTGATTTTGGTGGTCTGGAGGAGCTAATTGAAGATATCTAGAGGAAGAGGAGTTGACTACCTGAGAAGGAGCATGATTTTCGAAGAAAATGACGGTGAAGAGAAGAGGTCGCGACAACGGCTAAATTCGGGAATTTAAATTGGCCACTTCGAGAGCAAACCGCGATCGCGGCCCGAAGGCCGCGACCGCGGCCATCATGCGTGAAGCGAAGCCAGCTTAATTAAGCAAGCCCATGTGAAGCTGGAATTAGAGGAAAGGCACGTGAAGAAGAAAGGCCCATGAAGGTCTCGGCCCAAATGGAATGAAGGCTCGGCCGCGTGATACGAAGCGAGAAGCGGGAATTGAAACGGGGCATGACATCAGCGGGAGCTGATGCTGTTTGGATTTGGGCCGCGCGCTAGTGGGCCGAGAAGTTGATTTGCTGGAGTTGGGCCAAGCAGCTGAATGCACGAGAGATTGGGCCAATTGAAGAGGCCGAGAACGAGCTGCTGAACGAGAATTCAAGGCCGAGAAATTCGTTTGTTTATTTTGTTATTATTTTATTATTATTTTTACCATACTTTTAGAATTAGGTTAAAACAAATTTTAGTTAACCTAGTTGCCACCAGAAAATAGTTAGACCTAGTTTCATTCATCGTTGTTTTTCCCTTTTGCTCAGGCAGACAATTGAAGCCTTTGGATTGATTGGATTGTGAGTTTATTCCTTTAATCTTTCTATGATTGTATTAATTTTCTCTCGTGCTTAATCTCATTGATCATATATCGATTCCCCTTGATTTGTTGATTAAGAAATCAAATAGATTTTAATAGTAGTTCCCCCTAGATTGACAACCTAGAGAAATTATTATTATGCTATTGGTTCCCCTTTTGCATACAACCTGTTGAGATTGTTATTGATCATATTACTAAGGATTGGAGGAGACTGGTTGAGAATCTAAATCCCTTAGTTTGTGTAGAGAATTAATTACATGCAATTGTATAACTGGTTGCTACACTTGCATGTACCTATCTATTCCCGAACTTCCTGCTGCTATTGAATTAAATCGTGAAGGTTAGTAGGGATTTGTTTAATAGTTAGGGTTATCAGGACTGGTTGGACTGGTAACTAATTCAGAACATGGATTAGGACTTTCATGAATATTGAGGACTAGGAATAATCAATGATCGATCTATCAATCTGAAGTGTGGATATTTGTTTGGCTGAGTTATTTCCCTAATTTGATTTCAAGTCTTTGTTTTTATTTATTTATTTTATTTATTTTGTTTTTAATCAGCAAACCCCCTGGTTACTTGTTGGTATACAATTACATCATTGGAATAGTATTTGATTCTCTGTGGGATTCGACCCTTGCTTACCAGACTACATTAGTTAGGTTTGTTTAGGATTATTTTGTATAGGTGTCACGACAACGCCCTATCACTTGGCGCGTTGGTGAGGCCAAATGGCATGACAAGCCCCTCGTAGAGGCCATACTTCGTCTTTAATTCCATTTTCCATTTATCACCCTCTTTCATCCAGATTTAGTGGTAGCCACTCTAGAGATCAACTTTGTAGAAAAGAGTGGCACCATGGAGCTCATCAAGCATGCATCAAGGCGTGGGATAGGGTGGTGATACTTGACGGTTATTTGATTAATGACGCGACACTCAACACACATGCGCCATGAACCATCTTTCTTTGGCACAAGGATCACCAACACGACACAAGGGCTCAAACTCTCACGGACATAACCCTTGACCATGAGTTCTTGAACTTGGCGTTGAAGCTCCTTTGTCTCCTCGGGGCTAGTGCGGTAGGCCGCTCGGTTGGGAAGTGAGGCGTCGAGGACTAGATCAATTTGGTGCTCTATCCCCCACACCGGCGGAAGGCCCTCGGGTAGCTCTTCCGGGATCACATCAGAAAACTTTTGTAGAAGCGCAACGACACTAGGCGGCAAGTCGCCGCGGGGTGAAGGAGTAGCGAGACATTGCTTGGGCACCAACAAGAAGCATGGGCGCCAGCCTTGGAGCACTGGGGTGAGGTGGTGTTGGAGCACCAAAAGGAGTCGGGTCTTGCAGCACCCTTGAATAGGCACCACAGGACTAGAGGGTGGCGCCATGGGTGGGGGCGTGCCATGTGATGCGCCTATGGGGGCGCCAGGGGAGCACGCTGTGACACTGCGAGAGCCCTAGGGCACTGCGCTTCCCAGTGAGCGCGCATGAGAGCCACAACAAAGCTGGATAGTGGGGGCGCCATTGAGGCGCGCTGCAACTGAGAGGCCACCTGAGCACGTGGGCGTTGCGCCATCACTGGGGCACACCTGCCCTAGGGCACTACTAGGGGCCTGGGGCGTGATTCCAGGGGCGTGCGCCGTGGTGCCATGGGAGCGCGCTGCGGTGCCATCGCCGCTCTTGTTCGTCTTGGCACCATCTTGGCGGGGGGGTGCCGGCGGTTGGCTGCCCTCAATGGCCTTAAGGCGGCTCCTTTCCACTTGATCATCCAAGATTTCCCGTGGAGTCATGGGAAGCATGGTGAAGCACTTTCCATTGTGTATGAAGACATAGGTGTTGAGGAACCCATCATGAAGCGCCTTGCGGTCAAATTGCCACGGATGACCTAGCAAAAGGAGAGTGGAGTCCATACTAATAACATCACAAAGGACCATGTCCTTATAATAGCCAATTTGAAATGTGATGTGGCATTGCCTTGTTACCATATCACCCTTACCTTCAGAGATCCATTGTAGGCCATACGGTTAGGGATGAGGAGTTGTTGTGATGTTGAGGTGCTTGACCACCTTCTCATTGATGATGATGCAACAACTTCCTCCATCCATAATGACGCTAAGGGAGGCGGTTTGGACCAAGCAACAGGTGTGGAAGAGATTTTCCCGTTGGTCCTTCAAATCTCCCTCAAGCACGGAGAGGACACGCCTTATGACCAAGCTTAGTAGTCTTCCGGCGGTGGTGTCATATGGGGCGCAAGCATAGTGGTCCACTTCGGGCGCCTATTGGAACTCCTCGTAGTAACTCTCCTCTTCGACCTCGGGCTCATCCTCAAAGGACTCATACTCGGATTTGGTGGTGAATAACACCCTCTTGTTGTTCACGCAATCACGTTGCACATGGCCGCGGCATTGGTAGTTGAAGCACACACGATCCAGTGCACGGTCATCAACGGGGGTAGTGGGGCGCGCCGCAGGCGCCAGGGGGCGCGCTGCCGCAAGGGGGTGCAAGCGCGCGGTGGCACCGCTGGGGTGTACGGCCGCGGGAGCGGCTGGGGCGGCGATGGGGTGCGGCTGTGAGGAGAATCGAGAGTTAGTGGAAACTAATGGACTTGGATTAGAACCATACCTTGGATTTTGGGTGCGTGACCACGTGGCTATCTTCTTGCGTTGGAGTTGGTTGTAGAGCTCCATGGCCGTGTGCATGAAAGTGTTGATGTCCTTGATGCCGAGATTTGTCAATGGCTCGTGGATGTCAATGTCAAGGCTGCGCAAGAACATGCTCCATAGTGTGGTGGGGGATGCAACAACACCGGCCTTATGGACAAGCTCCTCCAACTCGGCAAAGAACTCCAATGGGATGTGTGACTCTTGTCGTGCGAGGGCGATCTTGAGGCGCATTTGCTCCTTGTATTCCTCATGCACTTAGCGCTTGTGCATCACAAACATGGGTTGGTTCGAAGCTACGACTGGTGGCAAGCGGCGATGCTCACGGTCATTTGTGAAGTGGTGCCACCAAGACCGGGCTCCATCGATGAAGTGAAGGGTGGCAATCTCAACCTTTTCCCTCTCATTGTAATGGTAATGAGAGAGGGCATACTTCGTGCTTTGTTGCCACTCAAAGACCTTAGCGGCATCATATTCGCCACTAAATGGTCATTTTTACCTTGATCTTGCGGCGTTGGCCATAATTAACCACGAGAGCGGGGTGGTTGCGGCAGGGGCCGTGATCACGACCCTCATGGCCATAGCAGGGAAATGGAACCTCATCACCGTATTGCTAATGGCCATGGTGGGGAGGTGGCACCTCATCACTGCGGCGCTCATTGCCGTGCCGTGGGTGGCCACGACCTCGGGCGGGGTCGCGTCGGGGCAAACTCTCGGGGAAGTAATCCTCATCATGCTCTTCATCACAGATTTCCCTAATAGGACCTTGATAGCGTTGGTCCTTCTCATCATCATAGAGTGTGTCTCTCTCATCCTCAAGGTCATCATAGTAGTCGCCACGGGGCGCGTGGCTCTCGCCACCATCGGAGTCATGGCGCCAAGCATTGTGGCGACGCGATGACTATCGGCGGTCGCGGCCGCTGGAGCGTGCCCCGGGTCTAGTGCAGAACCCTCCATCCGAGGACGCGGTATCAGACTCATACTTATGTGGTTTGGGACATGGCGACGCACGTGGGTTGTAGAGCTCACTTGGATCAACTCGCCCCGGGGGGCTCTAAATTTGGGAAGGAAGCCGATGTGGAGGCGGCATACGCGAAGTGCCTTGCCCTTGTCGCCTGGTGCGCCTTCACGGCGGCGTGCGGCATAGTGGCTCCCTGGGTCCTTGTAGACTTGGGGAGTTGGACCCGTGGGAAGGGGCATAGGCTACATCACGCGCGCTTGAAGCGCGATGAATTGGCGCTTGAGCTCGGTAATCTCGGCATCCTCGGCTTGATCCACCGAGGGCAAAGGTGGTGATGGGTTGTCACGGTTGGCGGCTAACCCTTGATCATCCATGGAGCTTGTACCTATGGTAACCATAGACCACACAAGTCAAAAGGTACAAGGCTAGCAATAACCAAGTAGTCACAAGTCTTTACCAAGTTAATTTCAATGATACCACTCGTGGGTAGTCTAGGCAAGTGGTAACAAAAAATTTAAGGGAGTCAAGCAAGCTAGCAATGGCAATCAACAAGTAACTTCACACTCCTTAAAATTAAAATCACACATGGGAATCAAAGCAATAAGACCAATGACGTGGTCCGAGGCTTATCCTTGTTTTAGTGGCTTTGAGAAAGAAAGATGGAGGAATGGGCTTAATGAGCCTTGTTGTCGCGGTGAAGGGCTAGGCACCAAAGCCTTGGTGTGCCTTTGACCCAAACTTGCTTCTTCTTTTTGTCTCTTTCTTTTTTTTGTATTTAATCTCCTCTCTTTTTTTGAATGGAAACGGCTCTTTTTTTTAATGGAAATGGCCGGCAACAAGGTGACTAGACAAAACTTGCCCCTTTTGTGGGGGGGGACAAGTTATTTTGAAGAGAGAAAGTGGAGGAGATAAGTGGCCACAAATGGATAACATCAACAACCCCACTATCATGTGACTTTTAACGCTTTAATCCCAAGGGAGATACCAACAAAAGGACAGCTTGGAAGTTACCCAAAGAAGGCCAACAAGGAAGGTAACTGGAAGGCGTAAAGTGTTTTGTCTTTTTCCCACTTTGGGTGTGGTCCCTTTTGGTTGTCTTGGATCAAGGGAAAGGTGGCGGCAAGCTATGGGAGTTTGGGGAGCGGCTGTGCGGTGGTGCGGTGGGCGGAGGAGTGGTGGTGGGCGGCCACGTTCTGAGGCCGCTTCTAGTCAGCTACCGCCTCAGTCTTATGAGGATCAACCATAACCCCATTCTCATTAATCACATGGCCTAAGAAAGCCACCTCCTTAATCCAGAAGTCACACTTAGACAACTTAGCATACAACTGATTTTGTCTAAGGACCGACAATGTGATACGAAGATACTCCTCGTGAACTTCCTCATTTAGAGAGTAGATCAGGATATCGTCGATAAATACCACCACGGACTTGTCGAGTACTGATGGAAACATTTGTGCATCAAATCCATGAAAACTGCCGGAGCATTTATAAGCCCAAATGGCATGACTACGAACTCGTAGTGTCCATATCTCGTCTGAAACGCAGTCCTCGGAATATCTTCCTCACGAATCCTGAGCTGATGATACCCAGGTCTCATATCGATCTTGGAAAAGACTTTCGCTCCCTGCAGTTGATCCAAAAGATCATCTATCCTTGGAAAATGTTATTCTTGATGGTGACCTTGTTCAACTCTCGATAGTCGATACAAAGCCTAAACGAACCATCCTTCTTCTTGACAAACAAGACAGGAGCGCCCCAAGGCGATGCACTCGGCCTTATATATCCTTTCTCGAGTAGCTCCTCAAGTTGTTTCTTCAATTCTTGCATCTCTGCTCGAGCCATCCGATAAGGTGCTTTAGAAATCGGCAAGGTTCTAAGCTCTAGATCAATAGTGAACTCCACGTTACGATTCGATGGTAAACCGGGTATCTCTTCAGGATAAACATCCGGATACGCACATATGACAGGAACATCATGAACTGAAGTCTCATCCTTCTTAGGCTTATCCACATAACACAAGTATCTGACACAACCTTATCAAAGTAGCTTAAACGCAGCCATCGCATTGATCAGCTTTCCGTTATCGGCCTCGTTGCGATTCTTGAACTTACACACAAACTGGCCCCTAGATGAAACTGTCACTGTCCTTGAGCTGAAATCGATTACCGCCCCGTGATGCATCAGCCAGTCCATACCGAGAATGATGTCGTATGGAGCCATGGCTATATAGATCAAGTCGGCTTTGAACTTCCGACCTTGAACGGTAATCAGAAATTCCGACAGTCGCTTGGTTCCTACTAATTGCTCACCATTGGGATGGTTCACCACGAATGGTTCGCAAGATTCATTGCACTTTAACCCTAACTTAGTTACACACTTCTCCGAAATAAAGGAATGAGTGGCACCAGAATCAAACAATATGCACACGGATGTAGAGTGAAGGTATATAGTACCTTGAGCAATCGGAGCGTTCGGTCCGTCAGCCTCATGCATCTCATACAGCCGTTGACCCTGACTCATTGGAGCAGCTGGGGCCTTTCCCTTGTTCTGAGCAGTTATTTGCATTAAGGTGCTAGGAGTCCCTACAGGCTTGAATCGAGGTCGGTTGTTATGGCTAACTGAACCTTGCTACGACTCATCCTCCTTCTGTCTCCTTTGAGGACAAAAAGTTTGCAAATGCCCTTCCTTCCCGCATGCAAAGCACGTTCTCTTGCCCTTCGTGCACTCATTACTCTTGTGCCCCGGCGTTCCGCAGTTATAGCACTGAATCAAGTTCTTGCTTTGGCCCGAGCGTTGAGTAGGACCTGACTGCGTCTCCTCAGTTCTTGCTTGACCAGATTTGGAAAAGTGCGACAGTGGTGCATGTCGTTTAAACCCACTAGCCTGAGGCTGGCACTGCACCGGTCTCTGGCGATTACGCTTATTTTCCGACTCCTCTAGAGTCACTTACAGCTTGTAGGCAGCATCCACATACTGCTCCAGAGTAGAGTAGCAGTGGCGCACCATCAAAGGCTTGATATTCGGATTCATCCACTCATGGAAATGACAGATTTCCTGCTCCTCACTCGACACATCCGCACCAGCATATTGCAACAAGTGGTTAAACTTTGCAGCTAGCTCAGTCACCTTTAGCCCATCAGTCTTGGGGTAAAGAAACTCCTTATGTTTCTCCTCCCTCATAGCATGGGAAAAGAAACGATCGGTCATCTTTGTCTTGAACATACCCCAATTCAACGCGGGATGATCAGCTAATCCGGTGCTCTCCCACCATTCACTAGCCACATTCTTTAGTTGAAGGGAGGCAATGTGCACTTTCTCAGCTTTAGTACAAGCGACATTTTTGAATAACCGCTCTATATGTGAGAACCAATACGCCATCCTGACCGGTTCTCCAGTACCATCATAGCTATCAGGCCTCATTGAGATAATGGCCTTCAAAGCCCGACCGTTATTCCTTCTATTTCCCCTGGTGTTGATCGGGGGTGCAAGGTCCACTGGCTCCCCAAATTCAGGAATATCCTGGGGAACTGGGACACCTTGCGCTTGTGGTACAGCTGGCCGAACTATCTCGGTGATAGCCTGCACCACAATCCTTTGAATGGCCTCGATGGCCACATCATCAAAAACCACTGGAGCAGTTGGTGGGACGAAAGCTCCTTCCCTCTCCACTTGAGGGTTATCCTGAACACGGTCATTGCCTGTTGGGTTATTGTGAGAGGCAGATTCGCTCTCAACCCCCTGATTAGCAGCACTCCTCAGGTTCATCCTAGGGTTGTTACTTAGCCCAGTACCTAAGGCTGGAAATCACCCGTGGGTGACCGACCCACCCGAAAAACCCGACCCGAATATATGGATGATCACCCAAAGTAAATCGGGTGATGGATGGTTGGTGGGTCGGGTGAAACGGATGACGGGTGGGTGATGGGTGATGTAAATCTCACCCATCACCCGATCCATCACCCACACTTCACCCACCCATCGACGATTATAGTTCTAATTCTATTTTATTAAATTGTATGACTTCAATTTTAGTTATTTTTTTTGTTTAAAAGATGAATATTCTAAGAATATTTTATATGAACATCCATCAAATTCTATATTTAGAACAACTATTTTCATATATTGAAGAAAATTAATTACTTTTTACACTTAATCATGTAATTAATTACATTTAAATAAGTATGAAATATTTATAAAATATTATACGGATGACCCAACCCACTCGAATCACCCGTTGGATGATGGATGGACGGATGTGGGTGAAAGGTTTCGCGGGTGATGGGTGGGTCGGTTGGAGGATTTAATTCACGGGTCGGGTGATAAAATGGATCCATCCATCCATCACCCGACCCATTTCCACCCCTACCAGTACCAGCACGGGTAGTGTTTCTTGTGCTCTCAACCCCCTGATTAGCAGCACTCCTCAGGTTCATGGACGTCATCAAGCATGAGAGAGAGATTGGACTCAACATCATAAGCCCGCTCCTCCATAGCGTACAACGAATCCATCCACTCATCCATGTGCTTAACTAGCACACGGGGCCTGACCCTTGCCTGCTGAGTGGGAACATCCATAGAAGCCTCAAACGATCCCCACGGTCTCGCTTGTCTACGGGCTTGCTCTATCATCTCCTCCACTTGGCGACGAGCCTCGGAGGAAGCCATCTCACTCTGATGGTGCATGTGACGAGAAGCAGGGCTCATCACCGGCTCTCCAGGTGCGTGGTAGGATGCGGACCCACTGGTGCATCCAACGGCTCATACTCTTCCCTGTCAGCACCAAACACCCCAAGTGCCTCCCAAGTAGCAGGGGACAAGGGCATGTACTCCGGACTGGGGAAAAGACTGTGCACTAATAACATAAGTAATTGTGCACTACAGTATATAAAGTGGTGCACCAGAGTTTGAAAGCTTGTGCACTCTTAACTAAGTAAGATGTGATGTGCACCATTGCAATATTGTGTATCATTTTATAACAAAATGACGCACCCATAATAGACTAAGTGTTCATGTCTATGGTAATAGGAATGTGAATTAGTTATTTTTTTCTTTACCTATTTGTACGTGGCATCTGCTGAGACCACGTCTCCAAAGAAGCTGAAGCTCTTTCTACTTATAGGGTCAAACCAGAAGAGGCGGCTCAATTATTGTTCACTATCAATTTCATAGTCAAAGTAGAATGCATTGCAAGTTTCTTGATTCTTCTCGAAATTGTCAATCGTCATTTGAGCATCTCCGCCAAACAAGTAGGCATTTAGACTTCGTTTGAAATTCTTAAAGTCAAGTAGTGTTGCTCCTACATTTGCATGTCCACCGGCAATCTCCTTGTACACCTTGTAGGTTTTTGCAACGCTCAGGTTGGCATTAGCACAGTTCATTATGAAATCTTCATGTAACGTGATAATCTGTTTGTTCCCTTTTGCAAAATGTTTATCTTTGTCATCAATCAAAACATATGTATGCCTTTCCTCAAATATCTTGACTAAATAACCCCTAGACACCGCATGACGGAAGGCCATCTTATCTATGCATCCACACCTATTCAATATTCTTCTACGTTTTTCTCCCTTTTCTTATTTCTTTGTTGAGCACTAGGTGTAGCTTGTGAACTCACACTATCTGGTAAATTCTGGGGCACTTTCTTAAAACCCTCCCTACAACAAACAAAATATTTCCACATTGTCGAGCCATCTCTGTGCAATTTGCTTGTTCTATGATGCACATCAATCCACATTTAGTTGCGTATTTCCTATAGAACTCGAATGCAGTTTGTAGACTCATGAATATTTGTCCTATAAAAGTCTTCAATTCCTAATCACAAATAGGAATGTAGTACTTTGAACTTCCAGGAGATACAACAGTTGTTGAACTCTCAGCAACTTCATTATTAGATACAGACCCTACAACAAAAGAAATGCAAGTTGTAAACAAGTGCACAATCATTGTTAAAAGAAGTGCACAATCATTCAACAAATCACTGCACAAACAATAATAATTCACACTTTTGATGTGCACAGATACAATGTAGAATGATGCACAAAATAGTGTATTTGAATGCACAAATATTCAAAATTTGATGCAATTTTTTTTTATAACCATGCTGAATAATAATAACAAAAATTAAAGGTGCATAAATTTATCTTAAAGTGGTGCACAACTAAGTGTATTGTGATGCACACATTGTAAAATAACAAAACAGTGCTAAAAACTCAAGGTGCATGTGACCATGATACAATGATGCACAATGTACTACTTTTAGATGCATGAATCAGAATTACTTGGTGCACAAACTGTAGATAACACCAGAGTTTCACAAAATATAGGTAGACGTAATCATCTTGCAGTGGTGCACAAATGTGCTACTTCTTGATGCACAAATATATAATACTTGTTGCACAAATTGTAGATATGTCCATAGTGTAATAGTCTAGGTATTCACGATGTACAAATTTTTATAGGGGGAGAAGGGCAATAGATTTTATGTTACAGTGGTGTAAAACTAAGTGTATTGTGATGCACACACTGTAAAATAACAAAATAGTGGTAAAAACTCAAGGTGCACGTGACCATGATACAGTGGTGGACAATATACTACTTTTAGATGCACAAATCTGAATTACTTGGTGCACAAACTGTAGATAACATAGAGTTTCACAAAAAATCTAGGTGCACATAATCCTCTTGCAGTGGTGCACAAATGTGCTACTTCTCGATGCACAAATCTATAATACTTGGTGCACAAATTGTAGATATGTCCACAGTGTACTAGTTTAGGTATTCACGATGCACAAATTTAATGTGCACAGATTTGTCTTAAAGTGGTGCACAACTAAGGGTCTGTTTGGATTCCTTAAGATAATGCTTTTTGTTGCATTAAAATTGGAATCCAAATGGACCCTAAGTTTACTATGATGCACACACTTTAAAATAACAAAATAGTCCTCAAAACTCAAGGTGCACGTGCCCATGATATAGTGGTGCACAATGTATTACTTTTAGATACACAAATCTGAATTACTTGGTGCACAAACTATAGATAACACCCGAGTTTCACAAAAAATCTAGGTGGACATAATCCTCTTATAGTGGTACACAACTGTGATACTTCTCGATGCACAAAATAATGATTTTCAATGCACTTTTAAGAGTAGTCAAGTGCAAAATGAATATTTCGATATAGTTTGTTCAATTTAACTATCTTTGTTGTTGTTGTTGTTGTTCATTCAGCAATGTATACTTTTATGCAGTTATGCTTGTTTTGGTTCAAGGATATCTATTTTCTTCTGATTTAGATCGAAACGTTCCTTAGAACCGGTGTCGGGAAGATTTTTTTCTCACGTGTTCCTTCACAAGGATTTTTTGGGGTTGAATCCATTTTTGACAACGCCGATGAGGTTGTAGTTTATGATTTGTGAAGTCGATATTGTTGTTGAGTTGCTCGCAACTCGATTTTGTTTGGTGGTTTTCGGAAGATTTTTTTGTTTTAGGCGAAGATTTGTTGCTCTAAGGGAATGGGGAGAGGGGGAGATGTGTTCATGCGCCCGCGCCAGACTGTTTCTTTTCCTTTTCAACGCATTTTTGTGCTCCGTTGGATTGTCACCTCATCGACGGCCCAGATCTGTCCGCAACTTCACATTTTTATAAGGGTTCGCACCAGATCCGTATTCTATAACAATGTTAGACAACCAGGCGAATGTTTAAAAGTATGGAGGATGTAATGACCATAAAAAATGTAGGAACCTATTCATTATAATATGATTACAAAAGCTATTCAATATTTTTTCATATTTACATGAACTAAGAACAAATTAATCTCTTCTACACGGAATGAAGCCTTATCTTTGTAAGTTTAATTTCTACCAGTCGCCTAGTCAATGTAACAAATATCTCGTATTTATTAAGCGACATACAAACACTGGTAACTTCTTCCACCTACCATCTGTGATGTTCCCATACATTCACCATGTCTCGTACCTCGTAGTTCTCCTCAGTCATAGTAATCGAGCAGCATAATTCGAGGCCACGGGGCGGCGGGTCTCATAACGCCTGGAATTGGGGGGGGGGGGGGGGGGGGGGGCGCTCCGCATAGCACCGATCATAATCATCATAGTCACGATGCTAACGGTCATACGCCTCGGGGTTCTCTTGTTGCCTTCGAGGGCGTCGTTTGCGATGGCGTTGTCCTTCGCCCTCCCCGTGGGCATAGCCTGGTGCCGCTAGAACGGGTTGCCGGCCTCGGGCATCATGGCCCTCAAATGGGTCAGCAGCATGGGGCCCGTAGCTACGATCGCCGATGTCAACCCTTGGCGGAATATAATCTATGCGAAATTGTTGGCTCTCAATCGGGTCACCAAGGGGAGGATGGAAATTGTCGGGGTTGGGGTCACCGGCATCGTCATATTCCTCATCATCAAACTCTTCGATTTTAACAAGGGAGACGTGCTTGTGGCGGCACGCAGAATCGACATTGTTGTGGCGGTCACGGCTGGTGCCGTGGCGAGCGGAGTGTGGGTGTCGGTCGTGGCCGCTGGTGTGACCATGCTCAATGTCACGACGGTGCTCTGTCTCAGCGTGGCATTGCTTGGTCCTCTGCATGCGGTCATAGCGAGCACGTCAGTTGCCGGTGTCGACAAATGAGTATGGACCCAAATTAGTGGTCGGGGACTAATGCTCATCGGAGTACTCGTCTTCCTCCTGCAAGCCATAGTGAGACTACGAGCAAGGCTCGTAGCGGTCTCAGATGTCCGTGTCATGTTGGTTCTCAATGATTGAATTGAGTCGGTGAAGCGGTTGTTGGTGTGAATCCGAAGCCATATGACATTTGCCCTTGTCTGGGCGTCGGTTAGAGTTGTCGACTTGAGGTAGTGGTGGTTGTTATTGAAGGGCCGGATCAACACCAAGCGTTGTGGTTGAGGGCCCAGGAGGTAGGCCTCGAGAGCTTGCCGCAAGCGCCAATTGGCGCTTAAGCTCTGCATTCTCGGCCTCAAGATCGGCCCTTGCCTTTGCGGTTGCCTCATTATCTGCTTGGAGGGCAGTGAAGGTCTCGTCGGATGCGGTACCTATAGTCACCATGGCAACACGCGAGGATGAAAACAACCCAACAAGTAGCAAATCACAATGAAAAAAGAGAAGTCTAAGCATCAAAACAATTCAATTCTCACGAGGAAACTAATTATGGATGTCCGTGAGGGAGGTAATGAAGGTTGTGAACAACTCAAGCAATATAAAGGACTTAATTGTCACACAAATCAAGCAAATTGAAGTTACAATTTGATTCACGAGAGTAGTAAGTCAAGTTCACGTAAGGTCAAGTCCCATATGATGTGAAGTTGCAAGTAGACAAGGAAGATGGGCTTAGTTGACTTGGGCCGATGGTGATAGGGTTTTACCCTTAGCCTATGGCGTGCTTTTTGCTTGGCGATTTTTTTTATTTTCGACTGTTTTTTTTAAAATAAAATCGGCACAAGTTTAATGTTATAGAAAAGAAACACAAATATGGAATGCGTGGAGATAGGAAAGAAATGCAACAATTTAGGAAAGAAGGTTATATGCAATTTAACTCTAATACTAAATGTTGGGCCCAACATTCTCCAAGATGATCAAACAAGTAAGCTGGGCCGAGATCCAAGCAGAGTCGGAAGCCAAGAGAAACCAGAAGGAGGTGTCGGACATCTCTCAGACGCGTAGGATCTGACCTATTCCGAAGATCTCGCCCAGGGCATTAAATGTCTGATCGGTGGCAACGGCTATGGCATTAAACGTAGACATAAAGTTGGCAATCAAGGGCATATCCCTAAGATCTCGCTCGAATTTAATAAGAGGTATTGCGAGATGAGAGTAACGGTCGAAAGGGAGCAATTGCCATATATAGATCACGGCAAGGCAAGGAAGAACACACACGTCTACATCCTGCATTTGCTCGCTTGCTCCTAAAAGAACTTGAGAGTACACCCACTCTGGCTCAGTCTCCCCGAAATCTTGCTCAATCGCTGCCGGTCGTGTCAGAAAAACACTTGTCGAGTAGGACCCGACCTTTTGTCCTACAAGGATAAGTTGTACTCCGATCTGATTCAATCATCAATAGATCAATAAAATTACCTTGCTATTTCGTATCTATTCTTTATTTGTTGATTGTCTGTTTGGTTTGGATTGATTTCTATTACCCGATCGACTCGTTACCCCGTCTAAGGCAATTTAGGTCGTTCGATCTTTTCGCCCCAAAACAATTTGGCGCCCACCATGGGGCAACTTTTCGATCACCATCTCAAAACCTTCCAACCATGACTATCAACCCACCTACCGGTACCGAGGAGCCACGCCTCGAAGACGACACCCAAGCTCAAGGAAACACGACCGAAAATCCTACCCCAACCCAATTCCAAGAGCTTGCCCAAAAAATGACTGCCCTACAAGAGGAACTTGCCCAGCAACGCTAAAAGACCGAAGCCTTGGCTACCTTATCCACCCAATCCGAGGCCGAGATTGCACAACTAACCCGTGAAAATGAGTCTCTTAAGTCGCAAGTACAATCAATGGCTTCTGGATCCAGGCGGATGCCCGTCCATAGCAACATCCAGACGCGTCTTGACATGGATGGCGTCGAACTGACCCCTCCAAGCGTACGGTGTCCCGGCATACTGAGGGTACATCTCGAACTCCTTTGGTTAATCCATTTTCGACTAACAATGTTACTTTCTCCACACCGATCGGGTCGGCAAGGACCCGAATCGATGAACCACATGTTACCAATCCTCCCGACATCCTAGCTCTCGTCCAGCAGACGCTAAGCCAACATATGAAGACGCTTGACAATCATATCGCTAGGATTCCCGGAGTTCCACAGCCGATTGAGAAGGAGGCGTCGAGCGGATTTGAAGAATCTCCGTTCGTCGAAGAGATCGCCAGGGTCAAAACCCCAAAAAAAGTTTCATCTCCCCAACATGGCGACATTCGACGGCACCAACGACCCAGATGATCACATTTGTCTCTATAAACAAAAATTAATGACTGGGTCCGTTCCAAGGGAGAGCCGCGAGGCTGTCATGTGCAAAAGCTTTGGCACGACTCTCGCGGGTCCCGCATTGACCTAGTTTATGCGTTTGCCTCAGGGAGTGATCGGATCGTTCGCGGACTTGGTCAATTCCTTCAAGATCCAATTCGCTAGCAGTCGAAGGCTCGAAAGACAATCGAGTGACCTCGATCGAATCACCCAAAGGTATAATGAACCCCTCCGAAGCTATCTTAACAGGTATAATAAGGAAAAAGTCGTGATTCCCCATTACGACGTCACCACTTCCATCGAAGCCTTCGGCCAAGGTTTGATCAAAGACAACAACCTCTACAACGAGATCACCAAGTACCCGTGCAAAAGCTTCGAAGATGTCCAAGCCAAAACCATGGCCGAGGTACGTCTGGAAGAAGATCGTGAGTCTAGAAAGGCATCCCATGGGCCCGACCAATCCGATCGCAAATCCTCCTCGACAACCGTCGGGACAGACGCCATCACCCCTATCGTCGTAATCAAAACGAACAAAATCAGGTAAACTCTTTACAAGACAGGTCTCAAGACTGGAGAGATGGTCCGACGTTGCCTCCCAGGGTTCAATCTTACAACTTCAATGTTTCTGTGTCGGAGCTCGTCAAGAGTTTCGACAAATATGGAAAGAGGTAAGATGGCCCCGAAAGAGCGACCGACCAAACGTCAAAAAGGACATGAGCCGATGGTGCGAATTCCACGGTGACCACGGTCACTCGACAGATGAGTGCATCGCCTTGCATAAAGAGGTCGCTAGGTTGCTCACGCAAGGGCTCCTGCGTGATGTAATCTCGGAACGAGCCAAAGCCACCATGGAGTGACGAGATCAGGTAAAACAAGACAAACCTCCATCTCCTGTCCATACAAAAATCGTCAATACTATTTCAGGTGGTTCGGACGTATGTGGAAACACATACTCCGCGGCCAAACAACATGCAAAGGAGAGCAAAGGTAGTGAGCCCGAAGCGCCAGAGTTCAGGCCAAACAAAGTCTCCGACCTCCCAACGGTCACGTTCGACGAGTCCGATGCCGACGGGTCGGAAAGCCATCACGACGGTCTGGTAATCACGTTATCTATCGGGAACTGTTTGATACGTAGAGTACTAATTGATACAGGAAGTTAGACCAATCTCCTGACTTTTGACGCCCTCAAAGGGATGGGTCTGGGTGAAGACGACCTGATCAAGAAATCGACTCCACTAGTTGGATTCAGTGGCGAAGTTAAACACACTATCGGCGAAATCGTTCTCACAACGTACGCCGGAGGAGTCAACCAACAGGTGAAATTTCTAGTCCTAGATTGCCCGTCTCCCTATAATTGCATTCTTGGCAGGCCATGGATACACGCTATGAAGGCGGTACCCTCGACGTACCACCAAATCATCAAGTTCCCTACCAAGTGGGGAGTCTAAGAAATCAAGGGAGACTAGAGGGCGGCCAAGGAATGCTACGTCGCCTCCATGAAAAGCGCCGTCGAGCATAGGGTCGCATAGCAATCACGAAGCGGCGAAGGACCTAATCGATACGTCGAACCAGAAATGGAAAAACTCGACGAGATCGTACTAGATCCTTCAAAGCCAAACCAAACGGTAAGGGTTGGGTCAGACCTGGACGACTCGACCAGACAACAAATTCTTGATTTTCTAAGATCCAATACTGATTGTTTTGCGTGGTCACATGAAGACATGGTCGGTATATCTCCAAACATTATTACTCATAAGTTCAACGCAGATCCATCTCACCCCCTGTAAAGCGAAAGCGCAAGAAATTCGCCCTAGAGCGAAACAAGATCGTCGACGACGAAGTCAAGAGCTTGTTGGAAATAGGAAAAATAAGAGAAGTCAACTACCCCGAGTGGCTGGCCAACGTGGTCGTAGTCCAAAAGAAGATTGGCAAATGGAGAGTCTGCATCGACTTCACCGACCTCAACAAAGCCTGCCCTAAGGACTCATTCCCACTTCCTCACATCGACGCCATGGTTGACGCGACGGTAGGACACGAAATGTTAACCTTCATGGACGCGTTCAGTGGCTACAATCAAATCCTCATGGAACCCGAGGACCAAGAGAAAATGGCATTCATCACAAGCCAAGGTATCTATTGTTACAAAGTAATGCCCTTCGGACAAAAAAATGCAGGGGCTACTTATCAACGATTGGTCAACAAGATGTTTAAAGACCAGATCGGGGACACGATGGAATTCTACATAGACGACATGCTGGTCAAATCAAAAAGGAAGGAAGATTATATCGACCACCTTCGCGACAACTTCGAGGTACTAAAAAGATATAACATGAAATAAAATCCTATGAAATGCTCTTTCGGGGTGTCGTCAAGAAAGTTCTTCGGGTACATGGTGACGCAAAGAGGAATAGAAGCCAGCCCAGAACAGGTCAAGGCCCTCATCAACCTCCGATCCCCCCGATGCGTCAAGGACGTGCAAAAATTGACAGGTCGGATAGCAGCTCTGAACAGATTCATCTCGAAGTCATCCGACAAGTGCAAACCCTTTCACGACGCTCTCAAGAAGAACAAATCCTTTCAATGGACGGAAGAGCACGAAGACCTAAGAAATACCTCGCCAGTCCCATGTTGCTAACCAAACCCAAGGACGACGAGCCACTATTGCTATATCTAGCAGTGTCGGAGTCCGCCGTGAGCGCCGTACTGGTCAGAGAAGAGGACGGCAAATAATCGCCGATATACTATGTCAGTCGAACGTTACTGCCAGCAGAAACAAGGTACTCGTCGCTAGAAAAACTTGTACTATCACTGGTAATGGCATCGAACAAACTCAAATCATATTTCGAATCCCATACTATAATCGTCCGCACTAATCATCCCATGAGAACAATCATGAGGAAACCTGAGTTCATAGGACGAATGGCCAAGTGGGCCATACACCTCAGCGGCTATGACATTGAGTACGAGCCCAGAATAGCGATCAAGTCGCAAGCCTTGGTTGACTTTGTGGCAGACTTCAGCCCGAACCTAGAGCAAGAAGCCACCAAGGAAGCAACACAGTTACTCGCGATGAATGGGAGCTCCACACAAATGGTGCGTCGAACACCAGAGAATCGGGGCTAGGAGTCGTGCTGAAATCGCCACAAGGGGACAAGATAGCCCAGGTCGTGAGATGCGAATGGGACGCGACCAACAACGAAGCTGAATACGAAGCACTTATATTTGGGCTCACCCTGGCCCGTGACCTAGGAGTCCAGGAAATCGAAGTCATTTGCGACTCCCTCTTAGTCGTAAATCAAAGACAAGGGTCGTATAGTGCAAAGGACGTTAAGATGATAGCTTACCTAGGAGTGGCCAAGAAGCTGATCGACCAATTCCAAACGTTCGACATCAGACAGGTACCCAAAGATCTTAACTCTCAAGCTGACGCACTAGCCAATCTGGGGTCTGTCCTGGATCCAAAGGAATTTCCGAACATCCCATTGGCACACGTCATGACACCAGTTGTCCCGAAAACATCCAAGGAGTCGATCACACCATTAGAGGAACTTGTCACGATGGAGATAGGCGACCGAACAGAAGAAGACATCTTCAACACTCATGACGACTGGACAGTACCTTACGTCAAATGGCTAAGAGACGGCATCCTGCCCAACGACAAAACAGAGGCAAAAAGACTAAAGGTGTAAGCACTTTCTTTCGACATTATAAATAACATCTTGTACAAAAGATCTGTCACAGGGATACTCCTACGATGCCTCAAGACTCCAGAAGTCGGACGTATCCTACAATCGTTACATGAAGGAGAATGTGGGAACCACACGGGCGGACGAAGACTCTCGGGAAAAGCCTTGCGAAACGGATATTACTGGCCCACAATGAATAGAGACGCGATGGAGTACACCAAGAAGTGTGATGCCTGTCAACGACACGCACCCGTTCCTCACCAACCCTCGGAACTTCTCCATCCGACTCTGGCGCTGTGGCCCTCATGAGATGGGGGATGGATATCATCGGAAAACTCCCACCTGCATCGGGTCAATGGGTCTTCTTCCTTGCAATGACAGACTACTTCTCTAAATGGATAGAAGTTGAAGCCTACCGAGAGGTAAAAGATCAACACGTCATTTCATTTATAAAACGCAATATCTTGTGCAGATTTGGCGTCCCATCAGAAATCGTATGCGACAATGGCTCCTGGTTCATCAGTCATAAGACTAGAGCCTTTTGCGACCAATGGAACAACAAATTGGTCACCTCCACCCCTCGGTATCCACAATCCAATGGACAAGCCGAGTCTAGCAACAAAATCATCATCAACAACCCCAAAAATGCCTCACAGGGGCTAAAGGCAAATGGGCAGACGAACTCCCATTCATTCTCTAGTCCGACAGGACCACTCCAAAGAACGCGACCGGACAGTCACCATTCTCACTCGTCTATGGAAGTGAAGCAGTCATCTCCGCCGAACTATTGGTTCCAACAGCTTGTTACAACCTTTAGACGAACGAACAGAACGACGTCGAACTAGCACACAACTTGGACACAACGGATGAGGCTAGATAAAGAGCCAGAATTAGAATGGTGAAGTTCCAACAACAGGTCGCAAGAAGTTACAACAAGAACGTTCGAGCCAAAGTCTTTAAAGTTGGAGATTGGGTCCTCAGAAAGACATTCCAGAACACCAAGAACCTGACCGACGGAAAGCTCGCACCTCAGTGGGAAGGACCCTATCTAATCAAAGAAGTAGTCGGACAAGGAGAATACCAACTAGAAGACAAAGATGGACGACCAATCCCGAGAAGTTGGAACGCGACACACCTAAAGTTATACCACTTCTAAACTAGTAAGGTAAGGCACTAACGCCCTTTCACCTATCATGCATTACTTGTTGTCGCAAGCATAACTCTATTTTTTGAAACTGGGCATTTACATCGAGTAAGGACATTCTCCTTGCAAACCTAAGTACAGGACGACATCAACATACACACTGGATCCAGTCACAAACAAAAGCGCTTACACTACATTTACACGATCGATCGGAACACGGGGAGATGAACAACACAGGCACGTCGGCACACCGCCTGCCTTACAGAATACATAAGGTTAAGACACCTTATTACATTTACGCAATAGAAACATATTGCTTCTTCCTCCTCGGCTTAAAGTCATGACTAAACATAAAACACATACATTTGCAGGCCTCCTTCTTCAGATACATACGGCAAGCCCTACTCGACGGAGCACACGGGCGAACCCGACATACAAAACAAAGGCATCAACAACAAACTTCTCTAGAAATTCTGACGTAGCGTACGAACACACAAATGTACGATCCTTTGTAAAAACAGATTGCATCAAATAAAAGTCTAAACATTTTTTACAAACATACGACCCGCGATGGTGGACGGGTCGCCAAAACACATTGTTCGCCTACACACATGTAGGACTTCAAGTCATCCGCTAAAAACATTCTACGACCCGCAATGGTGGACGAATCGCCAAAACAAAGAATATCCTACCCACACACAGGTGGGGCCACAAGTCAGATTATGAAAAAAACAATCAAGGATCGGGGTCTACAACATTACCTTTAGCAGGGGCCGGGTCAGGAGAAGGCTGGGGCTCAATCGGCTCGGTGTCGCTAGAGTGGGCCTCGTCCTCACCGGCGCTTTCATCCAGAGATTCCTCTCCGACACCGGCCAAGTAGAAAAGCTTCGAGCCCGGATTCCCCTTCGGAAACAGGGTCTCCATGGTCTCCTTCTCCGCCTTCAAATCCTAGGTCCCCTGCTTACCCTCTTCAAACCCCTCCATCATCTCGACACGCGACTTCAATGCGTAAAAAGCGCCTACGTCGCCTGCGATCCGACCAGCCTCGATCCTACCTTGCTTCACCTTCTCTTCGACACTCGATTGGCTCTCGCTAAGCTCCTTCCGACACGCGTCCAAGTCATCTTGGAAACTCTTCAACTCCCTGACAAAGCGGCGTTCAACCTCCTTACAACGGCTCTCAGCGCCCTCCAACTTGGTCTTCAAAGATGCAGGTCGTACTCTGACCTAGCAGCCCTATCCTCGGCCTTAGTGACCATTACTTTGACTCCAGAATACGCCCCTAGGAGGTACTGAAAAGTCTGGAAGAAAACAAAGCCAGTCAAAGTTTCATCCGACTGCGAGAAAGAAAAACAAAAGTTGAGATATGACAAGACGACTTACCTTCCACGCGGAGCACCCCGCTTCGCCAATACAATCCAAGGGAGAGATGTCATCGACTTCGGACTTCAGAGTCGGGTCCTGAGCATAAAAGAGATCGGCAATCGATTTACCGACTGCGTCGATCTTCTCGACTCCACGAGCAGCCGTCCCCTTCTTCTTGGGAGTCTTCACCACCTTCACATCACCGGAAGAAGCGCTTGCCTTCCTTTTTGAGCCAACTTTGGCTGGGAGCGACGATTCCGTCGGCGTCGATTTACTCGACGAGGCTTTGGTCGCCGCCATCTTCTGCTCTATCAAGCCTTTCCCGGACACTCCCTTCAAGCGGGCACTCGACCGACCAGCCGGAGATGCTGACACGACAGACAATACATGAATCGCAAGCAGACGATAAAATAAAAAAGATATACAAGTGTCAAACTCAAAACTCACACTTAACCCGAGATGATGAAACAGTCGACATGACGTCCTGAGTAGTGGGGGAAGTCGACAACAAGTTGAGGTTCACAAACTTCCGCTCCGACGTAGGGATGCTAAGGATGATCTTCGTCAGGCCTTCTGACTGAGTATCTACTTCCAACTCTTCAGCCTCAGGAACTACAAAAAAGAAAAGTTAAGCAAGGGGTTAAAACACATAAAACAGGCAAAAAGAGGTCGAACACATACTCTCGACTCGCCACTCCGACAACAAGAACGAGCAGTCACCCCCCTTCTCCAGAGACAAACGCTCGGCAAAGAAAAACTTAGACCCCCATCCACGGTCGTTCACGTCCAAATTAAACACTAGAGGCTTCCGACCCGGACGGATGCGCAGCTGGACGCGGGAAGAACTCTTCGACCCTAGCAAGTAGTTATACCACAAGGCGTCAAAATTAAAACTAGCCCCAGATTGGACATTCAACAGGTCCATAACCCTGAGGATTCGCCACGCCTACGGCATGACTTGACACGGCGCAAGCGCCAGAGTCGCTAAGAAGTCCTTGACAAGGGGGGAGAAAGGAAACTTATGTCCAACCCTAAACGGGTAAGCATAGAAACAAACCCATACCTCATAGCGAGCGGTGACCCTCTCGTCCGGATGCGGCACCCTCGCGATCGTCTCAGGAGGAAAGCCTCCGATTTGGAGGATCTGCTCCAACTCTGTCTCCGACAAAGTCCACTTCAGAGCGTCTGCCTCCTTCGGAATAAAAAGGGGGGGGGGACCTCGTTCTTGCTCGAGTTCGAGCGAGTAGCGGACGATTCACAAGACTCGCTGGAGACCATTTCCAAAACGGAAAGAGGAGGAAATCGGAGAGCAATTTTTTTTGAGACCTAAAGAAACCTACCAAATGAAGAAGCAAAGGAGAAATATAAACCCAAATCATCAGAAGGCCGATTCGAATATATGGAGGGAGTCGGCAGGCTGCAGAAATGTCCCATCGTGCTGCAGGATTACCGCCACGTAGCCCTCGTCTAACGCACCAAAATCGGAAGGTGGAGATCGTGTGGAAGGGAAGTTGTTTGGACTCCACCCTATAGCAGCCTTGAGCCCAAAATAACTTGGGGCTATTGTTAGGCCCAACATTCTCCAGAGGATCAAACAAGTAAGCTGGGCCGAGATCCAAGCAGAGTCGAAAGCCAAGAGAAACCAGAAGGAGGTGTTAGACATCTCTCAGACGCGTAGGATCCGACCTATTCCGAAAATCTTGCCCAGGGCTTTAAATGCATGATCGGTGGCAATGGCTATGGCATTAAACACAGACATAAAGCTGGCAATCAAGGGCATATCCCTAAGATCTCGCTCGAATTTAATAAGAGGTATTGCGAGACGAGAGTAACGGTCGAAAGGGAGCAATTGCCATATATAGATCACGACAAGGCAAGGAAGAACACACACGTCTACATCCTGCATTTGCTCGCTTGCTCCGAAAAAAACTTGAGAGTACACCCACTCTGGCTCAGTCTCCCCGAAATCTTGCTCAATCGCTGTCGGTCGTGTCACAAAAACACCTGTCGAGGAGGACCTGACCTTTTGTCCTACAAGGATAAGTTGTACTCCGATCTGATTCAATCATCAATAGATCAATAAAATTACCTTGCTATTTCGTAATTATTCTTTATTTGTTGATTGTCTGTTTGGTTTGGATTGATTTCTATTACCCGATCGACTCGTTACCCCGTCTAAGGCGATTTAGGTCATCTGATATTTTCGCCCCAAAAGACTAAACAAATTAATCAACAAGTAACTAACCAAATCCGCAAGATATGATATGCTTGCAAATCAAATATATTGTCGAGATTGTAGGAAGGGAATCTCGCACTATATTTTTTTTTGTTTTTCACTCGACTGAGATCTCTTCTCCAAGGAAAAGAAGAGATCGATCCTAGGTTTACGGTTGAAATGGTAGAGAAGCAAGAAAAATGGCGCAAGCAAGAAAAAATGAAGAAGGGATGGTTCGAAAATAATGAAAAACGTGAGAAAAGATTAAAGAATTGGAAAGACAACACCTTGTACCGCTGGAATCTAATACCAGTTGATACGAAAATGATGCCTCGTCTATGTGTAGACGTCAGATTGTGGTAGGAGGTGAGCCCTTGAGTTCCTTCTATTTGTCAAGTAGTCGGGATCGATGACAACCTTCACGTGAATGGAGGTTGACGTCTCTCTTGCGCTCGATGTCTCGAGGAGGGGCGAGAGGATTTCGATGCAACAAGTTCAATCGAGGAAGTGTTTGCGAGTCGTTAACGAGACACAATTCGGATCTGATCAATGGAGGTGACGTCGTAGCTTAGGGCAGAGATGATCTCAATGACAATGCTAAGCTTTTACCTAAAACCAATGCAAGTGGTGGCTTATATAGCCAAGTAGTTTTGGCATTGGGCCACAAACTAGCTTAATGGACCGGCCTCTTAAGCATAAGAGGGAGCACGTTCAAAAATAAAAACTAAATACAAATAGAATGTGCTAAAAACGGGTACATGCCAAATCCGGAAAGTTTCCCAAAACACAAAAGTCGCATGAAATAAACCTCAAAATAGAATAATAAGTAAATGATAAGCACGGCCTCGGGGAAGCCATGGGAACGTCGCCAAATCCAGGGTCATGGCACCACGGAGGGGAGCGCGCTCATTGCTAGAGCCGGGAGTCTTTGATGACGGGGAGTGTCATGGCTTTGGGAGCCGACAACGTTGTGATGCCTTTGTGATGCGATCCGATGTGCTCGAATCTCGTCTGACGCCGGATCTAGATAGGAAGCGGTCTCGGATCCTTCTCTTGGTAATCAGATAAGTACGAACCACCGTGAAGGATGGTTCGCGGCTCTCTTATGCTCGCTTGGGCGAGGGTGGGGAGAGAGTGAAGGTGGTGTTTGTGAACCGTGACGTGGTTCAACTGCAAGGCTTAAGGGAAGGAGATGATCTCAACTGAAAGGCTTAAGCTTTAATTTCAACGTAACTAAAACGATTACAAGAGAAGGCTATGTATAGCCAAAATAGTGCACGACCTTGATGGGCCTTATTTAACCTAATGGGCCGAGTCCATACGCAGATGGGCTCGCACACCAAAACAGGAATTAAGCTAAATATAGTAACTACTAAATAAGGAACTACTAAAAACAGAAAGTACTGAAATACATAGAAAAGCTAATTAAATAGGCTTGTCGTACGCCACGGGGGACGCCACGGTCTTGGTCTTTGGCGGTTCGCCGAAGCCTGGTCAGGATAGCCATGATCGCATCATTCTCCCTCCCTTAGTATCGAAGCGTCCCACTTCGAGCTGGGTGGGGACAGGGAGAACAGGCGCTCGGCAGCCAGCGAGAGTGCGGCGTTGTAGTAGGGCTCGGGTCCGGCTCTCGGCATCACAAATGTCAGCAAGAATGGCAGGAATGCGACAGCGGGCTTGGGCTCGGGTGCCTTGGTCATCATCATTGTGCGGAAGCCCGGAACTGGAGTCGACACCTTCGGAAGGGTATGCGTAGGCACGTTGGGCACGTCGGGCTCATGTGCGGGCATGGAAGCACTAGGCACCGGTGTGGGCGCGGTGACGGCCGGAGCGATGGAGCACGGGATCGCAACGACAGGCACGGGTGTGGGCGCGTTGCAGGTCAGACTCGCGGCCGTGTCGGCAAGGACAGAGGTGGCCGCGGTCGCGGCTGTGGAGGCCACGGTCGCAGGAGCTATGACCGCGGTTGCGGCTGCATTGGCCGCGGTCGCGGCTGCATTGGCCGCTGTCGTAGTTGCGGCAGTGAAGGCCGCGGCTTGGAAGGCAATAGACCTCTGGGCCTCCTTGAGCTGGGCACGTACTGCCATCTCCAGGGCATGAGCTTTGTCAGCGGCCTGGCGAGCGGCCAATGCTTGGCGCTTGGTGGTGGCTTCGTGTGCGACCGTTGGAACCAGTGACACGAGAGGGTGCTCGAAACAGCGCACGTGCGGGTGCTCAGGGTACCGCAATAGGGCGTACTCGCGGTGCGGTGGCGAGTTGTGTCGGTGCCTGGGCGGGTAGGATGGACGCCGGGGAGGAGAGTACGAGCGGCGTCACGGTGGCATCGGGATCCAATCCGGGTCTGCCTCGCAACGGTGTAGTACTTGGACCATCCGTCAATGTCTTCGCGTTCATAGTCCCATTGGTGGCGCCAGTAGGCCATGGGGCTGGCTTGGCTTGGCTAGGGCCGGACCAGATTGGGGTGTGGATAAGGACGGGTTGGTTAAGGAAAGGTAGGTCTTGGCAACGGCAGTGTGAACCGCGGTCACGGTGGATGCGACCGCGGTCGCGGCGGCTAGGGTTTGGGCAGCGGAAAAGGGTTTGTATTTTGGCTTTTTGAGGGGTCAAACGATGTCCGTTTTGGACGAATTTTATATGCCCGGACTCGTATCGAGATGCTGTACAGGGTTATGAAAGCAAAATTGTGGAAAGGACGAAAAATATTTGGACGAAATCTGGCAGAAGTCGAGTTCGGTTTTGGGAGGTTTAATGGTGATGATGGGTAGGGAGAAAGGAATGAGAAGGAAAGACACACCTCATACCCCTGGTGCTATGATACCAGTTGATGCGATCCGAGGTGCTCAGATCTCGTCTGATGCCGGATCTAGGCAGGAAGCGGTCTCGGATCCTTCTCTTGGTAACCGGATAAGTACGAACCACCGGGAAGGATGGTCCACGGCTCTCTTATGCTCGCTTGAGTGAGAGTGAAGGTGGTGTTTGTGAACCGTGACGTGGTTCAATCGGGTCTTACCAGTTTTGTGGCGCCTAGGCTTAAGGGGAGGAGATGATCTCAACTGCAAGGCTTAAGCTTTAATTTCAACGTAACTAAAACGATTACAAGAGAAGGCTATATATAGCCAAAATAGTGTACGGCCTTGATGGACCTTATTAAACCTAATGGGCCGAGTCCATACGCAGATGGGCTCGCACACCAAAATAGGAATTAAGCTAAATATAGTAACTACTAAATAAGGAACTAAAAAAACGAAAAGTACTGAAATACATAGAAAAGTTAATTAAATAGGCTTGTCGGATGCCACGGGGGACGCCACGGTCTTGGTCTTGGGCGGTTTCCGAAGCTTGGTTCAGGACTAGCCATGATCATATCACTTTGCGTGTGAGGCCCTTGTCCACAATGCTCTGTGTGTCCTGAGCGATGGCTCTGGCACGCACCCTGGTGACGGGTAAGGCGGATTGGATACTCATCATGTCTTCTTCTTGGGCCTCCGTCAATGTCAAGGTCGGGGGTGTATCACACCTCCAACTTTCCATCATCATCTGAGATGTTTATCTTCCTTGGGGTCATGCTTTAAAAGACAGAAGAGGATGAATATACTTCATGGAAGGCTACTCTTTCGGCTACAATGTCCAATCCAACGTATTGTTTTGATGGCATAATCCTCAATGGCCTCAACTCGGGCTAGGAAGGAGTAGTAAGTTTCTGCCTCGTCAAGTTCAGGCACTAGCCTGTCATTAACCTCCATTGCCTTGGTCTTCTCGTCTCTCAGATGGAATAGCTCATCTTCTAGTGCCTTGATCTTTCCTTGTTGAGACATGACACTCATATACAATTCGAAGTTCTTGGTGGAGAGTGAATCCATCGTTCTTCGGTCGGGTTCAGCTTTGCTCTCCATGGCGTCCATTTGTGACGAGATACCCTTGACGTGTTCCCAAGCGCAAAATGTTGCGGGGAGACCCTATCATCAAGACCGTCATAATCAGTTGAGAGTAAGAATGAAGTATACAACGGAAAACACGTCTTAATAGCAACTACAAGGCAATGATCTCTCCAAGCATCTCTACAGTGTTGACTCCTATGTAATGCTCCTTCACCAAGGGTTCCCAAACACTTTTCCCCTTTTGAAGTGCTCGCTCCTGAGAGATCGTCATGGAGGCGAGTATTCCAGGGAGTTGTAACACATTCGAGGAAGGCGACACTTTCTCATTGATGTGTTCCTGCTTGTGATGTCGGATCTCTGATCTTGGTGGGAAGTCGCACGCGTCGGATCTGAGGTTGAAGAGATGGAACGCGGTGTTTGGAAGATGGTTCGAGATGGAGAGCCAAGCCGTAGCGTCGGCAGCGGATGAGATAGACTCGAAAGAGATCGAGTGATTGGTCGTAGCGTCGGCAACGGGGTTGGATAAACTCGATGAAGATCGAGTGGAAGACATAGCGTCGGCAGCGGAGGAAGGAGATGAGAAGACAGAGATTGGGGTGACGCAGATCTAAGAGAATGGAGGCAAAAGCTCTCGACAAGTAATCTTAGATTAAAATGATGCGTAACCTAGTACAGAAGGTCGAGTTGACCTTTTATAAGAGATAGCGGGACTCGGATGGGCTGAGTCTCGCTTAATGGGCCGAGTCTCGCTTAATGGGTCGGCCCACGTGACACGCGTGGAACGCACGCCCCAAAAGAAAATAACTTAAATAACAATGTTCAGAAATTCCAAAACAATAAGATAGATCGCGTTCAACTGATGGTTGAGAGGATCTTCACGGAGAACACGTTCTCTTGACTGGATTGATGGCGTGTGAGAGAGAACGCGGTCTCTTGCGTTCCTTGGATCGCGACGATGCGGGCAATCATTGATTGTGTCGCATCGGCAATTGCTTTGGCACGCGCTCGTGTTATTGGCCCTTCTGAGCAAATGCTCATAGCTTCCTCTTCCTCTGTAGCAGTCATGATGGGCAGGGGCGCATCACCCTCCCCCACTTGGCTGTGAAGCGTCCCCGCTTCACCATCATCGAACTCTGGCTCCACATAAGGCTCCAAGTCGGCGACGTTGAAGGTCGTGTGGACACCGTAGTCTGGTGGAAGCGCGATCTTGTATGCGTTGTCCCCAATTGCCTTCACAACACGAAAAGGGCCATCACCACGTGGGGCCATCTTGGATTTGCGTTTAGCTGGAAAATGGCCTTTGCGAAGGTGCACCCATACCAAGTCCCCTGGGGCAAATATAACGCGGCGGCGCCCACGGTTGTGTTGTTTGGCATATTGATCAGCGCGACGTTCCAGTTGCTCTCGCGTTCGCTGATGTAGATCCTGGATCATCGTGGCACGGTTGGCCGCGCTAGGGTGCTCATTATCCTTCAGAGGATGTGGCAGCATGTCCAGCGGAGTCAGTGGGTTTCTGCCATAGACCACCTCGAACGGTGTAAGCTTCGTCGCGGAGTGCCTGGACCTGTTGTAAGAAAACTTAACAATTGCAAGTAAGTCTTCCCAATGCTTTGGGTTGGATTTGAGCATGGTCCTAAGGAGGGCTGCTAGGGTTCTATTGGTTACCTCAGTTTGGCCATCTGTTTAGGGATGGTAACTAGTGGAAAACAAGAGTTTGGTACCCAATTTTCCCCAAAGGGTTCTCTAGAAAAGGCCTAAAAATTTGGTATCGCGATCACTCACGACAGTCCTTGGTATCCCATGTAAACGGACCACGTTGTCAAAGAACAACGCGGCGATCTCACTAGCAGTGTGTGTGGTCTTACACACGATAAAATGGGCCATTTTTGAAAACCTGTCCACAACTACAAAGATTGAATCTTTACCTGACAGGTAGAATTGGTTGAAGGGGAACAGAACAGGTTTCACATGCTACTGAGTTGAGGGGGAACTAACAGTATCTTAGTGGGAAACCTTTCTCTTCATAACTGTCTTTTTCTTGTATGTATATGCTTTATTGTCAAGGTTGTTTGTCACCATCAAAAAGGGGGAATTTGTTGAATTCATTAGGTTTTGATGGTAACAAACATTCAACTGATATGGATACTAAGTGTTTCAGGAACAAAGACAGTTATCTCAGGGAACCATTGCAGTGAAGGATCGCTGAGGGAACAAAACTCTTTTCATGTGCTTTGTTACCTCGCAAGGAACTGAAGTGACGAACGAGATCGAAGCTGCGAATGGAAAGAAGAAATCCAGCGTGTTGATTATGGAAACCAATCAAGAAGCACACGCGTTAAAAGATTGAAGACTTCGGCTCCAAGGATCAAACCGGATCGAGAAGATACGGAGAGAGAAAAGCCCGATCCATGTTATCCTAGGAATCTTTCCTTAGATAAGAAATTGGAGAGATAAGTTTGATATCCTTTCCGATTAGATTAATTAAGGAATTCATTCCTTAATCAATATGATCGGTTAGGATATTATTCTTAACATAAAATCCTATCTTATAGTAATCCGTTTTCAGAACATCTTATCTTGTTTGATTAGGGTTTAGCCGAAGTTGTATTTAGGGGAAATGGGGATTCATTTCTAACTACGACGAAGAATGACTTTGAACGACGAAAAATAAGGAGAAGAGAAAAGAAAGAGAGTGAAGTGTGTGTGAGTCTTTAAGGGTTGAGTTCGGATTCATCGTTGTAGAAGAGGCTTCGAGTCTAGCTGGTTGTTTAGAGGTCGAAGTCCAAGATACAAGTGTAATCGAACAAGAAATCAATAAGACAAGTACACGCTTCAAAATCCTCTCAAGCGGAAGCTTGAAGGTAGTGGTTTTTCCTTGAGAAGCTAGTTTTGCTAATCAGGGTTTCCACTATACATCGTGAGTTCGTTCATTATCTTTCTTGTTGTTTTTAATCCGCTGTGCCTTCTGTGGGAACAAAGCCTTTGTTCCCTCAGACGTAACTCTAACGATCCAACAATTGGTATCAGAGCCTGGTGCTCTAGATTGTTTTTGTTATAGAATTTGCACGAAAGATGTCGTCGTCAAGCAATGCAATCGGAGATTCGTTCTGGAAGCCACTAATTCTGAAGGCATGAGAATATGACTGGTGGGTGGAACAAATTGAGTCCCACATCTGTTCCCTTAATGGACAGATCTGGCGAGTCATCGAAGTTGGACCTCTGGCTATTAAAAATGAGACAGATGCTACTAAGCCAAAACCAAAGGTCGACTACACCGATGATGACTGGAAGAAGTTGGAGAAGAACAACAGGGCTAAGAAGACCCTTCACATGGCTCTTCTTCCCTCGGATCTCAAGAAAATCATGAGTTACAAGACTGCCAAGGAAATCTGGGATGCTTTGAAGTGCCTTCATCAAGGAAATGAAGATGCCAAGAAGAACAGAATTCTCTTATTGGTAGAATGGATCTTTGGAGAGAATTGGATTCAATTAATGGTTCTGTTGCTGGGGCCTGGACTATTATTGGTGACTTCAATTGCATCCTGAGTACTGATGAGAAAATCTCCTTTAGACAGGAAGTGAGAGTTAGCAATGAACTGGCTGATTTTATGGACAAATTGGAGTTGTATGATCATGCTTACTCAGGAGCAAAGTATACTTGGAATAATCAACAGGAAGGTATGGATAGGATTGCTTGCAAACTGGATAGGATGATGGTTAACAAAGGTTGGGATACAGTTTTTCCTGATTCTAGAGTCTTCTTCTCTGATCCAAACACTTCTGGACTGAGGAGGAGGACTATGAGTTGTTGATTAGGAATACTTGGATAAGACCTATTATTGGGAATGCTCAGTTTGTTGTGGCTGAGAAACTCAAAAGAGTGAAAGTTGAATTGAAAAAATGGCAAAGAGGAAGATTTAGGAAGCTTGAGATCATGGTTGATGATTGTGTTGATAGATTAAAGGCTACTAATGAAGCTTTACAGAATGATTTCTCTTGTTTAAGGAAACAACAGAATGTTCTGGAGGCCAAGAATGATCTTAATCATAGATTGGAACAGTTTCAAAGTTTCATTTCTCAGAGGGCAAAAATTGACTAGATAAAGCTTGGTGGGGAGACTTCTCCTATTTTCTATAATGGTATTAAAGCTAGAAAAGCTAGATGCACTATTTTTACCTTAAAAGATAGTGCTGGAAGAACCTTGGAGAAGAATGAAGAGATTGAAAAGGACAATCTCCTGTTTGTTTTGGAGGGTATGATGGCAATAAGGTCAATGCAGATTGTCATGACAGATTATGTGAGATTCCTACTGCTCAGACTGTGAAGGATGTGGTTTTTGGTTTGGGTAATCTGAAGTCACCAGGTCCGGATGGTTTTGGAGGCTGGTTCTATAAAAATAGTTGGAATACTATTAATCAAGATATAGTGGCTGCCATAATTGATTTTTTTTAGAAGAGGGAGAATTTTGAGGCAAACAAATGCTACCTTTGTATGCCTCATTCCTAAGGTGGATCTTCCTTTTTCTGTGAAGGAATTTAGGCCTATTTCTTGTTGCAACACTATGCTGAAAATTATTTCCAAGATTTTAGTGATGAAAGTTAGACCTCTCCTGGATGATATTATCTCTATTAACCAAAGAGCTTTTGTGCCAGGGAGATCCATTACCCATAACATGATTGTGGCTCAGGAATTGGTTAGAGGTTATGATTGTAATATTACTTCTCCTAGGTGTATGATTCAGATTGATATTCAGAAGGCTTACGACTGTGTCTCTTGGGAGTATCTTGAAGAAAGCATGATCTTTCTGAATTTTCCTAGGCAACTTATCCAGTGGATCATGGAATGTGTTAAGACTCCTTGTTTTTCTATCATCATCAATGGTGAAGCAAGAGGTTTTTTTGAAGGGAAAAGAGGGCTTCGACAAGGTGATCCTCTTTCTCCATTCCTTTTTATGATAGTGATGGAATTATTTGCCAGAAAAATGAGGAAGGTGAGTGTAGATAAGGATTTCAGGTTCCATCCTAAGTGCAAACAGATTCAACTGACTAATATTGCTTTTGCTGATGATTTACTGATCTTCTGCAAGCCTACTATCCCCACTCTTAAGCTGATCAAACATTGTCTTCTTTGGAGGCCTAAGCAGAGATAGAAAGTTAGAGTACTCTGAAATGCTGGGTTTTTGTCAAGGTAGCTTCCCTGTAAGGTACTTGGGCACTCCCTTGCATTCTCGAAGACTCAAAGCTTGTGAAATGGCCCTTTTGCTGAATAGAATTAGGACTGTGGTCCATAATAGGAGTGCTAGGAAACTCTCATATGCTGGTAGAGCTCAGGTGGTTAGAGCTGTCATTGAGGGTGTCCTTTCCTTCTGGATGAAAGTTATGTTTATTCCTAAGAAATTCATCAGGAAAATTGAGGCTGTCTGCAGGGCTTACTTGTGGTCAGGTAATGTTGAAAGTAAGAGATGCTTGGTGGCCTGGGAGAATGTTTGTAAGCCTTTGTCTGAAGGGGGTTTAAGCTTTAAGGAGCTGCTCTCTTGGAATGATACTCTCATGTTCCATCTTATCTTTGACCTGCATAAGAATAAGCAAAATCTGTGGACAATGTGGGCCAATAAACACCTTACAAAGGGGCAATCTGTTTGGACTGTGCAGGCTCTTCCTTGTTGTTCAACTTTGTGGAAGAATCTCTTGCTGGTTAGAGACAGAGTTCTGAATAGTAGGAGTGGCATTGATATTGATGGGCAGTTCTTAGCTAAAACTTCTGGTAAGCTTGATAGTTATGCTCTCTATAATATGTTGAGGAATCTGTCTGTGGATAAGGATTGGTGTAATGTGATTTGGAGTGGTATTCAACCTAAGAAATGGAACTTCATATGTTGGTTGGCTTCCTTGGGACGTCTTCCTACAGCTAGCAAGTTACATCACTAGGGCTTGATTCCATCAGCTGAGTGTGTCCTGTGTCATGCTGTTGTTGAAGAAGAAAATCATCTTTGGTTCAGTTGCTCAGTGATCCAAGACATTGCTCAGAAAGTGTTGATGTGGCAAGGGATTAATACCAGGAAGAATTCTCTGCTCGATTGGTGGAATTGGTTTGCTCAATGTAGGAGAAGAAATAACAATGTTTATAAGAGTAAATTATTGGCAGTTATTGGGATTGTCTACTACTCTTGGAAGCTGAGGAATGAAATCATCTTCCAAGGTAAACCAGTTGATTCTGCTCAGTGTGCTGATCGAATTATTGAAGTTTGCAAGTTCAGGATTATTCAGAAGATGCAGCTTGGAGGGAGAAGGGGAAGAGCAATGAGAAGAAGACTAAGGGTTTGATTTGTTTTTATGTTTCCTCTTCCTTGTCATTGTTTCCTTGTAGTGCTGTTGGTTTTTGTCTGGTATTTTTGTGTGTCTTGGTTCTTGCTGCTTTTTGCATTTGATTGTTTTCTTTCTTGGCTTCTGTTGTGCTGGTTGTTTTTGCTTTGTTTTGGTTTGCTGGTTTTTGTGGTTTGTTGTTCATCCGGGCTGTATTGCTAGTCTTGTTCTTTGGTTGTTGTTGTGTTCTTCTTGTTTTTGTTTTGATTGTTTGTTTGGTTTTAGTGTTTGTAAATAGGACATTGGGCCTTATTCCCAACCATCTATAAACTTTTACCTTCTGGCAAAAAAAAAAAAGGAGTATGACCAAGTCTCTCAGGGAAAAGATGAACACATTCAGGAGTATTACTCCAGATTCCAGGGGCTAATTGGTCAGCTTCAGTTCCTTGGTGAAGCAATGCCAGACTGGAAACTGACTCATCACTTCATGCAAGGCCTAAACTCTCAGTGGGATGCCATTTCTCTTGCTCTCTACTCTCAGACGGATGTCAAGACTCTTACCATGGAAGAGGTTGTTGCTAAGCTAGAAAGCAACGCCTCTGTCTATAATCACAAGCTGAACAAGAAGGGAGAGGAGAAGGCAAAGAGCATTGCCTTAAAGGTGGAAAGGGCATTTGACTTGTCTCAAGTCGAAGATAAAGATGAAGATGGTGATGAAGATGTTGCGCTCATCACAAGAGCCATGAGGAAGATTTGGTCTCGGAACAAGGATTCGTCGAGTTCCTCCGAAGGGAACATAGACCTAAAAGATGTCGTGTGCTACCACTGTCTGAACAAGGGACATATGGCCAGAAACTGCTTCAAGAGAAAGGCAGGAATACCTCCAGCAAATGAAGGGAAGCAGGCAATGGTTGCCACCTGGGGAGACTCAGACTCAGACGATGAAGAATCGTCACACTCCAGGGATGTCTGCCTGATGGACATTGAAGTTCCAAATGAATCAAAGGGAGATCTACTCAACGATGAGGTAACTGAATCTGATCTCGTATCAGGCTTAAAAAGCAAATCTAAAGAAAGCTTGATATCTCTCATTAAGAAACTTGTTCATGAGAATAGTCTTTTCAGTGAGCAAATGGAAGAGAAAGATGAACCGATCTCACGTTTGATCGAAGAAAATCAGGGTTGGGCAAACAAAGTGCTCAAGCTTGAGAAAGGTTCATCCTCCTCTTCAAACTCTTGCTCTGAGTGTCCCAAATTCACTAAAAAGATTATGTCTCTGGAGTCCTCTGTTTCTTCACTTGAGGCTGAGTCATTATTGCTGAAACTAGGAAATGCAAAACTTTCTAGTGATCTAACCAAACTCAGTGAGAAACAGAAGGACAAGCCAAAAGGTATTGTCTTTATTGCAGCCAAGAACGAAAAGAAGACTGAGTCAAAGGAAATACGTCGCTTTGGGATTGGCTATCAACCCAAATTTCCTGTTGATGGAACCAAGCAAAAAGGCTCTAAAGTCGAAGGAAAATAGTCTATAAAAGAAAAGGGGGAAAGTTCCTTCGGAGGGAACAAAGGCAAAAACTGTTCAAACTCAACTGAGGAGGGAAAGGCTTGGTACCATGGACAGAAGGCTCATGCCATCTGGTTGAAGCAATCTCAAAGCAGTAAGTCCAAAAATATTGATTTTCATTCAAGGATTGCTAACAAAACAATTTGGCCTGGAAAGAGCAAGTATGTCGATCTAAAGTGCCACAGAGTCTGTTGGTATTGTGGACACTCTGGTCACTACAAGCAAGAGTGCCTTCTGAAGCAACACAATGAGGAGATTGCTCGCACTACTAGAGAGCAAATGAAGGTTGAACCTCCTAAGATTAGATATGTTGCTCCTGTGCCCGGAAAGCATAAGCTTGTCTGGGTTCGCAAGAACTAACTCTTTCTGTGCAGGATAAAGTAAGGAAAGTTCCCGGTATTTCATTCGTACAAGGGTCAGTTACTTGACAGGGAACAAAGCGAGTCTCACCTCACTTCTGCAGGAATATCTGAGACTCTAAGGCCTGGTGGCAAAGGTAAAGGAAATGGAGATGTGGATGTGGATAAAGGGTTAATGACTAAATTGTTCCTTGTTTGAAAATTCAGGTACCATGTACATCTAGAAAAGACATCATTGTGTCGAGAAAGATTGGCAAACAAGGAATCTCGTGGAACAAAGAATCAAACGCCAGTTTTCTCATTAAGACACCTATTGGGGAGCTCTACATTCAGTTCCATACGAAGCCTGGTTTGTTCCCCTAACTACATGTCCATTTGTTGTGTTCCCTCGATGATTGGCTAGATTACGTGGTAAATGGTGAAAGATGAACTTTCATGTCTTGATATGCATTCTCTTCCTTGGGTATTAAGTAAACATTGGACTTGAATATGTGCTTTTACTTCCTTGATGTACTAAATGTCGTGCATGATCTTCTATGTCATCATTTGTCACATGAATCAGCTTTATTTCAACCCAAAAGAATCAACTTGATGTTTTGTTCCCTCATCATAAGCCCAAATGATAGTTGATTCTACAGGTTACCTAGACCGCCATGTTTGAAGTCTCCTATGAGCCCCTCTTATCATCCACAACTGGAGACCCCTCAGGCATGATGTAAAAATCAATCGCAAATATCATATATTTTGGTGTGATGGTCTTTTGTACCCTCTCTGGTAACTAACCCCCAGCATCACACCCTACTACTTTTTGGTTTGGCGGGAAAACGATTTGGCCTCTGTGACTTGCAGGTTGAGGTGACGTGTGTTTGCAGGATGTAATGATGGAAGTCTGTGTTGGGCCGCGTTGAGCATTTAGGGCTGATTTGATGGAAAGGAGTTGGGAAGGGTAATTAAGCTGGTTAAGTCGGATTTGGACGAGATTCTGATTTTATTTTGGGAAGTTGGAAGATTGCAATTGTTATTTGTTGGAAACTGAAAAGATTTGAATTTATCTTTGGAAACACTAGAAGATTCGGTGAAGATTATAAATCGGAGTCTCCGGGTAAGTCTCCTCCTCACTGTTTCCTTATCTTCCTCAAGCAATCTCCCCTCTCCTCTCTGTCTCTCGTCTTCCCAGAACTCTCTCTCTCTCACAGAAATGGCCTCCAACTCAAACCTCCCCAACACCATCGCCCAAGACCTCCAAACCCTCCTCACCAAACTGTCCTCCATGGGAACCGACCCCTCTCTCCTCGCCTCCATTACCCAATCCCTACCTTCCACCTCCACCACCCCAGCAACCACCACTGTTACCCATCCACCATCACCAACCCAGGACCAACTCGCCATGGTCCCCTTCGTAGCCCCAAACACAGACCCTGCTCCACAAAACCCTAACCCCAAAACCTCCCCAGCCGTCCCAACCGCCATCTCCTCTACTGAAATAGAGGAAGTCCATTCCTCTCCAACCCATCCCGACCCCATTGATGAAGAGATGCCCCGTCAAGAGACCCCGGTCACAGCTGAGGAGCACTTTGCTGTGAAGGAGAAGATTCAGTCGGTTGTGCAAGACCTTAACAAGGAACTGGTTGAGGAAGTTGATGAGGAGGAGCCCCCAAAGGCTCCTAAGACTTCTGGCAGGGTGAAGACTGCCTGCTCCTCCAAGCGGAAGACACGCTCTCAGAGGAAGTCTGAGAAGACGATAACGGTCAGCTCCGATGAGGAGTCAGTACCCCTCTCGGGGAACAAAGCAAAGAAAGCCAAGGTGTCTGCCGCTCCTGTCCGTCAAAGCCAACGTCGTCAGCCGGCCAAAGTCAAAGGAAAGGTGGCGGCTGATGATGTCAAAGACATGAGCCACAAGTCGGTGGTCAAGGAGCTGCGAGTCGTCCCTGAGTTCCTACTGGAGAACCATCTGGAAGGGGTGCATGATCTGTTGGAGACCCAAGAATGGGGCAATCTGTTTGTGGAGGAAGAGGAGATGGATGAGGTGGTGCTAAGGGAGTTCTACTCTACCTACGCGATGGAAGTTCGCCCCCACGTTGTTCTGGGGAGTTACAAGATGGAAGGGCAGGTCCACATGTTCTCAAGTATTGAGCTTGGTGTTGCTCTGGGCGTTCCACATGAAGGGTATGGGGAATACCCAAAAGGAAGGTGGCCCAAGGACTTTGCCTACTCAGAGGTTGTGTTGGCTGTTGCTGGTATTGAGAACCCTCAGGGGAGTGCTGATCTCGACATCTCAGAGATGTCCGTTGTCAACAAAGTGTTGTACCACTTCCTCATCAGCAACATCACGCCAAGGGGACAGAAGAGAAACCGGCTTCTAATCTTGGACATTGTCCTACTGTCCCTAATGTTGAAGAAGGAGCCCATTAGCATGCCGAAGATTCTGATGCAGCATATGGCCCACGCCAGGAACACTCTCGAGCACGCTCTTCCCTTTCCACGGGTTGTCAAGAAAATACTTGAGTACCATAAAGTGTACAACCCGTCGGAGGACGTGAGCATCTTCTCCCGCCCGTTCGACGCCAGTAACCTGCACAAGATGCAGTTTGTTCTTCAAGATGATGAAGGTTGGGTGAAGGTTGAGAGTGCCCCTGCAGCTTCTGAGGCAGTCGAGGATTCCGAGGCAATGGAGGTTTCTGAGGCCGATAGCTCTAAGGGGGAACTGAACGAGAATTTGTCTCTGGGGAGGGATGTGAGAAGTCTCTGCAAGGATGTGAGACGTCTCATGGCAGATGTGCGCGCGCTTATCTCTCATCACGCATTAGCTCAACCGGCTGGTCACAGTGATGCCTGATCGCTTACCTGCTGTCTTTACCCCTCTTTTGTTCCCTTGCCCATCTACTCCCTCTTAGTTGTTTTTCTTGTTATCTGGTTTGTGTGCCTGGTGTGGCATTTTGACTATGTTTTGATGTTTTGTCTGTCTTGGCGGTGTTTGCATGTTTTTAAGCTCTCTTTTTTAATTAATGACAAGGGGTGTTTGCGTTTATCTGGCCTTGACTTTTCCTCTCTAATTCTTTACTGATGTTTTTGATGATGCCAAAAGGGGGAATATGACAGGTAGAATTGGTTGAAGGGGAACAGAACAGGTTTCACATGCTACTGAGTTGAGGGGGGAACTAACAGTATCTTAGTGGGAAACCTTTCTCTTCATAACTGTCTTTTTCTTGTATGTATATGCTTTATTGTCAAGGGTGTTTGTCACCATCAAAAAGGGGGAATTTTTTGAATTCCTTAGGTTTTGATGGTAACAAACATTCAACTGATATGGATACTAAGTGTTTCAGGAACAAAGACAGTTATCTCAGGGAACCATTGCAGTGAAGGATCGCTGAGGGAACAAAGCTCTTTTCATGTGCTTTGTTACCTCGCAAGGAACTGAAGTGACGAACGAGATTGAAGCTGTAAATGGAAAGAAGAAATCCAGTGTGTTGATTATGGAAACAAATCAAGAAGCACACGCGGTAAAAGATTGAAGACTTCGGCTCCAAGGATTAAACCGGATCGAGAAGATACGGAGAGAGAAAAGCCCGATCGATGTTATCCTAGGAATCTTTCCTTAGATAAGAAATTGGAGAGAGAAGTTTGATATCCTTTCCGATTACATTAATTAAGGAATTCCTTCCTTAATCAATATGATCGGTTAGGATATTATTCTTAACATAAAATCCTATCTTCTAGTAATCCATTTTCAGAACATCTTATCTTGTTTGATTAGGGTTTAGCCGAAGTTGTATTTAGGGGAAATGGGGATTCATTTCTAACTACGACGAAGAACGACTTTGAACGACGAAAAAGAAGGAGAAGAGAAAAGAAAGAGAGTGAAGTGTATGTGAGTCTTTGAGGGTTGAGTTCGGATTCATCGTTGTAGAAGAGGCTTCGAGTCTAGCTGGTTGTTTAGAGGTCGAAGTCCAGGATACAAGTGTAATCGAACAAGAAATCAATAAGACAAGTACACGCTTCAAAATCCTCTCAAGCAGAAGCTTGAAGGTAGTGGTTTTTCCTTGAGAAGATAGTTTTGCTAATCAGGGTTTCCACTATACATCGTGAGTTCGTTCATTATCTTTCTTGCTGTTTTTAATTCGTTGTTTCTTCTGTGGGAACAAAGCCTTTGTTCCCTCAGACGTAACTCTAATGATCCAACATTACCCTTACGAGAGAGAGAGGCAAACCTGTGATGAAGTCCATGGACAAATCTTCCCAAGGGCCTAATGGGATGGGCAGGGGCGTGTAGAGACCATAAGGATGGGAGGTAGATTTTGCACGTTGACACGTGACACAACTGGTGCAATAGCGCGTCACCTGGGTGGTCATGCACGGCCAAAAGAAATGCTCGCGAAGAGCAGCTAAAGTCTTGGTAACCCCAAAATGACCGCGTCCTTCATGGGCTTCCTGGATGAGGAGTTTCCTAATAGGTGAGCTAGGAATACACAAGCGCCCTGCTTTGTACAGGTACCCCTCATGAAAGAAATATGTCTCAAACTTGCGGTCCCTAAGACAGTGTTCTACAATTGGCTTAAAGAAGGGATCAATCAGATATAAATCCTTAATCAACGCGAAGCCAAGAAGTTTAGACTGAAGATGAGTAAGGAGAACATACCTGCGAGAAAGGGTGTCGGCGACCACATTCTCCTTACCTTTTTATGCACGACGACGTAAGGAAATGTCTCCATAAATTCCACCCAACGAGCATGGCGGCGGTTTAGATGGGCTTGACTCTTTAGATAGCTGATGGCCGCGTGGTCCGAGTGGATCACGAACTCGCGTGGCCATAGGTAGTGCTGCCATGTCTTGAGAACGCGAACAAGCGCGTAGAGCTCCTTGTCGTAGGTGGGGTAATTCAAAGTTGCTCCGGTTAGCTTATCGCTGAAGAACGCGATGGGCTTCTTCTCTTGGTGGAGGACTCGACCAATCCCTACATTGGACGCGTCACATTCCACTTCAAAGTGTTTGGTGAAGTTTGAGAGTTATAGTAGTGGCGCGTTGCACAAGGCATCTTTCAACGCGTTGAACGCTTGATTGTGGTTGTCCTTCCAATTCACCGCGGCGTTTTTCTTTGTAAGCTCATGGAGGAGCGCGGCGATGGAGCTGAAGTTGCGAACAAATCTCCTGTAGAAGCCTGCCAAGCCAAGGAAGCTTCTAACCATTGTCAGTGTGGTGGGTGTTGGCCAATCCCGAATGGCCTTCACTTTGTCTTCATCTACGCGGAGTCCATCCTTGGAGACCACGTATCCCAGAAAGTTTGTAGTGTCGGATGCAAATCGACACTTGCCAAGATTGGCATACAATTGTTCGCGTCTCAAGCACTCTAACACAAGCCTAAGGTGCTTGACGTGATTTTCAAGACTACGCGAATACACCAGAATATCATCAAAGTAAACTACCACAAATTTCCCTAGAAATTCCCTCAACACATGGTTCATGAGCCGCATGAAGGTGCTCGGCGCATTGGTGAGACCGAATGGCATGACCTGCCATTCATACAGCCCATATTTGGTCTTGAATGCGGTCTTCCATTCATCACCCTCTTTCATGCGAATCTGGTGATATCCGCTCCTCAAGTCAATCTTGGTGAAGTGTGTCGCGCCATGCAACTCATCAAGCATGTCATCGAGGCACGGTATTGGATGTCTGTACTTGACTGTGATCTGATTGATGGAGCGGCAGTCGACACACATGCGCCATGAGCCATCTTTCTTTGGGACCAGGATCACTAGGACCGCGCAAGGGCTTAGAGATTCCCTTAAGTAGCCGCGATCCAGAAGTTCTTGGACCTGGCGCTATAGCTCCTTGGTTTCATCTGGGCCAGCGCGATAGGCAGCGCGATTGGGAAGGGAGGCACCAGGCACCAAGTCAATTTGATGCTCAATGCCTCGCAAAGGTGGAAGGCCCTGGGGAAGCTCCTCTGGGAATAAGTCTTTGAACTCATCGAGCAGCTCAGAAATCGCGTTTAGCAAAGCTTCCTGGATAGGGCTCTCTGGGTTGCAACGCGTAGGCACTAAGAGGAAACATGGGGCCTTGCCATTCAAGGGGGTAGTGAGGTCGCTTGGTCGCGCCAGTAGCAGTCTGTGCTCACAAGTGGCTTTCAACTTGGTGGTTTTTGGCATGTTCTTCGGCCCTTCATTGGAACGCGTTCGATCAGTGGACGCGTTGTCGGTGGTAGCGACTTCGTGTCCAGTTGAAGAACGCGTGCAATCTATGCTCACAACGGCTAAGTAACTATGGAAAGAAATCGCGAGATTTATGCGATAGGAGAGAGAAGATTGATTCAGATTTATGACGGTCAATCAACAAGAAGATATGGCATTTATGGCATGCGAAATTCACGAAATCAATTAAGCAAATTAGGCAGTTAATTTCAGAAGATTTCACGTGAGCAAATCACACAAATTTCGCGAGGTGATCAAGCAATTATCGGTCAAGAGATTCTCTTGTAAAAACCAAAAGGACTAGCATGTGTATGAGAGAGAAAAAAAATTGAGTGATTATGGCGGAAGCAAGGATGATGGGGGAGAAAAAAAATTCATGAACAAATGAAACTTGACAAGCGACTTACAAGATCAAAGGCTCTGATACCAGTTGATGCGTTCCTGCTTGGTGGGAAGTCGCACGTGTCGGATCAGAGGTTGAAGAGATGGAACGCGGTGTTTGGATGATGGTTCGAGATGGAGAGCGAAGCCGTAGCGTCGGCAGCGGAGGAGATAGACTCGAAAGAGATCGAGTGATTGGCCATAGCGTCGGCAGCGGGGTTGGATAAACTCGATGAAGATCGAGTGGAGGTCGTAGCGTCGGCATCGGAGGAAGGAGATGAGAAGACAGAGATTGGGGTGATGCAGATCTAAGAGAATGGAGGAAAAAGCTCTCGACAAGTAATCTTAGATTAAAATGATGCGTAACCTAGTACAAAAGGTCGAGTTGACCTTTTATAAGAGATAGCGGGACTCGGATGGGCCGAGTCTCACTTAATGGGCCGGCCCACGCGACACGCGTGGAACGCACGCCCCAAAAGAAAATAACTTAAATAACAATGTTCAAAAATTCCAAAACAATAAGATAGATCACGTTCAACTGATGGTTGAGAGGATCTTCACGGAGAACGCGTTCTCTTGACTGGATTGAAGGCGTGTGAGAGAGAATGCGGTCTTTTGCGTTCATTGGCTTGCGACGACGCGGGCAATCATTGATTGTGTTGCGTCGGCAATTGCTTTGGCACGCGCTCGTGTTATTGGCCCTTCTGAGCGAATGCTCATAGCTTCCTCTTCCTCTGTAGCAGTCATGATGGGCAGGGGCGCATCATTGTGGTAGTCTACTTTGACAATATAATTGTTTATATTAAGAATTTGGATGATCATGTTGGCCATCTTAGGGTCGTGCTAGAATGCCTCCGAAAGGAGAAACTTTTTACTAACCTTGCCAAATGCTCTTTTTGTGCATCTTCCACTGTCTGTTTAGGATTTGTGATGGGTCAAGATGGCTTGCACACATCGATGAAGAGAAGATGTGAGCCATTCGCGAGTGGCCTCAACCAACAATGTCCATCATGGTCTGTTCCATTCTTCGCTTGGTTGGGATCTACCGACGCTTTATGTAGGATTTTAGCACAACTGTCGCGCCACTTCATGAATTGACAAAGAAGGGAGCCACAATAGAGTGGAGTGACTCCCACAAGGCGGCATTCGCTACACTTAAGGATCGTCTATGCATCGCCCCCTTACCCAACTTCTCCAAAACTTTTGCGGTTGAGTGTGATTCCTCCAACCTAGGTATAAGTGGTGTTCTACTTCAAGACCAGTGTCCCATCGCCTACTTGAGTGAGAAGCTCACTGGTGCCACACCCAACTATCTGACATATGACAAGGAGCTCTATGCCTTGATCTGGGTCTTAAAGAAGTGGCAATAGTACCTTTGGCCGAAGGATTTTGTGATCCATTCGGACCATGAGACTCTCAAGTACTTGAAGAGCCAAGTTCATCTCGGCCGGTGCCATGCTCGATAGGTCGAGTTCATGGAGACCTTGCTCTGTGTGATGTAGTACAAGAAGGGTAAGGAAACTTTGGTTGTCGATGCGTTGTGTCGAAGGTACACTCTTCTCTCTAAACTCAATGCCAACATCCTTGGGTTCTCTCTCATTAAAGAATTGTGTGCACAAGATGCTTTCTTTGGTGAAATTTTTTGTATGCGCATACGAAAGGGAAAATATGAGGGCTTCTATGTAGACAATTGGTTATTGTACAAAGCTGGAAAATTGTGCAGACCCATCTTTTCCGTTTACATGATGTTTATCCAAGAAGCCCATGAAGGGCGCAGTCACTTCGGCATTGCCAACACCTTGGCCGCGCTCAAGGAGCACTTCTTTTGGCCCAAAATGCTTGATCATGTCACCAAAGTTTGCAGTAATTGTGTGACATGCCATAAGGCCAAAAGCAAGTCGACTCCCTTTGGCTTATACACCCTTAGCCGATTTTGGTGCCCCAATGGGAGGACATTTTTATGGACTTCATAACGGGGTTGCCCATATCTAAGATCGGGAGGGAATCTAATTTTGTTATATTGGATTGGTTTTCCAAAATGGCTCACTTCATACCTTGTATAATGACCAACAATGCTCAGAAGGTTGCCACTCTATGATTTTAGCATGGAGTCAAGCTACATGGTATACCTCGTAGCATTGTCTCAGATCGAGATGCTAAGTTTATGAGTCACTTTTGGAACACTCTTTGGGCCAAATTGGGGAAGCGCCTTATTTTCTCCACTAGTTGCCACCCCTAAACGTATGGCCAAACTAAAGTGACCAACCATACTCTTGAGGCCTTATTGCACACTATGTTGAAAGCTAACATTTGCAAGTGGGAAGATTACTTGCCCTTTGTAGAATCATGCATGAGGCAACCAAGAAGACACCGTTTGAGGTTGTCTATGGCCTCAACCCTACCATGCCACTCTACTTGATGCCATGACCACTTCCTAAGACTGAGAGCACCAAGGGCCTTGACCATGCTGAGTTTGTAAAGACCTTCCATGAACGCCCTTGTGTGCAACTTGAGCATCAAGTTGAGCAATACAAACGCTAAGTAGATAAGGGCAAGCACAACATCACCTTTGAGTCAGCCAACTAGGTGTGGCTTCATCCTCTCAAAGAACGCTTCCCCGCCAAACGCCGAAGCGAGTTAGACCCTCGTGGTGATGGACCATTTCGCATCTTTGAACGCATTGGTGACAATGTATATCGACTTGAGCTTCTGAATAAGTATGGTGCCGACCCAAGCTTTAATGTCTCTGATATATTTCCATATGCTCCCCCCGAGTACGACAAGGACGAAGCGAGGACGCTTTGCGTCCGAGATGGAGAGAATGATGACTCCATGCCAACCCCCTTACGACGAGGGACGAAGAGGACCTACTTAGTGCGCTCCAGTGGGTAGGTGGCTAGGACTCGTGCTCGAAACATCACCAATCAATCCTAGTCAATAGCATGCACGCAAGCTTTGGGTCCAAACCAAGCCTCTCTTGGATCACGATCTCGACCCTTGATCATTAGGGGGTTATTTGATGATCAGGGTCGGGCATAACCGCTTAGCCACGGATTCACCTTTGTGTTGACCCCGCTTTCCTATATATAGCTTTTACTATAATATATTTTCCTTTCTATTTTAGTTTGATGTAAGGGATTGGGCCTTGATGTCTTAGGCCCAAGATCATTTGGGTTTCCTTGTTTTCCCTTGTTTTGTTCTATAAATACCCATGCACTCTCATTGTAATCTTCAATTTAAGTTTGGATTAAACAAAATTTGAGAGTCGCTCCTTTGTTTATCTCTTTGCTTCCTCTGTTCGACTTAGCCGGTCACAAAGCTAAACAAAATTTGAGAGTCGCTCCTTTGTCTATCTCTTTGCTTCCTCTGTTCGACTTAGCCGATCACAAAGCTCTAGAATGAGCCATCACGTTGGCCTCCATCAACCTCCTCATAGATTCCAATATTGGCCAACCAGGAAGAAGGACTCCACCGACTATTGGCCCACCATGAAGAAGGACTCCACCGGCTATTCAAGAAGATGCGATGCTTGTCACAGTTATGGCCTAGTGTCTCATCAACCATCTGAAGTGCTACATCCAATCTCGTCCCCTTTGCCTTTTATGAAGTGAGGGATGGATATCATTGGAAAGTTGCATGTAGCCGCAGGTCAATGTGCTCTCATGCTCGCCATGACTGACTACTTCTCGAAGTGGATTGAAGTAGAGGCTTTCAAGGAAATAAAAGATAGACACTCCTTTGTGGATCAAACCTTGGAGGTTGATGGGTGGAGGGATTCAACATGATGAATCTCCGAGGAGGTTGATGGAGGCCAACGTGATGGCTTCCTCAAGAGATTTGTGATCGGCTAAGTCGAACGGAGGAAGCAAAGAGATAAACAAAGAAGTGTCTATCTTTGATTTCCCTCGAAAGCTTCTACTTCAATCCACTTTGAGAAGTAGTTAGTCATGGCGAGCATGAGAACACATTGACATGCGGCTACAAGCAGCTTTCCAATGATATCCATCCCTCACTTCATAAAAGGCAAAGGGGACGAGATCGGATGTAGCACTTCAGATGGTTGATGGGACACTAGGCCATGTTTGTGACAGGCATCACATCTTCTTGCATAGCCGGTGGAGTCCTTCTTCATGGTGGGCCAATAGTACCCTGATGTGTGAGTGCACAATGCCATGTTTCTTCATCTTGAGTGATTGCCACGTTCTCTGTCGTGGAGTTCTTGTAACGCGGTCTGGACATCATCATCTCGAAGACATCTTATGTAGTATCTTGAAGTCGACCATTCAAGTAGCATGTCGTCTTTAAGAGCCAAAGAGGATGCTTTAACAGGAATTCGTTGCGCTTTGGTCTTTTCATGAGGCAACTCGCCATGCTTTAGCCAATTGTAGAGGTGTGATCCATGATTCAGATTTGTTAGCATAATTGACTTACAAGGGGAAACATGTTGGCTATTTTTACGATGGAGGGCACCAGGACATGCAATAAATGGATTTTTGGTACTCTGATGGATCTATAATTGAGCCGAGGTTGGCTAATGCGTCGGCTTCTGCGTTGGCGTCTTTAGGTACTTTTTTTATGCGAAAGGCATCAAAGCATTTGATGATGTCACGGACGACTTCTAAGTAAGTTGTAATCTTTGAATCGTGAGCTTCATATGTTCCGTATATTTGGATCACAATCAGCATGGTATCACATATTACCTCAAAGTTTTTCACGCCTATCTCCTTGGCGATCGTGATCCCTGTTATGAGTGCCTCATACTCTGCTTCGGTGTTCATTGCTTTAAATTCACATTTAACAGCTTAGGCTATCCTATCCTCATGTGGAGATTTTAGGATGACCTATAGTCCTACATCATATTGATTTGAGTCCCCATCAATGCGCAATGTCCACTTTGTAGTATTGAAGTCATCGACTTCTAGCAATTCTCCAACGACTTGTTCTTCATACGTTGGGCTGAAACCAGCCACAAAGTCTGCCAAAGCATGCGACTTGATCGTTGTATGTGTCACATAATATATGTCGTAGCCACTTGGATGGACCGCCCACTTTGTCAATCTTCCAGATAGTTCTGGCTTGCTCATCATGTTCTTGATGGGATAGTTCGTTCTCACATTGATGGTGTGGGCTTCGAAGTATGGCAGTAACTTGAGGGTAGGGGTTGGCATGGTCGGTTAACTGAGGTTTCGGTTAACCGGACTTCGTTAACCGAGATTTTGGTTAGTGCATTTATCAAACATAAAAGTATTTTAGTGCCCCCGGTTAACCATACACCGATTAACCATCTGTTTCGGTACGATTATTCGGTTTACCAAAAATCCATAATGTTAAATAAATAAAGGTATTTTAGTGCTCTAGTGAAGCATACTATTATTAGTTGCTTTTTCAACTTTTTTAATATTACAACTTGTTGTACAATGCATAAAAGTAAAATAAATAACATCAAACATAAAATGAAAATTGAGTTATTTAGTTTACCACCCTATAATTTTGACACGAAAAAACATAATATAATACTAAAGTCGAAGAACGCATAGACTTGTTCAACCCAATGACCCTTTCAACACCCTCTTCTTTACTCCCATCTCTTATATGAGTTATATCCACTAGGTTGGTGTTTGACATCTATATAATTAAAACAACATTAAGGTCATAACATAAAATTATTTTAATCTTCATTCATTATTAATTAGTTCCTAGCCTAAATCTCCCTCAATTCCAATATCTTGTGTTGATAAACTGTGTTTTTGCTCTTTATCCTCAATTTTTAAATCCAAATATATCCGTTATATTCTATATTCTATTGATATATTAAATATGCTAACAAATATGTAAAAGAAATGGATGGAAAACTAAGCCCTTTGAATATGAAATCAATCAGTAATATATTGTTCTGAGTTTTGTCTCTCCCACTTAAAAAAATTACTCGCTCGCCTTTCAATATTAATTAGTACTCTAAATGACCCTCAATTTCATTGTCTTGTGCCTATGTGTCACAATCACTATTTCATTTATACATAACAAAAAAAACAAAATGGATGGTTGCATCTAGAGAGATTCGAACCAAGGCAAAATACCCCTTTTATTAAAGGAATGTGTCCACTATTAGTAGGTCACACCAGTTATCTAGTTATAATTTTAAAAACATGTTTTTATACTATCGGTTAGTCGGTTAACCAAGAACAAAAAACTCACTAACCATTACCACACCAAATAATCAAAAGTTAGTTCGATCGGTTAACCGAAAAAGGAAGTCGGTTTTTCTTCGGTAAGGTTAACCAAAAAATTGGTCGTTTTTTGATTTTTTTGTTCGGTATTTCGTGCCTACCCCTACTTGATGGATGTCGTGATGAGGTCCAAGGTCAGCTTTTCCATTGTTGAGTATCTTGTTTCTGCATCCAAAAGTGTTTTGCTCACGTAGTAGACCAGTAGTTGCTCGCCGTCTTCCTCTTTAACTAGGACGGCGCTGATTGCGGCTTCCGTTACCACCAGGTAGAGATATAGATCTTTGCATTCCTTCAATTTTGAGAGTATGAGAGGACATGTTATGTATATCTTTTGCTCTTGAAATGTCTTCGTTCTCACTTGTTCACACGAACGACTTGTTCCTCTTTAGGACGTCGTAGAACAATCAATTTATATCTTACGCCTTCGAGATGAACCTACTTAATGCGGCAACTCTGCAAATTTGCTTCTGGACATCCTTGACGCATCAAGAGGATTGTAAATCGATGATGGCTTTGATTTGGTAGGGTTGGCATCGATCCCCCATTGCGTCACCATGTAGCCTAGGAATTTGCCTGATGAAACTCCGAATGAGCACTTGGTCAGGTTCAACTTCATGTCATACTTTTTCAGCATCTCAAAGGTTATTTTAATATGCTCTATATGATTGGCCGCTTTTTTTTACTTGACCAGCATGTCATCGATATAGACCTCCATCGAATCTGGTTCTCAAACGTACATCTTGTTCAATAATCGTTGGTACGTGGCTCCGGCATTCTTCAGGCCAAACGACATCACTTTGTAGCAATAGATCACTTGATTAGTGATGAAGGCATGCAGTTTTCTCTTGGTCTTCTAGACTCATTTGGATATGGTGATATTTGCTGAAGGCGTCCATCAAGGTAAGCATCTCGTGACCGGCAGTGGCGTAGACCATGGTGTCGATATGAGGTAGCGGGAAAGAATCTTTGGGACAAGCTTTGTTAAGGTCGGTGAAGTCCACGCAGACTCTCCACTTTCCGTTCTTTTTTTTACCACCACCACATTGGCTAGCCAATCATGTTATATGGCTTCTTTGATCTTGACTAGGGCTGTGCATCTAGTCCAGATCGAACCGGATCGGACCGCTTTTTCTAGTCTAGTCTGGTCCGATGGACCGGAATTTTTACAATCCTGGGACCGGAGACTGGACCGGACCGATATATAAATTAATTTTTTTTTCTTTTTTTGCTTTTATATAAATTAAAATTTAATTATTTTTCCTATTTTTATAACTATTGTGTATAATATTAGACAATATAATTTGTTATTAATTTATATTTATAGTAGAAACTAATTTTTAATAGTGTTATGAGATATAAATATATAAAATTAAATTAAAAACAATAAAAAAACCGATCCTTCCGGTCCGGACCGAAAACCGGCCGGGTTTGGACCGGACCGGACCGGAATTTTAGAAATATGTGGACCGGGGACCGGACCGTAATTCCCCCGGTCCGGTCTGGTCCAGGCATTTTCGGTCCAGTCCAAATTTGCACACCCCTAATCTTGACAGTCTCTAGTAGTGCTCGCACCGATTCGTCTATCACATTGTTCCCTTTTGGCATGAACTTTCTTCGCTTTTGCTTGACTGGTAGATGTTGGGGATCCACGTTGAGTCTTTCACGATCATGCTGGAACTGATTCCAGTCACGTCCTTGTGGGTCCATGTGAAACACTCGGAGTAGGACCGCAAGAAGTCGATTAGTTGCTTACTGATTTCGCCAGGCATATCTCAGCCTATCTTCATGATGTGGTTGGGCTTGCTTGTATCTAAGATCACCTCGTCGAATTCAAGGGGCTTTGGCTTCGTGTAATGTGTCAATGCCTTACAGTCCGCTAATTATTATGTTGTTTGTCCCTTGTATTGCTTCTTCATGATCGTCGTCTTTAGAAAAAAATTGTAGCACTCCTTTTCCAATCTTTCGTCGCCTTTTATTTCTTGAATTCCCCACTTGGTCGAAAACTTGACATTCTAATGATACATGGATGGAACCGCTTTCATGTCATGTATCCAAGGACGGTCTAGGATGACATTAAATGACGATGGGCAATCCATGATCAAGAACTTGAGTTATAGGTTCAACCCACTCGCGTAGGTGGTCAACGTGATCTCCCCCAGTAAATTTCTCACTTCTCCGCTTAACCCATTCAAGGGGATAGTTTTTTTGATAATATCGTATCACCCTAGAAAAAGGTTGTGTAGGGCCTCGATCATCATCAGGTTCACCAACCTGCCATTATCTACTAGGACGTGTCTCGCCAAGAAGTTATAGATTGTGAGTGATATGACGAGACTTTCATGATGCTCGGCGATGATGTCATCGGGCTCGTAGAACATAATGGGTACATTGTCGGATGCCTTCTTGGCGACGGGTTCTTGGGTTCTAACGAGGATAGGGCTTGTAAAGCATATCTCCATTGTTGATGCATTTGTTAGTTTGTGTCGGCTCGTACGACGTATCATGGATAAGGTCGTCATCTTCTAAGAGAATGTAAGCTATAACCTTGGCTATGACGTCTTAAAATGTCTTGCATGCATTGGTCGGATCGCGATATGGTTACGACTTCTCGTACAATCTTCTCTAAAACACATCTATGACAGTGAAGGTGTCGTAGTGAGGTATCGACACCTTCTCATCATTGAACCTATTGAGGAATTTTCTCAACGTCTCTCCTGGACGCTGGGTGGCACGATAAAGATCGTTGGGCAGTTTTCAAATTGTGGATTCCTCACAAATTGGTTTTTGAATAGGTTGATCAGCCTTGCGAAGGAGGGGATGCTCTTGTTTGGTTAGTGTATGAACCACGTCAAGGCGGAGACTTTCAAGGTGACTCCTAACCACTTTCACATCACGGCTACTTTCATATGCTTAGGAACCACACACATCATCATCTTCTGCTTATACAACGAGACGTAATACCAGTGATCGTGTACTTCTTAGGAATTTCGACGTGTGTGATGGTGTCAGTGAAGAATGAGTCGACATAAAATTCGTCGCCTTCCTCCTCGATGGGTCTGGGCACCCCTGGGATCTTAGCGAATCTTACATCCGAAGATTCAGCTTTTCGTGCCACTTTCTTTCTATGAGATCGTCGAAAGACTCCATGGAAAACACCTCCATAAAATTGGTTGCTCCTTGTCCGTTGGGGAATTGATCAGGTGTCGTCATCGACAGATATCGAGGGCCCTCTATTCCTATGGACGGCATCACAGGCGGAGTAGAGAAAGAAGAGTTGACGGCAATGAATTCCAGGTCTAGACGCTTGATGGTGTTGTCGCCGCGAATGTACTGGAGCCTCGGTTGGGGTGCTGGCGATGACATGGACACGTTCTGGGAACGCAACGCCTCATTTTTCTTTATCACTTCTTGGAGTCTTGCTTCTGAATGAGTTCTCTGGGCGGCGAGTGAATCCTCAAGAGTTTTCATCTTTTCTCAAAGTTTCATCATGTTGGTGGCATGTGGATCGTCCAGCCCGCTCGGACCGGATTGGTCGCTTCGGTTTGCAGTTGTGTTATGTCGTTCGTGACGATGACATCTTCAGATCGAGTTTTGTTGTTGGTAGTTCCTTCGGTGGACATGGTGGCTTAAGGGTTGTAGTGTTTGGTGGAAAAAAGGTGTAATATTGTTTACTCACATCCCTACGGTGGGCACCAATTGTTTTGGATGGATTTTGTTCTAAGACACAATCCGCTTGGTTTGTGACATATAGGGTCAAGGATTAAACCATCAAAGAGAAAAGAAATCATGTTCCTAGGTGCTATTATATTGAATATTAAAAAGTGTCTCTTTACAAGAGTTGGATACCCTCCTTATATAAAGGTTTATGGTTTTTCCTAATAGATGTAAGATTACAATAAATACAATATAAATTTCGTCTGTGTAGAATGTAATAGCAGGAGTTTCCTAACATATTAATTTTGAGTCGTGAAGATTGAACATTTTTTTACGAATCCAAAATGATTCATGTTTCCACATTTTTATATATCGTAAAATGAAAAGAAAAAGCCATTTATAAGGTAAAAAAATAGTGTGGGACCCACAGAGTAGATAGATTTTAGTAGTGGGGATCGGACGGACGGTTGTAAGAGGGAAGAAGCCAGAGGAGAAATGGCTACCAGTCACCACCAATCTCCCAAATCTCAATCGTTAGTTGTGGGTAGATTGGAATCATGGCGGTTGGCGTCGCTCTCCCTCCTTTTCTCTCTCGTTCCCCTCTCAGACTCCGCTCTCGCACTCTATTTCCTTCAATCTCCATTAAAGTTGCTTCTACTGGTGCTTCGCATTCGATCTCCAAGGTCGTCGTCACCCGAGAACATGGCAAGAACATAAAGCTTATCAACGCGCTCGAACGAACTCAAACTCCGGACCTTACTACTCCCGATCGCACCTCTTGCTTCAATTTCTCATTTGAATTGTTCAATTATTCTACTCTGCACATTGTACCGTTCAGTGTTGTGATTGCTTCGAATTCTACAATTGACCTTAAGAGATTGGTGTGCAATTTCATATAAATGTTAATTTCTTTATTTTTACAGGCTAAACATGCGATTCACTGCTTAGAGATGCCCCTTATTCAACACGATGACGATCCTGATTTACCCAAGCTTCCTTCTGTATTGGCTGGTAAGGTGTGATTCGTCTTTTCTGAACAAACTGTCGTTTTAATCTGCTAAATGCGTAATAATTTTTCCTTTATGTGATCAATCGAATCGGTTGAATTCCTGAACATCATATTTCTGTGACATTTATTATGGTATTTACAATCACATCGCTAGTAGGTAGATTGAGTATGGGTGCAATATGTTCATAAAGTTGTTCATTCTTATTCAGACACTAAATTTGGCTGGATTATCATTACATCTCCTGAAGCAGCTTCAGTTTTTCTCAATGCTTGGAGGTAAGAATATTGTCTATTAGGCCTTCTAGTTAGGCAATGTCTTTTGCTTAATTTTCTGCTCAAAGTCTCTGTTAGCACTACAACCAAGCCCAATGGGCCGTTTATTATGGTAACTCGAAGGGGTAAAGCATAGCCGAGTATCAGGCTTTTGTGACATGGCAGAAGTTTGTTAGAAAGGGTATGGTAGTCTTTTACTTATGGTTTGTTAGTGCAATAGCCTGCGTGCTGGTTTGGGGGTATTAGTAGGGAGTCTGGCAGATTGTTTGTGGTATCCAGAAAACTTGAGAGAAAGAAGGCTTGTAGCCAGGGCTCATTGAGAGAGACTCTCTTTGAGAGTGAGGTCTGTATTTCATTCAGTATTGGGAATACAGGAGAGTATCGTTTGAAGTATCCTCTTGTCTAACAATTGGTGCTCTTATTGAGAGTTTGTTTTCGTCAATCCAATCATGACGAGAACGGGGGAGTTAGATTCGAGGATTTCTGCCTTGGAGAGCGAGATGGTGAGTATCAAGGAAACCGGACTCATCACTAATCGGAGGGTTGAGGTTCTGGAAGGGAGTATGATGACGGTGCGTGACCAATTGCTCCAGGCGATGCAGCAGATGTAGGACAAGTTGGTCCTGCAGATCGAAGCCAGACTTCCCAAGGATCGATCGCCGAGCCCCGAGGTCGAATCCGGCTCGAATTCGAAGAGATCAGTCTCAGATCGTACCAGGGAGAATCTGGAGGTGCGAAGCGGAACAGAGACACCGTCTCTGGTAGCACAGAAGGTGGAGCTGCCGCTGTTCGATGGCGAGGAGCCATTGACTTGGATCGCGAAGGCTGAGCAGTATTTCGATATCCAGGCCACTCGACCGCTCGAACGAGTGAAGGTAGCCATGGTGAGGATGGATGGCGCCGCGCTGAATTGGATGCGATGGATCGGTCAACAGCGCCCGAACTTCTCTTGGGAGGAGCTCAAGGAAGAGCTTGTGAAGAGGTTCTTGGGAGCACAAGCAACAAATCGCTTCGAGCATCTCAGCGGGCTGAGGCAGACCGGCACGGTGGATGAATTCGTGGACGAAATCATAGCGTGTGCAGCCCACACGGTGGGGTTGGGAAACGAACAACTCCTCGGCTATTTTCTGGCTAGGTTGAAGCCGCAGATTCGAGTGGAGCTGCAGAAATTTGAGGAAGAAGAATTGTTAGCCGCCATGGATGGAGCACACCGAGCAGAAAGAAAGATCGATTTCGAAAGTGGCATCGATAGGGGACCATGGAAGAGATCGGTGCCGGGCAGTGGATCTGGGAATAGGAGTTGGGCTGGGAAAGGCCCAAATTTCAGTCAATCAACCCCGGCGGGAAGTAGTGGGCCTAAAGACTATGGGCCTAAAACTTCACCCTCATTTTCCAGGCCCAAACCAAGTTGGGGGTCTTCGTCTTCTTCGAGCTCTCTTCAATCCACAAGTCAGAAACCTAAAGTCTTCAAACCATTACCGCAGAGGGAGTTCAACGATCTTCGAGCCAAAGGATTATGCTATCGCTGCAAGCAACCTTACTCACCACTTCACAAATGTGGCGAGAAGGTCTTCAAGTTGGTCGAGGTGTTCGACGACGAGATAAGGGAAGCCGACGAGGGGGTAGATCTGATCCGGTTAGCCGAGGAAGACGGCGCAGAAGGTGGCGACCCGACTGAGTCAAACCTTCAATGGCTCGAACTCCCTTTAAATGCTCTTGGCGGTGTGTGTAACCCTCGAGCACTTAAGATCCGGGCCCGTTTGGGCGAACGCAAGGTGGTCGTGCTCGTGGATAGTGGAGCCAGCCACAATTTCGTGAACCAAAGGATGGTGGAGGTGGAAGAACTTCTGGTAGAGCAAACTGGTACGTTCGGCGTACGGTTAGGCAACGGACAACGGGTGGAGACTCGGGGAATTTGCCGTAAGCTTCCCCTGCAATTCGGTAGTTGTGCCATGGCGGTGGACTGCTATCCGTTCGATTTGGGGGGTATCGATGTCATTTTAGGTTATGCCTGGCTGCTCTCGATGAAGAAGACTACTGTGGATTGGGAAAAAATGACAGTGGAGTTCGATCAAGGGGGAAGGCAAGTCACCATACACGGGGATCCGACTCTAGCGTTTACTGAGGTGTCGTTTCATTCCCTCCAAAAACTGTCTGAAGTGGAGTTTGGGGCATGGTTGTGGGAGACTGAAGATCGTGTGGTCAGAGGCAAGTTCGGGGCACTCCAACGGCAATCTCCGGGAGATTTGGACCGATTGCTAGCGAAGTTCAGCGATGTGTTTAAAGCTACAACAGAGCTGCCGCCGCAACGTTCCGTGGACCATAAGATCAACCTCAAGGATGGGGTCGAGGCCGTCAATGTGAGGCCCTACCGTTATGGACACCATCAGAAAGACAAGATTGAAAAGCTGGTTGCGGAGATGCTGAAAACAGGGGTCATTCAGCCAAGCCACAGTCCGTTTTCTAGCCTGGTCTTGCTGGTGAAGAAGAAAGACGGCTCGTGGCGGTTCTGCGTAGACTATCATGCCTTGAACCAGGCCACCATTCCCGACAAGTACCCAATTCCCGTGATTCAGGAGATGTTAGACGAACTCGGAGGAGCTCGAGTGTTTTCCAAAATCGATCTCTGCTCGGGCTATCACCAAATCCGAGTAGCCAAGAAAGACGTGCCCAAGACGGCTTTCCGGACCCACTCAGGACACTATGAATTCCTTGTTATGCCGTTCGGTTTAACGAATGCCCCGGCAACCTTCCAAGCCACCATGAACGATATCTTCCGGCCATTTTTGAGGAAGTTCGTGCTCGTGTTTTTTGACGATATACTAGTGTATAGCACCAGTTGGGAGGCCCATTTGCAGCAACTGGGGCAGGTCTTGCAAATCCTACGTGAACACACCTTGGTGGCTAATGCCAAGAAATGTGACTTCGGCAAATCCTCCATCGAATACTTGGGGCATGTGTTGTCAGCCGAAGGAGTTTCCATGGATCCTTCGAAGGTGGCGAGCGTGCTCACCTGGCCCACCCCTCAGTCTGTTAAAGCTGTTCGGGGGTTTCTCGGCCTCACTGGTTATTACCGTAAGTTTATCAAAAACTACGGTCAAATTGCTCATCCACTCACGGAGCTGCTCAAGAAGGAACGGAGCCCATTTTATTGGGGCAAGGAGGCTCAGCAGGCGTTCACAACATTGCAGCAAGCAATGACTTCAGCTCCAGTGTTGGCTCTTCTAGATTAGAGCCAACAATTCGTCATCGAATGTGATGCCTCAGGCTTGGGCGTGGGTGCAGTTCTGATGCAAGGGGGGCGGCCTCTAGCCTATTTCAGTAAGGGGCTTTCCGGACAGGTGCTCTCGAGATCGGCGTACGAGAAGGAGTTAATGGCATTAGTCCTCGCCGTCCAACATTGGAGGCCGTATTTGTTGGGCAGCCGTTTCATCGTCCGGACTGATCACCGAAGTCTAAAGCACCTCTTGGGCCAACCGATCACTTCTCCAGCGCAGCAAAACTGGGTTGCTAAGCTGATTGGATACGACATGGTGATTGAATATAAGCCGGGGGCAACAAATAAAGTCGCTGACGCCCTGTCACGAAGAGAGGAAGGCCAGCTCACTGCCTTGTCGATCCCCACCGTGGCGTGCTGGGATGAGTTGAAGGATGAGATCACAAAGGATGCTGGGCTGTAGGAAATAATTCAGAAATTAGAACGGGGTGATGTAATGAAGCAGCCTTTTGTGCTGGTGGGAGGCAAGTTGTTCCACAAAGGGTGGGTGTGCATCTCAGCAAGCTCTAAGTGGATACCTAAACTGCTAGAGGAGTATCATTCCACACCGATGGGAGGACACGCGGGGGCATGGCGTACGTATAAGCGGATAGCTGCAAACGTGTATTGGCATGGAATGTTTCGGGTTGTACAGGAGTTTGTAGCAGGTTGCCTGATTTGCCAAAAGATGAAGTATGACACGTTAGCTCCAGCAGGGTTACTACAACCGTTGCCGACTCCCGAGCGGGTTTGGGAGGACCTCTCCATGGATTTCATTAGTGGCTTGCCGAAATCTCAGGGCTTCGATTGCATCTTGGTCGTAGTGGATCGTCTCACCAAGTTCACTCACTTTCTCCTTCTCAAACACCTGTTTACTGCTCGTATGGTTGCTGATGTGTTCATACGAGGTGTGGTCCGACTACACGGTGTACCCCGCTCTGTGGTTAGTGACCGTGATCCACTATTCCTCAGTAGCTTCTGGAAAGAGCTCTTCACGAAGCAAGGGACGAGGCTCCGCATGAGCAGCGCATACCACCCCGAAACGGACGGACAAACCGAAGTTTTAAACCGCTGTCTTGAGACTTACTTACGATGTTTCTCAGCGGAGCAACCTCGGCTGTGGGCCAGTTGGGTTCACTGGGCTGAATATTGGTATAACACCAATTATCAAGGGGCTGCGGGAATGACTCATTTTGAGGGCGTTTACGGCAGGAAACCTCCCGGAATTCTGCAGCACTTACCGGGAGAATTTGTGGTTGCAGCGGTCGCCGAGGAGTTTTGGAACCGGGATGAAATTTTGAGACAGCTCAAGTTTAATTTGGACCGGGCAACTAAACGAATGGTGACGGCAGCTAACAAGCACAGGAGGGATGTGTCCTTTGAAGCCGGTGAACTGGTTTTCTTGAAGCTCCGCCCACATAGGCAACAAACCATTTTCCGCAGGGTTAATCAGAAGCTAGTTGCTCGTTACTTTGGACCCTTCAAGGTTGTCAAACGAGTCGGAGCCGTGGCCTACGAGCTGGAGCTTCCTCCTTCAGCTAGAGTGCACCCGGTGTTCCATGTCTCCTTACTGAAGAGAGCCATAGGAATGCACAAGGCCGTCACTGAGTGTCCTCCCGAACTGATCATGACAGCAGAGGAGTTTGTCCCTAATGATATCCTCAAGGTGGTGATCCATACAGGCCACGCCAGCGCGTGTCACAAGGTGCTTGTGGAATGGCTGGACAAGCCAAGAGAAGAAGCTTCATGGATGCCTTGCAACGAGTTCAAGAAGCAGTTTCCCACCTCCAACCTTGTGGACAAGGTTTGTTTGATTGGGGGTGGAATTGTTAGCACTACAACCAAGCCCAATGGGCCGTTTATTGTGGTAACTCGAAGGGGTAAAGCATAGCCGAGTATCAGGCTTTTGTGACATGGCAGAAGTTTGTTAGAAAGGGTATGGTAGTCTTTTACTTATGGTTTGTTAGTGCAACAGCCTGCGTGCTGGTTTGGGGGGTATTAGTAGGGAGTCTGGCAGATTGTTTGTGGTATCCGGAAAACTTGAGAGAAAGAAGGCTTGTAGCCAGGGCTCATTGAGAGAGACTCTCTTTGAGAGTGAGGTCTGTATTTCATTCAGTATTGGGAATACAGGAGAGTATCGTTTGAAGTATCCTCTTGTCTAACAGTCTCTATAAAATTCTGGTGGTTTAGCAATAAACATTAGCCTTGATGTAAATCAAACCTATTTTTCATTCTGTTTTGCATTAATGCTAAAAAGGGTCATTTTCTATGTTTCAATTAATGGTCAATCATTGAGTAGCTTTCACCTATAGGAAAAATGAACTTTTCTAGGTCTGCTGGGAGTCCATCTGTCAAGATTGGTGTAGTTGGAAGCGGAACAGCCAGCATAATCAAAGAAGCAGTGCATTCATCTCAAGCCATTGAAGTTGCCTTCTTCCCATCCAAAGGTATTATGCAAATCCAAGTTACAAGCACTTCATCTCCTCTTAGTAATGAAATTAAGGTAGAAGCACCCTTAACTGGTATGCGGTTGTTTATCCTGGCCGGTTAATATGTTCAGCACTTAAGTATGATTTCTTCTAAAGTCTCTTTTGCCTTGTTCTTTTACTATTATTGATTTTTTTTTTAAATAATACTTCAAAGAAGTTTGTTGCATATTGGCTTAATACTACACATTATGGATTGCTGCATATTGGCTTAATACTACACATTATGGATAATGCAAGTTTTTTCATTACAATATATAATATTTGGTTGTAAATTCATTAAACTTTAAGACTTGTTTTAATAAATAAAAAAGTATCTTCTTTACCATGTTGCATCTCAACTGGCTTGCTTTCACCTATCAAGATATTGAGTCACCGGCCCGACCAACTTTGCACCACCGTTCACCACTGTCCAATCGACACCACTTGGTTTCCAATTTTAATTCGTACCCTCTCCACAACTTCATCATTGTGCTTCATCCCAAACCAATGTAAATTCTACTGTAATAGTGCTTGGATTGAGCTAATTCCGAGTTTAGAGAAATGGAATAATGCAATTTCTTGTTTATATCCTGAAAAGTGGATAAATTCATATTTTTTTAGCATGTATTGTGGATTAATTGTGGTTATACTTCTCATATGTAGCTCAATGGTTCCCGGTTCACGAACCCGATGTGGGGGGAGGAGTTCAATTTTGTTCGACGAAAAAACTCCGCACTCCACATTTTTAAACTTCGCACTCCATCCTGGACGGCACCTATTGCAGCCCAGAAAACCCGATTTTCTTGGGCTGCACTAGGTTTCGCCCAAGATGGGTTCATTTTTTTTAAAAAAAAATTATGATTTAATTTGATTTATAAAAAATCCGATTCAGTAAACCGGTTCTGTGGACAGAAATACGTGCCGTCCACAGATCCGGTTCACTAAACCATATTTTTGTGGGAAAAAGGGTTTCTGGGCGGCACGAATTGTCGTCCAGTAAACCGGTTCACTGAAACGGGTTTCTGGATGGCACTAGGTGCAGCCCAGGGAGTGTACGATTGAAATTTAACGGTCAATTTGGGCTACACATAGTGCCGCCCAAAATTACCCCGTTTTAGTCTAAACGGTAATGTGGCCGGCTATATATATGGGAGATGTAATAGTAGTTGTACCACCATTGAAATACAACGAAAAAAAAACTTCAAACCCATTGTAATTTTCCGGCTATATATATGTCATCGTCAAGCGATCCTTGTTGGAGGGGATTGTCGAAGTCGTCTTCAAGCGCGCCCACGTCTCAAGATGATAAAGCTGATTTTCAGTCGTCGATTTCTCCTCAGTATTTCAGGGTACGTAATATTTTTTATTTTTTACGATATAAAGTGATTAGATATTAACTGTACATATAATATTTAGATAAATGTAGAAATAAAATGATTGTTTTTTCATAATAAACTATATGCATGTATGTATAATGTCTAGAAATAACATAGATTTATGTATGTATAATGTTTAGAAATAATGCATAATTTTTGTATATTAATTTGTATAAATTTAATTATTAATTAGTCTCTAATGTAGTAATTTTTGTATATAAATAGGGTGATTCTAGTGATGATGAATTTATAGCAATCGACTTCTCATCCCATTTTACTACTAATGAGATATTTTCGAGTATGGAGGGATTGAGGGAGTGGGTGCAAAATGTTGGTTTTAGTCTTTTTATGGTGATCACTACTAAATCATCAAAGCGTAGAAGGATTATATTTCATTGTGAGAGATCCGGGTTACCTAGGTCCGGCAAGAAAAAGAAGTTAGTCGATGGTAAGAAGGTCCGCCCGATACGAGTGAATAAAGCTAGGTCAAAGAAGAAGGGTTGTCCTTTTTTGTTGCATGGTATTTTTAGGGAAGGAAATGCTATTAGAGCTCCTGGGTGGACCATATCGGTTGTTAGAGGATACCATAACCATATGCTTTCGACCACCTTGATTGGCCATGCATTTGCTTCCCGACTTACGAAGGAGGAACGTAGAAAAGTGATGATTGATACTGCGGCGGGTGCAAGACCCAAGGTTATTTCTACACAGATTAGGAATGAATATATGGGTTCAACGGTATCGAGGAGGCAAGTGTACACTGTTAGGGATAAGGAGAGGTTGAAATCCCTGGGCAATCTGAATGTGACACAATGGTCATTGGGGTTTTTGAAGGACAAAGGCTATTTGTTGGACACCGCTATTAAAACGAGGGCAGATGGGAATGAGGTATTGTCGTGCTTGTTTGTTTCTCATCCAGACGCTCGACATTTGTTGTGCATGTTCCCTAATGTCGTCATCATGGATTCGACGTACAAAACCAACAGGTAAACCTTACTCATTTTAGTATTATGAGTAGATAATGGTATTTTGGGCGGGTTTGAAGTATTTTTTGTGTTGCATTTATAGGTACGGTATGTCACTATTCCAGATTGTTGGGTTTACTTGCACCAACTTCACATATTGCATTGCTCTGGCGTTCATGGAAAGGGAGACGGCAAGCCACTATGCATGGGCATTGACACGATTAAAGTGGTTGTTCGAGGGGAAAAGCCCCGTATGCATCATGTATGATTGAGAGCTAGGACTGATCAAGTCCGCCGATAAGGTGTTTTCGAAGGTTCGGCATCATTTGTGTCAAGTCCATGTAGACCGTAATGTGAAGGCATATGCTAGGTCAATGAACATTGACGAGAAGAAATTCTCGGGAAGTGTTCGTCGGGTGATGAGATCGCACACCAAGGAGGAGTATGGAGAGCGACTTGCTCACTTTAAGGAGATATGGAATAAATGCCCTGTGAAATATGTCGAGGAAACTTGGTTTAATCTCCATAAGGAAAAGCTAGTTGCGGCATGGTGTGATGATGTTCTCCATTTTGCCACAAGAATATCAAACAGGTAACTTTCATACAAACATAAGCAATCAAACTGGGTTTTAAAAGTCATTTAGTAAAACGTAAACGATTGTATTATTTTCAGGGTTGAGGGTCAGCACTCTATGCTTAAGGACATGATTGAGACATCCGTTGGAGGCTTCGACACAATTGTGCAACACATCGACAACATGTTTGTTGATCAGCATCGAAAGATCCGATTTGAGATGACCAAGAACTGCACTGCCTTTCCTATGGAGATAGTAAATGGCCCTGAGTGGGTTAAGGTCTTCTTCAAGCGCATCCTTGAAAAGTGCTCTGAGAAATGCTTGAGAATGTTGTATGCCCAAGCTGTGTTAGCAAAAGAGGGAAAAATTAGGGACAAATGTGATGATTTTTGGTGGAAGTCCACACTAGGACTGCCTTGCCCACACACAATTAAGGTCTATGTGGAGACGGGTTACCCGTTGGTGCCTGAAGAAGTTGATATTTTCTGGACGCAGATCAGATGGGAAGGGGTGGATGCTAAGGATCTTGATGTCGATGATGGTGTTGCAATCACAACGGATAATGTCACGGTGCAGGACTTCTTTGAAGAGTTCTTTTATGGGAAAGTTGATGGATTTAGGTTGAAGAAGATGGCGGAAAAGTGGCGTGAGATTGATGACCCTACATCGTGCCAGATTGAAGACCCTCCACGTGGTGTGACCAAGAAGGGGAGGCCTAGGATGAATGCGACAAGACCGGCACCAAGAGGAATATGGGTTAGGACGAGCATGTGGATGAGAAAAGTAAGAAGATGAAGGAGAAGCAGAATATGAAGGATATGGATGAGGAGCTGGGAGTGGAAGAGGAGGATGGGGCTGTAGAGAAAGAGACGACCAATGTGAAATCCTCTGTGGGATCAAAGTTGTCTGTAGGATCGAAAGGATGTCCTTCTAGCGGAAGACCTCGCAGTGGAGTCTCAACAGCAAAGGCGAGTGCCACTAAACCTGGAAAGTGCAGATCTGCTTCAAACAAGTCCAAATCGGCTTCAAACAAGTCGCTCAAGTATCTCGGCTTCAACTGGGGACATGAGAATATTAACGTTTTCATGCTCGCATACATTTCTAGTGTACAAAGTGTCAAAGGCGATGGTCATTGCGGGTTTCGTTCCCTTGCCGTTTTACTAGGTCGTCGAGAAGAGGAGTACGTTGATGTCCGGTTAGAGATTTCGAAGCACCTCCAGACACATCGAGCCAACTACATAGCACTGCTTGGGGAGGAAGAGTTCACGGTGGAAGCATTTGTTAGGAAATTGAATTACATTGCTTCACCGTGCACAAGGAACTTCTAGTGTATAATGCATATTACTGGTTTGATGTTTGCCACGGAACACCAATTGGCGGTTGTTGTCTTATCATGGTTTGGACCGCACATATGTCTTCCATTGTGGGGGCCCCCGAGTGCTGAGCCTCCGACAAAGGTTTATGCGATAGCACATGTAGGCAAGAGAGACCATTACGTATCGGTACGTGAAGCGCTACTCTCTGGTATTTACTTATTCTTTCATAAATTGTTATAATTTTATTGTTTATGTTTACAGGTTTGGCTTGTTGATGATCGTTGTCCAATTCCACCGCCTCCGAGGCAGTGGTTCATTTACAAGGACCCAAGTGTTGATGGATGGGATAGTCATGAGCGCTTTAAGGATAGGTTCAAGAATTATGTAGAGGAGCGGGCGGAACAAGGTCGACCCGACATACTTACCTAGGCTTTTTGGATTATAATTGACTCTATATATGTCATTGTATTTCAATTTGCTTAGTTTGATTGAGATTGACCGTATATTGTGTTTATAATCGTTTGTTTTGATTCGAATTGTTGTTGATTCGGGAAAATGCAATACGAGACAATAATGTTACTTGGGAATCAATAACAAATACAAGCACACATAAACGTTAAAGCGTACACTAGTTGAACATGAATCATAAAAAGCTATCTAATTTTCATCATAATCGGTCTCCCCGCCATCATTAGAGCTACCGTTGTCCACCTCAGATTCCGGATCTTCTAAAAGACCCGGGATATGACGTTTCGGGTATGCAGCCTCGGTGTAAAGGGTGACTGGAACACCAGGTCTGTAAAGAGCTATAATTTTAGCTATGTGTTCCTCATCTACCACCTTACGGAGTCGTGCAGGATCCACACCCGGTGGAAAGTAAAAAATCTGACCAGGGCGAACCCCGGTTGTTGGATTGTAAAATAACGCCATGAACAAGTAACCTAATGATAACCCCCCCTCTCCAGGCGAGACATCCCTCATACGCAACATGCGGACCTCGCCACCTTCGTAGCCATGGAAAAACATGTCCATCCCACTTCGTTGGCGTATCATTCGATTGTAGGTGATTCACCCATTTTGGTAAACTCTGAGAACCAAAGGCGCCATTAGAACAAATAGAACACACGAGAAGTTTGTGAGAAGTTATGGAGTGGGAATTGTGTGAATGAGTAGATGAGTTCGTTGTGTATTTATAATGGGCAAAATATGACCGTTTTGGGCGGCACATAGTGCAGCCCAGGGTGGTTTACTTGGGCGGCAACAGGTGCCGTCCAAAAGGGTACCTTTAGGCTGCACTAGGTGCCGTCCACGAGGGTACTTGTGAGATGGGATTGTTGCTTGAGTTTGTATACCCCTTTGTGCTGCACTAGGTGCCGTCCAGGAGGGTGTTTTATAGGGTTACGATACAATCATATGTTATATAACTATAGGATATAAATAGGGTATAAAGATATGTTATATAACTATAGGGTATAACCATATGTTATATAACTATAGGATATAATCATATGTTATATAACTATAGGATATAAATAGGGTATAACCATATGTTATATAACTATAGGATATAACCATATGTTATATTACTATAGGATATAATCATATGTTATATAACTATATGATATAAATAGGGTATAACCATACGTTATATAACTATAGGATATAATTATATGTTATATAACTATAGGATATAAATAGGGTATAATCATATGTTATATAACTATAGGATATAATCATATGTTATATAACTGTAGGATATAATCATATGTTATATAACTCTATGATATAATCATATGTTATATAACTATAGGGTATAATCATATGTGTGGGCTGTACCATATGTCGCCCATACAAGGACTCAAGTGTGGTTGGGCTGCACCAGGTGCTGTCCAGATGTGATATAAATCATATATGTGGGCTGCACCATGTGCCGCCCATACAAGGACCCAAGTGTGGTTGGACTGCACCAGGTGTCATCCAGATGTGATATAAATCATATATATGGGTTGCACCATGTGCCGCCCAGAATAGTTATTTGGGCTGCACCTCGTATCGTCCAGCATGACTATAAATACCACAACCAAATTCATCTCTTCCACACCCAAGGAGCCATTCAAGTTCGGTGGTGAAGAAAAACCCTCCTCAAGATCAGCAAATTTCATTTTCGGTAACATTATTCATCTTTTTTTGGCTTTATTTATTTTTTCAAGGTGTATACATTGCGATTAAAAAAAAATATTCAGATCCAAGAAATCAAGATCGTGGGGTAGTATGGCTTCTTCGTCCAGCACGTCCAACACTGCATTGGCTCTGGGTTCAATGTGCCAATGCAATTTCCCGGTCGTTTTGTACACTTGCGACAGGCCCATTCACTATAAAAGAAGGTACCTCGCATGCAAGGATTATATCCCAATGGAGCGGGATGAGGAGATGAGAGGTTGTCGTTGAAATACCCCAATGTATATTATAATAGTAAGGGTATAATTGTCATAATTATAAGTGGAGCAAAATCAAGAAATGGGGCAAAATCTCCCTTCGGTCTTCTTGCTCAAGGGTTGCAGCTGCCTTCTTCTTCTCGTGAGCTGTTCATTCCCCGCCGGTGGGCACCACCTCCGAATCCTGCCGGTCACCACCTTCCTTCCTTGGTTTGGGTCGCGACGAGCTGGTGTGAGCCCGCGGCGAGTTGTTGTGCGAGACCGTTGTCGCTATTGTGCGAGGGAAGCTTATGCGCGGCCGGTAGAGAACCGCCAGCTTCTGTCCATTGTTGTTGCTGTAACACCTTCCCGGCGATAAGGAGAGCCACTGAACGGGGCCACGAGCTGCTACTGTTGCCACGTGTTGCTACTGATGTTGTCGTGTGCTGCTGCTGCTGTGCCCTTCTGCCGCTGCTACTGTTGCACTTCCGGCGACGAGGAGCCAGTCCCGGCGGCGAGAGGAAGATGACGACAAGGTAGATTAGGGGTTACTTGATCTGATTTTTTTTAGGACACAATTAATTGCCACTGAGTTTCTGTTGTGGACAGATCTGAATGTTTGAGCATAATTGAATTGGATTTTGGGCAGTTTTGGTTTGAATTTGCAGGGAGCTTGGACAGATGGGGATTTGTGAGCAATTTCGGTTGGAAATTTACAGGGAATTTGTTCAGCTAAAGGTTGGTATGTATATGTTGGGTGTTTGATTTCAAATTTTGGAAGTTGTGGATTGATTTTAGACTGATTTGGGGGCTGCAAGTAAGGGCATGGTATGTGTTAAATTAATGCAGGGAATTGTTCGATTTGTCATCGTAGGTTCGTCCGAGATTATATTGTGGAGTGGGTGAAATTTCTTGGGTCGTCGCCGTTAAGTTTGAGGCAAGATGATTCTTGCTCCTTCTTCTTACCTAACTCCTAAAATAATTATTTTCGTATATTATTATTTTCAGTAATGATTTATGCACTTGTCCGTTAATTTGATCTAAAATTGTAGGCGTAGAATTAAGTGGTTGAGTGTGTGGATATTGGTTGTTTGTTGGTTATTGGTTTGTTGGCGGATATTGGTTGTGTGCGTGGTTATTGGTTTTGTGTTGGATATTGATTGTTTGCTTGATTATTGGTTTTGTTGTCGGATATTGATTGTTGGTTGGCTATTGGTTGTGTTGTTAGATATTAGTTGTGGTTGGATATTGGTTTGTTGTCGATTGATGTTGGATTTATGTGGTTGTTGGTTGTAACTAGTTGTGGTTGTTGGTTGCCGTAGTTGTGGTTGTTGGTTTCCGTTGGTTGTAGTTGTTGGTTGTAGCTAGTTTTGGATGGTTGGTTATTAGCTGGGCCGGGGTGATGATTGCATCACCCGACCACGTGAGGGTGTGACCTCCGTTGGATTAAGGCCAGGGTCGGGGTGATGATCGCCTCACCCGACCACGTGAGGGTGTGACCTCCGTTGGTTCAAGGCCACAACTGGATGGTGATCGTCCCATCTTAATCCTTGATTGTTTGTTTCAGTTATGTAGGAGGGCATTACTCCTTATAGCTGGGCCGTGGTGATGATCGCCTCACCCGACCACGTGAGGGTGTGACCTCCGTTGGTTCAAGGCCATAACCGGATGGTGATTGCCCCATCTTTAGTCTATCCATGGATAGTAGGTTACTTAGGATGATCGTCTCACCCGCTTATGCTTTCGCTGAGGTGAAAGTTGGATTGAATGTGTTAGTACAGTTGTGAGTTTGATATAATTGGTTAGCACTGGCTACGTGTTAGTAGTAGTATATATATATATATATATGTTTCGTAGTGTTATTAATTGACGTGTTAGTAGTAGTATATATATATATGTTTCGTAGTGTTATTAATTGATGTGTTAGTAGTAGATAAGAAAGTTGGATTGGATCGTCTCACCCTTATATAGGTTCGTAGGATTATCTAGGGTGATGATACTCTCACCCGTTTATACTCGTTGTGTGGTAGAGATTGGTTTGAATGTGTTTAACATATTGAAGAGTTGGTTAGGATGGTTAAGAAATGGTTATGTGATAGTAATAGTATATTTGATGTGTTGTTGTTTGGCGTTGGTTGGATGGTGTGATAATTCTTTCATGTGTTCTACTGTTTGTGCTTGATGATTCTTGTTAGTCTTTCATTAGACTAACCAACCTCGGTTTATGTTTCCGCGGTTGGTTGGTGTATCGGGTCCACCAGTCAACTAGTCTTTGCAGGTTCGGCAGCAGCAAGGGCGTTCTTGATCACAGATTCGTCTTCACCGATAAAGATTTAGTTTGCATTAGATTTGAAAATCTTGTATTAACTACCTGTTGTTTTGGATATAAATTGATACACTGAACTTGATGCAAGGTTTAAATGTTGTTTCAAACTTGAAACATGGATTTTTATGCTGATAACTTTTGTATATTTGGAAGTGTTTTAGATTTCTCCTTCTTAAAATCGCCTTGTAGACCTTCGGGCCTACGACACTGTGACACCTCTGGAGGGAATGTTTAGTATTGAAGACCCTTGTTGTTACTCATAGGTAAGTTTGTGTTTGATAAATTTTATATGCAATGTTTAGTATTGAAGAGTAATTTCATTCTGTTTGCCCCGGAAGCGGGATGTGTTTGAGGTCGATGGCGTGGGCAAGGTGTAGATGTAGGTAGTCTAGTAGCTGATGATTCTATAGGAATTTGATGTATACTACTGTTATTGTTAAGGATGAGAAGGACAAGATTAAGCACTTTCATAGATGGGTGTATCATGAGACAAAACCTTTGATGGTGAGGCATAGTTGTACGACCCTTGAGTAGTATACTGATGGGTGCTTGATCGTGGAGACTGCTATAGATAATTCTAATCAGACTATTGATGCTTGAGACAGTAAGAAATAGAGGACTCAGTCTATACCGAAGAAGTGGGATCGTCCAACCCCGGCTCAGAACCGTCCGGCACAGTCTTAGTTTTAGTAGAACAAAAATAGAAACAAGGGTAAACCACCGCTTGGTGGGGTTCCAATATCACGAGTTTATGAAATGAGGAGAGTTGATGATGACAATGCGCATGTAACTATTGGAAGAAGACAATTACTGTAACAACAGATAAGGGTTTAGTGCATGCGTTTGAGGGTCATGATCCTAGAGACTCTGGCAGAATTATTAAGTGTGATGACAACTGCGAAATTGTTAAGACAAGGTTGTGTCGGTTAAGTGTGTTATGTTAGAATTGAGGAAACAGTTAGAGGAGTTTGTTGAGTGAGGCTTTGTTAGGCCAAGTGCATCTTCTTGGAGTGCGCCTGTGTTGTTTGTTAAAAAGAAGGATGGTTCCTTTCGACTTTGCATCGACTATAGGGAGTCGAATAAGGTGACAGTCAAGAATAAGTATCCGTTCCCTCGTATAGATGATTGTTGGATCAATTGCAAGGAGCTACTGTATTTCCGAAGATTGACTTGAGATCAAGATATCATCAGCTTAGGATTTGAGAGGAGGATATTCACAAGACTGCTTTCAGAACAAGGTACGGTCACTATGAAGTTGTGGTGATGTCTTTCGGATTGACTAATGCTTCTGTGGGTTTCAAGGACTTAATGAACCGATGTCTTAGAGAGTACTTGGATCGTTTTGTAGTGGTTTTCATCAATGATATTTTAGTATACTCTCTGAGTAAGGGGGACCACGAGACTCACCTCAGAGTTTTACTTGAAGTTTTGAGGCGACATGAACTATTTGCAAAGCTGTCAAAATGTGACTTCTGGTTATCTAAGATAGCGTTTCTTGGTCATGTGATCTCTAATGAAGGTGTGATGGTAGATCCGCAGAAAACAGAAACAGTAGCGAATTGGAAACAACCTCAAAATGTTAAGAAAGTTAGGAGTTTTCTTGGACTGGCAGGTTACTACAAGCGGATTGTGGCAGGTTATGTAAGACTAAGAAGTTTGAATGGGACAAGAGATGTCGGGAGAGTTTCGAAGAACTCAAGAAGCGTTGGACTAGTGTGCCAATGTTAGCTTTACCGCAGGGAATAGAAGGGTTTGCCGTCTACAGTGATGCTTCTAAGCAAGGTTTGGGTTGCGTTCTAATGCAGAATGGGAAGGTCATTGCATATGCTTCTTGTCAGCTCATACTGTATAAGAGAGAGTTGAACATGAGACAAAGATGGTGGCTAGAATTGATTAAGGATTATGATATAGATGTCATTTATCATCCAAAAAGGGGCTAATGTGGTAACAGATGCTTTGAGTAGGAAGTCGACTTCAGAGCATATGGTCGCTTGTTTGACAGCTCAGCCCGAGCTACAATAAGAAGAGAGATTGAAGTATGGATTGGGAAGAATCGAATGCATTTGAGTGTGTTAGGGATTCAGTCGACATTACTGGAGACAATCAAAGAGAAGCAACGCATGATCCATTTTTTTGAGAGGGATATGCAACGATATTACTCAGGGGAAGGCACCAGGATTTCGTATTCATGATGAGGGGATAATAAAATTTCAAAATCGAATATGTGTACCATCTGATAAAGAGATTAGAGAGTTGATTCTCAAGGAAGGTCATTCTTCGGCATATTCTATACATTCTGGAGCCAGTAAGATGAAAAAGGACTTGAGATGGAGTTATTGGTGGAGTGACATTAAGCGGGGTGTTGCTGAGTGCGTGTCGAGGTGTTTGACGTGTCAACGGGTTAAGATTGAACACCACAGGCCAACTGAAGAACTACGAACCGCTTTCTATCCCCGAATGGAAGTGGGAGGACATCACAATGGACTTGGTTGTTGGTCTTCCGAGATCACGACAAAGAAACAATTCAATATGGGTCATTGTGGATCGGTTAACGAAATCTTTGCATTTTTGTGCCCATCAAGATTACTTGGGACCAGGGAGAAGTCCTTGCATACGGCAAAGGGGTCACTACTGAGATATGCTTCGAGCTTGCGCTTTGGAGTGGCCAGGAATTTGGGTAGACAATCTGCATCTGGTGGAGTTTATGTGCAATAATAGTTGGCATGCGTCGATTCAAATGGCACCTTATGAGGCTCGGTATGGTCGTCGATATAGATCGCCACTGTATTGGGACGATTCGTCAGAGATTGTTGGTAGCTCAGAGTCGACAGAAGTCGTATGCAGATATTTGTAGACGACCCTTAGAATTCAATGTTGGGGACCACGTGTTTGTTTAAGGCTCGCCGACTAAAGGAGTGTTCAGATTTGGGAAACGAGGGAAGTTGAGTCCTCGTTATGTTGGTTCCTTCGATGTTTTGAAGAGAGTTGGTGATGTAGCTTACAGAGTAGCGTTGCCGCTGAGAATGAGTGGAATGCACGATGTGTTTTATGAGTAGCAATTAAGGAAATACGTGTATCACCGACCCATGTTCTGAGATTTGAGGAGATAGAATTTCACCCTGATGGCACATTTGAAGTATTACCCGTAAAACTTCTAGTTGTTGAACATAAGAAATTGAGGAATAAGGTCATCTCTTTGGTGAAAGTCTTATGGTCTAAGCTCGGCACAACAGAAAAGACTTGGGGGTTGGAGTCGGTCGTGAGAGATAGATACCCGATTATGTTTTGATCTTAGTTTCGAGAACGAAACTCCTATAAGGGAGGGAGAATGAAATACCCCAATGTATATTATAATAGTAAGGGTACAATTGTCATAATTATAAATGGAGCAAAATCAGGAAATTGGGGCAAAATCTCCCTTCGGTCTTCTTGCTCAAGGGTTATTATTGCCTTCTTCTTCCCGTGAGCTATTTCTTCCCTACCGGTGGGCACCACCTCCGAATCCTGCCGATCACCACCTTCCTTCCTTGGTTTGGGTCGCGACGAGCTGGTGCGAGTCCGCGGCAAGTTGTTGTGCGAGACTGTTGTCGCTGTTGTGCGAGGGCAGCTTCTGCGCGGCCGGTAGAGAACCGCCAGCTTCTGTCCGTTGCTGTTACTGCAACACCTTCTCGGCGACAAGGCGAGCCACTGAGGGAATTGTTCGGTTTGTCATCGCAGGTTCATCCGAGATTATATTGAGGAGTGGGTGAAATTTCTTGGGTCGTCGCCGTTAAGTTTGAGGCAAGATGATTCTTGCTCCTTCTTCTTACCTAACTCCTAAAATAATTATTTTCGTATATTATTATTTTCAGTAATGATTTATGCACTTGTCCGTTAATTTGATCTAAAATTGTAGGCCTAGAATTAAATGGTTGAGTGTGTGGATATCGGTTGTTTGTTGGTTATTGGTTTGTTGGCAGATATTGGTTGTGTGCGTGGTTATTGGTTTTGTGTTGGATATTGATTGTTTGCTTGATTATTGGTTTTGTTGTCGGATATTGATTGTTGGTTGGCTATTGGTTGTGTTGTTAGATATTAGTTGTGGTTGGATATTGGTTTGTTGTCGATTGATGTTGGATTTATGTGGTTGTTGGTTGTAACTAGTTGTGGTTGTTGGTTGCCGTAGTTGTGGTTGTTGGTTTCCGTTGGTTTTAGTTGTTGGTTGTAGCTAGTTTTGGATGGTTGGTTATTAGCTGGGCCGAGGTGATGATTGCATCACCCGACCACGTAAGGGTGTGACCTCCGTTGGTTCAATGCCAGGGCCGGGGTAATGACCGCCTCACCCGACCACGTGAGCGTGTGACCTCCGTTGGTTCAAGGCCATAACTGGATGGTGATCGTCCCATCTTAAACCTTGATTGTTTGTTTCAGTTATGTAGGAGGGCATTACTCCTTATAACTGGGTCGGGGTGATGATCGCCTCACTCGACCACGTGAGTGTGTGACCTCCGTTGGTTCAAGGCCACAACCGGATGGTGATTGTCCCATCTTTAGTATATCCATGGATAGTAGGTTACTTAGGGTGATGATCGTCTCACCCGCTTATGCTTTCGCTGAGGTGAAAGTTGGATTGAATGTGTTAGTACAGTAGTGAGTTTGATATAATTTATTAGCACTGGCTACGTGTTAGTAGTAGTGTATATATATATATATATATATGTTTCGTAGTGTTATTAATTGACGTGTTAGTAGTAGTAGTATATATATATATGTTTCGTAGTGTTATTAATTGACGTGTTAGTAGTAGATAAGAAAGTTGGATTGGATCGTCTCACCCTTATATAGGTTCGTAGGATTATATAGGGTGATGATAGTCTCACCCGTTTATACTCGTTGTGTGGTTGAGATTGGTTTGAATGTGTTTAGCATATTGAAGAGTTGGTTAGGATGGTTAAGAAATGGTTATGTGATAGTAATAGTATATTTGATGTGTTGTTGTTTGGCGTTGGTTGGATGGTGTGATAATTCTTTCCTGTGATCTACTGTTTGTTCTTGATGATTCATGTTAGTCTTTCATTAGACTAATCAACCTCGGTTTATGTTTCCTCGGTTGGCTAGTGTATCGGGTCGACCAGTCAACTAGTCTTTGCAGGTTCGTCAACAACAAGGGAGTTCTTGATCACAGATTCGTCTTCACCGTTAAAGATTTAGTTTGCATTGGATTTGAAAATGTTGTATTAACTACCTATTGTTTTGGATATAAATTGATACACTGAACTTGATGCAAGGTTTAAATGTTGTTTCAAACTTGAAACAAGGATTTTTATGCTGATAACTTTTTTATATTGGGAAGCGTTTTAGATTTCTCCTTCTTAAAATCGCCTTGTAGACCTTCGGGCCTACGGCACTATGACACCTCTGGTTTGGGGTGTTACAGAAATTGGTAACAGAGCCTTTACATTCGAAAATGTTTTTCAAAGGTTTGACGTGGAAAAGACTATTTTCTAAAATTGTGAAACAATCGTGTGATCGGAGACCCTTGTTGTTACTCATAGGTAAGTCTGTGTTTGATAAATTTTATATGCAATGTTTAGTATTGATGAGTAATTTCATTCTGTTTGCCCCGGAAGCGGGATGTGTTTGAGGTCGAGGGCGTGGGAAAGGAGTAGATGTAGGTAGTCTAGTAGCGGATGATTCTGTAGGAAGTTGATGTATACTACTGTTATTGTTAAGGATGAGAAGGACATGATTAAGCACTTTCATAGATGGGTGTATCATGAGACAAAACCTTTGATGGCGAGGCATAGTTGTACGACCCTTGAGTAGTATACTGATGGGTGCATGATAATGGAGACTACTATAGATAATTCTAATCAGACTATTGATGCTTGAGGCAGTAACAAATAGAGGACTCAGTCTACACACTGATGATGACAATGCGCTTGTGACTACAGGAAGAAGACAGTTACTGTAACAACAGATAAGGGTTTAGTGCATGCGTTTGAGGGTCATGATCCTAGAGACTCTGGCAGAACTATTAAGTGAGATGACAACTGCGAAACTGTTAAGACAAGGTTGTGCCGATTATGTGTGTTATGTTAGAATTGAGGAAACAGTTAGAGGAGTTTGTTGAGTGAGGCTTTGTTAGGCCAAGTGCATCTTCTTGGAGTGTGCCTGTGTTGTTTGTTAAAAAGAAGGATGGTTCCTTTCGACTTTGCATCGACTAGAGGGAGTCGAATAAGGTGACCGTCAAGAATAAGTATCCGTTCCCTCGTATAGGTGATTGTTGGATCAATTGCAAGGAGCTACTGTATTTCCGAAGATTGACTTGAGATCAAGATATCATCAGCTTAGGATTTGAGAGGAGGATATTCACAAGACTTCATTCAGAACAAGGTACGGTCACTATAAAATTGTGGTGATGCCTTTCGGGTTGATTAATGCTTCCGTGGGTTTTCAGGACTTAATGAACCGATGTCTTAGAGAGTACTTGGATCGTTTTGTAGTGGTTTTCATCAATGATATTTTAGTATACTCTCTAAGTAAGGGGGACCACGAGACTCACCTCAGAGTTGTACTTGAAGTGTTGAGGCGACATAAACTATTTGCAAAGCTGTCAAAATGTGAATTCTGGTTATCTAAGATAGCGTTTCTTGGTCATGTGATCTCTAACGAAGGTGTGATGGTAGATCCGCAGAAAACAGAAATAGTAGCGAATTGGAAACAACCTCAGAATGTTAAGGAAGTTAGGAGTTTTCTTGGACTGGCAGTTTACTACAGGCGGATTATGGCAGGTTATGTAAGACTAAGAAGTTTGAATGGGACAAGAGATGTCAGGAGAGTTTCGAAGAACTCAAGAAGCGTTTGACTAGTGCACCAATGTTAGCTTTACCGCAGGGAATAGAAGGGTTTGCCGTCTACATTGATGCTTCTAAGCAAGGTTTGGGTTGCGTTCTAATGCAGAATGGGAAGGTCATTACATATGCTTCTCGTCAGCTCAAACTGTATAAGAGAGAGTTGAACATGAGACAAAGACGGTGGCTAGAATTGATTAAGGATTATGATATAGATATCCTTTATCATCGAGAAATGGGCTAATGTAGTAGCAGATCCTGGAGCCGGTAAGATGAAAAAGGACTTGAGATGGAGTTATTGGTGGAGTGACACAAAGCGGGGTATTGTTGAGTGCGTGTCGAGGTGTTTGACGTGTCAACAGGTTAATATTGAACACTAGAGGCCAACAGGAGAACTACGAACCGCTTTCTATCCCCGAATGGAAGTGGGAGGACATCACAATGGACTTGGTTGTTGGTCTTCCGAGATCACGAAAAAGAAACGATGCAATATGGGTCATTGTGGATCGTTAACGAAATCTTTGCATTTTTGTGCCCATCAAGATTACTTGGGACGAGGGATAAGTCCTTGCATACGCAAAGGGGTCACTACTGAGATATGCTTCGAGCTTGCGCTTTGGAGTGGCCAGGAATTTGGGAAGACAATCTGCATCTGGTGGAGTTTATGTGCAATAATAGTTGGCATGCGTCGATTCAAATGGAACCTTATGAGGCTCGGTATGGTCGTGGATGTAGATCGCCACTGTATTGGGACAATTCGTCGTGGATGAGGTCGTTGCATATGCTTCTCGTCAGCTCAAACTGTATAAGGGAGAGTTGAACATGAGACAAAGACGGTGGCTAGAATTGATTAAGGATTATGATATAGATATCCTTTATCATCCAGAAATGGGCTAATGTGGTAGCAGATGCTTTGAGTAGAAAGTCGACTCCAGAGCATATGGTCGCTTGTTTGACAGCTCAGCCCGAGCTACAATAAGAAGAGAGATTGAAGTATGGATTGGGAAGAATCGAATGCATTTGAGTGTGTTAGGGATTCAGTCGACATTACTGGAGACAATCAAAGAGAACCAACCACATGATCCATTTTTTTTGAGAAGGATATGCAGCGATATTACTCAGGGGAAGGCACCAGGATTTCGTATTCATGATGAGGGGATAATAAAATTTCAAAATCAAATATGTGTACCAGCTGATAAAGAGATTAGAGAGTTGATTCTCAAGGAAGGTCATTCTTCGGCATAATCTATACATTCTGGAGCCAGTAAGATGAAAAAGGACTTGAGATGGAGTTATTGGTGGAGTGACATAAAGCGGGGTGTTGCTGAGTGCGTGTCGAGGTGTTTGACGTGTCAACAAGTTAATATTGAACACTAGAGGCCAACAGGAGAACTACGAACCGCTTTCTATCCCCGAATGGAAGTGGGAGGACATCACAATGGACTTGGTTGTTGGTCTTCCGAGATCACGAAAAAGAAACGATGCAATATGGGTCATTGTGGATCGGTTAACGAAATCTTTGCATTTTTGTGCCCATCAAGATTACTTGGGACGAGGGATAAGTCCTTGCATACGGCAAAGGGGTCACTACTGAGATATGCTTCGAGCTTGCGCTTTGGAGTGGCCAGGAATTTGGGAAGACAATCTGCATCTGGTGGAGTTTATGTGCAATAATAGTTGGCATGCGTCGATTCAAATGGAACCTTATAAGGCTCGGTATGGTCGTGGATGTAGATCGCCACTGTATTGGGACAATTCGTCAGAGATTGTTGGTAGCTCAGAGTCGACATAAGTCGTATGCAGATATTCGTAGACGACCCTTAGAATTCAATGTTGGGGACCACGTGTTTGTTAAAGGCTCGCCGACTAAAGGAGTGTTCAGATTTGAGAAACGAGGGAAGTTGAGTCCTCGTTATGTTGGTTCATTCGATGTTTTGAAGAGAGTTGGTGATGTAGCTTACAGAGTAGCATTGCCGCCCAGAATGAGTGGAATGCACGATGTGTTTTATGAGTAGCAATTAAGGAAATACGTGTATCACCGACCCATGTTCTGAGATTTGAGGAGATAGAATTTCACCCTGATGGCACATTTGAAGTATTACCCGTAAAACTTCTAGCTGTTGAACAGAAGAAATTGAGGAATATGGTCATCTCTTTGGTGAAAGTCTTATGGTCTAAGCTCGGCACAGCAGAAAAGACTTGGGGGTTGGAGTCGGTCATGAGAGATAGATACCCGATTATGTTTTGATCTTAGTTTCGAGGACGAAACTCCTATAAGGGTACAATTGTCATAATTATAAGTGGAGCAAAATCAGGAAATTGGGGCAAAATCTCCCTTCGGTCTTCTTGCTCAAGGGTTGCAGAGCCTTTACATTCGAAAATGTTTTTCAAAGGTTTGACGTGGAAAAGACTATTTTCTAAAATTGTGAAACAATCGTGTGATCGGAGACCCTTGCTGTTACTCATAGGTAAGTTTGTGTTTGATAAATTTTATATGCAATGTTTAGTATTGACGAGTAATTTCATTCTGTTTGCCCCGGAAGCGGGATGTGTTTGAGGTCGAGGGCGTGGGCAAGGAGTAGATGTAGGTAGTCTAGTAGCTGATGATTATGTAGGAAGTTGATGTATACTACTGTTATTGTTAAGGATGAGAAGGACATGATTAAGCACTTTCATAGATGGGTGTATCATGAGACAAAACCTTTGATGGCGAGGCATAGTTGTACGACCCTTGAGTAGTATACTGATGGGTGCTTGATCGTGGAGACTGCTATAGATAATTCTAATCAGACTATTGATGCTTGAGGCAGTAAGAAATAGAGGACTCGGTCTACACCGAAGAAGTGGGATCATCCAACCCCGGCTCAAAACCGTCCGGCACAGTCTCAGTTTTAGTAGAACAAAAATAGAAACAAGGGTAAACCACCGCTTGGTGGGGTTCCAATATCACGAGTTTATGAAATGAGAGATGATGATGACAATGCGCTTGTGACTACAGGAAGAAGACAGTTATTGTAACAACAGATAAGGGTTTAGTGCATGCGTTTGAGGGTCATGATCCTAGAGACTCTGGCAGAACTATTAAGTGAGATGACAACTGCGAAACTATTAGGACAAGGTTGTGCCGGTTATGTGTGTTATGTTAGAATTGAGGAAACAGTTAGAGGAGTTTGTTGAGTGAGGCTTTGTTAGGCCAAGTGCATCTTCTTGGAGTGTGCCTGTGTTGTTTGTTAAAAAGAAGGATGGTTCCTTTCGACTCTGCATCGACTACATGGAGTCGAATAAGGTGACAGTCAAGAATAAGTATCCGTTCCCTCGTATAGATGATTGTTGGATCAATTGCAAGGAGCTACTGTATTTCCAAATATTGACTTGAGATCAAGATATCATCAGCTTAGGATTTGAGAGGAGGATATTCACAAGACTTCTTTCAGAACAAGGTACGATCACTATGAAATTGTGGTGATGCCTTTCGGGTTGATTAATGCTTCTGTGGGTTTCAAGGACTTAATGAACCAATGTCTTAGAGAGTACTTGGATGGTTTTGTAGTGATTTTGATCAATGATATTTTAGTATACTCTCTGAGTAAGGGGGACCACGAGACTCACCTCAGAGTTGTACTTGAAGTGTTGAGGCGACATAAACTATTTGCAAAGCTGTCAAAATGTGACTTCTGGTTATCTAAGATAGAGTTTCTTGGTCATGTGATCTCTAACGAAGGTGTGATGGTAGATCCGCAGAAAACAGAAACAGTAGCGAATTGGAAACAACCTCAGAATGTTAAGGAAGTTAGGAGTTTTCTTGGACTGGCAGGTTACTACAGGCGGATTGTGGCAGGTTATGTAAGACTAAGAAGTTTGAATGGGACAAGAGATGTCAGGAGAGTTTCGAAGAACTCAAGAAGCGTTTGACTAGTGCGCCAATGTTAGCTTTACCCCAAGGAATAGAAGGGTTTGCCGTCTACAGTGATGCTTCTAAGCAAGGTTTGGGTTGTGTTCTAATGCAGAATGGGAAGGTCATTGCATATGCTTCTCGTCAGCTCAAACTGTATAAGAGAGAGTTGAACATGAGACAAAGACGGTGGCTAGAATTGATTAAGGATTATGATATAGATATCCTTTATCATCCAGAAATGAGCTAATGTAGTAGCAGATTCTTTGAGTAGGAAGTTGACTCTAGAGCATATGGTCTCTTGTTTGACAGCTCAGCCCGAGCTACAATAAGAAGAGAGATTGAAGTATGGATTGGGAAGAATCGAATGCATTTGAGTGTGTTAGGGATTCAGTCGACATTACTGGAGACAATCAAAGAGAAGCAACCGCATGATCCTTTTTTTTTAGAAGGATATGCAGCGATATTACTCAGGGAAAGGCAGCAGGATTTCGTATTCATGATGAGGGGATAATAAAATTTCAAAATCGAATATGTGTACCAGCTGATAAAGAGATTAGAGAGTTGATTCTCAAGGAAGGTCATTCTTCGGCATATTCTATACATTCTGGAGCTAGTATGATCAAAAAGGACTTGAGATGGAGTTATTGGTGGAGTGACATAAAGCGGGGTGTTGCTGAGTGCGTGTCGAGGTGTTTGATGTGTCAACAGGTTAAGATTGAACACCACAGGCCAACTGGAGAACTACGAACCACTTTCTATTCCCGAATGGAAGTTGGAGGACATCACAATGGACTTGGTTGTTGGTCTTCCGAGATCACAAAAAGAAACGATGCAATATGGGTCATTGTGGATCGGTTAACGAAATCTTTGCATTTTTGTGCCCATCAAGATTACTTGGGACCAGGGAGAAGTCCTTGCATATGGCAAAGGGCTCACTACTGAGATATTCTTCGAGCTTGCGCTTTGGAGTGGCCAGGAATTTGGGAAGACAATCTGCATCTGGTGTAGTTTATGTGCAATAATAGTTGGCATGCGTCGATTCAAAAGGCACCTTATGAGGCTCGGTATGGTCGTCGATGTAGATCGCCACTGTATTGGGACGATTCGTCAGAGATTGTTTGTAGCTCAGAGTCGAAAGAAGTCGTATGCAGATATTAGTAGACGACCCTTAGAATTCAATGTTGGGGACCACGTATTTGTTAAAGGCTCGCCGACTAAAGGAGTGTTTAGATTTGGGAAACGTGGGAAGTTGAGTCCTCGTTATGTTGGTTCCTTCGATGTTTTGAAGAGAGTTGGTGATGTAGCTTACAGAGTAGTGTTGCCGCCGAGAATGAGTGGAATGCACGATGTGTTTTATGAGTAGCAATTAAGGAAATACGTGTATCACCGACCCATGTTCTGAGATTTGAGGAGATATAATTTCATCGTGATGGCACATTTGAAGTATTACCCATAAAACTTCTAGCTGTTGAACAAAAGAAATTGAGGAATAAGGTCATCTCTTTGGTGAAAGTCTTATGGTCTAAGCTCGGCACAACAGAAAAGACTTGGGGGTTGGAGTCGGTCATGAGAGATAGATACCCGATTATGTTTTGATCTTAGTTTCGAGGACGAAACTCCTATAAGGGAGGGAGAATGAAATACCCCAATGTATATTATAATAGTAAGGGTACAATTGTCATAATTATAAGTGGAGCAAAATCAGGAAATTGGGGGAAAATCTCCCTTCGGTCTTCTTGCTCAAGGGTTACAGCTGCCTTCTTCTTCTCGTGAGCTGTTCGTTCCCCGCCGGTGGGCACCACCTCTGAATCCTGCCGATCACCACCTTCCTTCCTTGGTTCGGTTCGCGACGAGCTGGTGCGAGTCCACGGCGAGTTGTTGTGCGAGACCGTTGTCGCTGTTGTGCGAGGGCAGCTTCTGTGCGGCCGGTAGAGAACCGCCAGCTTCTGTCCGTTGTTGTTGATGCAACACCTTCCCGGCGACAAGGCGAGCCACTGAAGGAGGCCACGAGCTTCTATTGTTGCCGCCTGTTACTGTTGATGTTGTCGCGTGCTGCTGTTGTTGTGCCCTTTACATTCGAAAATGTTTTTCAAAGGTTTGACGTGGAAAAGACTATTTTCTAAAATTGTGAAACAATCGTGTGATCGGAGACCCTTGCTGTTACTCATAGGTAAGTTTGTGTTTGATAAATTTTATATGCAATGTTTAGTATTGACGAGTAATTTCATTATGTTTGCCCCGGAAGCGGTATGTGTTTGAGGTCGAGGGCGTGGGCAAGGAGTAGATGTAGGTAGTCTAGTAGCTGATGATTCTGTAGGAAGTTGATGTATACTACTGTTATTGTTAAGGATGAGAAGGACATGATTAAGCACTTTCATAGATGGGTGTATCATGAGACAAAACCTTTGATGGCGAGGCATAGTTGTACGACCCTTGAGTAGTATACTGATGGGTGCTTGATCGTGGAGACTGCTATAGATAATTCTAATCAGACTATTGATGCTTGAGGCAGTAAGAAATAGAGGACTCGGTCTACATCGAAGAAGTGGGATCATCCAACCCCGGCTCAAAACCGTCCGGCACAGTCTCAGTTTTAGTAGAACAAAAATAGAAACAAGGGTAAACCACCGCTTGGTGGGGTTCCAATATCACGAGTTTATGAAATGAGAGCTGATGATGACAATGCGCTTGTGACTACAGGAAGAAGACAGTTACTGTAACAACAGATAAGGGTTTAGTACATGCGTTTGAGGGTCATGATCCTAGAGACTCTAGCAGAACTATTAAGTGAGATGACAACTGCGAAACTATTAAGACAAGGTTGTGCCGGTTATGTGTGTTATGTTAGAATTGAGGAAACAGTTAGAGGAGTTTGTTGAGTGAGGCTTTGTTAGGCCAAGTGCATCTTCTTGGAGTGTGCCTGTGTTGTTTGTTAAAAAGAAGGATGGTTCCTTTCGACTCTGCATCGACTACATGGAGTCGAATAAGGTGACAGTCAAGAATAAGTATCCGTTCCCTCGTATAGATGATTGTTGGATCAATTGCAAGGAGCTACTGTATTTCCAAAGATTGACTTGAGATCAAGATATCATCAGCTTAGGATTTGAGAGGAGGATATTCACAAGACTTCTTTCAGAACAAGGTACGATCACTATGAAATTGTGGTGATGCCTTTCGGGTTGATTAATGCTTCTGTGGGTTTCAAGGACTTAATGAACCGATGTCTTAGAGAGTACTTGGATGGTTTTGTAGTGATTTTGATCAATGATATTTTACTATACTCTCTGAGTAAGGGGGACCACGAGACTCACCTCAGAGTTGTACTTGAAGTGTTGAGGCGACATAAACTATTTGCAAAGCTGTCAAAATGTGACTTCTGGTTATCTAAGATAGCGTTTCTTGGTCATGTGATCTCTAACGAAGGTGTGATGGTAGATCTGCAGAAAACAGAAACAGTAGCGAATTGGAAACAACCTCAGAATGTTAAGGAAGTTAGGAGTTTTCTTGGACTGGCAGGTTACTACAGGCGGATTGTGGCAGGTTATGTAAGACTAAGAAGTTTGAATGGGACAAGAGATGTCAGGAGAGTTTCGAAGAACTCAAGAAGCGTTTGACTAGTGCGCCAATGTTAGCTTTACCCCAAGGAATAGAAGGGTTTGCCGTCTACAGTGATGCCCGAGCTACAATAAGAAGAGAGATTGAAGTATGGATTGGGAAGAATCGAATGCATTTGAGTGTGTTAGGGATTCAGTCGACATTACTGGAGACAATCAAAGAGAAGCAACCGCATGATCCATTTTTTTTAGAAGGATATGCAGCGATATTACTCAGGGGAAGGCAGCAGGATTTCGTATTCATGATGAGGGGATAATAAAATTTCAAAATCGAATATGTGTACCAGCTCATAAAGAGATTAGAGAGTTGATTCTCAAGGAAGGTCATTCTTCGGCATATTCTATACATTCTGGAGCTAGTATGATCAAAAAGGACTTGAGATGGAGTTATTGGTGGAGTGACATAAAGCGGGGTGTTGCTGAGTGTGTGTCGAGGTGTTTGACGTGTCAACAGGTTAAGATTGAACACCACAGGCCAACTGGAGAACTACGAACCACTTTCTATTCCTGAATGGAAGTTGGAGGACATCACAATGGACTTGGTTGTTGGTCTTCCGAGATCACAAAAAGAAACGATGCAATATGGGTCATTGTGGATCGGTTAACGAAATCTTTGCATTTTTGTGCCCATCAAGATTACTTGGGACCAGGGAGAAGTCCTTGCATATGGCAAAGGGCTCACTACTGAGATATTCTTCGAGCTTGCGCTTTGGAGTGGCCAGGAATTTGGGAAGACAATCTGCATCTGGTGGAGTTTATGTGCAATAATAGTTGGCATGCGTCGATTCAAAAGGCACCTTATGAGGCTCGGTATGGTCGTCGATGTAGATCGCCACTGTATTGGGACGATTCGTCAGAGATTGTTTGTAGCTCAGAGTCGACAGAAGTCGTATGCAGATATTAGTAGACGACCCTTATAATTCAATGTTGGGGACCACGTATTTGTTAAAGGCTCGCCGACTAAAGGAGTGTTTAGATTTGGGAAACGTGGGAAGTTGAGTCCTCGTTATGTTGGTTCCTTCGATGTTTTGAAGAGACTTGGTGATGTAGCTTACAGAGTAGTGTTGCCGCCGAGAATGAGTGGAATGCACGATGTGTTTTATGAGTAGCAATTAAGGAAATACGTGTATCACCGACCCATGTTCTGAGATTTGAGGAGATATAATTTCACCCTGATGGCACATTTGAAGTATTACCCATAAAACTTCTAGCTGTTGAACAAAAGAAATTGAGGAATAAGGTCATCTCTTTGGTGAAAGTCTTATGGTCTAAGCTCGGCACAACAGAAAAGACTTGGGGGTTGGAGTCGGTCATGAGAGATAGATACCCGATTATGTTTTGATCTTAGTTTCGAGGACGAAACTCCTATAAGGGAGGGAGAATGAAATACCCCAATGTATATTATAATAGTAAGGGTACAATTGTCATAATTATAAGTGGAGCAAAATCAGGAAATTGGGGGAAAATCTCCCTTCGGTCTTCTTGCTCAAGGGTTACAGCTGCCTTCTTCTTCTCGTGAGCTGTTCGTTCCCCGCCGGTGGGCACCACCTCTGAATCCTGCCGGTCACCACCTTCCTTCCTTGGTTCGGGTCGCGACGAGCTGGTGCGAGTCCACGGCGAGTTGTTGTGCGAGACCGTTGTCGCTGTTGTGCGAGGGCAGCTTCTGTGCGGCCGTTAGAGAACCGCCAGCTTCTGTCCGTTGTTGTTGATGCAACACCTTCCCGGCGACAAGGCGAGCCACTGAAGGAGGCCACGAGCTTCTATTGTTGCCGCCTGTTACTGTTGATGTTGTCGCGTGCTGCTGTTGTTGTGCCCTTCTGCCGCTGCTGCTGTTGCACTTCCGGCGACGAGAAGCCAGTCCCGGCGGCGAGAGGAAGGTGACGACAAGGTAGATTGGGGGTTACTTGATCTGATTTTTTTTAGGACACAGATAATTACCACTGAATTTTGTTGTGGAGAGATCTGAATGTTTGAGCAGAATTGAATTGAATTTTGGGCAGTTTTGGTTTGAATTTGCAGGGAGCTTGGATAGATGGGGATTTGTGAGCAGTTTTGGTTGGAAATTTGCAGGGAATTTGTTCAGCTAAAGGTTGGTATGTATATGTTGGGTGTTTGATTTCAAATTTTGGAAGTTGTGGACTGATTTTAGACTGATTTGGGGGCTGATTTGGGGGTTGCAAGTAAGGGCATGGTATGTGTTAAATTAATGCAGGGAATTGTTTGGTTTGTCGTCGCAGGTTCGTCCGAGATTATATTGAGGAGTGGGTGAAATTTCTTGGGTCGTCGCCGTTAAGTTTGAGGCAATATGATTCTTGCTCCTTCTTACCTAACTCCTAAAATAATTATTTTCGTATATATTATTATTTTCAGTAATGATTTATGCACTTGTCCGTTAATTTGATCTAAAATTATAGGCGTAGAATTAAGTGGTTTAGTGTGTGGATATTGGTTGTTTGTTGGTTATTGGTTTGTTGGCGGATATTGGTTGTGTGCGTGGTTATTGGTTTTGTGTTGGATATTGATTGTTTGCTTGATTATTGGTTTTGTTGTCGGATATTGATTGTTGGTTGGCTATTGGTTGTTTTGTTAGATATTAGTTGTGGTTGGATATTGGTTTGTTGTCGATTGATGTTGGATTTATGTGGTTGTTGGTTGTAACTAGTTGTGGTTGTTGGTTGTTGGTTGTAGCTAGTTTTGGATGGTTGGTTATTAGCTGGGCTGGGTGATGATTGCATCACCCGACCACGTGAGAGTGTGAACTCCGTTGGTTCAAGGCTAGGGCCGGGGTGATGATCGCCTCACCCGACCACGTGAGGGTGTGACCTCCGTTGGTTCAAGGCCACTACTGGATGGTGATCGTCCCATCTTAAACCTTGATTGTATGTTTCAGTTATGTAGGAGGGCATTACTCCTTATAACTGGGCCGGGGTGATGATCGCCTCACCCGACCACGTGAGGGTGTGACCTCCGTTGGTTCAAGGCCACAACCGGATGGTGATTGTCCCATCGTTAGTCTATCCATGGATAGTAGGTTACTTAGGGTGATGATCGTCTCACCCGCTTATGCTTTCGCTGAGGTGAAAGTTGGATTGAATGTGTTAGTACAGTAGTGAGTTTGATATAATTGGTTAGCACTGGCTATGTGTTAGTAGTAGTATATATATATGTTTCATAGTGTTATTAATTGACGTGTTAGTAGTAGTATATATATATATATATATGTTTCGTAGTGTTATTAATTGACGTGTTAGTAGTAGATAAGAAAGTTGGGTTGGATCGTCACACCCTTATATTGGTTCATAGGATTATCTAGGGTGATGATAGTCTCACCCGTTTATACACGCTGTGTGGTTGAGATTGGTTTTAATGTGTTTAGCATATTGAATAGTTGGTTAGGATGGTTAAGAAATGGTTATGTGATAGTAATAGTATATTTGATGTGTTGTTGTTTGGCATTGGTTGGATGGTGTGATAATTCTTTCTTGTGTTCTACTGTTTGTGCTTGATGATTCTTGCTAGTCTTTCATTAGACTAATCAACCTCGGTTTATGTTTCCGCGGTTGGCTAGTGTATCGGGTCCACCAGTCAACTAGTGTTTGCAGGTTCGGCAACAACAAGGGGTTTTTTTATCACAGATTCGTCTTCACCGTTAAAGATTTAGTTTGCATTGGATTTGAAAATGTTGTATTAACTACCTGTTGTTTTGGATATAAATTGATACACTGAACTTGATGCAAGGTTTAAATGTTGTTTCAAACTTGAAACAGGGATTTTTATGCTGATAACTTTTGTATATTTGGAAGCGTTTTAGATTTCTCCTTCTTAAAATAGCCTTGTAGACCTTCGGGCCTACGACACTGTGACACCTCTGGTTTGGGGTGTTAGAGAAAATGGTATCAGAGCCTTTACATTCGAAAATGTTTTTGAAAGGTTTGACGTGGAAAAGACTATTTTCTAAAATTGTGAAACAATCGTGTGATCGGAGACCCTTGCTGTTACTCATAGGTAAGTTTGTGTTTGATAAATTTTATATGCAATGTTTAGTATTGATGAGTAATTTCATTCTGTTTGCCCCGGAAGCGGGATGTGTTTGAGGTCGAGGGCGTGGGCAAGGAGTAGATGTAGGTAGTCTAGTAGCTGATGATTCTGTAGGAAGTTGATGTATACTACTGTTATGGTTATGGATGAGAAGGACAGGATTAAGCACTTTCATAGATGGGTGTATCATGAGACAAAACCTTTGATGGCGAGGCATAGTTGTACGACCCTTGAGTAGTATACTGATGGGTGCTTGATCATGGAGATTGCTATAGATAATTCTAATCAGACTATTGATGCTTGAGGCAGTAAGAAATAGAGGACTCAGTCTACACCGAAGAAGTGGGATCGTCCAACCCCGGCTCAGAACCGTCCAGCACAGTCTCAGTTTTAGTAGAACAAAAATAGAAACAAGGGTAAACCACCGCTTGGTGGGGTTCCAATATCACGAGTTTATGAAATGAGGAGAGTTGATGATGACAATGCACTTGTGACTACAGGAAGAAGACAGTTACTGTAACAACAGATAAGGATTTAGTGCATGCGTTTGATTGTCATGATCCTAGTGACTCTGGCAGAACTATTAAGTGCGATGACAACTGCGAAATTGTTAAGACAAGGTTGTGCCGGTTATGTGTGTTATGTTAGAATTGAGGAAACAGTTAGAGGAGTTTGTTGAGTGAGGCTTTGTTAGGCCAAGTACATCTTCTTGGAGTGCGCCTGTGTTGTTTGTTAAAAAGAAGGATGGTTCCTTTCGACTTTACATCGACTACAGGGAGTCGAATAAGGTGATAGTCAAGAATAAGTATCCGTTCCCTCGTATAGATGATTGTTGGATCAAATGCAAGGAGCTACTGTATTTCCGAAGATTGACTTGAGATCAAGATATCATCAGCTTAGGATTTGAGAGGAGGATATTCACAAGACTGCTTTCAGAACAAGATACGGTCACTATAAAATTGTGGTTGTGCCTTTCAGATTGACTAATGCTACCGTGGGTTTCAAGGACTTAATGAACCGATGTCTTAGAGAGTACTTGGATCGTTTTGTAGTGGTTTTCATCAATGATATTTTAGTATACTCTCTGAGTAAGGGGGACCACGAGACTCACCTCGGAGTTGTACTTGAAGTGTTGAGGTGACAGAAACTATTTGCAAAGCTGTCAAAATGTGACTTCTAGTTATCTAAGATAGCGTTTCTTGGTCATGTGATCTCTAACGAAGGTGTGATGGTAGATTCGCAGAAAACAGAAACAATAGCGAATTGGAAACAACCTCAGAATGTTAAGGAAGTTAGGAGTTTTCTTGGACTGACAGGTTACTACAAGCGGATTATGGCAGGTTATGTAAGACTAAGAAGTTTGAATGGGACAAGAGATGTCAGGAGAGTTTTGAAGAACTCAAGAAGCGTTTGACTAGTGCGCCAATGTTAGCTTTACCGTAGGGAATAGAAGGGTTTGCCGTCTACAGTGATGCTTCTAAGCAAGGTTTGGGTTGCGTTCTAATGCAAAATGGGAAGGTCGTTGCATATGCTTCTCGTCAGCTCAAACTGTATAAGGGAGAGTTGAACATGAGACAAAGATGGTGGCTAGAATTGATTAAGGATTATGATATAGATATCCTTTATCATCCAGAAATGGGCTAATGTGGTAGCAGATGCTTTGAGTAGAAAGTCGACTCCAGAGCATATGGTCGCTTGTTTGACAGCTCAGCCCGAGCTACAATAAGAAGAGAGATTGAAGTATGGATTGGGAAGAATCGAATGCATTTGAGTGTGTTAGGGATTCAGTCGACATTACTGGAGACAATCAAAGAGAACCAACTGCATGATCCATTTTTTTTGAGAAGGATATGCAGCGATATTACTCAAGGGAAGGCACCATGATTTCGTATTCATGATGAGGGGATAATAAAATTTCAAAATCGAATATGTGTACCAGCTGATAAAGAGATTAGAGAGTTGATTCTCAAGGAAGGTCATTCTTCGGCATAATCTATACATTCTGGAGCCAGTAAGATGAAAAAGGACTTGAGATGGAGTTATTGGTGGAGTGACACAAAGCGGGGTGTTGTTGAGTGCGTGTCGAGGTGTTTGACGTGTCAACAGGTTAATATTGAACACCAGAGGCCAACAGGAGAACTACGAACCGCTTTCTATCCCCGAATGGAAGTGGGAGGACATCACAATGGACTTGGTTGTTGGTCTTCCGAGATCACGAAAAAGAAACGATGCAATATGGGTCATTGTGGATCGGTTAACGAAATCTTTGCATTTTTGTGCCCATCAAGATTACTTGGGACGATGGATAAGTCCTTGCATACGGCAAAGGGGTCACTACTGAGATATGCTTCGAGCTTGCGCTTTGGAGTGGCCAGGAATTTGGGAAGACAATCTGCATCTGGTGGAGTTTATGTGCAATAATAGTTGGCATGCGTCGATTCAAATGGAACCTTATGAGGCTCGGTATGGTCATGGATGTAGATCGCCACTGTATTGGGACAATTCGTCGTGGATGAGGTCGTTGCATATGCTTCTCGTCAGCTCAAACTGTATAAGGGAGAGTTGAACATGAGACAAAGACGGTGGCTAGAATTGATTAAGGATTATGATATAGATATCCTTTATCATCCAGAAATGGGCTAATGTGGTAGCAGATGCTTTGAGTAGAAAGTCGACTCCAGAGCATATGGTCGCTTGTTTGACAGCTCAGCACGAGCTACAATAAGAAGAGAGATTGAAGTATGGATTGGGAAGAATCGAATGCATTTGAGTGTGTTAGGGATTCAGTCGACATTACTGGAGACAATCAAAGAGAACCAACTGCATGATCCATTTTTTTTGAGAAGGATATGCAGCGATATTACTCAGGGGAAGGCACCATGATTTCGTATTCATGATGAGGGGATAATAAAATTTCAAAATCGAATATGTGTACCAGCTGATAAAGAGATTAGAGAGTTGATTCTCAAGGAAGGTCATTCTTCGGCATAATCTATACATTCTGGAGCCAGTAAGATGAAAAAGGACTTGAGATGGAGTTATTGGTGGAGTGACACAAAGCGGGGTGTTGTTGAGTGCGTGTCGAGGTGTTTGACGTGTCAACAGGTTAATATTGAACACCAGAGGCCAACAGGAGAACTACGAACCGCTTTCTATCCCCGAATGGAAGTGGGAGGACATCACAATGGACTTGGTTGTTGGTCTTCCGAGATCACGAAAAAGAAACGATGCAATATGGGTCATTGTGGATCGGTTAACGAAATCTTTGCATTTTTGTGCCCATCAAGATTACTTGGGACGAGGGATAAGTCCTTGCATACGGCAAAGGGGTCACTACTGAGATATGCTTCGAGCTTGCGCTTTGGAGTGGCCAGGAATTTGGGAAGACAATCTGCATCTGGTGGAGTTTATGTGCAATAATAGTTGGCATGCGTCGATTCAAATGGAACCTTATGAGGCTCGGTATGGTCGTGGATGTAGATCGCCACTGTATTGGGACAATTCGTCAGAGATTGTTGGTAGCTCAGAGTCGACATAAGTCGTATGCAGATATTCGTAGACGACCCTTAGAATTCAATGTTGGGGACCACGTGTTTGTTAAAGGCTCGCCGACTAAAGGAGTGTTCAGATTTGAGAAACGAGGTAAGTTGAGTCCTCGTTATGTTGGTTCCTTTGATGTTTTGAAGAGAGTTGGTGATGTAGCTTACAGAGTAGCATTGCCGCCCAGAATGAGTGGAATGCACGATGTGTTTTATGAGTAGCAATTAAGGAAATACGTGTATCACCGACCCATGTTCTGAGATTTGAGGAGATAGAATTTCACCCTGATGGCACATTTGAAGTATTACCCGTAAAACTTCTATTTGTTGAACAGAAGAAATTGAGGAATATGGTCATCTCTTTGGTGAAAGTCTTATGGTCTAAGCTCGGCACAGCAGAAAAGACTTGGGGGTTGGAGTCGGTCATGAGAGATAGATACCCGATTATGTTTTGATCTTAGTTTCGAGGACGAAACTCCTATAAGGGTACAATTGTCATAATTATAAGTGGAGCAAAATCAGGAAATTGGGGCAAAATCTCCCTTCGGTCTTCTTGCTCAAGGGTTGCAACTGCCTTCTTCTTCCTGTGAGCTGTTCGTTCCCCGCCGGTGGGCACCACCTCTAAATCCTGACGGGCACCACCTTCCTTCCTTGGTTCTGGTCGCGATGAGCTGGTGCGAGTCTGCGGTGAGTTGTTCTGCGAGACCGTTGTCGCTGTTGTACGAGGGCAGCTTCTGCGCGGCCGGTAGAGAATCGCGAGCTTCTGTCCGTTGTTGTTGTTGCAACACCTTCCCGGTGACAAGGCGAGCCACTGACCGAGGCCATGAGTTGCTGCTGTTGCCGCGTGTTACTGCTGATGTTGTCGCGTGCTGCTGTTGTTGTGCCCTTCTTCCGCTGCTGCTGTTGCACTTCCGGCGACGAGGATCCAGTCCCGGCGGGGAGAGGAAGGTGACGACAAGGTAGAATAGGGGTTACTTGATCTGTTTTTTTTAGGACACAGATAATTTCCACTGAATTTCTGTTGTGGACAGATCTGAATGTTTGAGCAGAATTGAATTGGATTTTGGGCAGTTTTGGTTTGAATTTGCAAGGAGCTTGGACAGATGGGGATTTGTGAGCAGTTTTGGTTGGAAATTTGCAGGGAATTTGTTCAGCTAAAGGTTGGTATGTATATGTTGGGTGTTTCATTTCAAATTTTGGAAGTTGTGGACTGATTTTAGACTGATTTGGGGGCTGATTTGGGGGTTGCAAGTAAGGGCATGGTATGTGCTAAATTAATGCAGGGAATTGTTCGGTTTGTCATCGCAGGTTCGTCCGAGATTATATTGCGGAGTGGGTGAAATTTCTTGGGTCGTCGCCGTTAAGTTTGAGACAAGATGATTCTTGCTCCTTCTTCTTACCTAACTCCTAAAATAATTATTTTTGTATATTATTATTTTCAGTAATGATTTAAGCACTTGTCCGTTAATTTGATCTAAAATTGTAGGCGTAGAATTAAGTGGTTGAGTGTGTGGATATTGGTTGTTTGTTGGTTATTGGTTTGTTGGCGGATATTGGTTGTGTGCGTTGTTATTGGTTTTGTGTTGGATATTGATTGTTTGCTTGATTAATGGTTTTGTTGTCGGATATTGATTGTTGGTTGGCTATTTGTTGTGTTGTTAGATATTAGTTGTGGTTGGATATTGGTTTGTTGTCGATTGATGTTGGATTTATGCGGTTGTTGGTTGTAACTAGTTGTGGTTGTTGGTTGTCGTAGTTGTGGTTGTTGGTTTCCGTTGGTTGTAGTTGTTGGTTGTAGCTAGTTTTGGATGGTTGGTTATTAGCTGGGCCGGGGTGATGATTGCATCACCCGACCACGTGAGGGTGTGACCTCCGTTGGTTTAAGGCCAGGGCCGGGGTGATGATCGCCTCACCCGACCACGTGAGGGTGTGACCTCCGTTGGTTCAAGGCCACAACTGGATGGTGATCGTCCCATCTTAAACCTTGATTGTTTGTTTCAGTTATGTAGGAGGGAATTACTCCTTATAGCTGGGCTGGGGTGATGATCGCCTCACCTGACCACGTGAGGGTGTGACCTCGGTTGGTTCAAGGCCACAACCGTATGGTGATTGTCCCATCTTTAGTCTATCCATGGATAGTAGGTTACTTAGGGTGATGATCGTCTCACCCGCTTATGCTTTCGCTGCGGTGAAAGTTGGATTGAATGTGTTAGTACAGTAGTGAGTTTGATGTAATTGGTTAGCACTAGCTACGTGTTAGTAGTAGTATATATATATATGTTTCGTAGTGTTATTAATTGATGTGTTAGTAGTATATATATATATATATATATATATATATATATATATATGTTTCGTAGTGTTATTAATTGACGTGTTAGTAGTAGATAAGAAAGTTGGATTGGATCGTCTCACCCTTATATAGGTTCATAGGATTATCTAGGGTGATGATAGTCTCACCCGTTTATACTCGCTGTGTGGTTGAGATTGGTTTGAATGTGTTTAGCGTATTGAAGAGTTGGTTAGGATGGTTAAGAAATGGTTATGTGATAGTAATAGTATATTTGATGTGTTGTTGTTTGGCGTTGGTTGGATGGTGTGATAATTCTTTCCTGTGTTCTACTGTTTGTGCTTGATGATTCTTGCTAGTCTTTCATTAGACTAACCAACATCGGTTTATGTTTCCGCGGTTGGCTGGTGTATCGGGTCCACCAGTCAACTAGTCTTTGCAGGTTCGGCAGCAACAAGGGGGTTCTTGATCACAGATTCGTCTTCACCGTTAAAGATTTAGTTTGCATTGGATTTGAAAATGTTGTATTAACTAACTGTTGTTTTGGATATAAATTGATACACTGAACTTGATGCAAGGTTTAAATGTTGTTTCAAACTTGAAACAAGGATTTTTATGCTAATAACTTTTGTATATTTGGAAGCGTTTTAGATTTCTCCTTCTTAAAATCGCCTTGTAGACCTTCAGGCCTATGGCACTGTGACACCTCTGGTTTGGGGTGTTACAGAAATGCAGCTCAATTGGTAATAAGGAGTGAAAGATATCCTTGTTAAAGGGAGAGGAGGTCGCGTGTTCGACTCTCTCCAACAACCTACATGGTTGATTTCCTGTCTTGAGGTTATGGGCCAACATGGGATGGGTTGGGGTGTATGGGCTGCGGCCCATGTTAATGAACAGGCGGCACCGGTTGAGTGGCTGGCCTGGGTCGTTACAGTCATACCTTCAAGTGGGTTGATCCACCATACGACGACAATGCTACCAAGATTATCAGAGATTTGGTGCGGGAAAGAGATGAGCTTAAAAAGCTATGCGAGACCCTTTCAGATTCAAATTGGAAGTTAAAGAGGAAGATATTTTATCGGGGTTATGATATAACAAAATAAGCTATAACTATGTTTTTTTATTATATAAGTCTTCAATTGTATGAATAATGTTATTATTATAGCATTGAGTTGGTGTCATTGTCTTGTGGTCATTATACTCTTGACCGCGTCAAGATTTCTAAAGAAGGATGAGCATGTTCGACCTAGTCATCGGAATTTGTATATTTAAAGTATTTCTGTGCAGCAGTGAGAAAAAGAGCGGATGAGCATGTTCGACCTGGTCATCGAATGCTCATCCTTCTTTAGAAATCTTGACGCGGTCAAGAGTATAATGGCCACAAGGCAATGACACCAACTCAATGCTGTAATAATAACATTATTGTTGTTAGTTATTAAATAAGTCTTCAAATGTATGAATAATGTTATTGTTACAGCATTGAGTTGGAGTCATTGCCTGGTGGCCATTATCCCGTTGACCGACTGAAGAATCCTAAAGGAGGGTGAGCCTACAATGACCAAGGTCGACCCCGTCGAACCTTCTGATTTGACCCTTCTTCTGGCAACGACACATAAATACTTGAATTCTACAAACCCCGATTCAGTACCATATAAGGAGCTCCTTATATGGTGTTGAATAGTAGGTTTGTGGAATTCAAGTATTTATGTGCCATTGCCAAAAGAAGGGTCAAATCAGAAGGTTCGACGGGGTCGACCTTGGTCATTGTAGGCACACCCTCCTTTAGGATTCTTCAGTCGATCAACGGGATAATCTACACAACGCAATGACACCAACTCAATCCTGTAGTTATTTTGATGTAATCGTTTGTTTTTGTAATGTTGTATTGTATTCTATTTTTTTAATGATGTAATCTGTTATCGATTTTGGACGAAAATAACAGAACAAAAATCTACAAAAAGCAATATTGTATAAACAAAGAAGTCAAACTAGAAATAAATATTTTACAAAAATCACTCCTCCACATCTAAACTCTCAGAATCACTACCCAAGGACACACCTAAACCCGAATCCACGCCCGGTGCCCAATCTGGAGGATCCACCGGCATAGGTTGAGACGCTGCCTGCTGAGCTGCTGCACGCTCTTCTGCCATCCTAGATGATTCGGCCTTCTCTCTATCAAATATAGACTCGCTTAATTGCACTAGAGGGCTGGGAAGACATCTGTGATGCCCGTACAAGCGGAGGAGCTACAGGGATGACATCGCTGACAAGTATGTCATATATATGTTGAAAGTGTCGCAAATCGCCACCACCTGCCTCTATAATCTCTTGAAGAAAGGCCTTGCCTATCGCCACACGCTGCAAATGAAAGCAAACATTTTAAATACATGGACTTCCCTAAAATAATTAATAAGAATAAAATGGGACCAGAAACATACCCTTTGCAAGTTGATAGCCGGAGGTGGGCCTCTACAAATACGAGGCTGGACTGGCGCATGCGGACTAACGTAAGGATGCGACACCTGTAGATACCAGTCCAGGTACGCGTCGTCGACATCCCAAGCCATCGTGGCAAGAGGACTCATCAAGATGTAGGGGCAAAGATGATGCTCAAGTTGGTCCCACCTATGCCAATGCGGGTCAAAGTACAATTGGTATCGCCTCGTCCCCCTAAAATCATGAGGACGCAATGTAACCCGAGGCTCTATGATATCGAGGGGCATGCTCTGTCAATAACCGAACTGTCGGGTAAGCCTATCCGGCATGTACGGCTCCTATACACCGAGAAAACGAATAGTCCCTCGATACGTGGAGGCCTTATGAGCACCTCGGAAATCAAGACCCTCATACGGCATCCACCGTATCTGCAATTAACCCCAAAATACAAAACATATATTAATTCATTAAGCCTATCTTATAGTATATTAAAATGGAATAAGAATACGTACATCCTCTGGCCTATACTCGTCCAGTATCCATCTATAGTGTAACTGGTTGCGACTTAAACGGACAGGGGTCCGGCCAATGCAATATCGTGCAGCGCGTCGAAAGTCGTCGTTCGCACCTTCCTTGAGGTTAGGGTTGCCCGGGAAGTATACAAAGTACGTCCAAATCCAAACCTGCGTATGGAGGAAGAAAGACATTAGTTATAAACAATTAAACACCGTATATCAATGATTTAAATTTTCATCGAACTATAATAAATGTCTACCTCTAAGAGACATGCGCAACCGGCCAACTGTGCAGCTCCACGTCGAGAAGCCTCTCCGAGGTTTCTAAAAAGGAGAGCTAGAACCCCGGTGCCCCAAGCTGTATGAACGACACGCTCCCAATCCACAAAAAGAGGTAACAACGTAGTCCTCAGCTCGTTCGTCGACTTGTCAATGAAAATACTAGCCGACATGATGTGCCACAAGAAACCAGCTGTTATATCCTCTGGATATGCACCCTCCTCAATCATCCTCAACACATGCCCCCTAGCTGAAATTGCTTGATCCAGCCCTTCCTAAGGTCACAGACCATGTCAGCATCATCCTCATCTAAATTGTACTCTGAATCAATGCCAAAGAGAAACTCAAACAACGCCGCATACTCCGCCAGCTCGCTATCCTGACCGGTCCATGGTGACGTCACCTCAAATCCCTCAATCGGCAGCCCTAGAATCATCATAACGTCATGTAGCATAGGACCTATCTCGTCGAAGGGAAAGTGGAAGGTGTTCGTCTCTGGATGCCATCGCTCAACGAACGCTGAAATGAGGGTGTGATCAGCATTGTCGAACTGAAAATCAAGCAAACCGGTCAACCCCATCTGCTGAGCAATCCAGAACCAGGAACCCTCCTCAGGGACCCCTTTGGAAATACGATTCCTCCAAAACGCAAACTGTGTAGGGCGTGTCTGAACCCTCAAAACCCTAACAACGTCCTCTGGAGGGTCCAATAACGCCTTCCTTCATATCAGCTCCGCAATGTGCGTATCAAAGTTCCTCAACAGAGAAGGAAACTGCTGAGCTGGCTCAGGCGGAGGTGGGTCCTCCTGAGGTGGCTGCTGCTCTGGTGGATCCTGCTCTAGTGGGCCGGTAGTAAAGTCTAGATCCTCTGGGATAGTAGAAGGGCCGGTAGTAAAGTCTGGATCCTCAGTAGCTGTAGTGCTAGGGCCATCCACCATAACCACGTCCTCATCTGAATGGACAGGACCAACATCGTCCTCACTAAGCACCTATGTATCCTGTGATACACCCACAACCCTCCTCTTGTGAGCAGATGCAGTAGTAGGGCGACTGTCTCGATCCGACCGTTTGATTTTACCCAATACATCCTATTTTGCCACAAGAAATATAACTATTTTCATTTCACTATTGTTATATATATTTATAATAACTTTTAGTTACATATATGATATACCTAAGCAATTGTTAACGAAAATTATTTTCTTTATAAAATCAATATATTAAATATTTTCATTTTCATTAGGGCAACCTACGCAATATAAATCTAAACAACTATTATAAATAAATTACTAATCGTTTTTTTATACATAACATTTAATCTTATTTAACAACAAAATTGAGCCTATTACCTATAATGTCATTTTTAATTATGATTAAATACAAAAAAACTAAGTCTAAAAACCTACAATTACAGTACAAAATTTATTAAGAAAATTACATTTAACAAATTAAAACTAATGAGAAAACATACCTTTTCGGTTGGCCTCCGTTCATATTTCCGCTTTTGACGAACAGGAATTCCGGCCAACTCATCCACCGCCTCCATAGCAACCGCTAGAGCGACGTCGAAAGCATTATCTTCCCCGATATCCACCTCCTCGGTCCTAGCCGGCAATCTATCCTCCTCGTCTTCGGCAACCTCCTCGCCCGAAACGACACCGCCGCCGGCACCGGCAACCTCCTCTACGCTCGCCGGCAATTCTACAGCTGGAGATCTGGGCGGCACCTCGTGCAGCCCAGATGCCTCCTCATCCCCGGATCTGGGCTGCACGAGCCAAGATCCCTCCTCGTCCCCGACGACTATGCTCCGCCCCGGTGGCGAATCTCCTCCGCCCCGACTAAGCCGGAAAGCCGCCGCTGAATCCGCCGTCGAGTCCAGTTGGTCGGCGCCGCCGAGATCTCCCGCCGCCGCCATCTCTCTCTCCTCCCTCTCAACGTCCGCCCATATCTCATCAATCGCTGCCATCTCGCCGAAATCCGCCATGTAAACAATCTATTTTGTTGAAACCAAATTTTCCGAGAAGACGAAGGGGAAGATGATCTCTCGGAGAAGACGATCTCGGCAGTAAATATTGCCGCCGAGATAAAAAAAAATTAAAATGTCCTATCTGGGCGGCAATAGGTGCCGCCCATGTTCAATTTTTTAACTTGGTTTGGGCGGCAATTTTCCCGACCATGTTCAAAATTTGAACATTATTTGGGCGGCAGTAAGTGTCGCCCATAGTTAAACCGATTAAAAAAAATTGATTTTTTTAAAAAAACAAAATGAAACTCCTAAACCGGGTTCGATAAAAAAAAATGTAGGCGGCAATACGTGCAGCCCAACTTCTGAATCGGGTTTTCTAAAACCCGGTTTGTTTGGGCTGCACGTATTGCAGCCTATGAATCAAACCGGGTTTTTGGACACTTATCTGGGCTGCACTAGGTGCCGCCCAGGATGGAGTGCGAGGTTTATCAAACCGGAGTGCGCGGTTTGTCGCCGTTTTGTTCTTGATGAGCTCCCTATTCAGGTTGCATTTATGATCTTTTATTTAGTTTTTGTGCTAATTTAATTTCTGGTCTAACACTGTTTTTCTTAGAAAGGATAATATTTGCAGTTTGGTTATTCTTCAAGTGTTCATCATCACGCATCTCATGTCCCGACTCCCAAGGATTATGCCCCGACTCCAACAATTGCTTCTGCTCCTACTCCATTCTCGCTGCCTCCTTTTGGTTTGAACCAGCCGAGTCTTGTGCTGTTTCCGCTGCCTCAAGTTCAGTCCAACAACTCACTATAGGAAGCAATGGACATGATGAGGGCTTATCAAAAATAATTAAAATCCTATGAGGAGACTTTAAGGAGGAGGTAGATGCAGATTAATGCTCAATCATCACAACCTCCATGTATGTCCACTGATATTTCATTTCAGTCTTTGTTGAACTCGACATCGGCACAAGACTTCCTCGGGTTCACACTCGTCGGCAACCCCGACATCTCTCTCTGTCGGTGTACGCGCCACAGATGAATCAGTCGGTATATGCTAACAGATGAATCCGTCGGTATATGCTAACAGATGAATCCGTCGGTATACGTACCACAGATATATCTATCGGCAAGCTTACCGACGAGCTGTTTACCGACGGACATGTGCCCATGAACTGATCCGTTGGGAATCTCTTATCCGTCAACATCGATGACGGATAAAGCCATCGGTATAAGCCATCGATGACGAGCTAAATAAATTGGCATGTTGTTATGGCCACGGTTAAAAAATAGTCTGAGCTTTCATTATTCCCTTTTAAATCCCAATTAGCTGTGGAGGGGAGAGGAGGGAGAGGAGGTCAACGGCTTTCTTGATTCTTCAAAATCTCAAAGGAAAACAATAGAGCGGCAGACATATATAAGAAAAAGGCCAAGAGAAAGAAGGAAAAAGATTCACAAGTATCCAATTTGTTTTTAGTATACTTTCTTTACTTTGTAAATTTTCTCTTATATGATAACAAATCTATGTGTTAGTCTAATTCAAGCAAGAAAATTGAAGACCTATGGTTGTTTTTTAGTCTCTATTGTTTCATATGAAACTATACGATTCATATCACTATGTATGAAGGCCCGTAGTTGGCTTGAAACACATCGTTTCGCCACTACCAGAAAACTTGTAGTTGGCTTGAAACACATCGTTTCGCCGCTACATCAAAGACTCATGGTCGATTTAGAACACAATGTTTCGCCGCTACATCGAAAACTCGTAGTTGTCTCGAAACATCTGTTTCCTCACTACACAAAGTTAGTAGTTGTATGGATTCGAACGGATTTAAAAACTACACCCAAACTCATCGTTTTGAGGATTCGAACGAACGGATCCATACACTACATAAATCTCAGAGTTGGAAAGATTCAAAAGAATCCAAATATTACGTTCACTCAAACTCAAGTTTGAAAAATCCAAATGGATTTGAAACTGCAAATCTACGAACATTTATTAGATCGAGTTTGAATTTCTACACATATATGTATATGTGTAGCATATTGGTCGGAGGCTAAAGTCGTGTGCCCAATCAAAGTAAAATCCTTAACAACCTAAACTAGTAGAATAGGCAAGCAAGGGTCGAATCCCACAGGGAGGAGTTGTCTTTCTTTATGTCAATTTGCATGCAATAGTAACAAAGGGGGGTTTTGGGTGATTGTTGGTAAACAAGTAAACAAAGGAAACAAAAGCAAGGGTTTGTAATCAATTAGGGAAAAACACTTAGCCAAACAAATATCCACCTTTAGTTTGGATGATTGATCATTGATTATTGATTATTCCTAGTCCTCAATCCTCATGAATGTCCTAATCCCTGTTCTGAAATAGTTACCAATCCAACTAGTCCTGATAACCCTAACTATTAAACAATCAAGAAACTGTCAAGATAAATCTAATAGCAGCAGTAGGCTCAAGAATAGATAGGCTCATGCAATACTTAACAACTCGTCAGTACTCGACATGCAATCAATTCTCTTCACAATAAACATTCACAACTTGTTCCAGTAAATCGTGTTTGCTACTCTGAATTAGGTATGAACAATATTAATCTCAACAAGTTGACCAGATTAAGGTAACTAGCACTATAGATAATATCAATCTCAACTAGTTTGTCCGGCAAGGGAAACCAATATTAATAATACTAATCACAACAATTGATGAACTAGATCAACCAATAGAATTCAAAACCCTAAGCCTGCAATATGAATAATATCAATAAAACTAGGTGGCCAATCTAGAGAAATCAATATAACTCAATGGGATGAAGCATAAGAGAATCAATAACATTCAAGGATAGAGTAAAGGAATAATCTCACAATCAAATTCAAACCAGGGCTTTAATTGTCGGACTAAGCAAAGGGTGCTTAGTTCTTCATAATCTTGAAAGGAAAATAATACTGAATGTAAAACTGAATCTCCATCCTTCCTAGTGGCTGCCAAGGAATTAGGTTAAATAACCTAAAAACCTAACTTAATGCTAAAAAGATAACAAGCCTAATCTTAGAAGGAAACTAAAATAATGCAAACAAAATAAATAAAATAAAATAAAAGGGAAATAATATAAAAGTGAAACTTCGGACGAACTCCCGTGCGGCTCGCTGATGCACATTTCCGCGATCGCGGAAGAATTTCCACAGTCGCGGAAAATACCTTTCCTGGCTCCTTTGCTCTCGAATTAACCGCGACCAGCTTTCGCGATCGCGGTTTTTCCCGTCTTCACTTCTCGTCTTTCGTGGATGTCCGCGACCGCGGCCTCAGCCCCGCGATCGTGGTTTTGGCTCTGTGGCTCCACTTAGCTCCTTTCTCCAACTCTTCCTTCATCTTCTACGTGGTTTTCTTCTCATCTTCTTGATTTCTTCGTTTAAGCTTCTCCAAACCACCATATCTGCACTTCTACTCCTCCACTCCAATCTCCACAATTGTGCTCTAAACATCTCTAAATGGTACCCAAAACACCGATAACAACTCCTAGTTAAACCCTACAAAGTAGCGCTGATCAAATTCCCCCATGCTTAAACCTTGCTCGTCCTCGAGTAAGCTAATGTAAACCTACTCCTCCAATCAAATCCCCAAGGTCTCAGGAAGCACAGAAAAACCATCTCCACTAAGAATTGCACCTAAACACGAAACTCCAAGGCATCAACACAATAAACACAATCACAACCTACAACCAAACTTAAAGGAAAGCAGAGTCCCCAAGCTTATCCCGAACACCATAGAGTGAAAAAAAAACATCTAATCCAAGCCTCCATCTATCTTCTTATGCCTCCCAGAGTGACCTACCCGAATCCTCCTTATATCTCCTCTTCTTATGTCACCACGCCAAGAAAAATGAGGAATCCTAATAATAATCACTCTTCTTCTTTTCATTCATTTTGCCAAAGCGCCCTTTCGGGTTTTCACCAAGCCACTCATTTCATTTTTTAATGGATGGGCTCACATAAACTCACATCACTCTTGACCTCATATTACCCCAGCCTAATGCTGGTCCAAGCCACCTGCTTGTTGCCTAAGCCGCTCTTTCGGGTTTTCGACTTATCCCAAGATTTCTATTTTTGCCTTTTTTCTAATTTTTGGCTTTTTTTTTCTTTATTTTTTTTTCTCCTCAACGACTAGCAAGTATAGAACACTCCCCTATGCTTAAACATTGTATTGTCCTCAATGTAATGAAAGACAAAAAAGAACGAAGCACAGGGAAAGGCAAAAAATAACTCACAAACGTCGCTGAGTTGGCTTTGATGCGGAAGTTGTTGCTGGCGGTAAATCAATATACGCACATGTCTCTGGTGTCGCGCCGGTCTTCAAACTCAAACTCCACCATGAAACCAAATAGATCCACTGTATGGTGTAGTGGCAAATCAAAGAAGTCGGGGTTGCACGGCCTTCAACGAACACATAGTGGAGCCCAGATGTAATCGTGTTGTGGGCTCTAGTGTTCCTCCTCCGCAGCTGTCGAATGTAGGGTCATCATCGGTTCCAAATAAAAATGTGGGGTGAATGTCTCCTCCTTGGCAGCATGATGCACACCATCTTTCAATGTAAAATCGGACAGTGAGGCCTTCGGTAGAACTTTTTTTTCTTTTTTTTTCGATTTTTTTTTCGCTTTTGTTTTTTTTCAGGACAGGGGACTTACAGTGATTTTTCCGCGACCGCGGAAAAGTTTCTAGTATAGAACACCGTCTTCGATTTTGGCTCTGGGTCTCCATCCTGCAGGTTAGTCTATGATGCAAAAACAAAAGCAACAGCAAAATAACACAAAAACAACTAAAAACATGGAATGAAAAGACAAGGAAAGAACTACATACCTCGGGTTGCCTCCCAGACAACGCCTTAGTTATTGTCGTGGCTCGACCTGGTACTCTTCCACTCAACTTGGGTTGCTCATAGCAAATGAACTCCTGGGATCACGATCAGGGGGATGCCTCTTTGTATTCTTTATGTTGAGCTTTACCCCCATTCACCTGCACTTCATGGTGAGTGGACCGTTGTTCATATCAATGATTGCACTTGCCATTGTCAAAAATGGCCTACCCAGCATCTCAGGGGCTGCATGCTTATCATGCCCTGTATCCAGCTTATAGAAATTTGCCTTTTGAATCCCAGTTTCCTTCTTGTGCTTCCCCTTCGGCTTCTTCTTGATCTTGCGCAACGCCTTTAAAAACTCCTTGCAGCGAGGGATGTTGTTTGCTAGTTTGAACAAAGGAACGTTTACCTCGCAGTTACTGAAGGTTTGAAACAAATCCTTGTCGTTCTCCACCTTTCTGGTGTCCTTCAGAGCCTCGGGAAAGGGTACGGGAGGCTTCAATGAACTGAGCGGAGGAAAGTTGGGGCGCATATATGTGTCGTAGGCCGCGTCGAGAGGGTCTTGGGCACCAAGGGCTGTTCCGCGATCGCTGATATCCGTCCGCGATCGCGGAAAATCATCGAGCAGCTCCTCTTCAGTAGCGACTTTTCCGCGATCGCGGAAATCCGTCCGCGGTCACGAAAATTCGCCGAATTTTTGCTCTTCTTCATCAACACATTCGCGGTCGCGGTCCTCCTCCTCGCAGTCGCGGCATTCTTCCTGTTCCCAGAAATAATCTTCTTCAGAGAGCACATCGCGGTCGCGGATATCGTCTGGAATGCCCAACTCCTCAGTGAGTAAACCGCGGTCGAGGTACACCTCCCGCGGTCTCGGGTTCTCCTCTGCAGACATCTCGCTGTATTCTGCACCTGTCTCACTAATTTGTTCTTCCCTTTCTGCTAAGGGGGCGACATGCTGCTGCTCAGTACTTTGGAGGGTCATTGAAAAGACATCCTCTCCCTGGTGCACTATGGGGTGAGGTAGTAGGTTCTCCGATGCCCTGGCCTCCATGCTGCTCGTCGCTTGAGCCATTCGCTCAATCTGCTTTTCCAAGTTCTGGATCATGGACTTCGTCCCTTGTTCACGTTGTGATGCGTGAGGATCGGGATGCAGCCTTCGGTGCGAGGGAGTCCACAAGAGCCAAAGGAAATGGCGAGACAACACCAAACTGGCAAGGAACCTTGGCACCGGCGAGAGAGATTTTAAGGGTAACTTTAGGCGCTCCTTAGGTCGATTCTTTGGGTGATCTTGGAGTGAACCAGAAGAGGATTGGGTGGAGAGATCGGTCTCAAGTCGAGAGGATATGGACTTGCAAGAGTCGGATATGACACACCTCTTCTTGCAAGAACTAGTGAAGGATTTGCCTTGGATAATATGCACCAAAAGAGATCCTTGCACGGAGGTTAATACCACTCACAACCTGTATTTTGTAGCTACTAAAAGAGGGAATCAAACACAGAAATTCTGCAGAAAACCATTGATGAAAACGAGAGAAAAACAAAGGGCTTGTTCGAGTTTAAGCATCCCTAAACAAGGGCCGGCTACAACCTATTTATACCCAAACCTTTAATGCTGGAATTCAACCATAAAATAGTCAAGACTAAGGTAGAAAATGTCATGAAGACCAACACAAAAATCGGCAATAAATGCCCCTTCAAAACAAGCCCAACACGGCTAAGGAATCCTTGCGCCTAAGCCCGGTTGTTGCACCAAAGCACACATGGCCTTCTCTTCCATTTGGCTTGGTGCTCCCATGGCCATCAGGCCAGCCTGGATTCCTTCTTGCAATGCTCGAGCCCGAGCTCGAGTGATCCATCCCGGAAAGACCCGAGCGCCGGCCTCCCTTGCGCCAACAATAGGTGTGCGGCACTTCCTTGCTTCAACTCCAGTTTCACAGGCATTCTTGTGCCCAATATCTCCTAGAGGACCAGTGGAGTCATCCCCTAAAAGATGGCTCGGAGAGTTGTGAGAATTGTCGGGCCAATTTCCATGCCCTAGCTCGGATGCACTAGGCACGGCGGCGACGGTGCTTGAGTCACCATGGCTTGAATGGCTTGAGTCTTGCTCGAGATGCGACGTAGTCACATCATCCTCCCCTTCTTGAAAAGGATTCATCCACGAATCTTGATCTTGGAATTCATCATCATTGTCAAGAAAGAAAGGTGCAAGGTCGGATACGTTGAATACCTCATGAACGCCATAGCTTGGTGGTAACTCGATCTTGTATGCATTATCATTGATTCGCTCCAAAACCGGAAAAGGACCATCACCCCTTGGCTTGAGTTTGGAGTTCCGAAGTGACGGAAAACGCTCCTTCCTCAAGTGCACCCATACGAGGTCGTCGGGCTCAAAAATGACCTCATTACGCCCCTTGTTAGCTTGACACACGTATTGCATTGTGCGCCTCTCCAACTGAAGGCGTGTATCCTCGTGAAGCTTCTTGATCCTAGCAGCATGATCAAGTCTTTCACGGCTCTCTCGGTCCTTAGTTGCATAAGGCATCAAGTCAAGTGGTGTAATGGGGTTGCACCCATAAACCACCTCAAAAGGAGTCTTCTTGGTGGCCGAATGCACCGAGCGATTGTATGCAAATTCTATGAAGGCTAGGCACTCTTCCCACCTGCGCAAGTTAGTAGACAAAAGAGAGCGCAAAAGAGAACCAAGGGTACGTTTCACTACCTCGGTTTGTCCATCCCTTTGTGGATGACAAGTGGTGGAGAAGAGCAACTTTGTGCCCAACTTAGCCCAAAGCGTCTTCCAAAAATAGCTCAGGAATTTGACATCACGATCTGAAACAATTGACCTAGGGACTCCATGCAATCTCACAATATTATCAAAGAAAAGACTAGCTACATGAGATGCATCATCAGTTTTGTGGCATGCGATAAAATGAGCCATTTTCGAGAACCAGTCTACCACAACATATATGGAGTCCCTCCCCCTCTTAGATCGAGGTAAATGATAGGTGTTATTTCATACACCTTTACTAGAAATTATTCGATTGATTTAGAGGAGTTTATGAGTGGTTTTTAGGCTAAGTCTGTGATCCAGAAGTTATAGAGAGAAGTGAAGATATCCTAGGATTTATAGCTTAGATGGAGACATGAGGATGGAGATGGAGCTGCTGAAGCATACATGGAGACGACTACCAACACTTGGTAGTAATGAAGAGCAGCAGAAGAAGAGAGTGAGCCAGCTCACCGCCCCGCGCCAGAGTCACCGCGGCCCGGCGGTGACTCTCAGAGAAGAATGAAGCCCCGTGCCAGAGGAAGCCACCGCCCCGCGGTGGAGAGCCTGACGCCCCGCAGTGGATCTCACCGCCCTGCGGCAGCCGTGTTAAATGCCGCGCGTCTGAAGACATTTATTTCCTTTTATTTCGTTCAGATTTTGTTATTTTATTATTCTGTTTCCTTTATTGTTTGCATTAGTTTAACCTAGTTTTCTTAAGACTATTTAAGTCCTCTTTCTAGGTTAAGAGGAGAGACTCGTTACAACTGCTTTACATCAGACGTTATTTTTCCCTTAGTTTTCATTCTCGTCTGAATGGAGAACTAACTTCCCTTTGTTCTACTAGACGATTGAAGCAATACAGTTGATGTGTTTGTGAGATTTCTATTCCTTGTTCTTATCCTTATAAGTGTTGGTTTGATTCTCTTGGTTATATTGAATATTGATTTCTTGTTGTTCTTCTTAGCCTGATCAACTAGGTTGAATACTTTTTATCAATTTCTAGGATTACATATATGTGTTCCGAGTGCATATCTAGTAGCAAACACAATTGTGCGTATAGGGGTTCCGAGCGTACAATTGTGAGTGAGAATCAGTTGCATGCGAGTATTAATACATCTTTCTATTTGCATGTATCATATATCCTTGTGTGTATTGCTATTGCTTTATTGGTGGTAAAGTATACCGACAACTGTGAGAATCGGTGGTATTTTACCATTGGCATAGTGATAAGTCTATCGACAACTGTGAGAATCGATAGTACTTAAGATCAGGGTGGGAACAACTATAACGATAGTAAAAGAACTTGGATTAAACAGATTTTTGTGATCAAATTATATCTCTGTATTGTGGATCTCGCTCTAGTAGGACTATTTTCCCCATTATATTTTCTCAACTCAACCAAACTTGTTTGCTTTGCTTTCTCGTGATAACTAAACCCCCCTTGCTTGTTACTTGTCATTCACAATTGCATACTGAATCAGATCTTCCCTGTGGGTTCGACCCTTGCTTGCTTACTATACATCTGTTTAGTAGGTCTGTTAGGACTTTTTACTTTGATAAGGCTAATCAACGATACTTGCATTGCGCACTTTTAGCCCCGTCAGTAATCCCAACATAAAATCCATGGAAATGTCTTCCCAAGGAACTTGTGGAATAGGAAGGGGAGTGTACAAACCATGCGGTTGTACCCTAGACTTGGCACGCAAACAAGTCACACATGAAGCACAAAATTTCTCAATGGACTTAAGCATGCGTGGCCAATAGAAATGCTCCCTAAGTACATGCAAAGTTTTCATTACCCCAAAGTGTCCCATGAGACCACCACTGTGGGCCTCTTGTACTAGCAAATGCCGAATAGATCCCTTAGGCACACACAATCTAAGGCCCTTAAACAAAAAGCCATCATGCAAATAGAATTGGTCCTTACTTCCCTTAGCTAAAGCATGCTTGAAAAATATCATGGAAATCAGCATCATCCACATACAATTCACGCATAAAAGCAAATCCAAGCAACTTAGCATCAAGAAGGGAAAGAAGTGCATACCTCCTAGAAAGGGCGTCGGCGACGACGTTGTCCTTACCCTTCTTATGCTTGATGACATAAGGGAAGGATTCAATAAAATCGACCCACTTGGCATGGCGCTTGTTGAGCTTGCTTTGCCCCTTGAGATATTTCAGCGCCTCGTGGTCGGAGTGGATCACAAACTCGCGCGGCAATAGGTAGTGTTGCCACACCTTGAGAACCCGGACAAGGGCGAGCAATTCTTTGTCATAGGTGGGATACTTCAGTTCAGCCCCACCCAATTTCTCGCTGAAATACGCCACAGGTTTGCCCTCTTGCATAAGCACGCCGCCCAAGCCAATGCCCGACGCATCACACTCAATTTCGAACATCTTGTTGAAATCGGGCAAGGCAAGCAGAGGTGCTTGTGTGAGCTTCTCCTTGAGGATGTTGAAGGCGTCTTCTTGAGGTCCCTCCCACCTGAAGGGGACGTTCTTCTTAGTGAGCTCGGTGAGGGGCGAAGCTAAGGAGCTAAAGTCCCTCTCAAACCGCCGGTAGAAGCCCGCCAACCCTAGGAAGCTCCTAACTTGCGTCATGGTCATGGGAGTAGGCCAATCTCGGATGGCTTTGACCTTTTCTTCATCCACCTTCAGCCCATCCTTGCACACCACAAAACCAAGAAACACCACGTGATCCGAGCAAAAATGACATTTCTTAAAGTTAGCAAATAGGCTCTCTTTCCTTAGGACATCTAGCACTTGCCTAAGGTGCTCAACATGCTCTTGCAAGTTATGGCTATACACTAGGATATCATCGAAGTATACCACCACAAACTTGCCAAGAAAGAAGCGGAGGACATGGTTCACCAACCTCATAAAGGTTCTAGGAGCGTTGGTTAGACGGAAAGGCATAACCAACCACTCATAGAGCCCATATTTGGTTTTAAATGCCGTCTTCCACTCATCCCCCTCTTTCATCCGGATTTGATGATAGCCACTTTTCAAGTCAATCTTTGTAAAGATACTTGAACCGTGAAGCTCATCGAGCATATCATCAAGCCGCGGAATGGGGTGGCGGTACTTGATGGTTATGTTGTTGATTGCTCGACAATCAACACACATACGCCATGTACCGTCCTTTTTAGGGACAAGAATTACCGAAATTGTGCAAGGACTTAGGCTCCCACTCACATAGCCCTTGTCTAGGAGCTCTTGCACTTGACGTTGAAGCTCCTTGGCCTCCTCGGGGTTGGACCTATAGGCTGGACGGTTCGGTAGTGTAGCCCCCGGGACAAAGTCGATCTGGTGTTCTATTCCCCGGATTGGTGGTAGGCCACTTGGCACCTCGTCTTAGAAGAGATCCTCATAATCCTACAAAAGACAAGAGATAGGTGAGGGAAGATCATCCAACTCTTGAGAAGACAAATATACATCATGATATAAGGGTAGGAGATAAGTGTTACTTCCCCGGATGGCGTGGACAACTTCCTTAGGCTTGGCCAAAAGGAGTTGGTTGGAAGTGCCCATGCTACCACCAATGGCCAACTTCTTATTCTTCTTCTCCTCACGGCCTTGGTGCTTTTTCCGCTGCTCCTTGGCCACATGATCAAGCATGATCTCATGAGGAGTCAAGGGGTGCAAGGTGACCTTCTTGCCATCCTTGTGGAAGGAGTACTCGTTGGAGACGCCATCATGAATAACGCCCCTATCATATTGCCAGGGCCTTCCAAGAAAAAGGTGACATGCGGTCATCGGGACCACGTCACACTCAACCTCATCCACATAAGGACCTATGGAAAAAGAAATAACACACCTTTCCCTAACTTGAATAGGAGAGTTAGAATTGAGCCAACACAAAGGGTAAGGCATAGGATGGGGAGAAGTAGGAATGGAGAATCGCTTAACTACCTCCTCATCGATGATGTTACAACAAGATCCCCCATCGATGATTATGCTACATACCTTATCCTTGATGGCGCAACGGGTATGGAAGATGGTTTCCCGCTGACTTGGAGTGGTGGAGCTCTCCGTCATGAACAAGGTTCTTTGGATGACGAAGCACTCACCCACGGCTGCCACTACATGGAGCTCTTCTTCCTCCTCTTGCTCCTCGGGCTCTTCTTCTACTTGCTCAGCCGGTTCCTCTTCAAATTCATAATCACCTTGAGAATTGAGGAGCACCTTCCTTTGATTAGGGCAGTCCCGGGCATAGTGGCCTCGCCCAAGACACTTGAAGCATTTGAAGTCGCCCGCTTGGTCCCCATTTTCTTGCTTTGGCCGAGGTGGTGGAGCATCTTTCCTAGGCTGCGAGGGTGGCAACTCACGCCTATACTCTTGCTTCCTTGGTAGGTTGGATGTGGCATTCGGTGTAGAGGAAAGCCACGGCCGAGAGATGGAGCTCGGTTGCCTCCTTTGAGGTTGGTTCTTGTTGACATGATTCGTGTAGTGTAGAACCTCCTCAACACTTGTACCCCGGACGAAATGCTGCATGTTAACAATAGCACGAAGATCAGAATTCAAGCCATTGACAAACTTAGAAATAACATACCCATCGGGAAAGCGGAGGCCGGATCAGAAGATGAGAGTCCGAAGCTCCTTGAAGTACTCATCTGGAGTACGACTTCCTTGGCGCACTTGCTCCAACTTGGCGTGCACTCTCTCGGTATAGTCCCTTGGCACAAAACGCTCCGAAAGAGCATCCTTGAGCTCTTGCCAAGTCCTAATGGGATCATATCCCATGCGACGCCGCTCCGCCTAGTCCTCTTGCCACCAATGATAGGTGAAGTCAGTGAAGTGAATTGCGGAAATGGCGACCTTCCTAGCATTATCATATCCATAGAACTCGAAGATGGATTCAGTTTTGGCCATCCAATCCAAGCATTCATCCCCGTTGGAAGATCCCGCAAATGATTGCACATGGAGCTTAACACCGTGGTGTTGATCCCTCCCTTGTGGCCTTTCTTCATGGTAGGCTAGGGGAACATAACGTTGGGGAGGCATGGGAGGGCACAAAGCTGCGCGGACTTGTGGTCCCCTCATCGCCATTTGTGGAAGGAAAAGGTTGGCGGTGGGCGTAGGGGTAGCTTGAGATCGCCCATAAGAGTCATAGCCTCCAACTCCATAACCTGGAAGGTTAGTGGTACCAATAGCAATATTATTAGGAAATGTAGCAAAATCATTAACCATACCTACCCCCGAGGTCGCTACAAATGGTGGCGCTTCGTACGCCGCATATGCCCCTTGTGACACCAATGGCACCCTCGGTGCATGAGAAGAGGACGCTTCCTCCCGGAATTGCACATGGTCCACATTATTAAGAGGGGACCCAATGACTTCCCTTTGAACTTGTGGCACCACATGGGCGTGGCTTGGAGGGAGGTTAACACTCAATTGTTGCAATTGCTCGGCGGTATCCTCATGGTTGCGCTCCAAAGTTTCCAGCTGTGCATTGATCGATAGCAAGGTTTGTTGAATGTCTTGCAAAGTTACATTCCCTCATGGAGACGTGGCTAACTCCTTCCCGAGTTGGTTAGCATCCACCATCCCTAGTCAATTGCAAACAACCAAACACCAAAGCAACAACACAAAACCATACAAGATGTAGTATACCAAGCCAAACAAAGATAGCCCCAAAACTGTCCTAGGACTCAAATCACAACAAGATGCAAGTGAATATAGGTCAAGGCTAGGAAAGGGTTTGGCTAGGCGAACAAGGACTAGCTAGCTTTCCCGGGCCTTTGTCTAGGAAGCTACTAAGTACGCACTTGATTTGGAAAACTCTTTCTCACTCATACAAACTGAATTGAGCTCTTATGTTGACTCACTTTTTTCTATGGCATCTCCTTTTTAGACCGGGTTTTTCTTGAGCACTTTTTCAAGAGCAAACAACAAACTGAATTGGGCTCACTTTTTCTATGGCCTCTCCTTTTTAGACCGGGTTTTTCTGAGCACTTTTTTTTTCAATAGCTTTGACTTATGCAAAAAAAAAATTATATCAAGTCGAGACAAAATTGCAAAGTCACAATGAGCATGCAACAAAAATCAACCAAGGCAACCGTTCCCGTATCCTAAACACAAGACTAGGCAAGCATGCTAGTGAAGATTGCATAAAATGCAAGGTCGGTCCAGTGGATACAAGGTTCGGTTTCTTGACTCAAAATGTTATGTTTTAATGTGTTTAAGGCAGCCAAAAATCAGTCACAAGTGGTACTAAATTCGGGCAAGTGAAAGTTCACAAGGAACCGAAAACAATTAATGCACAAGACCTTTCATCAAACCGCAACTTCAATTCAATTATGGCTGGCATTCAACCTTCATCTTCAACCTTTCCACACTCAGAAATATGCAGAAACGAACCCAGAAAATTGCAGAAAAATTTCCAAGCTCAAGTCACAAATCGCAAGGAAACACAAGGACAAACAAGCAATCGGTCTCAAGTCGAGAGGATATGGACTTGCAAGAGTCGGATATGACACACCTCTTCTTGCAAGAACTAGTGAAGGATTTGCCTTGGATATTACGCACCAAAGGAGATCCTTGCACGGAGGTTGATACCACTCACAACCTGTATTTTATAGCTACTAAAAGAGGGAATCAAACACAGAAATTCTGCAGAAAACCATTGATGAAAACGAGAGAAAAACAAAGGGTTTGTTCGAGTTTAAGCATCCCTAAACAAGGGCCGGCTACAACCTATTTATACCCAAACCTTTAATGCTGGAATTCAACCATAAAATAGTCAAGACTAAGGTAGAAAATGTCATGAAGACCAACACAAAAATCGGCGATAAATGCCCCTTCAAAACAAGCCCAACACGGCTAAGGAATCCTTGCGCCTAAGCCCGGTTGTTGCACCAAGGCACACATGGCCTTCTCTTCCATTTGGCTTGGTGCTCCCATGGCCATCAGGCCAGCCTGGAGTCCTTCTTGCAATGCTCGATCCCAAGCTCGAGTGATCCGTCCCGGAAAGACCCGGGCGCCGGCCTCCCTTGCGCCAACAATAGGTATGCGGCACTTCCTTGCTTCAACTCCAGTTTCACAAGCGTTCTTGAGCCCAATATCTCCTAGAGGACCAGTGGAGTCATCCCTCAAAAGATGGCTCGGAGAGTTGTGAGAATTGTCGGGCCAATTTCCATGCCTTAGCTCGGATGCACTAGGCGCGGCGGCGACGGTGCTTGAGTCACTATGGCTTGAGTCTTGCTCGAGATGCGACATAGTCACATCCCGTTGGGTGATAGGTCGAAGCATATCCTCAGTAGACATGGAGGAACAGGGATTGGACATCGGTGGGCTATGCTCGTAAGCTAGATAGTATCGCTGTGGAGTACCCTGCTGATAGAACGGTTGTGGCCCCGGGTAGAACTCCTGGTATTCATGACCATATAGTGGGTATTGCTGGTTCCCATAACATGGATTGGGGTGATCTCTCCACCCTGGAGTGTATGCGCAGGAGTATGGGTCATATCGCGGTTCCTGCCAGAATTACGGAAATCTCTCCATCTCTGTATCAAAATCAAAAAAAGAAAAAAAGAAATCAGTAGCACGGGTGTGGACCGTAAGATAGGTCCACACAAAAATTGGCACACAAACACACACAAAGAAAGAATCAAAACTTGCCTCCCCGGCAACGGTGCCAATTTGGTCGGAGGCTAAAGTCGTGTGCCCAATCAAAGTAAAATCCTTAACAACCTAAACTAGTAGAATAGGCAAGCAAGGGTCGAATCCCACAGGGAGGAGTTGTCTTTCTTTATGTCAATTTGCATGCAATAGTAACAAAGGGGGGTTTTGGGTGATTGTTGGTAAACAAGTAAACAAAGGAAACAAAAGCAAGGGTTTGTAATCAATTAGGGAAAAACACTTAGCCAAACAAATATCCACCTTTAGTTTGGATGATTGATCATTGATTATTCCTAGTCCTCAATCCTCATGAATGTCCTAATCCCTGTTCTGAAATAGTTACCAATCCAACTAGTCCTGATAACCCTAACTATTAAACAATCAAGAAACTGTCAAGATAAATCTAATAGCAGCAGTAGGCTCAGGAATAGATAGGCTCATGCAATACTTAACAACTCGTCAGTACTCGACATGCAATCAATTCTCTTCACAATAAACATTCACAACTTGTTCCAGTAAATCGTGTTTGCTACTCTGAATTAGGTATGAACAATATTAATCTCAACAAGTTGACCAGATTAAGGTAACTAGCACTATAGATAATATCAATCTCAACTAGTTTGTCCGGCAAGGGAAACCAATATTAATAATACTAATCACAACAATTGATGAACTAGATCAACCAATAGAATTCAAAACCCTAAGCCTGCAATATGAATAATATCAATAAAACTAGGTGGCCAATCTAGAGAAATCAATATAACTCAATGGGATGAAGCATAAGAGAATCAATAACATTCAAGGATAGAGTAAAGGAATAATCTCACAATCAAATTCAAACCAGGGCTTTAATTGTCGGACTAAGCAAAGGGTGCTTAGTTCTTCATAATCTTGAAAGGAAAATAATACTGAATGTAAAACTGAATCTCCATCCTTCCTAGTGGCTGCCAAGGAATTAGGTTAAATAACCTAAAAACCTAACTTAATGCTAAAAAGATAACAAACCTAATCTTAGAAGGAAACTAAAATAATGCAAACAAAATAAATAAAATAAAAGAAAAGGGAAATAATATAAAAGTGAAACTTCGGACGAACTCCCGCGCGGCTCGCTGATGCACATTTCCTAGCTCCTTTGCTCTCGAATTAACCGCGACCAGCTTCTACGACCGCGGTTTTTCCCATCTTCACTTCTCGTCTTTCGTGAATGTCTGCGACCGCAGCCTCAGCCCCGCGATCACGGTTTTGGCTCTGTGGCTCCACTTAGCTCCTTTCTCCAACTCTTCCTTCGTCTTCTACGTGGTTTTCTTCTCATCTTCTTGATTTCTTCGTTTAAGCTTCTCCAAACCACCATATCTGCACTTCTACTCCTCAACTCCAATCTCTATAATTGTGCTCTAAACATCTCCAAATGGTATCCAAAACACCGATAACAACTCCTAGTTAAACCCTATAAAGTAGCGCTGATCACATATATATTGCATTCATGTACGACAAAGCATATTCAAACTTCTCGCCAATCACAAAATTAACCCAATCAATTAAGTGCAACAAATTATTAGATTGGACTTAAATGTGTATACAAAGATATCAAATGTATATCAATATATATATATCTCAAAACAATGGGTTTAATTATAAGGTGAGTTGTTACATGTCATAAAGTCCAAATGAGAAATTCATACTAGTTAATTATATATGAAATGCGTTTCTAAGTGTACGCACAAGTTGATCAAATTTCGTGTTGCACTATTAACCCACTAAGGATTCATAATCAAGAACATAAAAATTATAGGGCTTAATTTGATTGGAATTACAAAATTCTTTATAAATCAAAATTTCTAAATGGCTAAATGTTTTTAGAACTACGTGACAACTTGACACCTCTAAGGGATACATAGGAACTCGATACCGAAATATAATGTATATCGAGTACAGTCGCAAATCTCAAATTGAATCAAACCAAACTAAAATGGTTCTTTTGTAGAACTACGTAGACTTGATTCCATACTAAATGGATATGTAGAAAATTCGTTATCAAACTCAAATATATATATATATCAGATTCAGTCACAACTAAAATTTGAAATAAATATTCTATTTAGAACTACGTATGATTTGATCCATTTCAAAGAGTACGTAAGAAACTTGATAAAAACCAATCGCTCATCCAGTTCAATCACAACCACAGAAATAAAACAAATAATCAAGATAGAAATATCTTACATGCAAATGATAGTCAAAGTGATTTGAGCGACCATTTCTAGAAGGTGGATTTAAGTTATTTCGGTGATGCATGAAAATCATATAAACACATGCATATGCTAGTTGATTCAGAGTTTAGACAACCTTTCGTAGAAGGTGGGTTTAGACTACGTCCTCTAATACATGTAAATCAAACCCAAATTCTTAAATCTAAATCCAAGTTTAAAAATTTTGAACTGCGTAAGGCTTGATCCTTCTTAAGAGGGTACGTAGGGAACCCGCCATAATTCAAGTGCATCCTAAATAATAAAACAAACTTAAAATCTCCAACTTGTCTATATTATTAAAATTGTAAGAATATACAGATAAGGGTCGACCTTGAAAACTCAAATAAGATGTGTTTGTGCATTGTTGTTTTCTTTTAACAATTGTTTCCTAACATATTTTTGGCACGCCTAGTGGGACCATTTTCTTTCTATGTAAATTTAATAATATGGATACTAGCACTTGCTCTATATTTTTTGAAAGAAAAATGGCACTAAGAGCTATCGTCAACTTCAACCAGTTACCTTCCACCTTCGTCGTCAAGGGTGGTCGTTGGGTTCATCAACGATCCTTCAAGGCGGTGTTCAATAGTAGTTGAAATCCCACTTGACAACCACTATGGGCCTCTTCAACACCTAGAAGATGGGGCAACCACCAAATGGCTACCAAAGAAGCAAGTATCGTCTTCAAGTGAACAAGGCATAATGCTTTGAGGAGGCAAATTTAAAGGACCGACCATCCAAGTCATCAAGGCCAACGATGGGTCTTATCGAGCACCTATCCAAGCTCCTTCGACCAACAACAAGACTAAGTTGTCCTGAAAAAGAAGAGGTCGCAAGAATGGGTCAAAGCGCTAGAAAGGAAATCACATGGCTAAACTAGCTTTTTCTCCAACTTTGGAGCTAGCTAAGGCCACCATAAGAAAAGCCGCCCAGGATCTTGAAACACTGGCGAGCCAAGCCATCAATCCTTGTGTTAACAACCCGAGTCAAGTTTTGATTGGGTACATTCTTATTAACCTTGACCGAGTGGAACAGTCAACATGACCTCCTACTTGGAAAATGACAAAGGAGAAACTCAATCAAATGCTTCAAAAGCTAAGATGATATCACAAGGTTTTCAGGATGGTGGGCACACTTCCGCTTCAATTTGTTCGATTCCTCAATGGGTCGGACCTGAAAATCATATCGGCCTAGTCACGAGGTCAAAAGCTAAGGGGATACCCTTTGCAGAAGTGGTTTCTCAATCACCAACTTTGTCGACTCCTTCATTTCCGAAAGAGCACGAGCTAGTGGAAAAATCTATAGGTTCTCCATTATATGGAGATGGAAGTTCCTCTTTTAAAGAAGAGGACTTTCCACTAATCCTTGGCAAGGAGAGTAAAGAAAGTACCACCTTTCAAGAAGAGGTGTATGATATGCTAGTATTGGCCACTAGTAATTCTAGCATTGAAGAACAAATTCAAGAAATGCGAAAAAGGTTGAATGAAAAATATGTTCAAATTGCTGCTGTCTCAGCTCAAGTTGCTAGTCAATCCCAAAAGAGTAGGTAAAAGCAAGTGAGAACAAATGATGAGGGTCAAAGTGTACCTCAAATCCGAGTGGTGCAATAAGCATATCTCTTCAGGAAATTAGAGAGATGATTGCTCAAGAGATCAAAGAGTTCCATGTTTCCCCAAACACACAAATTATGGGGTATAGGAAATTATATCCCGTACACTATGATGTTGTGCTATTTCTTTCGGGATATCAATGGCCCAACTTTGACAAGTTCGATCAAATACATGGATCATCGCATGAACACCTTCCTCACTTTTACTCTGCATGTGGAGAAACTGCTACAAGTGATGCCTTATTGATTAGACAATTTGTTCAATCACTAAAAGGATCCACTTTCACTTGGTATACTCGACTTCAACCAGGATCGATCGAAACGTGGGATGAACTGAAAGGGCATTCCTTGTTCGGTTTGTGAGTACAAAGGAAAAGGTTTATATCATAGACCTTACAAACACTCATCAAATGCATGATGAGTCTTCAAATGACTTCATAGCAAGATGGAGAAGTTTAGGACTTCAATGCCATGAAAAATTGAGTGAGCTAGCATGTGTTCAAATGTGCACAAATAACTTGCTCCCAGAGCTAGCCGTGCATATAGATAGTGCTGAACCACTATGTTTTGATGCTTTGGTATTGAAGGCTTGTAATGTCGAACGTCAACTTTATCGATGCGAAATTGGAATACATCGGACTCCTGCAAATGGTGAGAAAAGGTCACAAAATGAAGATGAGTCTATGACGACTTCCATCAAAGAAAATGGCCAATTCTCTAATGAGGGTAATTTTAAAACCCGTAATAAGAGTAAAGCCAAATATCCCGTTAAAAGGCTCACTCTTCAAAAGAGAAAGCAAAAGATGTATCCCTTCGATGATGATGATGTTCAAGGGATCTTTGATGAGCTTATGGTTGCTAAGGCTCTAAGACTTCCCGATCTAAAAAGGCCTAGTGAAGCAAATATGACGAGTGATCCAAAGTATTGCCCATATCGTCGCATTATTGTTCATTCAATTTAGGATTGTTATGTCTTGAAGGATATCATAGAAGGAATGATCAATGAACGGGGGGGGGGGTAAAAATTGATAGGGTAAACTCAAAAGGCCCATATGCTTCATCAAACACGATTTCAATAATGGAAAATGTAGAAGTGCTCCCTTTATCCCCACAAATCTCTAATGCTTATCCTTCATGCTCTAAGAGGGTGAAAAAGAACCCGACAAAAAGAGAAGCAAGAAACACAAAAAGGAAAGGAAGAAGGGTTCGCGTGAAAAGAAACCTGAAAGTGATTCCAATGAAGAACACAATCAACCCCAAAGAGTCCCTTTCACTTTGAAGAATTTTATTCTTAAATGTTTTCTCAATGATGACTCCTTAGAACATAATGATGATTCAATCTATGGAGAAGAAGTTCCCTAGTGTTGCATGATTTCTTGTGTCAAGGATGATGAAGATAATATTACTATTCATTCATCACATGAACTATCCTTCTCATAACCAAGGAGAAAAGAGAAAGAACTTTCTCGACATGAGGTGATCAAATACACACCAGAATATTAACAGGGGAAAAATTAATGATCTTCGTTATACTTTTCCTTTACAAAAGGTTGACAAAGCCATCTCAAAGGAAACATTGGTTGTTCACAAATACTTTGGAGAAGGAAAAAAGGAAAACAAGAGGATGGTGCTACGAGGTGAAACCTCCATTCTTTCCACCGTGCCTTCCTTCCCAAGTAAACAAATGAAGGCCAAAATTCCAGTGTAAAACACTAGGTCCTTTTCTAAGGTAAAAGCTCAAAGAAAATTTCTCAAAAAGAGTGTTCTCAACAATTTGCAAGTTATGCAAGAAGGAGGACTCTTTAAAGCAAGTTTCATAGAGTCAGTTAAACAAGGTATGATTCTAGAGGAGAAAGAAATTGTTTCTCGGGTGTTAGTGTTTCAAAGGCTCTACACAACATCTACAATGGGATCATCTCGACCATCTATATTTCAAAGGCTCCAGAAAATTGATGATTCTAACAATGAAAGGTTGAAATCCAAAGAACCGAGAACTGGAGGATCAAGAGGAAGAAGCAATCAAGTTTCCTCATCCAAAAATCAAATGATGCCCAAGTTGGAGAAGACAATGTCTCCTTCAAGGCAAAGTTTTAAGATCTCGGTCTCTATGAAAGAGCTTTAAATGGTGATAATATCAAAAAGTAAAACCACGAGAAGGAAACACCGAACCGCATCAAGATGATCGAAATCGTGCCACTAATACTTGAAAATAGAGGTAAACGGTTATACAAGTATTACGTTAAGACTTGATCCCAATAAGGGTACGTAGGAAATTCACTCTCAAATCAAATCAGATTCGGTCGCAAATCTCAAATCAAAATCTAAAGCCTACGCGCAAATCATAGTCGAAATGACTTGGGCAACCCTTCGTAGAAGGTAGGTTTAAGTTATCTCAGTGATGCGTACAAAAAGGCAATACATACATGCAAATAATAAGTTGGATTGAAATTAAGACACCCCTTCCTAGAATGTGGGTTTACATTTCATCCTCTAGTGCATATACAGAAAAAGGCTAAATTGGTTCAAATAGAACTACGAACCACTTGATCCCTCACAAACGGGGTACGTAGGCAGTCTAGTCAATTAATATGCTAGATGCAGCCATAAAAACAAAGAAAAAATCCTCTTGTCTTTTAGAGGAAATATAAGATCATATCAGATACCCATCCATCATCTTGGGTATATCAAGAGACAAATATGGTTCGAGCTCATAGAAAATGGCGAGGGTTCAAAAAAAGGGAAAACATGCATTTAATAAAGATGTGAAGGTGACACAAAGGTGATGTGTACCTAAAACTCTTGAGTCGAATCATCAAAATCAAGCCAATGATTTATTTGAATTTTTCATATCAAATTTCCTCCCAAGGAAGTACATGAAAGAGTACCTAAAGCTCCATCTTTCCTCAAAAAAAATACAATTTTCTCTCTTAAGCTCTTCAACCTCTGTCTCGAACCAAGATAGAGAAGCCATATGACTTGCATCAACAACAAATGTGCGGCCATTAAAAGCCCCCCAAAACTCAAAAATTGAAATGTCTTCACACGGTATGGGTATTATGATACAATCACCTTATGTGATGTTATGTCCTCAAATTTTACCACAAAGGTAGTCGAAAAAAATTAACATCCATGGCATAAAGCCTTATAGCCGAATTCTTGTCTACACAAATGACCAGTGGCCAAAATGTCAATGCCAAATACGACTTAAAGCCTCAAAGTCAAAAGCATATAACAAGTCCACAGAAAATTAATGAATATCTATATACCCATACCTCATACCATTTCGGATAGTCGCAAGAATATATGAACTGTACAACTAGGGGTGTGTGATATGGGAAGGGGGATAAAAAAAATTCTTATAATCTCTTATCATCTTGAACCTTATACTCCGCTCAAAATAAATCTTGAACCTTATACGTGTTTCAAAGTTCACACACACAATATTCTGGGGGGCAACTGTTAAGAGATAAAATTTCTTAAAATTTAATTATTAATAAATTTAAATCATGAAAATGATTTAAGCCTAATGATTAGAAAAACACATACTAAAAGTCTAATACCAAATTAGACCGTAAGATTTCTTTTAGTGCATGGACTAGTCACATAAAGTGGGTAATGGTCTAATGCATGTTCTTATGTGCTACATATACATCATAAATATATAAAATTATCTCAATTAGTGTCATTTTTGTGGATTTGGAATTGACTCCACCGGTTAGAATTCCAAATCATATTTGTGTAATGGTTGAAACGGTTGTTTTAAATACTTAGATAAATTTTCAACCCAAAAAAAACTTAAATAAATTGACATGTTATGGCCACGGTTTAAGCAAAAATTCCGAGCTTTTATAGTTCCCTTTAAATCCCAATTAGCTGTGGATGGGAGAGGAGGTCTTCGGCATTTTTTATTCTTCAAAGTCTTACAGAAAATAGAGAGGCAGACATATATAAAATGTCTCTTATATGCTAACAAATCTATGTTTTTGTTTAATATAGACTCATGGATGGTTTTGAGTTTATATGTTTCATATCAAACTATACGATTTATACCATTATGTATGAATGTTCGTAGTTGGCTTAAAACACATCATTTCGCAACTACAAGAAGATTCATAGTTGACTTGAAACACATTGTTCCGCCGCTACATCAAAGACTTGAAACACACCGTTTCGCCACTACATCGAAAACTCATAGTAGTCTCGAAACATTTGTTTCGTCACTACACAAAATTTCGCAGTTGTACAGATTCAAACGGATCCAAAAACTATACCCAAACTCATAGTTTTAAAAATCCAAACGGATCCAAACACTACATAATATCTCGTAGTTGTGAGGATACAAAGATCTCCAAATATTACGTTCACTCAAACTCAAGTTTGAAAAATCCAAATGGATTTGTAACTGCAAATCTACGAACTTTTGTTAGATCGAGTTTGAATGAATCAAGTGATATTGGTAATATGCTAAATTTCTACATATATATGTATATGTGTAGCATATATATTGCATTCATATACAACAAAGCATATTGAAACTTCTCGCCGATCACAAAATTAACCCATTCAATTAAGTACAACAAATTATAGGATTGGACTTAAACGTGTATACAAAGATATCAAATGAATATCAGTATATATATAGCTAAAAATAATGGGTGTAATTAGAAGGTGAGTTGTTACATGTCATAAAGTCCAAATGGGAAATTCATACTAGTTAATTATATATGAAATGCGTTTCTAAGTGTACGCACAAGTTGATCAAATTTCGTGTTGCACTATTAACCCACTAAGGGAAGAAATTCATAATCAATATTATAAAATTATAGGGTTTAATTTGATTGGAAATACAAAATCTTTATATCAAAAGTTCTAAATGGGTAAATATTTCTAGAATTACGTAAACACTTTGTGCGTGTAAGATATACGTAGACAGTGGCGGAATTAGAAAATTCTGAAATATGGGGTACAATTTTTTTATATTATATTAATATTAAATAAAATAGTTATAAATATAATTTTAATATCAAACTCATATGCATTCTCCTTTCATACTTTTCTTTCTTGAAAATCAACATTAATCTTCATCAACGTTTTTAGGTTTATTAGGAATAGTCGGAGACTCAAACACTTGAAATTGATAATCTCTTACTCGCACAATAAATTTGGGCTATGGCTAAATACACGCGGAAAATTATCTAAACGGACGCTATTCTACACGCTTAAGATAGGCGTGTGGTTTTACACGCTTAAGCTAGGCGTATAGGGGTATTCTTGGTATTTTGAAAAGACGACAACAGATTCCACGAGAGAGAACCAAAAATACACGCCTAAGCTAGGCATCTGATTACATGGCTAAGCTAGGCGTGTAATCAGACACCTAGCTTAGGCGTCTAAGAAGAGACGCCTAGCTTAGGCGTTTAAGCAGACGCCTAGCTTAGGCGTGTAAGCGTGTATATTTAGCCGTTGGAAAATTCCCAGACGCTTAGCTTAGGCGTGTATTTATAGCCGTTGGTGTGCTTAACGGATATATTTCTTTCTATTTATAGTCGAAGGTCCATTTCATATCCCAGAAACTGAAATTGTTTACTCCTAAATTTTAAAGATGTATCATAGTGGTGAGGATAGTAGTGACGAACAAAACGAGTGGGTTCAAAGTGAAGAAGAAGAGGAGGAGGACGACAAATGGATGCAGTCGAAATTTGTGTTAGACGAGGAAGCGGAAGGCGATTGGGACCCTAGCGGCGAATTTGTGGTTAGTGTTTAAAAAATAGAGCTCATTCGTTCATCGTTATTTTAATTCGTAATTAGTGTCTTAAATATTGCACCTAATTAAAAAAAAATTGTTCTTTCGTTCATCGGTAATTTAATTCATAATTAGTGTGTTAAATATTGCACTTAATTAGATAGCCAATATTTAGCATGAATTCATAGTTATATAATTGGAAATCATATGTAGTGTAGTACATAATGATGTAGTTATGATGAGTTGTACAAATGAGGATAGACTATTTAGCATGTATAAAATCTTGCTCTTTCGTTCATCGGTATTTTAAATCGTAAATAGTTTATTTAATATTGCACCTAATTAAAAAAATTCCTCTTTCCTTCATCGGTATTTTAATTCGTAATTGGTGTCTTAAATATTGCACTTAATTAGGTAGCTAATATTTACCATGAATTCATAGTATATAATTGGAAATCATATTTAGTGTATAACATAGTTAACATTTACCGCTACATTTATAGGGGAAAGACTATAAAGAGCATTTTACTACGGACCTAGTATGGGATAGTAAGGAAGAATTGTACAAATGGGTGAAAGAAAAAGGAAAGGAGCTTGTGATAGCTTTGGTGAAGCGTAACTCAAGTCTGTACCAAATTAGTATAGTGTGTGATAGGTTTGGGCCCTGGAGATCGGGGAGGCCGAAGGTGAACAAAGAGAATCCAGAGTTGCCGGTTCCTAAAATCCGAAAGTCGAGATCCAAAAAGTATGGGTGTAAGTTTGAGATAATGGGTGTTCGCAAGAAGAAAAAGGCATGGACGGTTGGTGAAAAGTGGATCTTGGGTGTGATTGAAGGTCGACACAACCATAAGCTACGAACTAGCTTTGAAGGTCATGCATTCATGGGTCGAATGACCGAGGCAGAGCAGGTGTGCGCTAGGAGGTGGGGAGACGGTCGCAAGACGCCGAATCAAATTGTTTCGGAATTGAGGCAAAACTTCTCGGGAAATGTGACTTCCAGGAAGCAAGTAGCCAACTTCTTGCAGAAGCTACAGTACGAGGATTTGGGAGACTTAACGGTTACACAGTGGTCCATAAGGTTTATGGTTGAGCAGAAATACATAGTTCATCCTTTGAGGGATGCAAAGACTGATGAGGTTGCAATATTATTTTTTGCTAATCCGGAGTCGTTGCGGTTGTTGAAAAAGTTCTCGTACGTGATAATCATTGACGCGACATACAAGACAAACAAGTAAGTCATTAATTGTAATAATATGTAGTTTATTATGACATAAATTGTTATAGTATTTCATTTAAAAATGTGTATTGTATTTTGAAATCTTTTCCGTAGATATGGAATGCCACTTGTGGAGATTGTTGGTTTCACCAACACTCATAAGACGTTCAACATTGCTTATGCATTCACCCGGGCGGAACAGATTTACCATTACACGTGGATAATGAGGAAAGTTCGAGCATTGTGTTTGGATTTGGGAGTGATGCCTACTGCAATAATGACAGATTGTGAGAAGGCCCTCATAACTGCTATCCGGAGTGTTTTTGGCACCGAAGTTCAACACCTCTTGTGTTGGGTGCATATAAAGCACAACATCGAGGCACGTGCCTCGTCCATCTTGAAGAAGAAGGAAAGTGTGGATGCCTTTGCAAACCAATGTTGGGCACTTTTTTGCTCAGCTAGTGAAGAAAGCTATGAAGAGAGGCTTGCCGTATTACGGACATCGTGGAAGAAAGGCCTTGTCGGATACGTGGAGGGCACATGGCTTATTCCGTACAAGACAAGCATAGTAAGGGCGTGGACGGATCATCATATTCACTTCTTCACGAGGACTTCAAACAGGTATGACGTGCACAATATGTTGTTTTTTGTACTCATAGTTGTTATTGTCGTACTAACGTCATGTGATTTGACAGGGTTGAGGGGATGCACAAGGTTTTGAAAGATATTATTGGCTCTAGCAGAGGGGGCTTCAACAGAGTTATCGTGAGGATTCACCATGCCATCATCCTTCAAATAGATCAGATTAGGGGGAGCATGAACCTTTCACTTTCCAAACGACCAACGGATTTCGATGATGCATCGATGCCGGCAGTTGTACGAGCTACTTTTTCTAGGCTCTTCTACCAAGTGTCTGATAGGTGCTTTGATATGTTGTTGGGATATTACGATATGTTGAAGAAGGGGGAGTTCTCAGAAGAATGCAACGACCATTGGGTGAGAGATTGCCTCGGGTTGCCTTGCGTGCACAGTATTGCAAGAGCCATCATTTCAAGAACACCTCTCATTCCGTCAGACGTTCACGAGTTCTGGAGGGACTTGGAATGGGAAGAGACTCCAACCACAACACTTGGCCCTTCTGCCTATGTTCGAATGGACATTACAGAGATGAGACTTCGTGAAATGTTTTCCAGGTTAGAGGTTAGGACATTGAAGAAAGGCACGGCATTCCTACTAGGTGAGTTGTACGACGACTTGGAGCATCCAGAAGAGAGTACTTTGTTGGAGCCGACGGGAATCAAGTCAAAAGGAAGGCCAAGTGGTGCTAGGAACAAGGAGAAGGTGGATGAGAAGGCGGAGAAGAGGGATAAGTGCTTGTTTGAGCATAGACGGGATGAGCTCCACGAGAATGAGAAGAAGGCGGGGCCAAAGACAAAGGGGAAGGGGAAGGCAAGTGCATCTACTGCAGTAGTGATGGACTTTGACGACTTGCAATCCCAACCCATACTAGAAGAATCACAACCAGAAGATTTGCAGTGGCCTCAAGAACCTATTTTTCCCCTTGTTCATATGGGGGTGAACTTTGGGATTGACAATGTGGATGACTTTTGGATTCCGTACATCAAGAATGTTAGAGATGTACGCCCCGACGGACATTGTGGATATCGGTCGATGGCTGTATTGTTGGGGAGGCAAGAGTAGGAATATGCCAACATCCGACGCGAGATGGTAGCGAAGTTGCTTGACAATCGAGAGCTGTACGAGCCGATACGTTTCCGTCTTCGACAAGGGTCTTGGGAGGATCTTATCTTGCAAGTGAACCATTGCAGAAAACCTTGCTCAGAATTATACTGGCTTCACATGCCATTGATGGGTTTAGTGTTTGCCACACTATATCAGGTTGGTCTCGTCTTATTAACGTGGGAAGTTCCGACGTTTTGCTTACCGTTGAGGAATAGGACATCAAGCATGGGACCTCCAGACAAGATTCTTACCATGGCACACGTAGGCAATCATGATCACTTCATACCGGTAAAGGTTTTTTCTAATAAAAATATTTATGAAATTAGGTTACATTGTTTTCACTACTAAAATAGTTTGTGTGTGTATATGTAGGTGGTGCTTAAGGAAGGGTCGCCAATACCGTACACACCTGGTGCGTGGCGCAGAAACGCAGATCGAAACATTCTGTGGTGGACAACAAAGTTTGAGTTGAATTTGAAGATGTATCGAGATTACCGCATTGTATATGGTCGGACACCAGATCCTTTTATGTATGTGGGAGATGGATCCGTTCATGTACTTGATTAATTACACGATTATGTAATGTAATATTTAGACAGCTTTGATGTGTTCATATTATTAATTTGATGTGTTTTTATTTACGTTCGAAGTAGTACAAACTAGCTTTTTTATTTCGATTTAATGGGCCTATACTGGCGCAAAGTAGTACAAAACATAACAAATCACATCCCTTGTTTCGCTCATTCTGCTTGATTCATTTTCGAGCTAATTCTGCTTGATTCATTATCGATCTCCCTCTTTCGCTAATTCCGCTTGCTTCGTACAAAACATGACAAATAGTTACTTCTATCTTTCTAACACCTACGACGTTTACTTGTTAATTTTCGTAAACAATACCTACAAAGACCCTTATTCTGCTTTATAAGTTGTTTTCTTTCCTTCCACAGCTCCATAATGACCTCGTATGCCCTCGCGTCGTATGGTGGATCGAACCACGCAAAGAAATCACACCCCCTTTATTTTCAGGTTTGTGGACATCGTACATCCCCAATTCTGGGCATCCCCAATACCTTCTTCCGTATTGTCACTGTCGGTCACAAGTGTGAATGACCGCCTTAAAATTACAGAAGCAAAATCTCTCTCCCATACTTGAACTCGAACTCGACGAAGATGCCATACTAACATGTAAGGAGGTTTTTGTAGGGTGAAATAGAGAAGGGTGTACAAGGCTTGGGACGACATTGTTGGTATTTGTAGGATGAAATAGAGTCGTTGGAGGGTCAGTCGTTGAAAAATGACCGTTACCAGACTACACGCTTAAGCTAAGCGTGTAGGTACACGCTTAATCTAAGCGTGTACCTACACGCTTAGATTAAGAAACACTTAGACCTTTCTTATCCTTGTCTTAGCTAATCTAATTTTGTGTAATCTAATATACTTATGTACTGTAGTATATCATTATATTTCATATAGTTATACTTATGTACTGTAGTATATCATTATATTTCATATAGTTACACTCATGTACTATAGTATATCATTATATTTCATATAGTTACACTCATGTACTGTAGTATATCATTATATTTCATATAGTTACACTCATGTACTGTAGTATATCATTATATTTCATATAGTTACACTCATGTATTGTAGTATATCATTATATTTCATATAGTTACACTCATGTACTGTATTATATCATTATATTTCATATAGTTACACTCATGTACTATAGTATATCATTATATTTCATATAGTTACACTGATATACTATAGTATATCATTATATTTCATATAGTTACACTGATGTACTGTAGTATATCATTATATTTCATATAGTTACACTCATGTACTGTAGTATATCATTATATTTCATATAGTTACACTCATGTACTATAGTATATCATTATATTTCTTATAGTTACACTTATGTACTGTAGTATATCATTATATTTCATATAGTTACACTTATGTACTGTAGTATATCATTATATTTCATATAGTTACACTGATGTACTGTAGTATATCATTATATTTCATATAGTTACACTTATGTACTGTAGTATATCATTATATTTTATATAGTTACACTTATGTACTGTAGTATATCATTATATTTCATATAGTTACACTTATGTACTGTAGTATATCATTATATTTCATATAGTTACACTCATGTACTGTAGTATATCATTATATTTCATATAGTTACACTCATGTACTGTAGTATATCATTATATTTCATATAGTTATACTTATGTACTATAGTATATCATTATATTGCATATAGTTACACTCATGTACTATAGTATATCATTATATTTCATATAGTTACACTCATGTACTGTAGTATATCAATATATTTCATATAGTTACACTTATGTACTATAGTCGATTTTCTTATAGTTGTTCATACATCTTTTTATGGTTCGATAACGTTATGTTTCTCTCTCGTACACATAGGTAAGCATCAAACCACATAATAACATGAACAAACATAGTAAACCAAACAAGATAAATAGATAACGTTTACATAAACACTCTGTACATATGAATCATGTCTAATCCAAAACATAAAAACTACTGTGGCTGCGAGCCACTACCTTCGCCAGGTTCCGTGATAGAATCACGAAACATCTGGGACTGGCGAGGTGGGGCCATGGGGGGAGGCTGCCCAGTCAGCATATGCAGCCATAACACCGCGTGTTGCTCGAACGTCCGTGTCGCCGCCTCAGGTGTGTGCAAATAAGTGCGGATATCAGCAGCAACCACCTGAATGCGCTGTATAGAAAGCAAGTAATATTTGTCAAAATATTGCAAAATATAAAATTATAGATAAATCATTCAAATAATTCGACAAAAGTTAGCGTACCGCGACTGCGTCAACGGCTGGAGGGACGTGGATAGGGCCGACCGGCCGATCACGTCTGGCTGAACCGGGATCGACCAATGGATGAGAACACTCGTCATACCAATCTAAATAATCGGCAGACATGTCCCACCCATGTGTCGCAACCGATCCCTGGAGGTCAATCAGGGGTCTCGGGTCTGCATCCCAAGCCAGTAGAAGCTCACCCGCAAAACTTAGCTCGTATCCCTTGATTTCCGCTTTCCTGACGACCTTGGCCGACTGAATGAGCAGAACTGGGATAGGTTGCATCATCCCAAACTGCCTGAGGACTCTGTCCGGATGGTACGGCTCCTGAACATCTACAATGCGCAGTATACCGCGAAACCTGGCAGGAGCTACCTCAGGAGCCTGGAAGTCCAACCCCACCCAGGGGGTCCAGGTAACCTGTAAAGTCAAAAAGGCAAAGTCAATACATACGTACTTTTTTAAATTAAAGACTAAGATATCGAAAATTACGTGTACTATTCTACCTCCTCGTATCTCATGCGGTCCAACATGCGGCGTGTGGCGATCAAACGACCGGTGTCTCTACTGTTCGGCACCTCCGTGGCACCAGAAACAGCTCCTCCAAAGGCCTGAGGGTTCGTGACATATTGTTCCCGAAAATGTGGGAAATATGCCCAAACCCAGCACTGTAAATGAATAACTAAGGACATTAATGACCAAAATATTAAAACGTAACTTAATATTTCACTAATCTATCTAATATCTTACCCTGATCAGAATCCCGCACGATGCAATGCCCTGTGCTCCACGCCTAGACGCATATCCCAAGTTGCGGTAGACGTACGCTAGAATCCCAGCTCCCCATGCAGTGTCGCATGTGACGTCGTGGTCAAACAAAAGCGCCAACCACTTCTGCTTCGCGGCGTTAGTCGACTTGTCCACCAGGACAGTCGAGCCGAGAAGCAAAAAGAGGTAGTACGTAGCAATAACGCCCTCATCACGCTCGTCACTCCTCATCCACTCCTCCAGTACTCTAGTCTCTAAATGCCCCAAAGGAATACCACCACCTGTGTGCCATCTCTTCACCTCCTCCTCAGCAACGCCCAGATCAGCACAGATTCACTGTCTCACTGCCGGCTCATCGAGGTCTGAAGTGCAGCTCCTCCCACGTATGGGAACCCGTAAGATCTGGTGAATATCAGCAAGAGTGATGGTCATCTCTCCGAAGGGCATATGAAATGTGTTCTTCTCGGGATGCCATCTCTCCACAAATGCAGAAATCAACGCCGCATCCATGCTGCATGCTATGCCTAGTGTGCGTAGACCGGTAAGCCCACTCTGCTCCGCCAGCCTAAACCACGTATGTGGCTCAGGGCTAATGTACTGCTCGTGTGTAGAACAATGGGCTGTGCGGAAATGGATCCTCAGAATTTTACGACTCTGAATTAACGGTATTCAAGATTAGTATACAATTTCGAATAAAAAACATTTATAGGGTCCTGCTCTGCCTGACGACGGGCTACCCCGCTACGACGTGGCTGCTGCTCCTGCTCGGCAATCTGTGGAACAGGAGCATCCTCAACAAATGCAGCATCTCCTCTACGTCTCCGTCTCCTCTGCTGTACATGAGGCGGCATCTGCAGAATTGCCTCAGGAGCGGGCTGAGGTATAGGACGGTCAAATATAGCCCGAGCAATGTGTGTCTCATAGCTAGGGAGAAGAATCAGACACCTTGGGCCTCCAGGCATCCAAGGATGGTAAGTATGTACAACAAATGGACCGGGAGGAGGTGGAGAAGAAGGACCAGCAGGAGGTGGAGAAGAAGGATCGACAGAAAGTGGAGAAGAAATATCGGCATAAGGTGTAGAAGAAGGACCGGCATGGGATGGAGAGGGGACATGAGTAGGTATCGACCCAAAAAAAGGCAGGGAATGAGAAAATGGAATGTCGTCCGTACTCAACTCCTGCGTCGGTAATGTAGGCTCCAAAGACTCGACAAAGTCATACCCTGCCCTATCATGCGACTCATCCTCAACAGCCTCATCATCAATCGTCATGGGCTGAGCTGCCAAGTCCTCAGCGTCGTCTAAATAGTCATCATCAGCGGTGCCGGTCATAGGCGGATGCGAAGATACCGCACTAGACGACAATATATCAGTGCTCACAATACCGGCGCGGCGACGAATAGACTCCGATATACCAATACGCCGGGTGCGGTCAGCAACAACAGGTGTCGGCTCCGTACGCCCAGTAGGGTTGATGACCGCCAATATACTCTAATTTTTTAGATACTAATTTAATTAGGGACTAATTAATACATTTAGGAACTTAAATGATTAATTTTAGAATTTATTATACTTGTTATTTTCTAAATATACTATACGAGCCAATAATTCTAATCTATTTAAAATTTAATAATGATCAATTTAAAATTTAAAATTTAAAATAATACCGCTCGTAGACCGATCTGACTCGATCCAGGCATCGTCGGAATTGTATCCGCTACGTCCCTAGCTCGACCTCCCCTTCCACCTCGGGTTCGAGCTCCGCCGGAAACCACCAAGCCCTCCTCCTCCTCCTCTACCTCCAGCCACGAATAAATTCCGCCGAAGCTCGCACCACCGGCGCCGGAACTCCCACCGCCGCCTGCAGTCGCCTCTGCGCCGCCACCGCTCGCACCTCCGCCAGCCGCCTCCGCCTCTCTCGGCGTCGCGCCAGTGGGAGCGCTGCCGGTCGCCCCTTGCTCCAGAATTTCGCCCACCGCTCTGCCGCCGCTTTCGGACCTCTCTCCGCCACCAATGAACTCGCCCAACCCAGCCCAATCACAATCCATGCCTAATTTCAAACAATCAAAGCAAATGGAGGAGAGATTTCGTCGAAATCGTTTTCAAATTTTTAAGGTTTTCAACGCGGCGGGAGGAAGAAGACGATGTGGTATCTTAAGCGTGTGCTTACACGCCTAGCTTAGACGTTTGTCCAGACGCCTAAGCTAGGCGTCTGGTTTTACTGGGCAAAGGCTAGTTATTGGGCCGGCCCAATAACTAGCCTTGAAAACCAGACGCCAAGCTTAGACGTTTGTCAAGACGCCTAAGCTAGGTGTCTGGTTTTACTGGTCAAAGACTAGTTATTGGGCCGGCCCAATAACTAGCCCATAGTGAAAACCAGACGCCTAGCTTAGGCGTCTTGACAAACGTCTAAGCTAGGCGTCTGGTTTTACTAGGCAAAGGCTAGTTATTGGGCCGGCCCAATAACTAGCTTATAGTGAAAACCAGACGCCTAGCATAGGCGTTTGGACAGACGCCTAGCTTAGGCGTCTGGTTTTACTGGGCAAAGGCTAGTCATTGGGCCGGCCCAATAACTACCACATATAACCACATGCCTAATTTAGGCGTCTGGTCAAACGCCTAAGCTAAGCATGTACTTCATACATGTTTTCGAAAATGGCAAGAATACCCCTCCATGCTTAGCTTAGGCGTGTAAAAGCAGACGCTTACCTTAAGCGTGTAATATCGCGTACATTTAACCAATTTCTCGCGTGTATTTAGCTTGTCCGTAAATTTGTCTATATTCCTTTTTAGAATAATTCAATTTAATAAAAGTTTGTTAACACGTCAATCAAATTAATTTAAGTTTGAATTATAAATAAATTAATTCAAGCAAATTTATACCTAAATCGAAATACCCTAACCATCACGATTCGAATTTATAAGATCAAAAATGAGTTGTTGTTTCAGAATTCAAATTGAGATGGTACGGGTATGAATTTAGATGTTTTATCAGCAAATCCTCCTAATTTGAGTGCAAGAAATACGTGAAGTTGGACCGGGGTACCCTTAAACTCAAGGATACCCACCGAAATTCCTACAAAAATTAATATAAAGAATGAGCGAAAAAATATCTCGGGACGAAAAGGGGGGGCACAGCCCCCCTGACCCCCCCCCCCCCCTTCAGTTCCGCCCCTGTACGTAGGAACATGATATCAAAATATAATGTATATCGAGTACATTCGCAAATCTCAAATTAAATCAAAACAAACTAAAATGGTTCTTTTGTAGAACTATGTAGACTTGATTCCATATTAAATTGATACGTAGGAAATTCGATATCAAACTCAAATATATATCAGATTCAGTCACAACTAAAATTTGAAATAAGTATTCTATTTAGAACTACGAATTATTTAATCCCTTTCAAGTGGTACTTAGGAAACGCGATAAAAAGCAATCGCTCATCGAGTTCAATCACAACCCCAAAAATAAAATAAAAAAATCAAGATAGAAATATCTGACATGCAAATGATAGTTGAAGTGATTTAAACAACCCTTCTTAGAAGGTGGGTAAAGAAGGTGGGTTTAAGTTATTTTGATGATGCATGAAAATCATATAAACTTATCAGCGTAATAGAGGTAAGGTTGAGAAAACTTATCAGCGTGTCCGAAAATCAATTTGGATTTATGTCGGGGAGGTCGTCTATTGAGGCCATTCACTTACTGAGGAGGTTGATAGAGGTATATCGGGAAAGAAAGAGTAATTTACATATGGTTTTTGTTGACTTGGAGAAGGTGTATGATAAAGTGCCAAGAAAACTACTTTAGGAGTGCTTGGAAGTGAAGCAAGTGTCAGGTTCTTATATTAGAATTCTAAAAGACATGTATGAGGGTACTTTGACCAACGTGTGTACCCTAGGATGAGACACGAAGTACTTTCGGGTCGACGTCGGTTTGCACCAAAGGTCGGTTTTAAGTCCGTTCATGTTTACTGTAGTGATGGATGTGCTATCAGGGACAATACAGGGTGGGGTTCCGTGGTGTATGCTGTTTGTAGATGACATTTTGCTAGTGGTTGAGACTAGGGTTGGGGTCAACAGTAAGCTAGAACTTTGGAGGGAGAAGCTTGAGTCTAAGGGCTTTAAGTTGAGTAGGACAAAAACAGAGTACGTTGAGTTCAGATTTGGTGGAGACGAGGTGACTGGGGCAGAAGTGCAGCTTGGTGGGGAGGTTGTCCCGAAGAAGGAGACTTTCAAGTATTTAGGGTCAATTATATAGAGCGTCGGTGGTATAGATGCAATTATTAACCATCAAATACAGATGGGCTGGCAAAATGGGGAGGTGCGTCAGGCGTTTTATGCGACAAGAAACTGTCACTCAAACTAAAGGGTAAGTTCTACAAGGTGGTAGTTAGGCCAACGTTATTGTATGGTGCATAGTGTTGGCCGATGAGAAAAGATCAAGAGCATAAGCTGATGGTGGCAGAGATGAGGATGCTATGCTGGATGTGCGGTCATACCCGGTTGGACAGGGTCCGGAATGAATCCATTAGAGAATAGGTTGGAGTGGCGAACATTAGAGACAAGTTGTGTGAAGCTAGACTCCGTTGGTTTGGGCATGTGCAGAGGAGGCAGTCGGATGCACCAGTGCGTGGGTAGGAAGGGCTAGTTTTCGGCGAGCTTCGTCGAGGTAGAGGTTGATCGAAAAAGAGTTGGAAAGAGGTGATTAAGCATGATCTGACTCACCTGACACAAACAGAGGCTTGGAACAGAAAGCGTTGGAGGGAAAATATTAGGGTAAAGGAATGATAGACATGAGGGTGGGCCTTTTGCAGCTACCTTGTTTCCGCTTTTTCTTTTTCTCTGGATAGTTTGGTTTTTGTTCTGATTTCTGTATCAGCCTCTTTTGGGTCTATCGGGAAACATCCTCTCGATGCTTCGGGGTATGGATGCGTACATCTGGACCCCCCAGACCCTGCCTCGGCGGGACTATGTTGGGTCGATTGTTGTTGTTGTATGAAACTCATATAAACACATGCATATGATAGTTGGTTCGGAGTTTAGGCAACCCTTCCTAGAAGGTGGGTTTAGACTTCGTCCTTTGATGCATGTAAATCAAACCCATATTCTCAAAACTATATCCAAGTTTAAAACTCTTAACTACATAAGGGCTTGATCATTCTTAAGAGGGTGAAAAAGAGGGGGGTCGTGCGCAAATATCGGGTCTTCTTCAACCTCTACTTCACTTATGGAAGGTTTCCCTCCATGGAAGATTTGGGTGCGTTTTTGGCTCGATTTTGGCAATTGACGCTTGGGCAATTTAGGTAACACCAAATCATTCACATACCCCTTAAAATCGGGAAGATTCATCCCCAAACAAGATCAAATTTTCACCCGAAAGGCAAGAATTTATCTCGTATGTGTCGTGCAAGTATATGGCAAAATTGGATCCGATTCGGGATCGTTTTGGCCCAAACTTGTGATGATTTTGTAGGATTTTGAGAGACCTATCAAAGCCCTGTAAATAGAGCTTCACCCAGGGAGTAGATTTATCCAATTTCGAACGCCAACCTCAAGAACCCTAGGTCTCGACCGCAACTGTTCATCGAAAGAATTCGACCACCGTCCATTGCTGCAATTGGAGCCACCCCTAGATCCACCGAGTCGTCCTATTCAAAAGCCCTTTGGTCCCAGCTCCGGTGGTGCTCCGATGAGGCGCATTTTTACCATTTTCCGCCCGGTGTCTTGCGCGAGTTTCCGATAGCTTTTTCTTCAAACCCAGTTTCAGTTTTGTTTTGATTTTGATTAATCTTGATTAATTATAGTAATCTTGACTAATTAAAAATTATGTTAGGATTAATTTAATGTCATGGATATTAAAATAAAATTGATTATATTTTTTGGGTATTATCTTATCTTATGAATTGTTTAATTATAACATTTCATCTAGATAATATGTTGGGTTAGAAATTATTAAAATTTTGAATAAATTATGGATCAATTTATTTAAGTCATGATTATTTAGAATATATGACTAAATGATTTTCAGTATCGTATAAATAATCGTTTTATTGAAAAGCCTTGAAATTGATTTATTTAGAGTTAAATAAATTCAATTAAAATTCGAGGAATGTATCCTTCAAATTTTGACATTGAATAAATTATCTCATTATAATTTATTTATTTTGTGTGATTTGGGTACATCTCAGAATCGCTTTTGGAACGAAAATAAAGCAGGAAGCCAATTTGCTATTCAAAAGCAACAGTTCCCGTTACGCCGTTCAACTTCTTTGTAACTCAAGGCAAGTGGCAGTTCGCTCTTGCAATTCTATTCCACATTCATCTTAATTGACAATGAATTGATTGTGCTATTAAGTTGGGATAAATATTATTGAAAATTTCGTTTGGGAACTTATGTGTTAAATTGGTGTGAAATGGACCTTATATATTAGGTTGTATATTTGCTAGCAACGACCCTCGTTCATATATATTACTATTATAGGGTGCTAGATGAACTTTGGTGTGTAATTTTTTTGCTTAGTTAGCACGCGTATTCGTAGGAGCGCTATATACCTTGCGAGATTTAGCGGTTTCTATATAACTTGGTATTAAGAGGTGGTGCACTTAGCTTGCCCTAATACTTTTTGGTCATGACCTATCCTTATTCGAATATAAGTGGTGGTGCACTTAGCTTATGCCGATATTCGGGATTCGTCCCATGCTATATCTCGAAATAAGATTTATGTGGATTAAAAGCGTAAACGTAATGCACGTTTTGAAATTAAATAAGATAAGTGCTTCTATGCACATAATTAATATACTTTGGGCGAGAAGTACAACATGGAACCCGCTCAGGCTTCTATCTAAGAAGGTCATCTTACCAATCTGAATTTGCACAACACGCGTGCGTGAGGTTGGTTAAGGACCCGATTATTCAAAAAAGTCATTTTTAAAACTTTGTATGATAATTATAAATGTTCTCAAACAAACATACATTATTCCTATAAGACTCAATTCATTGGAGTCTTCTTTTGGATCATACCTCTTCAATTGTTTCAGTGAGAGTATTTCAGTTATGTATTGTCTATTGACTTTTATTCGAGAGACAATGATAGTAACTGGATACAATCACATATAACATTTTCTTTTGTACCATTGTTTAGTCTTTCATTAGACTAACCAACCTCTTTCTTTCCTTGCATGGTTGGCTGGTGTCATCCGTCTCATACGACACATCAGGTAATTCTTCCCAAGTTGAAGAAGCAGGATGTTGACGTTGAAGGCAGTTGTTTTTAGTATTTTAATATTTTGTTTACAATAAGGTTCAAGATATTGTTTATGAAATCTTGATATTTCTGTTAAGTCTTTCGTTGTTACTTTTGATACATTATTAAGTTGCCATTTTACGCAACGTCGTTGTAAGACATTTTGAATTATTTATGAATTTTCGTATTATTTATATTTTGAGATCAATAATGTAAGCCTTGGGTGATTTCGGATATGTGTTCTGAGATCACTGGCAGTAATATTGCTAAGGTAATTTAGGGGTGTTACACCTTGATTGAAGTGAATTACCCTTGTGTTGTATTAAATTCGAATTGTGTGAAGTTCTTGGTTGAGTCAGCTTCGTGCATGTCTTTTAAAATAGAAACGTGTGGCTCTTTATTTGATCTAAGATGGTATTTCTTCCTAGAACTTAGTCAAGTTCCTTTGCTTTTAAACTAACCTCACGTTTTTACTTGTTCTTTATGAGATTTGTTTTGCCTTTCTTTCTTACTTGCTTCAGTTTTCCAAGTTGACATAATATGCAAGACAAAAGAGGGAACGAAGCCATGACTAGTCTGAGAAATGATGATAGACCAACCACCCTTGTGGAGATACAAAACTTGTGTTGCCAAATTCGTGATGAAGGGAGGAGGGTCTTGCAAATGCTACTGCTACGGATATATATGAGCATACTCGTCAAGATCTTTTGAGGGCCATAGACAAGAGGCTTGAACAACGCCTTGGAGATAGCCGAGGTCATGGGGATTTTGAAGACCATCAAGGCTCCACGCATGGAAACGATTTCCTTGAACCTTACCAAGACATCGGTTCCTCAAATGGTCCTAGGGAAGGTTCATTCTTACAACATCAAGCTCGAGCCTCCACTCACCCTCAAGAAGAACTTGAGAATTCCTTTGTTTCCGAGGCTTCTACAAGATACCCCTTATACCACCAAGGGAAAACCTATGGGCCTTCCTTTGAGTGCGCGCTGTTCGAGGGTAAAATCTATATATATTTAAAAGTTAGCATTCTAGGTCATTGAATATTAACTTTTAAAGATGAATTAGTTTTTTTTTCATTTCATGCCTTATTTATTTAGCACAAAATCTAAACAATTTTTCAAATCCAAAAAGTACTAAAGTGACAATTTCATATATTAATAATCTACAATTGTCTATATAATATACAAAGTTTTTGATTCACAATTATATACAATTACTACATATTAATAAATTAAAAAGTCCTCATTTTCATATCGTTGTATAATTCTTATATCTTCACGTTAAATTTTCAACATAGTTCAATTTATATTTCTATTAAGCATGAAAAATAACCATCTATATCTCTATATATTTAAAAGTTAGCATTCTAAGTCAGCTAACTTTTAAAGACAAAATCAAAGGCTTAAATAGGCCTAAAGTTACAGTTTGCCTGTAGGATTAGTTTATCACCCTTAGTATATAATATGTATATAATATGTTAGTATATAATATGTATATAATATGTTAGATTTTCCGATCGGTTTTTACTATAGGGTTTATAAACCAATATAAAATACCTAAGTATAATTATAGGCTACTTTGTAATTTAAGTAATTAATTTTTCTTTGAATATTTTAATATACCATATTATATATATTTAAAAGTTAGCATTCTAGGTCATTGAATGCTAACTTTTAAAGATGAATTAGTTTTTTTTTTCATTTCTTGCCTTATTCAATTAGCCCAAAATTTAAACAATTTCTCAAATTCGAAAAGTACTAAAGTGACAATTTCATATATTAACAATTATATCAATAACATATAATCTTCTATATATAATATAAATAGTTTTTGAGTCACAATTACTACATATTAATCAATTAATAAGTCCTCATTTTCATATCGTTGTATAACTCTTATATCTTCACGTTAAATTTTCAAAATAGTTTAATTTATATTTCTATTAAGCATGAAAAACAATCATCTATATCTATATCTATTTAAAAGTTAGCATTCTTGCCATTGAATGCTAACTTTTAAGCCTAAGCTAAACATAAAAACGTAAAGAATTTTGGGCCCAATGGGCTTTGTAGATTGGTTGCTATAATATTTTAAGCATAAAACCCTACATGGCCTCCATCAAAGACGTTGGCAATCTATGTACTTATGATAGACGTTGAAGAACCTCTGAAGAGGCTTTCAAAAATTTGCATGAATGAGAATTATAGCAGCTATGAGGCTGCCCTTCCCTGCACTTATGATAGACGTTGAAGAGGCTTGGTGTAACACCTCGGGCCAGAGGTGTCACAGCGCCATAGGCCCAAAGGTCTATAAGGCGATTTTTAGAAAAGAAAAACTCAAAACATTTCCAATATACCAAAAAGTATTACACTAAAATCCCTGCCTTACGTTTAGAAACCACATATAAGCCTGGCATTTAGTTAAGTATATCAAATTACATTCCAAAACCACTTGCAACTAGTATAACATTTTCAAATCCGATGCCAAAAACTGAGTCTTTAACTGTGAAGACAAACTGTGATCAGGATCCCCGTTGATGCCGCTGAGCCTGCGAAGACAGGTTGACTGGTGGACCCGATACACTAGCCAACCGCGGAACATAAACCGAGGTTGGTTAGTCTACTGAAAGACTAGCAAGAATCATCAAGCAAAACAATTAAGTCATAGAAAGGTTATCACAACATCCAACTAACGCCAACTAATAACACTTCGAAACATATATATATATACTACTACTAACACGTAACCAGTACTAATCAATTCTATCAAACTCACCAATGTACTAACACATCCAAACCAACTTTCACCTCAGCGAGAGCATAAGCGGGTGAGACAATCATCACCCTAAGTAAACATACTATCCATGGATGACTAAAGATGGGACAATCACCATCCGGTTGTGGCCTTGAACCAACATAAGGTCACACCCTCACGTGGTCGGGTGAGGCGATCATCACCCCGGCCCAGCTATAAGGAGTAATGCCCTCCTACATAACTGAAACAACAATCAAGGTTTAAGATGGGACAATCACCATCCGGTTGTGGCCTTGAACCAACGTAAGGTCACACCCTCACGTGGTCGGGTGAGGCGATCATCACCCCTGCCCAGCTATAAGGAGCCATGCCCTCCTTATAACTGAAACAAACAATCAACCAACAACAACCAACAACTAACCGACAATCAACGGCAACCGACAACTACAACCAATGGCAACCAACAACTACACCCAATGGTAACCAACAACTACAACCAATGGCAACAATAACCCACGGTCATAACTAACAACGACAACTAACTACAACCAACAACAACCGCATAATGATCCACATAAATCAACCACAAAACCAATAGCCAAACAGACAACCAATATTCAAACAACAAAACCAATAGCCAAGAAACAACCAATATTCAAACAACAAAACCAATAGCCAAGAAACAACCAATATCCACACATTCAACCATTTAATTCTATGACTACTAATCTAGATCAAATCAACGGACAAATGCATAAACCATTACTGAAAATGATAATATACAAAAATAATTATTTTAAAAGAGATAGGGAAGAAGAAAGAGCAAGAATCATCTTGCCCTAAACTTAACGTCAACAACCCTAGAAATTCACCCACTCCATAATATAATCTCGGACGAACCTGCGACGATAAACCGAACAATTCCCTGCATTAAATAACTCATACTAAGCCACTATTAACAAACCCCCAATTTAGCCCCTAATATAAACATACCTCCAATTACCAATTTCAACAAACCCCACAAATCAACCAATCGCTCCAAAAACAGATTGTGGGCTGCACAGATCCAACAAAATCAGTCAAACAATTTAATTGTTGTCCAATATCCCTGCAATTCATCAAAATCTGTCCACACAAAAAAAAATCAGCAACGACAATTCGGTGCCCAGAATCAGATCGAAGGAAACCCCCCCCCCCCCCCCCCCCCCCACAATTACCTTGTCTTCCTCCGAGCTATCGCCGTCGGGACTGGCTCCTCGTCGCCGGAATGCACAGCAGCACAACAAAGCGGCTCCTCGTCGCCGGAATGTACAGCAGCAGCACAGCAGTTGGTCGCGGCTCGCCTCAGGGAAAGGAAGTGGTGGCCATTGTCGGGTCTAGCTCAACGACGGGAATGAATGGCTGAACACGAGAGGAAGGTAGGAGGAGGTGGAAGTTCCACTGTGATGTTCTCACGAAGAAGAAGAAGACAAGGGTTTTATTATCCCTTTTTCTGATTTTCCCCCCAATTTTATGCATTTGCTGGTTTATAGTCAATGGCAATATTTACCATTTTAATATATATTCATTGGGTATTTCATTCTCCCTCCCTTATAGGAGTTTCGTCCTCAAAACTAAGATCAAAACAGGTCTGGGTATCGATCCCTCATGACTGACTCCAATTCCCAAGTCTCTTCTGTCGATTCGTGCTTAGACCATAAGACTTTTACCAAAGAAATGACCTTATTCCTCAATTTCTTCTGATCAACTGCTAGAATTCTTACGGGTGATTCCTCAAATGTGCCATCAGGTCGAAACTCTATCTCCTCAAATTTCATAACATGAGTCGGATGATACACATATTTCCTCAACTGTGACACATGAAACACATCATGCATTCCACTCATTTTTTGCGGCAACGCCACTTGGTAAGCTACAGTGCCAACTATGGTCAGAACCTCAAAGGGACCAACATACCGAGGACTCAACTTACCTCGTTTCCCAAATCTGAACACTCCTTTAGTCGGCAAGACTTTAACAAACACGTGGTCTCCAACATTGAATTCTAAGGGTCGTCTACGAATATCTGCATACGACTTCTGTCTACTCTGAGCTGACAACAACCTCTGACGAATCACCTCAATGTCGTCCTTAGTCTTCTGCAAAAGCTCGGGAGAAACTAAAACAGCATCAGTCAAATCGTCCCAACACAGTGGCGATCTACACCGACGACCATACAGAGCCTCATAGGGTGCCATCTGAATCGACGCATGCCAACTATTATTGTACGTAAACTCCACTAGATGTTGATTGTCTTCCCACTTTCATTCGGGGATAGGAAGCGGTTGAAATTCTCGAGCTGGAGTTTGATCAGCTCTACTTTGTAGGGTTTAACTAGGAGTTGTTACCGGTGTTTTGGGTGCCATTTGTATGGATTTAGAGCGTATTGTAGAGATTGGAGTTAAGAAGTAGAAGTGTGACTTTAGTGGTGTGGAGAAGCTTAAAACGAAGATATCCATAAGATGAGGAGAAGACCACTCGACAAAGGCGAAGAAAGAAGCCACACGAGCGAAAAAGGAGGAGCCGCAACCGCGGGTGAGCGCGGAACTTGATCGCGGCAAATTCGAGACACGGAGCAGGAAAAGTGCATGTTTTGCGACCGCGGAATTTCTTCCGCGATCGCGGAAATATCCCTCAGCGAAGCAGCGAAGTCGAGAGAAAAGGCCAAGAAAAAGCTATTTTCCGCGACCGCGGAATTACATCCGCGATCGCGGAACCACACGACAGCGAACCCGCGTCTCTTCTCCGAAGTTACTTTTACGTTTTCTTTTATTTTATTTTATTTTCTTATTTTCGTTACTTTAGTATTATTTCCTTTTAGGATTACTTTCGTTATCTTTTCACTTTAGTTTTAGGGTTAGGTTATTTAACCTAATTTTCCCTATCAGCTTTGGGAATCGGTTTTAATTTCCATTCAGTTTTGTTTTTCTTTCAAGACTATGAAGAACTAAGCACCCTTTGCTTAGTCCGACAATTGAAGCCTTCATTTGATTCATGATTGTGAGGTTATAACTCTATTTCCTATTCCTTTGGATTATATATTTTCTCTTTAGCTTATTCTTATTGATTCTTATTGATTTGACTAGATTGATCACCTAGTTGATATTAGTAATTGTCTATTGCTAGGGTTTGGATATTTCGAGTTGAAATCCTTTATCTTGTGTAGCAACCATGATATTCTAGGACTAGTTGGACTAGTTTATTATGAAAGAGAATTGATTATGTGCTAAATGCTGTAAAAAATCGGTGTTGTATGTATCTTGGTTAATTCCTATGCTCTATGCTGTTGTTGTTCTAAATCTTGATAGTTTTTCGTATGTTCAATAGTAAGGGTTGCCAGGAATAGTTGGACTGGTAACTATTTCAGAATAGGGACAAGAATAATCAAAGGAAGGAATAGAGATAACCTAGGACCAATCAATCAAATGAATGGTGGATATTTGTTTGGCTAAGTGTTTTTCCCTAATTGATTAAAAACCTTTGCTTTTTACTTTGTTTTGTTTACTTGCAACTCAAACAACCAACAAAACCCCCCTTTGTTACTATTGCATGCTAATTCACATAAAGAAAGATAACTCCTCCCTGTGGGATTCGACTCTTGCTTGCCTATTCTACTAGTTTAGGTTGTTAAGGATTTTACTTTGATTGGGCACACGACTTTAGCTCTTATCAAATTGGTGCCGTTGCCGGGGAGGCAAGTTTTGTTTTTGCTTTGTGTGTGTTTGCGTGCTTATTACTGTTGTGTGGACCTATCTTATGGTCCACACCCGTGCTACTGACTCCCCACTTTTGGCTTTGAATTCAGAAATTGAGAGAACGCTCTCCCAGAGCCGCAGAGTAAACAGATCTTTAGTCTTTGACAACCCAACTTTTGAGATGGCTGACGAACAACAGACGTTGAGGCAGTTGATTGCCCCCAACCTGTAACAGCAACCACTGGCTGTGCATTTTCCTGAGCTGGCCGATGGCGTCAACTTCGAGCTCAAGTCAGGGTTGATCCACTTACTCCCCCACTTCCATGGGATGAGTGGTGAAGACTCTAATAAGCATATGTCAGAGTTCCATGCAGTCTGCACGAGCATGAAGCCTAAGGGAGTGACTGAAGACCAGGTCAAGCTGAGGGCCTTTCCTTTCTCTTTGAAGGATACGGCCAATGATTGGTTCTATTACCTGACTCCAGGGAGCATATATACGTGGGCCAAGATGAAGAAGGCCTTCATGGAGAAGTACTTCCCTGCGATGAAACTGAACAGCCTGAAGAGGAGTATTAGCAATATCGAACAGCAAGCTGCTGAGTCACTATACGAGTACTACGAGCGCTTCAAGAGGCTGATTTCTAGTTGTCCTTATCATGGCTACTCCGACCAGGACCTCGTACTTTATTTGTACGGAGGTCTACTTGATGATGAGCGTAGGATGGTGAACGCTGCTTGTGGAGGGAATATCCTGAACAAGACTCCAGAGCAGGCGTTTGAAGTTTTCTTTGAGCTATCTGAGGGCTCAAGACAGTTCAGCAGGAGGGCGGGCGCCCAATCCGTGAGAGTTATAGAATCTCAGCCTAATTCAACTCTACTCGCTGAGATGGCTGAGATGAAAGAGATGATGAGGCGGTACATGATGAAGGGTGGCCAGCAGCAGGTCAAATCATATGGGATATACCAAGACACGATGCATCCAATTGATGCATGTCCCACGCTGCATGAGCTCACTGCTGAGGTGAATGCAATTGCAGGATATGGCCCTCAAAGGCCAAGATATGACCCGTACTCCAACACATATAATCCAGGGTGGAGAGATCACCCCAATTTGAGGTACAGGAACCAGCAGAACACTCATCATGGCCAGGAGAACCAAGACTATCAACAGAGGCCGCCACAATTCCTTCCCCGCCCATAACAGTACCAGCAGCCTGGGGGTCAACAACAATTCGAGCTCCTTACGACCAAAGACCCCAAGGCCAGAGTTCCAGTGCCCCTACGTCCAGTGAGGACAAGATCAATGCCCTTGTCCAGGGCATGACAACCATGGCTAACAATATGAACACATTGGCAAACACTATGGCCCAACAGCAACAAGAGACAAAGTCCAGCATTCAGAACCTGGAGAAACAAGTGGGGCAGATCTCTATAGCGGTGAGCAAGCTGGAAGCTCGGGAGTCGGGGAAACTACCATCTCAAACGGTAGTCAACCCGAGGGATTAACTAGGATACATACAACACCGATTGCGAGGTAAACATTCATTTACTCAAGCTGGTCAATAGTATTCCTCGCTATGCTAAATTCTTGAAGGAGCTCTGCACGATTAAGAGGAAGAGGGCGGTCAAGGAGAAGAAAAAGGTCCAAGTTAGTGAGAATGTATCCGCTATGCTGCAAAAGCGGATACCCAAAAAAGAAAGTGATCCGGGGATGTTCACGATTCCCTACAAGATTGGGGATACCTTGTTCGACAAGGCATTACTTGATTTAGGTGCCTCTATAAATGTGTTGCATCTCTCACTATACGAATCTCTGGAGGTGGGGCCTCTATAAATGTGTTGCATCTCTCACTATACGAATCTCTGGAGGTGGGGCCATTAGAAAAGACGGGGATTGTAATCCAGTTGGCGGATAACTCCTACGTCTACCCCAAAGGAGTGGTACAGGACGTGCTGGTAGAAGTGGACAAGTTGGTGTTCCCTGCAGACTTCTTTGTGATGGACACGGGGCAGGACAAGGATGCAGCCCCGGTAATGCTAGGAAGGCCATTTATGAACACGGCGGGTACAAAGATCGATGTGAGCAGCGGTTCGCTCACAATGTAATTTGACGGGGTGAGGGTCGAATTCAACATCAGCGATGCAAAGTGACATCCTCCAGATGGAAACCCCGAGTGCTCAATCGATGTGAGCAACCCAAGTTGAGGTGGGAGAGTAGTAGGTCGAGCCACGAAAATAACTAAGGCGTTGTCCGGGAGGCAACCCGAGGTATGTTTTTTCTTTCTTGTTTTCCGTTCCTTGTTTTTAGTTGCTTTTTAATTGTAGTTTTGTTTTTGCATTTCAACTAACATGCAGGGAGGAGACCCGAGCCATATTGAAGACAGTGTTAACCACCAATGTAAGTCTCCCTTTCCCTGCTAAAAAAAATCGAAAAAAAAAAGTTCTACCGAAGGCCAACTGTCCGAATTTTACACGAGAGGAGGTGCGCATCATGCTGCCAAGGAGGAGACAATCGCCCCACAATTTTATTTGGCAACGATGATGGCCCTACAGTCGACAGCTGAGGAGGAGGAACACCAGGGCCCACAACACGATTACATCTGGGCCCATTTTTTGTGTTCATTGAAGGCCGTGTAGCCCCGCATTCTTTGATATGCCACTACACTTTCCAGTGGATTCCTTTTGGTTGCACGGTGGAGTTTGTTATGAAGACCTGGTGCAACACTAGAGACATGTGCTTAATTTGTTTTACCGCCAGCAACAACTTTTTAGTCCAAGCCAACTCAACGGCGTTTGTGAGTTATTTTTTGCTCTTCCCTGTGCTGACATTTTTTCTTGTCTTTCATTACATTGAGGACAATACAATGTTTAAGCATGGGGGAGTGTTCTATATTTGCTAGTTGATATGCGATATATTGTATAGTGCATCTAGTGGTTGTTAGCATGATTTAGGTGATGTTTGGATATGATTTGATGGTAATTCTGTAATCCGGAAGAGAAGACTAGAAGTGAAGAAATCAGGGGATTTACAGAGGTTTGAAGTGCATTGAAGAGTAGAAGAACAGTGTGTTGAATTCAATTGGTTCGTTCTCTTTACTCAGATGTCCAAATGGAGTGATTCCAATTCGAGGAGTTAGATCTTGAAGTCTAATGCAAGTCCTCAAAATATGAGCGCAATCCGAGTTGGGAATCAAAGGTTATGGTGTTTTTACGGAAGTGTCGCAGAAGCTGGATGCGCCACCGCGCCCGCGCCCAAGACCACCGCACCCGCGGTGAAGTAGCAGAAGACAGCTGAAGCCTCTGGAGACCCACCGCACCCGCGGTGGATGTCACCGCACCCGCGGTGCTGAGCTGAAGTTTACGCGGATTTTATATCCGAGATCTTTATTTCCTTATCTTTTAGTTCGAGATCTTATTTCCATGTTTTATCTTATTTTCCTTTTCTTTATTTCAAAACTATTTGTTTTCCTATTATTTAAGGTTTAACCTAGACTTTGTTTAGGTTAACCTCGTTGCCACCTTTCTTAGTTTTCTCTCACAAACCCTATGGAGAACTAAACTTCCATTGTTGCACTTGACGTTTTGAAGTCAACAATTGATTGGTTGTGAGTTTTCTACTCTTGTTCGTTTCCTATCTGTGTTGTATTGATTCTCTTGTGCTTGAATGTTTATTGGTTTATGTTGATTTATCTAGAGTAGCTAACTAGATCTATTGATATCTTCCTAATTGCTAGGACTTGTCAATTCCGGGTTCGGGTTGCATATCTAGTAGCAAACACGATTTACATAAGCGGGTTGCGAGTGTTCATCGTGAGAGAGAGTTAATTGCATGCTTATAGTAACGGGTTGTTTCTATTGCATGTATCTTGTTGAATCCTTGTTTGAATGCTATTGCTTTGTTGAGTCTTGAAGGTTTTCGGATTTGATTAAGTAATAAGTATTAATAGGGTTGGTAGAACTAATAGTTACATATGATCGGGATAAGAACAACCAAAGGAAAGATAAGAACTTGAGAATAATAGAATTCAGTGATCAACCATATCTCTTGTTGTGTGGATTTTTGTCAAGTGTGGCGCCTTCCTCATATCATATTCACATCCTTTACTTTGTTTTCTTGCTTTATTTACTTGGTTCGAAATACTACAACCCCCCCCCCCCCCCCATAGTTCCTAGTTGGTGACTTGCGAATTATAAGAACTGATAAACTGATTCCATTGGATTCGACCTTGACTTGCTTGCTATACTCTGTTTAGTAGGTACATTAGGATTTCTTTGATTAGGCACGACGACTTTAGGCCTGTCACTAGTCATTGAGGAGAAAAGAAAAAGAAAAAAACCAATAATTTGAAAAAAGGCAAAAATAGAAATCCTAGGATAAGTCAAAAACCCGAAAGGGTGGCTTAGGTAATAAGCAGGTGGCTTGGACCAACATTAGGCTAGGGTAATAATTGGTCAAGAGTGATGTGAGTTATATTGTGAGCCCATCTATTTAATGAGTGGCGTGGTAAAAACCCGAAAGGGCGCCTTGGCAAAATGAGTAAAAAGAAGAAGAGTGATTTTTAGGAATCATCATTTTACCTGGCGTGGTGACATAAGAAGAGGTGATATAAGGAGGAATCGGGTAAGTCACTCTGGGAGGTATAAGAAGATAGATGGAGGCTAGGATTAGATTTTTATTCACTCTATGGTGTTCGGGATAAGCTTGGGGGAAGTACTCTACTTTCCTTTTTGCTTGATTGATGTTGTGGTATCTGTTGTTGTGTGTTGAGCTTATTGTATCGGTGCCTTGGAGTTAATTTTAGGTGCAATTCTTAGTGGAGATGATTTTTCTGTGCTTCCTGAGACCTTGGGGATTTGATTGAAGGAGTAGGTTTATTTTAGCTTACTCGAGGATGAGCAAGGTTTAAGCATGGGGGAGTTTGATCAGCTCTACTTTATAGGGTTTAACTAGGAGTTGTTATCGGTGTTTTGGGTGCCATTTGTATGGATTTAGAGCGTATTGTAGAGATTGGAGTTCAGAAATAGAAGTGTGACTTTAGTGGTGTGGAGAAGCTTAAAACGAAGATATCCAGAAGATGAGGAGAAGACCACTCGAGAAAGGCGAAGAAAGAAGCCACACGAGCGAAGAAGGAGGAGCCGCGACCGCGGGTGAGCGCGGAACTTGATCGCGGCAAATTCGAGACACGGAGCAGGAAAAGTGCATTTTTCGCGATCGTGGAATTTCTTCTGCAATCGCGGAAATATCCCTCAGGGAAGCAGCGAAGTCGAGAGAAAAGGCCAAGAAAAAGCTATTTTCCGCGACCGCGGAATTACATCCGCGATCGCGGAACCACACGGCAGTGAACCCGCGTCTCTTCTCCGAAGTTACTTTTACGTTTTCTTTTATTTTATTTTATTTTCTTATTTTCGTTACTTTAGTATTATTTCCTTTTAGGATTACTTTCGTTATCTTTTCACTTTAGTTTTAGGGTTAGGTTATTTAACCTAATTTTCCCTAACAGCTTTTGGAATCGGTTTTAATTTCCATTCAGTATTGTTTTTCTTTCAAGACTATGAAGAACTAAGCACCCTTTGCTTAGTCCGACAATTGAAGCCTTCATTTGATTCATGATTGTGAGGTTATAACTCTATTTCCTATTCCTTTGGATTATATCTTTTCTCTTGAGCTTATTCTTATTGATTTGACTAGATTGATCACCTAGTTGATATTAGTAATTGTCTATTGCTAGGGTTTGGATATTTCGAGTTGAAATCTTTTATCTTGTGTAGCAACCATTATATTCTAGGACTAATTTGACTAGTTTATTATGAAAGATAATTGATTATGTGCTAAATGCTGCGAAAAATCGGTGTTGTATGTATCCTGGTTAATTCCTATGATCTATGCTACTGTTGTTCTAAATCTTGATAGTTTCTCGTGCGTTCAATAGTAAGGGTTACCAGGACTAGTTGGACTGGTAACTATTTCAGAATAGGGACATGAATAATCAAAGGAAGGAATAGAGATAACCTAGGACCAATCAATCAAATGAATGGTGGATATTTGTTTGGCTAAGTGTTTTTCCCTAATTGATTAAAAACCTTTGCTTTTTACTTTGTTTTGTTTACTTGCAACTCAAACAACCAACAAAATCCCCCTTTGTTACTATTGCATGCTAATTCACATAAAGAAAGATAACTCCTCACTGTGGGATTCGACCCTTGCTTGCCTATTCTACTAGTTTAGGTTGTTAAGGATTTTACTTTGATTGGGCACATGACTTTAGCTCTTATCATCTCTGGTGCTCAATCTTAATCTATTGACATGTCAAGCACCTCGACACGTACTCAGCAACTTCCCGCTTCATGTCACTCCACCAATAATTCTGTCTCAAATCCTTGTACATCTTACTGGCTCCAGGGTGCATTGAATATGCTGAAGAGTGACCTTCCTTGAGGATTAACTCTCTGAGTTCTTTGTTCGCTGGCACACATAGTCGATTCTGAAATCGTAATGTTCCATCCTCATGAAGAAGAATCTGGGCGCCCTTCCTTGAGCAATCTCACTGCATATCTTACTCAACATTCCATTGCATTCAGCTGCGTCCATTCCTTCCCAAACCAATTTCAATTTCAAATCTCACTAATTCTTGATGCAGTTCCGGCTGAACTGTCAGGCAAGCAACCCTATGCTCTGGAGTTGACTTCCTACTCAAGGCATCTGCTACCACGTTGGCCTTTCCAGGGTGATAGTGTATGTCTACATTAAAATCCTTAATCAATTCCAGCCACCGTCTTTGTCTCATGCTCAACTCTTTCTGAGTAAAAATATACTTCAAGCTCTTGTGATCAGTGAAAATTGGACAACTTAACCCGTACAAGTAATGTCGCCAAATCTTAAGGGCAAAGACTACAGTTGCAAGTTCAAGATCATGCGTAGGATAATTCACCTCATACGGTTTGAGCTGACGAGAAGCATATGCAATAACCTTCCCATTCTGCATTAGAACGCAACCCAGACCTTGCTTAGAAGCATCACTGTAGACGACAAACCCTTTTGTTCCCTGCGGTAAAGCTAACACTAGCGCACTAGTCAAACACTTCTTGAGTTCTTCGAAACTCTCCTGGCATCTCCTGTCCCATTCAAATTTCTTAGCCTTACGTAACAGATTGGTTAGCGGTTGAGCAATCTTAGAAAATTCATCCACAAATCGCTTATAGTAATCTGCCAGTCCGAGAAACTCCTAACTTCCTTAATATTTGGAGGTGGTTTCCAATTTGCTACTGCTTCTGTTTTCTGTGGATCTACCATCACACCCTCGCTAGAGATCACATGGCCAAGAAATGCCACCTTAGGTAACCAAAAGTCACACTTTGACAGCTTTGCAAATAGTTTCTGTTGCCTCAACACTTCATGTACAACTCTGAGGTGAGTCTCATGGTCCTCCTTACTCCGAGAGTATTCTAAAATATCATCAATGAAAACCACTACAAAGCGATCCAAGTACTCTCTAAAACATCGGTTCATTAAGTCCATGAAAACCGCGGGAGCATTAGTCAACCCAAAAGGCATCACCACCAATTCATAGTGACCGTACCTTGTTCTGAAGGCAGTCTTGTGAATATCCTCATCTCGAATCCTAAGCTGATGATACCTTGATCTCAAGTCAATCTTTGAAAATACTGTAGCTCCTTGCAATTGATCCAACAAATCATCAATACGAGGGAACAGATACTTATTCTTGATTGTCACCTTATTCAACTCCCTATAGTTGATACAGAGTCAAAGGGAACCATACTTCTTTTTAACAAACGATACAGGCACACCCCAAAGAGATGTGATTGGCCTAATAAAGCCTAACTCCACAAACTCCTCTAACTGTTTCCTCAATTCTAGCATTTCTGCTGGTGCCATCCGGTATGGAGCTCGAGAAATCGGGGCAGTTCTCGGCTCCAGCTCAATAGCGAAATCAATATCACATCTCAGTGCTAGCCCCAACAGTTTCTCAGGAAATACATCTGGGTATTCACGAACGATATGGATATCGTCTAACTTTACTTCATATTTTCTCTCCTCTAAGGCCTAACACACATAACCGGCACAACCTTGTCTTAACAGTTTTGCAGCTATCATTGCACTAATAACTCTGCCAGAGTCTCTAGGATCATGACCTTTGAACACATGCATTAAACCCTTATCTGTTGTTACAGTAACTGGCTTCTTCTTGTAGTCACAAGCACATTGTCATCATCAGCTCTCCTCATCTCATCAACTCGTGATGTTGGAACCCCACCAAGCGGTGCTTTACCCTTGTTTCCATTATTGTTCTACTGAAACTAAGACTGTGTCGAACGGTTCTGATTCGAGGTTGGACGATCCCACTTCTTCGGTGTAGACTGAGTCCTCTGTTTCTTACCGCCTTAAGCATCAATAGTCTGATTAGAATCATCTATAGCAGTCTCCATGATCAAGCACTCATCAATATACTGCTCAAGGGTCGCACAACTATGCCTCACCATCAAAGGTTTTATCTCTGGATACAACCATCTATGAAAGTGCTTAATCTTGTCTTTCTCATCCTTGACAATAGAAATAGTATACGACAACTTCCTACAGAATCATCAGTTACTAGACTACCTGCATCTACCCCTTGACGATAAGCACGAGGGCCTCATCCTCTTCCTCGCCCACGCCCTCGACCTCAAACATGTCCAGCATCCCGGGGCATACGTAATATAGTTACTCATCAATACTAAACATCGCATATAAAACTTAATAAACACAAACTTACCTTTGGGTGACAGCAAGGGCCTCCGATCACACGATTGTTTCACAATTTTAGAGAATATTCTTTTCCACGTCAAACATTTGAAAAACATTTTTGAATGTAAAGGCTCTGATACCAATTTTTGTAACACCCCGGGCCAGAGGTGTCACAACGCCATAGGCCCGAAGGTCTATAAGGCGATTTTTAGAAAAGAAAAACTCAAAACATTTCCAATATACCAAAAAGTATTACACCAAAATCACTGCCTTACGTTTAGAAACCACATATAAGCCTGGCATTTAGTTAAGTATATCAAATTACATTCCAAAACCACTTGCAACTAGTACAACATTTTCAAATCCGATGCCAAAAAATGAGTCTTTAACTGTGAAGACAAACTGTGATCAGGATCCCCCTTGATGCCGCTGAGCCTGCGAAGACAGGTTGACTGGTGGACCCGATACACCAGCCAACCGCGGAACATAAACCGAGGTTGGTTAGTCTACTGAAAGACTAGCAAGAATCATCAAGCAAAACAATTAAGTCATAGAAAGGTTATCACAACATCCAACTAACGCCAACTAATAACACTTCGAAACATATATATATACTACTACTAACACGTAACCAGTACTAATCAATTCTATCAAACTCACCAATGTACTAACACATCCAAACCAACTTTCACCTCAGCGAGAGCATAAGCGGGTGAGACAATCATCACCCTAAGTAAACATACTATCAATGGATATTCTAAAGATGGGACAATCACCATCCGGTTGTGGCCTTGAACCAACGTAAGGTCACACCCTCACGTGGTCGGGTGAGGCGATCATCACCCCGGCCCAGCTATAAGGAGTAATGCCCTCCTACATAACTAAAACAACAATCAAGGTTTAAGATGGGACAATCACCATCCGGTTGTGGCCTTGAACCAACGTAAGGTCACACCCTCACGTGGTCGGGTGAGGCGATCATCACCCCGGCCCAGCTATAAGGAGTCATGCCCTCCTTATAACATCAACCAATAATCAACCAACAACTAACCGACAATCAACAGCAACCGACAACTACAACCAATGGCAACCAACAACTACACCCAATGGTAACCAACAACTACAACCAATGGCAACAATAACCCACGGTCACAACTAACAACAACAACAAACAATGACAACTAACTACAACCAACAACAACCGCATAATGATCCACATAAATCAACCACAAAACCAATAGCCAAACAAACAACCAATATTCAAACAACAAAACCAATAGCCAAGAAACAACCAATATCCACACATTCAACCATTTAATTCTATGACTACTAATCTAGATCAAATCAACGGACAAATGCATAAACCATTACTGAAAATGATAATATACAAAAATAATTATTTTAAAAGAGATAGGGAAGAAGAAAGAGCAAGAATCATCTTGCCTTAAACTTAACGTCAACAACCCTAGAAATTCACCCACTCCATAATATAATCTCAGACGAACCTGCGACGACAAACCGAACAATTCTCTGCATTAAATAACTCATACTAAGCCACTACTAACAAACCCCCAATTTAGCCCCTAATATAAACATACCTCCAATTACCAATTTCAGCAAACCCCACAAATCAACCAATCGCTCCAAAAACAGATTGTGGGCTGCACAGATCCAACAAAATCAGTCAAACAATTTAATTGTTGTCCAATACCCCTGCAATTCATCCAAATCTGTCCACACACAAAACAAATTCAGCAACGACAATTCGGTGCCCAGAATCAGATCGAAGGAAACCCCCCCCCCCCACAATTACCTTGTCTTTCTCCGAGCTGTCGCCGCCGGGACTGGCTCCTCGTCACCGGAACGCACATCAGCAGCAGCAAAGCGGCTCCTCGTCGCCGGAACGCACAGCAGCAACACAGCAGTTGGTCGCGGCTCGCCTCAGGGAAAGAAAGTGGTGGCCACTGTCGGGTCGAGCTCACCGGCGGGAATGAATGGCTGAACACGAGAGGAAGGTAGGAGGAGGCGGAAGTTCCACTGCGATGTTCTCACGAAGAAGAAGACAAGGGTTTTATTATCCCCTTTTTCTGTTTTTTTTCCCCAATTTTATGCCTTTGCTGATTTATAGTCAATGGCAATATTTACCATTTTAATATATATTCATTGGGGTATTTCACTTGGGACGTTGAAGAGGCTGAGAATTAGAGGCTTCAGAAATATGACCTTTAAATAGTGTTGGTGGCACCTACAACGACATTCACTTTCATTACCTCTCATCTCCTTCACCATGTCTGCTTCCAAGGACTCCCAAAGCAAGGCTTTAGAAATTGTCCGTTCTGATGCATCCATGAAAGGGAAGGCTTCTAAGAACTAATTTGCTGATTATTATTTTTATCTGTGTTGAACTTGTAACCTTCTAACTGGATTTATTTTAACCAATTCATTGTAAATGAGCATTTTCGGCGATCGTCGTTGAATGATTCTCATCTGCTTGATTCGTTAAGCAGATTCAGACGGCGGAAGTGCAAGATCTGCATGAGAAGAACCAACTGAGGAAGCGATGAAAGTTACAAGGCGCATCATGATCGTTAAACCACCAGGCTATAAGGGCGGATCTCCACTCTCTTCTCCATCAGGATCTACTACGCCAATCTCTCCGGCCAGATCTACACTGCCGATTTCCCCGGCTGGTTCTACACCGTCGGTTTCTCCATTTTCCGGTGAGAATATTCTGTTTCAAAAATCATCTGTTTACCATACTGTATCATTTGTGTGCTTTGGTTTACATTTTTGCCCATGCGCTCTGTTACAGTGCTTCACTACAGTTTGGGTAATAAAATGATCTCTTTTGCTACTATTTCCGCACAGAGAAGAAGAGGTTGGAGGTATACCGCACAGGACGCTGCTAGGGTTTAGAGAGACTCCTAGAGGTGGTAATACTACTTTCGATTTCTCTCCTTCTGGTGCTTGCGTTCCCTGTCAGTATTTTGAGAAGGTATTTTTTGTGATTCTCACTCTGTGATGTTTGTTTTGGCTGCTTGATTATGGATTTCGATTCAATTATTATAGCAACAGTTCGTATAATTTTGTCTGTCGAATCATTTTATATCGCAATTTGATAATGAGATATTAGGTTTCTCCTTCCGTTGTAACCTGAAGTTTGTCTGATTCTTCTAGACTTGAATTGATGATCTAGATAGGAGAACTGGAGCTCCGGATTGGCTTTAGATATTCTGGATCTATTGTTTCTTTCTTTCCACGATTCAAGTGACAGTTCATCTGACCAAATTTACCTGTGACAACTTAAATGCTTAAATTCACTCTCATCAGTGTGCAATCAGAATATGCGAGTTTCATAATCTAATTCTAGCAACTTTGCATAGTGTACAATCATAATTAGCAGATTTGTTGTTCTTCCTGGAAACACATATCTTAAGCACTAGATGTGTACCTTGGTCTTCAATCTAAAGATCTGGAACAATAACTAAATTCTGAAGATTTTATGTTTGCAATTGCTAACAAAATAGGCATGATGCTATTCATTTGATACCTGTTTAGTGCTACTCTTGATAGAGATGTAAATGCCGGATATAAATATTTGCAGCTGGTACCTTTTCTCACAATACTCTTTGTTTGATATGATTCTTGTAGAATGAAGAAAAATATCGTTGCAGTGAAACAGGATACCGTATTCATTTGAACTGTGTTAAAATTGGAGATGAAGCAAAAGAAACCAACAATAAAAAGGCAAAAACGGGTCGTTCTACCCTTGGAGCATCATTGGAGAATTAAAATCTAGAATTAAACTCCAATGAGGAAAGCACTTCTTCAGGCAGAGTTTTGAAACAGAATATAGCTAATAAAAAGGGAAATACAGAGTCTTATGTAACTTTCAAGAGTTGTATACCTGCTGTAAATGAAGAGAGGTTATCAATACTTGGTTTTGAGGTATGTCATTCCATTTCAATACCTTGGTTCCTTTATTTAAGCTTTTAGGACCAAGAAATACATATTTATACGAACAGTTGACTCTTTCTGTCACATGATTCAACATGAAGTGATTGAAGGCCAACCAAAAGTGATTGAAGGCCAACTCTGCTGACTACAAGGAAGTGATTGAAGGCCAACAGAAACAAATTGAGGTATGCATAATTATTTATTTATTTTTATGCATGATATGTGGAGAATTTGGATTCTAGCTTTGATTGTATCTGTAATTTTTTATAAGTTGATTGAATATTCCATCTGTCATTCTCATTTCAATTACAAAGGCATGGAATTGCTTTCTTGCTGCTTGCACCAAACAAATGGTAAACCAATTGATCTGAACTTATAAATAGTTCTTACTTAGCATTGCATGTCTTTGTCCTCATTGCTCTGAAGGAACTAAAAGCATCGTTCAATGACGCAAAACAAGAAACCAGGAGGATCCAATCAGAGTAGGAGAAAGAAGTTGCACGGTTAGGTACAAGTCTGAAAATATTTTTATGATACGCTCATATAAATGAAATTACATATAGTCGCCTTCTGTGTAAACTTTACATTAGCATTTATCTCTCAAAGTCAATCTTTTTAGTAAACAAACTGGATGAAACGCTAAGATTTTATATGACTAGGATATAATTATATTATATTTTGTATTACATGTGATTTTTTACATCATTTCAACAACCTTGCTTGCATCATTTTGACAGGGTATAGTCATTATAATTATGATATTTCAAAGTTTCATCTTCGGTTAGAAAATGGAAATGGTAACAAATTGTTTTGTATACCAAAAAATGGTTGATTTTACATATCAAAATGAATACAACACTACAGCCAATCAAGAATCCTGTATACTCAAACCATCTCTCTTACCACTCAAACTTGCATCATGACTCATGAGGTCGCCTTTTTCCAGGAAACCCATGTACACTTTAACCATTCTGATTGATCTGAAGCCAGTGGAGTTTTCAGAGTGATGCTGATTGTAGTCAGGCTTTTACCGCAGATTGAAATTGAGTAGGAATTCGAAGCAAAGGTGCTTGAATATCACCAGGCTTTCCTAGCTGGCCACATACAGCCATTTTATCATCTCCTTTGCTTGGTCTCAGCAAGAATGTGATGTCGGCTGCAGCTAATATATTTCGAAACTCAATCATCTACTCTTCACTTGTCGGTTTGAAGAGCGATCCGCTGTGGGGATTGAATGATATAAGGTTGATTTTGCAAGGGATTCCCTGAACAAGATCAATGATTCTTTTTGCATCGTCCATGCTGCACAATATTGATGATGGAAAATTAAGTTGAAATGAATACAAATAAAAGATGCCATAGATTTTAGGGGCAAGGAAGCTCACATGTCGTTCACTCCCAAAAGCATTACAATTTCAAACAAAACTTTGTACTTGTGTTTGTGACGCAATTCTTCTCCAAGTGTCCCTAGGAGCAAGTTCAAGTTGTACTTCCGGTTTATTGGCATGATCCAGTTTCTGATCTGAAAATGTTCACAACACAATGTTTGTTTCTGGATTCTGTTCATTCTGAATGAAAGACAGATGATAGTAGGTACCTCATCAGTTGTAGCGTTTAAGCTGACAACTAAAGCACAGCTCGATTCCTACAGAAAATGCTTCAACTGTGGAACTAGGCCAAACAGATAATATTGTTGGACGATCATATTGAGGTTGTTTAGCTTACATATAATTTATCGTTGAAAATTTGGAGAAGAACAAGTTAATAAATATATTTGACATCTTCTTTTATCTGTTAATTTAGTTTTGTCACCGTGTGAAATCTCTTTAACAAAGTGAGAATCCTCAAACAACCAATTTGAAAATGACATTTTGTTGCAACCCTCAAAGTGAGAATGTTCTACCAAACATATAATTATTACCTTATAAAAAAAATCAGAAAAACAGTGTCATCCTACATTAAAGGCAATTTACTACTCTACGTGTTTGATAATACTTGTAATTTTAACATTTAAAATAAATATTAAGAAATATGATAATTTAGCTAAAATATAAAATTCTATATATTCGCACGGGCTTCTATTTCTAGTTTCATGAATTTTGATGATTCATGGCCACACATAAATACTTTGAAAATTAATTACAAATTATAAGTGTAATTAATTATCTAAAATTGAGACCAAAACTATATATTTTAAGATGGGCTTTGAATGAAACTTGTTTTTACAAGATTCCATAGGCCCAAAATTTTGATTGCAAATGCCCAAGTCTTAAATGGGCCCAAATGTCTGACCGGAATTGCAATCACACACCAGAAGAGTTACAAATATTCAATTCTTCGGTTTTGATTTACAAAAAAGGAAAATAAATATAAAAAAATGTAGTTAAAGTGATGAACGTGGTAGTTACTGGTTTCAACTCCCCACTCATCCACTAAATACAAATTAGGTTCATGGGTTAATTTGTAACTACCCTCGATCAATAAAAAGAGAAGTGTTGCTAAAGCATGGGAGATGATACTTGCAAAAAAAAAGAGCAAAAAGCAACGAAGGGAAACAAAGAAAAAAGCATAGAAAGAAGAAAGTAGAGAGCCAAAGGAAGAGTGAGAAGAAGCAAAAACAATCAATAAAGAAGAGTTACATAGGTAGCAAGTCCTACTCCATTCTTCTGCGTACCAAAATTTCACAACTGATTTATGAACTCTTGTCTCGAGATTCAAGTGGTTCTTGGCTTGGGTTTGATGGTCATCATCCTTATTGACGGATTCAATTGAATCTTAGTTAATAAGGTTGAAGACACTCTTATTGATTCTTATGAGCCACATATGCGAGATTTAAATGGATTTTGTGTTGTTTGGCCTTCAGAATCTCCATTGAGCACTAAATTAATATGCAAGGCTTGCGGTATTTTACAGTCGCGCAATTCCCATTTAATTGAATTGGAACCTTAAATATCACAATTGCCCTCTATGGAACCTTCAAGCTTTGTATATCCAAACAAGGGTCTTCGATATAAATTTTTTTTTTATGGCCAAATGGTTGTATCCACCATGAAACACCAGATTGAGTTCTTGAAGTTGGGTTTAATCTCATGAATCAAATAAAGTGGGGGAAATTGCATAGAATAATAGTAAAGAAATGGAAGTTTAGAACTTTCAAATTGACAAGTCCTAAGAAATTAAAGTACTGCAGATAAAGAGACTATACAAACCAAGAGTAGTCTTGATAGACTCTACATGGGTGACATCATGATTCCTTCTGGAGGCCATTACACTAATAAGAGTTTTTATTTCACGGGGCACTACATACTAGAAAAGTCAAACAAAAGAATTTGGAAACATTATTTTCTAGGTGAAAGAAAATGGGAGAAAGAGTTTATAATTGGACTAAGATGAACATGGACTTAGGTAGAGTTGTGAGCCCAAAATATCAGCCCATTAATGAAATCAAATATGAGCCCAAATCAACATCTGAATTCCCTCACGGAAGGGACGTAACTCCTAGCAATAAAGCAAGCCAAATTTTGTAAAATTGCAAACTAACCCAATAATTAGCATAAATTATAAGATGATTCCATTAAGAATTGAAGAAATTCTCTTAAAACTCAAGTGCTTATTAACTTTAGTGGATCGTTTTTTCAAATCAAATCATATCAATTAAAAATGGTTCGTCTTTCGAACTACAGTGACATGATTCCACTATATAAGTGGATACGTAGAAAGTTCGTTACAAAATGTAAAAACGTATCGAGCTCAGTCACACCAAAAAATAAGAACAAAAATAAAGCCATGATCTTTTTTAAAAGAACTACGTATGATTTGATCCATTTTAAAAGGGTACGTAGGAAACTCGATACAAAGCAACCGCTCGTCGAGTTCAATCGCAACTCTAAGTTAAAATCAAAGTTTCACAAAAATGATTATTTCTTAGAACCACGTAAAGACTTGACGCCTTCAAAGGCTACGTAGGAGCTCGGTTATAAATGTTATATGTATCGAGTACAGTCGCAAATCTCAAATTTAAAACTAATTCAACTCAAAATCAAATAAACACATATAGTGAAAAGGTTAGACAACCCTCCTAGAAGGTGGGTTTGATCTTATTCACGACATACAAATGATAGTTTGGTCGTGTCTAGGCAACCCTTCCTAGAAGGTGGGTTTAGACTTGTTCCTCTGATGTACGTAAATAAAACACTCTGAACTACGTAAGCCTTGATTCTCTTCCAAGAGATACGTATGCAATCCGTTAAAATTTGGGTGCAGCCTAAATCCTTTAAACCATTAAAATTTTGGCAATTGTATAACTTTTAATCAACAGGGTACCAAGAAAGGGTCGAACTCAAATTTTATAAAATCAAATAAAATATGTTTTGCGATTATGTACATTTTTGTTCAACATATTTTTGGCACGCCCAGTAGGACCTTTTCTTCTTTTTCATCTTTAAATTATACATTTATTAACTCTTGATTGTCTTTTGATTGCAAGGAAATGGCGTCAAGGGCTATTGTGAACTTCAATGAGCTCTCAGCCACCTTCGTGATCCAAGGAGGTCGGTGGGTTCACCAGAGGTCTTTTTCCGTGGCTTTTGACATCACCCGAAATGCAATTTGTGCTAGGATCCCCTTGGAGAATTCCTTCAAGCCTCTTCAATGCTTGGATTGTCAAAGCACTCGTTAATGGGTTACGAAGGCGTCCCAAGGAGGCAACAAGCCCAACAACTTTATTGGCACAAAGCCAGTTACTAGGAGTGCTTAAAGGCCCGTCATCCGACTCTTCAAGAAGAATGTTGAGCATGTCATTAACTCCACTCCACTTGTTCCCAATGCAAAAAAGGCAAAGAAATCCAAGAAGAGGAGAGGACGCGAGAATGGCTCAAAGCGTTCCAAGACGGGGCCACTCCGCAAGCTAGCTCTTTCCCCTGATTTAGCACAAGCTAATGCAACTCTTTTCAAAGCCGTAAAAGATCTCCTTGTTCCAAAAGGGGCATTGACTACTCATCAAGTCATCACCCCTAGGCAGATTTGCACAGGGTCTATCCCTATCAAGTTGGACAAGGTTGAGCAAGTTTGTGTGACCTCTTACTCCGAGGGAAAAACTCAAGTGAATACTCCAAAACTCAAGGTCATCAAGGCCTCAAAGACTAAGAAGGTGCGAGTTCAAAAAGGTGGTGATTCTTCTTGTGCTTTAAGTGAAGAAGGAGATCCATGTGTCTCAAAATTCATCTTCACAAAGTGTTCACCGAATGTTGTTAATGGTCCGATAACAAGGTCGAAGGCCAAGCTTATGAAATACCCCCAATGTATAGTAGCGCAACTATCTCTCCTCAAGTAATTAAGGAGATGATTGATCAAGGGATTCGAGAATTTCTGAAATACCCCAATGTATAGTATAATAATGGTATAAGTGTCATAACTATAAAGGGGAGCCAGATCTGGAATTTTGGGGCAGAAATTCCTTTCGATTTTCTGGATTACGACTCTTTTCCCCCACCTACTTCCTTTCTCTGGTGCATCACAGCAGATTCCACCTTTCCTCCCTTCCCCGTCTTCTGTTATCCACTCCAGCCAGAGAGATGTTGTTCAGTTGTCCACCACTTTCCGCGAGCTGCTGCACAAGACCGCGAGCTGCTACTACTGCACAGAACCGCGAGCTACTGATGTTGGCTGCAATTGTCGGTGACGAGAAGCCCCAATCACGGCGGCGACAGCAGTGGACGACAAGCCCTCGATCTATAGTGGTTGTTTATTCGGTCGATTGGGTAATTTGTTGAAGTTGGAGACATTGGAGGTATGATGATAGTAAGGGCTGAATTGGGGGTTGCAAGTAGTGGTATGAGATGTGTTAAATTAATGCAGGGAGTTGTTCAATTGCCATCGCAGGTTTGTTCGGAATTAGTTGCGAAGTTGGCGAATTTCTATGGCCGTTGTCGTTGAGTTTAAGGCAAGATGATTCTTGCTCATACTTATTTCATATATCTTGTAGTATAATTATTTTCGTATATTGATGTTCAATAACTGATTTTACATTTATCGGTTATATTGATCTAGATTAGAAATCGTAGAGTTAAATGGTAGAATGTGTGGATGTCGGTTGTTTGTTGGATATTGGTTGTTTGTGGGTTATTGGTTTTGTTGTTGATTGATGTTGGATCATTATGCGGTTGATTGTTGTTAGTTGTGGTTGTTGGTTGTTGATTGTTGTTAGTTGTGGTTGTTAGTTATTGATTGTTGTTGGTTGTGGTTGTTGGTTGTTATTGGATTGCTAGTTGTTATTGGTTGATTGTTTGTTTCAGTTATAAGGAGGGCATGACTCCTTATAGCTGGGCCGGGGTGATGATAGCCTCACCCGACCACTTGAGGGTGTGACCTTACGTTGGTTCGGCCACAATTGGATGGTTAGTGTCCCATCTTAAGTCTATCCATGGATAGTATGATTACTTAGGGTGATGATAGTCTCACCCGGTTATGTTTTCGATGTGGTTGAGATTGGGATTGGATGTTTTTAGTACATTAGTGAGTTGCATAGGATTGGTTAAGTACTGGTTACGTAATAGTAGTAGTATATATATTTCCGATGTGTTATTAATTGGCGTTGATTGGATGGTACTATAAACTTTTCCTATGTTCTATTTTTGCTTGATGATTCTTGCTAGTCTTTCATTAGACTAACCAACCTCGGTTTATGTTTCACGGTTGGCTAGTGTATCGGGTCCACCAGTCAACTTGTCTTTGCAGGTTCGGCAGCAGCAAGGGGGTTCTTGATCACAATTTGTCTCCACAGTTAAAGACTTAGTTTTTGGGCATCGGATTTGAAAATGTTTTATTAGCCACATGTTGTTTTGGATGTAAATTGATATTCTGAACTTGATGTAAGGTTTGAATGTTGTTTAAACTAGAAGCAGAGATTTCAATGTTGATAACTTTGTATATTTGGAAATGTTTTAGGTTTTCCTTTCTAAAATCGCCTTATAGACCTTCGGGTCTACGGCACTGTAATACCTTTGGTTCGAGATGTTACAGAAATTGGTATCAGAGCATTTACTTTCAAAAAAAATGTTTTTAAATGTTTGACGTGGAAAAGACTATTCTCTAAAACTGTGAAACAATCGTGTGATCGGAGACCCTTGTTGTTACCCATAGGTAAGTTTGTGTTTGATAAGTTGTCTGCGATGTTTAATGCTGATAAGTAATTACATTGTGTATGCCCCCGAAGCGGGACGTGTTAGAGGTTGAAGGCGTGGGTGTGATAGAGGACGAAACCCTCGGGCTTATTCTCTAGGGGTAGATGTGAGTAGTCCAGTCGCTGATTGTTCTGTAGGTAATCAGCCGAATCCAGAGGAAGTTGCACAAGGAGCCACTCATGCGGGTATTGACCTAGGAACTTAGGTTGTGCTGCAACAAATGGTGACTCAAGCTGTGCAGGCAGCTATGGCACAAGTACCGCCTTATGATGCGGGACAGCCCTTGACATTGACGGAGGCCGAGGAGGAAGAGTCGCTTAGCATTCGGTCAGACGGACCAATTACGAGAGCTCGTGCCAGAGCCATTGCCCACGCGACTACGAGCATTGTCGCTAAAGCATTTGCAAGGAATGGAGCGACTTCAACTTCCACACCTACCGCTGTTATGTGTTCGGTGGCCACTTATCAAGAGGAGTAGTCATAAACATTATTAGACATCTTGGGAATTGTTTTTATTTGTTTACTCTCGTATTTTGCATTATTACTATTTTTGGGCATTAGGAAAGTTACTATCTTCGGTAACTTAGGAGCCTTTATATTGAAACTTGGAACCCTAATTTTAGCACGTTGAATTGAAGCAAGCCTTGTTGTGAGAATTTATCCACTCCTTGCTCAACGTCAACCCTAACCCTAGTTCTCTTTGCACTGCTCTCACGTGTTTCTCTCCTATTCGATTCCCCTGCTATTCGAATTGATCTGCTGGTCGGAGTTACTATTGCTTCGCCGGCGTTGAAGTCGATCTTCCTCTCCGGTCTGTTCCAGTCGCAAGCATCGTCCTCAACCAAGTTGTCCAATTTCAGTCGTTCCTGTTCGTTGTTGTTTGGACGTGAAATCACTACTGGGTACAAACAATTAATTAGTAAATCTCCATTTGCTAATTAGTTGTTAGTTTCATCCTTCGTTCATCGCTGCTTGGTCGAGAATTCACGACCGCGTACAAAAATTATTTAGTAAATCATCATTTGCTAATTAATTTTCGATATCAACCTTCGTTCATCACACAGAGTCAATCCTTATCCGTGTCCTACCTAGATCCGTCCCAAGCGAAGCCATTTCAAGGGGGGGTTTTCGCATCAACTCGGTCCAGAACTCGGCCGAGTTCTGGACCGAGTCAGGGACTGCTCCTCCACCTTCTTCTGGCGATCCTTCGAGTGCGATCAAGGGTCGATGTGAACGTCATTTGCTTATGGCACGCTCGCGGGACCTCTCTCCAATTGTTCAGGGACGTTCTCCTTGTATTTTATTGGTTCCAAATGCGTGTTTTTCGGTTTTAAAGAATGTCGATGAGCTACCCACTTCTGTGATTTCTCTTTTGCAGGACTTCACGGACGTCATGCCCGATGAGTTGTCAGACGGTCTACCTCCTATTCGTGGGATTGAGCACTAGATTGATTTGGTGCCGGGCGCCTCCTTACCCAATCGTGCGGCATACAGGGCGAGCCCGGAGGAGACTAAAGAACTTCAACGACAAGTTACCGACCTCTTGGACAAGGGCTACATTCGTGAAAGCCTAAGTCCTTGCGGTGTCCCGGTAATCCTCGTACCGAAGAAGGAGGGCTCATGGAGAATGTGCATGGACTGCAGAGCCATCAATCAAATCACGGTGAAGTACCGTCATCCAATCCCTCGCCTTGATGATATGCTGGACGAGTTGCATGGGGCCACATTATTTTCAAAGATCGGTCTTAGGAGTGGCTACCACCAAATCCGCATGAAGGAAGGCGACGAATGGAAGACGGCATTCAAGACGAAGCATGACCTTTATGAGTGGCTAGTCATGCCGTTCGGACTCATCAACGCACCGAGCACTTTTATGAGGTTAATGAATCACGTCCTTCTTCATTTTTTGGGGAAGTTTGTGGTTGTTTATTTTGATTATATTTTAGTGTACAGTCGGTTGTTGCATGAGCATGTTTTACACCTTAGACAGGTTCTAGAATGCCTTCGGAACGAGCAATTATATGCCAACTTGGCAAAATGTGTGTTTTGCTCGGACACAATGATTTTTCTAGGATTTGTTGTTTCTAAGGATGGGCTGCGGGTTGATGAAGAAAAGGTCCGTGCCATCAAGGAGTGGCCTACCCCAACTACACCGACCATGGTTCGATCTTTCTTGGGGTTGGCTGGCTTCTACAGGCGCTTTGTGCGCGATTTCAGCTCCATTTTCGCGCCTCTACATGAGTTGACAAAGAAAGGCGCCACCATTACTTGGGAACCAAAGCATGAGGTAGCATTCAGAGTGCTAAAAGACCGCCTATGCCATGCACCATTACTACAGCTGCCGGACTTCAACAAGGCCTTTGAGGTTGAGTGCGACGCCTCCAACATTGGAATCGGTGGGGTGCTTCTCCAGGAGCGCCAACCCATCGTGTACTTCAGTGAGAAATTGTCAGGTGCTACACTTAACTATTCTACTTTTGATAAAGAACTGTATGCTCTTATCAGGGTGTTGAAGACGTGGTAGCATTACTTGTGGCCAAAGGAATTCATTATCCATACCGATCATGAGGCCTTGAAGTACCTTAAGCATCAAACCACACTCGGACGTCGGCATGCGAGATGGGTAGAATTCATGGAGACTTTTCCCTATGTGGTGATGCATAAGAAAGGTAAGGAGAATGTGGTAGTTGACTCCCTTTCTCGCAGGTACGTCCTCTTGTCTTCCCTTGATGCTTCAGTCTTTGGTGTTTCATTCATTAAAGAATTGTATTCGCATGATACTTTCTTTAAATCTATTTATGAGACTTGCGCATCTCAGGGCTCCTTATATTCCTACTTCCTTGACCATGGGTACCTTTATAAGGGTGGAAAGCTATGCATACCATCTTCTTCTATTAGGGAACTCTTAGTTAAGGAGGCACATGAGGATAGGGCACATTTTGGCATTGCCAAAACTGTAGCAGCCCTTAAAGAGCATTTTTATTGGCCCAACATGACTAACCAGGTCACTAGGTTTTGCAATGCTTGTGTCACTTGCCATAGGGCCAAGTCTAGATCCAGTCCCTCACTATACACCCCTTTACCTATACTTGACCGTCCTTGGGAGGACATATCTATGGATTTTGTGATGGGGTTGCCTAGATCTAAGAAGGGGAGGGACTCTATTTTTGTCGTGGTTGATAGGTTCTCGAAGATGGCACATTTTTTACCATGTAAGGGCACTAACAATGCTGCGGATTGTGCTTCACTTTTCTTCGACAATGTTGTGCGTTTACATGGTATACCGCGTTCTATTGTTAGCGATAGGGACGTGAAATTTGTTAGCCATTTTTGGAGGACTTTATGGGGTAAGCTAGATACCAATCTCTTATTCTCTACTAGCTACCACCCGCAGACTGATGGCCAGACCGAGGTGACCAACCGGACCGTAGGGACTTTGCTTAGGACCATGCTTAGGACCAACCCGCGCCGTTGGGAGGACTTACTACCTTTTGTTGAGTTCTCTTATAACAGGTCTGTCCATTCCGCGATGAACATGTCGCCATTTGAGGTGGTGTACGGCCGGAACCCGCTATCGCCGCTGGACTTGGTGCCACACCCGCTGAAGGATGGTGATCATGTATGTGGAGCTGCTCGGGCGGAGATGATACAGGAGCTGCATGCTAGGACAAAGGAGCAGCTGGAGAGGAGAGCCCGGCAGCTGGAGCAGAAGGCCAACAAGGGCCGGTGTCGCGTCACTTTCGTGCCCGGGGACCTTGTTTGGTTGCATTTGAGGAAGGATCGGTTTCCTTCAAAGAGACGATCAAGCTCGACCAGAGAGGTGATGGCCCGTTCAAGGTTTTGGAAGCTTACGGCCCCAATGCCTACAAGCTTGAGCTTCCCGCAGAATATGGAGTTCACAACACCTTCAACATTGGAGACCTCTCTCCCTACACACCGCCAGACCTTGACATCGACGAATCGGGGACGATTCGAGGCCAAGAAGGGGAGAATGATGCGGGACAGCCCTTGACATTGACGGAGGCCGAGGAGGAAGAGTCTCTTAGCATTCGGTCAGACGGACCAATTACGAGAGCTCGTGCCAGAGCCATTGCCCACGCGACTACGAGCATTGTCGCTAAAGCATTTGCAAGGAATGGAGCGACTTCAACTTCCACACCTACCGCTGTTATGTGTTCGGTGGCCACTTATCAAGAGGAGTAGTCATAAACATTATTAGACATCTTGGGAATTGTTTTTATTTGTTTACTCTCGTATTTTGCATTATTACTATTTTTGGGCATTAGGAAAGTTACTATCTTCGGTAACTTAGGAGCCTTTATATTGAAACTTGGAACCCTAATTTTAGCATGTTGAATTGAAGCAAGCCTTGTTGTGAGAATTTCTCCACTCCTTGCTCAACGTCAACCCTAACCCTAGTTCTCTTTGCACTGCTCTCACATGTTTCTCTCTTGTTCGATTCCCCTGCTATTCGAATTGATCTGCTGGTCGGAGTTACTATTGCTTTACCGGCGTTGAAGTCGATCTTCATCTCCGGTCGGTTCCAGTCGCAAGCATCGTCCTCAACCGAGTTGTCCAATTTCAGCCGTCGTTCCTGTTCGTTGTTGTTTGGACGTGAAATCACTACTGGGTACAAACAATTAATTAGTAAATCTCCATTTGCTAATTAGTTGTTAGTTTCATCCTTCGTTCATCGCTGCTTGGTCTAGAATTCACGGCCGCGTACAAAAATTATTTAGCAAATCATCATTTGCTAATTAATTGTCGATATCAACCTTCGTTCATCACACAAGAGTCGATCCTTATCCGTGTCCTACCTAGATCCGTCCCAAGCGAAGCCATTTCAAGGGGGGTTTTTCGCATCACCTTAACAGCAGCCAGCGCCGGTTGCTCAGCCAGATCATGTTGGACAACGACAAGATGAACCTCAGGTATCGAAGGGTGTTTGATGTCCAAAGAGTGAGAAGGTAACGATTGCAGCTTACTACCTTATTGATGATACTAGTGACTAGTGGGACTCCAATGCCACGAGTCTATGAGATAAAGAGAGCTGATGATAACAATGCGCCTGTGACTACGGGAAGAAGACAGTTACTATAATGACAGATGAGAGTTTAGTGCATGTGTTCGATGGTCATGATCCTAGAGACTCTGGCAGAATTGTTAGTACGATAACAGTTGTAAACTGTTAAGACAAGGTTGTGCCGGTTATGTGTGTTATGCCTTAGAAGATAGAATGGATGAAGTAAGGTTAGACGAGATCCCCATCGCTCGCGAACATCCAGATGTATTTCCGGAGAAACTGATGGGACTAGCACTGAGACGTTATGTTGATTTCACTATTGAACTGGAACCAAGAACTGCCCCGATTTCCCGAGCTTTATACCAGATGGCACCGGTAGAAATGCTAGAATTGAGGAAACAGTTAGAGGAGTTGTTGAGTGAGGCTTTGTTAGGCCAAGTGCATCTTCTTGGAGTGCGCCTGTGTTGTTTGTTAAAAAGAAGGATGGTTCCCTTCGACTTTGCATCGACTATAGGGAGTTGAATAATGTGACAGTCAAGAATAAGTATCCGCTTCCTCGTATTGATGACTTGTTGGATCAATTGCAAGGAGCTACAGTGTCTTTAAAGATTGACTTGAGATCAGGGTATCCTCAGCTTAGGATTCGAGGGGAGAATATTCATAATACTGCCTTCAAAACTAGGTACGGTTACTATAAATTTGTGGTGATGCCTTTCGGGTTGACTAATGCTTCCGCGGGTTTCAAGGACTTAATGAACCGATGTTTTAGAGAGTACTTGGATCATTTTGTAGTGGTTTTTATTGATGATATTCTAGTATACTCTCGGAGTAAGGAGGACCATGAAACTCACCTCAGAGCAGTACTTGACGTGTTGAGGCGACAAAAGTTATTTGCAAAGCTGTCAAAATGCGACTTTTGGTTACCTAAGGTGGCATTTCTTGGCCATGTGATCTCTAGCGAGGGTGTGATGGTAGATCCGCAGAAAACGGAAGCAGTAGCCAATTGGAAACCACCTCAGAATGTTAGGGAAGTAAGGAGTTTTCTCGGATTGGCGGATTAATACCGACGGTTTGTGGAAGGATTTTCTAAGATTGTACAACCGCTAACCAACCCGTTACGTAAGGCTACGAAGTTTAAATGGGACATGAGGTGTCGGGAGAGTTTTGAAGAGCTCAAGATGCGTTTGACTAGTGCGTCAGTGTTAGCTTTACCATAGGGAACAGAAGGGTTTGCCGTTTACAGTGATGCTTCTAAGGAAGGTATGGGTTGCGTTCTAATGAAGAATGGAAAGGTTATAGCATATGCATCTCGCCAACTTAAACCACATGAAGCCAACTATCCTACCTACGATCTGGAGCTTACAGCCATAGTTTTTGCCCTCAAGATTTGGCAACATTATCTGTATGGGGTAAGCTGCCCAATTTTCACTGATCACAAGATCCTGAAGTATATCTTCACTCAGAAAGAACTGAATTTGAGACAGGTGGTTAGAGCTGATTAAGGATTATGATGTAGACATATGCTACCATCCAGGAAAGGCCAACGTAGTAGCAGATGCCTTGAGTTAGTGAGGGGTGAAATTGAAATTTGGTCTGAGAAGGAACGGATGCAGCTGAATGTGATGGAAGTCCACTCAACACTAATAGAGTTGATCAAGGAGAATCAATCGCAGGACCCAGTATTGAATAAGTTATGCAGTGAAGTTGCTCAAGGAAAGGCGCCCGGATTTCTCATTCATGAGGATGGGACATTACGGTTTCAGAATCGATTATGTGTGCCAGTTGACAAGGAGCTCAGAGAGTTAATTCTCAAGGAAGGTCACTCTTCAGCATATTCAGTACACCCTGGAGCCAGTAAGATGTACAAGGATTTGAGACAGAATTATTGGTGGAGTGACATGAAGCGAGAAGTTGCTGAGTATGTGTCGAGGTGTTTGACATGTCAACAAATTAAGATTGAGTACCAGAGACCAGCTGGAGAATTACAACCGCTTCATATTCCTGAATGGAAGTGGGAAGACATCACGATGGATTTGGTTGTTGGTCTTCCTAGATCACGAAAGAGGAATGATGCAATATGGGTCATTGTGGATCTGATGTGACTACGTCGCATCATGAACAAGACTCAAGCCATTCAAGCCATGAAGAGTCAAGCGTCGTCGTCGCCGCGCCTAGGGCATCCGAGCTAGGGCATGGAAGTTGGCCCGGCGATTCTCACAACTCTCTGTGCCATCTTTTGGGGGATGACTCCACTGGTCCTCTAGGAGATATTGAGCACAAGAATGCCTATGAAACTGGCGTGGAAGCAAGGAAGTGCCGCACACCTATGGTAGGCACAAGGGAGGTCGGCGCTCGGGTCTTTCCGGGGCGAATCACTCGGGCTCGGGCTCGAGCATTGCAAGAGGGACTCCAGGCTGGCTTGATGACCATGGGAGCGCCGAGACAAATGGAAGAGAAGGCCATGTGTGCCTTGGTGCAACAACCGGGCTAGGCGCAAGGTTTCCTTAAGCCATGTGGGGCTTGATTTGAAGAGGCATTTAATGCCGATTTTGTGTGGGTCTTCATGAAATTTTCTACCTTAGTTATTGGCTATGTGATGGTTAAATTTCATCATTAAAATTTGGGTATATAAGGGATAGCCGGCCCTTGTTTTCATTATGCAAAACTTGAACCTAAAACCTTGTTTTTCTCTCTCGTTTTTCAATGGAGTTTTCTGCAGAATTTTAGTGTTTCTTTTCATCTCTTAGATAGCTTCAAATCCAGGTTGTGAGTAATATCAACCCCCGTGCAAGGATCTCCTTTGGTGCGTCATATCCAAAGCAATTTCCTTCACTAGTTCTTACAAGGCGAGGTGCGTCATATCCAACCCTTGTGAGTCCATATCCCATTCGACTTTGCCCTATATCTCCACATCTCATCCTGCCCTCAATCCACTCTTGAATCACCCCAAGATCATCCAAAGAATCAGCCCAAGGCACGCCCCAATCTGCCCTCAAATCTCTCTCTCACCGGCGCCAAGTTCCTTGCCGGTTGGTGTTGTTGTCTTGCCATTTCCGTGGCTCTTGTGGACTTCCTCGCACCGAAGGCTTCATCCCGATCCTCACGCATCATGTGGTATTAGATCCACGCGAGGTATGTCCTAAATTTGGCTTAGAATTTCAAGTTACAATAGTTGCAAGTGAAGTTCTAGCCGATTGTTGTTTGGCCTTGTTGTTCCATGTGAATTGTGTCTTGATCTTGGACATTTTTCTGCAATTTTCTGGGTTCGTTTTCTGCATATTTCTGAGTGGAGATGAAGGTTGAATGCAGCCATAAAAGATTAGGAGTTGTGGTTTGATGAAAGGTCTTGTGCATTAAATTGTTTCGGTTCCTTTGTGCACTTTCACTTGCCCGAATTTAGTATCATTTGTGACTGACTTTTGGCTGCCTTAAACACATTAAAACAGAACATTTTGAGTCAATAAACCGAGCCTTGTATCCTCTGGACCGCCCTTGCATTTTATGCAATCTTCACTAGCAATGCTTGCCTAGTCTTGTGTTTAGGATACGGGAACGGTTGCCTTGGTTGATTTGTTTTGTTTTGTTTTGTTGCATGCTCATTGTGACTTGTCATTGCTTGTCTCTACTTGTTCAAAAAGAAGCTCAAGAAAAACCCGGTCTAAACAGAAGAGGCCATAGAAAAAAGTGAGCTCATTCGGCTTGTTGTTGCTCTTGAATAAAAAAAAAGAGTGCTCAAGAAAAACCCGGCCTAAATAGGAGAGGCCATAGAAAAAAGTGAGTCAACATAAGAGCCAATTCAGTTTTTAAGTGAAAAAAAAAAGAGTTTTCCAAATCAAGTGCGTACTTAGTAGCTTCCTAGACATAGGTCCGGGCAAGCTAGCTAGTCTTTGATCGCCTAGCCAAACCCTTTCCTAGCCATGACCTACATTCACTTGCATCTTGTTGTGCTTTGAGTTCTAGGTCAGTTTTGGGACTATCTTTGTTTGGCTTAGCATACTACATCTTGTTTGGTTTTGTGTTGTTGCTTTGGTGTTTGGTTGTTTGCAATTGACTAGGGATGGTGGATGATAACCAAGCCGGGAAGGAGCTAGCCACTTCTTCACAAGGGGATGTATCTCCATCCAAGGGAGTAACTTTGCAAGACGTTCAACAAACCTTGCTATCTATCAATGCACGGCTGGAAATTTTAGAGCGCAACCAAGAGGATACAGCTGAGCAATTGCTCCATTTGAGTGTTAACCGTCCTCCAAGTCGTGGCCATGTTGTGCCACCAGTTTCAAGAGAAGTCATTGGGTCCGCTCTTAATAATGTGGACCATGTGCAATTCCGGGAGGAAGCGTCTTCTTCTCATGCTCTGAGGGTGTCATTGGCGCCACAAGGGGCATCTACGGCATACGAAGCGCCACCATTTGTAGCAACCTCGGGGGTAAGTATGTTTAATGATTTTGCTACATTTCCTAATAATATCCCTATTGGTGTTACTAACCTTCCAGGTTATGGAGTTGGAGGCTATGACTCTTATGGGCGATCTCAAGCTACACCTACGCCCACCGCCAACCTTTTCCCTCCACAAATGGCGATGAGGGGACCTCAAGTCCGCGCAGCTTTGCGCCCTCCCATGCCTCCCCAATGTTATGTTCCCCCGGCCTACCATGAAGAAAGGCCACAAGGGAGGGATCAACACCACGGTGTTAAGCTCCATGTGCAAACATTTACGGGATCTTCCAACGTGGATGAATGCCTGGATTGGATGGCCAAAACTGAATCCATCTTCGAGTTCTATGGATATGATGATGCTAGGAAGATTGCCATTGCCGCAATTCACTTCACCGACTTCGCCTATCATTGGTGGCAAGAGGACCAGGCGGAGCGGCGTCACATGGGATATGATCCCATCAGGACTTGGCAAGAGCTCAAGGAAGCTCTTTCGGAGCGTTTTGTGCCAAGGGACTATACCGAGAGAGTGCACGCCAAGCTGGAGCAAGTGCGCCAAGGAAGTCGTACTCCCGATGAGTACTTCAAGGAGCTTCGGACTCTCACCTTCTGATCCGGCCTCCGCTTTCCCAACGGGTATGTTATTTCTAAGTTTATCAATGGCTTGAATTCTGATCTTCGTGCTATTGTTAACATGCAGCATTTCGTCCGTGGTACAAGTATTGAGGAGGTTCTACACTACACGAATCATGTCAACAAGAACCAACCTCAAAGGAGGCAACCGAGCTCCACCTCTCGGCCGTGGCTTTCCTCTACACCTAATGCCACCTCCAACCTACCAAGGAAGCAAGAGTATAGGCGTGAGTTGCCACCCTCGCAGCCTAGGAAAGATGCTCCACCACCTCGGCCAAAGCAAGAAAATGGGGACCGAGCGGGCGACTTCAAATGCTTCAAGTGTCTTGGGCGAGGCCACTATGCCCGGGACTGCCCTAATCAAAGGAAGGTGCTCCTCAATTCTCAAGGTGACTATGAATTTGAAGAGGAACCGGCTGAGCAAGTAGAAGAAGAGCCCGAGGAGCAAGAGGAGGAAGAAGAGCTCCATGTAGTGGCAGCCGTGGGTGAGTGCTTCGTCATCCAAAGAACCTTGTTCATGACGGAGAGCTCCACCACTCCAAGTCAACGGGAAACCATCTTCCATACCCGTTGTGCCATCAAGGATAAAGTATGTAGTGTAATCATCGATGGGGGATCTTGTTGTAACATCATCGATGAGGAGGTAGTTAAGCGATTCTTCATTCCTACTTCTCCCCATCCTATGCCTTACCCTTTGTGTTGGCTCAATTCTAACTCTCCTATTCAAGTTAGGGAAAGGTGTGTTATTTCTTTTGCCATAGGTCCTTATGCGGATGAGGTTGAGTGTCACGTGGTCCCGATGACCGCATGTCACCTTTTGCTTGGAAGGCCCTGGCAATATGATAGGGGCGTTATTCATGATGGTGTCTCCAACGAGTACTCCTTCCACAAGGATGGCAAGAAGGTCACCTTGTACCCCTTGACTCCTCATGAGATCATGCTTGATCATGTGGCCAAGGAGCAGCGGAAAAAGCACCAAGGCCGTGAGGAGAAGAAGAATAAGAAGTTGGCCATTGGTGGTAGCGTAGGCACTTCCAACCAACTCCTTTTGGCCAAGCCTAAGGAAGTTGTCCACGTCATCCGGGGAATTAACACTTGTCTCCTACTCTTATATCATGATGTATATTTGTCTTCTCGAGAGTTGGATGATCTTCCCTCACCTATCTTTCGTCTTTTGCAGGATTATGAGGATCTCTTCTAAGACGAGGTGCCAAGTGGCCTACCACCAATTCGGGGAATAGAACACCAGATCGACTTTGTCTCGGGGGCTACACTACCGAATTGTCCAGCCTATAGGTCCAACCCCGAGGAGGCCAAGGAGCTTCAACGTCAAGTGCAAGAGCTCCTAGACAAGGGCTATGTGCGTGAGAGCCTAAGTCCTTGCACAGTTCCGGTAATTCTTGTCCCTAAAAAGGACGGTACATGGCGTATGTGTGTTGATTGCCGAGCAATCAACAACATAACCATCAAGTACCGCCTCCCTATTCCGCGGCTTGATGATATGCTCGATGAGCTCCACGGTTCAAGTATCTTCTCAAAGATTGACTTGAAAAGTGGCTATCATCAAATCCGGATGTAAGAGGGTGATGAGTGGAAGACGGCGTTTAAAACTAAGTATGGGCTCTATGAGTGGTTGGTTATGACTTTTGGTCTAACCAACGCTCCTAGCACCTTTATGAGGTTGATGAACCATGTCATCCGCTCCTTTCTTGGCAAGTTTGTGGTGGTATACTTTGATGATATCCTAGTGTATAGCCATAACTTGCAAGAGCATGTTGAGCACCTTAGGCAAGTGCTAGATGTCCTAAGGAAAGAGAGCATATTTGCTAACTGTAAGAAATGTCATTTTTGCTCGGATCACGTGGTGTTTCTTGGTTTTGTGGTGTGCAAGGATGGGCTGAAGGTGGATGAAGAAAAGGTCAAAGCCATCCGAGATTGGCCTACTCCCATGACCATGACGCAAGTTAGAAGCTTCCTAGGGTTGGCGGGCTTCTACCGGCAGTTTGTGAGGGACTTTAGCTCCTTAGCTTCGCCCCTCACCGAGCTCACTAAGAAGAACGTCCCCTTCAGGTGGGAGGGACCTCAAGAAGACGCCTTCAACATCCTCAAGGCGAAGCTCACACAAGCACCTCTCCTTGCCTTGCCTGATTTCAACAAGATGTTCGAAATTGAGTGTGATGCATCGAGCATTGGCTTGGGCGGCGTGCTTATGCAAGAAGGAAAACCCGTGGCGTATTTCAGCGAGAAATTAGGTGGGGCTGAGCTGAATTACCCCACCTATGACAAAGAATTGCTCGCCCTTGTCCGGGTTCTCAAGGTGTGGCAACACTACTTATTGCCGCGTGAGTTTGTGATCCATTCCGACCACGAGGCGCTGAAATATCTCAAGGGGCAAAGCAAGCTCAACAAGTGCCATGCCAAGTGGGTCGAATTTATTGAATCCTTCCCTTATGTCATCAAGCATAAGAAGGGTAAGGACAACGTCGTCGCCGACGCCCTTTCTAGGAGGTATACACTTCTTTCCCTTCTTGATGCTAAGTTGCTTGGATTTGCTTTTATGCGTGAATTATATGTGGATGATGCTGATTTCCATGATATTTTTCAAGCATGCGTAGCTAAGGGGAGTAAGGACCAATTCTACTTGCATGATGGCTTTTTGTTTAAGGGTCCTAGATTGTGTGTGCCTAAGGGATCTATTCAGCATTTGCTAGTGCAAGAGGCCCACAGTGGTGGTCTCATGGGGCACTTTATGGTAATGAAAACTTTGCATGTCCTTAGGGAGCATTTCTATTGGCCACGCATGCTTAAGTCCGTTGAGAAATTTTGTGCTTCATGTGTGACTTGTTTGCGTGCCAAGTCCAAGGTACCACCGCATGGTTTGTACACTCCCCTTCCTATTCCACAAGTTCCTTGGGAAGACATTTCCATGGATTTTGTGTTGGGATTACCTTGATCTAAGAGGGGGAGGGACTCCATATATGTTGTGGTAGATCGGTTCTCGAAAATGGCTCATTTTATCGCATGCCACAAAACTGATGATGCATCTCATGTAGCTAGTCTTTTCTTTGATAATATTGTGAGATTGCATGGAGTTCCTAGGTCAATTGTTTCAGATCGTGATGTCAAATTTCTGAGCTATTTTTGGAAGACACTTTGGGCTAAGTTGGGCACAAAGTTGCTTTTCTCCACCACTTGTCCTCCACAAACGGATGGACAAACCGAGGTAGTGAATCGTACCCTTGGTTCTCTTTTGCGCTCTCTTTTGTCTACTAACTTGCGCAGGTGGGAAGAGTGCCTAGCCTTCATAGAATTTGCATACAACTGTTCGGTGCATTCGGCCACCAAGAAGACTCCTTTTGAGGTGGTTTATGGGTGTAACCCCATTACACCACTTGATTTGATGCCTTATGCAACTAAGGACCGGGAGAGTCGTGAAGGACTTGATCATGCTGCTAGGATCAAGAAGCTTCACGAGGATACACGCCTTCAATTGGAGAGGCGCACAATGCAATACGTGCGTCAAGCTAACAAGGGGCATAAGGAGGTCATTTTTTAGCCCGGCGACCTCGTATGGGTGCACTTGAGGAAGGAGCATTTTCCTTCACTTCGGAACTCCAAACTCAAGCCAAGGGGTAATGGTCCTTTTCAGGTTTTGGAGCGAATCAATGATAATGCTTACAAGATCGAGTTGCCACCAAGCTATGGCGTTCATGAGGTATTCAACGTATCCAATCTTGCACCTTTCTTTCTTGACAATGATGATGAATTTCAGGATCAAGATTCGTGGGCGAATCCTTTTCAAGAAGGGGAGGATGATGTGACTACGTCGCATCATGAACAAGACTCAAGCCATTCAAGCCATGAAGAGTCAAGCGCCGTCGTCGCCGCGCCTAGGGTATCCGAGCTAGGGCATGGAAGTTGGCCCGACGATTCTCACAACTCTCCGAGCCATCTTTTGGGGAATGACTCCACTGGTCCTCTAGGAGATATTGAGCACAAGAATGCCTATGAAACTGGCGTGGAAGAAAGGAAGTGCCGCACACCTATGGTAGGCACAAGGGAGGCCGGCGCTCGGGTCTTTCCGGGGCGAATCACTCGGGCTCGGGCTCGAGCATTGCAAGAGGGACTCCAGGCTGCCTTGATGACCATGGGAGCGCCGAGGCAAATGGAAGAGAAGGCCATGTGTGCCTTGGTGCAACAACCGGGCTAGGCGCAAGGTTTCCTTAAGCCATGTGGGGCTTGATTTGAAGAGGCATTTAATGCCGATTTTGTGTGGGTCTTCATGACATTTTCTACCTTAGTTATTGGCTATGTGATGGCTAAATTTCAGCATTAAAAGTTGGGTATATAAGGGATAGCCGGCCCTTGTTTTCATTATGCAAAACTTGAACCTAAAACCTTGTTTTTCTCTCTCGTTTTTCAATGGAGTTTTCTGCAGAATTTTAGTGTTTCTTTTCATCTCTTATAGAGCTTCAAATCCAGTTTGTGAGTAATATCGACCCCCGTGCAAGGATCTCCTTTGGTGCATCATATCCAAAGCAATTTCCTTCACTAGTTCTTACAAGGCGATGTGCGTCATATCCAACCCTTGTGAGTCCATATCCCATTCGACGTTGCCCTATCTCTCCACCTCTCATCCTACCCTCAATCCACTCTTGAATCACCCCAATATCATCCAAAGAATCAGCCCAAGGCGCGCCCCAATCTGCCCTCAAATCTCTCTCTCGCCGGCGCCAAGTTCCTTGCCGGTTGGTGTTGTTGTCTTGCCATTTCCGTGGCTCTTGTGGACTTCCTCGCACCGAAGGCTTCATCCCCATCCTCACGCATCAGGATCGCTTAACGAAGTCTTCACATTTTATACCCATCAAGATTACTTAGAAGCCAGAGAGATTAGCAGAATTATTCTTAAGGGAGATAGTTAGGTTGCATGGTGTTCCCAAGACCATTGTGTCTGACAGAGATGGGCGATTTGTGTCTCATTTTTGGAAGTCCTTGCATGCAGCCATGGGGACACAACTGAGATTCAGCACATCCTTTCATCCTCAAACTGATGGTCAGTCTGAAAGAACAATCCAAACCTTGGAGGATATGCTTCGAGCTTATGCTTTGGAGTGGTTAGGAAATTGGGAAGACAGATTGCATCTGGTGGAATTTACGTACAATAATAGTTGGCATGCGACGATCCAGATGGCACCTTATGAAGCTCTGTATGGTCGTCGATATAGATCGCCACTGTGTTGGGATGATATGACTGATGCCGTTTTAGTTGCTCCCGAACTTTTGCAGAAGACTAAGGACGACATTAAGGTGATTCGTCAGAGATTGTTGTCAGCTCAGAGTAGACAGAAGTCGTACGTAGATATTCGTAGACGACCCTTAGAATTCAATGTTAGGGACCATGTGTTTGTTAAAGTCTCGCCGACTAAAGGAGTGTTCAGATTTGGGAAACAAGGTAAGTTGAGTCCTCGTCATATTGGTCCCTTCGAGGTTCTGAAGAGAGTTGGCATTGTAGCTTACCAAGTGGCGTTGCCGCCAAAAATGAGTGGAATGCATGATGTGTTTCATGTGTCACAGTTGAGGAAATATGTGTATCATCCGACTCATGTTCAGAGATTTGAGGAGATAGAGTTTCAACCTGATCGCACATGTGAGGAATTACACGTAAGAATTCTAGCTGTTGATCAGAAGAAATTGAGGAATAAGGTCATTTCTTTGGTGAAAGTCTTATGGTCTAAGCACGGAACGACAGAAGAGACTTGGGAACTGGAGTCAGTCATGCGAGACAAATACCTGAACCTGTTTTGATCTTAGTTTCGAGGACAAAACTCCTATAAGGGAGGGAGAATGAAATACCCCAATGTATAGTATAATAATGGTATAAGTGTCATAACTATAAAGGGGAGCCAGATCTGGAATTTTAGGGCAGAAATTCCCTTCGGTTTTCTAGATTACGACTATTTTCCCCCGCCTCGTTCCTTTCTCTGGTGCATCACAACAGATTCCACCTTTCCTCTATTCCCCATCTTCTGTTATCCACTCCAGCCAGAGAGTTGTTGTTCAGTTGTCCACCACTTTCCGCGAGCTGCTGCACAAGACCGCGAGCTGCTGCTGCTGCACAGAACTGTGAGCTATTGTTGTTGGCTGCAATTGTCGGTGACGAGAAGCCCCAATCACGGCGGCGACAGTAGTGGACGACAAGCCCTCGATCTGTAGTGGTTGTTTATTCGGTCGATTGGGTAATTTGCTGAATTTGGAGACATTGGAGGTATGATGATAGTAAGGGCTGAATTGGGGGTTGCAAGTAGTGGTATGAGATGTGTTAAATTAATGCAGGGAGTTGCTCAATTGCCATCGCAGGTTTGTTCGGAATTAGTTGCGAAGTTGGTGAATTTCTAGGGTCGTTGTCGTTGAGTTTAAGGCAAGATGATTCTTGCTCATACTTATTTCATATATCTTTTAGTATAATTATTTTCGTATATTGATGTTCAATAATTGATTTTACATTTATCGGTTATATTGATCTAGATTAGAAATCGTAGAGTTAAATGGTAGAATGTGTGGATGTCGGTTGTTTGTTGGATATTGGTTGTTTGTGGGTTATTGGTTTTATTGTTGATTGATGTTGGATCATTATGTGGTTGATTGTTGTTAGTTGTGGTTGTTGATTGTTGATTGTTGTTAGTTGTGGTTGTTAGTTGTTGATTGTTGTTGGTTGTGGTTGTTGGTTGTTATTGGATTACTAGTTGTTATTAGTTGATTGTTTGTTTCGGTTATAAGGAGGGCATGACTCCTTATAGCTAGGCCGGGGTGATGATAGCCTCACCCGACCACGTGAGGGTGTGACCTTACGTTGGTTCAAGGCCACAATTGGATGGTGAGTGTCCCATCTTAAGTCTATCCATGGATAGTATGATTACTTAGGGTGATGATAGTCTCACCCGTTTATGTTTTCGATGTGGTTGAGATTGGGATTGGATGTTTTTAGTATATTAGTGAGTTGCATAGGATTGGTTAAGTACCGGTTACGTAATAGTAGTAGTATATGTTGGGCATGGCTTCCCCTTGGAGAATGGGTCGAGTAAATCAAGCCCAAGCCCACGATAGATCGGAAGAACAAGGGAAAATCCCAGAGGAGGCGTCGAGACTTCTCTGGACGAATGCCCTCCGACAGGATCGCAAGAATCTCGCCATACATTAAATGCCCAGATCACGCAACGGCCACAAAATTCAAGCCACCGTAATTACAATGATTTAATGGCATAATCCCCGCCATTACTCTCAGCATTGAAGATAAAATATACGATCAAGACATAACGGTAAGAAAAGTAAAAAGACTTACCATATTTGGACGAAGAGGAAGATAAGAAAGATACAAACACAAATTACGCCACACACAAGCATTCTCGCTCAGAAATACATCAGAACAACATATTTGCTTCAAGCTTAGCTATCCAAGAGTCATCCACGCTGATTCGTCACCGGTCGCAACCTGAAAGCCACCGGTCGAGTCCTACCCAATCTCTTGTCTTACTACGATAAGTTGTATCTCGATTCGATCCGATTAACACGACATCTAATAAAATCATCTCGCTATTCTACATTTATTCTTTGTTTGTCTATTATTTATTTGGTTTGGATTGTTTTCTATCACCCGATCGACTAGTTACCCCGTCTAAGGCGATTTAGGTCATTTGATATTTTCGCCCCAAAACAATTTGGCGCCCATCGTGGGGCAACTTGTCGATCACCCTTCTAAAACTTTCCAACCATGACTATCGACCCACCTACCAACACCGAAGAGCCAAGCCTCGGAGACAACACCCAAGTTCAAGGAAACATTACCCCTACTGAAAATCCTACTCCGACCCAGTTCCAAGAACTTTCCCAGAAAATGGCCACCCTTCAAGAGGAACTAGCCCAACAACGCCAAAAGACTGAAACCTTAGCCGCCTTGTCGACCCAATCCGAGGCCGAGATCGCACAACTAACCCGTGAAAATGAGTCTCTTAAGTCGCAGGTACAATCGATGGCCTCAGGGTCCAGGAACATGCCCATCCATGGCAGCGTTCGAACACGCCTCGACATGGACAACGTCGATCCGACACCTCCGAGTATACGATGGCCCGGACACACAGAGGGTACATCTCGAACTCCTTTTTCTAATCCATTTTTTACTAACAATGTCACCTTTTCCACACCGATCGGGTCGGCAGGGACCCGAATCGACGAACCGCAGGTTACCAATCCGCCAAATGTCCTAGCCCTTTTCCAGCAGATGCTCGACCGACACATGAAGACGATCGACGATCGCTTCAACAGGCTCCCAGGAGTCCCATAACCGATCGAGAGGGAAGCGACCGACGGATTCGAAGAATCCCCGTTCATTGAAGAAATCGCTAGGGTCGAGATCCCCAAGAAGTTTCATCTTCCCAGCATGGCGACATTCGACGGCACTAGCGACCCAGATGACCATATTTCTATATAAACAAAAATTAATGGCTGCATTTGTTTCAAGGGAGAACCGCGAGGCCGTCATGTGCAAAAGCTTTGGCACGACCCTCGCAGGTTCCGCACTAACTTGGTTTATGCGTTTGCCTCAGGGAACGATTGCATCATTTGCGGATCTGGTCAACTCCTTCAAAAGTCAATTCGCCAGTAGTCGGAGGCTCGAAAAGCATTCGAGTGACCTCTACCGAGTCACACAAAGGTATAACGAACCTCTCAGGAATTATCTCAATAGGTACAATAAGGAGAAAGTGGCGATCCCCCACTGCGACGTCACAACCTCCATCAAAGCCTTCAGACAAGGACTGATCAAAGACAGCAACCTTTACGACGAGATTACCAAGTACCCATGCAAAAGCTTCGAAGACGTCCAGGCCAAGACCATGGCCGAGGTAAGATTGGAAGAGGACCGTGAGTCGCATAAATCCCCACGCGGATCCGATCCATCCGATCGAAAAAATCCCTCCGACAACCGTCGAGACAGGCGTCCTTATCCCTATTCTCGTAATCGAAACGAACCAAATCAGGTAAACTCTTTCCAAGACAGGTCACAAGATTGGAGAGACGGTCCGGCGTTGCCTCCTAGAGTCCAGTCTTATAACTTTAACGTTTCCGTGTCGGAGCTCGTCAAGAGTTTCGACAAATATGAAAGAGGTAAGATGGCCCCGAAAGAGCGACCGACCGGACGTCAAGAAGGACATGAGCCGATGGTGCGAGTTCCATGGCGACCATGGGCATTCGACCGACGAGTGCATCATCTTGCGAAAGGAAGTCGCTAGGCTGCTCTCACAGGGGCTCCTGCGCGACGTAATCTCGGAACGGGCAAAAGCTACTATGGAACGACGAGACCAGGTAAAACAGAACAAACCCCCATCTCCCATTCATACAAAAATTGTCAACACTATTTCAGGTGGATCGGACATATGTGGAAACACATACTCCGCGGCTAAGCGGCACGCCAAGGAAAGCAAGGGCGACAAGCCCGAATCATCAGAATTCAAGCTAAAGAAGACTTCCAACCTTTCGACGGTCACATTCGACGAGTCAGACTTCGACGGGTCGGATAGGCACCACGATGGTCTGGTAATCTCTTTATCCATTGGTAATTGCTTAATACGGAGAGTACTAATCGATACAGGGAGTTCGACCAACCTCTTGACCCTTGACGCTCTTAAAGAAATGGGTCTAACTGAGAACGACATAATCAAGAAGTCGACCCCACTGGTCGGGTTTAGCGGTGAGGTCAAGCATACGACTTGCGAAATCATTCTAACCACATACGCTGGAGGAATCAACCAACAGGTGAAATTCTTAGTCCTAGACTGTCCGTCTCCCTATAATTGTATTCTTGGCAGGCCATGGATACACGCTATGAAGGCAGTACCTTCAACATATCATCAAGTCATCAAATTCCCCACTGAATGGGGAGTCCAAGAAATCAAAGGAGATCAAAGGACCGCTAAGGAGTGCTACGTCGCTTCTATGAAGAGCGTAGTCAAACACAAGACCGCATAGCAACCACAGAGCGGCGAAGGACCTAGTCGGTACGTCGAACCAGAAATGGAAAAACTCGATGAGATCGCACTAGATCCTTCAAAGCCAGATCAAACGGTAAGGGTCGGGTCGGACTTGGATGACTCGACCAGACAACAACTCCTTGACTTTCTCAAGACCAATGCCGACTGTTTTGCATGGTCGCATGAGGATATGGTCGGAATATCTCCAAACATTATTACTCATAAATTAAATGTGGATCCATCTCATCCTCCTGTCAAGCAAAAACGCAGGAAGTTCGCCCCCGAGCAGAACAAGATAATCGACGACGAAGTCAAAAGCTTATTGGAAACAGGAAAAATAAGAGAGGTCCACTACCCTGAATGGCTAGCCAACGTGGTCGTAGTCCAGAAGAAGAATGGCAAATGGAGAGTCTGCATCGACTTCACAGATCTCAACAAAACTTGTCCCAAGGACTCATTCCTACTACCCCACATCGATGCCATGGTCGACGCCACAGCAGGGCACGAAATTCTTACTTTCATGGACGCTTTCAGCGGCTACAATCAAATCCTCATGGAACCCGACGATCAGGAAAAAACAGCATTCGTCACTAGCCAAGGTATCTACTGCTACAAAGTAATGCCCTTTGGCCTAAAAAATGCAGGGGCTACCTATCAGCGACTAGTCAACAAAATGTTCAAAGATCAAATCGGAGACACGATGGAAGTCTACATAGACGACATGTTGGTCAAGTCCAAAAAGAAGGAAGATCACATAAACCATCTACGCGACAGCTTCGAGGTGCTCAAAAGGTACAACATGAAACTAAACCCTACTAAATGCTCCTTCGGAGTGTCGTTAGGAAAATTCTTGGGGTACATGGTGACACAAAGAGGAATAGAAGCCAGCCCAGAACAGATCAAGGCTCTCATCAACCTTCGATCCCCCCGATGCATCAAAGACGTACAGAAACTTATAGGTCGGATAGCAGCTCTGAACAGATTCATCTCCAAATCGTCCGACAAGTGCAAACCCTTCCACGACACTCTCAAGAAGAACAAATCCTTTCAATGGACGGGAGAACACGAAGCAGCATTCCAGAACTTAAAAGAGTACGTGGCCAGTCCTATGTTGCTGACCAAACCTAAAGGCGACGAGCCCTTATTTCTATATCTTGCAGTGTCAGAATCAGCCGTAAGTGCAGTATTGGTCAGAGAAGAAGATGGCAAGCAGTCACCAATATACTACGTCAGTCGGACGCTGTTGCCAGCCGAAACGAGGTATTCGTCACTTGAAAAGCTCGTGCTATCATTGGTAATGGCTTCGAACAAACTCAAACCGTATTTCGAATTCTATACTATTACTGCTCGCACTAATCATCCCATGAGAGCTATCATGAGGAAACCTGAGTTCACAGGACGAATGACTAAATGGGCTATACACCTCAGCGGTTACGACATCGAATATGAGCCCAGGACAGCGATCAAGTCGCAAGCCTTAGCCGACTTTGTGGACGATTTCAGTCCGACCCTAGAGCAAGAAGCCACAAGAGAAACGACGCAACTACTCGCCACGAATGAAACAAGCACATGGGAGCTCCACACAGATGGAGCGTCAAACGCCAGAGGATCGGGGCTAGGGGTCGTACTGAAATCGCCGCAAGGGGACAAGATAGCTCAGGCCGTCAGATGTGAGTGGGACGCAACTAACAACGAAGCTGAGTATGAGGCACTCATATTCGGACTCATCCTGGCTCGCGACCTAGGGGTCTGAGAGATCGAAGTCATTTGCGACTCCCTTCTAGTCGTGAACCAGATACAAGGGTCGTACAGCGCTAAAGACGTCAGAATGATAGCCTACCTCGAGGTAGCAAAGAAGCTGATCGGACAATTCCAAGCATTCGACATCAGACAGGTACCCAGGGATCTTAACTCCCAAGCTGATGCACTCACCAACCTAGGGTCCGCCTTGGACCCGAAAGAATTTCCGTACATACCATTGGCCCACATCATGACGCCAGCCGTCCCAAGGACATCCGTCGAGTCAACAACACCGCTTGAAGAACTCGTCGCCATGGAAATAGGCGACCGACCAGAAGAAGACATCGTCGACACCAATGACGACTGGATGTTACCTTACATCAGATGGTTAAAAGACGGCATTCTACCCGACGACAAGACAGAAGCAAAAAGGCTCAAGGTACAAGCACTCTCTTACGATATCATAGAAAACATCTTGTACAAAAGATCCATTACAGGGCTACTCCTACGATGCCTCAAGACCCCAGAAGTCGGACGTATCTTGCAATCGTTACACGAAGGAGAGTGTGGCAACCACACCGGCGGACGAAGCCTCTCGGGAAAAGCCCTACGAAACGGATACTATTGGCCAACGATGAAAAAAGACGCTGTGGAATACACCAAGAAGTGCGACGCCTGTCAGCGGCATGCACCCGTCCATCATCAACCCTCAGAGCTCCTCCATCCGACTCTGGCTCCATGGCCCTTTATGAGGTGGGGAATGGACATTGTCGGGAAGCTTCCGCCCGCGTCGGGACAAAGAGTTTTCTTCCTTGCCATGACGGACTACTTTTCTAAATGGATCGAAGCAGAAGCCTACAGAGAGGTAAAGGATCAACATGTCATTTCATTCATAAAATGCAATATCTTGTGCATATTTGGCATCCCATCAGAAATCGTGTGCGACAATGGCTCCCAATTCGACAGTCATAAGACTCGAGCCTTCTGCGACCAATGGAACATCAAATTGGTCACGTCCACACCTCGGTATCCGCAATCCAACGGACAAGCCGAATCCATCAACAAAATCATTATCAACAACCTCAAGAAATGTCTCACTGGGGCTAAAGGCAAATAGGCAGACGAACTCCCACTCATTCTCTGGTCCGACAGGACCACTCCAAAGAATGCGACCGGACAATCACCTTTCTCTCTCGTCTACGGGAGTGAGGCGGTCATCCCGGCCGAGTTACTGGTTCCGACCGCTCATTGCAACCTTCAGACAAACGAGCAAAACGACATCGAACTAGCACACAACCTGGACACAGTGGACGAGATCAGAGAAAGAGCCCGAATCAGGATGGTCAGATTTCAACAACAGGTCGCAAGGAGTTACAATAAGAACGTCCGGATCAAGGCATTCAAGGTCGGAGACTGGGTCCTAAGGAAAACTTTCCAGAACACCAAGAACCCATCCGACAGAAAGCTAGCACCACAATGGGAAGGACCTTACTTAATCACCGAAGTAGTCGAACAAGGAGCATACCAATTAGAAGACAAGGACGGACGACCGATCCCGAGAAGTTGGAATGCAGCACATCTAAAGCTATACCATTTCTGAACCAACGAGGTAAAAACATCACACAATTTTATACATTGCTATCAATCGCATATACATCGCTATCTATCGCATATACATCGCTATCTATCGCATATGCATCGCTATCTATCGCATATACATCGCTATCTATCGCATATACATCGCATCTTATCGCATGTACATCGCTATCTTCTTTTACATGTTATCACCTGACACTAAGCGAGGACTTCCTCCTTACAAAAACACAAATGCAGAACAGCATTTACATTGGATCCAGTCATCCGCAAAAAGCGCTTACATTACATTACACGATCGATCGGAACACGGGGAGATGACAACACAGGCACGTCGGCACACCGTCTACCTTACACAAAACATAAGGTATAACACCTTATTACATTTACGCAATAAAACATATTGCTTACCTTCCCGGCATACAGTCATGACTAACACACATACGAACATTCACAGGCCTGTTCTACACACATACATACGGGGAGCCCCACTCGACGGAGCACACGGGCGAAACCGACACATCAAACACAAAACGTCATCGACAGTTCTCTTGAACGTCTAACGACATGTACAAAACAAGCAAACGTACGATCTTATATGTAAAGACAAATTGCATTAAATAAAAGTACTAGCATTTTTATACAAATACGCGACCCGCGATGGTGGACGGGTCGCCAAAACACATTGTCTGCCTATACATCTGTAGGACTTTACCAACATTCATTCAGAAATATCATGCACCCGCGATGGTGGACGGGTCGCCAAAACACATAATATTCAAACCCACACACAGGTGGGGCAAACGAAGTCAAACTACGCAAAGAAAACAAATCAGGCGTCAGGGACAATGGCATTACCTTCGGCAGGGGCTGGCTCTAGAGAGGCTATCTCGTCAGTCGGCTTGACATCGCCAGAGTGGGCCTCGTCCTCGTCGACGCCCTCATCCACGACTTCTTCTCCGACGCCGGCCAAGCAAAACAGCTCCTGACCAGGATCGCCCTTTGGGAACATGGAGTCCAAGGTCTCCTTCTCTGCCTTCACATCCCAGAGCTCATGCTTGCCTTCGTTGAACTCTTCGATCATCTCGATGCGCGACTTCACCGCATAAAAGGCCCCAACGTCACCAGCAATCTGGCCATCCGCAATCCGAGCCCGCTTCACCTCTTCCTCAACGCCTGACCGGCACTCTTCAAACTCCTTCCGACATGCGACCAACTCCCCTTGACATCTTTTTAACAACCTGGTGAGGCGACGCTCAATCTCACGGCAACGACTCTCCGCTCCCTCCAGCTTGGTCCTCAAGGACGCAAGGTCGGACTCTGACCTAGCAGCCCTGTCCTCAGCCTTAACGACCATTGCCTTGACACCGGAGTATGCCCCCAAGAGGTACTGGAAAGACTGAAGTCTCACACAGCAGCACGACACACAATCAGAAAACATGGTCGAACGAAAGAAAAAGAAAAGAGCACAAACAAAAGGCAACTCACCTTCCACGCGGAGCACCCCGCTTCACCAATGCAATCAAGAGGGGAGACGTCATCGACCTCCGACTTCAAAGTCGGATCCTGAGCGTGAAAAAGGTCGGCGATCGATTGTCCGACGGCACCGATCTTGCCGATCCCCTCGGCTGTCGCCTCCTTCTTCCTAGGGACCTCCTCCATCTTAACGTCTTCAGGGCGAGCGCTCACCTTCCTCTTGGAGCCAGCTTTGACTGGAGCCGTCAGATCCACCAGAGCCGGTTTGCTTGATGCGACTTTGGCCGCCGCCTTCCTTTGCTCGATCAGGCCTTTCCCTGACACTACCCTCAGACGAGGACTCGTTCGACCACCAGGGGAACCTGACACGACAGAACAACAAAAAAGGAGAAATCCTAAAGTACACGACAAAATGAAAAACAGTAAAGGACTCCTAGAGCTGAGAGTCTACCTTTTGCACGAGACGATGAAACAGTCGACATGAGTTTCGGACCAGAAGGGGATGCTGACAACAGATTGACGTTGGTAAAACTCCTCTCCGACGCTGGGACAGCTAGGACAATCTTGGACAAACCTTCCGATCGACTGCTCACTTCCAAATCTTCTGGTTCGGGAACTACAAAAAAGAAAAGTTAAGACAAAGAGTTAAGACGCATAAAACAAGCAAAAGGGAAGACAAATACATACTCTCAACTCGCCACTCCATCAACAAGAACGGACATTCCCCCTCCTTCTCCAGAGAAGAACGTTCGACAAAAAAGAACTTCGACCCCCATCCGCGGTCGTTGACATCCAGATTCTGCACCAAAGGCTTCTGACTATGTCGGATACGCAACTGAATGCGAGAGGAACTCTTCGATCCAATGAAGTAGTTATACCACAGAGCGTCAAAATCAAAATCGGCCCCAGATCGAACATTTACAAGGTCTAAGACCCTTAGAACTCTCCATGCCTGAGGCATTACTTGGCATGGCGCCAACGCCAGAGTAGCTAAAAAATCCCTAAAAAGGGGAGAAAAAGGAAATTTATGCCCTATTCGAAATGGGTACGCATAAAAACAAACTCATCCTTCATAACGAGCATCAGCCCTCTCATCTGGATGAGGCAACCTAGCGATCGTCTCCGGGGGAAAGCCCCCAACTTGAAGAATCTGATCCAGTTCTGCCTGAGACAAAGTGCTAGTCAGCACATCCGACTCCTTCAAGATGAAACGAGGAGGAGCTTTGCCTTCATGCGGATCAGAAAGAGTCTTCGACAACTCGGAAGCCTCGCTAGAAACCATTTCGAGAATGGAAAGAGAGGGGAATCGAAGAGCTATGACTAGAGAAATCAGAAAGCTATGGCGAGAGAGACCGAGAAGCTTACCAGAAGAAGCTTGCAAAGGAAGATGAGATGAAGACTAATCGATTCCCTCTGCTCCGAATTTATGGAGGGAAGTGAAGATTTGCAGAGGCGTCGCATCATGCCCCGATCACACGCCACGTAGCCCTGAACAAACGCGCCAAAAAAGGATGGTGGAGATCGTGCTTACGGAAGTTGCCTCGGATTCCACTTTCCTTGCTTAAACCGAAAGCCCAAGGCAACTTGGGGCTATTGTTAGGCTTGGCTTCCCCTGGGAGAATGGGTCGAGTAAATCAAGCCCACGATAGATCGGAAGAACAAGGGAAAAGCCCAGAGGAGGCGTCGAGACTTCTCTGGACGAATGCCCTCTGACAGGATCGCAAGAATCTCGCCATACATTAAATGCTCAGATCACGCAACGGCCACAAAATTCAAGCCACCGTAATTACAATGATTTAATGGCATAAGCCCCGCCATTACTCTCAGCATTGAAGATAAAATATACGATCAAGACATAACGGTAAGAAAAGTAAAAAGACTTACCATATTTGGACGAAGAGGAAGATAAGAAAGATACAAACACAAATTACGCCACACACAAGCATTCTCGCTCAGAAATACATCAGAACAACATATCTGCTCCAAGCTTAGCTCTCCGAGAGTCATCCATACTGATTCATCACCGGTCGCAACCTGAAAGCCACCGGTCGAGTCCTACCCGATCTCTTGTCTTACTACGATAAGTTGTATCTCGATTCGATCCGATTAACACGACATCTAATAAAATCATCTCGCTATTCTACATTTATTCTTTGTTTGTCTATTATTTATTTGGTTTGGATTGTTTTCTATCACCCGATCGACTAGTTACCCCGTCTAAGGCGATTTAGGTCGTCCGATCTTTTCGCCCCAAAACAGTATATATTTCTGATGTGTTATTAATTGGCGTTGGTTGGATGGTACTATAAACTTTTCCTATGTTCTATTTTTGCTTGATGATTCTTGCTAGTCTTTCAGTAGACTAACCAACCTCGGTTTATGTTTCGCGGTTGGCTGGTGTATCGGGTCCACCAGTCAACTTATCTTCGCAGGTTCGGCAGCAGCAAGGGGGTTCTTGATCACAGTTTGTCTCCACAGTTAAAGACTTAGTTTTTGGGCATCGGATTTGAAAATCTTTTATTAGCCACATGTTGTTTTGGATGTAAATTGATATTCTGAACTTGATGTAAGGTTTGAATGTTGTTTAAACTAGAAGCAGAGATTTCGATGTTGATAACTTTGTATATTTGGAAACATTTTAGGTTTTCCTTTCTAAAATCGCCTTATAGAACTTTGGGTCTACGGCACTGTAATACCTCTGGTTCGGGGTGTTACAATTTCAAGCATCGTAAAATACGTCTGTGTTTGGATATAGAAAATCGTATCCGACACATTATGATGCGATTCCTTTTCCCGTGGGCTACCAAAGACCAATGTTTGATAAATTTGATGGCATACATGGATCACCACATGAGCATCTTGCTCATTTCTATTCAGCTTGTGGTGAGACTGTTTTAAATGATGCCTTGTTGATAAGACAATTTGTCCAATCATTAAAAGGATCGGCCTTCACCTGGTATACCCAACTCCGACCAGGTTTGATCCAAACACGGCACGATTTAAAAGGGGCATTTTTAGCTCACTTTGTGAGTTCAGAGGCTAGGGTTTCCATTATGGACCTTGCAAGCACCCTTCAAATGCCAAATGATCTCGTTAATGACTTCATCGCTCGGTGGAGAAGTTTGAGACCCCAATGCTCTGAAAAGTTAAGTGAACAAGCATGTGTTCAAATGTGCACTAACAACTTGCTTCCAGAGTTAGCAGTTCATGTTGGTAGCGCCGAACCTCACTCTTTTGATGCTTTAGTGTCGACGGCCTGCAAAGTAGAAAGACAACTTGCCCGTCAAAAACAGGGATATAGTTTGCATCAAGTTTGTGAAGCTAGAAATGATGATGCTAAGCAAGAAGAAAATAAATGAGAGTCTATGGCAACTTTTATCAAACCAAACGACCAACCCTCTAAAGGGAGTAGCTTCAAAGATCGAGGAAAAAGAAAAGAGTTTGCCAAAAGACTTACTCTCCAAGAACGAAAACAAAAGAAATATCCTTTCGATAATGATGATGTGGAAGGGATTTTCAACGAGTTGATGGCCGCCAAAATGTTAACACTTCCCGAGCCTAAACGGCCAAATGAAGTTGTAAAGATGGAGGATCCAAATTATTGCCCTTACCATCAACTTATTAGTCAACTGATTGAGGACTATTATGTCCTTAAAGATGTGATAGAAGAGATGATCAACAAAGGAGAAATAGAAATTGAAGGGGTAGCATCAATGACTCCAACAACTACATCAAACACCATCTCTATGGTAGATGTTATCGAAGTTTTTCCTCCACTCTAAGAATCTCTTCAATCAATTGACGTGCCTTTAAGGGAAGATGAATATGATGAGGGTGATCGTGACTCTGAATGGAAGATGTGTACAAGTCATAGAAAGAATCGACAAATGATCACTCAAGGTTCAGCCTTTCCAAAGTCAATAAATCTAAATAAAAAGAAAAACAAGAATGGAGGTAATCAAGAGATCCATGTCAAAGAAGAGTACATCCAATCTGAACAGGCACCAATTACCTTGAAAGATTTTGTCCCTGTAAGATTTTCAAGGATGACTCGTTAACCTGTGGTTCGTGCTTTGAAGAAGAGGTCACCCAATGTAACTTGACATCGTGGGTGAACATTTGTGAGGAAAAGCTCTTAGAAATCGATGAGGCTCTTCTCAATAGCTTACAAATTTCTCAAGAAAGAGAAGTATTCACTGCAAGTATTATTGAGCCTATGAAATTCACACCAAAGGAGCAAAACATGTTCTTGAAGGACAAAGTTTCAAAACCTCGAGTGTCAATATTCCAAAGGCTCGATTTATGCTCAACAAGTGAAACACCTAGGCCATCTATGTTTGAACGACTAAGCACAACCTCGAAAAGTCATACACCCAAACCTTCAGTGTTTGAAAGACTTGAAGAAGTTGGTAAACAAAAGAACAAGATGGTCCGAGCCAAAAACACTAGAAAGTGGAAGCTCAAGAGCAAGAAATCATAAATTCTTGTTCACAAGTGAATACCTAAGGGGAAGAGGTGAATTTAACACCTATCTCTGTCAAAAAAAAATATTTTTTTCGAAGTTTACAGGGGGCATCGTCAACAATTTCGTTGCCCATGCTAAAAGAAAAAGAAAAAAGATGAACGTCAAGAATTACGTTAACACTTGATCCCTTAAAAGGGTACGTAGGAAATTCGATCTCAAATTCAACATATGTCAAATTCAGTCGCAAACATTGAAAAAAATCCAAATTAAAGTCGAAGTCCCTGTATGCAAATGATAGTCGAAATGATTTGAGCAACCCTTCCTAGAAGGTGGGTTCAGGTTATTTCGGTGATGCGTACGAATAAGGACGGAAAAATAAGAGAAAAAATGGAGAGAAAAAAAGAGAGAGAAAGAGACAAAAAAAGAGAGAGAAAAATATGAAGGGTAAAAAAAAAGGACGAGAGGGTCAAAATGATGATAAGGTAAATTGGTCCTCTTAAACTACAAAGGGCTTGATCCCTCGGAAAGGGGGTACGTAGGCAATCTAGTTAATCAAAATGCTAGATGCAACCACAAAAACAAACAAAATCTATTACTCCTTAATCAAATTTTCCTTCTAAGGAGTCGCACAAGCGAATTTCTTCTCTCCCAAAACACAAACCAAAATAAGTTGTACCCTCCAACTTCTATCCTTGAAAAACAATTCCTATTGACCTATGCCATTTTTCTATTTGGTCATTCAGAACCTTCAAAATTGGCATTTGACACAAAGTCATCCTCCAAGATAGCCAAAAAGCTCAAACCGAACAACATTGCGTCGTCAAGACAAAATTCTTATCTTTCACTAGAAAGCCTTTAAAACAAAATTGGCCTAAAACCAACTCATATTTGGCATAAAGCTTTGACTTCAAACACAAACCAAATTCTCATGGAAAACAAATATGGTGCTTTGATTCATTCAATACCAATAGCACCTTAATTCAAACTTTGAACGCATTCGATTTCTCACACGTACAAAGATCGGGGGGCAACTATTCGAGGGTATAATTTCATAAATTTTGATGATTTATGCCCACACATAAATACTTTGAAAATTAATTACAAATTATAAGTGTAATTAATTATCTAAAATTGAGACCAAATGTAACACCCCCAAATCTTAACCCATTTGGAAAGGTATTACCGCTAGTGACCCCAGTGTTCCTTACCAAGGTTACCCAAGGCTTTACCGGTTTAAATACAATTCATGGAATACAATTGATACATAATGATCAAAGTATTCGAATCAAAACATCAATCAAATGAAACATGAGTTACGGGATTACAACCCAATCCCGAATAGGCCAAACACAGAGTTTAAACAAATACAGCGGAAGACTTTAAATAAAACACAGCACTATACAGAGTACATAAGTTACAGCGGAAGTCTTTCTTGAAATATTACAAAAAGGGTTGTGATCGTAATGATCATCTGCCCAAGGATCTCAACCTGATTAAAAGATAATTATTAAAACATCCAAAAATATTGTCGTCTTCATAGTCATTCTAGTCTTCTCAACTACACTCTATCTGATGTGCCGAATCGAACGGATGACACCAGCCCACATGCAGAGAACAAATTTCGTGGGTTAGTCTACTAAATAGACTAGCAAGGGAACAAAGCAGAAGGTTCGAAGTAGTCATATTAGGTTAGACTCATCATCCCTCGAATAATAACCGAGTACGATAGTCAACCACCATACTTCTACTGGAATATGACAAAAGGTATGCACCAGAGAAGACTCTGGAAGACTGAATCTTCACAGAGATCGACTCGAAAAGAGACTCCAAGAGATTGAGTCTTTAAGGAAATATGACAAATCTGGAAAGTTTTAAGAATCAGACAACAGTGAATTAAAAGCTGACTGAGATGTATCGGTTCACGACCAACCTCACCGCTTGCAGCGAATCCAGATTGGAAGGAAAACGTACTATGATCAAAGTCGAGACGAGCTTTCCTAGCTGCACTATTACCTAGCTGCACTACTCGCCGAAGGTTTATTAATTATGTGCGCTCGGGCACTTATCTTATTTAATTCCAAAATGAACAACACATTAAGCTTTTAAATATATATGCCCTGTCACGCAGAACACATATCTAAGGAATGAACCTCACAGAGTCCAAATCTCATCTATATCGAAAGAATGAACCTCACAGAGTCCAAGCTTCTACTATCGCAGGGTCTTGCTCGCCCTTAACAGTTATAAAGAAACGAATGGACCTCTCAGAATCCAGGCGTTCCTACGAATACTCATGCTAACTAACAGTTCAAGCACAACAATAGTACGGATAAATCCACATAAATGCCCGTAAGGCAATCATAAATAATAGCGTTGTTCTAATAGATATATAACTTATTATAATATCATTATTACAGTTTCCAAAACAGTTTATAAAACCAATTCCAGATAAACACAGTAATCATTCCAAATTAACTACTCAGATAAACAACTGATAATTAATGTAAATATGGAACGATGAGCAAGAGCGAACCGCCACTTGCCTTAATCCGCAGAATAGAAACAAGCCTAACGATGACGGGATTCCGAGCTCGACACGGGTATAGCTCCGACAGCACAACAACCTTCGAGTCGACCCATAAGAGAAACCCTAAGTTAGATCTGACATAACAACAGTACGAATCTAAAGACGACGAAAGAAATCGAAAGGAAACGACGCCACAACGACGACCACCAAGACCAAGCCAACAAAGGGGCTTCTGGCCACTGGCGGCGGTCGCCGTGTTCATCACGACGGTCGTCGTGTTCATCACGGCGGTCGTCGTGTTCATCACGGCGGGCGCCGCCACGAACACGGCGGGCGCCGCCACGAACACGGTGGTCGCCGTGAAGAACGGCGGACAACAGAACGGCGAGAAAACTCACCAACACACACACGAGGGTCACTCCTTTGGCCTGGATTTGGGATCAGGCCTCCACTAAGCTTCCAAAGGGACCTCTAGGCTACTGGAAAACACACCAAACGACCTCCGGCGAGGTAGGAATTTGGGAGAGATTTGAGCTGAGAATGAGCTCCAATCCGACCCCCAAGCACTCCCTTTTATAGCCAAATGCCAAGGGAACACCATCATTGCCTACAACGGGGCGGAGCAGGCCTAATTCGGCGCGTCAGAGGCACGCCGGCGACCATCGGGTTTTACCTGCTAGCTAGGTCGCGGCGGGCGCCGTAATTTACCCGGGTCGCCGCCTTGCAAAATGGCCTACGGCGGGCGAAATGCGGCGGGTGCCGCACTGTGCGGCGGTCGCCGCCCTTAGGCATGGCGTCCCAGCTAGGAGAAGACCATGGCAGCCTCCTCGAGCCTTGTGACGGCGGGCGCTGCTAACCCACGGCGGGCGCCGCCCTTGGCTTGGCCGCTTCCTTGGCTCTCGGACGAAAACAACATTACCCCGGGATAAAATTTATCGTACACGAACGAGTATTAACATCCAAAGCACGTCGTCTGTATATTATTTCACTGAGAAAAAATAGTATAGATAGAGAGAACATTACAGAATGTCTTAAACTCTCTGAATTAAATCCGACGTACACAACGGGCACTCGGGAAAAACCCAAAATTCCCAAAATAACCTTACAAAAATACGGGGTATCACACCAAAACTATATATTTTAAGATGAGCTTTGAATGAAACTTGTTTTTACAAGATTCCATAGGCCCAAAATTTTGATTGCAAATGCCCAAGTCTTTTTTTTTTGATGGAAACACTGACTATATTTATAAAAAGAAACCCGATAAACGGTTACAAGCCAAGCAACTTGGCGATTGATAGTCAAGCAAGAGCAATACCATTGCCAACAAAGGCAAGGAGATGGACAACCTAACAACAAACATCGAACAGCAAAAAACAAAAGATAGTGCTAAAGAGAAGAGGCCCTGGAAAACAACTCTTGAAACTAACGGACCAAAGATTGTGCTAGCTTTTAAAGATTTACTCACTATCACAATCCTTGATCCATTAGAAAGAACAAGAGATGTCAAAACCAGCCTGATAGTCAAGGTAAGAACAAGCACCAAAAGGAAGTAAAAACAACTATACAAACTCGATAAAATAAAGCAAAGCAAAGAACAAAGATGAACCAAATCAAACCCCACCAACAGTAAAAAAGGGGAGAACACCGAAAACCCCTAAATTACAGCAACAAAGACCGGCACAAGGAGGGGTTGATCTGTCAAAGACCGGCGCATGCCCAAAATTCCCAGAACTCAGATCCACCAAAACAGACACCGACCCAAGCAATTTCCGGCCCCAAATTCCGGCCGAAAACCAAAACCCCAAACCACTGAAACGCCAACCCGAAATCCGAGGACAGAGAGGAGGCAGCCGGTGGAGAAGAGTGGAAGTCGGTTGAGGAGAGAAGAGTCGCCTGGTGGTGCAGTCGCCGGGTGGTGCAGCAAACCGATGGCCGGAACAGCAGCAGAGCATGAAGCGGGCGAAGGCGGCAAGAGAGATGCACATGCAACCAAAACAAAATTGGTCATGAGCCTGGAACGCAGAGAACATAGAGGTCATGGCCGGCGCATGCAGCAGAGGAAGGCGGGGAGATTACGGTGGAGAAGGCGGAGGAGATGGCGGAGGAGGCAGCGAAGAAGGAGCCGAGAAAACCTGTACAGGAGAGCAGGGGAGCAGGGGAAGGCAGGGAAGAGGAACAGAGGGGGAAATGCCCAAGTCTTAAATGGGCCCAAATGTTTGATCGGAATTGAAATCAAACACCAGAAGAGTTACCGAAATTCAATTCTTCGGTTTTGATTTACAAAAAAGGAAAATAAAGATAAAAAAATCAGTTAAAGTGATGAACGTGGTAGTTACTGGTTTCAACTCCCCACTCATCCACTAAATACAAATTAGGTTCATGGGTTAATTTGTAACTACCCCAAATCGATCAATAAAAAGAGAAGTGCTGCTAAAGCATGGGAAGTGATACCTGCAAAAAACAAGAGCAAAAAGCAACAAAGGGAAACAAAGAAAAAAGCATAGATAGAAGAAAGTAGAGAGCCAAAGGAAGAGTGAGAATAAGCAACAAAAATCAATAAAGAAGAGTTGCAGAGGTAGCAAGTCCTACTCCATTCTTCTGCATACCAAAATTTCACAAGTAATTTATGAACTCTTGTCTCGAGATTCAAGTGGATCTTGGCTTGGGTTTGATGGTCATCATCCTTATTGACGGATTCAATTGAATCTTAGTTAATAAGGTCCGAATTGAAAAAACTCTTGTTGATTCTTACGAGCCACAAATGCGAGATTCAAATGGATCTTGTGTTGTTTGGCCTTCAGAATCTCCATTGAGCACTAAATTAATATGCAAGGCTTGCGGTATTTTACCAGTCGCGCAATTCCCATTTAATTGAATTGGAACCACAAATATCACAATTGCCCTCTACGAAACCTTCAGGCTTTGTATATCCAAACAAGGGTCTTCGATATATTTTTTTTATGGCCAAACGGTTGTACCCACCATGAAACACTAGATTGAGTTCTTGAAGTTGGGTTTAATCTCATGAATCAAATAAAGTGGGGAAAATTGCATAGAATAATAATAAAGAAATGGAAGTTTAGAACTTTCAAATTGACAAGTCCAAAGAAATTAAAGTACTGTAGATAAAGAGACTACACAAATCAAGAGTAGCCTTGATAGACTTAACATGGATGACATTATGATTCCTTGTGGAGGCCATTAAACTAATAAGACTTTTTATTTCACGGGGCACTACATGCTAGAAAAGTCAAACAAAAGAATTTGGAAACATTATTTTCTAGGTGAAAAAAAATGCGGTGAGTTAAGTAAATAATCTTTTGACAAATATTTTTTTAAATTAATGGATTCTTAGCAAATATGGACCCCTCTCCCTAAACCCTACTCTCTATCCCCTAAATCCTATCCCTTAAATCCTAAACCCTAAATCCCAAAAAACAATATTTTAGAGAGAGAAAAAAACAAAGAAGATGGAGGAAAAAAATAATAAAATAAGCTAGTAGAGGTAGGAAAAATACATAAAAACTAATAGGGATTCATTTTATTAATTGAAAATTCTTAAAGGACCAATGGGCCCAAAACCCTCAAAAAAATGGATAGAAAGAGTTTATAATTGGACTGAGATGAACATGGACTTGGGTAGAGTTGTGAGCCCAAAATATCAGCCCATTAATGAAATCAAATATGAGCCCAAATTAACATCTGAATTCCCTCACCGAAGGGACGTAACTCCTAGCAATAAAGCAAGTCAAATTTTGCAAAATTGCAAGCTAACCCATTAATTAGGATAAATTATAAGATGATTCCATTAAGAATTGAAGCAATTCTCTTAAAACTCAAGTGCTAATTAACTTTAGTGGATCGTTTTTTCAAATCATATCAACTAAAATTGGTTCGTCTTTCGAACCACGGTCACTTGATTCCACTATATAAGTGGATACATAGGAGGTTCGTTACAAAATGTAAAAACGTATCGAGCTCAGTCACACCAAAAAATAATGACAAAAATAAAGACACATTCTTTTTTAAAAGAACTACGTATGATTTGATCCCTTTTAAAAGGGTACGTAGAAAACTCAATACAAAGCAACCGCTCGTCGAGTTCAATCGCAACTCTAAGTTAAAATCAAAGTTTTACAAAAATGATTATTTCTTAGAACTACGTAAAGACTTGACGCCTTCAAAGGCTACGTAAGAGCTCGATATTAAATGTTATATGTATCGAGTACAGTCGCAAATCTCAAATTTAAAACTAAATTAATTCAAAATCAAAACCTTTTCAAACAAACAAATATAGTGAAAATGTTAGACAACCCTTCCTATAAGGTGAGTTTGATCTTATTCACGACATACAAATGATAGTTTGGTCGTGACTAGGTAACCCTTCCTAGAAGATGGGTTTAGACTCGTTCCTCTGATGTACGTAAATAAAACACTCTGAACTACGTAAGGCTTGATTCTCTCCCAAGAAATACGTATGCAACCCGTTAAACATGGGGTGCAGCCTAAATCCTTTAAACCATTAATTTTTTGGCATTTGTATAACTTTTAATCAAGAGGGTAACAAGAAAGGGTCGAACTCAAATTTTATTAAATCAAATAAAATATGTTTTACAATTATGTACATTTTTGTTCAACATATTTTTGGCACGCCCAGTGGAACCTTTTCTTCCTTTTCATCTTTAAATTATACATTTATTAACTCTTGATTGTCTTTTGAATGCAAGGAAATGGCGTCAAGGGATATTGTGAACTTCAACGAGCTCCCATCCACCTTCATGATCCAAGGAGGTCGGTGGGTTCACCGGAGGTCTTTTTCCGTGGCTTTTGATATCACCCGAAATGCAATTTGTGCTAGGATCACGTTGGAGAATTCCTTCAAGCCTCTTCAATGCTTGGAGGGTCAAAGCACTCGTCAATGGGTTCCTAAGGCGTCCCAAGGAGGCAACAAGCCCAACAACTTTATTGGCACAAAGCCAGTTACTAGGAATGCTTAAAGGCCCATCATCCGAGTCTCCAAGAAGAATGTTGAGCCTGTCATTAACTCCACTTGTTCCCAATGCCAAAAAGGCGAAGAAATCCAAGAAGAGGAGAGGACGCAAGAATGGCTCAAAGCGTTCCAAGACGGGGCCACTCCGCATGCTAGCTCTTTCCCCTGCTTTAGCACAAGCTAATGCAACTCTTTGGAAAGCCACAAAAGATCTCCTTGTTCCAAAAGGGGCATTGACTACTCCTCAAGTCATCACCCCTAGGCAGATTTGCATAGGGTTCTTTAATCCATTCAATGAATTTTGGTGAGAATCCGAGTTTGTTAAGGGTAATGAGAATGAATTCCCATTCAATCTTATCATAAGGCTTTTCCATATCAAGTTTAATGGCAATCCATCCTTCTTTGCCTTTCTTAGCGCGAAAGGAATGGAAGATTTCATGTGTGATTAAAATATTATCTTGTATTGCCCGGTCAGCTACAAAGGCGCCTTGTAGAGGGTGTATTATTTTGTTGAGAATGGGTTTGAGTCTTTCTGTTAAGATTTTGGATATAACTTTGTATATGGTTGAACAATAAACTTATGGGTCTATAATGGTTGGTTGAGTTAGGATTATCGCATTTGGGTATAAGTGTAATGAATGTGTGATTGATTTGTTTAAGCATTTTGCCGGAGTGGAAGAAACCTTTAACAGCTTTAATCACCAATGGTCCAACAATATGCCAGTATTTTTGGTAAAAAAGGGCAGACATACCATCAGGTCTAGGGGATTTATCACAACATATGCTGAAGATTGGATACGTTGATAAAGCCTTTTTTTAATCTCTTTTCAAAGTCTGATCTAATTTCCTTGCGAATGTTTTCTAGTCTAATGATAATAGTTCCTTCTTGGGTTTTGATTTCCCGTATTATCTTACGACTTCTTTTCCCATTATCAATTCTATGGAAATAATTGGTATTAGAGTCAATAGATTTAATATGTTTTGTTTTGGCTCTTTGACTCCAATATTTTTTTATGAAAGGAGAGTAAACAGTCTTTTTTATTTATTAGTCTGTTTTGTTTATCAATAAGAGTTGGACTTGGATTTGTAATGATTGATTGTTGAATTTTGGAGAGCTCGTCTTCATTTTCTTTAATTTGATTGAAAATATTTCCAAAGGTAGTCTTGTTCCATTTTTTGGTGCTAATTTTGAGAGCCAGTGTTTTTTTAACCAGGTTATACATATGGGATCCTTGAGTCTCAATTCTCCATGCTTGTCTAACCAAGTTTTCAAAATCTTTTCTTGTTGTCCACATTTTTTCAAATTTAAATGGTTGTGCTTTGATTGGATTTGGGTTTTCAAGCTCTATAGAGATAGGGTAGTGGTCTGATGAAGTGAAGGCGTGGTTTTTCGTATAGATTCCAGGGAACCATTGAAGAATTTGATCATGGATAAGAACTCGGTCGAGTTTTTCATATATATTATCCATTTTTGTTCTATTTTTCCGCCAGGTGAATATATTACCATGTGTTGGTATATTCAGGAGGTCGCATTTGTTCCTGAAATTAAGTCTCTTGAATCTTGTTGGGTTATAATTGCAGCCACCAAGTTTTTCATCATATGATTCAATTTCATTAAGGTCACCTATAATGACACATGGCATTTGAGTTTGTAGAATGAAATTCGAGATAAGGATCCAAAAATCATCTTTTTCGTTTTCTTTTGGTGGACCATAAGTAAAGATAAGCATCATGCAATAGTTTTTGTCAATAATTTTGTATTTAATAGCAATGAATCGTTTGTCAATGTGTGCCAGTTCGCAGATTTCATTTTGTAGTTGGAAGGATTTCCACATGATGTAAATCCCATCAGAAAACCCCGTTGCATGTGAGTAATGAAACGTATCAAAGCCCGCTTTAAGCCAAAGGCATTTTTTTGGTTCTTGGTTAGTTCTTGTTTCCACAAGAGCCATGATTTGAATTTTTTTCAATTTTGCATAGTGATTCAATATCGGTCCATAGGTTTTTACGACCGATACTTCGGCAGTTCCATAGGCATATCTTCATAAAAGACTAAATGGGTTTTTTTGCAAGTATCTTTGGTCTTGCCAATCATTATTTAATCTTTGTCGTATGTTAGTCTTGTTATTATTATAATTAAGTGTAATATTCGTACGAGCATGTATGGTTTGTTTAATGTAGTAAGACCATATAGGAATATTACTAATACTGATGGTAAAATCTTGTTCTAGGAGTTTGAACCTCGATTGACTTTTTATTGGGTGGCTCACAAGAGCTGGAATATCAGATTTATCCTGCCACTTGGGTATCATCAAATTTCTATTGTTCTTGGGTGTGTTTGGATACTTTAGCCACCAATTAATGGTTTGGGGATTTGTAGGTTTAGCCTTGGTATCTTGTTCTGGGGTTTTGAGATGGATTCGGTGAATGACGTGGGATCTTTCATAACCAACATAAGAATTCACTGTGGCAGTTCGAACTACACCAGAAAACGTGAAGCAAGAGAGCCATTTCCATTATTCAAACTGTTTTATCAAGGATTTAAGGGTTGCTTTACAGAGGTTAAGCAGATTAGTGTCATACATTTTAGAATCCTGGGAAATGCATTTAAACGAAAAACCAAATGCTTCAAGGAGTTTAAGACCATGAATTCCACTAGTATGCCGGCAAAATCCAGTATTTTCATGGTGACAATCTTGGTATTTGGAGTGATAATGATCCTCTGGAGCCAAGAGGAGGCCGCTTGGAACTGCAGTTGTTGGTAAGCTCTGTAATGCAACAACAGTTGGGGGTTTGGTAAGATTTGAGCCATAAGTTAATTCAAATTTAGTAGCAAATTCAGGACAAACCTTACTGTGAAGCATCCAATTGTTCCAGAGGGAGGTTGTGATATTACCAGCATATTCCCCTTCATTGTTGTATACTGTTGGGTCAGGTTTAAGACCTACAGACGACCCCGAAAAATAAGAGGTATTCATAAAAAGAAATTTGTTGATCATATGTATTAAGATTTTTTGTAAATATAAGTTTATGGGGTTCGATATAACCCAACAGGAGATGTTGATCATTGCATGTATGAGAGATGTAATATAAAGTGCAAGGCAACCCAAAGAACATGTAAAATTGCATTGTTAATGATTTAACTGTATAGGGTGGTGCCAAATGCTATAATTTTAGTAAATTCCAGTAAGAAAAAAAAAAGCACACACATGATATTCAAAGTAGCACAGAGGCTCTTAAGATCAGAAGGGTTATGGCTTGGTAATGCCTTACAGATTACAACATAAAGATGACATCCAGGATAAGAAAACACATGATTACAGTGAGAAATACTCTGGGGGTGGTACACCACTGATTTGTAGCTAGTTACAGCACAATCATCACACCAATGAGGAAGTTTATGGCTTTCATTGATGGCCAAAAGTAGAGAATTTCTCACTCTAATCATTAAAAACTAGCAAGATTTAGAACTTGGGTTTTTGGTCCCCATCAGCATGGAAGAAGCAGTATCATCTTCCCCATCTTGGAGTTTCCTCTTGCTGGAGCCTGATTTTGATATAGCTGAGTTTTGTATTTTTAGAACTCCAAGCTTATTGATCATTGATGAGCTAGAAGTCTTGGTGTTGACAGAGTTGCTAGAGTGATAAGACCCATTAGAAAGGTCTTCAAAATCACTCTCATCTTCTGCCTCAGAGTTTATCAATTCATTCATTTCTTCTTCAGTGAATGGTTTGCCTTTATTTTCATCAATTAAGGTGAAAGGTTCAGGATCATCAAGGAGATCATCCTCCTCCATGTTGAAGTCAGTAGATGGGATGTCCATCAGTATATCATTCCCAGGCACCAGGAGGCCATCATCATCAAGAGGGGGTATAATTAGAGAAATTGCATTCCCTTCATCATTTGGGGTGGGGTTAAGGGTAGGAGGAGGGGCACAACCAGTTGAGTTGGTGGGAAAGGTTACACTCAGGTCAAGGGATGGCATTTTTGTTGTAGTAATAGGAGCTTGGATAAAGATAGAAGGACAGACAGCATGAGTAGTATTCTGGGCATCAGAGGTAATCTGGTTGTGAGAAGAGATATCCAGATTAGGATTGACATTGGTGTTAGAAGGGGTAGCATCAGCAGAAATGGCCATTGGTTTAGATATGATAGGTATTTTAGTGGAGCTGGGAGATAGCCTAGAGGGAATGTCTGAATGGGCTTTGACAACATCAGGAATTGAGATAGCAGCAGGAACTGAGACATTAGGAACTGTGGAATTGATACCATTGTTTGACTCAGATTTGGGATTGGGGTTATTGACAGAGGAGCTCCCAACCTCCTTCTGGTTGTTCAAAGAGGTGGGAGTAGGAGTGTGCTTGGCATAAGCAGAATTATCATAGACAATAGAGATGCCTCCATTCTTGGTCAGATAAGGTTTATTGCCATGGCTGGTAGGAATTTCTTTATCTTTCTTTTGGTCTTTTTTGGAAGAGATTTTGACCCATTCAGCCTCACTAGTAGGCACATAACCCTCAGACACAGCTTCAGAAGAAAAGATAGGGCTGGACCTTTTGATGGAGAATTGGAGTTTTGGGGGTGTGAACTTTCTTAGGGGACATGCATTGAAAAGGTGAAGGGGATCCCCACAATTCCCACACCCTTCAGGCCAGTCCTCAAACCATATGTTATACTTTTCCTCAATACCATTAGCATTAGGAATCAGAACATAATTCTCAATTGTCTTATTAAAATCAATGTTGATACATATTCTGACATATTTTGCCCATTTCCTTTTGTATGCATATGGATCAAGCTTAATGAGGGAGCCAATGTTGTTATCCTCAAGGATGAGACTTATAGCTTCAGTAGAGCAAAGCTCCGTTGGGAGTTGGGGAATCATAATCTAAAGGTCAAGTTGAGCATAAGATTTTGTTTGGGGATTAAATCCAGAATACCATTGTTTAAGTAGTAAGAGTTGGCCAAAGATATGGTAGAGGCGGCCTTCCCAAATCTTTTTAAGGTCAAGGGGATTGGAAAAGATAGCTTCAAACCAGCCATAGTGGCAGTCATGAAAGGTGATTTCACCTTTTAAAAAGCGCCACTCAGATTTGAGCTTTGCAAAGAGTTTAGGGAACTCTAAAGGATTTCCAATCATGTAACCCATTAGAGTAAATTCCTTTTGTTTTTGAGCTTTGGCTCTAGTTTTGGCTAGTTTAGAAAATAGAGATTCATGACCCTCCAAGGTTTTCCCTTTGTTATTCCTAACAGGCATCGTTGGTTTGGTATTGTTTGGTTGTTGATCAGTATTGTCATCCTTAGGGGATGGAATACTATCATTATTGATAACAACAGGAGTTATTGTTGGTTTTGATGCTTGTGAAGCATTTTTGACAAGTGGTTCAGTATAGAGAACAACGGAGAAAGGTTGTTTACCTTTGTCCATCAAGGCAGTGGATAAGCACAGAAATTTGTTATCCAAGAGAAAGCAAGACACACACCAGCAAGCATAGACAGGTAAGCCACTCACACGATTTGAAACAGGAGAATAAGAGAGATAGTTGGGGACAGATTGAATGCACAACCAAGCAACACGAGTGTAGTATTTATAATAGCAATTTGTCCAGTAAAGAATAAGGTTGTAAAGGGGATAAATTGGAATTTCACACCTGGGTCTTGTAGGCTGTCTTAGCTTGGGAGACGCAACCCTAGCCTGCAGTTCTTCGGAGGCCACGCAAGGAGAGGACATCATAGGGCTCCAGTAAAGAGGAGTCTGTCCATGGGGGTTAGGGGGGACCAATCTCTGTCCATCTTCGCAGAAAAACCGAGGATATAGTTGGTGTAGAGGCCACACAGCTTTCCCCGCTGACTGAGATCTGGAAAAGAATGGGGGCGCCGACTGAACCAGAAAAAAATGGGATTTTAGCTTTTTGAAGAAGCGATGGGAGGAGCTGCCAGAGGTAGGCGAAGACTTTTAGGGTTTGAGCATTTTCAGCAGAAGTTCCATTGCTTTTGGCTGTAATATGTCCTTTGTATCTAGGGGATAAAGGGGCTTGGGTGAAGAGAATGTAGATGAAGACAAAAAAATCTCATCTAACAGAGAGATTGAATCGAGGAAGAGGAGGTTTATTGGAGGTGGTGTTGGTTTGCTGGTGTTGTTTTGGTCGGCGCCGAGTGGAGGCAGAGTTTGAGAGAGAGAGTTTCCTATTAGAGTTTTCCATTAATTGTAAAACCAAGAGTAGCCTTGATAGACTCTACATGGGTGATATCATGATTCCTTGTGGAGGCCATTAAATTAATAAGAGTTTTTATTTCACGGGGCACTACATGCTAGAAAAGTCAAACAAAAGAATTTGGAAACATTATTTTCTAGGTGAAAGAAAATGGGTAGAAATAGTTTATAACTAGACTGAGATGAACATGGACTTGGGTAGAGTTGTGAGCCCAAAATATCAGCCCATTAATGAAATAAAATATGAGCCCAAATCAACATCTGAATTCCCTCACCGAATGGACGTAACTCCTAGCAATAAAGCAAGCCTAATTTTGCAAAATTGCAAACTAACCCATTAATTAGCATAAATTATAAGATGATTCCGTTAAGAATTGAAGCAATTCTCTTAAAACTCAAGTGCTAATTAACTTTAGTGGATCGTTTTTTCAAATCAAATCATATCAATTAAAAATGGTTCGTCTTTCGAACTACGGTGACTTGATTCCACTATATAAGTGGATACGTAGGAAGTTCGTTACAAAATGTAAAAACGTATCGAGCTCAGTCACACCAAAAAATAAGAACAAAAATAAAGACACGATCTTTTTTTTAAAGAACTACGTATGATTTAATCTCTTTTAAAAGGGTACGTAGGAAACTCGATACAAAGCAACCGCTCGTCGAGTTCAATCGCAACTCTAAGTTAAAATCAAAGTTTCACAAAAATGATTATTTCTTAGAACTACGTAAAGACTTGACGTCTTCAAAGGCTACGTAGGAGCTCGGTATTAAATGTTATATGTATCGAGAACAGTCGCAAATCTCAAATTTAAAACTAAATTAATTCAAAATCAAAACCTTTTCAAACAAACAAATATAGTGAAAAGGTTAGACAACCCTTCCTATGGATGGGCATCCGGTTGGGACCGAGCCGGACACGTACGGTCCGGTCCAGACCGGCGGACCGTAAAAAATTTTATATATGGACCGTGGACCGGACTGGACCGGAAAGACCGGATTTCATGAATTTAAACGAATTAGTTGTTTGATTACGATTCTAGACCGGACCGTAATAAAAAAAACACTTGTTGAGTTTACAAATTACAACCAAAGTCCAAAATTCCATAGTCACAACCACCATGCTCGGTGGGTTCAGTTCATTTAAACTTTTCCCTTTGTCATCAAGCATAAAAAGGGGAAAGACAACAAAGTGGTCGATCCTTTGTCAAGAAGGTATACCCACTTTTCTACTCTTGATGCTAAAATTTTAGGGTTCTCCTTCATGAGAGCTTTGTATGCTCAAGATTCTGATTTCCAAGATGTGTTTCACACTTTCATGTCTAAGGGTAGCATGGATCATTTTTTTTACATGATGGCTATCTTTTTAAAGGTAATAAGCTTTGTGTGCCAAGAGGATCGATTCGTAGATTGTTTGTTCATGAGGCACACGGGGGTGGGCTAATGGGACATTTTGGTGTTCCAAGACTTTGAGCATCCTTAAAGAGCATTTCTACTGGCCACGCATGCTTAACGATGTTGAAAAGTTTTGTGCATCATGTGTTACTTGTCATCGTGCTAAGTCCAAGTTGAATCCCCATGGTTTGTACTCCCCCCTCTACATTCCGATTTCACCTTGTGAAGACATTTCTTTGGACTTTGTGTTGGGTCTTCCTAGGACCAAAAGGGGTAGAGTTTCCATCTTCATTGTAGTGGATCGATTTAAAAAAAAGGCTCACTTTATTGCTTGTCATAAAACCGACAATGCCTCTCATGTGGCTGATTTATTTTTCAATGAAGTGGTAAGGCTTCTTGGAGTGCCTAAGACTAGTGTTTGATCGTGATGTCATGTTTCTTATCTATTTTTGGAAGACGCTTTGGTCTAAACTTGGCACTAAATTGCTTTTCTTCGCGACATGTGATCCACAAATGGATGGGCAAACCGAGGTTGTTAATCGAACTCTTGGTACTTTGATTTGTTCTTTGTTAAGCACTAACATGTGCATGTGGGAGGAATGTCTCGCTTTCATAGAATTTGCTTACAATAGGGCGGCCCATTCAGCCACTAAGAAATCTCCCTTTGAAATGGTTCGTGGACAAAACCCCATCACTGTTAATCGAACTCTTGGTACTTTGATTTGTTCTTTGTTAAGAACTAACGTGCGCATGTGGGAGGAATGTCTTGCCTTAATAGTATTTTCTTACAATAGGACGGCTGATTCAACCACTAAGAAATCTCCCTTTGAAGGGGTTTATGGATGAAACCCCATCACTCCCCTTGACATGGTTCTTTACACCATAAAGGATCAAGAGAGCAAAGAAGGCATTGAATTTGTTGAGTACATCAAGCACCTTCATGAGTCCACTACACTCCAACTTGAGAGGCGCATAGCTCAATACATCAAGCAAGCCAACAAAGGGCGTTATGAAGTCATATTTGATTCAGATGATCTTGTATGGATTCACCTAAGGAAGGAGCGCTTTTCAACCTTACGTAACTCCATGATCAAACCAAGAGGTGATGGTCCCATCCAATTCCTTTAACGGATCAACAACAACGCCTACAAAATTGATTTGCTCAGTTAGTATGGTGTGCATGATTTTTTTAACGTGATTGACTGTGCTCCTTTCTTTGCAGATTATGATGAGACGAGTGCCGAGGAAGATTCGAGGTCGTATCCTTTTCAAGGGAAGGAGGATGATATGATCACTCATGTGCTCAATCAAAAGGACCACTCAACATCCGCAAGCATGTCCCATGCATCGCCAAAGAATGCGCGCTTCATGCCTCGTGTCGCGTCTCATGTCTCGCCGCCCGCGCCATGGCACTCCTCCTCGCAACTCATCAGCGCCACCACCTCCAAAAGCCTTGCTATCACATCCACTGGCCCTTAGGGACGAGATACCACCATTGCAGCCAAGAGCTCCCTTGCTCTATCACCCCGCGCCGACATCTCCAACCACTTGAAGCCAAATGTGCGCAACCGATAGGGTTTCCTTCCCTTTGCATGGCATCGAGCCACCTCCTGGCCCTATCACTCGAACCAAAGCTCGTAAACTAGCCTCAAACCTCCAAAAAGGCTTGGTGACCTAGGGAGTGTCGAGCACTTTTGCCTTTGACATGGTGATAATGATCCATGGCAACCCAGACGTGCCACAACCCTACACCGCTTCAATCACCATGGACACAAATGAATCCTTATGTGCAAATCCCCTCAAATTTAATACTGATGTGGCACAAGGACTCCTTAACATAATATACTAACCTAAGATCAAAATGCCAGATGTTTTCTTGGGGAACACTCATTTGCACTTGGTTGCAAGACATTTTCAATGCGGCTAATTGAAGGGTTGTTTTCCTTGCATTTTATTACCTATAAAATCTAGTTCTTATGCCATTGTTTAGGCAGTTCAATCATAAGAAATAACATAAGTTTTCATTGTAGTTCGAATTGGAGAGATTCCACTAAAAATCCAAGTCTTCGTGAGTTCATCGAAGCTTCCTTGTCACTTTGAATTGTGGTGCATTAATCCTCTACCAAAACGACAATTTTTCCATGATAGAGGGGTGCGTTTATCCCCTAGAACTTGAACACCTATCCCTCCAAAAATTAAGAAGGGAAATCCCTAAAATTGGTTCAAATTGATCCCCAAACTCAGTCTAAAATTTTCCGATAGAAGATCTCATTTACACTCGATTCAAGCACAACTAGAAGGACGACTTCACTTTGATATTGAGCGCTCTTCGAGATTGAGAATACACCAGATTTGCAAATCCAAATTCCAAATCAACCTAAGCTATTCGCAAATAAGTCTAGTCAAAATAAACCACACACTAATTACAAACAAGTCAATTGTTATCAGAAGATGCCACCTACTCTTGAGAATTGATAGATGTGATTTTATGGTCCCCCACAAGTCCTATCTCCATGTTGTTGCCACAATACACATCTTTCCTTTTTTACTCCACTATAAGTGGTTGGTATTGGCAGGTCATCAGTATTCAGTAGCCAAAAAACTACAGAAGATAACAACATTCCATTACATACATTAAGCTTGTTGAGGACATTTCCTTGCAATATTGACATCTTACCTTAAACATTGTTACCCACTAACACATTTCTTTTTCTCTCTCCCTTTCTTCACATGGAAACTGATTAACTATTTACACTAAATTATGAATACGAGTTATATTGACTCAACATGATCACAATAACACAATCCATGAGACAAATTTTCTACATGAAATCATGAGCAATGATTCACATAAACTACATAGTCACAAAAGTTATCAAGCACTCAAATGGATCTAATGTGATTCGAGTCCTTGGATGAGTCATAGATCGCCTTGGGATGGATCGTGATCAAGGCATATCATCGTCTTCTCCGGATCTACTAGCACAAACTCAAATTTGAGGTTTCTAACGTGATGGCAGCCTCGTTGATGCACTCGACCTCTAACGTGATAGAGGTTTCGAAGGCACGGGCAAGAACACCTAGATGAACTCACCAAGGGTTTGAACCAACGTGATGGAACAATCAATGGAGGCAACGTGATGCCTCGGATCGAACAAGAAACGAATGGGGTAACGCCTAGGGTTTGATAAGGAGATGCTCTCTACTTCTCTACATGAATTTCACATACACCAACAATAACATAACTAGAAGGAAAAAAAAATAAGAAAAAACGCAAAAAAATACGGTGGAAGAAACCACCAGATAAGGTTATTAAGATGAATCTTGATGGATTCACACAATCGAATGGGGATTCTTCATTTGGATTCATCCTTAGGAATGACAAAGGAGAACCAGTAATAATCAATGTTGATCAATGTGGCAAATCCACAATGCTCAAAACTGAGGCCATTGCTTTCTGTAATTCTCTCAAAGGCAAAATATATGAAACTTGAACAAATTAAAATCGAGGTAACTACCTAACTATAGTGAATGTACTAAAAGAAATTTGGCTTGTCCATGCGAAATCAAGATTATTATCAATGATATCCTTTGTCTATTACAATCTTTTGTGACGGTACAGATTATTTATATCTTTCGTGAAATAAACTATGTGGCTGATGTTATTGCCAACCTTAACCATACACTTTCACATAAAGATATTTTGATCATTCCAAAACTAATTTTGGATCATATGCGGATCACCTTATTGTGTTTTATGTGGACCGGATCTGGGCCGTCCATCGTGCTTCATTGTGCGGTCCATAAGCTCTCAGAATTTTTGCTATAGGCCAGACACGGAGGGGCAAAACTGTCATTTTACCATTCATTCCTTCCCTCTCCGTTTCTTCGCTCTCTTGAACTGGCGATTTTGCTCCAAAATCACCATTTTTACATACCTTGATTTCCTTCTTTTTCTTGCTATTGCTATTGGTTCATTGCTCGTTTCGATTAAGAAAGTAATAGTCTGTGATTTTTGTTGCATTCTACGCCTCGATTCTTCGAACATGCATGGATTCGAGTAAATACAATCTCGATTTGCCCTAGATTGTTCATGTTCGCTTTTTTTATTTTTGCTTGTTTTAATTATTCCTTCTTCTATGTAATGTTCTTGTCCTTTGTTTGTGATTGACTCCTCGTTTCGATTTCACACAAAATCCCTCGTCATGATTTGTCTATAATCTATTTGTTGAAACTTTCAAAAAATTAGGATTTTTGTATTTGTTTGCTTTATTTTTGTTTTCTGGTTTTATTCTTTAAATCCTTCATGCCTTGTCTATTGTTTTTTGTGTTATTTCTTTTGTTCCTTCTACATCCTTTATCTTGTGCTTGGTTGTGCCAAGGGATTCCATTTTTGTTAAATAAAGAGAAGCAATACAATATTATTATTCTAAACTCATGAACCTATCGTTTACAACATATGAACTTGTCTTCATTCCCTTATGAACCTATTAATAATACAATGTCTCTTGCTACTAGTGTCTTCATCTGCCTCTATTGCACCTAGTTGTGATCTATCTCATGGCTCTAGTTGTCCCACTTTCGATGGCATGCCATTAGATGAGGGTGATTCAAGTGCTCACTATGAGGCTCGCTTATCTCAAGGGGGTTCGATTTACTATTTTCTAGTTTGCCCCGACAATGTCAAACCAGTTGTAGGGATGATGTTTAGTACGGTAGATGAAGGTTTGCGTTTTACAAGAAATACGCGTTTGTATGCGGATTTGAACTTCGAAATGGATGTTCGCACAAAAAAAACACCATGGTTATGTTGAATTATCTTCTATGTAGAAGGGAAGGTTTCAAGCAAGGACAAAACAACAAACGTCTCCGTACATGGTGTCGTATAGGGTCAGTTGTAAGGCAAAGTTTACCCTTTGTTTGGTTGGCATTCTAGGTTATAAAGTAGTTGCTTTCAAAAAAGGTCACACTCACAAACTCGTCGTCGATATCCATAGGAAGTTTATGAAGATGTGTAGGAAGATGGATGCAGGACAGTAGAAGTTTGTTATGAATTGCGAAAAAGCGAGCATCGGTCCAGTGAGGTGCCATCACATATTCAAGGAGATTGTCTGCGACTACTCATATGTTGGTGCTTCTTCCATTGATTTCAAGAACTACCGACGAGATATGTTGGCATGCATAGGTGGCTCCGATGCGCATATGACGATTAACAAATTTTTCAAAAAAGAGAGCTATAATCTGCATTTTTTCCGATTACGTCGTCGATTCAACGAACCACTTGACCCGGTTGTTTTGGTGTGATCTCGTCTCGTGCAAGAACGTTTCCCTCTTCGGTGATGTTGTATCATTTGACATAACCTACCGTACCAATAGGTTACTTTGTACACTTTTGTCTTTTCGTCCTCGACTTGTACTTTTTATTTCATTATGTAGTACTTCTTTGTGCATGAACATGTTCTACATTTTTGTGAACCTACAACCTGTATTCATGAACCTTATCATCACACTGTTAGTTGTTGCTCTTGTCATTTTATTGTTAATGAACTTGATATTTCTTATGAACCTTTAGACTAGTGTTTATGAACCTAGTTTTCAGTCACGTGAACCTATTTCCTAGCTATTGATTTTTTTTTAATCAACACTCTATAGGTACAATCTGATCTTTGTTTCACCGGGTTGGAGCACCACAAGACGATTGTTACGTTTGCTGCTGGATTATTATTCAAAGAGGACTCTGGGTCAAACGTCTGGTTGTTGGAAAAATTCAAGGAAGATATGGTAAATGAGTCAAAGATTATTGTGATGGACCAAGACACGTCCATGAAGGCTGCGATTGAGCAAATTTTCCCACGATCTCGCCATCGACTTTGCATGTGGCATATCATGAGAAAAGTATCGGGAAAGACGAAATACGATACCACCATAGGGGATATGTTTCGGAGCAAGTTCAACGACATCATTTAGAGCCATGATCTAGAACCGGCAGAGTTCGAGGCGCGATGGACGGCCTTGTTGAACGAATACCTATTGCTGAATCAAAGGTGGTTCGATGACATGTTTGCGATTCGCCACTATTAGATCTCGGCTTACTTCAAAGACATCATGTTCGGTAGTTTTGTCAGGACCCATATCCATTTCTGAGTCCGCGAACAGTTATTTCGGACACTTTACAGAAAAATATTACCGTCTTGTTGAGTTGATGATGCATTTTGATATCGCAATGGACACTTAGAGACACATTCAGGGAAAGTTAAACCACGAATGTTTGACCATGCACCCAGAGCTGAAGACCTCGTTGAGTTTGGAGAAGCACAGTTCTGAGGTGTACACAATGTCTATGTTCTTAAAGCTTATAAAGGAGATTTGTGTTGCTTGCTACTCGTGTCGCATGGTCACCACGTTCGACATAAATGGCATGAAAGTATATGGCATCAAGGAAGGTGATTTGAAAGAAGTGAAGGTGGAGCACTTGGTAACGAATGACGACTTTTCATGTATCTGTAGGGTGTTCCAACGCATTGGATTGCCTTGTCTTCACCTGATTTTTGTCTTAAAAAACTTTGGTTTGCATATGATCATGTCCAAATACGTTCTCTCACGTTGGACAAAGGATGCCACCATAATCCTGATTTTAACAATCAATGATACCGTTGTGAACCAGTGTGTGGTCATCGAAGAAAGGGAGGTGCTAATGAGTAGGCTGATTTCTAACTTTTACAGATCTGTTGGGCTTCTAGGAGACAAGTCGGAGCTGCTGAAACAATTTTCATCCATTTTGAAGGAGAAAAAGACATCTTTTTTAATGCGTGCGAGGATTGTTCTAGCGGTGGAACGTTGAACCTGCATAACCTGGAGTCATACTCAAGAGTTTAAATCCCCGCTGAGGTTAACATGCTGTCACCGAAGCAAGCTATGACCAAAGGGAAGCGGCCAACTTATCCGTAGTGGCAGAGAGATATACATGGTTGCTAGTCATTCTGGCAAACGACATTACGAGAAATGCAAGAAGTATAGCACTCACAATAGTCGCACTTGTAATGAAGTGTTAGATTCTTATGAGTTTTTAACTACATTTTTTTAGCATTTTACTTGGTGTGTCGAACATGATTAGTTTTTTATTGTTTTTTTTTATGGATTATACATTCTGGGGGCACTTGTCCCTTATTATTTCACCTTACACAACATTTACTTGAACTCACGCTCCACAAATGTTAATTTATATGAACCTTTAACTTCAACTTTATGAACCAACAACTTAAAACCTATAAACCTATCACAGTAGCTACTTGAACCCACACTTTATATTGTATGAACCTTTTAGTCACATGAACCTACAGTTAAAAGCACATGCAACTGAAGATCAAAAAACATGAACTTCATACATTAACTACATGAACCTTCTAAAATAGTTACTTTATTCCAATTCCTACAGGTTAAATTATATGAACCTTTAAGTTCAGTTTCATGAACCACCAAGTCAAAACAGTTTAGCTTTTTACTAGTTTAAACACAATTTTCAGCATTTTTACTTGGTGTATGGAACGTGATTCCTTTTAAAAAAAAATTGTTTTGCTCGTATGATTTTTTGATTTTTAGGGTCATTTTTTTACTTTTTATTGCACTTGATGTCATTTTCCTATATTTATCATTTTTGTTGGTGTTACATTCACGATGTCATGTTTTTATTCTATAGGTTCACGTTGTTTCATAACAATATTTATAAAATTATGCACAAGGTTCACATCATCAAATGAACTTGATATATGAACCTGCAAGAGTTAATCAATGAACTTGCTTGATATCGTTCATACACCTCCTTGATCTTTCCTTGTACAACCTTAATTTGCTATTCAAAAGCACACCACCCTACATTTTACTTGAAAAACTTGTGAGCTGAACTCACATTAACCTGTCTTAAAACCATAGTACCCTCTTTATGTCAATCAGTTGTACCACTAAACACAAGTAATCCAATCCTCTAAAACCTATTGTCTTCCCAAGTCGGTTCTACACCCTTGTAGAAAAACAAACCATATTAATTTGTTCATTAGTTGGTACTTTCCTCCTTTTCCCACTTTTCCTTGTCTCCTTCTTCATTCTTGTTGTTTTTTATCCTCTGGTTTACCTCAATCTTCATGTTATTGACGTTCGAGATAATAATGGCATGTACGTATTTGGTCATCAATGCTTCGATGCACTTCTTCTTGTTTTTCTTAGTTATTTTGTCCTCTGACGACTCACCCGATGTTCCCATGAACATCTCTATATGCCTCATTGCATACACTCTAGAGTTTATCTTGTCGCATGGTTCTGTCCATGGCAGTTAAATCGTTGATGCCTTTTTTTTTGCGCAGCTAACAGCATCTTGGCTCTCTTGTACAACATTGTTGTATTTAGGTAATTTGCAACCAGCTCCGTTTGGATAGAAAACAACAAAGAATTTGTGGTTGTTAGTTCACTTGTATTTTTAGACAAACGAGACTGATAAACTAACCATTCGAATGTTTTTGCGCCCTTACCAGTTTATGTATTGTTTCTACATAGAGTTCCATCCTACCGTCATTGTGCACTGTCTAGCACATGTATTGTACCATTCTTTATGTCGAACGAGATCACATAATGGATGATCATTGTTCGAAAAGACATGTATAGCAACCAACAAGCGCATCATTTATTCGACAAATATACATTTGATTTGAAAATAGATATGCATTTTCTTGTGTTAATGATTACCATGTCGATGTATTTCATCATCCGTCCATGTAACATCCCCACAGATTGATCCATATTTTTCATAAACTCGAGGAATGCGTTCTTCATCCGTATTGCCTGTTTTAAAATGCACATGTTTGGTTATCATTTTTTATCCACAAATTTATGAACGTAGAGTCCATCATATATGAGCCTCTCATGTATATTGCAATCCCTTAGATACCATGCAAACATGACCTCATCTAAAGTTCAATCCGTATGAACTTTATCATATAAATTCTTGAAACAGACATGCAAAAATCATTTGTCAATCCAGTAACTTAACTAAACCACAATTTTGCAGTTTCCTATTTCAATATTTTCACAAGCCGTTCACTTTCATCATATCAACAAACACAATATGAATGCATATATATGAACCAAAGAGAAATAGTTGTATATTTGTTAAAGGATTACGCTATACGAACTCTTATCGTGTGGTAGACGTAAATGAAGGTCTTGTTTGGCTTGTTGTTGCTTCTTGCTTGTTCATTGTAATTTAAATCGCTAGTCCAAGCATCAATCACTTTGTAGTGCACATCCATTTCCATGGTACTGAGCTCAAGCCTCGTAGTTTTACATGTCATGTACATGAACATCACCTCACTATTCAAGTATTCAAAAAAGAAATTGTTCCTTATATTAGTCTTAAACAGTATAGTGTACGTTGTAGTTGAAATTGAGACGAGCATTCATAACTCACCAATCATCAGAACACTTGCTGTCCACATACTCCCAAATAGCTATATGTTCCTCATTCGGCTTTGCCAAGATGTCTACTGTTCTATTTTTGTACAAGCTCTTCAGTGTTTCGGCCAACTTCTTATGCCTTTTCCCTATAACCGTGACAACCTATGTCTCTATACTTGTAAGTTTGCCTTTCCTTTCACCTGTGTCATGTTAAATGTTTAAAGCCAATAAAAATGATAATGCACACTAATAAATACATATTTTTGTGTATGTGCTTCACCAACCTTTTGTTCTTTATTCTTTTCCATCGGTTGTTTGGATGGTTCAACTACTTTCTCTTTGACCTTGCCCGTTGCCTTTCTAATTTTAAAACAACAACAAGTTAAATAATGTAGTATGACATTATAGGGGGAATACGACCTATTGTTTTCATAAATGTCTCCTTTTTTGCTATCACTCACGTGCATTTCCCATATATATTTCATGCATTCATATTTTCATGGATATGGTTCTGAATTAAAATTTCTAAAAAAATTCCTTACTTGATCCTTCTTTGGTTCATCATCTCCTTGTGTTTCCTGATGTGGCTCCTGGTTTCCTTTCGTGATGCCTTCATCCTGAGTCACCGTCTCTATCTCAATGTTATCCATCTCCTCCTAGCTAATGAGCTTGAAACTAGGAGGCGTGAAATCTCCACATCCCATGCCTTTTTCATCGTTTCCCGTTGCTTGCTTTGTTATTGGAGTCCCATCATTGTCACCCTCCTTTGTCCTTACTTCAGCAACAACCTATTCTTCATTTTCATTGGAGTTTCCTTGTTGTGTTTTTTTCGGCTGCTCAATTGCTCCCGTAAAATCTCCCACTTCATCATGTTATAGCTTTTCTGCCATACCAATTACTTGCTCATGTCCTCCCTCAGTGGCATCCTCTCGCTGCTTTTGCATACCAACATCTGTTTCTTCCATCTTAGTTGCTCATGTCCTTTCATCCCTCATACTCCCTTGCAATCCCATTCACACCTTCCCAATCATGTGTGTTTACGGAGTTGGTGGTTGGTGCAGCGACACCAGTAGAAAACCTCACCCTCGCGTTCGATGCTTCAACTTTTTCTATCTTTTTGAGGCACTCAATGAGTTACGGGTCAGACCCAAAAGGATGTTCTGAGTCTTCCCAAACGGTCTCAAAGTCCTCCTCGAGCTTTGCTTCCTCATCCTTCTTCCCGATGAATGCTTGTGTTGTCTTAAGCATGCTCTTACCTATCGGGTTTTCCTTGAATTCTTTGATGTCTTCTCAACCATAGTAGCAAGCTCGAGGATCGTGGTTGCTACATTCATTGACTTTTCAGCAAATCATTGCAACCACTCCTTCATTCATGAAACAATACACCGTGTTACTCAAACAAACAAGTCAACAACTATAAGTAAAACCATCTTATTATTTTCAACCTATTTTAGAATATAACATATGAACCCTATTCAATACAAATATGAACCTACTACTGAATGATAGGACAAAAACCTACCCACAAGCGTATGGGTTCAGTTGTAGTATTCTCAAGTGTCGTTCCCAACGAGGACTATGTAGTATTAATTGTATCTTAAACCGATAAGCTAAGCCAAAAGATTATGAGTTTTGTTGAACTAATGACTAAAATTGAGAAACAAATGCAAGTGATGATTGTAATCAATGGAAGGGAAATTTCCAAGGCAAGGGATCCCCGCAACTATGCTTCAGTAGACTTAACTAGATAAATGTCTGAACTTGGTCCGTCTTAGTTGAAAGTAACTATCTTAGATAATTACTAATTCCTCTCGGATGATAGTAAACGTGCCTAGATTCAATTAACATCCACTCTCGCGACTTGCTAATCAAGATCTAGACCCCTTGAGCACTTAGAATCTAAGGTCAAACTGAATCAACATCCACTCTCGTGACTTGCTGAATCCAATCTAATCTTAGGGTTTCTATGATAGTTATTAATCCATAGGAGAAATTAAGACGCTCTCGCAATAATAAAATCGCAGGTTCAATTCCTAGTATTCCAATAGAAGTTATCACCTTTCGGTCTCAAACCCTATCTGACTACCTATTAACGCTTTTACCTCTCGGTTGCAAACCCTAATAGGATCCAATTCGCATAAGCTAATTTGGGCATAAAGCATCTAGGAATGAATCAACAAAGTTTCAGACTTCCATTCAGACAAATATCAAACAAGTCTACCTACGCATAGTTGGGATCACCCCAACCTTAGAAATATGGAAATTAGCTAGACATAATCGCAAGATCAACCAAAGAAAACATAATAACGATGGAAATCATAAACAAGATTAAAGAGGAAGATGAACTTAGTCTCGAATCCAGTAGAACAATCTCCAATGTTGCAATCTCTTCCAAGGAGGCAAAACAATTAGGTCTAGAGTTAGAAAAATGGCCAAAAGGTCCGGAAAAACCTAAAATCCGAAATACTTATACCCATACTAAAAATAAAGTCATTCGGGTAAACTGCACGGCCCGTGCTTTGGCTGTGCGAAAAACGCACGGTCAAACGCACGGCCAAAATACACATAAATGAGACCGCACGGCCTGTGCGAAAAACCGCACATGCAAGGCAAAAAACGCACAGGCAAATAGCAAGAAATCACCGCCTGCACGGTCGTGCGGTAAAACGCACGGCCTCAATGTTGAGCTCTTGATTAACTGCACGGCCTTCCACAGTTTCTTCCCTACTTCTCGTTTCAGCTCGGAATCCGGTCCAAACTCCTCATAGCTCATCCCGTTAGCCTTCGGATGACATCCTAAGTCCCAGCAGTGTCCTTAAACAGCTCCAGAAATCCATCCAAGTACCTGTAAACACACATTTCCTAGAATAGACCTCCATAACGAATAAAAACAATGCAACTAGCTATAAATGCAACACACAATGCATAAAACAACTCAAATTAAACACAAATGCATGTCCTAGACGTGTAACAAATTGGATGTCATCAAATTCCCCCAAGCTTAACCCTTGCTTGTCCTCAAGCAAGTACATAGTCAATGAATCCACAAAATATGTTAAGGTTGTTTCAATCCAATAGACAAATGAACAATGACCATGAAAGTCCAAACAAATGACAACTTCCTTCCTAGCATGCTTCTCAATCAATGACAAGATGAAATTAGTTCTTCTACTCTAGACCTCACCAAGACAAATATAAAGTCACTCACGCTCATGTGTTTAGGATATGTGTTTCGCTCAATTCTCTACCTTTGAATGCTAACTACCATAAGCTTGCAACAATATCTAGATCTCCACTGCTAGAGATAATGCAAAACACAATCATGAGACATATAAATAGGGTTGTAATGGGGCCAAGGTATTTTGATAGGGCATGGATAAATTTTGGCCATGTGGTGCTAAATCCAGGAAAAAGAACTTCACAAAAAATAACACCAAGCATAAACTGATTTTACAATAAGCTCAAAAATAACAACCCAAAGTTCATCATTCTGTTTACGCACTTCTTTTCTTCTTCTTCTTCATTCTTTTTCTTTCTCTTTTTTTTTTATCTTTTTCTTCTTCTTCTTTTTTTCAAAAGAAAATGCACGGCCGTGCGAAAGAAAAGAAAAGGGTTTTCTGGATGGAAGGTCAGGCTACGGACCTTAAACAAGCGCTTCTTGGGAGGCAACCCAAGGTATGTATTTCTTTCACACACAAAAAAAAAAGAGAAAAGAAAAGAAAAGGGTGTTCGAGCATATCGCACGGCCTGTACGTTCAATTGCACGGCCGTGCGTTTATGATAGCTGTTTGAATTTAATTTAATTCCCTTTTGCCGAGAGCACTGCACGGCCTGTGCACTTTAGTGCACGGCCGTGCGGTTTTGGGAATTTAATTTAATTCTTTTGCCGAGAGCACTGCACGGCCTGTGCACTTTAGTGCACGGCCGTGCGGTTTTGGCAAATTAATTTAATTCATTTGCCGAGAGCACTGCACGGCCTGTGCGTTATTTCGCACGGCCGTGCGTTTTTTTTTCCAATGAAGAAGAAGAAAGCATATATATTGAACAGAATGGTACATATGAATGATCACCCACCATTTATGCTCCTCCCCCAAGCTTAGTCCATGTCCACACTTAGCAAACTAAAATTCAATCCCCTGGATAGGTATGATATATATAATAGGCTCGGATTGCTTTGTGGAGCTTCAAAAGAAAAAGGCTATAAGGCTCAGAGGGCTTCAAGCAGAGGGAAATAATATTAGGGTGGTCAAGGAAAATATAGGCTCATGAAAAATAATGTCTCAATCAAAATGTAATGCATATTAGTCCTAGATGCAGTCTCGAAGAGGTATTGAAGCAAGTTCTAGAGATAGCAAGCAAAGAGAGATCACACAAGAAAATAAGAGGACTTATGCAATTGTAGTCCAAGAAAGGCTAACAAGCTCACTAGGACATTTTGTCTAGAATATCGGTTCTAACACATCTCAATCAAAGTCCACATGCTCAGGTTATTGTCAAAAGTTGGATCAGTCATATCATGCCCATAATGCAATTGTAATATTAACAACCAAAACATGTTAAGGGGACTCATAAAGCATGCGTTGCAAGAGAAACAAACAAAGGGAAGAAACAAGGGAGTCAAATCCAACATCCAACAATGCAATGCATGCAAACATCATAAAAAAAATATGGACAACTAATACTAAATGCAAAAGGAAACGTGTCATCCTACTAATGAATGTCAACCCCCCCCCCCAAGCTAAAATCTACATTGTCCCCAATGTAAGGAAATTAACAAGAGGAAGAAGAAACGCACCAAAGAGGTCTACTGAGGAGGTTGTTGCGGGTACTCGGCGTTCGGGTCAAAGGGGTACCCGAACATGTGGTGATACATCAGCTCAGTCATCCGCTGCTGGCTGCCAACCTGCTCCCGAATATGGTCAACCGACAATTGTAAGCTCGTCATCCTCGTGTCCAGGGAGTCCACATGCCCGCGCAGATAAGCAAAATCAGATGTGTAGTCGGGCATGGTATAGGTGGAGGATGAAGAGGGGCTAGCCTGCGCATAGGGACGCGAGGGACCCGCATCATCATGGAGGAGGGCTGGAGGAGCGGGGAGCGAGGGAGCATCAGGCATATCATCGTCATCTGAATCCTCCCCATCATCAGAAGTGTCACTGTTAATCCACCCAGAATACAAGTTGTGTGCCTCGGTGGTAGGGGTGTGGTCAGGATCTGGGAGGCGTCTCCGTTTGCCTAACTGCGTGAATGCCAGAAAGTGATCACCAGAATTACCACACACTAACCACTTGCAAGCACGCAGGTAATCACAATCGAGCCAAAGGTGGGCAGGGGTCTCAGTGTACTGATTGAGATTGATGTGAAAGTGGGAGGCAATGGGTGTGATCATTCCCCCTATGCAGAGAACGCCTATGTCCTTGTCCTGATAGGAGAGGAACTTTTGGGTCAGCTGATATCCAATGTTTACATTGACGCCCCGAAGCATAGCCCAAAGTAGTAAAAGTTCTCCGTTTCGCACGCCACCCCCAGCATCATCACGAGAAAATATTGTGTGCGAAAAGAACTTGCACAGGATTCTGAGGCACGAATGAACAATGGTTGACCCTTTGGAACGCTGACTTTCATATTTGTCCTGCCCAGTTATCATGCGCCAAAAAGTATGTTGTTCTTTCTTGTCTAGATTCGTGCAACGGCCGGAAGGGAAGAACCCATATATTCCATTCAGCTCAGCCAAGGTCAACTCCCTCCATTCATTTCCTAAGCAAAAGGTCAATGAACCTTCGCCAGTATTGCGGTCCACATTAGCAGTGATGGAACTCAGGAATTCTAGAGTGAGCACCTTGTATGCAGGCCAGTCAGCATGAAGAAAGGCTTGGGCAGAAATTGTGGACGCAAGGCGGAGCAATTCCGCATTAAGACCCAGCTTCTCGAGGCGGAAAAGATGCAACCACCTAGTACTTTGCCATGTCTTCTTGTTAAGCTTCTTGTAGACAGCCTTGTGCTCGTCTAATAAGCGGATACGATCAACATTCTGTTGTGGTTGGGCACGACGCGGTGGGGCCATAATTCCTGAGTGGGCAGATGAGGACCTAGAAAAAACGTCAGACACAAGAACAACGACACAACCAAGAGGAAATCCAACAACAGATGATTAGAACCCAAGTGTTAATCTATCCCGCCAAGGGCCTATTGTAACTAACAAATTAGGTAATTGATGACGTCAAGAATCCAGGAAAACGACAAAATAGTAAACAAGTAGAGTCGATCAATTTTCCCGCGCAAAATCAAATTACCTAACAGACAATTAGATAACACCCCTAGGTCAAGCGATCTAACACACCCCAAAAATCAAACAAAAATCAAAGACGAAAAACAACTAAAATCGAAGAGACTAAACTAACAAATAAAGAGATCAAGAAAACTAAACCTAGATCTAACTAGAAGAACAAAGGGAAAAAAGAAAGAGGGATTTTACCTTCAAACAAGGGGTGGTAGGGGTAGGAGGGCGGTGTATTCGGTTCCGGTGGACAGATGGAGGCCAAGGAGGGTTCGGTGTGGAGGGGACAGCCGGGTCTGGGTCGCCGGATCTGTGGTGAGGGAGGGAAGGGAGTGTGGTTCGCTGCGGTGTGGGTGAGAGGAGAGGCGGCTGTGAGGGGTGTTCGGGGGAGAGATGGTGAGGGCTGGAATAGGAGAGGTTCGGTGAGAAGGGTAAAGAGAGGAGAGAGAAAGAAAGTGAAGGGGGGATTTTTATATTATTTTTCCCTTCTTTTTTTTTCAAAAGAAAACGCACGGCCGTGCGAAATAACGCACAGGCCGTGCAGTGCTCTCGGCAAATGAATTAAATTAATTTGCCAAAACCGCACGGCCGTGCACTAAAGTGCACAAGCCGTGCAGTGCTCTCGGCAAAAGAATTAAATTAAATTCCTAAAACCGCACGGCCGTGCACTAAAGTGCACAGGCCGTGCAGTGCTCTCGGCAAAAGGGAATTAAATTAAATTCAAACAGCTATCATAAACGCACGGCCGTGCAATTGAACGCACAGGCCGTGCGATATGCTCGAACACCCTTTTCTTTTCTTTTCTCTTTTTTTTTTTTGTGAAAGAAATACATACCTTGGGTTGCCTCCCAAGAAGCGCTTGTTTAAGGTCTGTAGCCTGACCTTCCATCCACATCACGTGCTCGGGTCAGGAAGATCAATGGAAATGATCTCCTCAACCGGATTTCCAGCTATGTATTTCTTCAAGCACTGACCGTTCACCTTAAATTCCCCTTTTTCTTCGCTCCAAACATCAACTGCGCCATGGGGATATACTTTACGCACTTGAAAAGGTCCGCTCCACTTTGATCTCAGCTTGCCAGGGAAGAGCTTTAGCCTGGAATTGAAAAGCAAGACAAGATCACCTTCTTGGAAATTCTTAGGCACAATGTGTTTGTCATGCCATCTCTTGGTTCTCTCCTTGTAAATCCTGGCATTCTCATAAGCGTCTAATCTCAACTCCTCCAACTCTTGCAATTGTAGTCTCCTCCTCTCACCTGCTGCCTTCATATCATAATTGAACAACTTAATTGCCCAATACGCCTTATGCTCCAACTCCACAAGGAGATGACAAGATTTTCCATAGATGAGCCTGTATGGTGTAGTACCAATAGGGGTCTTAAAAGCAGTCCTATAAGCCCAAAGAGCATCATCAAGCTTCAGAGACCAATCCTTTCGAGACCTGGATACAGTCTTCTCCAAAATACTCTTAATCTGCATGTTGGAGACTTCAACTTGACCACTGGTTTGAGGATGATATGGGGTGGCGACTTTATGAGTTACCCCATACTTCTTCAGCAAAGCCTCAAACTTCTTCTCAATAAAGTGTGATCCCCCATCACTAATCACAACTCTTGGTGTCCCAAATCTAGGAAAAATTACCTTGTTGAAGAACTTGGACACCACCCTAGAGTCATTGGTTGGAGAGGCAATGGCTTCAACCCACTTGGACACATAATCAACCGCCACAAGGATGTACTTGTTACCATAAGACGGTGGAAAAGGTCCCATGAAATCAACTCCCCACACATCAAAGATCTCAACCTCCTGAATGTTGTTGAGAGGCATCTCATTCCTCCTGGAAATATTTCCTGTTCGCTGGCAAGCATCACAAGAGGCAATGAATCGGTGCACATCTTTGAACATAGAGGGCCAATAAAGAGCGGATTAAAGGATCTTAGAAGTAGTCTTGGAGGAACTAGCATGGCCTCCACATGGTAGAGAGTGACAATGAGTGATAACACTCTTCACTTCCTCCTCTGGGATGCATCGCCTGATAATCCCATCAGCACACCGCTTGAAAAGCAAAGGCTCATCCCAGTAATAGTGTCTAACATCAGACATAAACTTCTTCTTCTGCTGGTAAGATAGCCCAGGTGGTAATTCATTGCAAACCAAATAATTGACAAAATCAGCGTACCGGGGCATCTTGGAATGTGCAAGAGTCAGGATTTGCTCAGTGATCCTGAAAAGATGATCATCAGGAAAAGAATCATCAATAGGGGGCTCATCCCGAGTACACTCCAACTGCTCTGGAGTCAGCCTAGAAAGATGATCAGCAACCAAATTTTATGTGCCCTTCTTGTCTCTAATCTCCAAATCAAACTCTTGAAGAAGAAGAATCCAACGAATCAGTCTCGGCTTGGCCTCCTTCTTGCTCAAGAGATATCTAATGGCAGCATGATCAGTGTAGACAATCACTTTGGCACCAACCAAATAGGATCGGAACTTCTCAAAAGCAAACACAATAGCTAGCAACTCCTTCTCAGTGGTAGCATAATTCATTTGAGCTCCATCAAGAGTCCTGCTAGCATAGTAGATGGCATGAAGCTTCTTGTCCTTCCTTTGCCCCAAAACAGCTCCAACAGCGTAGTCACTAGCATCACACATGATCTCAAAAGGAAGATCCCAATCAGGGGGCTGCATAATTGGAGCTGAAATCAGTGCCTCCTTCAACCTGCAAAAAGAAACAAGACACTCCTCCGAAAAATCAAAGGAAACATCCTTCAAGAGCAAGTTAGTAAGAGGCTTGGCAATTTTAGAAAAATCCTTAATGAACCTCCTGTAAAAACCTGCATGACCAAGAAAACTCCTTATTCCCTTAACCGAAGTAGGAGGAGGCATCTTCTCAATGAGTTCATTTTTTGCCCTGTCAACCTCAATACCACGATTAGAAACCAAATGACCCAAGACAATACCCTCACTTACCATAAAATGACATTTTTCCCAATTCAATACGAGGTTAACCTCTTCACACCGCTGTAAAACTCGTGACAAGTTAGACAAACAAGCATCAAAAGAACCACCATACACAGAAAAGTCATCCATAAACACATCCATGATGTCCTCAATAAAATCAGAAAAAATGGCCATCATACATCTCTGGAAGGTAGCAGGAGCATTACACAAACCAAAGGGCATCCTTCTATATGCAAATGTGCCATAAGGGCAAGTGAAAGTGGTCTTCTCCTGATCATCAGGGTGAATAGGGATCTGGAAAAATCCACTATAACCATCTAAATAACAGAAGTGTGAATGCTTAGCTAGCCTCTCTAACATTTGGTCAATGAAGGGAAGGGGAAAATGGTCTTTCCGGGTTGCTTTGTTCAATCTCCTATAATCAATGCACATTCTCCAACCCGTGACTGTCCTGGTGGGAATCAGTTCATTTTTCTCATTCTTCACAACAGTCATACCCCCTTTCTTAGGCACAACATGCACTGGACTAACCCACTCACTATCAGAAATAGGATAAATGATGCCTGCATCTAGCAATTTTAGCACTTCTTTTTTCACAACTTCTTTCATGTTTGGGTTAAGTCTTCTTTGATGCTCAATAGAGGGTTTATGATCATCTTCCATCAAAATCCTATGCATGCACATTGAGGGACTAATTCCTTTTAGGTCATCAATACAATATCCTAGTGCTTTTCTATGCAATCTTAGCTCATGCAATAATTTCTCAACTTCATCATTACTTAGACTAGCATTGATAATCACAGGATATGTGGAATTGGGTCCAAGAAACTCATACCTCAAAGTGGAAGGCAGGGGCTTCAACTCCACCTTAGGTGCATCTTTAGACTCCTGCGTAGAGCCTGGATCATCTCTTTTTAGGACCTCAGTAACGGCCCCAGGGAATTCTCTAGTGGACTCCAAATCAAGAATCACGTCAGCAAGTAGCTCAAGATTGTCAGCATGAGTCACACTCTCAGTCAAGCAAAGCTCCAAAGGATCATTAGAAATAATTGACATCATAGACTCCTGAGCTTCCTAGTCAATCACATCCACCCTGCAACCATCATCCTCAAAAATAGGCTGTTTAATAGCTTTGGAAAAATTAAATTCAATTTTTTCATCCCCAATAGTAAAGGAAAGAACACCCTGCTTAACATCAATAAGTGTACCTGCAGTAGCTAGAAAGGGTCTTCCCAATATTATAGGCACGGGAATATCAGTCTCAATATCAAGGACAATAAAATCAACAAGAATGTAAAACTTACCTATCTGGACGGGAATGTCCTCTAAAATACCTATTGGACGCTTGGTGGATCTGTCTGCCATGAAAAGAGTCATCCTCACTGGTCTTGGCTCTCCCAAATCCAGCTTCTTGCATATGGATAGCGGAATCAAACTCACACTGGCTCCCAAATCACACAAAGTGTTGTAGGTGCTATTGCCAATCACCATAGGGACATGGAAGCTTCCAGGGTCTTCAAGCTTAGTAGGCAATTTATTCTGAATTAGAGCGTTGTACTCCTGGCTCAAAGAGACGGATTGGTAGTCATCCAGCTTCCTCTTGTTGGACAAGATCTCTTTCAAGAACTTCACATATGCCGGCATTTGCTTCAAAGCGTCGGTGAAGGGAATGTTGATGTAGAGCTTTTTCAACACCTCTACGAATTTGCCATACTGCTGGTCCAATTGAGCTTGAACTCTCCTTTGTGGAAAGGGAAGAGGGGGCTTGTAAGCAGGCGGTGGTACATATATGGGCTCCTTTTCTGGCTCCTTCTCCTGGATCACTACTTCTGCAGGCTCTGCAACAACCTTGTCTTTCTTCTTGGCATCCATAGCTTCAGGATCCATAAGTTGTTTTCCATTCCTTAAGGACACAGCATTAATTTGCCCTTTTGGATTAGCTTCAGTCTGTCCTGGAAGTTGACCGTGCGGTCTAGGAGCATTCATAGCATATTGAGCATGCAGATTCTCATGATGTTTCAGCGTTGCATTAATCTTGTGCATCTCCTTTAATATGAGGGTCGTGTTGGAATCTTCAGTTGGTTGAGCAGGAGCTTGGTTCTGCGGTGGGAAATTTCTTTGTTGAAATCCAGGAGGTGGTTGTAGTGCAGCCTGGTTGTTCTTATAGGAGAAGTTTGGATGATTTCTCCAACCTAGATTATACGTGTTAGAGTATGGATCGTTCCTGTGGCCCTTGTTGAAGTTGTTCATGTAGTTGGCCTCTCCCTGGGACTCACTCTGAGAAGCAAATAGGTGACAAGATGATATGGTGTGGTCATCCTCTCCACAAAACTGACAGACTACACCAGAAACAACCTGTGTAGATTGCCCTGCACCCTGCGCTTGAGACTTTTGCACCAATAGATTCAGCCTCTTTATCTCTTGTGCCATAGCGTCCATCTGAGCTTGTTGGTGTGTGTCAGAACTAACCTCATACATCCCTGCAGGCTTCTTGGAACTTGTAGTAGATCGCGGATCACTATAATAATGAGAGTGTTGAGCAGTTTCCTCGATCAAATCCCAAGCATCATCAACGTCCATAGTCATGATTCTTCCACCCGCTGAAGCATCAATGATTAGTCTGGTAGGAAAGTCAATAGCATTGTAGAAGACATGCAATAGGGTCCATTTTTGCTGCCCATGATGGGGGCACAACTGCAACAATTCCTTGAATCTTTCCCACCCTTCATAGAGAGACTCTTGATCTTTCATCTGGAAGGCAATAATCTGATTCCTCATCTCAGCAGTCTTCTTCGGTGGAAAATATTTCTGGAGGAATGCCTTTGCTAGCTCATCCCAAGTTGTGATTGACCCTGGAGGTAGGGCTTTGAACCAAGCTTTGGCCCTGTCCCTCAGAGAGAATGAAAAAGCTCGCAGGTTGAGCGCATCTTGGGACACTTCATGGATCTTCACTGTGTCCATCAACTCAGTAAAGGTAGCCAGATGCTGGTGTGGGTTCTCAGACGGTAGACCTCCAAACTGATTATGTTGAACCATATTGAGCAGAGAGGCCTTTAGCTCGAAGTTACGAGCTTGCACAAGAGGTCGGACCATACCAGAGACAGGACCAAGGTGATTTGGCAGCACATAATCACCAAGCGTCATACGTTGCCCTTGAACTTCCAGAGCAGGATCTTGTTCCACTCTGTTGTCACCCATGGCTTGTTCTCTGGCTTCGCGTAGTTGTCTTCTTCTAGCACGAAGAGTACGCTCAGGTTCGGGATCGTAGTCGTTGAGATTACCAGCGCTCAGGACTCTTCGCATGAGTAGAAAACAAGTCTGCAAGCAAAGCAACAAAAAAAGAAATCAAAAATAAAACAAAGACTTAGTCGAACCAGTTGTAGGATCACAACTAATACTAGCTATAATCCCCGGCAACGGCGCCAAAAGCTTGATAGGACAAAAACCTACCCACAAGCATATGGGTTCAGTTGTAGTATTCTCAAGTGTCGTTCCCAACGAGGACTATGTAGTATTAATTGTATCTTAAACCAGTAAGCTAAGCCAAAAGATTATGAGTTTTGTTGAACTAATGACTAAAATTGAGAAACAAATGCAAGTGATGATTATAATCAATGGAAGGGAAATTTCCAAGGCAAGGGATCCCCGCAACTATGCTTCAGTAGACTTAACTAGATAAATGTCTGAACTTGGTCCGTCTTAGTTGAAAGTAACTATCTTAGGTAATTACTAATTCCTCTCAGATGATAGTAAACGTGCCTAGATTCAATTAACATCCACTCTCGCGACTTGCTAATCAAGATCTAGACCCCTTGAGCACTTAGAATCTAAGGTCAAACTGAATCAACATCCACTCTCGTGACTTGCTGAATCCAATCTAATCTTAGGGTTTCTATGATAGTTATTAATCCACAGGAGAAATTAAGACGCTCTCGCAATAATAAAATCTCAGGTTCAATTCCTAGTATTCCAATAGAAGTTATCACCTCTCGGTCTCAAACCCTATCTGACTACCTATTAACGTTTTTACCTCTCGGTTGCAAACCCTAATAGGATCCAATTTGCATAAGCTAATTTGGGCATAAAGCATCTAGGAATGAATCAACAAAGTTTCAGACTTCCATTCAGACAAATATCAAACAAGTCTACCTACGCATAGTTGGGATCACCCCAACCTTAGAAATATGGAAATTAGCTAGACATAATCGCAAGATCAACCAAAGAAAACATAATAACGATGGAAATCATAAACAAGATTAAAGAGGAAGATGAACTTAGTCTCGAATCCAGTAGAACAATCTCCAATGTTGCAATCTCTTCCAAGGAGGCAAAACAATTAGGTCTAGAGTTAGAAAAATGGCCAAAAGGTCCGAAAAAACCTAAAATCCGAAATACTTATACCCATACTAAAAATAAAGTCATTCGGGTAAACTGCACGACCCGTGCTTTGGCTGTGCGAAAAACACACGGTCAAACGCACGGCCAAAATACACATAAATGAGACCACACGGCCTGTGCGAAAAACCGCACAGGCAAGGCAAAAAATGCACAGGCAAATAGCGAGAAATCACCGCCTGTACGGCCGTGCAGTAAAACGCACGACCTCAATGTTGAGCTCTTGATTAACTGCACGGCCTTCCACAGTTTCTGCCCTACTTCTCGTTTCAGCTCGGAATCCGGTCCAAACTCCTCATAGCTCGTCCCGTTAGCCTTCGGATGACATCCTAAGTCCCAGCAGTGTCCTTAAACAGCTCCAGAAATCCATCCAAGTACCTGTAAACACACATTTCTTAGAGTAGACCTCCATAACGAATAAAAACAATGCAACTAGCTATAAATGCAACACACAATGCATAAAACAACTCAAATTAAACACAAATGCATGTCCTAGACGTGTAACAAATTGGATGTCATCACTGAACACATATGAACCTACATTCAAAACCTTGTCACACCATATTGCACACAAACCTTGTACCATTGTCAGTTGAAGCATTGTCTTAGAATATGTGTGAACCTCTAGGTAAAGTTACATGAACCCACACATGTTAAATTATATGAATCTTTAACTTCAACTTCATGAACCAACAACTTAAAACCTATGAACCTACCACAGTAGCTACTTGAACCAACACATTATATTATATGAACCTTTAAGTCACATGAACCCACAGTTAAAAGCACATGAACCTGAATACCACAAAACATGAATTTCATACATTAACTACATAAATCTTCTTAGACACTTACTTGAATCCAACCCCCACATGTTAAATTGTATGAACCTTTAAGTTCAGTTTCATGAACCAACACTCGAAACATATGAACCTACCATAGTACCTACTTGAACATATGCCTTATATTATATGAACCTTTTAATTACATGAACCAACAGTTGAAAGAACATGAAGTTGAATATCAATAACCATGAACTTCCTGCATTAACTACAAGATCCAGACAAAATAAACTATATGAAAGTATTTTCACGTAGTTGTGACAGTTTTTTTATCTTACTTGTGGCATACTTGCTTTAAACCTATGCTCCTTGTTCGTCCCCTTGTTCTTATCCTCATTGTTTGTTTCCATCGCAACCTTGTCCTTCTATTGTATAATTTTCATGCGCCCAAACCCTCCCACCTTCATCTCATCCTTTTGCCTCTCGTTTAAGGTCCCATCGTCTCACCCCAAGAAGACCGGGGTAATACTTGGGTTCTGCTTTCCAAGGATCAATACTTTGTCAGCATAGAGCAATTGTTACACGAATAACACATTGATAGCATGCATTTAGGCTAGTTTAGATCATGTTTATTTCTCTTGAATAGGTTTGTTTTGCTCCTTTTTATTTTAGTTTTATTTGGTTTTCATAGATTTTGTAGTGTTCGGAGTCTACTCTTGTGTTGTTGTGATTTCAGGATCGTTTGGAGGCGTTTTGAAGAAAATTGAGCTACCAGTGAAGATGTTCGGGTGGACGACTCGAAGGGATGGCGCCAAGGTCGAAATACAAGTGCCAAGATCAAACGAGGAGAGTTCGAAATGGAAGCTCGGTCGAGATAGTGAAGACAAAGGAAAACTCGGCCCACAACTCGGTCGAGTTGTGGACCGAGTCATCGGGCCCGAGCTAGTGATGCTGAATGGGAGAAACAGAAAACAACTCGGTCAACAACTCGACCAAGTTTTTGACCGAGTCAGCAACACATGTTGGAACAGACAACAACTCGGTACACAACTCGGCCGAGTTGTGGACCGAGTCAGCGAACTGGGTCGAGTTCTGAAGGAAAGGGAAAAATAGACGACAACTCGGTCAACAACATGACCGAGTTGTTGACCGAGTCGGCGTCCGTAACATTTTTCCCTTCTGTTGAAACGCCTACAGCTGCTATTTTGATGAGAGGGGGACAGGGATTTAGTTTTTTTATGCGATTTTTGTGAGGAACACTCCCAAAAAAGAAAACCCTAAGTGGAAGACTTTGGAGAATTCTCTATTTTGGATACGTGTGAAGTTGAATCGTATTGAAAGACAACTCGGTATGTTGATTTTTGCAATGGATTTGATTTCTCCCTTCTCTATGTCTAGCTAATTCTCTAATTCTAAGGTTGGGCGAACCCTATGATGTAGTAGGTATGTTTGTATGATGATGTTTGGTTGATTGGAGATTTGAATGGAGTTTGATTCATCCCTAGGTTGCTTAATGCCCTAATTTGATTATAATTGGGAATCCTATTAGCATCTGAGTCCGAGAGGAGATGATGATAATAGGGTTTTGCTAAAGTGAGTTTGCAATTGTTGATTCATTTTAGATCCCTGGGAATGAACTTGAGAATTATTTGCGCGAGAGTGATTTAACTTCTCTTGTGGTACTTCTACTATCGTAGTAGATCTTTGGTGAGTAGATTTAGCGGAGCGCGAGAGCGAATGTTGATTCTATTTATCTATTGATCTCTAAAGAATGTAAAGGATCTAGACTAGACTAGCTTTGTGCGAGAGTGACTGCTAGTCGAGTCTAGGTACGTACACTTGTCGTCTGAAAAGAGGTAGTGTTGGCATTAGATAGTCGGTCCTTCAAACGGCATTCAATTTGAAATCCAATCAGATATCATTTAAAATCTACTGAAACGTCATATTGGGAATCCTAACCTTAGAAGTCGTTTCTCTTATTGATAACTTTCTGTTACTTGTTAGCTTGATAATTCAATCACAAACTCTCCGTCTTTGCCTTTTTTACTTGGTCTACTAGTTGGAATAGCAATTGGTACTAATTAGTCCCCGTGTTCGACACCTTGGTACTACAATCGAACCCGTATACTTGCGGGGTTTGATTTGCAAGCATCACACATGTAGTTAGTACGGATATATGAAGATAATAGGGAATATTACATCGGTTTCTAGATAACGGTACTTACCACCAGGAATAGAATGGGGCCTCTAAAGAATATGTCCTTTTTTCACTCCATTCCAGCTTGGTGTGTATCAAGATGTTGACTACAAACTGACACCAATTTACACCTTGCACATTGTTGTCGTCCTCGATCATCAAACTTTGCATGACAGTGTAACACCCCATAATTTTTAAGGGTATTTTTGAGCTTTACTCGTATGAAATATTGTTGCAAAATAATTATATAAGATATTGTTGTAAAATATTTATATAAGATATTCGTGTAGGATAATTGTGGACTCAGGCGGGCACCAGTACCGGCACCGGCATCATGTAAGATGGGTGGGTGGCTTGGTAGTTGTGTTAGCTTGGCCTAGAGTGTCACAAATATATGCAGGATAATTATGTAAAGTATTTGTGCAAGATATTTATATAAGATATTTGTGCACGGTAATTGTGCGAGGTAATTGCTTGAGATGTTTGTGCTAGATGGTGTACGAATATATTTAACCCGGGTTTAAGGAAATTAACCCAAGTTGAGTTCGGATAAGAATTAACGAAGTCGGCCTTTAAACCGCGATTCACCGCGATTCACCGCGACCGGCCGCGCTCGCAGTAACACCTTTTGTTGAGCAGTGTCGTCTTCCTCGAAGGCGGTTACTGTAGCACTCTGTTTTTCTCTGTTTTTGGGGCAGGCAAGTGGCTCGATCCACTTGGCTTTGGCTTGTCCCCTTGTCCCTTGCTTGTTCCCCCTAAGGTGGTTCGGATTTGTGCTATAAAAGGGGTGAAACCGAACCCTTTCTTTCTCTCTTCTTCTTCTCTCTTTCTCCTCTGTTTTCCCCTGTTTCGCCATTGATGCATGAGCTGTGAGCTCGGTTTTGGGCTTGAATCGAGAGGCTTCGTGGGTTAGAGAAGGTTGTCAAGGTGTTAGGTGAAGCTTAGAGGTGCTTTGTGATCAATTCGAATGCAAGACGAAGCTTGAATCGATTGGGTAATAATTCTTTTCCGCCATGGAAGCTGTCGAAGCTTTGCCACTGTTGATGAACCGCGACTGGCCGCGACTGGCCGCGACTTGCCGCGATCGCGGTGAGGGCGTCCGAGTTGTGTGTCTTGTGGTTTGGCTTTGGGCTTGGCTCGATTCCTTTGGATTCTTTTCCTATTCTTTTAGATTCATTTATATGGATATTTGATCTAAGTTAGGGTCTTGTTATGGGTCATTTCCTAGGGATTTTTATTCCAGATCTGTCCCCGTTTTGGACTCAGGGACCCGTTCTTAAGCTTTGTATGAGCTTGTCTTTCCAGGCAAGTGGTTATGAATTAATTTGAAATAATTAAAATCTGATATTATACTAGGTTGTATATTCTGCTAGAATCAACGCTAATATAAGAGATATGCTGTAAACATGTGACTTGAGATTGTGATGTGATTTGTGATATGTGGAATTGCTTGTGATGTGTTTGTGTGAATTATTGGTGAAGCCCTTGCTTAGTCTATTCATTAGACTAACTCTTGTATTTTTATATTTCTGTAACGTCATGGGGGTGTCGTCCGTCCGTTTCGGCACATGCAGATCCGAGGAGGCTAGAACGACTATGAAGATGAACGGTGTTTTGACAAGTTGTTTTGTCGTTGTATTTTAAAGATTTCCGCTGTGCTATTTTGTCGTTTTGTTTAAAAGTATTTCGCTGTTGTATTTCTGATTAATTGGGTCGTTTTAGGAATCGTGTAATTCTGCGACCATGTAGTTTAATAAAAGTTATGATTTTAGTATTGTAACTGTGTTTTAAGTCAGTTATGACATCGGAAAAGCCTGGGGTGACTTCGGGGTTTACGTCCGGGGTCATCGGCAGTAACGCTTTCAAATGGGGTTAAATCTGGGGGTGTTACAGACAGTGCCCTTCTGGTTGCTCTCAACAAGCACATACATGAAGAGAATTAAGAAAAGCCTCTTGAACCACGACTCGAATGTGCACGCCAGCATCATCGTTCCCATACTCGTTGGCCGGATCTAGTTGTAATCCTTGAAGTATGCCTTTCAACCTTTCAGCTGTCGATGATGACGTCGTCATGTTTCTCTTGTCCTTGCCTAACAAAGGGTGTATCTCATGTAGGAATCCTAAGAACTCGTTAGACCTCCTCCTCATTGACCTCTATGTACCCCCCATCTTCCATCTTTATCACACACTTGACCAAATCAAAATGGTCAAGCACCCAATAAGCGAGTTGTTTAGGTATTATAGTCAACTTCAAGTCCAGTAGACAACCAAAACCAATGCTTCTGATGCACTCTTTCTTGTTTTTAGGGAGTTGTTCTAGCGTCTCCACAAACAAAATCGTCACGTTCCTCGTGCTCAAGCTCTCAAACTTGTTTTCTTCCTTCTTGGCTTTCTTTTTCTTTATCGGGACTAATTGCATCTTCTCCTTCTTCTTCGGGCTCGCCAATCTTTCCTTCTCCCTTTTATTCGAAATCACCATCTTCATGCTCCCTTTTTTCTTTGCAAGTCAGTTCTTTGCTTTTTCCCTCTTCCTTGCTAGCATTTTTCTCTAGAACCATCATTACCTCTTTCCCTTTTTCTTTAAGCGTTTCTAACGCCCCGACTTACGTCGGTAGTGCCACACGCCAATGACCTCAGACTTTAAAGTTCAAAGTCACATTAGGCTTTAATTTGAACAACTATACTTAATACAATCATGATAAAGAGTAAATAGCGGAAGACTTGTATAAAGAAACTCAATCTTTTATTAAAATTCCTCTCGAAATTGAGAAGGATAGTTTACAAATGATATTGAAATTATAGCAGAAGACTTTAAATAAATTATATTTACATGGCTAGGTTACCTAACACTTATACATGTTACATTAATAAATAAATAAATTATATTTAAAACAAACTCAAAAGTTCTTCAAAACTAAACTTCATCCGCAAGTCTTCTTCTCTGTCTCGTTATTCCTAAACAACCAGAGGCAAGTCAACTTAGGGGTGTTCAAACGGTCCAGACCGGTGGATCGTAAAATTTTCAACACTTGGACCGTGGACAGGACCAGACCAACACGGTTGGGTCTAATTACGGTCCGGTCCGATCTCGGACCGTAATAGACCATATTTATTTTTCCTAATGATTTTAAAAAAAATTGTAGATAGAATTGGTCATATAATAATTCATTTACAGTCCAAATCTAGACCGGACTGTAATTGGACCATAAAAATGGATGTACTTAGGGTTAAATGAGATATAATTGTTATAACAAAAGCATATTACGGTCCGGACCATAAATTTACGGTCCTGGACTGGACCGGACCGTTACCCGTAAACCTTTAAAATCTTGAACCGTGGACCGGACCGTTACATACACGGTCCAGGACCAGACCGTAATTTTTGGTCCGGTCCGGGTTTATGGTCAGGTCCAAAAATAAACACCCCTAAGTCAACTGATGTGCCGTATGGGACGGATGATACCAGCCAACCATGCAAGAAAAAATAATGGTTGGTTAGTCTAATGAAAGAGTACGCAAGGGTATTTTATGTGAGGTTCTATGTGGTCATATATAGTTATGTACTATCATTGTCTCTCGAGTAAAAGCCGATAGACGATATATAATTAAAATACTCCCACTGAAATGAAGGATGGACAAAAGAGATATGCATCAAGAGAATACCCGAAATGAATGTGGGTATTATAGGAGGAAGATATGATTTGTTTGGGGACTTTTTAAATTACACATAACATATATAAACTCCATTGAATAATTGGGCCCGACCAACCTCACCGCATAATGCGAATCTAGATTGGAAGGACGACCTGCTTAAGCTGGAGCAAGAGCGGTTTCCAAGTTGTACTTCTCGCTCAAAGTTTGTTAATTATGTGATTGCAACACTTATCTTATTTAATTTCACCACACCACAATTATTCTTAAAACTTTTAATACAGTCTCAAATAAAATGAGAACAACACATGTCGACATTACGTCCAACTCAATTGCATTAGCAAGGTGCATAAACACCTTTTATCCTTAACAGGTGGATAAGAAGGAATTGTCATGACCTTAAGAGTATTAGGGAATTATTCCGACTAATACCGAATTATAAAGAGATCATGATGCCTCGCAAGGCCATAACATCCCTGACACACACGACTATTTATGTCCATACTTAATGACTATAAAGTCCACACATAACAAACAAAGTCCACACACAATACCGTCATTACGACGATAACAACAATTAGGGGTGTGCAAATTCGGACCGGACCGAAAATGCCCGGACCGGACTGGGGGAATTACGGTCCGGTCCCCGGACCACATATTTGTAAAATTCCGGTTTCGGTCCGGTCCGGTCCAAACCCGGCCGGTTTCCGGTCCGGACCGGATGGACCGGTTTTTTATTGTTTTTAATTTAATTATATATATTAATATCTCATAATATTATTAAATTTTAATTTTTACTATAAATATAAATAAATAACAAAATATATTATCTAATATTATACACAATAGTTATAAAAATAGAAAAAATAATTAATTTTTCATTTATATAAAACTAAAAATATATAAAAATATATTTACCGGTCCAAGACCGGACCGAACCGAATCATACCGGTCCGGTCTCCGGTCCAAGGTTTGAAAAAATTCCGATCCGGTCTGGACCAGATGCACAGCCCTAACAACAATAATCATATATGCCTATATATAACTATATATATCAATAATAATTATCATCCTAGATACAAAATTATTTAATGCACACAAGTGTTCCTAAACATTAATTAGGTTTTAGAAATTACCCAATTAATTTTAATATTAATTGTCGGTCAATGAATTATTGAAATGACAAGAGCTAACCACCACTTGCCTTAGATCACGAAGAGATGAACGGTATCACGGGAATTGTTGCTTCCTAGTAGCAAATTGAATTCCTACTTTAATTCCATTCCATAAGCAAATCCGAGATGTACCCAAATCACACACAACAATAAATTATAATTAGATAATTTATTCATTATTGAATTTTGATAGGTATATGTCTCAATTTCTAATTGAATTTATTTATCTCCAAATAATTCATTTTTCAAGGCTTTTCTATCAAAACGATTATTTATACGATTCAAAAAATCAATTAGTCGTATATTCTAAATAATCATGTCATAAATAAATTGATCAAAATAATTTATTTAAAATCCTAAAGTTTTCTAACTCAAAATATTATCTAAATGAATAGTCCTAATTTACCCATTCATAATATAAGACAATATTATAAAAATTATAATTAAATCAATTTTAATTTTCATAAAATCAAATGAATCCAAACATATTTTTCACTAATCTAGATTAAATTAAATTAATCAAGATTAAGCCAAAAATAAATTAAAACAAATACCCATAATCGAATTTGGACCAACCGATTTCCTCCCCGGATTCGCGGTTGCACTTCGTCGGAAATGGTCAAAATTTGGGCTCGGAGGTTGATCTCCGGCGTCTGAGAAAGAGGGGTTTTGAAGTGGACAAGGAGACGAAGCCAATGGTGTTGACAATTGCAAGGAAGAAGCTCCAACAAACTCAAATTTTGCTTATGAACACTGACGTCGGGTTTTATGGTTCGTGAGAAAGATTTGAGAAATTGGATGACGAAATCACTATGGGTGAAGGGGTATTTATAGGGGTTTGATTTCTCATAACATGCTCTACACAATTTTTACATATTTGGGCAAAAATGATCCCGATTCGGATTCAATTTCGCCAAAAACGTAAACGACACGTTCGAAATATTTCTTGCCTTTCGAGGACTAATTAGATCTTATCCGGGGTTTATTCTTCCCAATTTCACAGAGATTTTACGCGTCTCAATCTTGTCTACAAGTACCAAGGTTTAATTGGACGAAAAGATCACACATTGAAGCCCATTTCCGCCATTGATGATAGCTTGAAGCTTGCGCGGTTGCGCCATGGCTGCTGGAAGAAGAAGGTGATGTTTTCCAATATTTGCAATCGCCCCCCCCCCCCCAAATTCAGCCTATTTCCACATTTTTGCCCAACTTTTTAAGCTGTGGCAAAAATGACCTCAAATAACTTTTTTAAAAATTACAATAATTTACCTAAACTTATATATTTTAATATTCTAAGTTTATAATATTATTTTAACCCAAAATTAAAGTATAGAAAAATTAACTTAGGCTAAAATTAAGCTTAAGGGTATTTTTCTTATGAATTTGACCATACTTAAATCTTTAACAAAAATTTGTTGAATTTGATTTAAATATTCTAAGTCAAATTTGATAAGTTTTATATAATCTATAATTAACATAAGGTTAATCATAATTTAGACCATTCATAGTTTAAGGAGATACCATACTTAGGGTATTTATTATTTTATCCTTTCATGGATACACATAATAATTCTTATACCCTTTATTATTATATTTAAAATTCTAAAACTACATTTATTATTATACTTATTTATTTATTTCTACACTATATTAGAATAGCCCATTTGATAATTGGTACAAAATTATCTTGAACTAACTTTTGAACTTAAGTTTAAGAAAATTTAAATTACTCCCCTAAACGAAATAAAATAAATTTCATAACTTTTATTTTTATCAAATTAAAATTACTATTTTACCCTTCTAATTTAAGTGGGATATTACAATACTACCCCCTTAAAAATAGTTTCGACCCCGAAACTAGCGTTACAGGATGTGGAACAATCACACATGTTCCGAGACATCACTCAACACATTGTGAGTCAAGTCGATTCTTATCAATACTTAACTTGTATTGCATCGGCACTCATTGATTACTAATTGAACACTGAAACTCGAAATGAATATGGAGTTAGATAACTTCCATAAATAAGAGATTGACTATTTATTAAACGAAGACAATTGTTGACTAAAAGATTCTCCAAACGGAAATAAGTACCCAACTATGGAAGCAATAGACACACACGTCTTAGCTCTTTATTTATAGGAAGGTTTAAAAATATCGAATTATTCGGGGTATTATGCTCGTCGAACTGTTGCATTGTATAAAGTCGTTGCCCTTGGCTAGAAGATCCGGGAGGTGCCTTGCCTTTATTATGTGCAGATGACTGAACGGAAGCGAACACCTCTGGCATTGGGTTTTGCCTATTCCCAACAGCAGATGCATGGTATGATTGTGTTGGCCCTTGACCTTTTCGTCGGCAGTACGTTTGCATGTGTCATTCCTTCCTACAAGCATAGCATACTCGCTTCTCTTTCTGACAAAAAAAATTCTTGTGGCTGACTTCACCAAAGTTGTGGCATTGGACACTACCACCACTCTATCTAGAGCATTGGATGGAGCCAGATTGAGTCATCTCAGTCTTAGCACGACCAGACTTTTCAAACTTGATAGGGGATGTCGGTCGTTAAAACCCATTGAACTTCCGACTCTGATGCCCACCCTTTGGCTTACTCTTCTCCTCAAGATTCCTCGCATATTCTTCCAGGGTAACCTCTACTTTGTATGATGCATCAACATACTGCTCCAAGGTAGAGCAACCATGACGCACCATTAGAGGTTTTATTTATGGGCTCATTCATTCATGGAAGTACCAAATCTTTCGCTCTTCGGTGTGTGCCTCAGACCCAACGAAATACAGCAATTGATTGAAGTTTGCAGCTAGTTCAGTCACCTTTAAACCCTCAGTCTCAGTGTACAAAAATTCTTTGAGCTTCTCCTCTCTCATAGCACGAGAGAAGAACCGATCAGTAAGCTTTGTTTTGAACATCGCCCGATTCAAATTTGTGTGGTCAGTTAGGCCAGTACCTTCCCACCACTCACTAGCTCCATCTTTTAGATTCATTGAAGCTATATGCACCTTTTCAGCCTCGGTGTAGATAATGTTTCGGAATAGTCGCTCCATGTGAGAAAACCAATAGGAAACCTTGACTGGTTTCCCGATTCCATCATAGCTATCCGGGTGCATTGAGTTGATCGTCTTTAAAGCTCAACTTTAATTCCCTCCATTTCCCAAAGGATGAACCGGAGGTACAATGTTATCATGCTCCTCAAAATTAGTTGCCGCTTGAGAGGCATGAGCCACTTGAGCTGGCAGTGCTCCCTATGTTTCCATTACCTCCACAATTTGCCTCACGGTCTGCCCTATTATGACGATAGCATCCAACACCATCGGGGCAGGAGGTGGATTAGGAGGAACTCCCCTCTCAGCTTAGAGGGTTAACATAGTCTTGTTGACTTTGACTGGTGCTAGTGGGTTGTTACTATAAGACCCAGATCCTGTATCATCTCCTTGTTGAGCAACACTTCTGAGATGAATTCGAGAAGCATTACTTGGACTCTCATTGGCCTCACGGTTATTGTTTCTGGTTTTCACCATCCATTGACGAACCATAACGTCAATTTAGAAATTTTCAACTTGTATCGTATGACACTTTAATCAGTTCCAATATTATAGAAGACATATGACCCAATTTTATAATTCATATTAATTTGACTGACCCAAGCACAACCATTTTCCAAGAAGAAGTGTAATATGCTTTCACTTGCGAACAATGTAAAAAGGAAAATGTCAATAACCCATATGACATTAATTCCAAGATTACAATTATTCATATGAATGGATCTACATAATAGGTAATCAGAACGAAGCTTGCAGAAGTTTCAAAACCATATATAATTAAATCTTAAAAATCACACTTTCAAACCTTATAGATTACCATTTAACTCAACTCCTTAGGGTATTACTAAGATCATAAGAACCAACCTCTTTATTTTATAAACTTATCAAGACTTTCAAGACAATACTTCTAAATCCTTATATGAATTAAAAATTCAATCTTTTAAGCTATTTTTGTCATATAAAATAATCTATATAACCAATTTACTTTCTTAATAATTAAACAACTAATTCTAGTATTTCCTAGACTATTAACCATTTCAAAATATTTTGATTAAATACTTAGCAATTTAAGGGCTAAAGTTGTATGTATAAAATAAAACAAGTAATTGTATAAATTTAAAATAAAATAATTTTTGAAAATTCTCAAACATAACAATAGGCCAAAAATCTTAAAACCATTGCTCTGATACCATATTTGTAACACCCGAGACTTACATCGGTAGTGCCACACGCCAATGACCTCAGACTTTAAAGTCCAAAGCCACCCTAGGCTTTAATTTGAACAATTATACTTAAATACAATCATAATAAAGAGTAAATAGCGGAAGACTTGTATAAAGAAACTCAATCTTTTATTAAAATTCCTCTCGTAAATTGAGAATGATAGTTTACAAATGATATTGAAATTACAACGAAAGACTTTGAATAAATTCTAATTACATGGCTAGGTTACCTAACAGTTATACCTATTACATTAATAAACTAAATAAATCGTATATTTAAAACAAACTCGAAAGTTCTTCAAAACTAAACTTCATTTGCAAGCCTTCTTCTCCGTCTCGTTACTCCTAAACAACCTGAGGCAAGTCAACTGATGTGATATATGAGACGGATGACACCAGCCAACCATGCAAGGAAAAATAATGGTTGGTTAGTCTAATGAAAGACTACGCAAAGGTATTTTATATGAGGTTCTATGTGGTCATATATAGTTACTATCATTGTCTCTCGAGTAAAAGCCGATAGACGATATATAACTAAAATACTTCCACTGAAACGAAGAACTGACAAAAGAGATATGCACCAAAAAAATATCCGAAATGAATGTGGGTATTATAGGAAGAAGATATGATTTACACACAACATATATAAACTTCATTGAATAATTAGGCCCGACCAACCTCACCGCATAATGTGAATCCAAATTGGAAAGACGACCCATAAAGTTGGAGCACGAGCGGTTTCCAAATTGTACTTCTCGCTTGGAGTTTATTAATTATGTGCTCACAACACTTATCTTATTTAATTTCAACACACCACAATTAATCTTACAACTTTTAAGACAGTCTCGAATAAAACGAGAACAACACAGGGCGACATTACGTCTAACCCAATTGCACTAGCAAGGTGCTTAAACACCTCTTATCCTTAACGGGTGGATCAGAAGCAATGGTCGTGACTTTAAAAGTCTTAGGGAATTATTTCAACTAATACCGAATTATAGAGAGATCATTATGTCTCGCAATGCCATAACATCCCTGACACACACGACTATTTAAGTCAATACTTAATGACTATAAAGTCCACACATAACAAACAAAGTCCACATGCAATACCGCCATTATGACAATAATAAAAATAATCATATATACCTATATATAACTATATATATATCAATAATAACTACCATCCTAGATACAAAATTATTTAAAGCACACAAGTGTTCTCAAACATTAATTAGGTTTTAGAAATTACCCAATTAATTAACAATTAATTTTAATATTAATTGTCGGTCAAAGAATTATTGAAATGACAAGAGCGAATCACCACTTGCCTTAGATCACGAAGAGATGAACGGTATCACGGGAATGGTTGCTTCCGAGTAGCAAATTGAATTCTTGCTTTAATTCCGTTCCAGAAGCAAATCCGAGACGTACCCAAATCACACACAACAATAAATTATAATTAGATAATTTATTCATTAGAGGGAGGATCAAATGAGCACAAGGTTTAAAGTAAGTATTGAGAATTTACGGTAGCTGTCCATGTCCAACGGTTGTGAATGTTTCACCATTTAACAACAAAACCCTACACAGAGGGGCTTTTTCATCATTTGCCCGTTCATTTGCTCTGTTGGCTCGCTCCCGTCTCTCTTGGCGAAGAGAGTTCTTCGTTGGCTCCCTCAAATGGACTCGAGACGGTGCTAGGGTTGACTCTAGGGTCGACGCACTCGAGACGGCGCTCCGAGGCAGCGGCGGTGATGGGAAATCGAACGAAAAGGTTTGTTATGCGGCGAAATCTATGGCTTTGAATTTGTCGATTTCGCGAAATCTGTGGCTTTGAATTTTTCGATTCGTTAAATATGTTGTGTTGGTGTGCCGGCGGAAGAAAGAGGGCCACTGAGTGGCCCACCACTCAACCAGGGGAGTTTGCCGTCCCGCCGCCCTGGTGGTTTAATTAGATGCCACCGTCGTGCAAGTGGAGTCTGGTATCTTAATTCCTGTGCTCACAACGTGTTTGTGAAAATGCCAGAGAGAACTTCTACTGTGTTCATCTATTAACAACGAAAGGCATTTTTGCTGCTTCTTTTCTGTGTTCTTGCTTATCAAATCTACTCTACTGTGTTCATCTATTCTGATGAATTTCTCTACCATGGAAACCATATAAACATCACGTGAATACCAACAGTTCATAACAGGATTTTGTTGTTTGTTTGTGTTTATTTTGGGTGCTTCTTGGGTGTGATTGAGTAATTCAGAACTTTCTATTTCAGTTTGTGAGTATAGATTGTTTGTTAATTCAAGTTCTTCTTTAACTACATAGCCTAATCTCACAGTTCATAGCAGGATTTTGTTGTTTGTTTGTCACTGCTCTTTAATCAACTCATAGAATCTTTTGAAATTGAGTTAATGGTGTTATCTGGTATTGGTTGATTGAAGTGCATTCCTTACAAGTGCTAGTGTGTCTTTCTACCCGATTTTCACAATAAAATGTACTGTTAACAAATATGTTCCTGGGAGGAGGCTTATTTCACATGATTTTCTCACTCTTATTCTCTCTAATGTCCAATATTCAGTTCGCATTTCCTTTCACATCTGTGACGGGGCTTGGATAACGTGACGGGGCTCCATATTGAGGTGGACGAGACTGTGAAGAAGCTGAATCAAGAACTGGAAATTTTCAGTAGTGATCGATCGTCGGATGGTGGGCAATCGAGCAGTGATTCAGTGAAAGCCTTTCTTCTCTGTGCCCCCGTCGTTGAGGTCGTTTATTTTCGGAGTCAAGCCCAAGAAGCAAAAACCTTTCTTCTCTGTGCCCCTAGCAACTATTTGCTTGGAATTTCTATTTCTGCATTGACTAGAGATGGTGGAAGTGATGATGAATTTTGCTTATCATCTACTTTTGTGAAATCCGTTCTTGCAATAGAGGGGATTGAGGAGGCAAGAGAGTTGTATAAGAGGTATGCGCCCTAGCAAATGAAGATGCTCATATGCATGTTGGGTTCAAATTCTCATGTTGCAGAAGTCTGCTTTGTGGCACTAAATCCTGAAACTTATCTTGCGGGTATTTTGCATTACCTCAACATGCTGGTCTTGTGCTGTATAAGTTTTGCATTGAGCTGGAGACGAACTATGCATTGAGTGGGGACAAACTTGGCCTTTGAAATGCTCGAAAACTATTTGAATATGCACTTACAACGTAAAAGCAAGATATCAGAATCGGACCAAGATTGCTGAGTTGCTCAGGTATCACTCAAGATTGTTAGAGTGGAGACGAGTTGAGCAGCTTGAAGGACTAAGGATGAAGGAAAGCCAGAGTGAAGCAAAGCTTCACAAGATATGGGTCTGAAATACTCAAGCCAGAGTGAAGGAAAGCCTGAGCAAACACTCCAATTTTCAATCTCAGGAATAGTTGTTCAAGATCATTGTTGTTGTTACTTGTTACATGTAAAAATAGTATCACTCTTATTTTTCCTTGTTCATGGAAAAAAGATATATTAATGTTGAACCTGTTAGTTATACATGATGAACCTGTTACTTATACTCAATGAACTTGCATGCGAAAAGTAATGAACCTGCAAGACAACACCAATGAACCTGCTTGATTTTTGAAGTGTACAACCTATTCTATGTGTGATGAACCTGTTACTTATACTCAATGAACATGTTAGTTATAAATGTTGAACCTGTTACTTATACTCAATAAACATGTTAGCTATACATGATGAACCTGTTACTTATACTCAATGAACCTGCATGTAAAAATTAATGAACCTGCAAGACAACACCAATGAACCTGGTCGATTTTTGAAGTGTACAACCTATTCCATGTGTGATGAACCTGTTACTTATACTCAATGAACCTGTTAGTTGTAAATGATGAACCTGTTACTTATACTCAATGAACCTGTTAGTTATACATGATGAACCTATTACTTATACTCAATGAACCTGCATGCACAAATTAATGAACCTACAAGACAACACCAATGAACCTGGTCGATTTTTTAAGTGTACAACCTATTCTATGTGTGATGAACTTGTTAGTTATAAATATTGAACCTGTTACTTATACTCAATGAACCTATTACTTATACATGATGAACATGTTACTTAATCAATGAACCTGGTCGATTTTTGAAGTGTACAACCTATTCTATGTGTGATGAACTGTTAGTTATAAATGTTGAACCTGTTACTTATACTCAATGAACCTGTTAGTTATACATGATGAACTTGTTACTTATAATCAATGAACCTGCATGCGAAAATTAATGAACCTGCAAGACAACACCAATGAACCTGGTCGATTTTTGAAGTGTACAACTTATTCCATGTGTGATGAACTTGTTACTTATACTCAATGAATCTGTTAGTTATAAATGATGAACCTGTTACTTATACTCAATGAACCTGTTAGTTATACATGATGAACCTGTTACTTATAATTAATGAACCTGGTCGATTTTTGAAGTGTATAACCTATTCTATGTGTGATGAACCTGTTACTTATACTCAATGAACCTGTTAGTTATAAATGTTGAACCTGTTACTTATACTCAATGAACCTGTTAGTTATACATGATGAACCTATTACTTATAATCAATGAACCTGCATGCGAAAATTAATGAACCTGCAAGACAACACCAATGAACCTGGTCGATTTTTGAAGTGTACAACCTATTCTATGTGTGATGAACCTGTTACTAATACTCAATGAACCTGTTAGTTATAAATGATGAACCTGTTACTTATACTCAATGAACTTGTTAGTTATACATGATGAACCTGTTACTTATACTCAATGAACCTGCATGCAAAAATTCATGAACCAGCAAAACAACACCAATGAACCTGATTGATTTTTTAAGTGTATGAACTTGTAATGAAAAACTCATGAACTTGCAAGATTATCGGCTTAAACTTTTCTTGTAGGGTTTATCAACCTCTAAAATATAGCCTATAAGGGATTTGAACCCACATCCATGTGAATAAACACATTGCTCTACCATTTGAGCTAATAGGCTATGACAACCAATACAAGGGAAAAGAAAAAGAAGCATAAAACAATATGACCATAGAATAAGAGTATGCAGATTTTCCAGCTTCTTATAGATCTCTTTATCAGATTTTCCAGAATGGATCTCATCAGACCAACAATGACCATAGAATAAGAGTATGCAGATTCCAAATGTCGGGTCTATACAAACAATATAATGAGTTGTGCCGAACCTTGTGTGACTAAAATTGTGCTCAAATGAATAAAATCATTATAGGATAGAATAATTCTTCTTAGAACAAGGAAAAAGAATTGCATAGAAACTATTCAAAATGCGACTACCAAAATATCACACTCACAACAATCCACCAAGAGTCCAAGACCACTGCTTAAGAAGTGACATAATCCTAAAGAATCTGAACTGAAAGTCCAATTCTTTTGCTTGCAAACTTAGAACTGACAAGTAGAAGTTGCGAAAGATAAAGATCATTACTTGCAACCAAACCACCACCATCCTCGTTGTCATAGACCATAACATCTTTGAAGCCGGCCCTCTGATCTCCTCTAACTTTCTCCTCAAAGCTGTAATTACCCCTTACTATCAATGCAAACGGAGAACTCGAATTCCCACTAGTGTGCATCTTATTTGTCAACTGTGAACACGCATCAAGAGGCTCTGCTAGATACAGTTGCCCACATATTCCCGACGACTTTATAGGCGGTGCTAAAATCATACAGAGCAATGAAATAACCTTGTGTGCACTTACCTCAGTTTTTCTCTTTGGCAATTCGTCAAACACCTTGTGTGCACTAACAATTCCAAAATTTATACCACCGGGGATGAATACCAACGGGGACCGGAATCTTGGAAGTATCCCGTAGAACGGCGTTCTCAAACTCCGATAAGATCCCACGCGCCGCCTCCGCCAACCGAGAGACGATCTCCTCCGCCTGAACTCTGATCGAATCCGCCGACTTAGAGCAGAATACAACGTCAACGTCAGGGAGGAGCTCGTCCAGAGCATCGTGGAGGTCTAGGATCTTGAAGAGCTTCTCCGGCGACCTCCTACTGATGCTTATCGCCTCCGCGAAGTTGAAGAGCTGGATTGCCGGCGCTTTCACCGACTCCAGGAAGCACTGATCGTCGGTTCCTTCCACGGCAGCAACGCCGTAAAAGATCTGCTCGCTGAGACGCTTCTCGCTTGCAAAGAGGGTGTGAACACATACCTTTGCTGCCCAGATCCACCGCCGGATCTTCCCCTCTAAGGCGTCCCATTCGAGGCGCTGCACGTCGCCGATTGACAGCTTTCGCCTCATCGAAGCTGCTCCATAACCAGATCCAATCTCATCTCCGTCTCTTGTTTTTTGGCTTGTTTTAAACGGAAGGGTATTTTCGTCTTTCAATCGACTTTTGTCTTAAATTGCAAAAATGTCACCGTGTAACTATTTCCTAGAAGCTTGCTTTTTTTTTGGCTGATTATCTTAGAGTCAATCTGGGTTGTTGATTTCCTTCATCCAAGGGTTGTTATTAATGCTTAGTTTTTATCTTAAGGGGGTTGTGTATGTGAACGGACCTCTTATTCATTATTGAATTTTGATGGGTATATATCTCAATTTGTAATTGAATAATTTTATCTCCAAATAATTCAATTTTCAAGGCTTTTCTATCAAAACGATTATTTCTACGATTCTAAAAATCAATTAGTCGCATATTCTAAATAATCATATCATAATTAAATTGATCAAAATAATTTATTTATAATCCTAAAATTTTCTAACTCAAAATATTATCTAAATGAATAGTCTTAATTTATCCATTCATAATATAAGACAATATTATAAAAATTATAATTAATTCAATTTTAATTTTCATAAAATCAAATTAATCTTAACATATTTTTCACTAATCTAGATTAATTAAATTAATCAATATTAAGCCAAAATAAATGAAGCGGTACTTTATTATCCTCTTTGTCAACACTATTGTTGAAAGCCAGCCAAACGGGAAAATAAGCTTTGTGATACTTGAACTGCTTGGGGATGTTGAAAGGATAAGGTTCTACAACTAGAGTGCATTAATTCTTGACCGGTTGGTAGATAACACCATCTCATGGTCTAAAACAACATATGGTACATATAGAGGAGCTCTGATGTTACTCATGGTAAAAACTAAATCATTTATTTCATATTTCTTTAATGCATATGTGAACTAGCTTGTGTGCGCATGTATAATATCCTTGTGTGTGCATGTGAACTAGCATGTGTGTGCATGTGTAATATCCTAATGTACATGTCAAATAACTAGTGTGTGCATGTCAAATGACTAGTGTGTGCATGTTAGATAACTAGTGTGTTCATGTCAAATAACTAGTGTGAAATTATCTTGTGTGCATATAAATTAAACTTGTGGGTGTGCATGTAAAATAACATTGTGTGCACAAGAAATAACATGCATGTTCATATGACAGCACATGTGTGTGCATATTAGACTATACTTGAGTTTGTATGAATATAGTGTATTATAAAAGATTTGTTTGTATATATTTACAGTTGGTGTATGTTGATAATTTCACAATGAAAGGCAAATAGATTGAAAGAGCATATCCAATAATAAAAAATTGGACAACACAAATGTTGAAGAAGAAGGAAGATGACGAGATACTTCACAAAGGTTTTTGGGAAATGATATCTAAGAGAACGACCGCAATTCCTTGATCAAGGGCATCCGAGAGAGGTCCATGAAGCAACAGTAATAGGAGAACAAACTGAAGATGTAGTTGATGATGATCTCAAGACATTTATTGAGGGTTACATAGTTGATGTTGAGGACATATAACAGCGTGTGTATGCATGTCAACAAACTATGTGTGCATATGAACTTGTGGTTGCATATGGTAACTAAGTTAGGTTGTGGCATATGAACAATCTGTGTGTGCATGCAACGATGAGTCTGTGTGTGCATGAAACGATGAGTTTGTGTGCATTTGGTAGATTGGTTATGTGCATGACAATCAAAAAATTGTAATAAGTTGTCTAATATGAGGCAATTTGTGACTGAATATAAACTGAAAAGTGTGTGTGCATATGCTATAACTTATGTGTGTATCACATTATATTTGTGTGTGCCTATATAAATATTATGTTTAATAAGTTATCTCACGCTAAACAAATTCTTTGTGTGCATATGAAATAAGCTTTTGTGTGCATTTGATACAACATGTGTGTGCATGTAGAAATAAGAGAATATGAAAATTAAAATGTTATCTCACGAGACAATCAGATGTGTGCATGTAAAGTAACCAAATGTGTGCAATACTTCTAGAATACGTGTGCATATGAAAATAAATATAAAACACTGAAATAGAAAAAGGATATAACATTTCATCATTAGTTGTTTAATGTTTTTCATATATAGCTAAAAAATGTAATCTCAAACTTAATTCGTCCATTGTGAGCATGTCATGCTGTTGTGGCCAGCGGTGTTACAAATTTCACACGCTATCTTTTCCTTCTTTGACTTTTCTATTCCAATCTCTTATCCTCCCCTAATATGTTTCTTTCTGCCCTTATTATTTGCTTGTTGTGGTGGGAGAACATCAACTTGATCTGGTAACGTACCAACAAATTTCTCAAATGTATACTTGCTTGCTGAGGTGGAAGCAAATGTTTCGACTATTCGTGCACTCATGTATGCTGCCTTTTGCTCCTTTATGACACACAAAAAGTCTTTCATTTGATCAGTGTTGTCCCATAAAATATTAACACAAGAATAAATCTCTGACATAAGTTCAGTCAACAGTCGCTTCTTCTCATCGATCTGAACACTACCATCATAAACTGAACCATCGACCTCAAAAATAGACTGTAAAATTGCTTGCTTCATCCACCGAGTATTAATGAACTTGGTAGGTAATGACTGGATCCCGATATTTCTGAAAACCATGAAAATGTGATGGCAAGGAATGCCTAACTCGGAAACTTATTACAGGAACAATGAAAATCATCACTGGAAATCACATGTTGCACAATAGATGTTTTCCCAAATTCACAACTAACATGATACTGGTGAATGTCAGTTTCATTTGTCATATCCTTAAGTGTACAAAGATACATAGCACTGTAGATCTCTTCCTGAACTTCATAAAACATATTAATTGTGAAAATAGACGCATAATGCTTTTCCAACTACAAAGGGGTCTTCATACATGGCGAGCAAGTAGATGAATCCAAATCCAACTTCTTTTGATTGTGCCTTTGTGAATCAATTGCATTATTGAACTGCATCATGAACACAACGAGACTTGATTGTAGACCTAGGAAATTCCAAAAAAAACATTACTCCTAACCACTGATTATCATGGAAGAATGAAAGTATCCAATAATGGCATAGCTCAAACATTACTCCTAACCACTGATTATCATGGTGATCATATTCGAAAATAATAGAAAACCACTCCTCTTCAAACTGTAGTGGACTAAGTTAGTTGCTCCAAACAATGGAATTGAACTTTTTGTGAAATGCCTTAATAATAGTTGGACAAGAGTAAGGAGAAAATTTTACTTTGGTCGGGACCTTCATCATTATATGCCACATACACAAGCGGTGAACATCCACGCTAAAAACACGTTCAACTACAACTTTTACCGCGGGATCTTGGTCAGTAATAATAACATGTGGCTCATGGCCCATCGTCTTTTTCAAATTCTCAAATAACCAAACATAAGATTCAATATCTTCATTCAAAAGCAAACCAACACCAAATGTAATAGACCTTTTATGATTGTCAAATCCGGTAAATGGAACAAATACCATATTATACCTACAACATGAACATAGTACAAAGATTAAGAATGTGTGTGCATATGTAATACAATATGTGTTCATATATAATACAATATGTGTTCATATATAATATAGTATGTGTTCGTATGTAATTCAGTATGTGTATACATATGGAAAATTAGAAAAGAACTCTTAGTTTATTTGTAATAACATTATGTGTTCATATGTAATACAGTATGTGTCCATATGTAATACACAACTAATCTATTAAATGAAGAATGTAATACAATATGGGTTCGTTGAAAAAAAATGCATACCTATTCAGTTTGTATGTTGCATCCGCTGAAACAACATCGCCAAAGAAAGAGAAACTCTTCCGGCTGATATGATCACACCAAAACAAAAGGCATAGCTGGTCCTCCTTGTTAACATGATAATCAAAATAAAATGCATCACAACATTCTTTCCTCTTGAAGAAGTCATCGATGACCATTTGTGCATAACAACCAACCATATATGAGTTAAGACCCCTCTTAAAATTCTTGAAATCAACAACAATGGCGCCTACATTAGCATATGAACCCACTAAATTCTTGTACACCTTGTAGCTCTTCGTTACACCGACATTGCATTTTAGGCAATTCATAATGAAATCCTAGTGAAATGGAGTCACTTTCCTATTGCCTTTCAAAAAAAGCTTTTCAGACTCCTGCAGCATCAGATGTGTATGTCGACACTCAAAATTTGTCACGCGGTACCCTTCACATCCTGCATATCGATAAATGATTCTAGCATTACATCCACACCTACTAGACGCCCTCCTTCTTTTAACATCGTCACCTCCAGTGGAATTAAACTCAGCAAAAGGCGATACATGTTTGTATCCTTCTCTATTGCAAACAAGGTACTTCCAAATAATAATATTCGATCGATCATTGGATTTCTTAGTTGAACCCACACGAACATCAAAACCACATGCATGTGCATAGGTGTGGTAAAAGGGAATAGCATGTTCAAGAGTCTGAAAAAGTTGTCCAACATATGGCTTCAACTCATCATTGCACACGAGAGTATGTACTCAATATTATTCCCCGGAGAAAGAGAAATCACATTTTCCTCAATTTTACTCTTTCCTAAAAGTAAGTACATAGAAAATATTAGTAAAACTGGAGGAATATTTGGAAGTTATGTATGCATAACATTTTTGAATTTATGTGTTCATAGATGTTCAAGCATGTGTGCATATGTATTGACTCGTGTGTTCATGTAATACTTATTAGTAAAAACTGAAAGTATTTGTTGAAGTTGGGGCATAACATTTCTCTTGTGTCCATAAATAAACAGACATTTCTCTTGTGTCCATAAATAAACTCCATTACCTGTAAATCATATATTATGCCTTTCAACTTGAAAAAACGATCTTGTGGAGCTTCAAAGATCTTCAAGTGAAGATTTATAGTATCGTAATTATTACGCCTTTTAATACTGTTTACCAAGGTCATACTTGTTATTGTTGCTAAACAGTGCATGTGAGGTATCGCGTAAAGCCGTTTGGTTTAGCCCGCTGGATAGGGTGGTCCCAGTCGACGGTCCCACGCCATTTGGTAACAACAACACTTACGATTAAGATAAACAGCTCTTAAAAACGTAATTAATTATGGCACTACAATTTAGACGTATGCTGCATAGAGGTTCTAGTTCATCTAGCACCCTAGTTGTCCATAGTAATGAAAGTTTGTACGAAGAAAATAATACTGATTGAAACATACCACAACAGTCCATACAATCCATTTACAGAATAGGATGGACAGACTTCAAAACAACCTTTAGTATTAAGAGTCATGAAGAGACACTTATCCTTGACAAAGAACAACTGACTCTTCAATTATTATCTTCCATAGCTATTGAAAAATACCTAGAAAAGAACTATAGATATATTCACATAGGGCTAATTCAAGTTGCTCTTAAACCTTTAGCTAGACTAGGGATAGACACCCCAGTCTTTATAGTCCTAAGAGATTATAGACTCCTTAATTACAAAGACTCTTTAATTGCCGTTATCCAGACCAATATCTATAATGGCCACATCTTCTTCAACTGTTCTCCTAATTTCACAGTTGATATGACAGATCCAAGAATCAGTAGTACTCTTATCCTTGATATTAAACTCCTTAAAAAGGGATTCAAAAATCTTTCAAAAAATTTTGTTATAATCTACAAACTCCATTATAGAATTCTAAGTTCCTACATAGATCCCAAGTGTATAGTACCTCATGTCCCTAGAGGAGAAACTATCCTCTTACAACTTGAAGCTGAGAGATCTACAACCTTTACTCCCAAGCTAATAAAATGGGAAGATATTACTATACCAGAGACTCTTGAAATTAGACATGATTGTCCTCCGGATAATCTTGAAAGAACAGAAATTTCCCACATAGAAGAAAGTAACGATGGTAGGGTCCTTATAAGATTTAATTCCAGCAGATCTCATAGACCTATACCTAGAAATCCCCATCCTTTCCCAGCAAGAAACTCTTTTTCAGAATCCCTCTACACAGCCAGAGACCATTCTGTTAGAGATCATCCTGTTAGGGTTGAATTCAGCAGTCCTATTCCTAACCCTGTTAACGAACAAAATAGAGATGAATCTTTTCCCTCTTCACCTACTCAGAGTGATATGGGAAGATACTCCTCTATAAATGTCATCACAAAAGCAGACTTCATAATAGACAAAGATTATTTAAGAACATACTTTGATTCCATAGAGAACAGAATCAAGAAAATTTGGTTTATGAAAATAGACAAGATGATTAGAGATAAAATAAGAGAATTATGGTATTCAGATATGGAAAAATATAGGATTAACATCCTAGTATTCATATGGTTTCCTAATTATCTTAAGATTTAGGGAATAGAAAACCCTTTAGAACAAAAGTCTATAGATGTCCAAACTAGATTGACTAAAACTTGGAACCTTTTACCTTCAGGATCTACACAAAGTGTTCATCCTCCTTTACAAGGAATAAAAATCATTACAAAAGATGGGGAGGTCCCTGTTGAACCTTTTAAAATTCCTCGTGTTAGTACTTCTGATAACAGTCCCGCTACCTTAGAAGATGTTAAGAAAATACATCAACAGCATAACTATTCCAACCAAATCTTTCACACAATAGATGAACAAGTAGAATTAATACATGATAAAATCAGCACTGAAACTATCAAATTTCCTAAAGACATTTCTAGACTTCATTTCCAAATTCAGGGAATTAAAAAAGAGACAACAAATAACACTTCTTTAAACCCTTCTCTTAGCCTCATGGAATTAATTGATCAAAAATTAAAAAATGTTACGATTAATTGTGTCGAAGAATGTAACAATAGTTCCAACATTGATTCTAGCAGTTCTTCAGACAATTCCGAAAGAGAAAATAGTTCCTCTGATAAAAAGGCTATAGAAACCTTACAAACCTACTTTGAAGAAAATCCCCTTACAGTTAAAAGGTTAAGAAGCAACCACGGTAGGCCACAGGCACACAGAAAAATATTTAGAAATACAGACACTGGAAACTTCTATCCTAGACCTACTCCTCCTGACCTACAATATGAAGAGAGATCTAAGTTCAGATCCACAAATTATAACGGACAATCTATCTATGAATGGAATATAGATGAAAAGTCTGAACATGAAATACTCAACACCTTACAAGAAATGGGTATGGCTAATATTGCCTATACAGTTGGAAGAAAAGACCCCAAAACTTGTTTTTTACTTTTAACCACTGAATTTACAAGCCAGCTTAGAAATTGGTGGGATAATGCTTTATCATCCTTTCAAAGAGAAGATATCCTTAATTTTACCAATGATGATGGAGAACCAAAACCTATCCACCAACTTATATACACCATTAGTATGCACTTCATAGACAACCCTAGAGAGGAAATCCAAGCTAACAGAGAAATCCTTTCTAATCTTAGATGTAGAACCCTTAGTGACTATAGGTGGTATACATATGTTTTCCTATCTTACGTCTACAAAAGAAATGATTGCGATAAGGGCTATTGGAAGGAACGGTTTGTTACAGGTCTTCCAAACTTATTTGCTGATAGAATAATTCAGAAAATAAAAGACGAAATTCAAATAGAGGAAATTCCATGGAAAGACATGACCTATGGTCAACTAACAGCTTTTGTCAAAAAAGAAGGATTAGCCCTTTGCTCCGAATTAAAAATACAAGCCAAATATGGAAGAGAAAAAGGATCTAGAAGAAAAGAACTAGGTAACATTTGTGAGGCTTTTGGCCTTGCCAAAATAGAACCCCATTCAAATAGAGATAAAAAGGTTTATAAAAATAAACACAAAAGATTTGGTCCAGAAAACAATTATGATAGACCTAATTATCCACCTAAAAGAAGATTCCAACCAAGAAAGACTGATAAAAAGATTATCTGTTATAAATATGGAAAACCAGGCCATAAGGCAAACAACTGCAGCCTCAAACAAAAGATCAATGAAATCTGTCAGGACGACAGTACCCTAAAAAATAGACTCACTAAAATCCTTTTAGAGGATTCCGATAATGAATTTTATGTCCCTGATACTTCAGAATTTGAGAACTCAGGAACAACTCAATTCTGCAATGTTATCACCAAAAATGATGAAAAAGAGGCCCTTTTAGAACTTATTGATACCCTTGAAGATTCTCAAATAAAACGAGAATACTTCATGAAGCTAAAAGAACTAATGTTTAAAGAACAACAACCCTTACTTGAAGAACCTTTTAGTATTTCCAAAATTATTAATAAGAAATCTCCTACTAAGATATTTTCCTCCATTACCTTGAAAGATCTATAAACTGAAGTTAATAGACTCAAAAGAGACATTGAAACCCTCAGTAATCAATCATTAAAAAATGAAACCAAAGACCTTGAACTTGAAGCTAGAATAGCTCATCTAGAACTTTCAAAAAGTCCTAACTCCAGCTCCCGTTCTCAACGAAAGGAAGATGAATCTCCCCTTATTGAAGATTCTTTCATTTCGGCTATAAACAAGATCAACTTTCAGAAATGGTATGTTCATATTATCATAAAAATAAAAGACTTCATTCTTTCTACAGTTGCTCCCATTGACAGTGGAGCAGATCTAAACTGTATTTGTGAAGGTTTAATCCTTTCAAAGTATTACCATAAGAGTCATGAAAAGATCCTTGATGCTAGTAGTAGTAGAATGAACCTTAGCTATAAGATTCCTAAAGCCTCTATTTGTAATGAGAAACATTGTTTTAACAACTCCTTCATACTGATAAAAGGCTTAAACCAGCAAATAATCCTAGGAACACCCTTCCTGACACAAATATGTTCGTTTATAGTAGATAGATACGGCTCACATACTGAAGTAATGGGAAAAAGACTTAGTTTTGAGTTCATTTCCTCGGTAGAACAAAATGACATATCTACCCTACAGTCCGCATCCATTAGCAAAACCATAAACCTTATAACAAAAGATCTCGATAAAATAACCTCCAGCAGTTTCTACAGGGAAGCAGATAAAAGTTCAATCCCTTTAGAGCTTATTAAAGGTAAAGATCTTGCGGGTTTTTACGATGTAGTTTTAACATGTTTTCAATCTTACAGGTTATGAACATGAGTTCCCCAAAAGATAAGGGAAAGGAAAAGGTTGAACCTTTACCCTCCTCCCAAGCCACAGTTGACAGATAGACTTTACAAAATTATATTAAAAAAGTCCATTCAGAATCCTCTCGAGGATTACAGACCTTCTCTACAAAACATACACAGTCTAAAGGGGAAACATCCAAACTCCGTTTTGGAAAAGTTGACCTGACAATATTCCCTCTTAGGGATAATAGAAAGTTTAAACCACTACAGGGGCTTATGCTCACCACAGAACAGTAGTGCCTGCTGGATAACCTTTGGAGGCTTCCTACCTTGCCCCATGCCGCAAGCAAAAAAGTACAGTGCTTAAATGCGCTTAGCATCTACTTCCACGAAAATGGAAATGAGATAAAACAGAAAGAAAAAGAGAATGCAAGACTGGGAGAACAAGTCACTCTTGCCACAGGACGATGTTGGAAGAATCTCCAAGCTCGTCTCCTTGATACACCAGCACAAGAAGCGTTAAGACCACTTCTCGATGCTTGGCCCCAGGGGAAAGAAGCTCTCCTACAAAAGACAGAAGACAACCATCTGACAGACCTAGTACAGGCCCAAAAAGAGATCAAGATGATACACTTTAAAGAACCAGGATGGAATTTCCATGGAGTTACTGTTCGGCAACTTCTGACTCTCAGACCATTAGAAGGCGGCCCAACAATCATGGAGCCAGGACTACTCAAAATCCTGCTCTTCCTTAACAGATGCACCATGCCACGGGACCTTATCCTAAAATTCTTTCATTTAGGAATGATCCACAACATCGGTTTTTATCTCGACAAAGAAGGAAAGGTTGAAGAAGCCCTACAAGCATTTGGTGAAAAGTTCCTTCTTATTGGAGGAAACATGGCGGCATTTGGACCAACAGTTGCTTACATCCAAGCAACTCTCCCAAGGGTGACTAAATTCACAGTTGTTCCTTCAAAGAAGGTAATCTACCTTTCTCATGGCATTTTCAAGGAAGAAGACTGGAGAAATTGGATAGGATTGCAACCCTCCAACTTCACAGTATTTGAAGAACATGAGCTCTATAGACGCCACCAAGACCTTAACCTCTTCTACAAGAATGCATACTTTGACGGAGGATGGAGGAACAAAAGACTAGTAGCAGAAGGACACTACACGCAAATTTGGGTCTCGGAAAGATGGAGAATTTGGCTACCATTCAACTCTATCAATGCTGATTGAATTTCCATTACATTCAGCTGCATCATTTCCTTCTCAGACCAATCTCAATCTCACCCCGCACAATTCTTGTTGCAACTCTGGCAGAACTGATAAGCACGCAACCGTATACTCGAGAGTCAACTTCCTACTCAAAGCATCAACAACCACGGTAGCCCTTTTCTGATTGATAAACAATATCTTTTCGTAATCTTTAATCAATTCTAGCAACCATCTGTATCTCATGTTCAACTCTCTCTTTTACAACTTGAGCTGACAAAAAGCATATGCAATGACTTTCCCATTCTGTATTCAAACACAACCCAGATCCTGCTTAGACACATCACTATAAATGACAACCTTTCTGTTCCCTGCGATAAAACCAACACTAACGCACTAATCAAACACTTCCTGAGTTCTTCGAAACTCTCTCCTGACATTTCCCGTCTCATTCAAAATTCTTAGCCTTACGTAACCTGCCACAATCTGCCTGTAGCAACCTGCGCATTCTACTTCTCAACTCAGCCGAATCCCATAGTCGTAAAAATCCCACTTTTTCCAGTGCAGACTGAGTTCTCTGTTTCTTACTGCTTCCAACATCAACAGTCTGATCAAAATCAACTATAGCAGTCTCCCTGATCAAATACTCATCAGCATATTGCTCAAAGATCGCACAGTTATGCATCACCATCAGAGTTTTATCTCAAAATACAACAATCACTGAAAGTGCTCAATCTGTCCTGCTCAACCCTAACAATAACAACAACACACAACAACTTCATACTGAATCATCAGTTACTAGACTACCTGCATCAACCTCTTGACGATAAGCCCAACGGCTTCATCCTCTACCATACTCATACCTTTTAAATCTCTAGCACGTCCCACTTACCAGGGAACGCACCATAAAATTACTTAACCACATTAAACATCGCATATGAAATTAATCATCAATACTCAACATCACATATAAAATATATCAAACACAACTAAACTTACCTATACGTAACAAGGGTCTTCTGATCACACGACTGCTTCACAGTTTTAGCGAGTGGTCTCTTCCACATCAAACTTTTGAAAACATTTTAGAACGTAAATGCTCTGATACCAATTCCTGTAACACCCCGGGCAGAGGTGCTACAGTGCCATAGTCCCGAAGGACTATAAGGCGGTTTTTAAAAGGAAAGAAATCCAAAACTCTTCCAATTACATAAAACTCATCAATAAAATCCCCGTTTAAGATTGAATCAATACTTAAACCTGTCATCCAGTTAATACATCAATTTATATCCAAAACACGGAAGCGAATACAACATTTTCAAATCCGATGCAAAACAAAATCTTTAACTGTGAAGACACATCTGTGATCCAGAACCCGCTTGTTGTTGCAAACCTGCAAAGCCCAAATTGACTGGGGGACCCGATACCCCAGCCAACCGCGGCACGTAAACCGAAGCTGGTCAATCTTTTGAAAGACTGGCAAGACTCCTCAAGCCAAAACAGTTTAAAAACACATAGCATTGTCACAACAATTCAATCATGTCAAACAACAACCTACTACACAATATATATATAACTATACTTAACCAATAGCACACCGACCAACCAACCACATATCAAACCTATACGCACATTATCACATAACAATTCATTTCTCATCTTTATTCAGTTCTTCACTATGCTAATATGTTCAATTCAACTTTCAATCAACTCAGGTTCACAACCTTGATTAGTTACAATCAATCACTATAACCTCATTCCCATCACAAGTACAAACGAAAGAAACGATCAATCTAACTTTGCTGACACATCCAATTCAACTTTCACAAATATCCACTCAACCATCTTGGTAATTAATCCACATATCACATAACCCTCTTTCCGCAACAAGCTACCGGCAACAACTACAAGATACAAAATTTCACAACCACAACCAATGGCCAACAATGACCCACAACCACAACTAACAATAATCAACACAATCAACCTTCATAATCCACTAGTTACCATAAACAACCATACCAACAGAAATCCACCTCATAAAGAACTAATATTGAACAATAAGTCACTAGCTAATAATCAATATCCAACATAAAACCAATAACCAAAACACACAATCAATATTCGCCAACACAACCACTTAATCAAGCGTACAGTCAATATCATCACAAAATCACTTACTCAGGTACACAACCAACATTCAACACAAATCACTTAATCAGTTCGCAACTAACATTCAACACAAATCACTTAATCAGTTCGCAACCAACATTCAACACATAATATATATCACAACAATCAACCAATTGTAATCAAACAATAATATAACTCAACACTGAAACACAAACGACTCCAACACATCTCCAATCCAATCTCCAATTCAACCTCCAATCCATTCTAACCCTTGGCCCTTAACGACGTAGGCGTATACCTTGTATACCCAGCGCGGTTTGGTGAGTATATCATCACCTGGCCCTTCGACCTCCAATTCAATTTCAACCCTTGGCCCTTAACGACGTAGGCGTAAACCCTATGCGGTTTGGTGGAATCCATTCCTACCTTCGGCCCTTAACGACGTAGGCGTATACCTTGTATACCCTACGCGGTTTGGTGAAATCCCTTTCAAATCCTTGGCCCTTAACGACGTAGGCGTATACCTTGTATACCCTGCGCGGTTGGGTGAAATCCATTCCAACCCTTGGCCCATCGACCTCCAATCAACAACAATCCAACCACCACACCGACAACCAATTAATTACTACACACGACCTCTATTAACACATATATATATATATATATATTCAACCAAGAAACTTTAAAATCAATAATCCAATCAATCCACGACAATCAATCCATAACAATCAATCCGCCACAATCAAACAACAACAATCAATCCACATCAGTCAATCCCAGCATACACACATTCACACACAAACGCACAATCCCAGCATACAACTGCTAGCACGCACACAATTTAACACACAACCGCCAACACACACAGGTGTCGACATACACAACCCAACACATACACACAAGTGTCAACAAACACTATTAACAACAATCAATCACATTTAGTCACAATTGACTACCACGTCAACATTTATTCAACACAATACGAGACAAAATACTAACACACGCACACACACCCATTTTCAACCAAGTATCTATATAGTCAATTAATCCAATTTAAATCGCTCAAGCAATGATAAAATTAATTACGAAACACTAGGCATAAATCAATTTATAAAAATTTAATAAAGTTAGCAAGAATCCTCTTGCCTCAAGTCGAACCACAACGACCCCAGAGATCTCTAATCAACCCGAATGAACCTGCGAAATCAATCCGAGCAAAACCCTGGCGTTAATTAACTCATACCAATCCATAACCAACAAACCCCCAATTTCAAACCCTAAAATCAAATCCTTAACTAATTAAGTAAACCACACCAAAATTAACCCAAACTCAAAATCAACGTAGTGCTGTACAGCTCTACCGAATTCAGTCCAACAATTCACAACTAACAATTCACAGATGGGACGAAATCCTCAACGTCTTCCACATCTTACCTCACCGAACCGCAACAACAACAATTCAAGCTTAAAATCAGCTGAACTTCTGAAATTCAACAAAACCAATTGAGGAATCTTACCCATACCTCATCGTCATCCACATGGTTGCCGCCGGAAGGGCTCCTCGTCGTCGTCGGAATTACAGTAGCAGCAGTAACTGGACAGCAGCAGCACCACGACCACCAGCACAGCTCCAGAACAGAGGAGGAAGAGGACGACGCACAACGGTGGTCCGGTCGAGCTCACCGGAGACGACGCTTGGCTGGGCTGGCTCGTCGTGGGTCGTGCGGACAGAGGAGGAGAAGAGCTGGGCTGCTCGCGGCTCGGTTCTGTGCATCAGCGAACCAGCACCCACACCACCATGGACACCAGTGGAGGAGGAAGAGGAACGGCGCGGTCCAAGTCGGCTCGCCGGAGAAGAACCGCTCGGCTGGGCACAAGGGGAGTTCGCCGGAGAAGGAGGCTGCTGGCTGAAGAACCACGCGGGAGAGAGAGAGAGAGAGACCACCGAATGTTTAGGGATTTTTTCCCCAAAATTTTCCATTTCACCCAATTTAAGCAAAACCTTAATTAATTTACCCTTATGCCATTACTAACATCCTTGGGGTATTTCATTTAGTTACTGTTTACCAAGGTCATACTTGTTATTGTTGCTAAACAGTGCGTGTGAGGTATCGCGTAAAGCCGTTTGGTTTAGCCCGCTGATAGGGTGGTCCCGGTCGACGGTCCCACGCCATTTGGTAGCAATAACACATATGATCAAGATAAACAATTCCTAAAACGTAATTAATTATGGTACTACAATTTAGAAATTGTTTATCTTGATCATATGTGTTATTGCTACCAAATGGTGTGGGACCGTCGATCGGGACCACTCTATCAGCGGGCTAAACCAAACGGCTTTACGGGACCACCCTATCGATGTTTTTTTGCAAAAATCTCTCCGTTCTTGTTTGAATGTATTGACTTTGAATTTTCACTGAGATATCGAGAGAGATTGAATGTATTGATATGTTGCTTGTTTGAATGTATTGGCCTCGAATTTTTCACTGAGATTTCGTGAGGGGTTGAATGTATTGATATGTTGTTTGTATTGTGTTTGGTACTATTGGATGATGAATTTTTCGCTGAATCAATGAACACGATTACATTCTAGTTATGCACACATATGAAGTGATAAAGACATTCTCAATTTACATAGTTATATCGCGACGCACACTTTTATTACTTGCACATAAACTCATTAGTCAAATAATATGCATACATGTCTGTTTATTTATGGACACAAGAGAAATGTTATGCCCCAACTTCAACAAATACTTTCAGTTTTTACTAATAAGTATTACATGAACACACAAGTCAATACATATGCACACATGCTTGAACATCTATGAACACATAAATTCAGAAATGTTATGCATACATAACTTCCAAAAAAACATCGATTCAAGCTTGCCTGGATCTATAATACTTCAGTATTAGAGGTCGAGATCGAGCCAAATCAGAGAGAAATCGAGTCAAATAAGTTCACGAAAACTGGAATCGAGATCGAGAAACATGAACTGAACGCAAACTCCACGAGCAAGAGATGCAAGAAAGCACGAGAGATGCAGGAAAACACGAGAGATCCAGGAAAGCAATGGAGCAGTGAATGAACGCAAACAATCTGTTTTTTCGGTGGATGCATCATTCACGCGCCCGTCCTTCAGCCAACACGTGCGCCACTTCAGCCATTAGATCTGTTCTGAATCAACAACTCAGATCCATCCACAATCATTTCATATAGCCGTATCCTCCTGCTATCTTTTTCCCTTAAATTTAACCGTATAATTTACATATTTTTTACGAAGGCTCTTTGTACACTACAAATTTTGTCTTCGTACACTACACTTTGAAACGCAAAATTTTTGCTTAAGCAAGATACTAGCGTTTCCGTGTAAATTGTACCCAGAAACTGAGTTTATATACTAGAACGAAACGCATGTATTTTGCTTAAGCAAAATACCTGCGTTTCAGTTTTTTTTTGAAATGCGAGAATAGTGCTTAAGCACGATTCATGCGTTTCAAAAACATGAAAATTTTGAAAAAAAAAAATTCAAAAAATTCAAAAAAATAAAAATTAAAACGCATGATTCTTGCGTTTCCGTGTAAATGGTATTTAGGGGGGGGTTATTTTTTTTGTTGAAATCAACAAAATAAATAACATATTTTTTTAAATATGCATTTGACTCTAGTAATAAACGTTATCAAGTAATCAAGGTTACATGACAAAAAATTTGTTTGTATCATGAGGTTTCAATATACTTTTATTCATGTACATTTCTCCACCAATTTGTTTGATATTAACTGTTTGTTATTATTATTCTCAAAAACCACATATAACTATGGTTATATCTTATAACTATAAGGATATAACCAAATTGGATATAACTATAAGGATATAACCAAATTGAAAATAACTATACTATATAATCATAGTATATAACTATATAATATAACCATAGTATATAACTATATGCTATAATATATGATATAACTATAGAATATAACCAAATTGGATATAACTATAAGATATAATTATAGTATATAACTATATGATATAACCATAGTACATAACTATAGAATATAATATAGCATATAACCAAAGTATATAACTATAGGATATAACGATATGATATAACCAAATTGGATATAACTATATGATATAACCATAGTATATAATTATAGGATATACCCATAAGATATAACCAAATTGGATATAACTATACGATATAACCATAATATATAACTATAGGATATAACCATAGTATATAACTAAAGGATATAACCATATGATATAACTATAGGATATAACCATAAGATATAATCAAATTGGATATAACTATAAGATATAACCATAGTATATAGCTATAGGATATAACCAAATTGGATATAACCAAATTGGATATAACTATAAGATATAATCATAATATATAATTATATGATATAACAATATGATATAATCAAATTGGATATAACTATAAGATATAACCACAGTATAGAACTATATGATATAACCATAAGATATAACCAAATTAGATATAACTATAAGATATAATCATAATATATAATTATATGATATAACGATATGATATAATCAAATTAGATATAACTATAAGATATAACCATAGTATATAACTATAGGATATAACCATAAGATATAACCAAATTGGATATAACTATAAGATATAATCATAATATATAATTACATGATATAACGATATGATATAATCAAATTGGATATAACTATAAGATATAACCATAGTATATAATTATAGGATATACCCATAAGACATAACCAAATTGGATATAACTAAAGGATATAACCATAGTATATAACTATATGATATAACCAAATTGGATATAACTATAAGATATAATCATAATATATAATTATATGATATAACGATATGATATAATCAAATTGGATATAACAATAAGATATAACCCTAGTATATAACTATAGGATATAACCATAGTATATAACTAAAGGATATAACCATAATATATAACTATAGGATATAACCATAAGATATAACCAAATTGGATATAACTAAATGATATAACCATAGTATATAACTTATATACTATGACTATATCTTATAGTTATATCCAATTTGGTTATATCTTATGGTTATATCCTATAGTTATATCCTATGGTTATATTATGTAGTTATATACTATGGTTATATCCTATAGTTATATATTATGGTTATATCTTATAGTTATATACTATGGTTATATCTTATAGTTATATCAAATTTGGTTGTATCTTATGGTTATATCCTATGGTTATATCATTTAGTTATATACTATGATTATATCCTCTAGTTATATATTATGATTATATCGTATAGTTATATCAAATTTGGTTATATCTTATGGGTATATCCTATAATTATATACTATGGTTATATCGTATAGTTATATCCAATTTGGTTATATCATATCGTTATATCCTATAGTTATATACTTTGGTTATATCCTATAGTTATATACTATGATTATATATTATAGTTATATCCTTTAGTTATATACTATGGTTATATCCTATAGTTATATACTATGGTTATATCTTATAGTTATATCCAATTTGGTTATATCTTATAGTTATATCGTATAGTTATATCCAATAGTTATATACTATGGTTATATATTATAGTTATATCCTTTAGTTATATACTATGGTTATATCCTATAGTTATATACTATGGTTATATCTTATAGTTATATCCAATTTGATTATATCATATCGTTATATCATATAATTATATATTATGATTATATCTTATAGTTATATCCTATAGTTATATACTATGGTTATATCTTATAGTTATATCCAATTTGATTATATCATATTGTTATATCATATAATTATATATTATGATTATATCTTATAGTTATATTCAATTTGGTTATATCTTGTGGTTATATCCTATAGTTATATACTATGGTTATATCTTATAGTTATATCCAATTTGGTTATATCCTATGGTTATATCCTTTAGTTTTATACTATGGTTATATCCTATAGTTATACATTATGGTTATATCGTATAGTTATATCCAATTTGGTTATATCTTATGGGTATATCCTATAATTATATACTATGGTTATATCGTATAGTTATATCCAATTTGGTTATATCATATCGTTATATCCTATAGTTATATACTTTGGTTATATCCTATATTATATTCTATAGTTATATACTATGGTTATATCATATAGTTATATACTATGATTATATCTTATAGTTATATATTATGGCTATATCATATATTATATCTTATAGTTATATCCAATTTGGTTATATTCTATAGTTATATCATATATTATATCATATAGTTATATACTATGGTTATATTATATAGTATAGTTATTTTCAATTTGGTTATATCCTTATAGTTATATTCAATTTGGTTATAGCCTTATAGTTATAAGATATAACCATAGTTATATGTAATTTTCGAGAATAATAATAACAAACAGTTAATATCAAACAAATTGGTGGAGAAATGTACATGAATAAAAGTATATTGAAACCTTGTGATACAAACAGATTTTTTGTCATGTAACCTTGATTACTTGATAGCGTTTATTACTAGACTCAAATGCATATTTAAAAAAATATGTTATTTATTTTGTTGATTTCAACAAAAAAAAAGTTTTTTTTTTTGGAATACCATTTACACGAAAACGCAGGAATCGTGCGTTTTAAATTTTTTTTTTTCTTTTTGAAAATTTTGAATTAATTTTTTTTTTTTCTTCATGTTTTTGAAACACAGGAATCGTGCTTAAGCACTATTCTTGCGTTTCAAAAAAAAGCTGAAATGCAGATATTTTACTTAAATACTTGCATTTTGTTCTAGTATATAAACTCAACTTCTGGATACAATTTATACGAAAATGTTAGTATTTAAGTAAAAATTCTGCGTTTCAAAGTGTACTAAGACAAAATTTATATTGTACAAACAAACTGCCATTTTTTATGCGGATGCATCTCACACGGCCCGTTGCCTAGTTCTAACCGGACGGGCATACGCTAGTTGTTTCCTGAACACAAAACCTTCTCCCTCTCCAGCATATCTCTCAAACCCTAATCTTACCGGAATTCCTGCATCAATCTTTCAACCAGATCACTGCCTTTGAATCTTGTACTGGGCTTGTATATCCTCCGAATTTCGTCATCTGAATATCATTATTGGGAAACCATGTCGATCGACGCCGCCGTTGATCGGAGGAGGGAGGTGCCACCGGGACCCGGCAACGGGAATGGGAACGGCGTTATGGAGCCGGTAATTGTCTCTACTCATCGCTTGTGTGTGAAGGCTAACACCGAGCACAAGCCAGACAACTATGATGACCTGCAGTTGGAGTTCAGCCCCTTGCTCTTCAGCTATCTGGAACAGTACTTGCCTCCTACACTGTTGAATCTGTCTCGCGAGAACAAGATTCAGTATATGAGAGAGATTCTGCACAAATATTGGCCTGACGGGGAGAGAACCAGGGTTAGTGTAGCCTTCACATTGTTTCCTTATCTTGATTTAATTTTCCTGTTACCACAAATCGTTAATTTCTTCTCTGGTCTTCCCTCTCTCTTCCGTTCGTTTGTATCAAACGCTACTCTGTTTGTTAAGCTTCGAAGTTGTAGATTGTAGACTACTTATCTGTTTGAACATCTTGTGAAATTTGTTGTCCACTTTGAGGCTGGATATGCACATGGATGTGAGTTGTTTTGTAGAATTTGGAATAACTACCTTGACTGAGAAATATAATAGGGTGTGTTAAGTCATATATGGTCTATATGCAATGCCTGCATCATTTATATTAGCTTTTGATTGAACTGCTCTTTTATATGTAAAGATTTGGAGGGACAAATTTCTATGTTTATTTGGTAGGACAATAAGAGCTTGGTTGAGAATAGTTGCTTGATTACTGGTGTGATTAAAATCTTTATAGTTAAGTTTGTGTTTTTTCTTAGTTTTGGGACCAAGTCGAAACTTCAATGGTTACAAGGGATATGTGAATAGGGTTTGTTAGTAAAATCTAGTCTATTGCAATAAACTTTAGAGGTGCCCCAAGCGTGGCTCCTAATTTCTATGATTGTTTTCTTACAGGCTCAGAGACATAGAGCTTGGTTGAGACAATAAGAGCTTGGTTGAGAATAGTTTCTTGATTACTGGTGTGATTAAAATCTTTATAGTTAAGTTTGTGTTTTTTCTTAGTTTTGGGACCAAGTCGAAAATTCAATGGTTACAAGGGATATGTGAATAGGGTTTGTTAGTAAAATCTAGTCTATTGCAATAAACTTTAGAGGTGCCCCAAGCGTGGCTCCTAATTTCTATGACTGTTTTCTTACAGGCTCAGAGACATAGAGAATACAGGGAGAAGATAATAAAAAATTATCAGGTAATCTGTGGTTTTCACTCTTTCCTTAAATCTTTAATGTACCTTTTATGAAGTTTGTAGGCTTAACATACTATAATGAAAAGCTGTGTAGTTATTTGCTATGTGCTTATTCATTTAGCAATATGACATTATGACAACTTTAAGTGTCAACATAGTGACAGGAGCTTTTTTGTAAATGATAGTTGCTGAGGTAACTGATAGGAGTGAACAAGCCATTCGTTTTGAGCTTGACATTCTTCGTTTTGTGCAGGAGGCTGAAGTATTCTGAGGATATACATTTAGGGTTATGTTTTATCTGGGATTGCTTTTAGATACATTTGATGTCTAATGTTTAATATAGTGTTCCATTATCTTGAATTTCAACATAGTGGTAAGGACCACTCTAAGCCAGTATCTAGCAAAGAGGAAATTGAGTAGGAAACTCTCCCACAGACTCTTTTCTAATTGATAATGATAAGCTGATTACAAAAGGACGTTAACTACTGAATAAATAGGCAGAAACTTAATTGTAAACTACCCATTAAACCACTAACGAAGCTAATCTAAACTACCCACTAAACCACTAACAAAGCTAATTGGTTTAGTGCTGCTAAACTGGCACTAGAATTCAGGAACGACTAATTGACTCTTTCTGCTAACCCAACTAACTCTGAAAAATAGGAAGACATAATTAACTTAGGAAATCATTCTAACTGACTATGCTTTAGCTTGGGTCGTATCATTACACCCGTCTTGGAAAATCGACTTGTCCTCAAGTCGAAACTCAATAAATTGCTGCTGCAGGCTCGGCCTTTGGAATGCCAGTGGTGGAGATAGATGGTGATCAGTGGACAGCAACTGAAGAGAGCTAAGGGTAGTAGTTTCTGGGTTGGGTTTGATACCTTGCAGCTTGAATTTCTTCCCATTGATGTGACAAATCAAATACTTCTCCTTCCAGTTCACTTGGATTGTGTTCAAGGTGGAAAGCCACTTGATTCCAAGGACTAATTCTGTCCTGCCCAAGGAAAACGAGTAGAAGTCTTGTTCGATGACAAGGCCCGGGAGTTGAATTGCAAGATCATGGCATATCTGATTGCAGGTAATGACTTTACCGTTGCCGATGGTGACGCCGAAACCAAGAACTTCTTGTGTGGGTATCTGCAATTCCTTGACGAGCTTATCGGAGATAAAATTGTGGGTGGAGCCACTATCCACCAAAATCAGAACCATGCGTCCTCAGATTGTGCCTCGTAATTTCATGGTAGTGGCAGTGCTCTGCCCTAAAATCTGGTGGAATGAAATTTCCACCTTGTTGCGTTCACGACATCAGCCCCATCTTGAGGATCGACGTAAGTTGCTGCCGTGAGTTCCTCAACGCCCTCCTCCGTGAACTCCAACTGGGAAAACGAGAAGCGACACTGATGACCGGGTGTAAATTTTTCACCACATCTGAAACACAGGTCTTTTTCTCGCCGGAGTTGACGCTCATGGGGTGTGAGGCTGCTTGGCTGGCTAGGGTTGATTGTACTGCTGAGATTTTGGTTGGAAATAAGACGTGGATATTGGCTGGTGTTTGAGGGAAAGTTGGGCCTGCTGGTCTGGGATAAATTTCTTGGGCCATTTGTTTGGCCCAATTTGGACTCAAACTCCAAGGCTAGGCTTGCTGCCTTAAAAACAGAATGAGGTTTGTGTATTCTAACCTCTGATTTCAATTCCTCCCTTAGTCCTGCGATGAAAGCACCGAGAAGGGCGTGTTCTGGCCAATTCTTCACTCGTGCCGCCCGCCTTGCGAAATCGAATCGGTACTCCGCCACGGAGCCGGTCTGCCGGATGGAACACAAGTACTCGTCCGGGTTTTGGAATTCGGGTGGTCCATAGTGCTCCTGGAAGACTCGAACGAGATCTTCCCAGATCAGAATTTCGCCCTCTCCATTGACCCAGACGTAGAGATCAAGAGCATCACCCTCCAGATGCATTGCTGCAACCTCAACTTTCATGTCATCAGAAACATCGAAGTAGCGAAAGTACTTCTCGGCCTTGAGGACCCATCCACGTGGATCTCCCCCTTCAAATTTTGGAAAGTCGATCTTTGCCCTCGGTTTCCGGTATGGCTGGGGATGCCGCTGGGCATCATCGTCTTCATGATCGTCCCACCAGTGGTGACGGTTCCTGTCAAAGGGTGGCACATGGCGGACAGTTGCTGCTCCATGTCAGGATTTGTGTTTGAGGTAGGTGGTGGTGAATTTGACGGTGGAAGTGGTGGATTGGCTGCGGAAGATGGTGGCTGGTTTGATGAATGTTTTTTATTCACCATGATGGATCGGGTGCTCTGATACCAAATTGGTAAGGACCACTCTAAGCCACTATCTAGCAAAGAGGAAATTGAGTAGGAAACTCTCCCACAGAGTCTTTTCTAATTGATAATGATAATCTGATTACAAAAGGACGTTAACTACTGAATAAATAGGCAGAAACTTAATTATAAACTACCCACTAAACCACTAACGAAGCTAATCTAAACTACCCACTAAACCACTAACAAAGCTAATTGGTTTAGTGCTGCTAAACTGACACTAGAATTCAGGAACGACTAATTGACTCTTTCTGCTAACCCAACTAACTCTGAAAAATAGGAAGACATAATTAACTTAGGAAATCATTCTAACTGACTATGCTTTAGCTCGGGTCGTATCACATAGATTGGCCAACATTTTATGTAGTGTTTGCGCACACTTCTTGTTGAACTTTTTTTTTCTGTCTTTAGGACTATGACCATTTCCATTGAATAAGTTTAGATATATCTGTTGTAACCATAACTTGTTTTGTTCTATTTCTCTCAAGTTAAATTTGCATATTTTCTACCAGAAGAATGTATAAACTTATGAGCGGAATTCTTAAATTTGCATATGTGAGATATTTTATTCTCCAACTTCATTTTAAATAAAATTGGTGGAGTATATGTAAAATTGTGTATCTTCATTCTACAATCTCCTTCAAACAAACTGGGCGTGCGATTTATTCAAACTTGTATATGGTGGCTATACCTATTGGTTTCTCTCCATTGCTATCCTGAAAAGACATCTGCATTTATCAATATCATCTTATTTGGGATGTGCTATGGTAGACCAGGCGTCCACCGTCCCTGGAGGAAAGCTTGTGCATAAAAATATTCGTCATGCACACTGTTCTGCCTCCATGTGCGGAGCGGAGTTTGTGGAGCCAAGACAGGAGCTAAAAAATCAGCTTTCAGAGCTATAACAAGACCTCCTTTCTCTATAAGCTCTTTATGAAGCTCCTGGGGTGCTACAAACTGATTATATGTGTCTCCATGGCTCCTATGTCTGCGTTTTATAATAAACAATTACTCTTCTTGAGTTATTACAGTTATCTTTTAATTTATAGGAACATTCTACAGGGTATTTGTGCACTAAGGCCTTTATTACTTGAAGAAGCTTTTCTTGCATTCTACTCGGTACCTGTGAACTTCACAAGATATAATTTCACGGTTTATGTCATTATTTGAACTGTACTTAAATGAACGGAAATATCTATATGATAGCCTCAAATTGCATAGAATACATACGTATCCTTAACGCAACCATTTATCTTATATGACTAAATTTGCATTGGGGCAATTATTGTTGATTTGGCAATTTATGGCATCAAGTAGATATTCTATGAAGTTAAAGGTACCATCTAGAGTCTAATTAAACTCGTGTAAAGAAAGACCTAAGCATATGGAATGACAAAAAATTCTTAAGTTGTATTTTTGCTACATATTAGATCCTAATTCCATTTACATATTATTTCAGCGACTTAATGTCGAAGTATACAGCTTGCATCCAGCAAATTTCTTTGTCCCCTCGTTTCTGAAAGCAATCAATGAAAGTAAGGTGGAAAGTTTCAAAAGCATTCTGTCTGAGCCTGCACCGGGAATATACACATTTGAGATTTTTCAACGTCGTTTCTCTGACATGCTTTTAGCAGAGGTATGCTCCTTCACTCTGTTCATATCATTATTTTCAAATTCGATATTTTCCATTTGGTTTTACCTTTGTGCCTTACTTCTCAGATTCTGTCACTTAGGTAGAACATTTTGAGAGGTGGGTTTGTGATACAAAATTCAGAATCATGCGGCCAAACACTATGAACAAATATGGTGCTGTCCTTGATGACTTCGGCCTTGAAACTATGCTTAATAAACTAATGGATGATTATTTACGCCCTTTGGCTAAAGGTACTTTAATCTTCTGATATTAAGTTTCAGTATATGTGAACATAATGATTTGTTTTTCTGATCTGTGTCTTTGGCCTATGTGCAGTTCTCTTCCCTGAAGTTGGTGGATCCACACTGGATTCTCATCATGGTTTTATAGTTGAATATGGAATTGATAGGGATGTTGATCTTGGTAGGCTCTTTTTGGTACTTCTATGTTTTATTTCTGCTGTTCTCGATAATATCAATGGCCTCATCTAGCACGTTTGAGATTACTTTGATCTTCGACAAAGACAATGTTAGCAATGAGATTCCCCACTATCATTCTAAGAATAACTAAGTGTGACCCATCTTGATGTATTTTCCAAGTTCTTTGACACTTCGTGCAATTATTTTCTTACTGAAATATCAAACTATATAGATAAAATAAGTGTAATACTTATGAAAGGTCAAGGTGATAGCGGAAATAAGATAAAATGTAACAGAATCTGGTTAAGATTTGATATCATTCTTTCTCATTTTTATCATTCGGTTCTTTACCGAAATTTTATTTAGATGAGAACTCATGTATTTCGGATTATTTCCTTAGGATTATTAAGTAGGATTAATGAAATGATATTGTCATGTTTTAATAATACATTTGATTTCATTTTTTCTCAGATTTTCCTTTCCTTGTATTTTTCAAAATTTCCTCTTCACAAGGTGAGAAGAATGGATAAATGCAAATCTTCACAAGGTGTCTTGTTAATCTGATGTAGTAAATCAGTGTTCTTTATTGTACATATTCGAACTTGTTTGAAATCCGAATAATCAACATGAAGGTGTTTGTTAGTTTATTATGTAGAAATTTATCTGTTAGTCACTTGGTCCTAGTGTTGTGCCTGTATTTGACAAAAGAAGTGGTCAGGACTGACTTTTAGCAGAAAGTTCAACATATAATTGCCATTGGAAATATCTGTATAAAGGATATTTTCATTAGTTGCATACTTGCATCCATGGTACTGCATGCCTTCAGGCTGTGTTGGCTGACATGTTTTTTTATTCAATGAGCTGCTTTTGTAACCATGATCTATGTTTAATCTGCAGGTTTTCATGTGGATGATGCAGAAGTAACTTTAAATGTATGCTTGGGGAGGCAGTTTTCAGGTGGTGAATTATTTTTTCGCGGTGTTCGATGTGATAAACATGTTAATACAGAGACACAGGCAGAGGTTAGTTTAATGAATCTGTTGTTTTTTTTGTTTATTTCTCTTCTTCTGTGTGTTTCTCATGAGTTATCAAAGATGTATCTTTTGGAAGCTTCAAAATCAATCAATCCGCTTTTTTTCTTTTTCCTCCATCCTTTTCCCTGGGCCTGCTCATAATTTCCCACTATATATAAGAGGTTTTTAATGAGTTCACTGTACTGGGTGAATGGATGGCTCTTGGGAGAAAATAGTGGTATGTTACCATTGTTCTTGTATATAATCTAATCCAAGTTAGAGATGCATTGTGAAACTCTTTTTTGGATCTTTTCTGAACATTCTGAACATACTTTTGATGACTAGTTTGCTGTGTCTGACTCGTATACACCTAAACATCCCATAATTTACTGATGCCTTCTAAGATACTCTATTTGATGACTAGTTAGCTGTGTCCGACTCGTATACTCCTAAACATCCCATAATTTCGATTACATTTTCAAACTATGCCACATAATTGAATCCATTGAACCATTTGTGATGTTGTATATCTGTTCAGCACAACTGTCTCCCTCATGCACCTTGTATCCATGAATTGATGGGAAAAATCTCCTCGTTATGTATATCTGAGTACAATACTTTTAATGTAACATCTAATCCTTGTTTCATGCTCCATTTATTTCTATTTTTCATGTGCATGTTGATGTGTTCTGTTATGAATTGTGGTTCTCACTGCTTTGTGCTTGAACCCTTTTCATTTAATAGTGAATAGTTTTTCCACCTTGTCAGCATTCAACTTTCTGTGCTTGATATAAGTTGCTTTCATACTCTTCATGTTTGTATCCACAGGAAATTTTCGATTATGTGCATGTACCTGGACATGCTGTTCTTCATCGGGGTCGTCATCGTCATGGTGCTAGAGCAACAACAGCAGGACACAGGATTAACTTAATCTTGTGGTGTAGAAGGTATAACCTATTCTGCCTTATTTTCATTATGTTTATCACATTTTATCAATGTATGTATTTTGTCCATACTTGTAGCACTTTATGTTTTGGGTATGAATATTGCTGCATAACAATCATTAGATGTTCTCACATTACAGATTCATATTCTAGTTCATACATGATCTTATTGCGATAATCTTGTTTGCCTATTATATCTTCCCTTGTCCAATTCTTTTGTCTCTATTTGGGACATAACTCTTGTTGTTTATTTTTGGATTGCAAAAGCTCTGTTTTCCGCGAGCTGAAGAAATATCAGAAGGATTACTCTAGTTGGTGTGGAGAGTGCCAACGGGAAAAGAGAGAGAGACAGCAGTTGTCAATTTCAGCCACGAAAATGGTCAGTACCAGCACTGTCTTTTCATCCTTTCTAGTGCTGTAAATGGGTCGGTGAGTTTGTATTTGGAGGAAATGAGCCTTAACATGAATATCTATTATATTAGCTCTCACATGCGAAGCTGCACATTTCCACAGGAACTACTGAGAGAGATGTAGAATGAACATCCTAAGGTGCAACTATGCAAAGCTCCATTGAACATTGTAAAATATCGTCACATGCGATGCTGGGGTATGTACGAGTTTGCTGTGGATATACTTGTCGATCAGCTCTTATAGTTCAATCATTTTAGGGGGTCTTGTTTTCCAATTCTCTCTATGTTACCTTGTATTAGATGTTTATGTCAATCCGAGGTATTTTGCAGTATACAAATAACCCAACTCTTTCCCGTGCAACAACCATCTCTCAGCCAGATATCTTGAGAGTGTGACATTGAATTTGCCTCAGGTGATGCTTTCTAGTTACATTATTCTCGATTAATTATGTATATTAGTAAATGTTTTTCGTGGCACGAATGGTTCTTCTAGCATCCAAGTAGACTCAGTTGTTTGTTCTTGAACACTGGAGTGCTGCCTGTTCCGGGGATTATTGACAGTATTGTTGCTTTAGGTTTGTGGCTTTTGGAATTCCAAACTCGATAGAAGAAAAGCTTTAATGGTTAGGCATGTGATTTTGCATCCTTCTCTGTAAAATAAAATATGAAAATGAATGTATGGACAATTAAGTGTGCTTAGAAATAATCAAAAACACGTAACGACTGTTATACTGCAAGCAATACCATCTCCCTAATATATCAAAGAAGACATCTTTGTGTTAAAATTTTAGCCAATTGGCTTTTTGTATCATTGACATTTGACTTATTGAGGCAATGATGTGTAATTTTTTTTTCTTAATTAGGGATGAATTTGATCCATTCTTCCATGTTTTCCGCGCAAGACTGTTTTTTTGAAAGGCTTTAATACAATAGCCTTTTATTTTTGTTTTTTATATTATTCTTTTGATCATACCAGTATAACATACTACACTAGTTAAGGCTTATAATAATTAGAACAATTCTTAATCAACCAATTAAGTAATGTAAAATAATGATTTTCATGTAAATTTTAAGGAGAGTATTATATTGCATTAAGAGCTATAAGTCTGGTTGGTTGCTAGCAATGCACTTTTGTAATAAAATTCAAGGCAAATACTAAGCTACTCGTCACGAAAGACCAGTCTAAATCATTAAATGAAGAAGATTAAATACTAAGTCTGGTTGGTTGTGTTTAAAAAATGGATATTTTTTTTAAAAAAAAAAACAATTTTTTTTAAAATAACTGGATGGATTTTTTTTAATTTTGAAACATGATTTTTTAAAGATTATTGAACCGATTTTGGGTCTGAATCGGTTGACTATGTTGTGTCCAATTTATTTATTTTTAAAAATAAATAAATAAAATTTGGGCGCAACTTGGATGCATATGCTTGTATTTAAATCAACAAATGTATTTCATATTTAGATAAATTTATTACATATTCATCGTATTTATTTATCCTGTTATTTTATATTATTTGGAAATTCAAATAACTAATAGATTTGTATACTTGTGTACATGACTATAAATTCGTTTGTATCATGAGGTTTCAATATGTTTTTATTCATTTAAAATTCATGTGCATTTCTCCACCAATTCGTTTAATATTAACTGTTTGTTATTATTATTCTCGATATAACCGTTATATGGTTATATCATATAGTTATATACTATGATTATATCTTATAGTTATATCCAATTTGGTTATATCTTATGGTTGTATTCTATATTTATATACTATGGTTATATCATATAGTTATATATATACTATAATTATATCTTATAGTTATATCCAAATTGGTTATATCTTATGGTTATATCATATAATTATATACTATAATTATATCCAATTTTGTTATATCCTTGTAGTTATATTCAATTTGGTTATTACTATAGAATATAACCATAATGATATAGCCAAATTGGATATAACTATAAGGATATAACTATGAGATATAACCATAGTATATAATTATATGATATAACCATAGTATATAACTATGGAATATAACCATAAGATATAATCATAGTATACAATTATAAGATATAACCATAGTATATAACTATAGAATATAATATAGGATATAACCATAGTATATAACTGTAAAATATAACCATAAGATATAATCATAGTATATAATTAGGCCCTTGCTATTTCACGCACTGGTAAAATTTTTATTTCACGCACTGCTTCGTACGTGACGTACCAAATAAATCCGCCCGTGACGAACAAAACGACGTGGACCGTGACGCACGGAATAGAGTCGTCCGTGACAGACCACCTTAAACCGTCCGTGACACACCAAACCAATCTGTGCGTCACGGACGAAGTCGCTGCATATAAATGCAGCGACTTCATCTCCCCCGACCCACATCTCATTTGCATCTCAGCCCCTTCGCGATTTCGCTCCCAAGTCAAAGTGTTCGTTTCGTCACGTTTCGATTCAATCCGTCCGTCACGATCCATAAGGTTAGTTAAATCTGTATTTGTTCTTCCCTTAGTTTAATTATGTTGAAATTATTGAAGTTGTTAGAAAATTTTAATTTTTTTTTTCATTTTTGGATTACTTGTCTAGGGTTAGATTTACACATCCAGATCTACACTTACGATCCATAAGATTGATTTAATGTTGGTTTTGAATGTGGATATACAGTTACGAAATCTGAAGGAAAAAAAACCGATCTGCAAAGAACTGGATCTGTTTAAACTCAGCCATCCAGATCTGGTCCGTGACGCATGGACTGAGTTCATCCGTCACGGACGAATCAGTTTGATCCGTCACGGACGGATCGGATTGATCCGTCACGGACGGATCAGTTTGATCCGTGACGGACGTATTGGTTTGGTCCGTGACGGACGGTTGTTGATGTTTTTGTTGTTTTGGTTGTTGATGTTTTTGTTGTTTTGGTTGTTGATGTTGTTTTTGTTGCTCTTCCTGAAGTTTTGTTTTTTCCTATTTCAGATGGAAAACGAAACAAGATCTGCACGTCACAGAAGGTGGAATGCTGTACGTGAGGAGCAAGAGCAGGAACAAGTAGACAACAATGCTTTAGTATATCGAAGGAGGCAGAAGAAATCCAAAAACAATGACGAAGCAGGACCGAGTATGAACCGTGACCCTCCTGCTTTACCGGTGTATGCAGACCCGACACTCGACAACACGACGCTTAATGATCCACCTATATACCAGAATGACCCGAATGTGGTAAGTAACTATACATATTCTTAAATTGTCGGTTATTTAATATTTTTTCTAATAATTTGTTTTATAGGATACGACATGGTATGTACCTTCTACATCTGAGGAGCGTAGTGGTTGGTACGTACCTCATGCACCTCAGCAGTCTAGTGGTTGGCCCATGTGGCCAGGATGTATGGGTGGGCAAGCATATTGGCCCGCTCAACAACCTCATTTCGAGGAACCAGCACAGGAACAGGCTGCTCCTACACAACGTAGAGGGCCTAGGCAGGGTAGAGAGCCTAGACAGGATAGAGAGCCTAGGCAGGCTAGCGGTCGGAATGCAATCGATCCCAAGTTGATAGGACCTATACCGGGAGGTCCGGAGATCCCAGACCCGCTGTTTAGTTTCACTGCCCATAATGCATATTTCATTTATCAGGGCATTGTAAGTTATCAATACTTGAGCTTGTTATTAAACTATTATATTTTTTTTGTATCTAACTTGTTCTTTTTATAGGAGCGAGAAACTCTCACGTTGCAGCTCATACAAGAGCTGCTACGAAAATGGAGGCTTGACGATGACTCTACATGGTGCGATCTTGCCAAAAACAGCGGCATCACTCATTTGCAGGACCTGATGTACACTTATGTAGATCAGCCGTTGATTTCTGTATTTCTGGAGCGATGGCAGCCAGAGACAAATTCATTTCATATGCCATTTGGAGAGATGACAATCACTCTCCTGGATGTGTACATGATTCTGGGCCTCAATATTGATGGGCAATGAATGAGACTTCCTCTCCAGGATCACAGCAAGGGTAAAAATGAATTGTACAATCAACAAGCGATGAGGGCAATACAGTTCTTTTCCTTGACTCCAGAAATGGCTAGAAATGGTGTCAGTGCAGACAACCTGAAATTCCACTGCTTGAACAATGATCTAGACGATGATGAGATCGCGTCTGGTTATTTGTGGTACCTGATGGCCTCGACCCTCTTTCCAGACAAGTCCCAGCACATGCTGCCCATGCCTTATGTGACCTTCGTGAGTGACATTGGTAATACTTGCAATCTTTCTTGGGGTTCTGGCGCATTGGCATTCATGTATCGGTCATTGGGCAAGTGTTCACGGCATGAGGCTCGTCAGATGTCCACCTGCTACACTTTGTTGCTGGTAAGGATTTTGTTGCATATTGTTTTTATATAATTTAATTACATTTAAGGTAAGGTTGATATGTTTGTTGTTGTTATTTATGTACAGGCTTGGATCTATCTGTACTTCCCTAGCTTTCGCCCACAAGAGGATCCCCGCTTCGACGACGCTGTGCCATATGCCAGCCGATGGCACCCTGTGCAGACTCCTAGTAGGCATAGAAGAAACTACAGGAAAGAGTTGGATTTAATGCAAGCTAGACATGTAAGTATCATACGACGTAGTTTATTTCTCATATTAATGTATTATAATTGTGTAAAGTTACTTGATGTTGTGTTAATTGCACCCTTTTTTGTGTAGGTTGACTGGCAGCCCTATGGCTACGTGAATTACAACAACACGGCGTTGGCTCCTGCCTTTTTTCATGGGGTCATCTCTTTTCTCAAAATTACCGAGTCCTATATGCCTGATCAGGTATCGAGGCAATTTGGAGTGGTACAGGGGATTCCCCGACCAGTTATAGAGCCCATCAAAGCGCACAGACCTCACACCATTAGGAGTTATATGGTGTAGTATGACCCCGCTTCGAACTGGAGTTGGGATGCAAGAAGTCAACACTCCATCTGGATCACATATATGGGCCCTCCTGCTTCACAAGGATATGAGTGTAGTGCCGACTACATGGAGTGGTACATACCTCGTACACACCCATGTGTGAGGCCTCAAGATGCTGGCATCAGAGATCCTGTGCAGGTAAAAAAATGTGTTGGATATTGGTTTTTACTTTTCTTATACAATTAAACCGATGACACAACTAATTTATACGTATTTCTGTAGGTAATTGGACAAGCATTGCAGCGTCTAAATCCTTTCTATAATGCGGAGAAAGAACAATTCTACAACATGCGTGCAACTGTGTGAGACTGCATCCAGGACTTCAGACCCTACGAGCATGGAAATGATGAGGAGGACGACGAAGATTAAGTGCATTCGAGTTTGCTATTGCTACTTAGGGAGTGTTGAACCGTTTATGGAATTGTAGTTTCTTGAGTATTTTTATGATGATAATCAAACTAATTTTTTAAACTTTGCCATAACTTTTAAATCGCAAATTTGATACTTTGTTAGTAATTGTTGGTCGATGCAATAGATCTCCACAAATACCCTTCAAATTTGTTAAACTTTGCCATACTATACAAGTGAATACATTAGTTTTCGCCTTAGTCGATCCCGCCAAGAAGACGACGAGATCAGAGAAGCCATATCTGGAATCACCATCCAAGTATTTTCTGGGGCCATCCCATCGTCAAACCATGTAAGCTGTTTCAGTATTGTATCCAGCGTAATCAGAAAGAGGTAAGTCTCAGTATACAATGGAAAGATTTCTTTCACCTTATCAATCATGGATTGGCGGACGATCCTCCATTGTTCTTGCCCAATGCCTATTTGATCTGCAACGGCTCTGTATCCACAGTTTCCATCACCCAGAATATCATAGTAACCGTTTATGTGTTCGCGCATACACGACGAAACTATATCCATATACGGTTCAAAATCTTTAATGAAGGACTGTGGAGCATGAAACGGTGGTAGAAACATTTGACCCACGAGATTCTTGGGAGCTCTAACCTGAGATGGCCTCAAAGGAGTGATAAGAGCTGTAGGGCTTGGTGAATGTGTACTAGTGGGATTTGGTGGCCTACCTCGTTGCTTCTTGGGAGGTGTCCCTTCCATCTCTTTGTCTGTGTATTCCCATGAAGAAGGATGTCTTTTAGTGTTATCTTTGTTTGGAGCTCCCATTGGCTGTCCCTTATACCTCACAATAGCCGGCTCTTGCAGACTGGTCCCCTCGGGGCGAGCAATGTCGTAAAGCCGCGAGATACATTTTTCTTGATCATCTGCTGATAGATTAGGGAACTCATCCGTATAAAATTGATCCATCAAACATCTCGCGACTTTGCGCTTCACCTCAGCCTCACCTTCGTCTTGCACTTCTGACAAACTCAATTGTCTCCAAAAAGGATGCAACTTTGTCGGGTTAATAGGGATTGAACTCGTCACATATCTAGCGATACGATGCACACACGACAATCCATCTCTCACCCTCATCTGGCATGTGCAGGTACTGTCATAAAATGGATTTTCCCCTTTTCTGTATTCCTCAGTCAAGCGGTCAAGTGCAACATTAGATACTTTGTACTTCAACAGCTTGAAAACATCAGCCCCAGTCACAAGCGTCATCATGTTCTGTGCACTCTCGTTGAAGGTTCCCTTGATTTCCTTCACTTGGTTAACCATCTTTGAATGATATTGACCGAATATCGTGTCTAGACTGCCATGTGGAGTAGTCAAGAAGTCTTTTAAACTAGAGTGTGCTCCTTCAACCCTATATTTAGTACAATAGAGTTTAAAGTTTGATCATAGAATCGTGTTATGAAAATGCAATACAGATTCAGACGTGGCCACTAACCTGTTTGTCGTTGATGTTCCAAGCGTAGAAACAGTATCTGTCCAAGCTGACACAAGTCTTTCCCTGTACGGGATGAGCCAATTGTTTCTTACATACTGAAGTAGACGTGGCCAAACTCTCCATTCCGACTGAATTCTACGCAACTCCATCTTGTACTCGGATACAGTTGTTTGCTTGAATAAATTATAGTATGCATTTGCAAACCTTGCACCCAAGCTTTTATCCTTCATCTCCTTCCTAGCATTGTCCTCTATGTTCTTCTTCACATGGCGCCTACATAGGATAGACTTGGCACTTGGAAAGAGTTTATCTAATGCATTCATCAAGGCCTTTTCATGATCTATCACTAGGCATGTCGATGTTACTTGACACTTTGAGCACATTTTAAGAAGTTGTTGTGCAGCCCACACGTAGTTGTCTTCTTTCTCATGCTGTAAAAACGCCCCCGCCACATTATAGTTCTTCCATGTAGACGTGACTCCTATTATTTCAAGGAAAGGCAAGTCATACCTGCACAAGAAGATGTGTCATGCATAATGAATAAACATAAGTTAAAATAAATGTAGCAAGTAGATGTGTTACACTAACCTGTTAGTGCTGTATGTGGAGTCTAGCAAAAGGACGTACGAAAATGCCTTTAGGAGTTTCATGGAATCTGGACTTGCAAAGAAAATGTTGGTGATCTTATTCGTCGTTCGATCCGACCTATGCTCCACAAAGTAGTTGTTCTCCTTGCAGTTATGGAAGAACTCTTGGACCACGGTTCTTCCTTCCATCCCACTATGTCGGACATTGTACACTTCATTGTAAATCTGATGCATTTTAGTGCAGTTGTTCGGGTCCTGGTTAAGTGTTGTTGCAATCTTTGATGGTTTACTATGATTTTCTATCATGACCTTAACCAACTTCTTCTGCTCAGGTGTCAACCTGCCAGCAACTGCATGCCCGTACAAGTCATCACCAATGACATGGTTGTGGGTTCCAACAACTACCTTGATTGTATATGAGTCCCTCGGATTTTCTTGACACGACAATCTGAATGGACAATCACATTTTTTGCTCCTTGTTCTTTGCCTTACTTTATTTTCATCTTTAGGAATGTAAATTCCCGCTTTTTCACACAACAACCATGACTTCCGAAGGCTTCCTCCACCAAAGTTTCTATCCCGGCCAATAGTGAGGCAGAAGTGATTATCAAAGGCAATCTGTCTAGCCCTTTTAATTGCATCATCTCTGGAGCCGAATACTTCACCCGTGGTAAACTTCTCTGAATAATCTTCAGAAACAATAACCTCTTCAGGTGTAGGAAATTTAAAATGCGGCTGTGTGTGTAATGCAAGAAACCCAAACTTAGGTGGAGTTTGCCACCTTACTAACGGAATTCCACTATGAGCAAAACATTCTAATCCCGGCAAATGAGGTTGTTGAGGCGGCATAGGTTCGGCGAACAACCCAAGTGAGAAGGACGGTGGTGCCATATCCCATGCATCATTTAGGGACAGATTGTTAATACCGTTGTTCACGATATTGTTCTCCTGAAGTAAAAAAACAAGTTAGCAAAGTATTTAGTTTCTGACAGACACAACCATACGTGACGAATAAAAACAGACCATCCGTCACGAACAAACCACATCCATCCGTCACGGACCAACTACATCCATCCGTCACGGACCAACTACATCCATCCGTCACGGACCAACTACTTCCATCCGTCACGGACCAACTACTTCCATCCGTCACGGACCAACTAAATCCATCCGTCACGGATGAGACAAATCCATCCGTCACAGACCAACTCAATTCGTCTGTCACGTACTGTTTTTGATTCAAAAAACAAACACGAACAAAGATGAAGTCTTGCCATTTTGCACTCAACATACAACGCTCAAAACTAAAACATGCAGTTTTTTGCACACAAAATCTACAACTTTTTAATATAACTTAATCAAAGATGAAGTTTTTATGAACATATAGTCACAACTAGTGAAATTACCTTAAGAAGGTGTTTGTTTTGGGGTAAGAACAACTAAATCATATACATTCACAAGAAAAACCCATAAAAATCTTAACTTGTACTAACATGTAAAGTAAAAACTTAAAAAACATACCTCATTGTAATTGTATGCATTTGCAAGATCTTCTCCACCATTGAAGTTGGAAAAATCATCTTCATTTGCCATGGAATGAACTCTTGGAAGATGATGACAATGGAAGATGTATGTGGGAGGGAAAGGGAAGAGTGATGATGGCTTAGGGTTTAATATTGGCCGTAATATTGATAAAGATATGACGGTAGTTAATGTAGTTAGGTGGGGACAAGTAACATTCAATTTTCTGGTTTAGGGTTCGTCCATCACGGACCATCACAATCCATGCGTCACGTACCATCACAATCCATGCGTCACGTACCATCACAATCCATGCGTCACGTATGGATGTATTTTGTCCGTCACAGATGGATTGGGTTGGTCTGTCATATGATATGATATAACCAAATTGGATATAACTATAAGATATAAATGTAGTATACAACTATAGGATATAACCGTAATATATAACTATAGGATATAACCATATTATATAATTATAAGATATAATCATAGTATATTCAACTATTTAATTGGAGGAACACAGACTGAAAAATAGAATTATTTTATGGATTAAACTCTATTTTATCGTTGTTTTCTCCCTAATCTCAAATCAAGTAATCAATGTTAGACTTTGTACTCGAATGGACGAAAACCCCAAACCCTAAACCCCAAAACCTAACCATAAACCCTAAAAAATACTAGAAACCCCTTGGGCGCAACCTAGTTGCGCCTAAAGGGTTGTGTGAGGATTATTTTAGCGTTTTTTAGGGTTTAGGATTTAGGGTCTTTATCATTGCAGTACAAAGTTTAAAATTTTCAAGTTGAAGTTGGAAAAATAACTTATAATATCTATATATTGACTGAATATTTTGCTAAATTGTTTCGGACCTTGAAAGGTATGATGGTGGTTGGGGGAGTAATATATAATGTCATTACAGGATATAACTATAGAATGTAATATAGGATATAAATATTGAATATAACCATACGATATAATCATAGTACGAAAACCCAAAACCTTAAACCACAAATCCTAAACCCCAAAACCTAACCCTAAACCCTAAAAAACACTAGAAACCCCTTGGGCGCAACTAGGTTGCGTCTAGAACTATGGACGCAACCTAGTTGCGCCCAAAGGGTGTGTGGGGATTGTTTTAGGGTTTATGGTCTTTATCATAGTATATAATCATAGTATATAACTATATAATACATGATATAACCATAGTATATAACTATAGAATATATTATAGGATATAACCATAGTATATAACTATATAATATAACCATAAGATATAATCATAGTATATAATTATAGGATATAACCAAATTGGATATAACTATAAGATATAATGTCATTACAGGATATAACTATAGAATGTAATATAGGATATAACTATTGAATATAACCATACGATATAATCATAGTACGAAAACCCAAAACCTTAAACCACAAATCCTAAACCCCAAAACCTAACCCTAAACCCTAAAAAAACACTAGAAACCCCTTGGGCGCAACTAGGTTGCGTCCAGAACTAAGGACGCAATCTAGTTGCGCCTAAAGGGTGTGTGGGGATTGTTTTAGGGTTTTTTTAGGGTTTAGGGTCTTTATCATAGTATATAACCATAGTATATAACTATAAAATATATGATATAACCATAGTATATAACTATAGATGATATTATAGGATATAACCATAGTATATAACTATATAATATAACCATAAGATATAATCATAGTATATAATTATAGGATATATCAAATTGGATATAACTATAAGATATAATGTCATCACATGATATAACTATAGAATGTAATATAGGATATAACTATTGAATATAACCATATGATATAATCATAGTACGAAAACCCAAAACCTTTACCACAAACCCTAAACCCCAAAACCTAACCCTAAACCCTAAAAAAACACTAGAAACCCCTTGGGCACAACTAGGTTGCGTCCAGAACTATGGACGCAACCTAGTTGCGCCCAAAGAGTGTGTGGGGATTGTTTTAGGGTTTTTAGGGTTTAGGGTCTTTATCATAGTATATAACCATATAATATATGATATAACCATGATATATATAACTATAAAATATATTATAGGATATAACCATAGTAAATAACTATATAATATACCCATAAGATATAATCATAGTATATAATTTTAGGATATAACCAAATTGGATATAACTATAAGATATAATGTCATTACAGGATATAACTATAGAATGTAATATAGGATATAACTATTGAATATAACCATACGATATAATCATAGTACGAAAACCCAAAACCTTAAACCACAAACCCTAAACCACAAAACCTAACCCTAAACCCTAAAAAAATACTAGAAACCCCTTGGGCGCAACTAGGTTGCGTCCAGAACTATGGGTGCAACCTAGTTGCGCCCAAAGGGTGTGTGGGGATTGTTTTAGGGTTTTTTAGGGTTTATGGTCTTTATCATAATATATAACTATATAATATATGATATATCATAGTATATAACTGTAGAATATATTATAGGATATAACCATAGTATATAACTATATAATATAACCATAAGATATAATCATAATATATAATTATAGGATATAACCAAATTGGATATAACTGACAGGATATAACTATAGAATGTAATATAGGATATAACTATTGAATATAACCATACGATATAATCATAGTACGAAAACCCAAAACCTTAAACCACAAACCCTAAATCCCAAAACCTAACCCTAAACCCTAAAAAAATACTAGAAAACCCCTTGGACGCAACCTAGTTGCGCCCATAGTTCTAGACGTAATCTAGTTGCGCCCAAAGGGTGTGTGGGGATTGTTTTAGGATTTTTTAGGGTTTAGGGTCTTTATCATAGTATATAACCATAGTATATAACTATATAATATATGATATAACCATAGTATATAACTATAGAATATATTATAGGATATAACCATAGTATATAACTATATAATATAACCATAAGATATAATCATAATATATAACTATAGAATATAACGATATGATATAACCAAATTGGATATAAGTCATATAACTATAAGATATAATCATTGTATATAACTATATGATATAACCATAGTATATAACGATATGATATAACCAAATTGGATATAACTATAAGATATAATCATAGTATATAATTATAGGATATAATGATATGATATAACCAATTGGATATAACTATAATATATATTCATAGTATATAATATATGATATAACCATAGTATATAATTATAGAATATAATAGAGGATATAACCATAGTATATAACTATAAGATATAACTATAAGATATAACAATATGATATAACCAAATTGGATATAACAATAAGATATAATCATAGTATATAACTATAGGATATAAACATAGTATATCTATATGATATAATGTAGGATATAATCATAGTATATAACTATGGAATAAAACCATAAGATATAATCATAGTATATAATTATAAGATATAACCATAGTATATAACTATAGAATATAACCGTAGTATATGACCATAAGACATAACCAAATTGGATATAACCATAGTTATATGTGATTTTCGAAGGATATAACCATAGTATATAACTATAGGATATAACGATATGATATAACCAAAATGGATATAACTATAAGATATAATCATAGTATATAACTATAGGATATAAACGTAGTATATATAACTATATGATATAATATAGGATATAACCATAGTATATAACTATGGAATATAACCATAAGATATAATCATAGTATATAATTATAGGATATAACCATAGTATATAATTATAGAATATAACCGTAGTATATGACCATAAGACAAACAAATTGGATATAACCATAGTTATATGTGATTTTCGAGAATAATAATAATAAACAATTAATAACAAACGAATTAGTGAAGAAACATACATGAATTTTAGATGAATAAAAGTATATTGAAACCTGATACAAACAAATTTATTGCCATGTAACCCTGGTTACTTGAAATCGTCTATTACTATAGTCAAATGCACACAAATGTACAAATCTACTAGGTATTTGAATTTCCAAATCATATAAAATATCAAGATAGATACAATGGGATGAATATGTAGTAAATTTATTTTAAATATAAAATAAATTTGTTAATTTAAATACAAGCGTGGGCGCTACTACGTAGAGCCCAAGTTTTTTTTTTGGGCACAACCAAGGTGAACCGTTTTTTTTTTTAATAAATCGGCCATGAACCGGGTTTTTTAACAACCCGGTTCATTCACTTGGTTGCGCCAAAAAACGGGTGTGCCGCAAAAAAAAAGGGTGCGAACATTCTACCCATAAATGAATGATCTTCAAAATATCTCCAAGACCAGTCCAAGTCATTAAATGGATGATCTTTGTTCGGAATATCTCTCATAAAAAGTGTTTGTCAAACTATGAGATTCTTGACTAGGTAAGAAATCAACATCATAAATAATTTTCCTTTTGACAGCACGAAAGTAAATCAAAAGGTTTCATATACGATTATCCCTTTGATATTACTTACCCGTGTCTTGTACAAGATTTGCTTATTTTTTTCTTACATTTTAAAAAATTATTTATAAAATTATTTATATTTAAATGATATAAAATATGTAGGTAGTCTGTAGTCACTATTATAGAAGTAGATGAATGTTAATATAAAAAAAGACTAATTGAATACAAAATATTGAAGAGATTAAAAAAATACATTATCGAAAGAGAGACGGAATTTTCCGTAACTTTATTAATAGTAAAAATTAGCTAAGTAGTTTTGAAACGAGGATAACCATATCCCTAACAACAGTACTACTAAAACGATAAAGCATAATCAAAACGTTCATTTAATACATGAAAATGAAATCCTAAACATAAAATCTCGTAAGATGTTCAAAATTGATATAAATTATGAAAAACTTTCTTGTGTACTACATTGGTTATAGTATTAGATATTTTTTTTTATTGTTATCGCATATCAAAATCTTCAAACATTTCTTGCTAGTAACTATCGATGATGCAATATAAAACTAACCATGAGTGAAAACACGGCGTAAAAGATACAAACCGACATTTGCAAGAGATTGGCCCTGACTCTTGTATATCGTCATAGCAAAACAGACACTCAAGGAAAATTGTATTCGTTGAAACTTGACGGGTATGAAGTGATTGCAAATTTTCAATAAAAAACTGAGCTCCAACAAAGAACATTCGAAATTCAGATTTTCAACAAAAATAGTTATATCCTTTAACAATGGAAGGTCATCTAATAACGTGAACAACATAAATGCACAAAGAGCAAAAAACAAATCGAAACTGAAAATACAGATTTTGCTTAGTTTATGCAATTATAAACTAACAATCGAAATTTAGTAATTTACAGATTTTTAGCAAACATAATGATATCCTTTACCACTTGAAGTTCTTCTAATAATATGAACAATAGAAATGAACAAAGAGCAAAAAATAAATAAAAAATGAGAATACAGATTTTGTTTAATTTATGCAATTACAAACTAACAATCGAAATTCAGTAATTTACAGATTTTAAGCAAAGATAATGATATCCTTTAACAATCGAAGTTTAACTAATAATGTCACAACATAAATGAACAAAGAGCAAAAAATAAATCGCAACTGAAAATACAGATTTAGTTTAGTTTATACAATTAAAAACTAACAATCAAAATTTAGTATTTTACAGATTTGCAGCATAGATAATTATATTATTTTAACAATTGAAGTTCATCTAATAATCAATAATGTGAACACCATAAGTGCACATAGAAAAAAAAATGGTACAAAAAGGGAAATACCTGATCAATCACTCAAATGGTGTTTCTCTAAGCAATAATTCTGTGCACGATTAGTTGAACTTCGATTGTGGGAGGGGTCTAGATTTATAACCATAAAATAGTTAGGATGAACTTCGATTGTGGGGAGAGGTCTTGATATGGCTGAAATTTTTTGTTTCATAATTGCAAAAATATGCATGTTAATTGTCGTGAATTGTGCATAGCAAAAGATTTTTTTATATTGCTATCATTTGTTTCCTAAAATGCGAGGCATGAGTTGATTATATGCCAAAAAATAAGGGTTCAAGAGCTGGAAGTTTAGTAGATTATTGTTCCTTTATATTCAATAGCTGAATCATAAATTTCTTAGAATTTTGAAATGCATATCATGCTTTTGATTGACTTGTTTAGTTTAGGCACAAAAAAGCTTGAGGGAACAATCAATCATAGTGAAGAGAAAAAGAAAGGTGACTAAGCTCTCTACACAAGGGAATACCAGCAATTGGAAATAAGCATTAAGAAAGCAAATGAGGGAAACACTTACTCTTAATCACGGAGGTATTTACACATGCTCAAGAAATGGTCAACGTAAACATAAAGGTTGATGACTATCTAAAAAACGAATGTTTGCTGCTTTTGATTGACTTGTTTAGTTTTGTAAATTGGATAATTTTATATGTAATTACTATATTGAATTTTGGAAAGAAGGATCATTGCATGTCATGCTTAGAATTGACTTATGCCTTTATTCTTTAGTGTTTAATTTAATTATGGAAATAAAATAATATATCTAGCTATATGCTTTTGATAGACATGTTTAGTTTTGAAAATAGAATAATCTTATATATAATTATTATATTAAATTTTGAAAAAAAGGATTTTTGTAGATCGTTCTTGTGATTGACATGGTTAGTTTAGGAAATAGAATAATCTGATATATTTATTATATTGAATTAAAAAAAACGAAAAATTTGAAAAAATGCCATGTGGTAGAAAAAATAGGAGGATGCATGTTGCATAAGAAGGGGGTAGGATAATAGGGGGTGCCATGTGGCATAGATGGATTTTGATTTAGTAGATATATAGTAGATTAGGGCTCGTTTGGTATCGTCCATGAATCGGGTTGGATTCAGAATCATGAATGACTCATTCCCATTCCTATAGCTTATCGTTTGGTATGTTGTCGGAATGAGTCATTCTTGGACATACTCTTTATTAACGCAAGATTACTTAGACCTCTCAATTAGGCCGGACGGATCGAGTTCGACTGGTTCGGGTTAAATCGGGTTTGGGTTGATCGGGTCATAACGGGTTTGGCTCGATTTAGGTTGACCTAAGGAGTTGAACGTGTTTAGTTTTTATGATTATTATAATATTTTTAAAATTTAAAAATAACTAATAATAAATTAATTAATATTATTTAATAAAACAATTAATATCATTTAATTATTTATTAAAATATAATATAATATTTAATATCAATGAGATAACATATATGAAATAACGGGTCAGTCAAGCCCGGGTACGAGTTCGGGTTAGGTTTGGGTCCGTCGTGTTCGGGTCCTTCTTGACCCAATGACTTTTGGGTCGCGTCTCGATCCTAAAAAAACCGGGTCGGGTTTTCGGGTCTGTCGATTTTTTTATATGTCTAGTTGGAATTGGAATGGATGATACCTTCACATTTTTGGTGGAATTAAATGCTTCATGAAGCTTGGAATCATCCATTCCTTGGAATAAAATCAATTTCCATTACCAGACACAATTCTGGAAATCTGTCATTCTCATTTCTGATTCCAAGAAATGGGAACTAAACGCGCCCTTAATAACTATAAGATTACCTCTTTCAATGACAATCTTATTAATTTTCAAAGAAACTGTTTTATAATAGTTTTTTTTTGTCGAAGAAAACTAAAAATATAAAAAAGTCATTGACATATAACCTCCCAAACAAAGGGTAATTACGACAAATACATCTCAAGATCACACCATGGTCTCAAACAAACCACAACCAACAACTCCAAAGGGAGTTTGTACATATTGGATTCCACGTCCACGCATGTATAGAAACCCACCCTCCACTTAATAAGAGACAACCACAGCACACAACTTGCAAAGCAAAACAAGGTCTAGTATAATAAACCAAGAAACACAACCTTCAAGGCCTAAGAAAACCTTAAGAGGCCTAAACTCCAATTACCAACAAGGATCTAACCACGAGTCATTATTTACATGCATACACTCACCATTGGTTTAGATAAGTCATGCCTCTATCGTATGAATCACCCCAGTGCTAGATCGGTAGTTTGCAAACTCATCCGCATCAGGAGAGAGAGTTGGCACTACAACTAATACAAAGAACCCAAGAGTCACACAAGACCATAAACCAATCAAGAAAACCATAGAAAGTATAGAGATAAATAGTCTAACCTCATTCATCATCACCATCACATCACATTATTTGAGAGGAATTAATAATTACCTAAGATAGTTACATTCAACCAAGACATGCTAAATTCAGAAATTTATCTAGTTGAGTCTATTGAAGCGTAGTTGTGGAGATCCCTTGCCTTCCCTCCATTGATTACAATCATCATTTATAGTTGTTTCTTAATTCTTAGCTATCACTTCAACAAGCCTAGCTTACCAGTTAAAGTTGCAATCGATACTACATAGGTGACAACGATACTTGAAAAGCTACAACTGATCCCATACGCTTGTGGGTAGGTTTTTGTCCTATCAAGTTTTTGGCGCTATTGTCGGGGACTATTGCTAGTATCAGTTGTTTTCTTACAACTGTTCGACTAAGTCTTTGTTTTATTTTTGATCTTGTTTTCTGTGTCTTTGCTTTCAGGCTTGTTTTCTTTAGATGTGAAGAGTCATGAGCGTTGGTAATCTCAACCACTACGATCCCGAACCTGAGCACACTTTTCACTTAAGAAGAAGGCAACAACGCAAAACCAGAGAACAAGCAATGATTGACGGCAGAGATGGGAACAATCCTAATTTGCAAATCCAGGCTGCACACATGATGTTGGGTGATTATGTGCTGCCAAATCACCTAGATCCTATATCTGGTATGGTTCGACCTCCAGTGCAAGCCCAAAATTTTGAGTTGAAACCTTCTCTGATCAACATGGTTCATCAAAATTAGTTTGGAGATCTACCATCTGAGAATCCACACCAGCATCTGAGTACTTTTACAAAGCTGATGGATACAATGAAGATTCATGAGGTGTCTCAGGATGCGCTTATGCTGCACGCTTTCTCATTCTCTCTACGAGACAGGGCCAAGGCTTGGTTCAAGACCCTGTGTTGAATTCCTTAGGTTTTGATGGTAACAAACATTCAACTAATCTGGGTACTAAGTGTTTCAGGAACAAAGACAGTTATCTCAGGGAACCATTGCAGCAAAGGATCACAGAGGGAACAAAGCTCTGTTCATGTGCTCTGTTACCTCTCAAGGAACAACAGTGACGAACAAGATCAAAGCTGTGAATGGAAGGAAGAAATCCAGCGTGCTGAATTATGGAAACAAATCAAGAAGCACACGCGGTAAATGATGAAAGACTTCGGCTGCAAGGATTAAAGCCGATCGAGAAGATATGGAGAGAGAGAAGCCCGATTGTTTTATCTTAGAAAATCTTTCCTAAGATAAGATAATTGGAGAGAGGGGATTATATCTTATCCGGTTATATTAATTTAAGGAATCTTTTCTTTAATTAATATAGACGGTTGGGATATTATTTCTTCAATCAAATCATATCTTCTTGTTACCTTATTTGGAGAAATCTTATCTTGTTACAATTAGGGTTTTGCCGTGTTGTATTTATAGGAGTGTGGGATTCATTTCTATGTACGAACTCGGGGCATCAAACGAAACGAAAAGAAAAAGAGAGTGAAGTGTTTGTGAGTCTTTGAGGGTTGAGTTAGATTCATCGTTGTAGAAGAGGTTTCAAATCTAGGTGGGAAGTCTAGAGGTTGAAGTCCAGGATACAAGTGTAATCGAACAAGAAATCAATAAGACAAGTAGACGCTTCAAAATCCTCTCAAGCGGAAGCTTGAAGGTAGTGGTTTTTCCTTGAGAAGCTAGTTTTGCCAATCAGGGTTTTCACTATATATCGTGAGTTCGTTCGTTATCTTTCCTGCTATATTGTTCCGATGTGCCTTCTATGGGAACAAAGCCTTTGTTCCCTCAGACGTAACTCTAACGATCCAACAATTGGTATCAGAGCCTGGTGCTCTAGATTGTTTTCGTTTTAGACTTTGCAGGAAAGATGTCGTCAAGCAACGCTATTGGTGATTCATTCTGGAAGCCACCAGTCCTGAAGGGAGGTGAATATGACTGGTGGGTTGAGCAAATCGAATCCCATATTTGTTCCCTCGATAGACAGATATGGAGAATCATCGAGGTTGGCCCCATGGCTATCCCAAATGAAAAGGACGCTATAAAGCCTAAGCCAAAGATCGACTACACCGATGGAGACTGGAAGAAGCTGGAGAAGAATTGAAGAGCCAAGCAGATCCTTCACATGGCCCTTCTCCCCACGGATCTCAAGAAAATCATCGGCTATAAAACCGCCAAGGAGATTTGGGAAGCTCTAAGACGTCTCCATCATGGAAATGAAGATGTCAAGAAAAACAGAATTCTTTCCTTGATGAAGGAGTATGATCAAATTTCTCAAGGAGAGGATGAGCACATTCAAGAGTTCTACTCCAGGTTCCAGGGGATCGTAGGTCAATTGGAGTTCCTTGATGAAGAGATGCCAGACTGTAAGCTCACTCATCACTTTATGCAAGGCCTCAACTCTCAGTGGGACGCAATTGCTCTCGCTCTGTACTCCCAAACTGACGTCAAGTCTCTCACCATGGAAGAGGTTGTTGCCAAGCTTGAAAGCAACGCATCTGTATACAACCACAAGATGAACAAAAAGGGAGAAGAGAAGGCTCAAAGCATTGCCTTGAAGGTTGAACGTGCCTTTGACCTATCTCAAGTTGAAGACGAAGATGAGGACGGTGATGAAGATGTGACTCTCATCACTAGAGCTATGAAGAAAATATGGTCTCAAAACAAGGGCACACAGAGTTCCTCTGAAGGGAACAGAGACATGACGGGTGTCGTTTGTTACCACTGCCAACACAAGGGACATTTTGCCAATAACTGCTTCAAGAAAAAGGCTAGTCACCCTCAGGTTCGTGAAGGGAAGCAAGCAATGGTCGCAACATGGGGTGATACTGACTCAGAAGATGAAGAATCTTCTCATTCAAGAGATGTCTGCTTGATGGCCATAGAAGACCATGCCAAATCAAAAGGCGGTATGCAGGGAACTGAGGTAAGTGAATCTGAACTCATCTCTAGCTTGAAAAGGAAGTCAAAAGAAAGCTTAGTTTCCTTCATTAAGAAGCTTGTTCATGAGAATAGTCTTTTCAGTGAACAGATTAAAGATAGGGATGAATCGATTTCAAGTTTGATCGAAGAAAACAAAGGATGGGCAGAAAAAGTGGTCAAACTTGAGAAAGGCTCATCCTCTTCTCCAAGCCCGTGCACTGAGTGTCCTAAACTCAGTGAGAAGATTATTTCTCTAGAGTCCTCTGTCTCCTCACTTGAGGCTGAGTCATTAATGCTAAAACTAGGAAATGCAAAACTTTCTAGTGATCTAACCAAACTCAGTGAGGAACAGAAGGACAAGACAAAAGGTATTGTCTTTGTTGCAGCCAAGAATGAAAAGAAGCCTGAAAAGAAGGAGGTACCTCGCTTTGGTATTGGCTATCAACCCAAGCTTCCTGTTGATGGAACCAAGTCAAAAGGCTCTAAAGTCAAAGGAAAAGAGCCAGTGCAAGAAAAGGGGGAGAGTTCCTCTAAAGGGAACAAAGGCAAAGACAGCTCAGAACCGACCGACGAGAGCAAGGCTTGGTACCATGGACAGAAGGCTCATAAAATCTGGTTGAAGCAATCCCAAAGCAGTAAGTCCAATAACATTGATTTTCATTCTAGGATTGCTAATAAAACAATTTGGCCTGGCAAGAGCAAGTATGTCGACCTAAAGTGCCACATGGTCTGTTGGTATTGCGGGCATTCTGGTTACTACAAACAAGAGTGCCTTCTGAAGCAACACAATGAGGAGATTGCTCGTACTACAAGGGAGCAAATGAATGTTGAACCTCCAAAGATCAGATATGTTGCTCCTACGCCCAGAAAGCATAAGTTTGTCTGGGTTCGCAAAGAACTAACTCTTTCTGTGCAGGATAAAGTGAGGAAAGTTCTCGGTATTTTACTCGTATTAAGTTCAGTTACCTGACAAGGAACAAAGCGAGTCTCACCTCACTTCTGCAGGAATGTTTGAGACTCAAAGGCCTGGTGACAAAGGTAAAAGAAATGGATATGTGGATAAGGACTTAATGACTGAAGTGTTCCGTGTTTGTATACTCAGGTACCATGTACATCTAGAAAATACATCACTGTGTGGAGAAAGATTGGAATACAAGGAAATTCATGGAGAAAAAGAATCAAATGCCAATTTTCTCATTAGGACACCTGTTGGGGAACTCTACATTCAGTTCCATATGAAGCCTGGTTTGTTCCCCTAATCACATGTCTATTTGTTGTGTTCCCTCGATGATTGACTAAATTACATAGTAAAGTGTGAAAGGTTAATCATCATGTCTTGATCTGCATTCATTCTCTTGATCATTTGTTGAACGCCTTGCTTAGACTCATGCTAATACTTCACTAATGTGCAAAATTGCATGCATGATTCTCTATGCTATCTTGTTAATACATGATTCAGCTTTCTTTCGGCCTAAAAGAGTCAACTTGATGCATTGATCCCTCATTATAAGCCCAAATGATTGTTGACTCTACAACCTACCCTAGCCATCATGCTTGATGCTTCCTATGAGCCTCTCTTATCATCCACATCTGGGAGCCTCTCATTCATGATTAAACATTATTAAAAATTCTCGTATATATTTATGTGTGATGTTCTTTGTACCCTCTCTGGTAACATTCCCCCCGCATCACACTCCTCTACTTTTTCGGAAAGTCGAGAATACGAATTGTCGCCTCTGTGGTCTGTGGCTGGGATTTGACATGTATGATGTGTAATGATGGCTTGCAACTGCTTGAGAAGTGTTCGTGCATAAAAGGTGATGTGGTGGTTGCGTGATGGTTGTTGCGCTTGAGATTTTGTGGGCTTTGATGGATTTGGACAGAATCTTTTACAAGATTTATTTTTGGAAAATATCTTCTTGGCTGTGATCTTTGGTAAAAGAAGGAAAGAAGAAGATTGGGATCATTATCCTTAATACTTGAAAAGATATGAAAAAGGATTCTTGTGTTTTCTCCCCTCCTATCTATGGCGTTCTCTGCAAAGTTGTCATGTTACTCCCGTGTGCTGTTTCAAAAAAAAAAAAAAAAAAACTGGAACACCACAGGGAACACAAAGAGGGGACAAATGAATCTTTCTTCTACCGGCGGTTGGATGCTAGTAAGCTACACAAGAAGCAGTTTGTGTTGCAAAAAAAGGTGCTGGTTGGGTCTGAAGGGGAACAAATCTGCGAAGGGCCGTGAAGAGTTTGTCTCGCGCAATATCTCTGTTGGCAGAACAACAAAGGCGTCTTACGGAGTAAGTGAATGCCTTAATTGCTATTCATATTTCAGCTCCCTCTACAGGCACCAGTGATACTTGATTCGTCGTTCTCTGGCTAACCAATCCCTCTTTTGTTCCCTAGCACATTTATCCCTTACTGCTTGATTTTCCTTGTCTCTGGCTCATGTGTTTCCATTGACTGGCATGTTGATCATATGTGTTATCTTTGCTTATTTTGTAGTTGTCTTTACATGCATTCTATGTTTGTGCGTTTCAATCTAATGCAAAAGGAGGTGTTGCTCATCTTGATGTGGTCATTTTCTCTCTATCTCCTTACCTATGTTTTTGATGATGCCAAAAGGGGGAAAATGACAGGTAGCTTTGGTTAAGGGGGAACAGAATATGGTTTCATATGTTGCTGAGTTGAGGGGGAACTAATACTGCCTTAGTGGGAAGACTTTCTCTCCATAACTGTCTTTATCTCGTACGTGTATGCTTTATTGTCAAGGGTGTTTGTCACCATCAAAAAGGGGGAATTTGTTGAATTCCTTAGGTTTTGATGGTAACAAACATTCAACTAATCTGGGTACTAAGTGTTTCAGGAACAAAAACAGTTATCTCAGGGAACCATTGCAGCAAAGGATCGCAGAGGGAACAAAGCTCTGTTCATGTGCTTTGTTACCTCTCAAGGAACAACAGTGACGAACAAGATCAAAGCTGTGAATGGAAGGAAGAAATCCAGCGTGCTGAATTATGGAAACAAATCAAGAAGCACACGCGGTAAAGGATGAAAGACTTCGGCTGCAAGGATTAAAGCCGATCGAGAAGATATGGAGAGAGAGAAGCCCAATTGTTTTATCTTAGGAAATCTTTCCTAAGATAAGATAATTGGAGAGAGGGGATTATATCTTATCCGATTATATTAATTTAAGGAATCTTTTCTTTAATTAATATAGACGGTTGGGATATTATTTCTTCAATCAAATCATATCTTCTTGTTACCTTATTTGGAGAAATCTTATCTTGTTACAATTAGGGTTTTGCCGTGTTGTATTTATAGGAGTGTGGGATTCATTTCTATGTACGAACTCGGGGCATCAAACGAAAAGAAAAGAAAAAGAGAGTGAAGTGTTTGTGAGTCTTTGAGGGTTGAGTTCGATTCATCGTTGTAGAAGAGGTTTCAAATCTAGGTGGGAAGTCTAGAGGTTGAAGTCCAGGATACAAGTGTAATCGAACAAGAAATCAATAAGACAAGTAGACGCTTCAAAATCCTCTCAAGCGGAAGCTTGAAGGTAGTGGTTTTTCCTTGAGAAGCTAGTTTTGCCAATCAGGGTTTCCACTATATATCATGAGTTCGTTCGTTATCTTTCCTGCTATATTGTTCCGCTGTGCCTTCTGTGGGAACAAAGCCTTTGTTCCCTCAGACGTAACTCTAACGATCCAACACCCTGCCTCAAGGTTCCATAACGAAGTGGGATGAATTAGCCAACGCCTTCCTCAACAAGTACTTCCTACCCAAGAAGACCACTGAGATGAAAAAACAGATTAATGCCTTTCAGATGAGGGATGAAGAGTCTCTATATGAAGGGTGGACGAGATTCAAAGAGCTGCTGATGTTGTACCCCCATCATGGGCACCCGAAATGGAGTTTGCTACATGTCTTCTACAATGTTGTTGATAGTTCTTCCATGCTCATCATTCATGCTTCAGCAGGTGGTAGAATTATGAGTATGGAGGTTGATGATGCTTTTAACTTGATTGAGAGTACTTGCTCTACTTCAAGCTTCAAGAAGTCTGCATGGATGTATGAGGTTAACTCTAAGACACACCATCAAGCTCAAATAGATGCTATGGCTTATGAGATCAAAAGATCGAGTCAGTTGGTGTAAAAGTCTCAAGGGCATGGTGCAGGACAATCTACACGAGTTGTTTCGGGTGTAACCTGTCAGTTTTGTGGAGAATGTGATCACACTATTTCTTCCTACCATCTTTTTTCTTCCCAAAACGAGTCTCAGGTAGAAGTTTACTACATGAATAGCTTCAACAAGGGTCACAAGGATGATATGTATTCTAACACCTATAATCCTTGTCGGAGGAATCATCCAAACTTCTCCTACAAGAATGATGAGGCTTAGCAAATACCACCTCCTGGGTTCCAACCAAGAGTCTCTCAACCGCAGAATCAAGCTCTTGCTCAGTCATATGAGAACTCTACACTCCATGTTGAGGGAAATAGCTAAAACTCAGGAGAACATTGCAACTTATATGGAAACCTTGTCTAAGAAGGTTGACGGTCTTGAGAGCTTGTCTAAGAGGATGGACAATTTTGAGAGTCAGTTGGCACAAGTTGCTATGAATGTTCCTAAGCCGATTGGTCAACTTCCTGGTCAACCTGAAGTCAACCCTAAGGAGCATTGTCGGGCTGTCACTTTGAGAGACAAAAAACAGTTGGAGGATCACCGTCCAAGAGAAAAAGAAGACTAAGGAGCCTATAGAGAAGCCACAAGAAGAGGAACCCAAGTATGTTGCTGATATGATCCGAAAAGCCGCAATGCCAAATAAGCACTAGGTATCAATTCGAAGTCATTCTTTGCGGATCTTCAAACAATCATTCAGTATTCTGGCCCGTTCAAGAGCTATGAATGTCGAATAGAGGTCCATAAGTACTCATTGAAAAGATTAATTCAAGGGCTACATCTTTCATGACAAAGACTTAAGCCAAATTAGCCTGAAACTTACCCGAAACTGTCAATCTTCCCAACGACTATTCCTGAACGCGAAGAGTCATCACCATTATATGACTTTGTGCCTACTTATGATTAAGAATCTTGAGCTAGTCGTCCTCCTCAATGCTAGGCCATGTGAATAGTCTCTTTTGCAACATAATTATTCTATAAATACTAAGCTTTGTTGGATTTTTTAGATAGTCTTGAGAATGTTTTGGGAGAGATTCCCTTGTTTGGTGAGTTATACTCAAAGTAGATCGGTGAGTTATATCCGAACATGTTCGATGAATTGTATTTGAACAAAACCTTCGCTTATCTTTAGGTAAGTCATATACTCATATCCTAAAGATACTCGAATCCCCCTTTCGAATTACCATGGTGTGTTGTATCCTTGGTCTTTCGATTGCTTATCCCTTATTTATTATAATAGATTCACTTTATGCTTAGTTTGAATTCTATTACTTTCTTATTCGTTTCTCCAAAAATAAACCCAAAAAACAAGGCTAGTTGCTCGAGTACTCTTCAAGATAAAGTGGAGTTGGAACTTTCTTTGACGACGGGACAATCATTCGAGGTTCAAACCTCATCAGTTGCTCCTCCACCATATAAACCACCTATGCCTTTCCCTCAAAGAAGGATTCAGATACAACAAGAGCAACAATTTGTGAAGTTTAAGGAAATGATGAATAAGTTGTATATTGACATACCTTTCATAGAAGTCCTCACTCAAATGCCCGTATAAGCTAAGTTTCTGAAAGGGATTCTGATTACAAAGAGAAGGTTGGAGGACTGGCCCTAACAATGGATTATGCTGAGAAGATGCCAAAGAACTTAAAAGATCCGGGTGAATTTTTTATCCCTGCATATTTTGACAATCTCACATATAATTGTCTTTGTGATCTTGGGTCTAGTGTCAATATTATGCCTTTGTCAATTTGCAAATAACTGAAATTCGGTGATCATATTCCCTCCAAGATGCGCCTCCTCATGGATGATAGGTATGTTACTCATCCTATGGGCGTAGTAAAAAATGTTCATGTGAAAGTGGGAAAGTTTTTCATACCAGAAGATTTTGTGATGCTTAAAATGGAGGTTAGTGATAATACTCCCATCATCCTTCGGAGACCATTTTTAGCAACCACTGAGGCTAATATTGATGTCAAGAATGAGAAGCTTTCATTCACAGTAGGGGAGGAGAAGATTGAGTATAAATATTTCAAGGATTATTTCCTTGAGATATACAAAGACACTCCCCCAACTACTATTACGACCACCTGCTGTAAGATTGAGGTTGATCCCGAACATGATGAGATCATATCCAACATTGCTCGATTGCTTGATATATCCCTGGGAGATCTGGACTCGAACAATGGTGAAACCATTAAGGTGATGAAAAAGGGAACTCCCAAGAAAAGGAAGAAGAATAGAACAAAAGTTGAGTTCAAGAGTAAAAATATGGTGTTGTTATCCAATGAGAAATCTAACATGTTTCCGAGTCCTAAGGGAACAAGATGGTCAGGACCATATTGGGTGACTCGAGTTCTGAGAGGTGAGACGGTTGAGTTATGGCATAAGAACTTTGGAAAGTTCAAAGTGTAGAGTCATCGATTGAAGCTGGTTGTCACACTTGATCCAATCAAGCAGGGCACCACCGACCTTCCTGATCTGAGTACTTAAAGCTGATGGAAGGTCAAGATAATGACCCAAAACAAGCGCTTCTTGGGAGGTAACCCAAGGTATGTACCTCTCCCTTTAAAAAAAATTCGAAAAGGCATTGTTCTTGCAGAACAAACGCACGACCCGTGCACTTAACCGCATGGACCGTGTGGTAATTTATGGGTTATAATTCGAGAGCAATGCATGGCCCGTGCAATGTAGCGCACGGCCGTGCATTCACTGTTTAAAAAGATTTATATTTTCTATATTTTTCTTCCCTTTTATTTTTCTTTCTCCCCCTTCTTCTAACCTACCCCGACCCCCCCTCTCTGTTTACCGCCCGCCTCTCTTGATCCCACCCTCACCATCTCTCTCTCTACCACACCAAGATACACACCCGGACCACGCACCACTCGAACCCAACCGAGCCTCGGACTACACCGCACTACTAAGACCCCCATCTCACCAAGCCCAAACCACCCACCAGACCCGCACCCAAATCTCTTCTTGCTCGCACCATCTCCAGTCCAACGAGCCTAGATCCGAACTCGGATCCCCCAAGTGCGCCTCTTCGTCCGGTAAGTGAAGGTCTAATCCTTGCCTCTCGATCTTGCTAATTATTTGGGTATTCACTAATTTTCATGAGTTTAAGATGGTTTGATTTTGCGAGGGAAAATCTGTTTGACACTCTTGATCATATTTTTGTCGTTTTCTTGCGTTTCTGACATCATCTTATACTTATTTTATTAGTTAATTTAGGCCCTTGGCGGGATAGAACTTGTTGTTTTAGGCCCTTGGCGGGATAGAACTTGTTGTTTTAGGCCCTTGGCGGGATAAGGTATCACCCAAGTATTATTATCTTGTTGCTGAATTTTGTCTAGTATGCTCTATTGTTCATGTGTGTGAAATATCCTCTGAGCAACCCCTTTGTCCACCTTGTTCTCAATGGCTAACCGAGTCCCGCATCGCACCCAGTAGGATATTTAACATATTGAAACTCTACCTAAGCAACGCGCAGTCCACAATATGCTTAATGCGCATAAATGGCAAAGTACTAGGTGGCTCCGTCTCAACCACCTTGAGGATCTGGGTTTTAATGACAAGTTGATCCGTCTAGCCTATATGATTTCTACTCTTCCTTTTTTCCATTCTCAGTGGCCCGCATATAAGGTCCCCACAATAGAGTTTCTAAGTTCCATCACTGCTCAAGTGGACCGAAATACTAACGTAGGTCTCTTGAGTTTCCGCTTGGGAAATGAGGGGAGGCAGTTGACCATGGTTGAGCTAAACAACATATATGGGTTCTCCCCTTCTGGGCGCTGTAATGATCTGACCAAGGCAGAACAAAACGAGTTTTGGTGCAAACTCATTGGGCAAGAAAGATACGAAAGTCATCGCTCCAAGGGTTCTAACTAGAGCTGTCAATCGGGTCGGTCAAGTCGGGTTCGGTTCGGTTATTTTCGGTTCGGGTTGAGAACGGGTCGGGTCATTTCGGATAACAGGTCAAGTCGGTCGGGTCAATACAGGTCAACGGGCGGTTCGGGTTAACCAACGGGTCAAGAGCGTCATTTTTTAAATATTTTGTTCACTATTTAAATATTATTAAATAGTTAAAAACTAATTTAAATATGTCAAAATAAGTTGAAATGGATTAAAATAATAATAATATTATTAATTATTTTAATGTAATTGATATTAGTAGACCAAAATCATATTTTATTTATTTATAAATTTATAAATTTCTACATTATGAAAAATTATAAAAGTACAACAATGTTTTTTTAGGATATTAAGCATATTATCATTATTTATATGTCATTTATCATATTATTTTATATTATATTTTATTAATACTCCACATTTATTCGTTAATCGGGTCGGGTTCGGGTTGGTCGGGTTCGGTCTCGGTAAATTCGGGTTCGGTAACTTCGGGTTATCAAAAATTTCGGTCAGGTCGGGTCCAAAAGCGGGTCGGTCAGGTCGGTAAAACGGGTTCGGTAACTTTTTGACAGCTCTAGTTCTAACTAATATCGTTCACCCTTGCCTCAGAATCCACCAGAAGTTCTTCTCTCATACTATATTTGCACGTGATTATTCTGGTGGAGGCGTCAGATGTGGGGAACTTCTACTCCTTTGAGCTATGGTTATGGGAGTTCAAGTCAAAATTGGATTTCAGCTGACCAAGAAGTTCCTATCTTATCAAGGCAAGGACTAAGGTGTTACATACATCGGGGGCATGATCACTCCCATCGCCTCCCATTTTGGCATTGACCTACGTCAGTACAACTCGACCACGAACAACCTCTTGATGGACAAGGACTACTTGCATTCGTGCTGTTGGATTGTGACAGATTAGTCCGACATTGACTTTCTTACGTTCACGCAGACTGGTGACAAGAGACGCCTCCCCGATCTTGAGCACACTCCCATCACTGATGAATACAATTGGTATTCAAGTTGGATTGACGATGACACATCTGCACTGGAGGATAGTTCTGATGATGATGAGATGCATGATGCTCAGATACCCTCTCATTGCCCATCTAGTAGCTTGTGTCATTATGAGCAGTGTGGTCCTTCATCTTCTGCTACTGGCCATATGCCTGACTATGCGTCTGATTTTGCTTATCTTTGAGGGCATGTGGACTCCTTGGACTCGAGGATGACGAACATGCAGTTGTTGGTTGACCACATTATAGGGTAGGTTGATAGCCAGCATCGGATGACCGAGTTGATGTACCACCACATGTTCGGGTACCCTTTTGACCTGAACACCCGATATCCACCATCTCCTCAGTAGAGTTCCTTAGTGAGTTTCTTCTTCCTATTGTTACTTTGTATACATTGGGGACAATGTAGATTTTAGCTTGGAGGGGAGGAGGGAGGGAGGGAGGGAGGGAGGGAGGGAGGGGGGGGGGGGGGGGGGGGGGGGGGTTGATATTCACTAGTAGACATTCATGTTTGCATTTGAAATTGCATTTAGTGTTTATTTTCCTTGTTTTATATTTGGTTTGCATGTATTTTAATTATCATTGGATGTTTGATAAGACTCCCATGTTTATGCTTGCTTGTTTTGTCTAATGTTATTCCCCTTGGCATGCTTCGGTTGTTGATACTTTAATTGACCTATGGACATGATTATGACGTTTTGGATAGTTAGCATTTGCTTGAAGATACAGTCATTGATTGAGACTAACTAGGACCTGTATTCTAGACAAAGGCATGTGAGCTTCTGAGCCTAAGGACTAATCTTCATGAGTCCCCTTATTTTGCTTCATGTGTGTGATTCCCGCTTTGATTATTTCATCTCTAGAACTTGCATTATACTTTTCTTTGAGGCCACATTTACGATTCTTGTGCATGACGTGAAAATGATTGAGGTATTATTTCTATTAGCCTATATTTCCCTTTCCCACCTTGCATGTTATCCTTCTGCTTTAAGCCAATTTGAGCCTATGTAGCCCATTATTTGGAAGCACCACAAAAACACCCCAAGCTTAATTATTAGCTTTCTACCCATCTCGGAATTAGGTAACTAAATTGTGTGTTTTTATGATTGCAAGCTAGGCTTGGGGGACTTACATGTATAGTGTGTTTGTAGATTATTTTAGTATTTTCTTAATTTTTATTTGTTCTAAAAAACGGAAAAAAGCAAAAAATAAGAAAAGAAAAAGGGTGTTTGGTTGAAAATGATGGTTCAAGAGTTGGGTGCTGTTTTGGTTAGTTCCTCTTACCCAGATTTTAGCACCACATGACCAAATTATATCCATACCTTTATTTTTACCATGGCCCCCTTACAACCTAATAAACGTCCTTTTGATTTATATCATATACGAGGTCCTTAATGGTGGAGAATTAGAACACTGGTGCAAGCTTATGGTAGATGAGTATTCGAAGTTGAGACTTGAGTGAAACACGTATCCCAAACACATGAGCTAGATTGACTCTTATCTTTCTCCTTGTGAGGTCTTTGAATGTGGAAATATCTTTGTCTCTCTAATGATTATATGTGATTGTATTTGCTAGATCTCCACTTTTTCATAATTGTTGCCCATTGTCCTTTAGGTAGAAACAACCATTGCATAACTTGTGGAATAGTGGACTTCGTTCTTGATTGAGGACAATCAAGAGTTTAAGCTTGGGGAAATTCGATAACATCCATTTAGTACATGTTTAGGACATGCATTTATGTTATAATCTAGGTCATTTTATGCATTTTAGTTTGCATTTATAGCTAGTTGCATCATTTTATTTGTTATGGATGTCTACACGTGAAAAATTGTGCATTTCAGGTACTTTGATGGATTTCTCGTGCTTTCCGTGGAGACTACTGGGACCCTTGGTGTCGTCTAGAGGCTAATGTGGCAAAATGTGGTGATTTCGGGGCAGAATCAAGCTAATACAAGAGTTGCACAAAAACTCATTGGAGTTCGTGTAGTTCGTTCAGATTTCCTTCAAAGGGTCGTGCGTTACTCTCGACATTTATAGAAGGCCGTGCATTTTGGCCGTGTGTTTTCCGCACGACAGTGCGGTTGTTAACCGTGTAGTTGACCTTGTTTTTTCGCACAGTCAACTCGTGTGCCGTGCTATTTACCCGGATTGGATTTATTTTTGGAAACTTTTTATCTTAGGTATAAATACTTCGTTTTAGGTTTTTAGATGGATCTGTTTCCACTTTTCTAACTCTCTAGACCTAGTTGTTTGCCTCCTTTGAAGATTTCAACTTTGGAGATTGTTCTATTGGATTCAAGACTAAGTTTCTCTTTCTCTTTAATCTTGTTTATGATTTCCATCGTTAATATGCTTTCCTTGGTTTTTCTTGCGATTATGTCTAGCAAACTTCATATTTCTAGGGTTGGGATGATCACAACTATGTGTAGGTACACTTGTTTGATATTTGCCTGAATGGAACCCTAAAACTTTGTTGATTTAGTCCTAGTGTGCTTAATGCCATTGTATCTTATGCAAATTATATCCTATTAGGGTTTGAGACCGGGAGGTGATAACGTTAATAGGTAGTCAAATAGGGTTTGAGACTGAAAGGTAATAACTTCTATTGGGTTTTTAGGATTTGAACCTGCGATTTTATTATTGCGAGAGCATCTTAATTTTTCTTATGGATTAATAACTATCATAGAAACCCTAAGATTAAGTTGGATTTACCAAGTAACCGAAGTGGATGTTAGTTCAGTTTGACCTTAGATTCTATGTGCCCAAAGGGCCTAGATCTTGATTAGTAAGTCGCGAGAGTGGATGTTAATTGATTCTAGGCACATTTACTATCACCCGAGAGGAATGAGTAATTACCTAATATAGTTACCTTCAACCAAGACATGTTAAACTCAGACAATTATCTAGTTGACTCTACTAAAGTATAGTTGTAGAGATCCCTTGCCAAAATCCTTCCCTCCATTGATTACAATAATCATTTGCATTTGTTTCTTAATTCTTAGTTATTAGTTCAACAAAATTCCATTGTTTTGGCTTAGCTTACCATTTAAAGTTACAATTGATACTACATAGTCTTTGTGGGAACGATACTTGAAAAACTACAATTGATCTCATACGCTTGTGGTTAGGTTTTTGTCCTATCAAGGGCGCACGAAACAGAGGCTGTGATTGTGTGTTTGGGAGCACGACCAAAGGTTGTTGCTGGTTGTGGACACACGAGTGTGCGTCAAGGGCGCACGACTTGAGCCATGGTCGTGTGTGTCGGGCATTTGCCTCGTGTTGGGCATGAGTGAGCATGGTGACGAGTCAGGGTTCGACGGTTCAACCACAGAAGTGGCTAGACGTCTTAGAAGGACACTCGCTGCATCCTTGATCTTCTTAGCTTGAGCCCTTGTGAGGGGCCCTTGAATAGGCACCCAGATCATGTCCTCGACATCCTTCGAAGCCATCGTCGGGCGGGGTCAACATCTTCCTAAAAGCAAGTGAGTGGTGTTGGTTTCGTCGGAACTCGACATGTAGCATTGCCTCCCCTTTCTGAGAGAAGATACATGGAGTACAATTATTCAAATATAAGGGTCATGATTCTCTCATAGTACAAGAACACGTTCACACCTTATTGGCAAAGATCTCCAAAGGCGTCGATGTGTTCCAAGTTGTCGACACGTTCCAACTTGTCAACACATTACAAGTCATCGAACGCATTACAGAACGGATCATTGTAACACCCTCGACATATGTCGGTAGTGCCACACGCCAATGACCTCAGACTTTATAGTCCAAAGTCACCCTAAGCTTTAATCTGAACAATTATACTTAAATACAATCATAATAAAGAGTAAACATCGAAATACCTTTTTAAAAGAAATACTTAACCTTTATTGAAATCTTTCCTCGTAAATTGAGGAGATAAGTTATACAACTTGAAATCACAATACAACATAAGACTTCTTAAATAAACCTTAAATACATGACTAATTTTTATAAGTATTACATTTATATAAAAACATCTTCAAAATAATATTACTTTAGAACACAACCTTCAACTGCAAGCCTTCATCTTCAATTGTTACTTCAAATCGTCTGAGTCCAACCACTGATGTGTGGTATAAGACGGATGACACCAACCAACCATGCAAGGAAAATGAACGGTTGGTTAGTCTAATGAAAGACTAGGCAAGGGTGAAAACGGAATGGTTCTTGTAGCCGTATATAGTCACTACCATTGTTTCTCGAATTAAACTCGGTAAAACGGTATATGACTACTATACTCCTACTGAAACAAAAGAAAAGGCATTCTTGAAGAGAAGACTCCAACGAATTAAGTCTTATGGGAAATAAATGTGTTTGTTCGGGAACATTATATTTATAACACAAAGTTTTGAAAACGACTTCTTTAAATAATCGGGTCCTTAACTAACCTTACTGCATACGTTTTGTGCAAATTCATATTGGTAAGAGGACCTTCATAGACAGAAGCCCGAGCGGGTTCCACGTTGTACTTCTCACCCACAGGTATATTAATTATGTGCAAAATGACACTTATCTTATTTAATTCCAAAACGTGTATTCACGCTAGAGCTTTTAATCCACACCAATCTCGCAATGAGATATATATCAAAGGACAAATCCTGAATTTCGGCACTAGCTAAGTGCACCACCACTTATATACGAATAAGGGTAGGTCATGACCAAAAAGTATTAGGGCAATAATCATCCTAATACCAAATTATAAAGAAACTACTAAACCTCACAAGGTAAATAACATTCCTACGAATACTCGTGCTAACTAAGCAAACAAGTCCACACCAAAGTTCATCTAGCACCGTACAATATTATATATATATATATATAAAAATATGAGGGTCGCTGCTAGCATATATACAACCTAATAAATAAGGTTCATCTACACACCAATCTTACACACAAATTCCCAAACGAAAATTAAAAATAGTTATCCCAACTTAATAGTACAATCGATTCATTGTCAATTAAGATGAATATGGAATAAATTGAAAGAGCGAACCACCACTTTCCTTGAATCACGAAGAACTTGAACGGCGTAACAAAGATGGTTGCTTTCGAAGAACAATTTGGCTCCCTGCTTTATTTCCGTTCCAAAAGCGATTTCAAGATGTACCCAAATCACACAAAATAAATACATTATAATGACATAATTTATTCAATATTGAAATTTGAAGGATACATGTCTCGATTTCTAATTGAATTTATTTAACTCTAAATAAATCAATTTCAAGGCTTTCCAATAAAACGATTATTTATACATACTAAAAATCATTTAGTTGTATATTCTAAATAATCATAACATAAATAAATAGAATTAATTTACAACTCTAAAAATTTCTATCCCAACGTATTATCTAATTGAAATGTTATAATTTAACAATTCATAATATAAGATAATGCCCAAAAAAGTATAATTATTTTAATTTTAATATCCATAAAATTAAATGAATCCTAACATAATTTTGAACTAATCCAGATTAACCCAATTAATCAAGATTAATTAAAACAAAATAAAAATCAAAACCGAATTGGGGGAATACACTACCGGACGAACGCGAAGAACAATGGCCGGAAAACGGGTAAATTCGGCCTCGTTGAAGCACCACCGGGGCTGGGACCAAAGAGCTTTTGAAGAGGACGACTTGGTGGTTCTAGGGATGGCTCCAATTGCAACAATGGAGCACGGTGGTGGTCGAATTCTCCCGATGAACAGTCGCAATTACTTTCTAGGGTTCGTGAGTTTTGTGGACGAAATTGTGTGAGATTACTCCATGGGTGAAGGAGTATATATAGGAGTTGGATAGGTCTCAAAAAATCCTACAAAATCGTATAATATTTAGGCCAATACGATCACGAATCGGATCAAATTTGACAAAAAAATGCAAGGATGCATTCAAGAGGATTTCTTTCCTTACGGGGGAAATTCGAGCTTATCTTTGGTTGATTCATCCCAATTTTAAGGGAATTATACACGTCATGAAGTATCCTACAAAGCCTAAAGCCTAATTGTCAAAATCTTACTCAACCATGGGCCGAAAACCGCCATGGATGGGAGCTTAGGTTGTTGCGTTATTGGTTGAAGGGGAAGACAACATCTCTTGATGAAAACCGAGCCTTCGATTCACGTCGGATAAGCGGATCTAGACCGTGAAGACACCACGCCAACTCTTGTTGAGGTTCCGGTGATTGATCTGGTGTGATGTGACCATGCCACATCAAGGTCAAGACACCGAGGACAACCTAGGCGCCGCCGAGGACATGGACGCCGAGGAGCACTCCGTGGGCACTTTGGAGGACCAAGAGCCGGATCAAGGCACGGAGCTTATGGATGCAACACTTGGAACTGGAGATGACCAAGACATGCATGGGAGAGCCAAATCCAAGCCCAATGAAGACATTGGCCAAGTCAAGGCCAAGGCGCCGGCCGTGCCGGGCACAAGTGTCTCCAAGGCCAACACTCAAGATGACAAGGCAATTCTCAGCGCCATCACAAGGTCTAGGGCTAGGGAGCTTCTCCAAGATCTCCACAAGGGTCTCGCATGCCAAGCCACCCTAAGCCATGCCGGGCCTGCCCTGGTTCTTTGCCTACAACAAGGCGCCGACGAGAACGGCGCTAGCGGCAAGTAGACTTCAAAGAGGGGCGCCGAGCCACCTGGCCCACTTTGATCGGCGCTCCAACCACCATGGGCTGGCCCACTTACCCCACCATCATGGGCCCAAGCCTTGGCCGAGAGGATCTTAAACGTGCTTGAAGACTTTTGCATTTGAAGTTAATAAGTTACCTTATTTGGACAATTTCGGCATTAAAATTAGGGTTTACATTTGTGCATGAATTTTGACATTTCCTTAGGCATTCTTGCCTTTTTTGTAAGCCTATATAGGGTCTCTTTGAGAGCTGAAAAGGACACGTAAGAATAACAAAAATTGCTTGAGAAAATCTCTCTCTTTCATCTCTTTCTCTCTTGCGTCAAATTCCTTAAGTGTGTTGAGTGAGTCTATCTCTCACACTTCCTCTTTCCTTTCCTTTCTATGTGCAAATCTTCTTCCCTCTATAACAAGACATTGTGTGCCTACTATCCACCACAACTCCGCCGACGAACCACCTTCGAGCCTCCTCTACGCCTCCGTCCACCCGAGAAACCCTAATTGGCGATTCCACCTCTGACGACGAGCAAAGCTTGCATCGCGGCTTCACGATCCTTTGAATCTAACATTTGGTATCAGAGCAAGTAAGTTTTGCTCAAAATTCCTCATTTAAATTCAAGGTCCGAAGTCCTACAAGTTCTTTGTTTTCGTGCCTTTGCATTTTGTAGTTGTGAGTCTTTGTCCGAGAAGTGTTCTTGCTTTGTTCTTGATTCTTGTTTGCTATTTGTGTCGTGCATCTAGAGTAGATCTAGAAGTCAGTTGGACCGATAGGAAGTGGACGTTTTAGGAGTTGAAGATCTACTATCTTTAAATTAGGAAATATTGTGTGCTTTGAATGCATTTAATACTTGTTTGCATTTGAAAAGTGTAACCTTCAACCCTCTTAAAACCCATTTAGTCATGCATTTAGTATAGGATCTTTGAGTCATTTGCTTTCCTTATTTGGCACATATACAATCCGAGTTAAATTGCCTACGTTAATTGCAAATCGAGCCTTCTTGTGGAGGAACGAATCTGAGGTGCGTACGCTTTTGTTACTCGAGTTGCATTGCAAATTTTCTTGTTATCTTTTATGCATTCCTTACGTCAAAAAAAAAAAGAATCTTAGAAAAACTCGGCTTGATATTGTACAAAGGAGCAAGCCAAAACAAATCAAAAAAAAAAAGAGAAGAAGACGTACACCTTATTTTCTTTGTGAAGCATTTGTAAGTGAAGTTGTAATTCCTTTTGCTCGAGCTAACATTAGTAAGTGGTAATAGGAAACAAGTACTTACAAGTATTGCTTGAGTTGTGAATTAACTTAAGCTTTTGACAAGGATTGTGGTGCACTTTATTTTCAATTTTTGTGAGTCTTTTGCATATAGGAGCCACCCTAACCCAAGAACTTGTTGGATTCCGAGTCGTAATTTAAATTAGGCAAATTTGGCAATCTTACTTGTGACGTATCTTTGTTGGAGTTTCTTTGGTTTTTGTTGGCTGTCGTGTGCTTGTTTTGTGAAGGTTGGAGATGGTGAATCCCAAAGACAAGCAAGCAATTAGTGAGGACCCCAAGGAGGTCTCGGCAACCACCATGGAGACACTTCTCCAAGCTTTTCAAGCCTCTAAAGAGGAAGCCGATGAGCGCGCCCGACAACACTTGAGCACCATGAGGGAGGAGCAAGCTGCCTTCATGCGCGCCATGGAGGAGAAATGGAGCACCATGCAGGGCGTCTCATCCGTCTAAGGCCAAGGAGGGTCTTTGCCGCAAGCAAGTGCCGGCACCTCTTCCTTACTAGGCCTTGCGCCGCCGGGTGATCAACTCTCGGTGCCCATGACTACTTGGCCGTTGCCAACTCCGGAAGTGACCAATCATTCCTTGACCGAGGGCTTCCAAGGGCATGCACATCACATGAGCACTACAAGGGAAGAATATGCTTCTTCTAATTTTTCATTGCCTTTTGCTCCTACTACTATGCCTTTTAGATCTAACCATGCAGATTCCGGATTAAGGCTTGGAGAGCAATCAAGAATGCAGCCCCATGATGTCCCTAGGTCTCAAGGACCCTTGTTGCATCCCCTAAGGAATGCACCAAGCCGAGGCGGAGCGTCCCAAGGGCAAGGACAAGGCGGCTATGTGGCCTACGAACCGCGCGGCACCGGCGGCAATGGCAACCAATACCCGCCCAATTTAGAGCAACCTCGACCACATGGAATAAAATTGGAGGTACAATGTTTTGGTTTAAATTGTGAGCCTGAGGTATATCTTGATTGGGAGCAAAAGACCGATCAAATATTCCAGTACTATAACTACTCGGAAGCTCAACGAGTAGCTATAGCTACAATCAAGTTTGAGGGATTTGCCTATCAATGGTGGCTTAGGGACAAAGAGGAACGAGAGTTCCTTGGGCACCCCCAAGTGACCATATGGCAAGAGCTCAAACGGGCTCTTAGAGATATGTTTGTTCCGGATGACTATGCCGAGCGAGTTCATGAGAGATTGGAACAACTTGAGCAAGGGAATAAAACCCCGGATGAGTTTTATACGGAGCTAAGGACCTTGGTCTTTAGGTCCGGGCTTAGAGTTCCTGAAGGGTATCTTATTTCCAAGTTCATTAACCATCTCAATAATGAACTCAAAGTGGTCGTGAGTAAGCAACATTTTCCTCGTGGGACGCCTATGGAGGAAGTGCTTCATTATACTAATCGTATGTATAAAGCATTATCTTCTAGACGCCCCCAAGGGAATAGCTCATGCCCTTGGCAAAGTCCCAAAGGAGCACCACCTCCACCTAGACGCTTGGAACCGACTAGGGGTGATAATCCTAGTCACCCTAGACGAGAGTTCCCTAGTAAAGTCCAACCCCAATGAAAGGAGGGTGAGGACCGAGCAAGGGACATCAAGTGCTACAAGTGTCTAGGAAGAGGGCACTATGCCCGGGATTGCCCCTCAAAAAGGCAAGTTCTACTTAACACTCAAGGAGAGTACGAATCCGAAGATGAGTGTAAAGTAGAGGTTGTTGAGAATGAGGAGGCCGAGGAGGAGGAGATGCATGTTGTTGCAGCAGCCCATGAGGACTGTTTTGTGGCTAAAAAGGTGCTTATAGCCTCGGAGGGATCAAGTGTGCCTAGCCAACGGGAGACAATCTTCCATACTAGGTGCACTATCAATGGCAAAGTATGTAGTATGATAATTGATGGGGGGTCATGTTGCAATATCATTGACCAAGAAGTAGTGTCTAGGTTCAACCTAAGCACTACTCCTCACCCACAACCCTACACACTTTGTTGGTTGAATTTCGACACCCCTCTAAAGGTTAAGGAGCAAGCCACAATCAAGTTCTCAATTGGTTTATATGAGGATGAGGTTTTGTGTGACGTATTGCCTATGACCGCGTGCCACCTTCTCTCGGGAAGGCCATGGCAGTTTGATAGAGGCGTCATACATCAAGGGGTGAGCAATGAGTATTCCTTCCATTTACGTGGGAAAAGGATTACTCTCCATCCCTTAGCTCCTCATGAAATCATGGCTGACCATGTGGCTAGGGAGCAACGCAAGACCCAAGCTAAGGAGCATGCCAAAGGTAAGAAAATGGCGATTGGGGGCAAGGGAAGTGCCTCTAGTCATATGCTCTTAGCTAGGTCTAAGGAAGTCGTTCAAGCGTTCAAGAGTGGGGAGTCATGTCTTTTGTTCATTCGTAAGGACATACTCCTCAACGTGAATGATCTTGAGGGACTCCCGCGGCCCATCACTCGCCTTTTGTTAGAGTTCGACGATCTCTTTCAAGAGGAAGTGCCAAAGGGGTTGCCTCCGATAAGAGGTATTGAACATCAAATTGACTTCATACCGGGGGCAACACTACCTAATAGGGCTGCGTACCGCGCTAATCCCGCGGAAACAAAAGAGTTACAACGTCAAGTCCAAGAGTTGCTTGACAAGGGCTATGTGAAGGAGAGCCTTAGCCCTTGTGCAGTTCCGGTCATCTTGGTACCAAAGAAGGACGGTACTTGGCGGATGTGTGTTGATTGTCGAGCGATCAATAACATAACCATTAAGTACCGCCATCCCATACCAAGATTGGACGACATGCTTGACGAGTTGCATGGAGCGAGTGTGTTTTCCAAGGTTGATCTTAAGAGTGGTTATCACCAAATTCGCATGAAAGAAGGCGATGAATGGAAAACTGCTTTTAAGACCAAGCAAGGATTATATGAGTGGTTGGTGATGCCTTTTGGGCTCACCAACGCTCCTAGCACATTCATGAGGCTCATGAACCATGTTCTAAGGCGCTTCATTGGCAAGTTTGTGGTTGTGTACTTTGATGACATCTTAGTATATAGCCATAATCTTGATGAGCACGTGGATCACCTTAGGCAAGTTCTTGAGGTCCTTAGGAAGGAGAAGCTATATGCCAACTTCAAGAAGTGCCACTTTTTCTCGGATCATGTGGTATTTCTTGGATTTGTGGTATGTAAGGAGGGCTTGAGAGTTGATGAGGAGAAGGTGAAAGCTATTCATGAATGGCCAACACCTACTACTATGACTCAAGTCCGAAGCTTCTTAGGCTTGGCTGGCTTTTACTGCCGCTTTGTGAGGGAATTTAGCACTTTGGCTGCGCCCCTCACGGAGCTTACCAAGAAAGGTGTGGCGTTATCATGGGACGTCGCACAAGAGGAGGCCTTTGCTAGCCTCAAAGCCAAGCTCACCCAATCACCACTCCTATCATTGCCTAACTTTGATAAAATCTTTGAGATAGAGTGTGATGCTTCGGGAATAGGCCTTGTAGGTGTCCTCATGCAAGAGGGCAAACCCATTGCCTATTTTAGTGAGAAACTTGGGGGTGCCGAGCTCAAATACCCCACCTATGACAAAGAACTTCTCACTTTAGTACGTGTGCTAAGAGTTTGGCAACACTACTTATTGCCTAAAGAATTTGCATATACACTCCGACCATGAGGCATTGAAATACTTGAAGGGCCAAAGCAAGCTCAACAAGAGGCATGCTAAGTGGGTGGAGTTCATTGAGTCTTTCCCCTACGTGATAAAACACAAGAAGGGAAAGGACAATGTGGTGGCGGATGCCCTATCAAGGAGGCACACTCTATTGACCATATTAGATGCAAAGTTGCTTGGTTTCACTTTCATGAAAGACTTATATGCTCTTGATTCTGATTTTTGTGCTATAGTAGCTGTATGTAAGTCTAAGGGAAGTGAGGGTCAATTCTACTTGCATGATGGATTTTTGTTCAAATGTCATAGGCTGTGCATTCCTAAGGGCTCCATTCGAGCTATACTTGTGCAAGAAGCACATGGGGGTGGGTTGATGGGGCACTTTGGTGTCCTTAAGACCTTACATGTGCTTAGAGAGCACTTCTTTTGGCCTAAGATGCTAAGAGCGGTTGAGAAGCTTTGTGCTTCTTGTACTACTTGTATGCGTGCTAAGGCCAAAATGCAACCCCATGGTCTCTACTCTCCATTGCCAATCCCTAAACTACCTTGGGAAGGCATTTCCATGGACTTTGTTTTGGGGTTGCCACGGTCTAAGAGAGGGAGAGACTCCATTTTTGTAGTAGTAGATAGGTTCTCCAAAATGGCACATTTCATTGCATGCCATAAGACCGATGATGCATCTCATGTTGCTAACCTTTTCTTTGATCATGTTGTGAGATTGCATGGAGTTCCTTGGTCCATTGTGTCGGACCGAGATGTTAAGTTCCTAAGCTACTTTTGGAAAACTCTTTGGGCTAAGCTTGGAACTAAGCTTCTTTTCTCTACCGTACTCTTGGTGTTTTGCTTAGAACTATCTTGAGGACTAACTTGCGCAGGTGGGAGGATAGCTTGTCCTTCATTGAGTTCGCCTACAATAGGACGGTCCATTCAGCAACAAGGAAGACACCCTTTGAAGTGGTCTATGGGCGCAATCCCACAACACCACTAGAGCTCCTACCCTATGCTATCAAGGAGCGAGAAAGTAAAGAAGGTGCGGATGAAGCTGCAAGGATTAAGAAGTTGCACGAGGACACAAGGTTGCAACTTGAGAGGAGGACCGGCCAATACAAGAAGCATGTGGACAAGGGGCGAAAGGAAGTAATTTTTGAACCGGGTGATCTAGTGTGGTTGCACCTAAGGAAGGAGCGCTTCCCATTGCTCCGTAACTCCAAACTCAAGCCAAGAGGCGACGGACCCTTTCAAGTGCTTGAGAGGATCAATGACAATGCCTACAAGCTTGATCTTCCTCCTAACTTTGGTATACATGATGTTTTCAATGTTTCTGATTTGATGCCTTATTGTGTGCATGATGAAGATGACCAAGAAGAGCTGGATTCGGGGTCGAATCCCTTTCAAGAGAGGGAGGATGATGTGACCATGCCACATCAAGGTCAAGACACCGAGGACAACCTAGGCGCCGCCGAGGACATGGACGCTGAGGAGCACTCCGTGGGCACTTTGGAGGACCAAGAGCCGGATCAAGGCACGGAGCTTATGGATGCAACACTTGGAGCTGGAGATGACCAAGACATGCATGGGAGAGCCAAAGCCAAGCCCAATGAAGACATTGGCCAAGTCAAGGCCAAGGCGCCGACCGCGTCGGGCACAAGTGTCTCCAAGGCCAACACTCAAGATGACAAGGCAATTCCCGGCGCCATCACAAGGTCTAGGGCTAGGGAGCTTCTCCAAGATCTCCACAAGGGTCTCGCATGCCAAGCCATCCTAAGCCACGGCGGGCCTGCCCTGGTTCTTTGCCTACAACAAGGCGCCGACGAGAACGGCGCTAGCGGCAAGTAGACTTCAAAGAGGGGCGCCGAGCCACCTGGCCCACTTTGATCAGCGCTCCAACCACCATGGGCTGGCCCACTTACCCCACCATCATGGTCCCAAGCCTTGGCCGAGAGGATCTTAAACGTGCTTGAAGACTTTTGCATTTGAAGTTAATAAGTTACCTTATTTGGACAATTTCGGCATTAAAATTAGGGTTTAATTTTGTGCATGACTTTTGACATTTCCTTAGGCGTTCTTGCCTTTTTTGTAAGCCTATATAGGGTCTCTTTGAGAGCTGAAAAGGACACGTAAGAATAACAAAAATTTCTTGAGAAAATCTCTCTCTTTCGTCTCTTTCTCTCTTGCGTCAAATTCCCTAAGTGTGTTGAGTGAGTCTATCTCTCACACTTCCTCTTTCCTTTCCTTCCTGCGTGCAAATCTTCTTCCCTCTATAAGAAGACATTGTGTGCCTACTATCCACCACAACTCCGTCGACGAACCACCTTCGAGCCTCCGCTATGCCTCCGTCCACCCGAGAAACCCTAATTGGCGATTCCATCTCCGACGACGAGCAAAGCTTGCACCGCGGCTTCACGATCCTTTGAATCTAACATGGTGTCTCACATGAGGAAATCGAGGAAGATCGAGCGAGGCTTCAACGTGATGAAGGCTGGCGTGATCTCTTGAGACTCAACGTGATGAGACTCGAAAGGGAAGATTGATGTGTTCCGATGGGTTCGGACCACGTTTGACGTCGGATCTAGGCAGGAAGCGGCCTAGATCCTTCTCCTTTTAACCGAGATAGGTAGCAACCAAGCATGGGCTCGGTTACCGGCTCTCTTGCTCTCGGCGGGGCCGAGTTGGGGCGAGAGGATCTCGCAGGCGGAAGCTAGAGATGGAGGGATAGATTGTGTTTGTGAACCGTGACGTGGTTCAATCGGGTCTAACCAGTTTTGTGACGCTGAGGCTTAAGGGAGGAGATGATCTCAACTGCAAGGCTTAAGCTTTAACTTCAACGTAAGGAATAATGAATACAACGAAGGCTATTTAAAGCCATAAGGCTCGACCAAGAACCCTAATGGGATTGGGCCGAAAACACACTAATGGTCTAGCCTTCTCTAGCAAGAGAAAGGCACACGCCCGAAATAGAAAGTATGGAAATGGAAATACTAAAAAGGGAAACATGCTAAAACGGGAAATAACATAAAATAGGCTAAACTAGACTAAGTCTTGAACCAAGGGGGACGCCACGGTCTTGGTCGTCTTGGGCTCGTCGTTTCCCGGCTTGAGTCGAGCTCGGGACGCATCAAAGATCAACGTGATGCTCTTGATTGGTTGTTTCGATTTGAGATAGAAATATTGGTGACGCCCAAGCCAAATGGAGGAGATAAGCTCAACTATGAGATTTGGCATAAAACTAGACGTGACCTTATAATGGAAGTCTCGAAGGACTTAAATAGAGAGAGAGAGAGAGAGAGAGAGAGAGAGAGAGAGAGAGAGAGAGAGAGAGAGAGAGAGAGAGAGAGAGAGAGAGAGAGAGAGAGAGAGAGAGAGAGAGAGCTCTTGGCATTGGCCGAAGAGGCTTATTGGGCTAGCCCACTCAACATAAGTGGAGCACACGCCCGAAATAACAAATGACATAATTAAGAAGCTTAGAATAGCAAGTTCTAATAATAGAAAGATAACATCAAAAAAGACTAAGTGCTAGATATTGGCCATGGGTGCCACCAAGGGTGTGGTCTTACAGGCCGCACTATAGACCGGTTGTTGGGCAGGTAGGATCGCATCATTCTCCCTCCCTTAGATTCAAAGTATCCCCGCTTCGAGCGTGTGAGGGCTCGAGAAAAACATGCATTCAACAACAAAGGTGGCACAAGCATCACAGTGCAGAGTCGCATGTGAGCTACACTAGGCACCAAGAAGATCGTCTCACAAGGGACGGGCACTGGAGCGATCAACACGCTGGGCGTCGAGACGATCGTCGCACAAGACACCCATGTTGGAGCGAGCACCATTGGGGAGGTAGGGTTGAGCATGAGCGTTGGCGGCATAGGTGTGAGCGTTGCGGTGGGCTTAAGTGGGGGCACGCCAAGCTTGCATTCCAAGAAAGCAATTCGCCTCTTCATCTCGGCAATCTCGGCGTCTTGTTGTTGCACCAAAGTCTGCGCTGGCACAAGTGTTGTCGTGGGAGCCGGAGATGCGGTCGGCGTAGCCTGCATGGTCGTCGTCGAGTGCGTTGGAGCACACTCGGAAAGGTGCACGCGGGGGCGCGCTGAAGCGTATTTGGGAAGGTGCATGCGGGGGTGCGTGCTGGGGCCTACTGGCGGTGTAGTGGTGGGGCGTACTCTTGACGTGGCGGTGAGGCATACTCTCGGCGCGCCGGTGGGGAGTACTGACGTCGGGGCAGTGGATCATAGGCGCGGCGCGGCGGTGAGGCATAAAGTCATCGCGGCGCGAGAACCGCGGACTAGGTATGTATCGGGGCCGATCGCCAAAAATTTGTTGTCATTGTCGTACCACCCTTCGTCGCTGTCATAGCGGAGCTCGGGTGCGCGTAAATCCGAACGTCTGCGAGCCATGGAGGTGGTACCTATGCCAAAGAAACTCAAGGCAAGGATCAAGAAGCACAAGAAGTAATCAAAGCACAAGAAATCAAATAAATCACACTAGGCTCAAGTTAGCAATCACACTTGGTATCTAAATCTAGCTTGAGTCGTCAGAACAGTTGTGGGCGGGTTAAGGTCACAAAAATGCAATAAGTTACAATAACACGTTACCAACTTAAAGCAAGCAAGTCAAGAAAAATTGAGATGCAAAAGTAGTAAGTATGTAACATGCAATGTGCAAGAAAACCTCCAAGTAGGCTACCCTAGACGATGGAGGGATGCGCTTAGTGAACCTTGGCCGATGGTGAAGGGGAAATTTTCTTTGCCTTTTGGCTTTTTGTATATTTTTGTTGATTTCGGATTTATGATTATCTGATCCTTTTTTATTTGAAATTTGAGATTCAAACAATGCGAATCAGCTGAGATTTTTTTATATATGGAAAGAAAAGCAATCAAGATATGCTTCAAGATAAAAAGAGAGATATTTTGGGTAACAAACAAGGCAATAATCTCGTTCAAAGATGCTAACAATCCCACTAATAATGCACATCAATTTTGAATAACTAAATCAAGCAAGAAATCAGCAATGACATTACCAACAACTTATGCGTGATTGTAGGGATTGGTTGCAACAATTTTGGCGAGAAAATTTGAATCGGTCAAACGCTTGCTTTGAAGGGCCGATCCTTCCTAAATTTTTAGTATTCGATTAGGCCTTGTGAAGCAAGTTTTCGACGGATTTTCCTAGGTGGCGTATATGAAAAATGGCGGAAGCTATGGGTTGATGATGATGGCGGAATGGATAGATGAATGTGAGAGTGAATCTTGCAAACAAGAGCAAAGAGTGACTTACGTGATCCATGGCGCTCTGATACCACTTGATGCGAACCGAGCCTTCGATTCGCGTCGGATGAGCGGATCTAGACCATGAAGACACCACGCCAACTCTTGTTGAGGTTCTGATGATTGATGTGGTGTCTCACGTGAGGAAACCGAGGAAGATCGAGAGAGGCTTCAACGTGATGAAGGCTGGCGTGATCTCTTGAGACTCAACGTGATGAGACTCGAAAGGGAAGATCAACGTGATGATCTTGATTGGTTGTTTCGATTTGAGATAGAACTATTGGTGACGCCCAAGCCAAATGGATGAGATAAGCTCAACTACGAGATTTGGCATAAAACTAGACGTGACCTTACAATGGAAGTCTCGAAGGACTTAAATAGAGAGAGAGAGAGAGAGAGAGAGAGAGAGAGAGAGAGAGAGAGAGAGAGAGAGAGAGAGAGAGCTCTTGGCATTGGCCGAAGAGGCTTATTGGGCTAGCCCACTCAACATAAGTGGAGCACACGCCCGAAATAACAAATGACATAATTAAGAAGCTTAGAATAGCAAGTTCTAATAATAGAAAGATAACATCAAATAGACTAAGTGCTAGATATTGGCCAAGGGGCCGCCAAAGGTGTGGTCTTGCAGGCCGCACTGTAGACCGGTTGTTGGGCAGGTAGGATTGCATCAGGTCTCACTTATTACAATCGGCTCCCTATTTCAGCTTATTTACGCATTTTCGCCCAACTTTTCAAGTTGTGGCAAAAATATCCTAAATTTAACTTTTAAAAATTACAAAATTTATCCATACTTATTTATAATTTGTCCTAAGTTTATTTATACATTTTTAACCCAAATTTAAGGTAAAAATTACAAAATTTATCCATACTTAAATCATCTTTTCTTATATAAACTTAACCATATTTTAATTCACATTCTATTATTCTTTCTTTAAATTCTTTATGCTTAACAAGATATATTTTAAAAAAATTAATATTAATATAAGTTAACATAATTTAAATAATTCATGACTTAGAGAGATAACCTACTTAGGCTAAGTATTATTTTACCCTCTCATGGATAAAGATAATAATTCTTATAACCTTTATTATTATATTTAAAATTCTAAAACTACATTCATGGTTGTACTTAATTATTTATTATACCCATACTATTATGACCCATTTGATAATTTGTATAAAATTATCTTAACCTAACTTTTGAACTTAAGTTAATGAAAATTTTAATTACTCCTCTAAAGAAATAAAATAAATGTCATAACTTTTATTATTATAAAAAAAATATAGAAATTACATTAATACCCTTATGATAAAATGAGGGTTATTACAATACTACCCCTTTAAAAATAGTTTCGACTCCGAAACTAGCACTGCCAAGATAGAGGAACCGGTTTCCACATTAACCTCACTACTTGAGCTTAGTAACCTCAATTATTTCATCCTCGAAAATACTCCTAGGAAAGTCGATCCGTTTCCTCAACCATGACATTATCTCGTCTCCATATATTACACCATGTTATAACTCATAAATATATCCACAAAAATCACGACTACCTTAGAATAATAGTCTCCAAAATCATCATAACGATCTTAATATACCATAAGCATGAGAACACTACCTTAAATTCACTTATAACCCGAATATCAACTTCTAGTAATTCCAAAACATTATATCCTCTTATCCTTTAAAGGTACATCGCACAATTCCATTATTTATCTTAATCAAATTTGGCCCTTATGCCATCTCTAACCTAAAATATTTCCAAGAATAATTTAACTCATTCCATTAATAAATCTCCAACATAAAACCTTTAGGATTTCTTATTTTTTCCCAAAACGAATCACATAAGATATTACTCCTATTTTTCTCAAAATGTCATCTTGATAATGATTTATTACGAGCAAAATCAATCACTTTCTAACCCTTCCATAGATATACATGAGTAACATTTCTTGCTTTATTCCATAAGTGCATATAAGACAAATCCCTTCATTACATCCTTTTGGTTCACGAAGTCCTCATAATAACTTATCCTTAAACTTTAACCTTTAAATTTACGTGAGTTTTCTCCTAGTACAATAGCTTCATAACTTAATCCTTCTAGAAAGTGTTATACCACAAGTCTTATTAACGACATACTCACTTAAAATCCTCACATTTAAAGCGCTACGCCTTTTATATTTTTAAAACATCACTCCATAGAGCATTAACTACACACGCTTAATTCCTTATAAATAAGAAATTCTGACAAAACTAAACTCACGAGACAACACTCCTCAACTCAATACCTAACTTGACATTATTCCAAGAATATAGAGAGATTCTTATGAATGAGTATAAGGATTACGTAACGGAATCGAAGCTTGCAGAAGTTTGAAAACACACTCTTAAATATTTTAAATCACATTTTAAGTTATCTCTTCACACATTTATCGTCTTATAATAAAAATTATTCATAAATTGAATGCTTTCATAATTAAATTACCAACATTATCTTTTTAAACTCCACAACCACTTTCAAAACTGCACTTTCAAAATCATTAATTGAATTTAAAATTACTTGTTAAAACATTATTATTATATAAACCAAAATTTTGCAAGTTTCTTTATTATTAAAAACACAATTTTATCATTTCTTATGTACCCTTATCAAATCCAAAAACTACACCTTTAAAATTATAAAAATAAACTTAATTTCAACCCTTTATACTACCATTGTTATAAAACAACTATAAAAATTAATATTGGTGTTTTAATAACTAGACCATTACTTTTAAAATTTCCTAAACTTTAAGTCATTTTAAAACCTTAAATTTAATACTAACAATTTAACTTTTTGAAATTCCTTTAAAAAAATAAAATATTTTGAAAATAGTTTTGAAAATAATTTTGAAAATTCTCAAACCTAACAATAAGCAAAGAATCTTAAAACCATTGCTCTGATATCATAATTGTAACACCCCAGAAATATATTGGTAGTGCTACACGCCAGTGACCTCAGACTTTATAGTCCAAAGCCACCCTAGGCTTTAATCTGAACAATTATACTTAAATACAATCATAATAAATAGTAAACAACAAAAGACCTTTTTAAAAGAAATATTTAACCTTTAATGAAATCTTTCCTCGTAAATTGAGGAGATAATTTTACAACTCAAAATCACAATACAACGGAAGACTTTTTAAATAAACCCTAATTACATGACTAATTTATATAAGTATTACATTTATTTAAAAACATCTTCAAAATAATATGACTTAAGAACACAACCTTCAACTGCAAGTCTTCGTCTTCAATTGTATTTCAAATCGTCTAAGACCAAGCACTGATGTGCCGTATAGGACGGATGACACCAACCAACCATGCAAGGAAAATGAACGGTTGGTTAGTCTAATGAAATACTATGCAAGGGTGAAAAACGGAATGGTTCTTGTAGTCGTATATACTACCCTTGTTTTTCGAATAAAACTCGGTAAATGGTATATGACTACTATACTCCTACTAAAACAAAAGAAAAGGCATGCTTGAAGAGAAGACTCCAACGGATTGAGTCTTATGTGAAATAAATGAGTTTGTTCGAGAACATTATATTTATCACACGAAGTTTTGAAAATGACTTCTTTGAATATTTGGGTCCTTAACCAACCTCACCGCATACGTGTTGTGCAAATTCAGATTGGTAAAAGGACCTTCATAGATAGAAGCCCGAGCGGGTTCCACGTTGTACTTCTCGCCTAAGGGTATATTAATTAAGGAGAATTGCAAAAACTACCAGATTTTAATAGGCCGTTTGCAAAAATATCAGGTTTTGAAAAGTATAGCAAAAATGCCATAAAGCTGCAAAAGTTGGTTTTCAGAAAAAGATAAATTCATATTTTCATTTACCTTTTATTTTAGTGAAAATTATAATTTTAACAACCGTTAATTATACTTAATTGATTGATAACAGGTTTAGGCTTCTCCCCCTCATCCCCTCGGCTTCTCCCCGACGGCCTCCTCCGGCGGCCTCGTTTGCTGGCTCTCCGACCTACCCTTCTCCGACCTTCCACCTCCTCCTCCGCCACCGCCACTGCCTCCCGCGGCTCCACCTCCTCCACCGACTCCTCCACCTCCTCCTTCGCCTCCGACCTGGCTCTCTTCGCCGCCGGTATCGACGCCACCTATGACTCCTCTCGTCCCAGCTCTGTCGCCGAGGATGACTCTGGCGCCGGAGACCTCCTCACCAGGAAGCTCAATCCGAACAATAAGTCGTCGATGATGAAATTGACCTCCAAAAACTACCTCTCACTCTCCAGATTCTCGAACGTGTTCAAGAAGGATCCGAAATCGGCGGTCCGGGATCCCGAACAATCCGGATCTGGTCCGGTGAAGAGGACGAGCTCGTCGTCATCTTCGTCGGCCAAGGAGATGTTCCGGAAGTACTTGAAGAAGACAAAGCCGTTCTACGAGAAGCTCTCGTAGAAGTAGCAGAGAAGCGCGGTAACGACGTCGTCCAAGACTTCATCCTCCAATACGGCGCCGTTTTGCTCCAAATCCTCGTCGATCAACAGATCTGCAACGGCCCCGGGGGTAGATCAGGAGATCACGGGTTCTTCCTGCTCGACACGTTGATCGTCCGCCGTCCGGTCAGCCTGGACCTCGCCGGTCAGCCAGTGGCGGTGGATGAGGAGAGAATTTATGTCTCTGTTTCTGATTCTGGAGATGAATTTGTGAATTTTGCCTTGTTGTTTGAAGAAGCAGCAGATGATGGTCAATCACTCAATCTCCTGCCCCACCAGAGTCAACGCCGTCAATTGAAAATCAAGAAGAAGAAGAAGACCCAAATGAAATTCAACAAATAGTCATCGGAAAAGACTCCATCTTTGAACAAACAGAAGACAACAACAATCAACTGTCGCCATTGGAGAGCCAAGGAGGAGAACTCGAAGGAGTAGCAGAAACCCAGAGCAACAGATCTGCAGAACAGAGCCCACTTGAAAGGAAGAGGGAAAGAAATACTCGAAATTATGAATGTGAATTTGGTGAGAGTAATTAACTTTGGATTGCTGGAAATGTTATAATCTTTGGCACAAATTCTGATGGAAAAGTTATTGGAGATTGGTAAGATTGGTTATGTTTATTTTTGTTGGTATTGTGTACCTTTTATGTGTGGGTTATAATCATGGTTGTCCTTGCCAAGACATTTGGTTCGGGTTTAACTTGTTGAATTTGACATAGAAGGCTAACTTCATTTCAAGTCACATTTATACGAATATATATACATCACCACCAGGATAGCAAATGAAGCTTTGTTGTCTCGCCTTCCAGTATGCAATGGATAGAATGGACCACTAGCCTTCATCATAAACCAAGAAACAACATGTGAGAAGATGCCAAAATTAAATGGTGGATTATCACCATCTATCGTAAATTGAGTATCAAGAGCAGAGCCACTGATTGTGTCATTTAGTGTAGCCACTCATTTCCTGCAGATTGCTACTACAATACAAGGAGTGTGTAGTGCAGGTTGAATTATTGCTAGAACATGCTTGCCGCCAACAAGTATCAGTTCGTTCTATCACTAGCAAGTACCAGAAAGCACCAACAAGCTGCAAAATATGCATTCAACAAGCCAAAATATTACACCAGGATCAAAGCACTTTGTCAATACTGAATGTTTGTTTCAAATTTAAAGTTAATATAACAGAGTAATGACCTGACAATGTACAAATATGGCCTGATAAAGTGAATATTGCTTTGAAATTTGAAATTGACTAACATTTGAAATTCTGTGATATAACAGAATTATGCTCTGTTATGTAACAAATTCTGTGACAATGTACAAATATGACCTGACTTCGTATAAATGTGACCTGACTTCGTTTAAATGTGGTCTGACAAAGTACATAATGCTCTGTTATGTAACAAAATTTACAAAAATGAAGTTTTAAATGTTAGTCGGTTTTAAATGTCAGAACAAAATACATTTTATCAGACCACGTTTATACTGAGGCACTGAAGAGTGTACACGAAATTCAAATGTTAGCCGATTTCGAATTTCAGAGTAATATTCAATTTATCAGGCCACAGTTGTACGTTGTCAGGTCATTACTCTGTTATATTAACTTTTAATTTAAAACAAATGTTGGTTGGTTCCGTATTGAGAAACACTTAAATTTGAAACAAACGTTGGTTCCGTAATGAGACACAAGATCACCTATCTTGTCCAAGAAATCACATGTATCTTTATCTTTTATTTCCCTCTTCTTGGTGTATCATTGTTTGAACTTTGTAAAGATTTCACATTTAGTTTATTTGTATGAGTGATGGTTGGAAATTGATGGTCAATTTGATGCCTTAGTTGCTACAACTTGTCTCTTGCAATGCAGTAATTCTTGGACCTTAATTACCCTAGCTTGTACTTTGCTTTTGAATGAAAAATGAAGTTGAAAAGTAAAGTATGTAATTGTACCTTCTCCATAATGGACCATTATGGAGAAGGTACAAGTTTGAAAATGTCAAAGAAGTCACCAAGATAGGAATGATTTTTTAAGTGAATTGAAATTATGCATTAGAACTGGAACAGGTATTTTGTGTTGCTTATATCTCTCCCTTCCCTTTTGTCCTCTTATTTTTAGTGATTATCAATTCAACGAGGATCACAACTAATAAATGCAAACTTAAGTGTTTCTCATTACGAAACCAACTAATGTTCGTTTCAAATTTAAAGTTGATATAACAAAGTAATGACCTGACAACGTACAAATGTAGCCTGATAAAGTGGATATCGCTCTAAAAATTTAAAATTGACTAACATTTGAAATTTTGTGATATAACAGAGATTGACCTGAATTCGTATGAATATATCCTGATAAAATATAAATGTGGTCTGATAAAGTAAATTGTATGAGTTTTGCTTCTTAATTTGGAAAGCAAATACTATATTATAGTAAAGGTTACAGTTTGATTAGCTTAAAAAATGCAACTTAAAAAAATTCAAATGTTAGCCGATTTTAAATATCATAGCAATATTCAGTTTATCAGGCCACATGTATACGTAGTCAGATTAATGCTCTGTTATATCACAAATTTCAAATGTTATCCGATTTTAAATGTCAGAGCAATATTCACTTTATCAGGCCACATTTGTACGTAGTCAGGTCATTTTTTTGTTATATTAACTTTAAATTTTAAACTAATTTTCCATGCCTCTTACAATAGTCATGCGTATATTTTTAAATTGAAAGAAATAATTTTTATATTTAAAACCATATAATTTCACAGTTACATACACTGGACTATACGGAGGTGATTCGATGTCGTTTGGAGATTATTTCAAATAATTCAAGAGGTGGGTTTAAGTAACTTGAGCATGACGAAGACAATGGTGTGGTCAGATTTTGAATTTAATGAATCGAAACGTGATTTACTTGGGGTCGAACAAGGCCTGGTGGTGATGTATATATGTTCGTATAAATGTGGCTTGAAATGAAATACACAAATGCGAGGTGCCCGTAGACTTCATCAGCAATCACCAAGATTCCCATCTTTGCAGTTTCAGCAATCTGAATTCACAGTTCCAATAAACTCAAGTACTCAACTCATCAGCAAAATGCAAGTAAAACTCATCTGAGATAAACCGTGCAATCCATAAGAACAATTAAGATGTTTCAAATCACAGGACAGAATCGCATATAGAAACTCAAATACAAAGATTGCAAATAATAAACACTGCAAAAAATGCAGACAACTTAACGTAAGAAAAGAAACAAAATTGAAAAGGTTACAACAAGAGAAATATTGTACTCACATTCATATAAGAGGAAGTTGACCAAGTCCAACTGATAAGGACCCTTCAAGAGAATTCAAACTCAAGTTTTTGTCTCCATAAACAGTTAAGAGTATTGATCAGCTTATTGGAAACTATGAAAAAGAGAGCTAATGGAAAAGCTAGTGGATAACAAGCAAGAACAAGAGGTATTTGTGTTACATAACAGAGCATTATGTACTTTATCAGGCCACATTTGTACGAAGTCAGACCACATTTATACGAAGTCAGGTCAATGCTCTGTTATATCACAAAATTTCAAATGTTAGCGAATTTTAAATTTCAGAGCAATATTCCCTTTGTCAGGCCATATTTGTACGTAGTCAGGTCATTACTCTGTTATTAGTTATGGACCATTATAGAGTACCAGCTTTGCACCACCAAGGTATGACACGAATGAGGCATAGTGATCCGCGTTCAGCTTCAGTGTTCATTCAAGATCAAAGCAACCCATGTGGACATCACCACCAAGCCTTGTTCGACCAAAAAAAAACATATTTTGATTCATTAAATTCAAAATCTGACCACACCATCGTCTTCGTCATGCTCAAGTTACTTAAACCCAACTTTTGAATCATTTGAAATCATCTCCGAACGACATCGAATCACCTCCGTATCGGCCCACGTTGTGCATAGAAAATCGGTAACTATGGCACTTTGAAGCTATTTTTCAACGCCGGTGGAAGATCCTAGACTCCGCGACCTATCTTCGGAGAAACCTTGCAGCCTCACAAACCCAACAACACCGCCCTTGCCACATGGGGTTGTCGTTCGACCAGCCAAAGAGATACTTAAAAGATGGCTAAAGAGAGTTGTTATCGAGGTTTCTTGCTCTTAAGCAAGTCACATCTGAACTAGCTAGCACTTCCAGCTCCTCTTGCTCTTAAAAAACTTCTGAAGTTCATGCTTCATGTTCACGCACTCCCTCTTCATGTTCATTCACCGCGCTTCTCTGCTGCTACTGTTGCTTCTGCGAGAGCTTCTCGTAGAACGACTTCACCTTCTTTAAGTACTTACGGAACATCTCCTTCGCCGACGAAGACGACGACGAGCTCGTCCTCTTCACCGGACCAGATCCGGATTGTTCGAGATCCCGGACCGCCGATTTCGGATCCTTCTTGAACACGTTCGAGAATCTGGAGAGTGAGAAGTAGTTTTTGGAGGCCGATTTCATCGTCGACGACTTATTGTTCGGATTGAGCTTCCTGGTGAGGAGGTCTCTGGCGCCGGAGTCATCCTCGGCGACGGAGCTGTGACGAGAGGAGTCGCAGGTGGCGTCGATACCGGCGGCGAGGAGAGCCAGGTCGGAGGTGGAGGAGTCGATGGAGTCGCAGGAGGCGGTGGCGGTGGCGGAGGAGGAGGTGGAAGAGGATGAGAGGAGGAGTGTACGGACCATGGAGATCCGAGGGGAGATGTGGAGAGGGAGGAGCTGGCCTTTGTAGAAGAGCTCGTCGGCGGGGCAGAGGGCGGCGGAGGATTTCCGGGGGGAGACGACGATGGTGAACTCGAAGTCCGACGAGGAAGAGGAGGAGAAAGAATAGGTGGGAGAAGACGAGGAAGGGTTTAGGATTTGGGATTGATTAGGTTTAATATTTGGGATTGATTAATAAGATTAAGATTTTTTTACCTTTTCTTTTTAAAAGTTTTAATGATTTATCTGATTTTTCTATTTAAAAGAAAAGTTAAATTTTACCCTTAACAATAGCAAAAATATCACAATCTGTACAAAAATCTGATATCCTTGCAATACTTTTCAAAATATGGGTTTTTTGCAAGTTGGCTTTGAAATTCTGGTACTTTTGCTATTATGCCTATTAATTATGTGCAAAATGACACTTATCTTATTTAATTCTAAAACGTACATTCACGTTAAAGCTTTTAATCTACATTAATCTCGCAATGATATATATATCATGGGATGAATCCCGAATTTCGGCACTAGCTAAGTGCACCACCATTTATATACGAATAAGGATAGGCAAATCCACACCAAAGTTCATCTAGCACCCTACAATAATATATATATATATAGATTTTTGCTCTAGTGAAACAGCCTATTAGAGTGAAACGGGTGAATGATTCTAGTGCATTGGATGTTGATGAGATTGACGGACAAGATTTAATGGAGGGAGGTACAAAATAATTTAAATAGAAGACACACACTAGATTACCTAATTTTATGGGATTTATTTTCCCCAATTTACTCCATATCTCTCCACCCCACACCGATTCACTTTCCCATTTTCATCGTCTCTCCCTTTCTCCTTCCAAAAACCATTCATCGTCTCCCTCAATGCTCTATCTCTCTCAAAAATTATCCCACCTCCATTGAAGCATCCGTTCAAGCATTGATTTTCGCCGCCGTTCTCTCTCAAAAAACCGTTCGTCAACCGCCGTTCTCTCTCGAAAAACCGTTGTCTCTTCTCTCGCGCAACTCTCCATCGTCGACTGAGCCAAGGTTGTTTTTCGCCGTCATGTTCTCCATCGTCACTTTCAGTCGCGCTACTCTCCATCGTCGACTGTCGAACACCGCCGTCAACTCTTCATCGTCGACTGGCTCTAAAGGTAACCCTAAAATAACTGCCCCACTGATATTCCTTGTCCGCAACCTTCAAATTTCTCCATCGTCTTCAATTTCGGTTTCTCCATCTTACTCTAATTTTTTGAATCATATTTTTTTGAACCTTAAATCCTTTTGGTTTCTCAATCTTTTCAATTCTTCAATGGAGAGGATGCATGCTTGCCGGAGGAATCTGGTGGGGCAGGCGAGGAGCGCGGCGGCGATGTGGAGAGGGGTGGTGTGGACATGGAAATGTCAGTCGGCGACGGATTGCTTGAGAACTCTCGCATCGACGTTGGGCGTTATGATATTCATGTTAACAGTGTTGTTATTCATATATACTTGTATGATATGCAATTTGTTAATATAGATTATTTTTGTGGCCATGAATGTGATATTCATTTGTGTGGATAAGATATGCATTTTCCATATAGTGATATGCAGAATATACTTGTATGATATGCAATTTGTAATTATGGATTATTTCCTTGGCCGTGAATATGATATTCATTTGTGTGGATGAGATATGCATTTTCCATACATTTGATATGCAGAATATATGCAGTATATATATTGGTTTCCCCCCTATTTCATCATTATCGTCTTCTTAATCGTTACGACTGAACATCAGTATGTATTCAGAGTTTATGAATATCAGTATGTATTCAGAGTTTATGAATATCAGTATGTATACGACTGAACATGATAACGAATAACAGATATTCAGAAATACTTGAACGATATTCAAATAATGTGTTTTGATATGCACAATTTTTTTTTCAATTTAGTGGATGCATTATATACATAGTGAATAAGTATTCACAATACTTGAACATCAGATATAGGACATTGAATATCAACATGAATACGATGGAACATGAACAAAATAAACAGATATGCAAAGAACATTTAACGATATTCACAATTTTTGTGTCGATATGCATAATGTTAATTTTCAACTAATTAAATATATTGATATGCACGAACTTCCACTTAATATGCGTATTAACTAAAAACACAGTGAATGCACGAACTTCCACTTAATGTCCATAAAATTAAATTAATCCTAACATAATTTTTAACTAATCCAGATTTACCCATTTAATCAAGATTAATTAAAACAAAATAAAAATCAAAACCGAATTGGGGGAAAACACTACCGGACGAACGCAGAGAACTGCGGCCGGAAAACGGGAAAATTCGGCCTCGTAGGAGCACCACCGGGGCTGGGACCAAAGGGCTTTAAAAGAGGACGACTTGGTGGTTCTATGGCTCCAATTGCAACAATGGAGCATGGTGGTGGTCGAATTCTCCCGATGAACATCCGCAATTAGTTTCTAGGGTTCGTGAGTTTTGTGGACGAAATTGTGTGAAATTACTCCATGGGTGAAGGAGTGTTTATAGGGGTTAGATATGTCTCAAAAAACCCTACAAAATAGTATACTATTTGGGCCAAAACGATCTCGAATCGGATCGAATTTGTCAAACAAACGCAAGAATGCATGCAAGAGGATTTATTTCCTTACGAGAGAAATTCGAACTTATCTTTGGTTGATTCATCCCGATTTTAAGGGAATTATACATGTCATGAAGTATCCTACAAATCCCAAAGCCTAATTGTCAAAATCGCACTCGACCATGGTCCAAAAACGGCCATGGATGGGAGCATGGGCTGCTGCGTTCTTGGCTGAAGGTTGAAGACAATAGCTCCCACTTATTACAATCGCCGCCCTATTTCAGCCTATTTACGCATTGTTGCCCAACTTTTCAAGTTGTGGCAAAAATGCCCTTAATTTAACTTTTTCTAAATTACAAAATTTACCCAAACTTATTTATAATTTGTCTTTAGTTTATTTATACATTTTAGCTTTAAGATTAAATCATCTTTTCTTATAAACTTAAACCATATTTTAATTTACATTCTATTATTCTTACTTTAAATTCTTTATGCTTACCAAGATACTTTTATTTAAATTATTATTATAATAAGTTAACATAATTTAAATAATTCATGACTTAAAGAGATAACCTACTTAGGTTAAGTATTATTTTACCCTCTCATGGATAAACATAATAATTCTTATAGCCTTTATTATTATATTTAAAATTCTAAAACTATATTCATGGTTGTACTTCATTATTTATTTCTACCCATACTATTATGACCCATTTGATAATTTGTATAAAATTATCTTAACCTAACTTTTGAACTTAAGTTAACGAAAATTTAACTCACTTCTCTAAAGAAATAAAATAAATTTCATAACTTTTATTATTATCAAAATAAAATATATAGAAATTACATTAATACCCTTATGATAAAATAAAGGTTATTACAATCATAATACGTGACAACATCACATGAGTTTATCATACAAGACGTGGATCGGCCATCACTTCACTTTGGATAAGATAAATTGCTACACAAGGAGTTATCTTTTAGAAGATATTATGTCCATATATGTATTATCTCTTAGATGGTATTTATTATTTATCTCCTAGATGATATATATTTTCTATCTCTTATATGTAATAATTTATATTATCTCTTAGAACATCTTATCTCTTAAAATATATAGCTTCTTTATAGATAAAGCTAGTTTTGTACACACCTTTCCTATATAAAGGGGTTATGATTCATGTAATATTCATTCACATATTCATCCTCAAACACTCAATAATATTCAAAGCATCCACTTTTTGTCTATAATCAAGACATCAACACTTCCTTACTACCCTTTTCTTCAACTTTCATTCTTATTCTCCACGAAGTCATCTGACGCCTTCGTTTCAACATTGTTCTTTGGCTACCATACTCCGCAAACAATCAGATTTAGGGGAGGTACTAAATCTGAACAAAACAATTGGTACCCACCATGGGGCTAGTAGGTAAACATTCATCCAACCACACATCCAAACATATCCCTTCTTTTTCATACCAATGGTTAGACAACCAACGAACGATCTCAACCAAAGACAACCTTCTAGGGATGCAATTGTTGTCAACATGGAAGAACTCAGGAAAAAGATGGTATATTTGGAAGAAGCTCTCAAGTCTCAAAAGATCAATTTGAAGCCAAGATGCATGAATTAATGAGGGAGAACGAACTTTTATGTTCTCAAGTTCAGTCGGTGCAACAACCACTCACTAGGGGTTCAAGGTAGTTTGCGAAGTTGTCAGATTTGCGATGCCTTGCAATGCATAACGAGTAGGGGTCGGTGGATCAAGGAACCCAACAACAACAACTCAAGTTCCACCACAAGTTGTCAATGCGTTCGCAGAAACTCGTCCACATGAGTCTATTGTAACACCCCTAAATTACCTTAGTAATATTACCTCCAGTGATCTCGAAACACATATCCGAAATTACCTAAGGCTTACGGTACTAATCGCAAATATATAAAATAATACGAATCATATAAATTAAACCAGAACTGTCTTACAAATGACGTTGCTAAATATGACAACTTAATAATGTATAAAAAGTAACAGTGGAAGACTTATAAAATATCAAAACTCCAAAAACATGATCTTAACCTTATTGTCAAAACAAATATCAAATATCAAAACATAATTTCCTTCAACGTCGACGTCCCGCGTCTTTAACTTGGGAAACTTTACATGGTGTGCCGTATAGGACTGATGACACCATCCAACCATGTAAGAAAAAAGAAAGGTTGGTTAGTCTAATGAAAGACTAAACAAGGGCTCAAACGGAATTATTCTATGTGATTGTATCCAGTTACTATCAGTGTCTCTTGAATAATAGTCGGTAGACGATACATAACTCGGATACTCTCACTTAAACGATAAAAAGAGGTATGCACCAAGAGAAGACTCCAATGGATTGAGTCTTATAGAAATTATGTATGTTTGTTTGGGAACATTATATTTATCACACAAGGTTTGAAAAAACAAATACTTGAATAATTGGGTCCTCGACCAACCTCACCGCATAATGCGAATCCAGATTGGAAAGGAGACTTACTTTAAACAAGAGTCCGGACGGGTTTCACATTGTACTTCTTGCCCGAGGGTATATTAATTATGTGCAAAACGACACTTATCTTATTTAGTTTCAAAACATGTATTAACGTTAAGGCTTTTAGTTCCACAACCAATCTCGATACGAGATATAGAATGGGACGAATCCCGAATATTGGCACTAGCTAAGTGCACCACCACGTTATAAAGACACAGTTAAACCTCACATGGTAAATAGCATTCCTATGAATACTTGTGCTAACTAAGCAAACAAGTCCACACCAAATTCACACTAAAGTTTATCTAGCACCCTACAATAATAGTATATATAAATATGAGGTCGTTGCTAGCAAATATACAACCTAATAAATAAGGTTCATTTACACACCAATTTAACACACAAGTTTCGAAACAAAATTATCAATGATATCCATCCCAACTTAATAGCACAATCGATTCATTGTCAATTAAGATGAACATGGAATAAATTGCAAGAGCGAACCGCCACTTGTCTTGAATTATGAAGAGCTTGAATGGCGTAACGGAGATGGTTGCTTTCGAAAAGCAAATTGGCTCCCTACTTTATTTCCGTTCCAAAAGCAATTCCGAGATATACCCAAATCCACAAAATAAATAAATTATAATTAGATAATTTATTCAATAGTGATATTTGAAGGATACAAGTCTCGATTTTTAATTAAATTTATTTAACTCAAAATAAATCAATTTCAAGGCTTTTCCAATAAAACGATTATTTATACGATACTAAAAAACAATTTGTCGTATATTCTAAAAAAATCATATCATAAATAAATTGATCCAATAATTTATTTATAATCCTACTAATTTCTCACCATCATATTATCTAGATGAAGTGTTACAATTTAACAATTCATAATACATGATAATACGCCAAATATAATTGATTCATTTTAATAAAAATAAAATTAATTTAGCCTAACATAATTTTTAACTAATCCAAATTAATGTAATTAATTAATTTTAATAAAAAAAATAAAAAATAAAAAATCCAATCGTCCGAACTCGTTACCGGAAAATTCCGATGAACACTTGCTGGAAAAGAGGGATATTCGCCTTCGTCGGAGCACCACATGGGCTAAGGTTAGAGGGCTTTTGAAGAGGACTTCTTGGTGGATCTAGGGATGACACCGATTGCAAAAACGAAGCAAGTTAGTGGATGAATTTCGTTGTTGAATAGCCGTAGTTTCTTTGCTAGGGTTCGTGAGCTTTTGCTTCAAAATTGGATAAATGTAATCCATGGGTGAGGCTCTATTTATATGGATTCAATAGATCTCTCAAAACCCTAAAATTTGGCCCAAAACGACCCTGGATCGGATCTCAATTTCCATAGAAACCAAAAACGCATTCGGACTATCGTGTTGCCTTTCCGGGAGAAGTTTGATCTTGTTTGGGGATGAATCTACCAAATTCTAGTATGTATGTGCATGATATAGTGTTACCTAAATTTTCCAAGGGTTAATCTTCAAAAACGCACAAATTTTGTACCCAAAATCCTTCATGGAAGGAAACTTACCATGTATGAAGGTGGGAGGTTGAAGACAACCCATATTTTGGATAATTACACACGGCCCCCATTGTTTTGGCCTAATTGCACATTTTGCCCAACTTTATAAAGTTGTGGGAAAAGTGCCCTTATTTCACTTTTCAAAAATTCCAAAAATTACCTAAACTTATTTATCTTATTATACTAAGCTTATATAATTATTTTAACCCAAAATTAAGATGTAGGAAAATTAACTTTGGTTAAAATTAAGCTTAAGTCACACTTCCTTATAAAATTAACCATATTTAAATCTTGATTAGCACTTTGCTAATCTTAATTCAAATAATCTAGGTTAAAATTGACAAGTTTACTTAAATTTGAATTAACACATGTTAAAATAAATTTAAATAACCCATAACTCAAAGTTGTAAAACTTAGGGTATGAATCACTAATCTATTTCCCTTTTTGGAATAATGATATAAATACCAAAATTCCTTTATTAGAAATAGAGTTGGAAATTACATAAATACCCTAAATTAAAATGAGGGATATTACATCTATTGACGAATTGATCGAGCACAAGATCCGAGCAAAGATTAGAATCTTGGACGACAAGTTTGCCTCGATCCCAGGAGTTCCAAGACCAAGTGAAGAAGAAGCCGATGATTGTTATGCTGACTCACCTTTCGTAGATACGATCGCGTTCGTGGAGGTTCCAAAGCGATATGCGATCTCCGACATGTCCACCTAAGATGGAACCACAGATCATGACGAACACCTTTTACTTTACAAGCAGAAGATGATGAAGACTTCAGTCTCAAGGCATCTCAAAGAAGTTTCCATATGCAAGTGGTTCGGAGCAATAATTACAGGACCATCGCTTACTTGGTTCATAAACCAACACAATTAGAGTATCTCGTCATTCACGGGATTAATCAACATGTTCAAGATGCAATTCGCGAGTAGCCAACGCCTTCTGAAGTAGTCAAGTGATCTATTTTGCATTACTGAAAGGCAAGACGAGACACTACGCGAGTTCTTGAACCGATTCAATAGAGAGAAAGTTTCAATCTCAAGGTGTGATGTGTCGACTGCCATCGAAGCCTTTAAACAAGGATTGTTTGGTAACACCGAGTTATACCAATAGTTCGCCAAATATCTATGTGCAACCTTTGAAGACGTGAAATCCAAGGTGATGGCCCATATCCAGTTAGAAGAAGACGATCTTTATCAACAAGAAATCAATGATTATGGCAATGAGGATCACATTTCCACAAACAATCGCAAAGGGAGCACATATTCTATCATACCGTTCTTAAAAACTATTTCTTCTACTTTCTCTTTTTTTTTCGCATATATCTTCTTTGTAACACCCCCGACTTACGTCGGTAGTGCCACAAGCCAGTGACCTCAGACTGTAAAGTCCAAAGCCACCCAAGGCTTTAATCGGAACAATTATACTTAAATAATTAAATGAACATTAAATAATGAAGAGTAAATAGCGGAAGACTTTGTATAAAGAAACTCAATCTTTTATTAAAATTCCTCTCGTAAATTGAGAATGATAGTTTTACAAACGGTATTGAAATTACAGCGAAAGACTTTAAGTAAATCTTAATTACATGAATATTTTAACTACATATTACATTTATTGAGGAAGATTAATCAACACTAGACAACTATTAAAATACTATTACTTTAAAATCTTCAATCTTTAACTGCAAGCCTTCGTCTTCGAATTGTTACTTCAAGGCATCGAAGACCAACCACTGATGTGCCGTATAGGACGGATGACACCAGCCAACCAAGCAAGGAAAAAGAAAGGTTGGTTAGTCTAATGAAAGACTACGCAAGGGCTCAAACAGATCAGTTCTTGTGATTGTATCCGGTTAATATCATTGTCTCTCGAGTAAAAACCGATAGACGATATATAACCCGGATACTCTCACTGAAATGAAAGAAGAGGTATGAGACAAGAGAAGACTCCAAAGGAAATGAGTCTTATAGGAATACTTATGTTTGTTTGGGAACATTATAAATCACACAAAGTTTGAAAATGACATTGACTATTTGGGTCCCCGACCAACCTCATCGCATAATGCGAATCCAGATTGGAAAGATGACTTACTTTAATATAAGAGTCCGGGCGGGTTCCACGTTGTACTTCTCGCCCGAGGGTATATTAATTATGTGCGACGAGGCACTTATCTTATTTAATTTCAAAACGTGCATTTACGTTGAAGCTTTTAATTTCCACAACAGATCTCGCAATGAGGTATAGGATGAGAATAAATCCCGAAGATTGGAAATAAATCCCGAAGATTGGCACTAGCTAAGTGCACCACCACCTATATTCGGATAGGGGTAGGTCATGACCAAAAGCGTTAGGGCATTTATCCTCCTAACACAAAGTTATAAAGAAACGACTAAACCTCGCAAGGAAATAACGTTTCTTCGAATACTCGTGCTAATATTATCCTCGCAAGGAAATAAACTTCAATTAATCACATATTCTAAATAATCTTTTTATAAATAAATAAATCTCAAAATTTATTTATTAGTCCAGAAATTTCACTCCAAAATATTATCCCAATGAAAAGTTAATATTTTAACCATTCATAGTCTAAGATAATACCCAAAGTAATTTTAATTAATTAAATTTTAATTTTATTAAAATCATATTAATTCCATCTTATTATTTAGTAATTAAGATTAATTTATTTAACCTTAATTAAGCTAAATAAAAATAAAATAAAATAAAAATCGGACAAAAATCCGAAAATATACCCAGTCGGACGACGTCAGAGGAGTGGCTTCAGTTTTCCGGCGTTTCTGGTGGCATGCGGTGGTTGTTCGGCGGCGGGGCCTTAGGGCTTTGAAAGTAGACTTCAAGGCGGAACTAATGGTGGTGGTAATTGCGGCAACGGAGGACGATGGTGGTCTAATTGTGTCGATGAACTGTTGCGGCCGAGAACTAGGGTTCGCCGACTTTGAGAATTAAATTGGATCCAAAACCTCAACGATTGCATCCCTATTTATAGTGGTTTGACAGAGCTTGGAGAGCACGCCACAATGGGCTCAAATTTGGCTCAAAAAGATTACGAATTGATCCCGATTTGCCCAATTAACCAAAACGCCAAACCGAATATTTTCTTGCCTAAAATGCTCAAATTCGATCTTGTCGTTAATTGTTTTCTTCATATTCCACTTGGATTAAGCACGTTTAATCCTCCATGCTTAGGATAAATGACCCCTTAAGAGGGCTTGAATAGCAAATTTAGGGTCCTAATTATGAATACTAGCTGCTTGACCTCCTAGGTCATTAAAATAACAACACGCGCGCAACAAATCCGAACGAATTTGTTTCCTCTGCAAGAAAGAGCAATCCGACACAGAATTAATTCGACAAACTGAATTAATTCGACAAACTAAATTAATTCGAAAAACTAGAGAGATTCGACACAGAATTAGAAGCAATTCGACAAAATAAGAGCAAAAAACAGACCAGAAGTAATCGACACAGAGAATCGAAGCTATTTGGGCGAAGAGTATGGAATTTGCAATTGAAAAGAGGTATGTATTACATATGATTTTGATAGTTCAATATAGTTTATATACGTCCGAAAAATAGTATGGAAGAGATATTCAGTTGATTAGAAACAACAATTAAAAGTTTCCAACTGTAGAAGTGCGAAAAATAATCGAAGCTGCTTGGGACAGTTTGAAACTGTCTCAACCAAATTCCATTGCTGAGAGACAGATAGCAATTGTCCCCAAGAAAATACTATGAGAAAAAAAAAATTATAATATTAAAATGATGTGTACTCTATGTATGATGAGTGATGTGCAACTGTATCCTTGTTGAAGACAATTTGAAAATGTCTCCATGAAGGATCTGGGAACATTTTGCAACTGTCTCGGACAATACTAAACTGTCAACAAACCAGATTGGGACAAATTAGTATTAAAATGATGTGCAGCTGTCCTAAGAAAGATTCTGGTTCTAAGGGACATATTACAACTGTCCCTAGAGCAGATTGGGACAGTTACAGTTTGCAACTGTCCCAACCAGATTCTGGTTCTGAGGGACATATTGCAACTGTCCCCGAAGAAGATTGGGACAGATTGGGACAGTTGCAGTTTGCAACTGTCACAACCAGATTCTGGTTCTGAGGGGCATATTGCAACTGTCCCCAAAAGAATGGTATGTTAAAATAAAATGAAAAATTGTTTATAACATCTTCATTGTGTAGATACACATGAAGATTATTACTGTATGCTATGGAGGAGAATGGAAGATAAAAGATGGAATTATCACATACATTGGGAATGTACTTTCTAAGGCAATTGTGTGTAATAGGAGTATAAAGTTCCAAGAACTGAAGGAAAGGATAAAGGAAAGATTAAACATCAATTCATCACTTGATGAACTGAGAATTAGTCATTTGAATCCATTCCATAGATTCAGAGAAGCATACTCGGTCGATACAGAGGAGGATTTCAGAAGCTTCTTTAACATCAATGAGGACCCTAAAGTTTCATGGAGTTTGCCTTTATATGTGTCATCAACTAGAAACACTCATGGAAGCAACGACAATCATGATACTGCACAGAAAAATATATATTTTCTTTAATCTAGTTACCATTTGGAACAATACAGTGGCAGTGTTTGTTGTACAGAGACAAGCAATCTTGAAACTGGATCAATCTCTGAGCAAAATAAGACAACACAGAATCCAGTCAATACAGACTTCATTACAACGGGATAGATTTTTGGGACAAAAAGAGAGCTTACAAATGCTGTGAAACATATGGCAATGCGCGACAACTTTGGATTTAAAGTAAAGAAATCAAATCCTGAACTGTATAAGATTGTATGTATGGATGCTGAATACAAGTGGAGATTAAGGGTTGCGATATTGCAGGGTACTGAATTCTTCGAAGTGCGAATATTTGTTCAAGAACATACTTGCTCTTTTGACTTCAGATGTGAAAACACCATTAAACCCTCATTCAAAATGGTTGGAGAGACAATGAAGACAAGGTAAATGTCCAACCAAATAACAATATATTCTATAGTCTCAGAAATAATTTTTGTTTAACAGATATCTTGCCTTCAATGTAGGTTTATAAATATATCAAAGGGGCCGACACCTAATATGATTCGCAATGACATGAGAACTTAGTTTTTTCAAGATATAAGCTATTGGACAGCTTGGAGGGCACATGAATGGGCACAAAATCTCATAAGAGGAACACCTGAAGCAAATTATGGGATGCTTCCTATATACTGTCACAGTATCAAACAAATATGTATATAGTTGAAGACCAGCACCGTTTCAAATATGTATATATCGCAATTGGAGCATCAATCAAAGGTTTCCAAGTAATGAGAAAGGTACCAAAATTAAGATCAATCTGTAGTGTGATTTATTCAAAATGATACTTTTGTTATAGAGTTGAACTTTCAAAAAAGAGGATTTAGAGACAGTTTGCAACTGTCCCTAATGAGACTCCATAAAGAGTTTGGAAGTGTCCCTAATGAGTATCTAGGAACAATTTCACATTCCAACTCTAAAAAGAGTTTAATTGTCCCCATTGCAAATAGGGACAGTTTGTAGGGACATTTTGCAATTGTCCCCAATTAGACTCCAGAAAGAGTTTACAGGTGTCCCTAATGAGTATCAAGGAACAATTTCACAGTATCTTGAAGGAAATAGGGACACTTGCAAATTGACACTAAGAAGGATGTGTCGACAATTGCATAGTGTCCGCAATAGATTTTATCTAGATTGAAACTTACATGGTGAATGAAATCTTTTATAGGTGATCATGGTTGATGGAACGCACTTACACGGAAAGTATGGGGGACATCTTTTGATTGCATCTTCACAAGATGGGAACCATCAAATCTACCCACTTGTTTATGCTGTAGTAGATTCTGAGAATGACAAGTCCTAGACATGGTTCTTTGAACAGTTGGCTAAGGTGATTCCTTCTTCAAACCAGTTGGTTATTTTCTCTGATCGGCACCAGAGTATTTTCAAAGCTGTTGATCTTGTGTACTCTTCATCTAAACATGTAGTATGTACAAGGCATTTGAAAGAAAATTTGAAAACAAGATTCAGAGACAAAGGGGTATGCAGATTGTTTACAAAAGCTGCAGAAAATTACACAAGAGCAAAATTTGATGATAATTTCCAGAAGATATGCATCATACATCCAGAGATAGGAAAGTATCTAGAAATTGTAAAATTGGAGAAATGGGCTAGAGCACATTGCAAAGGGCAAAGATACAACATTCTGACCCAAATAATGAAGAATCTATCAACAATGTGTTCAGGGAAGCAATATCATTCCAGATTGTTGCTCTTCTTGAATACATAAGAAATTTGATATCAAAGTGGTTTAGCGAGAGATGGAAGAAGGCAGAGGAGAACAAGGAGACACTGACACCAGCTATCCAAAAAATACTTGAGGAAAGATACAATCTATAAAAAAATGTATGAAGTGAGAGAACTGAACTCCGTTCAGTTTCAAGTAACAGGTGGCAAATTCTATAGAGTGGTTGATTTAAAAGCCAAAAAATGCAGCAGCAAGGTATTTGATGTAGAACACATTCCTTGTGTACATGCATTAGCTGCCATTAAGAAGAAAAAATGGAAAATGACAGATTTCGTTAGCAGATACTACTATACTTCAGCTTGGTACAACGCATACCGAGACACAATCTACCCAGTACCTACACAATCAGAAGATATTGTCCCAGATGAAGTAATCAACATAGAATGTAATCCTCCACTTGTCACAAGAAAGAGTGGCATGCCAAGAAAGAGAAGGTTACCTTCTGCAGAAGAATTTGGGAGAATTGCCAATAAAAAAGCATCAAGAAGACCTCGCAAGTCTAATTGTAGAATTGTTAAATAATATTTTTTTATCAGTTTTGGAAATGAGTTCTTAAATGCACTATTGTTGAGCAAATGTAATATTTTGGACCTGAAAAAAAACTTCCAAAATGACTCCTGGGACAACTGTCCCTTTAACTGAGCCTAAAAGAGTCAATTTTCAACTGTCCCTAGATAGACAATGTAGTTAAACAACTGTCCCTGAAAAGACAGTTCCAAGAGACATCTGGGGACAACTGTCCCTAAAGAGAAAGTATTATTGAACAACTGTCCCTAAAAAGGACATTTCCAAAATGCCTTTGGGGACAATTATACCTAAAGGGTAACTTACAAGAAGAATCTGGGGACAGTTTCCAACTTTCCCTAAAGAGACAATTTCCAACTGTCAATAAAGGGAAAGTATGGTTAAACAACTGTCCCTAAAAAAAAAACTTCAAAAATGTCTTTGGGGACAACTGTCCCTAAAGACGCAATTCCAACAAACATAAGGGGGACAGTTGAAATCTGTCCCTAAAGAGAAAGTATTGTTGATCAACTGTTCCTAAAAAAGACACTTTCAAAATGAATTTGGGAACACTTGTCCCTAAAGAGGCATTTCCAAAAAACATCTGGAAACATTTTCCCATTGTCCCTAAATAGACAATTTCCAATTGTCCCTAGAGAGAAAGTATTGTTGAACAACTGTCCTTAAAAAACACATAAACAATGACTTTAGACACAACTGTACATAAAGACGCACTTCTAACTGTCCCTAAAGAGACAATTTCAAACTGTCCCTAGAGATACAATATAGTTGAATAATTGTCCCTAAAAAGACACTTCCAAGAAGCATATGGGGATAATTGTCTCTTTAGGGATAATTTCCAACTGTCCCTAAAGAGACAATTTCCAGTTATCCCTAGAGAGACAATATAGTTGAATAATTGTCCCTAAAAAGACACTTATAAGAAACATCTGGGGACAATTTCCAACTGTCCCTATAAAGACACTTCAAAGATGCATCTTAGGCCTAAGATGCAACAGTAGCTAAATCTGCTTAATGAGTATGCTATGTGCAAAGTTTCAGCTGTCCACAAATAGGAGTTATAATATTGATGATGATAAGAAATTTTTTAATTGTAAAACAAATTCATAACAGATTTCAAACAATACATCATGTCCTTAAAACATCAAACACAAACTAAGTATTTTCTACTACATTACATTAAAATCCAATAAAAACAACAACATGACCAAATGTTTGTCACTTGCAGGCATTACAAAGACACCATAAAAGTTCAAAGTTCACGCTGGTTAGGAGGCAGTGGCTTGAACACATATCGCCTATTGAACAGATCAATACACATCTTGTCTCTATGCGCCTTGATACGAGCATCATCCAGATCGTCAAAGTTTCCACCAAAAGCACGAGCTTCAATAAATTTTAATGTGTAGACTCCACAGTTGCCACTGTATACAAATAAGATAAGAATCAAAATAAGAAAACAAAAATTAAAATCTGAGTGCATACAAGAATTAAAGAAAATTACCTTGGAGGATTTTGAGTACAATTATCTATAGGTACTCTGTGCCAAGCAAAATCCCCTTCCAACGAGCCCAGGTGTGTGAATCTATTACACCTCTTCAATACCCTTGGAAGGATAGACAACAAAGGACGTATCAAAGCATATAACTTCTCATCTTTGAACAAATCTATGTTGCAATCCCAAATTGTAACATGACGTTCTACCAAGTCTATTTCTAAAGCAATCCAATGCGTCATGTTTAAGTTAAAGTGGGTGAACACTTTAGTAACATCGGTATACCATGACTTCAAGTAGAATGTAGAAGCGGTTCCATCAATGAAGTTAAGAAGGCGATCTGGAATATAATTCTCATCAACTAAACACTTTTCTTCAATTGATGGGTTGAAATAGCCATAAAAACCAAAATCCATTATGGCTATATTCTTCCAAGCATCTGATTCTTCAAAGACGCGCTTCCTGAAGTGGTATAAAACTTCACCAATTTGTTGTTACAACAAATATGAATAAAATCAAATTAGGTTCAGAAACAGTGAAAGTTATATAAAAAGGACTAGTCAGAGAAGGAAGCTTACATCATCAGTAATCCACTTGTTCTTATACTATAGTTTAAAGAAAAAATCCTTATTAAGTGAACCATCATGACCAAGCACAGTAGCGTCACAATTTCTATAAGAATAAAACATTAAAGATATAATTAAAACAAAGTGACTTATGGACAACTCTTGAAGAAAGAATGAAACTCTCCCTTACCCGACTGTCCCCAAGTAGGATAAGGGACATTCCCAAACAGTTGGAAAACGATGAAAAAACAATTCAATACTTCAATCCAAAAAAAGATAAAAACTTACTTATCAGATTTGAGCCATTCATGGAAAGGTCTACGCTCCTCAATATCGTAAAATGAATATGCTGGTCTTTCAGGAATTTTGATTTTTTACTCTTGTCACCAGTAAAATAAGTTTGCATTTTTTTGCTAAGCGTTAATTGTCTACTGAATTTGCTTACAAGGCACCCCTCTTCCGACCCTTGTGAACCTTCAAGCGATCCACCCTCGTCTTGAGATTCACAGATTACACCAACCTTGTTCAAGTCTGTCTTTTCTGATTCAACTATGGATTCAATATCTCTGATTGCATTATCCTCTTCCACATCAGAAACTTCATCAACTTCTGTTGTTTTTCCACTGCCACCCCCAACATTTGCTAGTTCATCAATCGTTGCGACATTGACACTCTTAACTATGGATTCAATATCCCCAATTGCATTGTCCTCTTTCACATCAGAAACTTGAGCAACTTCTATTGTTTTTCCAGTGTCACTCCCAACATTTGGTAGTTCATCAATCCTTGCGACATTGACACTCTCAACATCCAAAGTACCATCACCTTGTTTCAGAACGAGTTCATTGGTGTTGGCATTATCAACAACTGTATTATGTTGATCTAGTTTAGATTTATCATTTCTTGATATAACAAAACTAGGACAATATGCATCCGTCCCCACCATTTTGCAGACAGTTACAAGCTGTCTCCATGATGGTGGAGACAGATAGAAACTGTCCCCATCATTTTGGGGACAGTTAGACCATGATGGTGGGGACAGTTAGAAATTGTCCCCATAAATATGGAGAGATGTCCCCATGATGGTGGGGACAGTTAGAAAATGTCCCCATGACGGTGGAGACAGTTAGAAACTGTCCCCACCATATTTAGGGACAGTTAGAAATTGTCCCCATAAATGTGGGGAGATGTCCCCATGATGGTGAAGACAGATATAAACTGTCCCCACCATGTTTGGGGACAGTTAGAAATTGTCCACATATGTGAGGGACATATTAACATTGCCCATTAAAGTTTACAACACATGTAAATAACATTTAGAAATAACAATAAAACTAGGATTACCTGAATCCTTCAAATTTGCATAAACTTCAACAACAAAATTATGAGTCTTGTCTTCATCACCTATACCTAGAGCTGTCAATTTTTTACCCGACCCACAAACCCGACCCGACCCGACCCGCGTTTTCTGGGTCGAGACCCGACCCGAAAAGTATTGGGTCAAAAGTGACTTGACCCGTTCGACCCGGAAATTTATGGGTTGGGTCATTGACCCGTTGGGTCATTACAATTTTGTTTTTATTTTATATATTAAACATTATATTATATTTTGTTATTAAAATATTATATAATACTTTCTTTTTTTTTAATTAAAATATTATTTTAATAATCATTTTATAAAATTTTGACAAGGGCGCTCTCGACCCGTTGGGTCGACCCGAACCCGACCCGCAACGACCCGACCCATAATCAACCTGTAAATTTTGACCCGTAATCGACCCGACCCGATATACTTAAACCCGAACCCGACCCGTTTGATAGGTCTACCTATACCACCTTCATCCTTAGTATCACAAACAACTTGTCTTGGAAGTGCTACAACCAGATTAACTTTTTCAGCTTGCAATGAACATAGCTCTTCTTCTCCTTCCTTATTCAAACTGCAATACATACCATCTCTAACATCAACATCAAAGCTACAATATTCTCCTTCTACATTATCATCCTCATTCATACCACCATCCACACCATCTCTAACTTCAATATCAAAGCTAGAACATCCTCTTTCTACATTACCTTCCTCATTCAAACTGCCATTCACACCATCTCTAACTTCAACACTACAACATCCTATTTCTATATTACCTTTCTCATTCAAATTGCAATCCACATCATCTCTAACTTCAAGATCATGATGTTCATTAATATTTGCATTTTCAGAAGATTCCCCAACAACAGCATCAGAATCAATAGCCTTACCTATCATCTATCAAAAAAATAAAAGCAAAAAATTAATAAAATATCACAACATAATACAAATTAAAGTAGCAATTATTAAAAAAATTAGGGGACAGTTACGGAGTGTGTTTAAAAGGATGGGGACATTTTGAAATCTTTCCCAAGAGTCTTGGGTACAGTTACTATAATATCCCAAGTAGATCTGGAAACAACTTTTAAACTGTCACAACATATAGGCATATTTTGAAAATTGTCCACACAAATGTAACACATCAAGTAGGGATTAAGAAAATTGACATGTGAGAATTTACCTGATCGACTTGTCTTTCATGCTCAGAAATGAGTTCAATTGCGCCTTGTAAGGTATTTAAATTTGTTGTAGATGGAACATCAAACTCATTGAAGATCTGTTCTCTTGAGGGCTGAAAAGAAGCATCATCTTGATCACTGGCATGCAAGTCTTCATGTGTTGCATTAACATTCAAGTTCATAGTCTTCTTAATATCTGCAACATCCTTCACAAGTAGAGAAATTTTCAAGTCTTGAGCCTTCAAAATAGAAAACAGTTTCTTTGCCCAGTTTGGTTCTAGGGTATCATCTTTTTTGGAATTAACACCAGCTTCATCAAAACTTCCCACGTCGTCCTTTCTTCTCGGCATTTCAAAAGAAGCACTAACAGTTTCTTCGCTTTCTGAAACTGCACCTTCATCTTGTTTCCCTGAAACATTCTCTGTATCTGTAGGAGACAAATTTGTAGGGAAATATTCATTCAATATATGATCAATCTGCCTTTGTAAGGCAACATTTCCATCATACAAAACAAGTGCTTTTGAGTTGTCCTCCAAGGTCACAGACTTACCAACATCCTTGGGTTTCTTCACATTCTGATGGCAAAACATAACACCACCTCCACTTTGATTCCTCTGTTCTACACCTTGATTGGCTTGTTTAACTTTCTGTGTAGCATGCTTCTTGGGTTGAGCAATTCTTGTTTGTATATTCTTTATAGACTGTCTCGGTGAAGAACGACACTTAGACTGAGCACCACTTGTTTGTATATTCCTTATAGACTGTCTCGGTGAAGAATGACACTTAGACTGAGCACCCCTTGTGGCAATCTTCTTGACATAATCTTTCTTTGTAGCAGGCTTCTTAAAATCATTTTTCTCTTGAACTTTTTGTGTAGCAGGCTTCTTAAAATCATTTTTCTCTTGAACTTTTTGTGTAGCCGGAGAATTCACAACCTCAGACTTTCGCTTCCTAGAATCTCTAACACATGGAGATGAAAAACTTACTCTTTTTCTCTTTCCACCAGCCTTTTCCTCTTTTAACTGAGACAAAACAGCGCCCCTATTAACACTGTCAAAGGATATTGAATCTTCTTCATTTTTCTGTTGACGCTCATGTGCAAGAGCAACCATGGATTCATAAAAAGAATCGAACAATTCATCATCCACTTCATCTTCAAAAAACAAATGACGAAAACGCGCATGCTCTTCATACGGTGGATAGTGAATTTTCTATAAGATCATACAAGAAAGAATTGTCATAACATAGTTTGATACATTAGACAGAAAGAAAGCTTGGAGACAGTATGCAACTGTCCCAATGATGGTGCACACAGTATGCAACTGTATCCATCATATGAGGAAAGTTACAAGTTGTCCCCAAAATGGTGGGGACAAATTCTACGTGTTCCTAGTAAGCTAGAGACATTAGTGTCTACACCTTACTGTCCCCATGATGGTGGGGACAATTAGAAACTGTCACCTTAATGGTGGAGACAGTTAGAAATTGTCCCCATCATATTGCAGACAGATAGAAAACTGTCCCCATATGTGAGGGACAAATTATAGATTGCCCATAAAAGTTTATAACACATGTATATAACATTTAAGAAAAAGGACTTACCAAAGGATAAGTATCACAAAACTTATGCATCTCAGAAAACTTAAAGTAAATCTGTTTTTTAAGACTAGACCAACAATGCATATATGGAACATTTCTTGGCCTTGTACCAACACATTTAACAAGATGTTGAAACTGCGAAAATGACTGCAAAATCCACACCTTCAGAAAAACAATAAAAAAGAAACAAAAATTAGCATAACTTCCTATTTGAAAACAAAACATGAAAAGGGGACGAAAAATAACAACATAAAAGAATTTAATAATACCTGAAAAGGAAGTGGGTAACCATCTATTGAATAGCTATACCTTTCTTCAGTAAGAGGACGACCAATCATCCCAGTAGCAACACTAATAAAGACATCATAAGAGGCACAAAACACAGCCCTATCCCAAGGATACTTACAAAACATGTCCCAATCATTGAATAGTCTAACAAATTCAGATCTAACATGTTCTCGACATGTAGGGAACAAAACCATCTCAACTATAATAAGATGTGCTAGCCTAAACTTCTTATCCCTATCTTGTTCAGCATTAAACAGATTTAAAAGTTGATCTCATTGACATGGCTCAACTCCTAGTACCTCTTTCATACTAGCATTGGGAGGTATAAATTTCGTGTGATCATCGCAATTCATGCCAGTAATCGCTGCAAATTCAGCCAATCCATACCGGCATACATGGCCTCTTACTTTAAACCACATCTCAAACTTCTTTTCACTCTTAACCCGATGCGCAAGAAAGAAGTGGACTAATTGGCTCACAAATTTGAAGCTATCACCCCAAACAATAATATTACCAAACAAACCTTCGCGGATACGATGCATATCCTCAATGTGCAGAGACGCCTCAATATGAGCAAGTACTGAATACTTGTTATACGCGTTAACCTTACCGGGACGATGCCACACTCTATCACAAACATACTCACATTCTGATGGATCCATCACCTATAAAAAAAAAACAGAACTTTCAGACTTAATAAATAAAACAGTGGGTGCAAAAAGTTACAATAATGTACCAACAGTAAGGGGACAGTTTATAAAAGTCATGTAAAAGGTAAAGAAAGTAACAAAAAGCACCCCAACACCGTAGGCATAGAGTATAATTGTTACAAAAAGCAATTAACAAATGGGGACAGTGAAGACATATACTATAGAATCAAGGACAGTTATAAAATGACAAAAACAATATGAGGACAGTTAGAAAATCACACAACCATATGGGGACAGTGAAGACATGTACTAAAGAATCGGGGACAGTTATAAAATGACAAAAACAATATGAGGATAGTTACAAAATCTCACAACAATATGGAGACAATGAAGAAATATAATATAGAGTCGGGGACAGTTACAAAAACCACTAACAAAATGTAAGGACAGTTAAAAACTGAACAATAGAAGATGGGGACAGTAAAAAAATGAATAATAGGAGAAAAAAGTTTGTAATTGTGACATATACAGATATGGACAATGAAAACTATAACCAACAATGACGGGGAGAAGTGAAATAGTCCACATCACGTTTAGAACAATTTGAATATGTACACATGCATCCTCAAAAGGAAGATCCGGTAGAAACTGAGAGTATAGTAAAAGCACGAAAATGATGAAGAATGAAAAACAATCAAGTCTAGACACATAGAAGCATGATTCGATACATCATAAACCCTAAAAAAATGGAGACAGTTTAAGGATAGAACGACACTTACGAGAAAATTGAACACAGTGGAATGGTAGCCTGAACGAAGTTTGACCAAATCGGAAATGATTGAGAGAAGATTGAGAATAGACGAATGCTGTGCAAGAGGGGAAGTGATATGCGATATATTGTATAGCGCATCTAGTAGTTATTAGCATGATTTAGGTGATGTTTGGATAAGATTTGATGTTAATTCTGTAATCCGGAAGAGAAGACTAGAAGTGAAGAAATCATGGGATTTACAGAGGTTTGAAGTGCATTGAAGAGTAGAAGAACAGTGTGCTGAATTCAATTGGTTCGTTCTCTTTACTCAGATGTCCAAATGAAGTGATTCCAATTCAAAAGAGTTAGCTCTTGAAGTCTACTGCAAGTCCTCAAAATATGAGCGCAATCCGAGTGGGGAATCAAAGGTTATGGCGTTTTTACGGAAGTGTCGCAGAAGCTAGAGGCGCCACCGCACCCGCACCCAATACCACCGCACCCGCGGTGAGCTAGCAGAAGACAGCTGGAGCCGACTGAAGACCCACCGCACCCACGGTGGCTGTCGCCGCACCCGCGGTGCCGAGCTGGAATTTTACCCGGATTTTATATCCGAGATCTTTCTTTCCTTATTTTTTAGTCCGAGATCTTATTTTATCTTATTTTCCTTTTCTTTATTTCTGAACTATATTTTTCCTAGTATTTAAGGTTTAACCTAGACTTTGTTTAGGTTAACCTCGTTTCCATCTTTCATAGTTTTTGCTCTCAAAAACCTTATGGAGAACTAAACTTCCATTGTTGCACTTGACGTTTTGAAGCCAGCAATTGATTGGTTGTGAGTTTTCTACTCTTGTTTGTTTCCTATCTGTGTTGTATTAATTCTCTTGCGCTTGAATGTTTATTGAATCTTATTGATTTCTCTAGACTGATCATCTAGGTTTATTGATATTATCCATATAGCTAGGACTTGTCAATTCCGGGTTCGGGTTGCATATCTAGTAGTAAACACGATTTATATAAGCGGGTTGCGAGTGTTCATCGTGAGAGAGAGTTAATTGCATGCTTATAGTAACGGGTTGTTTATATTGCATGTATCTTGTTGAATCCTTGTTTGAATGCTATTGCTTTGTTGGGTCTTGAAGGTTTTCGGATTTGATTCAGTAATAAGTACTATTAGGGCTGGTAGAACTAATAGTTACATATGATCGGGATAAGAACAACCAAATGAAAGATAAGAACTTGAGAATAATAGAATTCAGTGATCAACCATATCTCTTGTTGTGTGGATCTTTGTCAGGTGTGGCGCCTTCCTCATATCATATTCACATCCTTTGCTTTGCTTTTCTTGCATTATTTACTTGGTTCGAAATACTACAAACCCCCCCCTAGTTCCTAGTTGGTGACTTGCGAATTACAAGAATTGATAACCCGATTCCCTTGGGTTCGACCTTGACTTGCTTGCTATACTCTGTTTAGTAGGTACATTAGGATTTCTTTGATTAGACATACGACTTTAGGCCTGTCAGGAAGTATCAGTAGGAGGGCAAAAATCGACTCCAACGGCCAAAAACGGGAGGAGGAGGAGATAGAAAAGGGCATTATGTAATCAGGAGGAGGAGGAGAGAGAATGGGAAAAATGCGCGAGTTAGAATAAGAGGGGGTCACACTTGCAGTTTCGGATTAATGAGACCCGCTCGTGCTATTCATGTGAAAATTGGGCCCTTCGGGCCCAATTTTCTCTTTAATCCTCCTCTAAAAAGCCCATGAATTAATTGAAGCATTCGAGCCCAAACGGGGCCTAATTTCGTGGCCAAACCGCCATTGATGAGCATGGGAAGCTCGACTGGCAAGGGGAAGAAGGAGGTGAACAGTACTCAGCCAGCTTTTGGCATATTTGCACTTTTGGCCCCAACTTTTCAAGTTGGGGTAAAAATTCCCGAAAATTACGAAAATTCCCCAAACTTTCCCAAACTTAATTATTTTAGCCCAAATCTAATATTTAGAAAAATTAACTTAGGCTAAAATAAGCTTAACTTAGGCTAAGACAAGCTTAAGTTACAATTCCTATGGCTTTAACCATATTTAAATCCTTTAACAAAAATTGTTAAACTTGATTTAAATATTCTAGGTTAAAATTTACAAGTTTTATTTAAATTTAGGATCAACATAATGTTACCCAAAAATTTAAATAGCTCACAACTTTAAAGTTGTAACTACTTATATTAAGAATCTCAATTTCATTTCTATTTTTGGAATTATGAAATAAATACCAAAAAATCCTTTATTAGAAATAGAGTTGGGTAAATTACATAAATACCCTTACCAAAATTGAGGGTTATTACATTCTTAGTATGTTCTATAACAAGTTTCCAGCAACCCGTCAAAACGTTTCGAGCAAACGATCGATGTGTTCCCGAGCGTGTCCTAGAACGTGTTCCAGCAACGCGCCAACGTGTTCGAGCAATGCGTTAATGTGTTCTAGCAACCCGTCAATGTGCTTCAGCAACCCGTGAACGAATTACTAGAAGCTTGTCGCTCTATATTGTTCCAAGAAGCTTTATCTTTTGTTTATGCATTTACATATTTCTTGTATTGATGAAACTCTATTAACTTAAGTATCAGAGTGTCTTTGGGGAAACTCAACACCATCTCCTCATGTGTCTCTTTGCTTGCAAGGATCAAGATGTCTTCATTGTTTGATGCATGCATGACGACTTGGTAGTCTAACGCCGACATGATTAAAGCAAAAACAATGAACGTGATGATCCACAACAAGTCTCTGATAGTATCACTTCTAAACCTTCCTTTCATTATTATTCTCCATTACAATTGTCCGCAACAACGAGAAAGGCCCACGGCCTACTACAACACGTTGCAACCGAAGGAAAGGCCCACGGCCTACCGTCGATAGATAACATGGGGAACGCCCTGAGCGATCCTACTAGTTTTATGACACTCTTTCACCAGGCCCTCGGGGAGAAGTGATCTACTCGCGATGTGACCTGCTCGCTAAGTGACCGCTCTATACTCAAAACCCGACATTACGCCTGGTAAAGCTACATCGTACATGTGCTAATGCGACCCAGATGGAAAATAAAGAAGAAAGATCACACTTTAGCTTGATACGTAATAACGCACACTCCAATGGATAAGAGGTTCTATCTTTCTGTCTAGTCAGTATTGCCTCTATCGGAACATGTGTAACACATGGGTTCTTAACACTACAGTCGACTTACGCCCGTGCGAGATACATCATACTATGTCCCTACAACAATGCCTGGTCAAGCTACATCGCACCATATGCTAATCCCACTATGCTCCCAGCGAGCTACATCATAACACAATCATTTACCCTGCGGCATCATTGTCTCTAAGACGCGGTCATCTCGATCACCTTTGTCTCTACGATGCGATCATCTCGATCACCTTCGTCTCTACGATGCGATTGTCTTAATCAACTTCATCTCTACAATGCGATCATCTCAATCACCTTTGTCTCTACGACACGATCATCTCGATCACCTTCGTCTCTACAACGTGATCATGATTGTCTCTAATGGCGCAATTCTCCTTGCCTCTATCAACACAACTTGATCTCCTTGCCTATATCGGCACGTTTCTCCTCCAATGACGCCTATAAGACTATAGTTTCTTATCCTTAAACATGGGTGCAACACATTATGGGTTCTCAATCCTACATCACGGTATAGATCTGAACGAGTCGCATCTTGCAGGGATGCCTTGTTGGATGACAATGCAACACTACGCAGCCTAACAAACTAACATGTTACGTCTACTACTTGCTCATAACCTGCTTCTAACACATTATATTGATTACATATGCATACTTGCATTCATTCATTCATGCATATACATATAAATATATATATATATATATGCATGTGTCTCTCCAAACGGGGGGTAAGTCTACATACAAAAGAGTTCTACATTCTCGTAGCTCAAACGCTATCGACCAACATGGTCACAAATCTTAAAGCATGCATCAACTGCAGAAGACTAATCTGAATTCACCCACTTCTCCACATATACTTGATGAAGATCTTGAGCAGTTTACTTCGCCCAAAGGCAACAGGAAATGCATCATGCTCGCTACGCTTCTAAGATGCATTTGGGGGTATTGTTGGGATCGTCAAAACTCGGCATGGATTACAAGGGTCATGATTCTCCAATGGTAGAAGAAAACCTTCACACCATAATGGCAAAGATCTCCAAAGGCGTCGACGCATTCCAAGTCATTGACACGATCGTCGACACGTTCCAAGTCGTCGGACGCATTACAAAACGAGATCATATATATGACAGATGAGAAGAGTTTATCATACGAGACGCGAATCGCCCATCAGCTCACTTTGGATAAGATTACTTGCTACACAAGGAGTTATCTCTTAGAAGATATGTCTCTTAGATGAAATTTATTATTTATCTCCTAGATGATATATATTATCTATCTCCTAGATGGTATAATATATATTATCTCCTAGAAGATCTTATCTCTAGAAAGATATTGTTTCCTTATATATAAAGCTAGTTTTGTACATCTCTCTCCTATATAAAGGGGTTAGGATTCATGTAATATTCATTCATATATTCATCCTCAAGCACTCAATAATATTCAAAGCATCCACTTTTCGTCTATAATCAAGACATCAATACTTCTTTACTACCATTGTCTTCTAATTTGATTCTTATTCTCCACAAAGTTGTCCAACACCTTTGTTTCATCATTGTTCTTTGGCTACCATACTCCGCAAATAATCAAATTTAGGGGAGTTACTGAATCTTACAAAAACAAGTGGCATCCATAGTATTAGTAATGACATCACATAAAATCGTATCATGATAATAACCAATGTTAAAGGTGATGTGACATTGCCTTGTTACCACGTTATCACCATTACTTTCGGAAATCCATTGCAAGATATATGGTTGTGGATGGGACATCGTTGTTAGGCTTAGGTGGTTGACCACTTTCTCATTGATGATGTTGCAACAACTATCACAATCGATGATGACACTTAGGGAGGCAGACTAGACAAAAAAACGCATGTGGATGAGGATCTTATGTTCGTCCAAGAAGTCGCCTTCCTCGACAGTAAAGGACTCACCTGATGATGAGGCTCATAGGCGTGCCAATTTGATCATCATGAGCGCCACAAGTGTATTCATCCTCACACTCATCGTCAACGGCATTGTGGTGGGGCTCCTCTTCTCTCACGTTCTCATCATCAAAGGACACATACCCACTATTTTTTGGGTGAATAAGACCTTCTTATTATTGGGTCAATCGTGTTGCACATCTACACGACTTTGTCACTTGAAACAAATGTGGTCAAGGGCGCACTTAATGCGCTCATGCGTGAACGCAACCATGTGCGTAAGCGGCGTGGTAACGGGTGCCGATATGGCAAGGAAGGTGCTAGATCGCGACTGCGTAGAAGAATGCACACCAGTGGAAGAATTGGGTCTAGGATTAGAATTATACCCTTTATTGCTATTTGGTGTCCAAGTTGGCTTCTTCTTGCGTTGTTGTATGTTGTAAATCATCATAATTGTGTGGGTCATGGTATTGAGGTCCTCAATGTTGATGATCTCTATGATAACATGATTATATGCTACATATTGACTCATATTAACCCCCTTTTGTGCATAAAAGAGACACTTCCTTAGGCATTTTGTAGGAACTTTGCTTGCTTTGCTTGGTTCTTTTCCTTTTTGTCGTTTTTGTCTTATAGGAGCACTTTTGGGATCTATGGAAACATGATGAATCAACTTGGAATTAGGTCAAACTTGGACAAGATAAAAGGAGCATTAACTCAAAGATTTAGTGAAGAAAAATGCATTTCAAGAGGATCACAACCTATCGGTGTCGGACAACACACTCATGTGTCATCACAAGCTGAAAAATATACATCCTGTCACCACCACGATCAGCCCGTGGTGATCACCACGGCCATGTTACCCATCGAGAACACTAAAATGCATCTTATCCTCTCCTTTTTGTGGCCCATATAAATAGGGCATGTAAGGGCAACTTTTGAGACTCATGCCCCAACTTTACATCTTTCTTTAGCCTCCATTTTCTAGGGTTAACATTTACTTTGATTCTCTCCCTTTTTCTAACTCTAGATTTCTTTTCCCACTTAATTTAGTAGTTAGACTTGCTCTTTTGTGAGATTCTAGTGTCACTTTTTGGGTTGTTGAGCTCCTTTGTGGTTTAAGATTTGGAAAATGAGCAAAATTCCATCTTTTCTCTCATGGTTCAATGAAAATGCAAGGATTTGGTTGAATGTTAAGTATTTCTTACTCATTTTCTCTATTTGGTTGAATGCTAAGTATATCTTGTTCATTCTCTCTATTTCTTGTTTTGTTTATCATTGTACCCATGTTTATGATGGTTGGATTGATGTTTTATGTCATGTTCTTGCAAATCATAAGTGATTAATTTGTTATGTTAGGATTGGGATCGAGTAGCCCAATGGTGATTAATTATGTAATGATTTGGTAAAGTTTTCTCTTTGGTTGGGTGAGTTTTGGTCTACTACTCAAATCTTGCACACCAAGTATTTGTAAAAATGCCTAGCTAGTATGTTTACATGAATTAAATGTTGGATATGCATTGAAAGGTGATATTTGACATTGGAACCTCAAGATTTGAGCTAGGACTTATAGGATCACGAAAGAAGACCTATTTTCCTAGTGGTTGTGTGAATTGCCATTATGCTTAATGAATCTAATGTTGCATTAATTGCCATGAAAGTAGGAATTAAGTAGGATTAGACTAGTTTCATATACCTTGAAAAAGGATAAGAGATATATTAGGACATTTGATCATTGGAGACCATTTTTGCAACCTTAGTGATTTATTTACTTGTCATTACATGATCTCATTTGTGGTGAACCCTAATTCTAGATTTTCATCATTCAATTAACCCAAATCTATTTTTTATCGTTTTAGTTAGCTTTAGACTTTGCATTTCTTGTTAGTTTTATAAAATCAAAACCAAAAACTCCATATCTCTTGTATGATCTAGATTATTAGTTTGTGTAAAATTGGTGATCAACGAGCGCTCCCTTGGATTCGATATCTTTTATACTACTCGATAGTACCGTGCACTTACAGGCCTATCACTCTAATTGCTCACAAATATCAATGCTCAACCCATGCAAAAAATTAGTGCGCAAGGCCGACTGTGAGGGATAAACATCGGCCTTGTGGTGGAGCTCTTCGAGCTTAGAGAAAAACTCTAATGGGGTGCGTGCACCTTTGCAAGCGAGAGTGACTTGCCCATCCGCCTGTGAGATACCATCGCCACCGGCCGCCAACTGTGCATCATCGGCCTCCACCACCACCTTCCATCTCTGCCGCCGGCTGATCGGAGAAGAAGGATCAAATTCCTTTTTAAAAAAATCGCCGCCGTCGGGAAAGAAAAGAGGAAGAGAGGAAGAAGATGAAGCGGTGCGCCTCGCGTTGGCTTTTGACCTATTTTGGTACGCCATCACGAGGCATACCGGTACCCTCTAGGAGGCGTACCCCTTTAATGGGCCTTGGCCCAACAAATGATACGTCTTTTGGAGGCGTAGCATTTTTGGGTCCTTTATCTGGGGCGTACCAAATGATAGGCCTTTTTAAAAGCCCAATATTTGGAACGCCTGATGAAGGCGTACTAGTTAAAGTCCTAGTATTAGACTCCATTATGTGTTACGCCTCTACTTGACGTATCAACTTTACCCTTTTTTTCTCAGAAATACCTATTCGCACATTTTTAGAACATATCCTCATTTTAGGCGTATTGAATAGCATGTAAAAAAATAAATATATGTGTGCATATAGAATCTATCTAAAAATAGGAGAAGAGTTAAATTTAACTTGTTAATCTTCAATAATATGAGGTGATCACATTAATTTTTTTTTAACAAACTTAAGCTACATTAATCAAAAATAAACTCTTTAACTTATTGGCACTCATTAAATAAATAAATAAATAAATAAATCAAATTACATCAGTTTAAAAAAAAACTTTGAGGAACATAGCCCTATGCTGGTAAAAAACGAAAGCAACGTGGTATAGACTATAGAGTATACAATGCGGAGTTGGCGACACGGGAGTAGAATTATTATTGTACTCACATGGACGTGGGCGAAGGAAATGACCGTTGGGAGTTTAAACGAGAAGCAGGAGATCGTATTGAAATTCCACCCACGCCCCGTGCGTGTATATATAATACAGTATGTTGGTGTTGGTTCAAGTTACCGTTTTGTAATTGTTATGTAACCATCCATCCCCGATTCCCCTCTTCTCGTTGTCCGCTTTCCCCTGGCTCGCTCGCTCCCGAACCCAACTCCAGAATCCGAATCCGAATCTTGATCCCTCTCTGTCTCTTTGCGACTTCAATAGGCCAACAACAACAAGAAGCATCGTCAATCACCAGCGTCGAAGCCACCTCTCAAACCCTAGCGCCAACCAAACATGTCGATGTCGGTACACGATTTCACCAGATCCGTCGAGGACGGGGTTAAGCTCTCCAAGCGGATCTACTTCGGAAAAGACCGGTCGGTGGCGCCGCCCAATCCCTCGCTTCCCATGTCCAGGTCCCCCAAATCCTACCTCCCCACCGCCCCCATGCTCTACGCTGTTATTTCTGACCCTGCCATCGTCGATAACCCTGACATTCCCAGCTACCAGCCCCACGTCTTCGGCCGCTGCGATCCTCCCGCCCTCATCCCTCTCCAGATGAATCGCGTTGAGCTGCAGGCTGATTGCTTTCTCGACACCGCCTTCGTTAGGGTTTCTGCGTCTTGGCGGGTTCATTGTGTCATGGGGAGCAAGACCTGCGATTGTCGTCTTGTTGTTCCCATGGGCGAGCAGGTCATTTCTTAACCTCCTATGCCTTCCATCTTCCGCTCAATTTCTTCTTCTCATTGACTCAAGTCCCTGTTGGGCTAGAGCTAGTAATTGATTAAACCTATTTTTAGATACATGAAATTAGCTCCTAGTAACTGCTTATCAAGTCAATGCTGAGCGGCTTTCAAAGCATACCTTATTATACTGCAACGGTTGATCTAGAAGTGGCATTACCCTTTTGTACAGTAGCCCAAAGAGACATGGTGTTTAAGAGTCACAAGTATAAGTTAAGTAGCACACGTTTTCTAATAGCTCGTTCTAGTTAAGTGGCTTGTGATAGGTTGAAATTTAGTTAGTATCCTGTATATTTGACATGATCTGCATTTTTGGCATTCAATAAATTATTAAGGTCTTCTTGTTAGGCATCACTAATAAGGCTTATGGTAACATGGGAAACAATGGGAACCTATTTTGAGAGACTTTGAGAGCAAGTAAAGTGCATAGAAGAGACACTTGGAGGGAAAGTTGACTAATAATCTAAATGATTCTCGTTAACCCTTCATGATAAGGTTCTGTACATACATAGATTAATCAAAAAGACCAAACCAACCATGAGAATTTGATACGATGGAAAAGGATATTAAAAATTGAAATAAGTGATATCACAATATATCAGCAAATAGCAAATTAGGCATAGAGCTTCATAATGCTACAGCAATATGTTTCCTGTAAACTGTGTTGTGTTCCGTTATGTTCATGAAGCAACATGTAGTACAAGGTGTAGATAGTTAGTTGTGAAAATTCTGGTTCTTCCAGTTGATACAGCATCTCTACTAAGTGATGTATCATTTATAAAATGGGAATATGACTCTCTAAAAAGCTTGAGTATTTTTTTGGAGGGTTGAGTGAGAAGGGAAGATTAAGGACATAATCTGAGTGAAGTTTCTTCCATTTGGTTGGAGCTACAAAATATATGGTTATGATTGATGCAAATTCTTTCAAAATCATTTAAAAAATAAAGAAGTTTAAGTTGGTAAGAAAAGAATATAGCTGGAAAGCATTTGTGAAGGAAACAAGCCAAATTAGAGAGAGGAGAGAATATCTTTGTATTGGTCAGACTAGCATGCTTTCAACTAACTTGTTCACTTGCTCAACATTGCTATACTTTTGAATGTACAATTATTATGTTTCAACTCAGTTTCGGCCTAACTTCATTCTAAAGAAAGTAAATCGTATCTTTTGGCTGATTTTGCTAGTAGTTCAAGCATGGTTTACTACATAAAAGATGCCAAAGATAACAAAAGCCACAATACCCAAGATGCCAAGGCATCTTGGGTTTGTGGACCTATTGTGTTGTTTGTGTTAATTGTTAAATGTGCGTTCTTTGTCATGGTCATATTGTGGACTCCACATTAATTGTAACCTCTCACATTCTGCCTGTATTGGTGCAAATTAAAATTTCAAAACTTTTAAGGGCGGAAAACATAGCTAATATAACTATAGGTTGCATCTGTTAATATATCTGCTTATTCTAGACAATTTGTGTAATAATAGCTTGAAAAAAACAAGCTAGAAATGAATGTGCTGATATGATACTTTTAGTTGAGAAGGCAAAGCATGTTTTTCCTTTTGGTTCACTTTCCATTTGATTTAGCTCAAGCGAAGGGTAAATGTTAAATCTTCACTTTTAAGGAAACTGATTAGGGGGCGTTTGGTAAGGTGGTTTGGGGTATGAGGTATGGCCGTATGGGAGTTTTGAGTTCTCAAACCCATGCCTCAAACCCCCTTGCTATAGGGTTAGCATACGTCTCATTTTTCATGAGTTTGGGCTGTGGGAATGGGGATTGGAAAAAATGAAAGAAAAGAGAACACACAGGTTGAAGGAGGAAGTTGAAGGTTGAAGCCAAAGCTGCCAAAAATGGCAGAGATTGAAGGCTTAGGAGTACGAATCATTTTTTGGCGAGTTTGGATGACGAAGCATGAGAATGGATTGAGGGATCTGGATTTGTACAATTTCTGCTACAAGAAGAATGAAGACTGATATTGTATAGTTTCCAATTCTTGACTGGCTAGGGTTTGAGTTTCTACAAGGATTTGGGCAAATTTTAGGACGAATATGATAAAGGAATCTAGGATGGACTGGGCGCTTGTGAAGTCAGGAGGAGCATATCGACAAATCTGGGCGGGATTACGAAGAAGAAGAGATGGATCTACTGGGTTGGGAAGTTTACAGTGAGGAGAAGGACAAAAAAAACACAGTAAGGAGGAGGAAGATGATGAAAATGGCCAAATTGGTAGTTACACATAATTCTAAAAGAACCCTAATTTCATACCCAAAAACTAACCAAACACATGTTGTAAGGTTTGAAATTCAACCCCATACCCCATTACCCCTCTAACCACATTCCTCATTCCAATTTCATACTCGAACTTATACTAAACACGCCCTTAGGGAATTTCACCATTCAAAGCCCTGTATATTTGCTATAAGTATATATTAATTTTTCTATTGACCCTGGAAATAGGGGATTGCCTTGGTTGTTAGTATGTATAATTTGATTGAAGATTTCCTCTTTTGGTAGCTATCTCATTTTGTTGTTTCAAGTCTCCATCAGTATTCATCTTATCAAAAGGGTTTCTTTCCTATTTTCCTTTTTTTTTTTGTATTTTAGATGAGACTATGTGTTTACTATATATAAAAAATATACTATCCAGCTTGTAAGTGATAAAATGATCACAGAGAACAAGCGTCAAGTCCGATTAGATAGGAAGATAGATTTCCCGGTGGAAAATACATGAATGTTTTGAATACTCTGTCATTCACACTTGGTGGCATTAAGATGGATGTGTCTATATTCTCTCAAATAATAGTGTTATTTGGCTAACAGGGTTCAATTATAGGTGTTGAGGTTGATATCCCAAGAAAATCATATCGTACTCAACTAGTTTCCATGACAGAGGAGGAGAGCAAGGGTTTTGGAGCTGATGATGGAGGATACCTAAAGCCCGAATTATTTATGCTAACAATACCACATGTAAGGTTTTTTTCCTTTAGAAGTTAGTCGCAACTCGCAAGGTTAAAGGTTGAGTATATTGCCCTGCCTTTGGGAATTATAGCTGTGGCTATTTTTTTTGTTACTGGTGTACACTTTTGAGCATTTTGTAAAGTTCTCGGCTGTTCCCCTATGCTTCCTACTTCCATTACAGTTGGTCTAACACTTCTGTTTTTGCTCAATATTTACAGATAGATGGTGGGACCAATCTCTCTATCACAATCAATTGGTCACAAAAATTAGTGTACCAAGAGGGGGATTTCTCTCTTAGTATACCATTTTCATTCCCAGAGTATGTAACTCCAGCAGGTAAAAAGATACCAAAAAAGGAGAAGATACAACTTTGTGTAAATCCTGGTAATGGAGCTGAATTGCTGTGCAAGACATGTAGTCACCCTCTGATGGTAGTTCTCCTGAAATTATCAGCTCATTATTAATAGAAACACGTAATAAGCTTCACATTTGTGTTTCCAGGAACGAAGACGACAAGTAGGAAAATTGAGTTTCTTGTATGAAGCAGATGTTCTTTCATGGTCAACTGTTGACTTCACCTTCTGCTATAATGTAAGATGAGTAATTGACTCAAAATGGAAACAACACATATTCTGGAGGAAAGGATCTTGTATAAGTTTATGATGCTAACATTTTTCCATGTATATTTTGTGCTAGGTTCCAACTAGTCATTTATTTGGTAGTGTGATCTTGGAATCTCCAACTCTTGATGATGTTGATCAAAGAGAGATGTTTTCTGTTCATATACTTCCAGGAAACCAACAAAAGGTGGTTCTGTACAATTACTTCTATGATTTTGTGTATTTGTCTTTGTATTTTCTTTTCAAATTGTATCTTCGAAGATCTATTATAAATATTTTTTTAATCAGTTAAATTTTAACTTCTGGTTTATAAGTTATAACATCTTTTATTTTAACACGCACTAGAATGACATACAAATTTTATAGTAGTTGGGATTACATTGAGAGAATGTGGATTTCCTTGTATGTGTTATCATATGAAAGTTAATTTGAGTCCATATTTGCATGTGGGGATGTCAATGGGGCAGGTTCGGGGTGGGGACTACTCTCCCCGTCCCCGTGCATGTCATTGCTGGGATAATTGTATTATTTCTTCTTCAGTGTGGACTTGTTTATTTTCCATAGTTTGATTCTAGTTCTTAATCCGTGTCCTATTAAAAAACTTGCAGGTTTTTACAAGAAGCATAGTTTTTGCTGTTGATATGAGTAGAAGCATGCAAGGGAAGCTACTTGATGATGCCAAGAATGCTCTATCATCTGCTCTTTCTCATCTTCACCCAAAAGACGCATTTAACATCTTAGCTTTTAGTGAAGAGACTTTACAGTTCTCTCCTTCTTTAAAGCCTGCCACTCAGGGGACAATTGAAGATGCAATAAAATGGATGGGAACGAACTTTGTTGCAGGAGATGGTACAAACATTTTGCTTGCCCTCAATCAGGTCCTACTCCAATTTGCTAATGTAGTTGGGTGAAAGTATACATGGAATGTTTACAGTAAACTGTGCTTGTTTGGCTTGCATGATTTTTGTTTACTATCTGAGATAATAACTGAGACACAATTGCATGATTCTAAAGATGTAAAATACTAAAATTAGCATCCCCTAAATCTCATTATTTTTTGTTTGTATTAGTTTTAGTTTATCATTTAAACTGTCAATATGATATCTCACAGTACTGATATACTTCAATCTAGGTTCTATGATACTTAAAGCAAATGCCTGAGTTCTTTTGTAAAAATTTCAATTCATTATTAGTGATTAAATATATTCTCCACAATTATCAATTGTGTAAGAGGAAAAATGAGTTCTGATATTCATATATCTTCAACTAAGAAAAATGATTAGCATTTAGGAATACCTGTATTATGTTTTCTTGGAGTTTCTTGCCGTCCAACCATGATATTAATGACCTAATAATAACTCTTACATATCAAGATATCATTTTTTTAATACTTTCTTTTGTCATTAATTATTTAGTTGTAGGAAGGAGTCTGGACTGACACAGTTACTTTCTTCCTTGCAGGCATTAGATGTCTTGTCAAACATTCAGGATTCATTGCCACTCATTTTCTTGATTACTGATGGATCTGTGGAAAATGAGAGAAATATTTGTGATACACTGAAAAATCGTCTGTCCAATTGCAAATCAATTGGTCCACGTATACATACTTTTGGGATTGGTAAACAATCATCTGGTTCCTAGGGCTATTGTTGTTCACAATCCATTATCAGCTGGTCCATGAATCTCTTATCAATTGCTCTCTGTGTTGTTACAGTTTTGAGTGATGTTTGCTTCTTATATCATGCCAATATATTCCTTACTATTGACAACTGACATTTATATGTAAACTATAGGTGCTTATTGTAATCATTATTTCCTAAGAATGCTGGCAATTATCGGAAGAGGTCAATATGACGCGGCGTATGACCCAGGTAAAATTTGTTGTTAGTAGAAAACAGGTCTAATAAATGCCAGTTCCAAAGAATTATATTCATTTTGTTGATCCTTTGCTTTTTGTATCCTGTATGTGATGAAATACATGGTGTAAGTTACTCAGTGACGTGAAATATGTTAACTTCTTGTTATTGATGGTATGGTATTTTTTTCTTTTTCTAGTGGTAGACTGGTAGTTAGAGAAATCTCGATGCCCGGTAACGGTGTAAAGATATTGTTCCATGTTTTTGAAATGAGACACGAAACAATGCAAGAAAACGGGAAGAGAGCAATTTGGATTATTATTATTATTACTGTTAAAAAAATCTGTGATTCCGAGAATTGATGGAAGGTTATTTTTATTGTCATTAAATATTCTATGATTTCACTGAAGAACCAGAAAGCCAGAGAAGGTTACAGAGTGTGAATGGAAACTTTCGTTTACTCTTGTTTTGTTCATGTGGTATCTATTATCACCTCTTATATGTGCATGTACTTCATTCATATGTCAATTTGCCTTTGATCGATTTTGTAGTTGATGTTGGAACATAATTTGCAGTCTGTTTTGTCTTTTTTTTCTCTTGCCGACTCCTGTTTATGGGGCACAGCTTTTGGTGAGATTATTCCTTGTGTCACAGGCCTATGTATTCTACAAATTATTTTGGATCTGTTAGGATGATCTTCTGTATTTTTGTGTATAACAATGATGTTCTGGAGTAATCGATGTCTTTTGTACCATTGACTGTGGTAGTATGTTGTGGACAATAATCTGTATGCTGGTATTATTTTAGATTACGATGGAAAAAATTATGTACTTTTACAATGCTCTACAACAAATAGGTGATAAATGACTTATGGACTTGGCTTATTAAGATTTACAAAATATCAAACTTTTGAACTTTATTTATAATACTAATGTTTTTTGTGCAGATCTGGTTGAGTTTCGCTTTGTCAAGCTGTTCAATAGAGCAGCTTCAACTGTACTTGCAGATATAACCATCGACGGGTTGAATGAACTTCATGACCTTGAGGTATGCTCCTTATCCTGCAATATGACACTTTTCTTCCCAGCATGCCTTGCCATTGTGACCAAACAGAAGTGATGTGAAGATATTTCATGCACTATTTCCCCAATTTGTTCATTGATCTGTTGCATCTCATAAAACATCACATTCTTGTTGCCTATATTAGTTTTTTACATCATGGTGATTGAAGTGTTGCTGGTTCAGTGCTATTTGTGTTTCCAAACTTCTTAGCTCTTACCTTTTGAAATATTTTTTCCTATTGCTAAACCAAGCACGTTCTTGTGCAATATAACAGGTGTATCCAATCAGTATTCAGGATCTTTCCTCTCAATGCCCATTAATTTTCTCAGGCAGATACCGGGGAAACTTCCCTGAAGCTGTAAAAGCAGGAGGTATTGTGGCAGATAAAAAGAATTTCTCAATAGACCTTAAGGTGGACAAAGCAAAAGACATCCCTCTTAACAAGGTGAGATGGTTATTCTGTCAAGACCACCTTCTTTACCTTTCTTATAGCTTCTTCTCCATATCTTATCTAGATGCTGTCTGGTAAAAGCATATTTGTTGATGGAAAACTTACGTGCACTTTGTCTATTCTGCTACTCATCTTTGTGTTATTGTCCCACTTCTGAAGCCATCTATGGAACATCAATATATGCACATTCAAGCATAATTCTGTTCAAATACAAAACGGGTTGCAAAGGTGACAGCTATTAACTGCTTCTGCCAAAATAGAACAAATATCTCTATATTCTATATTATTTGGAGAACACTGGAAGTTATGTTTTTATTTTTATTTGCACTGTGTGTAAAGGCGTGATCAACTGTAATGGAAGTGCTGATGGTCTTTTTCTTCTCTATTAACCATTTTGCAACTCAAAATAAATCTCCAAATTGTCACTTGAAGAAGGAATTTCGTTGATCATAATTCAAGAATCCAGTATCTTTTTTTTCATTGTAGGCAAGTGAATCCACGGATTTAGTAACCTATGTGTAGCGAGTATAAATTTTCGTTGATCAAAATTTAAGAATCCAGTATCTTTATTTTGTAATAGCAGGTGGATTTTATGAATTTATCTATGTAGTGAGTAAATATTGTCACCAATCACTCTCGACATTATTTATTGTTCTTGGTCTTATTGCATCAGATACTTGCGATGCATCAGATAACTACATCTACAGCTCTCGCGTGGCTATTACAGGACAGGCAGCTGGAAGAGAAGGTACGAATGTGTGAAATTTTTAGAGCTTCATTGGATATCTCTATGCACAAGACAAATAAGGGTATCTATTGCGTGATCTTTATCTGCCTAATCCCGTAAGACTTTTGGCTCACAAATAAAATTTGTCAAGTGCCAGCCCATTTCTCGAAATCTTATGGTTGCATTTCGTGGTCAAACTTCTATCATGATGTGTGGATTTTTTTTCCGTTATCTGAAATCCCAGAGCGATGTAACTAGGTGGGAAATTCATAATTGTTTTGGCCACTGTACAGGTTGCCAAATTGAGCATGCAGACTGGCATTCTTTCCGAGTACACCCGCATGACCATTCTTGAGACGGATACCACAAAGGACCCGGCTGCAGAATCCGGACAGCAAAAGGTATTCATTTTCTTCCTACACCACTTCTTTCGCATACATGTAGAGCAGGTTGCCATTTCTCAAGACGTTGAAATTGATCTTGTACTTCCACTGACTTGTGATTAATCACATGATACGTTATCCAGAAAAACAAGTCAGCCAAACAGAAGGAACACTCTCGAGCAAGAGAGATGAGAAGCCTCGGTCTCGGTTTTGGCAACTTGAAGGCGACGGCAGATAACCTTCCTCCAGGATTCGAAGAGGCTAAGCCTCCAGAAGCAGCTGAGATATTTATCAAGGGCACCTCCAACTGCTGCGCCAAACTCTTTGGGTGCTGCTGCTGCATGTGCTGCATCGAGTGCTGCAACAAAGTCAACAATCAATGCGCAATTGCTCTCGCACAGTTATGCACTGCGTTTGCTTGCTTCGGATGCCTCGAGTGCTGTGCAGAAGTTTGCTGTTCCGGAGGAGACTAGATCAACAACCGAGCCTCTTATATGCACAATTATGCTTATTTGGTATCTTGATTACCTCAAATGGTTGAATCTTTTATTGTTCATAGGCTCAATGGTGTACAGAAGATCGACTATTATTTGTCCAGGGTATATGTATATTATTACAAGGGAATTGTGAGGCTTGTGCTGATTCATGTAAAATTGGGTTGTGATTTTTTTACAAGGGTTCTACGTGAGAATTAACCTATATCATCCGAAAGGATGAGAACTTGAATTATGGCTTGCTATAAGATCAGCCACAAAGTTAAGAAGTTGAATTATGGCAAACATTTGCTACAAGATCGGCCACAAAGTTAATTTTGCGAAATATACGATGAATTTGGATGGTCATAGAATATTGTAATGAAAAATAGATATTAAATAAAATGATATGGACAATCTCAGATTCCTTTAAAATATTTCTTTAAGAACATTTACAATTGTAAGGGTGTTGCTTTCCAGTTCAACATTATTAAATTTTATAAGTGCATTACGCACGACAAGTGCTAATGGCAGTTGATTTCCTATCATTTTTTTAGCATCCAAAACCAAATCCATTAATGCGAAAAGTCAGATAACAAGATGGAGTGTTGGAAATAAACAAAGTAAAGGTCACTTGGGCAACAGTGTTGGACAACCGCCTGTTATGTGACCAAATGCATCGTTCTAAGGCAGCCGATCTGGATAAAATTCGGGAAATCAAAGCCCCACGCCAATGGCGAGGTTGGCAGAGTTTAGAGATTAGGGATAGCCCCTGATCCAACCCGACATGGTAGAGTGTTTCGGCAAGCCCTCCAGACCAGCGATTTAACCCGCGGAACAATCTTAATTTTCCAAAGTTTCTGCCGAAGGGCGCGTAGTAGACGATCCATGATCAGCGGTAACAGATAACTCCCACTGAAGGATGTGGTGGTAAGCTCATCGGACGGTGAAAATGTCGTTCTTTGAGAAGAACCAATAATACTCATCAGCACATGATGGGTCAAAGATCCGCATGGAAGAAAGATGGAACGGGTCAAATTCCACCCTCCCAAAGACCAATCGATCAAGTCTAAGACTCGAAGATCATGGGGATGATGACATCGAGGAGAGACTACTCGGAATTCATTCGGACGTGGGATCCATTGATAGAAGCACCATTGCCAACACTTCACAAGAGCCCCTGCTGAAGGACATCACAACCCAAAACAAGGCTACGCCAAGCATATATAGCTCGGGTTATGACCCAAAGAAGCCTCCAAAAAACCAAATCTCGGAAAATACTTGGCTTTAAGAAGGCGGTCCTGAAGCAAGCGCCATCCCTAACGAGCAACCAATGCAGCATTCAAATTTTTCATATCCCGAAATCCAAGCCCACCAAGTCGTTTCGACAAACATAGCCTCTTCCATCATAACCAGTGAACTCCCCCTTGATCAGAACCACTGCCCCACCAAAACCCACTCATAAGCTGCTCGATCTCTATGCATAAAGTCGTCGGAAAGCAAAACAAGTCATGGCATAAGTTGGAATGGCTTGAGCACGCCCTATCATTATTAGTATTGGACTATTGGGTCTGCCTTATCATTTCGAATGATAAATCCAATTGATGAATCTCCATTAAATTTGGTACATTCATCCACGTTTATTTTTGGGGTTAATTATCGGAAACCACCCTTACAATAGGCCATATTGTCATAAACCACCCGAATAACGACTATTTATCGTAAACCATCCGTATATCCATCTCCGTCCAACACGTACCACCCTATCCCACTCTCCGTCCATTAGATCGTTAACTTGCTTTACGCGGGTGGTTTCTATGTATTTAGCCCAAAACCACCTAGATCTATGTATTTAGGGCTTTTGCGAAGTTGCTCAAACTGAGTGGAAGGCTGAGTTCGTGAGAGATTGGGGGCTTGAAGAAGGCTGATTCGAGGGCCATCGAAGAACACAGAAGTTGAAGACAAAGTGGAAGGATTTGGCTTTCTGAGAGGAATTCGACATTGAAGAAGGCGAATCCGAGTGAAGGTTAGTAGTATTCGTTCCCTAATTCGAATTTTCGATTGAATTTAACTGAGCTAGGGGTTTGGGGGATTGAAGGTTAATCTTTTCAGCTAATTGATTTAGGGCTTTATAGTGCGATTAATTTAGGGATTTTTGGGGAGCTTTTTCTTCTGATTTTGAAGTGGGCTTTTTAGGTAGTATGGAATAGCTTTGGATCCCATGATTTTGCTTTGTCTGTTACAGAACTGGCTTTGTATGAAAAAAGCTATATTATCTCCTCTTCACGTGTATGGAATAGTTTACTAGAAAGATTCTCTGCATTGTTATATGTGGTATTCCTACATATTAAAAGTTGGAAAATGAAGTGGGGACATTAAGTTAGTTTTTGGGGGAAATGAAGTGGGGGCATTCAATTATATGTTGTAGTTGGGACCCAAATCAATGCATCTCTAACCATTGAATTATGGCAGATATGGACATCAAATTTAGGGTTATGTATGGTGGTGCATTTTACAAATAAAAAAAGAATGAAGTCTGCTACAGAAAAGGAAAGGTGTATTCCTATGCTAATGTTGATCCAGATCTTTTGTCCAAAGTAGTCATGGAAAGTATGTTTATGGAAGATGTTGGGTTGGTAAATATTAGGGAGATCTGGTTCTTAGAGCCTGGAAAAAAAATTGACAATGGACTTAGGTTACTTGATAATGATAGGACTGTAATGGAGTGTGTTGATGCAATTGGGAAAGATCAGATTATGCACTTGTATGTGGTCCAAGGTGAAGAGGTTAGTCCATCTGACTTGAAAAGCCCAAGTACACAGCCCATGTCTTTGTCTGTTGTTACATACAACCCACCTCCTAGTGATGCTCAGACCACACAAAACTCCAACACACCTCAACCAAGTGAGAGAGAAACCCTACAAACTCCTTCCCTTGAGACTAGCCACCACACTCCCTTAGTAGAATTACATACCCTTTCAGATGGAGATTGTGATTCTGTGGGAGATGCAGATTTAGAACCAGATGACTTTGTTGAGCAATATCCATCAGGTGAAGGTCAATTTGATTCAGACACTGATTCAGACGAATGAGATGTGCTAGGGAGGGAGAGTTCTTCATCAGGTAGTGATTTTGGATTTGTTGAGAGTGAAGATGAAGATGATGACTTGTTTGAGCAAATTGTTGATCCAAGTGTGTCTGATGTAAGAGATGGATTAAGAGATGGTAGCTTAAAGCTAGGGTGTGGTGATGCAGAGGTGGTGGATTCTGTGGATAATTCTGATGAATTAAAAAGCCTTAGTGATTCTGATGGTGCTCCAAGGAAAAGGTATCCCCATTTCAATGCTCTTACAGATTTCAGGAAAAAAAATTGAGTTCAAGGATGGAATGATTTTTGGATCAAATGACATTTTCAGAAAAACATTAAGGCAATACTCTATAGAAAATGGTGGGGACTACTATTACCTTCACAATGACAAGACTAAAATATCTGCATACTGTAAGAATAAGTGTGAGTGCAATATGAAACATGCTAGGAAGAAGTGTGTGTGCAAGAAAATTCAGTGTGGTTTTAGGGCTTGTGCTAGGAAGATGGACCCTGCTGGTAGTTTTCAATTGAAGTCATGGAAAGGGAAGCATGATTGTGGATGGCAGCATAAGAACACAAAGCTCACATCCCAGTGGCTAGCTGAGAGGTACATTGAGCATTACAGAGATGACCCTGATTAGAAGCTCACAACTTTCATGAATTCTGTTAGAAGGGACCATAATGTCTACATGTCTTACAATCAAGCATGGAAATCAAGGTTAAGGGCAATGATCATGACTCAAGGTGATGCTAGGGCTCAGTATGGAAGAGTTTGGGATTATGCAGCAACTTTGAAGAAGTGGAATCCAGGCTCATCAATGTTTGTGAAAGTTGATACTCAAGATCCAGATAAACCTGTGTTTGAGAGACTATATGTGTGCTTGGAAGCTTGTAAGCAGGGCTTTCTACAAGGTTGTGGACCAATCATAGGGATTGATGGATGTCATCTTAAGGGTGCATACACTGGACAAGTGTTTGTTGCAGTGGGAAAGGATGGGAATGACAACCTATTTCCCATAGCTTATGATGTAGTTGAAGCGGAGAGGAAAGACACATGGCAATGGTTCCTGGAGCTCTTGCTAAGGGATGTTGGAGCATGCAATCCAACATTCATATCCGATAGACAAAAGGTAAAAATTCCTTGAATTTAAATTTGATTCAGTGTTGAATAATTGACTAATACATGACTATTTTGACTACAGGGTTTAATGGAAGCACTGCATGATCTAGTCCCAATGGCAGAGAAGAGAGTTTGTGTGAGGCATTTGTATCAGAATGTGAGGTCCCAATGGGCAGGCAAGGCAATCAAGGATGCAATATGGGCAGCTGCTAGGGCATGTACTGAGGCAGATTTCATTGGGCCTATGGATGAGATCAAATCACTGAATCTGGATGCATATGAGTACTTGGTGAAGTCAGATCCTAAAACTTGGTCTAGGCATGGGTTCAAGCATTACATAAAATCTGACATGCTGTTTAACAACATCTGTGAGTCATTTAATTCCTACATACTGCCTGCTAGAGAGAAGCCAGTGTTGAGCATGTTTGAGTGGATTAGGAGAGCTTTGATGAAGAGGTTTGTCACCAAGAAACAAGGTATGCTCAACTATGTGGGATTGTTCACACCTAAGGCAAATAAGCTTATAGAGTTAGCCAAACAGGAAGGCTCAAGGAACTGTATTGCATTTTGGGGTGGAGGAGAGAGCTTTGAGGTTGACCACTTTGGAAAGACTTATGTTGTTAACTTGGAGACAAAGAGCTGTGGCTGTAATAAGTGGGATCTCACTGGCATCCCATGTCCTCATGCCATGTGTTGTATAATGAAGGACAGGCGCCCATTAGAAGAGTTTGTTGATCCAGTCTACACTAAGGAGAGATATCTTCTTGCTTATAGCCATATCATCCATGCCATGCCAGGTGAATCTCAATGGGAGAAGACTGACTACACTCATACAGAACCACCTAAGTTTATAGTACAACCTGGTAGGCCCAAGAAAAACAGAAGAAGGGAAGCAGGGGAACAGCAGCCACTAAAGAAAATCAGGATTGGAGGTCCTAGAAATTGCTCAAACTGTGGACAACAAGGACACTACAAGAATAAGTGCAAGAATGCCAAAAAAGGTCCTTCACCACCAACAATATCCACGAACACTGGAGGAAGACCTAAGAATCCAAATAGGTTGATAATTGGCTCCCAAAAAAGGAAGTACAACAAAAAGGTAAGTTCACCCTACTTGACTATCATCCTTACTATTTCACATTACTAAATTTTTTTTCACTTGAAAAGGTCCATGCAGATAGCTCACAAGCTGGTGGTAGTCAAGTAGGAGGGTCAGCAGGTGGCTCACAAGGAGGCTCAGCAGGTGGCTCACAAGGAGGAAGCACTATGGCATTCACTCCTAGAGCATGCAGCCAGTCAAATGCAACCAAGCCATATCTGTCTGCCAGAGCTCCAAAGAAGAAAGTTATTACCTCATTGAATCAACTCAAGCAGGCAGTCAGGCGTTCACCAAGGAAGCTTTCTAAGGATGGAAGTTCAGTTGCTCCTTAAGAAGAAAGTTATTACCTTATTGTTATATGTGGTTTTCCTTTTGCCTTTGTATTGTTGTTTTATGACAGTGTTGGTATGTGGTGTTTTGGTTTGGTGTTTGCTGGATGGCTAAACTATGCAACTTCTTAGACAATGTTGACTTGCTGCAGTGTTGTAATTATGCTCAACTGTGTGCACATGGATGCTTAAGCCTGTATGGCTCTTTTGTATGAATGAAACCAATGTTTTAGATCTCTTGTTTATGTCAATATGTGTTGCATTTCATAAATTATCAAGCTTAGCATTTCTATAGTTCAGTAAACCTGCATCACAACTTATGACAGCTTGTCTTCATCACATTCATCACAACAGTTGTCATAAATCCTGTCAAGCTGTCTTAAATCCAACTGAAAGACACAAGACAATCATCACATTGTCATAAATCCTATACAATCTCTATTACAACAATTTAGATCAACAACATCAGAAGTACAACATTCACAAAAAACAAACACATCACACAAACAACTATTAGGCTACATTTATGTGGCTGCTTCTGTTTGTCCATCAATGCTTGACACTTCACTTTCAAGGCTTCATTCTCAATCTGGTATAGTGTAACAGATTCTTGCAGCTTCTCATTCTCAAGTTCCACCCTCTTCTTATCTTTCAATAGCTTCCTAATCACATATATATCTCTTGCACTGTATTCATCATCCCTCCACCTAAAGAAGTTGCATTTGCTCTTTGTGGCATACATTGGACACCCCCAAAATCTCCTCCCATAATTAAATTCTATTTGTGCAGTTCACTAGTGGAAAAAACACTTGTTGAGGCGCCCTTTTAGAGGCGGGCCTATAACAAAACGCCTCAACAACGTCCTACGCAATCAGTTTTTCAGGTTTTTAAGGCGGATAATTATTTTATACGCCTCAAAAAATTCTATTGAGGCGGGCAAAAATTTATACGCCTCAAAAAATTTCCGAAAAATTAATACCGCTAAAGTATTAGAGGCGGGCCAATGTTAGACCCGCCTCTAATTGTACGTAATTGAGGTGGGCGAAAATGCCCGCCTCTATTAAGTTTTATTGAGGCGGGCCTCCATATGCCCGCCTCAACAAATGTGTTTTTCTTTCTCTCTCGCTCTTTTATTTTCTTTCTCTCTCCCTCTTTTATTTTCTTTCATCCCGATACCTCTCAGTAGCCCTAGCCTCGCCTCGCCCCTCTCGAACTCGCTCGCCCCTCTCCAACTCCGGCTCGTCACGGCTTCTCCGTCGTGTCGCGGCTTCTCCGGCTCGTCGCGGGTCTCCGGTGGTCTCTCTGGCTCTTCTCGCTTCTCCTCGGCCTCAATCCGGTGGTCTCAATCCGGCGATTCTCACTTCCGATAAGCACTTCGCCCCTTTGATCAATTGCTTTAGATTTGTGTAAGTGTTACTTTAGAATCCTTGTGCAATTGTTGCTTTAGATCTACAACAACGTCTTATTTGATTTAGATTTGTGCAATTCGAATTTTAAGTATATTTTTTTACTTTTGACCTCAGTCCTGTTTCGTCGACAGCCTCGTTTTCGGTGTTAAGAAACAGAAAGACCCGCCTCCTTCCATTGGAGATGCTATTGATCGAGTAATTCTCCATCTCTTGATTTTGTTCTTAACATCCTTAATGTGTAAATGCTTTGAATTGGTTGATTGATTTCTTGGATGAGATCCGTGTTTTATTCTAGTAACCTAAATTAGGGTTTCGAGAATTTGGGAAGGTGGTATTTTGGCTAGGTTTTGGGATTTTAATGAACGGCTGCTTTTGATTAGGGTTTAGAAATTTTGGGGCTGAAAATTGGTCAGAAGTTGTTATAAGTAGATTTAGTTAGATAGCTATTGAACAAAAGTATATGCTTTTTGCATTACTGCACATATGATCGTTTCTACTATCTTTCTACAATTTAAAATTGGGGTTTTTTCTATATCAGATTAGTAAACGAGGGGAAAATGTGGATGAGAAGATAAAAAGGCTTGACTCTGAACTTGCGCGATACAAAGAACAGATCAAGAAAACACGACCTGGTCCTGCTCAAGATGTTGTGAAGGCACGAGCTATGAGAGTCCTCAAGCAAAAACGAATGTAAGATTCATTTTCCAACATGATTTCCCATGTTGTTGCCTTTGAATTTATGCCGATATAGAGCTTTCATAATCCAGTAGAATCCCTAGAAAATAGAACTGCATGGTTCTTATAAAATTTTGTCATTTTATTTGCTAGTTGAATTGCTCTCTTTTCTATGACCTTCCCCTGTCTGATATTGATGGCTTATTAAAACGGGTTATATGATCACTTATTAAAATGGGTTCAAGAATTGCAAAACCAAGGTAATTATGTATTATATGATCAATCCGAATAAAATGTGCTCCTAAATGGGGCTTTGCCACCTGTTATAAGAAAGACATATCTCACTTAATAGTGCCACAAGTGTCTTGTATGCTAATATTATTTCCATATTACTGCATATAGTTCGATCGGCACTTCTTTAGCAGTTATGGCACTTGTGGGGTGGTTAACGTGAGCTGACTTTCTCCTCCTCGTTGATTGTGCTGATATAATATCGATCGCTTACCAAGAATCTTATTGAAAATAGCTTACATGAATCATCATTTCTAATGTTAACATTATAATGTTTCTGCTATTCTATTAGATGTTGCCTGGGTTTGTTCATTGGAAATCCATCAGAATTGTTCTTTGCAATTTATTTTTCTCATCTGGTTCAAATATAATGTTCAAAATAAATAAATATGAGAAAATGATATATGAAATTCCAAGATAAAATTGTGGTTGGATTTGGAATTGTTTGTCATGATTTGGTTAGTAAGCAAATGGTTCGAACTTCTTATGTAAAGGTGATATATAAGTTGGGAACACATCAGTTCAATAATGAGAGATTATTGTAGTTAGGCTATAAGAAAATATCAATAGTTCAATTTCTGCCTTTATTTTAATTTCTTTTGACTCATTCAGTGTTATAATGCATTTTCCAGATTATTATAGCAATGCGGACATTGTATCAAAAGTGCAAGTTGGTACATGGAGATCTCAGCAAGTACAACATATTGTACTATGAGGTATTAGCTAGTTGATGCCCCTTTTGTTGGGATTCAAAACTAGTCTTTTTCAGAAGTTAACCTTCAGATCCGGGAAAAAAGGAAGAAAATATAGCCAATGCCTATTTTTGGGTACTATATGTAGAACAAGACTTTTAGCGGTATTAGACTGAAATTCAATTATTTTTGGGCAGGGTCACTTGCACGTCATTGATGTTTCTCAGGCTGTTGATCTTGACCATCCACATGCTCTTGACTTCTTGCGTGAAGACTGTGTTCATGTTTCTGTAAGTCATATTAGCTAGATATCTTCACATGTTTGTACTGATGATCCCATAAGGAAAATTCTGACCTCGAACTATCAATTTGCAGGATTTCTTTAAAATATGAAACAGATTTGCATTTACCTCTTATTTTCCTTTTCTTTATCTTGATAAAACAGGGCTGATAATTCTATAAAAAACCATTGGAACAGTTCAGATGAATGTATCTTATTTGAGCCGATTGTTTATCCATTTGAGCTGGTTGATACGATCTTGTTTGCACTGAAGCAAATGTCGACATTGTGTATCCATTTGAGCTAATTTTTTAAAAAAAAAAAACAAATGGGACCCCGGTATTACAAAAAACCGGGGTCCCGAATTTTAATTTTTTTTTAAAAAAAAAAGAGACTTGTTGAGGCGGGCCTCCATAGGCCCGCCTCAACAAGTGGCTTTTAGAGGCGGGCCTCCATAGGCCCGCCTCTAAAAAATCGGGATCCCGATTTTTTTTATTTTAAAAAAGACTTGTTGAGGCGGGCCTCAATAGGCCCGCCTCAACAAGTGGCTTTTAGAGGCGGGCATCCATAGACCCGCCTCTAAAAGTGCCTCACTTTGGCGCCGAAGTGAGGGACTTGTTGAGGCGGGCATAGAATGCCCGCCTCAATAAGTACCTTTTAGAGGCGTAAAATGCCCGCCTCAAAAAGTGTCCCACTTGTTGCAGCCCCCTCACTTGCTGCGTACGGTATCCGCCTCAATAAGTGTCAAAACGCCCGCCTCTAAAAGGGTTTTTTCTACTAGTGGTTGACTCTTTAACCAAGTGACCACAATAACAGACCATTTGTTGTGAGTTAGACATAGTTGAGGAGGAAGAGCTTGAATTTGACATATTCACCTACAATTCAAGTACTAATTAAATCGAAGAAAAATCATGGGATCCAATAACACTAACCTTAGCTCAGTAAAATACAATCGAAAATTTGACCCTAGCTCAGTAAAATACAATCGAAAATTCGAATTAGGGATCGAATAACACTAACCTTCACTCGGATTCGCCTTCTTCAATGTCGAATTCCTCTCAGAAAGCCAAATCCTTCCACTTTGTCTTCAACTTCGCAAAAGCCCTAAAATGATTTGACGATTCTGTGTTCTTCGATGGTCCTCGAATTCGCCTTCTTCAAGACCCCATTCTCTCACGAACTCGTCTTCTTCCGTGTCGTTTAACCTTCTCGACTTCAATCTATCACGAACTCGCCCAACCTCCCAGAGATTTTGTGTTCTTCGATGTTCTAAGGGTTTGATTTGGGAGGGAATTCTGAAGGTTTAATAAATAAAAGAGGTAAAGATCCGGGTGGTTTTGGGCTAAATACATAGACATATACATGAAGAAACCACCCGCGTAAAGCAAGTTAACGATCTAATGGACGGAGAGTGGGGTAGGGTGGTACATGTTGGACGGAGATGGATATACGGGTGGTTTACGGTAAATAGTCATTATTCGGGTGGTTTCTGGCAATATGGCATATTGTAAGGGTGGTTTCCGGTAATTAACCCTTATTTTTATTACCTTATCCCTTGCTTTTTCCACCTAATATTTTTCCTTTTTTGTTTGGTTATAGTTTCTTCTTTGTCATTTTGGTATGTGCAATCATCATTCCATTCCTTTGTTTTATTCCACCCCGAAGTTATATTTTGTGTAAATTTGGTCAGGTTCTTAATTACTGTTGTTATTTGATTAGTTTGTGAAAAAGTTTTTGATTTTGATGATACCATATACTCCACCAAATGATTGATAATTCTCCAAATTGTGCACTTGTTAATTTATGTCTAATGTCATCCAAATGTCTTATATTTTTTCTATTATTTGAGTCAACTTGCATGAGATAGGTCTTCGTGTAACTATTTATATTCTTAATTACCTACAATGTGTGATGGCATTTTTGAAGAAGATTTATGTATCTTCAATTTTTATGTTGCAAGAGATACAACTAGAGAGAACTGTTATACCTTTTCTGTGTAGTCTTATCTTCGTTGGCAATCCATTTTTAACTATTTTCCACAATAAGTTCTTTACTTTTAGATATGTGTCCAATTTTCAAATCCATGATGAGTCATAAGAAGTGTAATTTGTATTCTTATGAAGTAGTTGAATTGTTGATTTAGTAGAAAACCAATAATTTTGCTTGTTTCCCAATATAGACGGTCCGTAATTTGATTAATTGGGATAGGGGTATCAACAATAATGATACTATGTCATTTGTTAGTATTTGGTTGAGTTCCGATTTGTTCTATTTCTTATTTTCATCAATATTTTTTTCTACACAAATGTTAGGATCGATTCCTGATGGAACATTCAATATGTCTGATGTGATCACCCCAATGATCAATCAAGAACAAGAAGGCATAGGCCAAGTAAGACCAAGACCAAGCCAATCACCGGTGCCCACGCCACAAGCCACTCTTCATCGCAACTCACCAAGCCAATCACCTCCAAATGACTTCACTTCTCTTCCACAATCTTCTAACGACCAAATAAGCCTAGGGAAGTCAAGAGTGACATGGGAAAATGCAGTTGCACCGACACCTCCACTCATTAGAAGCCAGACGCGCGCCCTCTCAAGGGTTCCTCTAAGTGTGCACGACGTTGACCACCCTCCAGGCACAATCACTCGAGCCAAAGCTCTTCAACCGGCCTTAGACCTTCAAAGAAACCTTAGGAGATCAGGTGTGCTGAGACAAATTTCATTTCACATGGTGGTTCTTCTCCAGCAAGTGTCCAGCACCGTCGACGTCGCACCAAAATGACACCGCTGCACTCTCCATGGGCGTGTTTCAAATTCACTCATGCGTTTGCCCTTAAACTTTGTGCAGACATGTGTCACTTCATCCTTTAATTCTCCTCAAAATTTCATCCCGAACCAAAGTTAGAATCGTAGTCTTCAAGTCGGACAAGTGAAGAGTTGTTGTTGTCTTCACTAAGCTAGATCAAGAGTTGCAACTCTTGTCATTTTCAGGCCTTTATAAGCCGGCCTTGCAGGCCTTAGTTTCCTATCTTGTTAGCATCAAAAACCATCCAGGGAAGTAACACTTGTTTCCTTTTACTCTTAAAAAATACTTTACTTACTTCTCAAGAGTTGAGTGATCTACCCCCTCTTATCTCTTCCTTGTTGCAAGAATTTGACGATCTCTTTCAAGAAGAGATTCCAAGTGGCCTCCCACCAATTCGAGGCATTCAACATCAGAAAGACTTCATCCCAGGAGCGTCCTTGCCTAACCGAGCTGCCTATAGAACCAATCCATCTGAGACCAAGGAGCTTCAAAGGAAAGTGCAAGAATTGATGGAGAAGGGCTATGCTAGAGAGAGTTTGAGCCCGTGTACGGTCCCGATCCTTGTGTCCAAGAAAGATGGATTTTGGTGCATGTGTGTGGACTGCCGAGCCCTAAACAACATCACCATCAAGTATAGGCATCCCACCCCACGCGTAGATGATATGCTTGATGAACTACATGCCTCCCAAGTGTTTTCAAAGGTTGACTTGAAATATGGATATTACCAAATCCGCATGAAAGAATGAGATGAGTGGAAGACAACCTTCACCACGGACCACCGTTGAGCCCACACCGGTAGAAAACACCGGAATACAAAAGGGCTCCACCAGTCACATATACCAACAACATATATAATTAAGATCACCAAACCCTTACAAAAACACCTCATTATTGATATATTCCCACCTAAAACACTTCCAATAACAAGACTAAAATTACACATTCTCAAGGATCTGGGTCCACTCTTTTATATAGTTGTAATCTACCCTAATACAATATAAAGGAGAGACCATGTTTGTTTTAAGAATTACGCCACTTGGCGTTTTCTGTGTTTGACATATGTCCTTTAAATTTGAAAAAAAAACTGAAAATAAAATCTCAAAAATTGTACAACTGCTTCTCCTATGTTGCCCCCAAACGTGCTTCTTCGTCTCCCCTAATTTCCCTCGAACTTCTTCTTTCCATAAATTTTCCCCAACTGCTACACAAATGCTTTTCCAATTTGGTCTCTATCATCTTATCATTCAATCACAAATGTTTTTTTTTTCAATTTGGTCTCTAACTGCTTCTTCTCCCTCACAAACTCACGTCCCACCACTCTCCTCACAAATACTCCTTATACACTTATACCAGATATCCCCAATCTTATCGCTCATAAAATATACAGGAAATCCGCAAGTTTATTCATATTGTTCTCTTTTCTTGTGTTTTTTGTTCTTCATCCCATTTTTATCCTCAATTCTTTTCCTGGACTTCGCCGGATTGCAAAAGAGGAATTTAAAAAAAGCCAATTCTTCTCTCTCATTGTAATACATGTCTCTCCCGTTGGTCGTTTCGAACACTTGGAACCGAAGAGAGTTGATTCATGTTGTGCAGGCCCGACGAGATGTTCCACGGTCGATAGCAAATGGAGAAAATTCGGCAAAAATATGAAATCGGGAGCCTTTTAACTTCGTACTTGATCCAAATTGAAGTTTTTCAACCATTGTTGTCTGCGATTCACTGATCAACTAAATTGATCACAGGTAAGCACACTATTTTGTATATTCAAGATGTTAGTTGTTAGATTGAACAAAATTGCATTATTTGGGCATATCAAAAGTAGTCCACCACGTGTTTGACGATTGATCTTTTGTATATACTGAATTTTCCCATTTACAGCTATGGGCTGCTTTTATATACTGAATTTTCCTTATAGCTTGATGATCTTTTTGAAGTATGATTGACCTTTTGCTATTGCTAATGAACTCTCAGAAAAAATGGGAACTGTATATACTGCTCCAGGAGGAGGGTCTCTGCCTCACCCTACCAGTACACGGTTTCTGCCTTATGAAGAGCTGAAGCAAGCGACAAACAATTTTGTGTTAGGCTCAAGGCCCATTAGTCCAGTCCAAAGTCTCCTCTGATTTGCTAGGCATATATAAAGCAAATTAAGAGGAGAAATGCATGTGAGTGAGTTGTAAATTTGCCCTAGAAAGTGGCAGCCCCCATTTGAGATTCAAAAGGAGCACAAAAGTGAGGAGAGAGATTGGAGAAGAGAGAAGAGAGAAGAGAAATTGGTGGAGAAAGTGAAGGTTTTTCCTTGTCTACACCTCGGATCGTTCGTCTCTTGTCCTAGGAAGCCGACAACGGATGTTTGTCGGTAGGTATTCCTCTTTGGTTGGATCTAATCCCTAGTTACAAGTGTTTGTTGTTAGATTGGAGATTTGCTTGAGTTGATTCTCCATATCTTGTTATCTCCTGTGTGAGATTGGTATCTGTATGAACACTTGTACTCTGTTTTGATGATTAGTGGATTTCGTGCTCTGGCGGGCGACAGTGGGTTTTTTACCTCTCCTTAGGAGGGTTTTTCCCACTTAAATCTTGTGTTATTTTGTGCATTATTTCTGTTGTGGTTGTGTTGCTTGATCGTGGTTTGATTTCTGCAATCTGGTTGAATTTGGTTTGGTTGCTGGAAAGAGACCTAGGTTCTGCAGGTTCATTGTTTTTGAGCTTCCGCTGATTTGTTAGCAGGACCGAATAGTGATCGATCCCCAACAAGTGGTATCAGAGCCAGAGAGAGCTCAGTTTGAGTTTGGGTCGAGATATGGCGACTAAGACAGAGGAGTTTGCGGGTACGATGATTAAGCTGACGTCTTCGAATTACTCGATTTGGAAGTCAAAGATGGAAGATATTCTGTACTGCAAAGATCTGTATGATCCAATTCAGTTAGGGTCGGACATACCAGATGAGATTAAAGAGGGCAACTGGGTAAAGTTGCACAGAAAGGCAGTTGGAACCATGAGGCAGTGGGTAGACAACAATGTCTATCATCATATCAGCAGTGAGACAGATGCACAGGTTTTGTGGAAGAAGCTGGAATCCATGTATGAGAGAAAGTCAGCGCAGAGCAAGGCCTTTGTAATCAGAAAGATCGTGAATCTGAAATACAAAGATGGAAAGTCTATTGCCGAGCACCTGAGTGAGTTTCAGGAGCTAGTGAATCAGCTGAACAGAATGAAGTTGGTCCTAGATGATGAGCTGCAAGCTTTGTTGCTTTTGAGTTCTTTGCCGGATACTTGGGAGACTCTGGTTGTGTCCATCAACAACTCTGCACCGAGTGGCGTTGTGTCCTTGAGTACCGTGATTAATAGTCTCTACAATGAGGAGACTAGGAGAAAAGATATGGGCACTAACACTTCGCAGACTCTGGCGACGACTTCAGAGAATAAGTCCAGAGCGAGAAGCAGAGAAAGAAAGGGACGTGGGAAATCCAGAGGGAAGTCACAGAATAGAGGGACATCTCAGAGTAAAGGAAAGATGGTCTGCTTTCATTGTGGCAAAGAGGGACATATGAAGAGGAATTGTTATGCCTTGAAGAAGAGCATGAGTGAAGAGAAGAATCAGAAAGAAGACGACAAGAACACCACTGCAGCTGTATACAGTGATGAAGAAGGTCTTGTTGTTCTTTCATGTGTTGATGATCACAGTGATGAGTCAGATTCTCATGTAGAATGGATAGTGGACTCAGATGTATCCTATCATGCTACACCGAGAAAGGAGATATTCACCAGCTATAGAGCAGGAGACTTTGGCAAGGTGAAGATGGGGAACACCAGCTACGCGGAGATTGTTGGTATGGGTGACATTTGTGTTCATACAAATGTGGATTGCACGTTGACTCTGAAGAATGTGCGACATGTACCCGATCTGCGTATGAATTTGATTTCTCTTCATGCTTTGGACCTAGAGGGTTATCACAGTTATATTGGTGATAAGAGATGGAAGCTGACTAAAGGCTCGATGGTGATTGCTAGAGGGAGTCTGAGCTACACGTTGTACAAGACTCAGATGAAGGTCTTGAGAGATGACCTGAATGCAGTTGAAGATGATGCATCACCAAATTTATGGCACAGACGGCTGGCTCACATGAGTGAGAAATGACTGCAGATTTTGGCGAAGAAGTCTCTCATTCCTTCCGCCAAAGGTACTCCTCTGAGCCCTTGTAATTATTGTTTGTTTGGTAAACAAACTAGAGTGTCATTTAGCAAATGTTCTGAAAGAAAAAAGAATTTGCTTGAACTGGTGTATTCTGATGTGTGTGGTCCCATTGATGTACTCACACCTGGTGGTCGTAGATATTTCCTGACCTTTATTGATGATGCTTCACGTAAGGTTTGGGTGTTTGTTTTGAAAACAAAAGACCAAGTCCTTGATTGTTTTAAGCAATTTCATGCCATGGTGGAGAGAGAGAAGGATCGTTCTCTGAAATGCATTCGCAGTGATAATGGAGGCGAGTACACTTCCCATGAGTTTCAGAAATATTGCCAAGAGCATGGCATATGACATGAGAAGACAACTCCGGGCACTCCACAACACAATGGCGTTGCAGAAAGGACAAACATGACCATCATGGAGAAGGTCAGATGTATGCTGAAGATGGTGAATCTTCCTAAGCCATTTTGGGGTGAAGCTGTGATGACTGTTTGCTATCTGATGAATAGATCCCCATCAGTTGCTTTGGATTTTGACATTCCTGAGAGAGTTTGGTCTAGAAGAGACATTTCATACTCTCATTTGCGGGTCTTTGGCTGTAAGGCATTTGTGCATGTGCCTAAAGAGCAGAGACAAAAGCTGGACGACAGAGCAATTCCATGCATTTTCTTAGGCTATGGAGATACTGATTTTGGATACAAGTTGTGGGATCCAGAAAGAAAGAAGGTGATAAGGTCCAGGGATGTGATCTTTCACGAAGACAAGTTGTTGTCAGATTCTGAGACACCAGAGGAAGTTGATGAGCTTCCAGTTTACTTGCCCTCTCATTCAGAAGGGAATGACACAAGTGACGAGTCTTCCTTAGAGAATGGCACAGATGAGATTCCTACGTCAGACGATGTCTTGCCAGATGTTGAAACTGGTGAGGGTTCTGAGCAGGGGGAGCCAGAAGAGAGTGAAGAAGCTAATGAGCTCAGAAGGTCAGAAAGAGAACGTCGTCCGTCCACTAGATATCCCTCTTCTGAGTATATTGCAGTTACTGAAGAGGGGGAGCCTGAAAATTTTCAAGAAGTGCATAACCACAAGGAAAAAGCTCAGTGGGTGAAAGCCATGGAAGAGGAGTTGAGTTCTTTGAAAAAGAACAACACATATGAGCTAGTGAAGCTTCCAAAAGGAAGAAAGGCGCTGAGAAACAAGTGGGTGTTCAGGCTAAAGATGGATGGAGACAAACTAGTCAGGTATAAAGCCCGACTAGTTGTGAAAGGCTTCAGTCAAAAGAAGGGAGTTGATTTTGATGAAATCTTCTCGCCTGTTGTCAAGATGAGTTCCATCAGAGTGATCCTTGGCTTAGCTGCAAGCATGGATCTTGAACTCGAGCAGTTGGATGTGAAAACTGCATTTCTCCACGGTGATTTAGATGAAGAGATTTATATGGAACAACCAGAGGGATTTGAAGTAAAAGGAAAAGAGCACTTGGTTTGCAAGCTGAAGAAGAGCTTATATGGACTAAAGCAAGCTCCCAGACAATGGTACAAGAAGTTTGATAGCTTCATGGTGAATCATGGCTACACCAGAACAAGTGCAGATCATTGTGTTTACTTCAAACGTCAAGCAAACGGTAAGTTTGTCATTCTTCTTCTTTATGTGGATGACATGCTCATTGTGGGACAAGATAAATCCCTAGTTGATGCTTTGAAGCGGGATTTGAGCACTTCCTTTGACATGAAAGACTTGGGACAAGCACGCCAGATATTGGGCATGCAGATTACTCGTGACAGGAAAACCAGGAAGATATGGTTGTCACAGGAGAAGTATATTGAGAAGGTTCTGAGTAGGTTCAAAATGGAAGATGCTAAGCCGGTTAGTACTCCTCTTGCTAGCCATTTCAAATTGAGCAAGAAGTCATGCCCGTCTTCAGGTGAAGAGAAGAAGAAAATGGCCACCATTCCTTATTCATCAGCAGTTGGTAGCTTGATGTATGCTATGGTGTGCACATGGCCGGATATAGCTCATGAAGTTGGTCTCGTTAGCAGGTTTCTTGCTAATCCTGGAAGATATCACTGGGAAGTTGTGAAGTGGATCTTCAGGTACTTGAGAGGTACTTCCAAGACGAGCTTATGCTTTGGAGGAGCTAAACCTATTCTTGAGGGTTTCACGGATTCAGACATGGCAGGAGATCTCGATGGTAGAAAGTCGACATCGGGGTACTTGTTTACTTTTGCAGGGGGAGCTGTCTCGTGGCAGTCTAAGTTGCAGAAGTGTGTTGCTTTGTCCACGACTGAGACAGAGTACATTGCCATGACAGAAGCAGGAAAAGAGATGCTTTGGGTGAAGAGATTCCTTCGAGAACTGGGTCTGAAGCAGGGAGAGTATGTGGTGAACTGTGATAGTCAGAGTGCTCTTGATTTGAGCAAGAATGCCACATACCATTGTCGGACAAAGCACATTGATGTGAGGTACCATTGGATTCGAGATGCTGTGAGTGATCGCCAGATGAGCTTGAAGAAGATTCACACAGACAAGAATCCAGCTGCTATGTTTACCAAGGTGGTGACTACTGACAAGCATCAGTTCTGCGCCAAGATGGCGGGACTAGTGCGCAAGTGAAGATCCCGAGACGACGTGGATGTCTTCCCCTGGGCTGGAGGGGGAGATTGTTGGGCTCAAGGCCCATTAGTCCAGCCCAAAGTCTCCTCTGATTTGCTAGGCATATATAAAGCAAATTAAGAGGAGAAATGCACGTGAGTGAGTTACAAATTTGCCCTAGAAAGTGGCAGCCCCCATTTGAGATTCAAAAGGAGCACAAAAGTGAGGAGGGAGATTGGAGAAGAGAGAAGAGAGAAGAGAAGTTGGTGGAGAAAGTGAAGGCTTTTCCTTGTCTACACCTCGGATCGTTCGTCTCTTGTCCCAGGAAGCCGACAACGGATGTTTGTCGGTAGGTATTCATCTTTGGTTGGATCTAATCCCTAGTTACAAGTGTTTGTTGTTAGATTGGAGATTTGCTTGAGTTGATTCTCCATATCTTGTTATCTCCTGTGTGAGATTGGTATTTATATGAACACTTGTACTCTGTTTTGATGATTAGTGGATTTCGTGCTCTGGCGGGTGACAGTGGGTTTTTTACCTCTCCTTAGGAGGGTTTTTCCCACTTAAATCTTGTGTTGATTTTGTGCATTATTTCTGTTGTGGTTGTGTTGCTTGATTGTGGTTTGGTTTCTGCAATCTGGTTGAATTTGGTTTGGTTGCCGGAAAGAGACCTAGGTTCTGCAGGTTTATTGTTTTTGAGCTTCCGCTGATTTGTTAGCAGGACCGAATAGTGATCGATCCCAACATTTTGAACCTGCAAGCATATTGGGTGAAGGTGGGTTTGGCAGGGTTTACAAGGGAGTTCTAAGTGATGGAACAGCTGTCGCAATTAAGAGGCTTACTAATGGAGGACAACAGGGAGATAAGGAGTTCTTACCTTCACTCATGACTCATCCTTATGTTTTTGATATTTCTCCAGTACTAAACCCTTTTATTGTCCAAAACTAATTATAAGAAGCAATTATCTTATATATGTTTTTTATGTCTGAGGTCTTCAGTTTCACTCATGCTTCTGTTTTGATAATTCTCCAGTACACATCCCTTTTTAAGTTTTAAGTGTTGATGGATGTCACAATCTTCTATTGTTTCGTTATTATAGAAATCTCACTTCAGGTAATTAAGCATCTTATGCTATTTTCGAAATTAATATCTATTTAGCCGACGACATGGGACATGATAAATTGATTTTGTGAAATCCTGATTTTTTAAATGTGCTTCGTTAATTAGTACTTTGGTGATGTAATATCACAAATGCGCAAAAATGGACTTTCATACTGTTAAATTTAGACTTACATAACTGATGTTAAAGAGGTTTCAGATGGTTCCTTGAAAATTTGCCCATTTGGATGTCTAAGTTACATCTCTTCTGAAGGAGAACGGGTTGGAACCTAAATATTATTACATTTCCGTGGTGTGCGTGGTACACCACAAATTTGACAGTTTCTGCCTACTTTGAAGGGAGTTGATCTTGTGTCGTCTATCAATATATTCTTGACCATAGTTATCTTATGAACCATCAAGAATATCTAGCTCAAAAAACCTTTCGATTTCCCAACTCTTTTTAGTGTACTTGATGGCTGTGAAACTTATTTTCCTGACATGATTTTGTGTGCCACAGTTGGCTTATTTACCATTGTCAATTACCTTGAGCATGCAGTTCTTGATAAATTGTTTAAATTATATAGGAGCAATCAGTAAAAAAAAAAAAAACTCTTTCATTAAAACAGCAAGAACACCAAAACTTATTATCAAGTGTCAATCATAAAAAAAGCCTTTTTTAAGGGCATTTTTTCACTCTCAACATTCATGTGGATCATTAATCTTGACCATAGCAAATTCTTTTTAAACTCGTGGGGTATCTGCATACTTCCAGGAATTAGCCATAAACATTTGATGTGTCCTTTCACCCACGTACAATTAAGCAGGTGGAAATCTCACTTCAGTGTTTTTTTTCTTTTTCTATTCCTCTGTACTTATATTTTACACATCTTGTAATAACATACCAAAATTGTGCTGTTAATTAGTTAAAATTACCAGATGTAGAATTGAGTATTACCGTATCCATGTGGATTGTTGTTGGGTAGCATATGTCGAGTGTGAATTGGTTGACTATGTCTCACTTCACTTAATTAAGCATCTGATATGAAGAATAGTATTACTATTGCATGAATGTTCTCATATTTACATAAATAATATTTTATTAATACTATGAACTACTGTATTATATTTGTTTCTATAGCTACAAGTTCTGATTATACATTGTAAGATTTATTGTAAGATGTATAATTATGAAATAGCTGAATATTGAAGACAAGCTTTGTTTATATATAATTAGGAAATGGTTTTGTATATATAAATTTATAATTTGTATATGATCGATTGGGGTTTTTATCGGGTTGTGTCATTGTATGGTTTCGTTAAAAATCCTAATCTAACGGTGATTGACATGAAATTGTTTACCTCATGTCACGTGCAGAGTTATCAGATCAAAATTTGCATTCGGACGGATTGAAAATTTGCATATCATTGGTGGCATGGTTGCATTCAGACAGTTGATAGAGTTTGCATATAAAAAGCCAGTTTTCAACCTTTCAAATATTTATTTAGAATATTACACCCTTCCTCATAATAATATCAAAAAAAATTGATTGCGTTCTCTATCCCTTTTCCTTTTAATTTTTTGACATGTCATCTACTATTACAATATTTTTATAATGAATGTGATTTTTCATATACTAATCTTTTATGTATGTACTGTCTAAACTCAGATTTGTTGAGACAGTTCAACATGAATTCAAACATTTTGAAACAGAAGAGACTGGAAAGGAAATTAAAATTGATACAAAAAACGTAAAAAAAAAAACGCTCAAAAAACATGTTAGTTGCAAGCTGATTAGTTGTTCACTTGTATTGCAATTTGATTTACAAATGCTTGTGGTTTGGTTTTAGCAGGTAGTCCACTTCAGCTATAACAATTGTCTTCTACACTTCTAAGACAATTGTAACTAATGTAGTTTAATTTCTTCTCTCAAATTTAACATTAAGGTACATTATTTTGTTGGTAATATGAATTGCTATATACGTTTATGTTATTATCCGTACATGGTACGGGTACAACACTAGCTGATTTAACAATACATGTGAACATGCGTTTACATGTGAACATGCGTTTACATGTGAACATGCGTTTACATGTGAACATGCGTTATTATCTCTTCCTTAAAAGTTGTTGTATACATGTGAATATGCGTTACTATCTCTTTGATTTAACAATACAATTTATATGTATAGAATCAAAAACTATTTTGAATTATATGTATGGAACTTATACATACCCCTTCTTAAGGTGCTGGAATATCTTCCTCGTGGAAGCCTATCTGAAGCATGTCTCATGAAAATCTTTGTTGCAATTGCTTGAAGCAGTTCTTAATCTTATAGATAGTAGAAATCAGTATTGTATACCTTTTACTTTTTTGGGTATTTTTTTCTTTTGGGCTGAGAGAGAACTTCAGCCTTGGATTGCCAAAGACGAATAGCAGAGACAAAAAAAGGTGGAAGATTAACCAAAGAATTGTAAAACTAATTGTGGAGCTTATGAAAAATTATGACACTCCATAATCGTTGGTTATATAAGCAAGTGCTTCAGATCCTTTCATTATCATCATCCAAATTGCAACTTGATAGCCTACTTAAGTTATGATGTTATTGTCACTATGGCCAAGATAAAATTTAAGATTTGGTTTTATTTTGTTCGTATTATTAACTTTTATATTTGTTGTATAACTATCCATACATGGTACGGGTCCAACACTAGTTTGTTCTAACAATAAACACTTTACAAATAATGGATCAATATCCCTCACCAACTACTCATACCGAATATAAACATATATTGGACTTCTCTAAACAGTACTTTTATTATTACCAAATAGTAAGACTAATTGATGTTCTTTTTCCACATCAACTTTCACCCTTGATTATCTATTGCGGTTTCATTTGTTTCGAGTATGGGTGTCAAATTCTTCGCTGCATTTGTGGAGTTGATCTAAGGTGATGTCTGAGTGTCCGGTCGTGGTCGTGGTCGTGGTCGTGTATGTGGCTCAATGAAAATCCCTCTTTTACGGGGGCAACGTCATGGTTGAGGCTCTTGAAGATCCCTCCTAGAAGAGAGGGCAACATCATGGTAGTCTGTTCAGCACTTCCACAAGATTTCTCCTGTCTGACTCGTCTGCCGGTAGCGCTTTCATCTGATCGTGTTTTGCCCTCCACTCGCTCTAGGTCGTTCTTGCTCTATATTTGCTTTGTTGTAATTTTCATGCTTGATGTTTTGTTCTTCTGTCCGGTTTTGACCGACGCCGATTTATCAATCGATCGATCTACCCGACGTTGTTATACCGAGTACTTCGAATTCTTTCCTAGATCGAACAAGATAAATAACCTTTCTTTTTTTCATTGTTGAAAGCAATTTTAAAGATAATAGGTCGGGGGCTAGAAACACAACTAAGATTTGTTTTCTCAGCCTTGGCAGATCTAGATCCAGTGTCAATTTGAGGGTTCAGGGGTGAATTCTTTTCAATGAGCGAGTACTTCTCAAAGTACATCACTTTCAAAAAGGTCTGGTTTCCTTTTTCCAAAGTGAAAACAACACAGAGCAGTCTCGGCAGAGAATGGCTCATAAACATATCCCAATATCAGATAGATGATAGTAAGCAGTAAGTTGTGAAGTTCAGATTTCAAGTTGTAGAATAGGGCACACCAAGGTTCAAATATATAATTAGTCGTCGTCACTGAAACAGCCATTTGATCGAAAATTCGGATGATCATTTAACACATTTCTCCTTACAGTAATCATGCATGTAACACAATTCTCCTTAAAATAATCAACAGGCTGAAGAAAATCATGCATGTAAGTTTGCACTAACGATTTAATTACACAAAAGACACTCCCGCTTTCGCACCCAAAGATGATTATTATTAAGACACTAGGATTTATAAGAAATACACTCCCGGTATAAACTCAACATCTGGCAACAATATCTCCTTTACCACAAATCACAATCAACATGATCAGATGCCGTTTGCAGGTTGCAAATGTTGTTCCTCAATGACATTCTGAAGTTTCTGAAGAAATTATCATATAGGACATGGGTTAATGCTATATACAAAAAAAAACGTGAAGATGGACTCATCTCAAGGATTTCTTTCTACCTTCACAGAATTTCCCACTTCCTCCAGTTTCTGTAAAAGTATCAACTCTGCCGGTTGAGAGAGAGCGTCATATCTCAAAGATTTTGATGATGCAGATGCCTGCAAGTAATTGAAGATACGAATAGATTCAAAATCAGATAACCAAGAGTAAATTTGCAGTTAAGCACAATGAGAAACATTTTAAGTTGCGTGAATATTCCTTAAGATGCTTCATGCAGATTCTTGGGAAGCAGTATTCATGGGAATTACCACATCTGAAGTATAGGTAAGGAAGATCTGCAAACTGATTCGGAATGAAGTATATGTAAGGTAAGGAGGTCTCGTGCCACTTTTTCAATTCTATGTTGTTTAGGAATGAGAAAGTTCAACAACAACAACATCGACCCCGATCAAGTCGAGAAGACGTTTCCGAAAGGTCTGCAAACTATTGCTCCAAAAATGACAATTTTGCCTCAAAATAGACAATGCATTATGATGGTTGTCACAGAAATGAAAGAAAGTTAGTTTGGTGACACAGCAGCTGCAGTAGAACTATAGCAGAATATGAAAGGGATCACTTTGACTGTGAAAAGTACAGCTTTTTAACCCAAAAAACACAATATTCTGCCCTTCCATCATTCAGAGCTTCATTTAGGAAAGATTGTGGTCAGTTTTTGGAATGCCATTTGCTTTGGTCGTACTTGTCAAGGAGGGCTTTGATTATGGGGTTAGTGGTAACTGGTAAGTCTTAATTTGTTTCTTCCCCTATCACTTAACTTGCTACAATATGATTTTATAGTTAGGAAAGGCAATTGTTTCTTGATCCCCTCGATTGCGTGATATTCTGATCACATAAAGATTAAAAAAGATAACAAATTGCAAGACTGCATTTAGATGCTAGTGCCAACTGTTAAGTATACTTACACATCCAGCTCATCAAAAGGCCAAAACTGAAGAGGAAGTACAAGTGGTTTCATAAAGCACTCAGGGACATAAGACATTAAAACTCAAATATGAAAGTTTATCTATTTTAAGGAAATTAAGAGAGGTACATAGAGAAAATAAACACAAAACTATCTCCAATTCATAGAGCATACAATTGCAATTTTGGATCAATATGATAATTATTAAAAGAATCTAAATGAAATAAAATAATAAATAACGTTGAAAGAGAAATTTAATAGTTAATTAATTGTTAACAGAAACATAAACAAAAATTCAAAAACAAAAATACTAAGATAGTATATAACTAGACGACAAGAGACAAGAGCACAACTCTTGGAAGTGTTGGGGATTCGGTTTCTTGCGATTTAGATCTAAGGCAAGACTGACCCACGCTTTTTTGTATGCTATTTGGAATCCTAGTTTAAGTTTAAAAGTCACACAAAGGGAAGGGGCGCTTTATTTTTGCTTAAATTTAGGTTGAGAAAGGAGACTTACTAGCTCATAATGGAGACTCCATTGGGTTCATAAGAAAACATGGAATTCAAGAATATTAGTAGAGAAAGCACATTTGTTCTGACTGAAAAAGGAACCTAAATCTTTCAACAACAACCACAACAACAACAACAATCGACCCAGTAAAGTCCCACCAATGGTAGGGTCTGAGGGGTCTAGATATACGCACCCATATCCCGAAGTATTTCGAGAGGGTGTTTCCTGATAGACCCAAAAAGAGACTGACACTCATGTAGAGAATAACCAAAGCCAAAACCAAAACCAAAAACCAAATCCTAAACCTAAACCAAAGAACCACTTCCTGTCCACATCAATCCTCAACCCTGATCTTTTCCCTCCAAAGCTCTTTGTTCTGAGCCATGTCCTCTGTCAGTGTCAGGAGCGTCAGATCATGCTTAACTACCTCTTTCCAACTCTTTTTTCGGTCGACTTCTACCTCGACGAAACTCACTGTGGAATAACCCTTCACATCTACGTACTGGTGCATCAGACTGCCTCCTCTGCACATGCCCAAACCATCGAAGTCGAGATTCGCGCAACTTGTCTCTGACGTGTGCCACTCCAACCTTCTCTCTAATTGATACATTTCGGATCTTGTCCAACCGGGTATGTCCGCACATCCAGCGTAGCATCCTCATCTCTGCCACCATCAACTTCTGCTCTTGATCTCTTCTCACCGGCCAACACTCTGCTCCGTACAATAACGCCGGCTTAACTACCATCTTGTAAAACTTACCCTTTAGTTTGTGTGGCACTTTCTTGTCGCATAAAATGCCTGATGCGCCTCTCCATTTTTGCCAGCTCATCTGTATTCTTTGTTTAATATCTGCATCTATCCCACCGTCGCTTTGTATAAACGACCCCAGGTACTTGAAAGTCTCCTTCTTCGGGACGACCTCCCCACCAAGCTACACTTCCGCCCCTGTCACATCGCCTCTACCAAAGGAGAACTCAACATACTCTGATTTCGTCCTACTCAACTTAAAGCCCTTTGATTCGAGTTTCTCTCTCTAAAGTTCTAGCTTACTGTTGACCCCATTTCTAGTCTCATCCACTAACACAATGTCGTCTGCAAACAGCATGCACCATGGTACCTCCCCCTGTATAGTCCTTGATAGCACATCCAACACTACAGTAAATAGGAACGGACTTAACACCGACCCTTGGTGCAAACCTATGTCAACCCGAAAGTACTCCGTGTCTCCGCCTCGGGTACACACGCTGGTCAAAGCACCCTCGTACATGTCTTTTAGGATTCTAATATACGAGTCTGATACTTGTTTCGCTTCCAGGCACTCTCAAATTAGTTTTCTTGGCACTCTATCATATGTCTTCTCCAAGTCAACAAAGACCATATGTAGATTTCGCTTCCTTTCCCGATATGTCTCTATCAACCTCCTTAGTAAGTGAATGGCTTCCATAGACGACCTTCCCGGCATAAAACCAAACTGATTTTCGGACACCCTTATAAGATTTCTCAACCTTACTTCTACTATTCTCTCCCACACCTTCATTGTGTGACTAAGGAGTTTGATACCCCTATAATTGTTGCACTGTTGCGCATCACCCTTGTTCTTATACAACGGAATCAACTTGCTAAGCCTCCACTCTTCGGGCATTTTTGTTGTCCTGAAGATAACATTGAAGAGTGTCGTGATCCACTCTAAGCCTTTTACCCCCAGACACTTCCAAACCTCAACTGGGATCTCGTCTGGCCCTACTGCTCTCCTGCTCCTCATCCTACGGATGGCCTCCTTCACCTCTTCCTTTGAGATGCGCCTGCAGAAACTGTTTACGGTCCGACCTTCTGTATCGTGGTATGCTATGGGTGCATCATGTCCGTCGTTTAGCAGTTTGGCAAAGTATTGTTGCCACCTGAGCTTGATGTCCTGGTTGTCTACTAATTTGAACTTGAACAATAATATAGCAGAAAGAGATTTTTGCTTATTGCCTAGCTAGTAACAACATAATTTCTTGCTCTTCCATTGCATGTCCTTACCCCAGTTCTTAAGCCCTTGTGTTTCATAATTTTATCCAAAATCCCCAGGGTCAGAATTTTTATCAATCCTTACTTTTGATTACATCTTTAGACCCAGACTTCTTCACATCATTGACCACGTTAATACAAATCTATCTGAAATTCTTTGCCTTCATTAAGGCACAAAGCACTATGAGAAGAGAATAAAATACTTTATACGAAGTAATAAAATTCCCCTAAGAAGTACCTTATTTAAAATCCCAAAATTTCTATTAAAACAGCATATTTCACAGAAAACTTCACTTTAAAAATTGGTTTTAAGTATCTAACCAAGTATTATAAAAGTCAAGAGTTCTTCCTACAAAGTCTAAGACTAGCCATTTCAAATTCCATGCACAAGGGGAAATCAAACCCATCCACAATAGGATACTGTTTAAATCCTGTAGTTATATAAAAGTTCATGAACTAGCCATTACAAATATGAATTCCTAATTTACTCCTCAATAGGATACTGTTTAAATCCTGTAGTTATATATTGGGGAAAAAATCCATATTACCCTCTTTTTGTACTCTCTTCAGAAAACGGGCCAGAAAAAGAATTGATCTCCTCGAAGAAAAGCTATAAACTATAATAATCTTACTGTCCTTGGATTTTAATAACTTCACAAAGCTCATATCTCTAATGGCATCAGGAGTACTTGTCAGCGGCAGCAGAACTGAGCAATTATTTTATTGGTTGATCATTACTTTCCAATCAACATCTAGTTATGATCATTACTTTCCAATCAGCATCTAGTTATAGAAAATGGTTTAAGAGTTCCAAGAAGTATACAACTGATAATTGTATTCCACTTCCAATTAGTTTTAAACTTTCAATTCACTGTTGTGAGTTCTGTCATGTAAAATCAATTTAGAGAAAAGAAAGTGTGACATTTAATAGAATGAATCCCCTAAGCTCGTATTATCATAATATCCTTTGTAAACACAGGGATAAAAAAGACAGAATCTTTTGATATTACAGTATAATAATAGAAAATTTGAAATAAATTTGAATTAAATTCTTTACCTTTACAAAATCTGATAAACTCCGGCTCTCTTTTATGAAATGAAGCATTTAATGTTTGTTTTTTTATATAAAAGAAAAGGACAACTAAGCAATTTGAAATATAATTAAAAAAAGACAATTAAGCAATATGAAATATAAACAATCAGCGTCCTCAGTTAAATTGATTTTTTTGTCATATAAGCATAAGTGCAAGTGTGCAACAAAATGTATAGATATATTCAAGGGGCATCTTGATGAATGTTCTCCACAACAGAGGCAGAAAAGTTTAGATGTACCCACTCCCAAGTATAACCTCAACGCTACTATATAATCCTACATTTCTGAAGGAAATATTAAAATGCCTTTCTAATCTACAAGTATTCTTCCTAATCTTTCTGAATGTTACATGTATCTGAGTATTTAGTTCCAGTAAGTTAAAAAGCTATCATGAAAGGATGAATGGTAATTTGCTAGTCGCCAACCTATACATCTTCCTTCAGAACAAAGACTTCGCTTACTAGAGAAGGAAATGTAAGAAATCACTAACTCATATTGACATACCAAAGCAGCTTGTGGATGAGAGATTTTCAAAGTTGAAGCGTCTTCAATAGCAGAAATTTGTCTAGAAAAGGCATCAGTTCTCATATTTGCAAGCCGACCAAGAACAGCCTGAAGTGCATAAAATTAACAACTGTAAATGAGTTACCACTTTAATTTGCAATTAGCAGAAGTTACACTAGTCATAAGAAAAACATCACCTTCCTAAAGGCAACTGGATCTGCAACACCTTGAATTTGAACATCGTCGCTAGGTGGTCTTTTAACACCAGCATTCTCAATTCTAATAGAGTAAATACCAAAAAGGGACTGCAAATAACCTGAGATCAGACAACAATTCCTAACTAAATCAGTGGAACCTTTAAAGATGAAAATCATACACATAATTATGTAAAATGGAGAGAATCAGATTTCTTTGATAAGATATGGAACTTATAAAACCTTTGGCAACTAGAGTAACCTATTCTGCCTCGGTATAGCTATATTTAATCACTGCAAGTGAGTAAACTACCTCATGACTGGACAATCTAATTAACATACAAAAGTAGATTATGTAAAATTTAAGAATGCTAGCACAACAATTAAGTCATGTTCACTAAGAAGATACATTTAACATTTTAATATACACAAGTCTCAATGCCAAGGGTGGAGGCATATAAGGATTTATTACATGGGCAGGGATTATAGAGTTAGAAATAGAAAAAGAGGGGGGAAACTGAGGCAATAGTTAAGCTATGATAGGTGTACAAGTTCACAACAATCAACCTAAAATACCATCACCATCACTCCTGAAAATGACTGAAGTTTTATACCTTGCTCAATAACAACGTCTGCTACTGAAGGCAACAAAACATGCTTCTCCTTCTTCAATACTCCAAAACAAGGAAATGACACTGGCTTTGTGACCTGAGCGGAAAATAAATATTGCATCAAGTAACATTTCTTTTAGCAGCAAACTTAAACATGAAAGAGAACTTGCACTGAACTTTAGGGATCATAGACAGCATTGTTTGAACATAGTTCCTCAGTCAATTTACTCAGAAACCGAAATGCTGAGCTATTTTCATGGTTCTTCAAGGGTTTTATGAGACAATTGTATTTGTGAGATGACATCTGCCTAATGTGATTTCCCTAAAACATTGGCAATAATTCAGTTAAACAATAGAATGCATTCAAATCAAAATCCCTAAAAGCTACAAAGAGGGAAGATGGAGACTTACTTTATAAACAATAGAATTTTGGGTAAGATAAAGCTTCCTTGAAAGGAAATCCTTTTGGAGTATGTACCGCCGGACAGGCAAATACAAGAGCATGAAGATCCCAATCCCCCAAGCCAGTATAAATAGCAACGAATACAACACCCATTGAGCAGTCTGGTACTTGACGAACCGCTCTTCCATTTCTCGGAACGACGCCGTATACAGCACCGTCTCATTTTCATCGCCGTCCGCGGGCCCGGTGGAGGCACCACCAGGAACCTCGTCGGGGAATCCGTTCTCTGATAGCAAACCTTTCTCCAGGCTCTCGATTTCCACCACCGAATCTCCCGATCCCATCAAGAACCCTAATCAAACAGAGACGAAAGAGATAATATAAGTAATCACATCCCCGCTATCAAATTACAGGAGCCAAGTTTAGATAAGTGTAGCCGGAGTGGGATTTTGCCTGAGAAATCGACGTTTGTATGGCCTTTGCGAGTGCAATGGAGGGAGAACTGGGAGAGACACAGAGCAAAAGAGGTGTTATGATGAAGGGCGGGCTTTGGTCAGTGTAGATTTATGTCAACGCCCAACAGTTTCCGAAGGCCAAAGACTGGTAGCTAGGTAGGTGTTGTAATATATATATATATAGAATTAGGATTTGGTAAAACAGTGTGTTACGGTAAAACGAGGGTATTAATGGTATCCATTGGATGAGGAAAAAATCAATGATCCAGATCTAATCCTAATGGGTGCAAAAAAAAAAAAATGGATCACATATACCAGATTATATCTCAACCGGGTTTTGAGGGATTTAGTTTGACTATTCTCTTTCCATATATTCACATGCGCCGGTTACTAATCCAATTGAATTGGATTCTCCATCAAGTGCTTTCAAATCTTCTCGTTGGATTCTTCATCAACCTCCATGGAAGGTCGATCTTGAAGCTCTCCACCGAGCCCAATCCCGCCGCCGCACCGCGCTGCCACGCTGCTGCCCAGATCCGAGGGACCCCCACCTTCGGCGCGCCCAGCCGAACTCGCCGGCGACCCACACCACAACCTCGCCGTCTCTCTCTCCTCTTACCCAAACCACCGGCGGCCACACCAATGCTCAGATCCGAGCCCGCCCCACCGGCCTCACCACTCTAATCCCACCGGCGATCACCAACACCACCCCCGCCACGGATTGGAGCCCCACACCGCCGTGAGTCCCTTGCCGCTCCTTCCTCGTGCCCAGGTCCGCCGCCAAACTCTATGGTCGCCACTGTTGCCCACAACTCTCGGTCGCGCCCCCCGCGAACCACCACCGGCCACCCGCTTCATTTTAAAAGACCGGTGGATGTTCCAGTGCGTGACGGGCGCATCTGGGTTCATCGCGTCGTGGTTGGTGAAGCTCCTACTTCTCCGAGGCTACACGGTTCACGCCACCCTCCGTACTCTTGGTTAGTTGAACTTCTACTTCAATTCTTCCTCCTCCATTGAACTTTCTGTATATTCTTTCTTCGGTTTTGGTGATGCATGATAAAGCTTCATTATAATAAGGTGATGCGACATATGATCCCAAGAAGACCGAGCACTTTCTTCGGTTTTGTTCGATTTCATTGATATTGTTGATGTTGTTTTTTATTTTATTGTTAATGTTGTTTTAATTTTAGGGTTCGTGGATGGTTCGATGGTCGTTGAATATAGAGAAGATGTCTCTAAAAATCAAAGTTTTGACCGGGGTGATATTCACAGGTGGTGGATTCGTGCAATATGTGTTGATATTCATGTAATTGGATGGTAATATTAATGTAATTGGATAGTGATCGATATTCATGAATTGAGTGATGATATTCATGTATTATTCACGATATCGTGGGTGATATTCGCGTGATATGTGTTGATATTCATGTAATTGGATGATAATATTAATAATTGGGTAGTGATCAATATTCATGAATTGAGTTATGTTATTCATGTACTTGAGTGTGATATTCATGTAACTAATTATGATATTCGTGTAATTGATTATGTTATTCATATATTATTAATTAAGTGGTGATATTCATATTTTAAGTGGTGGTATTCATGTCTTTAATTAGTGATATCTACATATTAAACAAATATATTCATACAAACATGAACGATATTCAAGAAATAATGACAAAAGCAACAAAAACAAATTTACAAATCTACGAATTTGCAAAGTATTAGGACGCTGAAAAAATCAAGTGGTGATATTCATATTTTAAGTGAAGATATCCACGTCCATCGATATTCATAAACGCGTGAACGATATTCATAAAGACGTGATCGATATTCATGAACGTTGAAAAACCGTTGAACAAGAAGAAAATGTATTAAAATAATTAGCATAATTAATTCGTGTGTTGATTTTGGAAGAAAGCTAGATATGATTGTCTCTCTCCTCTAACAATATTCCTTAATTATTATTTTTTAATTAAAATATTTATTAACTACCTTATTTGAGAAGATCTGGTAGTTTTACCCATACCATATCCACTATATGACCCATTCATCCATCCGTCCATCACCCTCCATCCAACGTCCCAGATTAATACTTTCGTTTTACCACAATTCTCTTTTTACCAGAGCGTTCCTCTATATATATAGGATTAACTTTATGTGAGGAGCACCCTTAGGGTGAAATGTGAGGAGCATTCTAGGCCATTCATTTTAATATTACCATACACCCTACCACACTCAATCCCGGTCAATGGTCAGCGTTGACCGGTCAACGCTGATCGTTGACCGGTCAACATTTTTTTTTAAATACACGTTTTCATTATAAAATTTGTATGAAAAGAATTGAACAATTAGTTCTTAAAGTTAAACAATTGTATGTTTAAAGTTGCACAATTAAAATTCGAACAATATTAAAGTTGAACAATTGTATATGAAAAGTTGAACTATTGTATCTTAAAGTTGAACAATTTCATTTTTATAGTTCGACAACTGTGTTCGCTATGTATATAAATTTGAACAATTGTCTCTTAATGTTGAACAATTTCATTTTTTAAATAATTTTTTAGTTGTGCATGGCCGTTTTTCCGTTTTTCTATTTTTATTTTCCTACACATTTAGGATTTAGGGTTTATGTTTTGAACATTTTTTAGTTGTATTATGTTTATATTACATTATAAACAAAACTTCAAGTTTATTTGACAATTGTTAAAATTTTAATGAAGTATTGTCCAATCTATCTTTTGTTATAAGTTTGAATTTTCATGCGATTTAAATTGTTCAACTTTTCTGGTTCAGTTGTTCAACTTTATATATTGTTAAAAAAGTTGTTCAACTTGTATGATACAATTGTTCAAATTTAACAGAGAATTTTTCAATTTTTTAGAAACAATTTTATGAGGAAAGCGTGTAAGAAAACAAAAAAAAAATTAAAATGTTTTATCCTGAAAAAAAATTGGCCAAAAAAACAAAAAACAAAACTAACCATTGCTTAGTCAAAACAGATGTGTAATTAGAAAAATAAAATTGTTCAACTTTAAGATACAATTGTTCAACTTTTTGGTATAATTATTAAACTTTATATATTGTTCAGAAAACATTGTTCAACTTTTAACATACAATTGTTCAAATTTAATAGGGGATTGTTCAACTTTTTTAATTATAATTTTATGATAAAAACGTGTAGAAAAACAAGAAAAAAAGGAAGAAAAAAATTTGCCCCAAAAAAATAATTAAAATTTGATTAGTGAAACAGTCTAACCATAAAAATGAAATTGTTCAACTTTAAGATACAATTGTTCAACTTTGTTCGTACAATTGTTCACTTTATATATTGTTCAAAAAACATTGTTCAACTTTTAACATACAATTGTTCAAATTTAATAAGGAATTGTTCAACTTTTTTAATTATAATTTTATGATAAAAACGTGTAGAAAAACAAGGGAAAAAAAGGAAGAAAAAAATTTGCCCAAAACAAAATAAAAATAAAATTTGCTTACTGAAACAGTCGTCTAACCATAAAAATAAAATTATTCAACTTTAAGATACAATTGTTCAACTTTTTTGGTATAATTGTTAAACTTTATATATTGTTCAAAAAATATTGTTCAACTTTTAACATACATTTGTTCAAATTTAATAAGGAATTGTTCAACTTTTTTAATTACAATTTTATGATAAAAACGTGTAGAAAAACAAGAAAAAAAAGGAAGAAAAAAACTTGCCCAAAAAAAATAAAAAATAAAATTTGCTTAGTGAAACAGTCGTCTAACCATAAAAATGAAATTGTTCAACTTTAAGATACAATTGTTCAACTTTATATATTGTTCAAAAAAATTTGTTCAACTTTTAATATACAATTGTTCAAATTTAATAGAAAATTGTTCACTTTTTTAGAAACAATTTTATGATGAAAATGTGTATAAAAACAAGAATAAAAAAAAAAATTTTAAAAAAAAAAAAAAAAAAAATTTTTATTAAAAAATTAAAAAAAAATCTGGACAAAAGTCAGTTTGACCGATCAACGGTCAACGTTGACCGTTGACCGGTCAATGGTCAGATGTTGACCATGGGGTGTGACTGTGTGTGAGAGGGTGTATATTTGCTATGATAGAACAATGTTCCATCATAGCCTTCCATTGTCCCAAAATGGTTGGCTCTCATTCCTCCTCACGTTTCACCGTAAGCATCCGTTTTACCGGAGCCTGACTATATATATATATATATATATAGAGAGAGAGAGAGAGAGAGAGAGAGAAAGAAAAATGCTACGGTAAAACGAGAGTTATGGTAAAACGGAAGTATTAATCTAGAGCATTGGATTGATGGTGATGGATGGTTGGATGATTGAGCCTTACAATAGATTTGGTAGGGGTGTAACCACCAAATCTACTCTAATAAGGCAATTATTTAATTTTTAATTAGGAAAAGAAAATAAACAAGGTTGTTAGATGAAAGAGAAAATACAACATTTTCTCTTTCCTAAAACCGCCTCATTCTGCTGATACATTTTCTTCTTCTTCTTCTTCAACGATTTTTCAGCGTTCATGAATATCGATCACGTCTTTATGAATATCGTTCATGCGTTTATGAATATCGATGGATGTGAATATCTCCACTTAAAACATGAATATCACCACTTGATTTTTTCAGCGTCCTAAATTTGTTATTGTTGTTTTTGTCATTGTTTCTTGAATATCGTTTATGTTTGTATGAATATATTTGTTTATTATGTGGATATCACCAATTAAAGACATGAATAACACAACTTAAAATATGAATATCACCACTTAATAATATATGAATAACATAATCAATTACACCATGAATATCATTTTATATTAGTATGAATATCACTACGTTTCACCATGAATATCATAACCCAAACAAAAAATAATCACTTTACACTAACACAGATAGTTATACACGGAAAAATGTACATGAACATCAATATTGATTACATGAATATTAGAAATGACAAACATGAATATCGCTATTACACAATGACTTGTGCTTTTTTAGACGAGCAGGAAACTTCAAACGTCTCTTCGTCAGTGCAACAGTTAGGCCTGAAAACAACGTTGAATATCAACAACATCATAATGAATATCACATCATAAAATTTGAATATCAACTACTCAGATCATGAAACGTACATACAACATGAATATCAAAAACATTTGTAGGAATATCACATCAAACAATTTGAATATCAATTGCAAACAGTACAAATAACACCATCAACAAGCAATTTGAATACCATAATAGGGATATTCATTCCATATGTGATGATATTAACGTATTTTGTATGCATAGTCATACAAGTAAGTAGTCGATATTCATAAAAACAGTGTCGATATTCAGAGTTTAATTCGCACATGATGATTATTCAGAGTTTAGGTGAATATCACATCATAAATATCAAATACTCAACGCATGAAACCTACATCCAATATGAATATCAAAAGCATTTGTATGAATATCACATTAAATAATTTAAATATCAATTGCAAACAATACAAACAACACCCCAAAACACCAAAACTGATCCAACATGAATATCAACAACATTATAGTGAATATCACATCATAAATTTAAAATATCGACTACTCAACACATGAAACTTACATCCAACATGAATATCAACAACATTATAGTGAATATCAACAACATTATAGTGAATATCACATCATAAAATTTGAATATCAACTACTCAACGTATGAAACTTAAATCCAACATGAATATTACCACAAACAATTAAATATCACATATGTTCATGTTTATCTTTCAAATAAAAAACAGATAGGTTCTCAGGTTGTAAGTATTGATCCAATTTGTGAGGTCATGCTTGATCAAATCAACTACAATTAAGAAAATAACAACTCAATAGGAGGAGAAGCATGCACAATAGCTTTACCGGACATGACTGGAATAGAGGCTCGAAGTCGAGGTCGTTAGATCGAGGGACTAGGACTAGCGCATACAGCAGTAGGCCGGTGGTGGGTGGTTGGGTTCAGCAAGAAGTTGCGCAGCCGGGGGCAATGGCGCGGGTCGACACGGCGGGTGTGGTGGTGTGGCGTGTAGGTCTGGGTTGGTGAAGGGTTCGAGCGAGGTTGTGGTCCGGTGGTCGCGAACAGGTGGTGTGGTGGTCGCGTGGCTTGGTGAAGTGGGCGCGCGGAGGGGCGTGGACAGGTTGGTGGCGGCTTGGTGTGGGTTAGATGGGTTAGTCGCGACAGGTACGAGTCGCGGTTCGGGGCCGGTATGAGTGGGGGTTTCGGGAACGGGTCGCCGGCCTGGTGTTGGTATCGGGGGTATGTGACGACAGGGAGTAGTTAGGAAGGAGGCGATGCAGTGTCACGGGGAGGAGGCGGCCGGAGAACGAGGGAGGGCGCCGGAGGAGGGAAAAAGATGAGGAGGAAACCGCTCCACCGCGAGAGAGGTTGAGGACGAATCTGGAGAGAGTAATCATACAAGATTTGTAAATGTGATTTTGGAAAGTCCAGATTTGGGTAAATCAAATCCCTATAATTATGTTAATTTGGGTGGATCAGGTGTGTGCATTCTATTCTCCCTAATGTGCACCCTATTACATTCAATATGGGCAATTGATTCGATTCTAATCTAAATGCTCCTATTTGTACTCCCGTTTTACTCTAAATGGCTGTTTTATCAGAACTTAATTCTATATATATATACCCGGTTTCCTATTCTCACTCATTTATTTTCCGGATTTTTTGCCTGGTACCCATGAGGTACGGCAAAATTCGCGAAATGTACCAAATTTTGACCCATTTTGCGTGGTACCCCCGAACTTTGTTTTTTTTTTCCGCCAAATATCCTTCTGTTAAATACCTTAACAGAAAACGTTAAAAAAAATGAAAACCCCCCCAAAAAAACCCAAAATCAGAACTTCTTCTTCATCGAAGTTTTTCTCGCGACGTCGCCAAATACCCTCATGCACAGCTCGACGGCTCGCAAAATTTGTCGGCCCTCGACTCAACGGCTGATCTCCGGCACCGCTCCTCGATGATGTTTTGTTGCACGCCTCCACCGCCTTCGATTTTCTTCTCGCGACATCTCCTGCACAACTCGACGGCTCACGAATTTCGATGGCCCTCGACCCGGCGGCTGATCTCCAGCACCGCTCCTTGACGACGTTTTGTTGCTCGCCTCCCCTCCGCCTTCACCGCCTTCGAGCCCGCCTCCACAACTCCTGGAGGCTCCGCCGTTTTGTTGCTTGCCTCCCCTCCGCCACCTCGCCTCTGCCACCTTCGAGCCCGCCTCCACCGCTCCATCTAGGTAAGCTTTTCAAGGTTTGTTGGTGGGTACTTGTGTTCAGCAGATCTGGTTATCCGACACTAGATAATTTCTTTGTATGTTTTGGTAATTTGAGCGTTTGGTATCAAGCCTCCAATTCCAATGAATAGATAATTCCTTGTACTTCCATTGTCTTATTGTTGCTTCCTACTGTGAATTATAGATGAGGGGTTGGCAGCATAGTAAATATTTTGTGCTATGGACAAGAAAAACTTCGATGAAGACGAAGTTCTGATTTTGGGGTTTTTTTGGGGGGTTTTCGATTTTTTTTTTAACTTTGATGTTAAGGTATTTGACAGAATGGTATTCGGAGGGAAAAAAAAAAGGTTCGAGGGTACCACATGAAATGGGTCAAATTTGATACATTTTGCGAATTTCGTCGTACCTCGGGGATACTAGGCAAAAAATCCATTTATTTTCATTATTCTCATCCCATATAGAACCAATAACAAATGGAGCTTCAAATGTGCACTGAATTCACATTTTAGCATCCCACAACTAAGTTTTGGCTAATTTGCCTCAATTCCACTAACTTCGTAACAAATTTCAACAACTTAATTCAAACCCTAATTTCAAATTGCACAAATATGAATCAAATTAACTCAATCAAAGGACACACGAGCTTAGCAAAGAGTCCATGTCGTCGCCACCACACTGCGGACCATCGTCCACGCCATTGCTACTGCAACCAGGGACAGAGCCAGGATTTTACTCTAGAGGGGGCTAAAATCATGCGTGATAAAAATCTTGTGTGACTTAAATCCAATGTAGCTTAAATCCTATTTCGCAAAAATCATTTTTAATTTTTTTATGAAGTTTAAGGTAATTTTCACATGAGATGAGGTTTTTTTTTTTGTGTGACTTAAATATGTTAGGGTTGGCTGAAATTGTATTTTCAAATTAGAAGAGGGGGAAAAACTTAAGGTAAATTCATTTTCATGGCTTAAATCTATTAAGGCTGGTTGAAATTACATTTTCAGATTAAATAAGTGTAAAAAAGCTTCTTTTTTTTAAATAAAAAAAAAGTTTTTTTTCAGCGGGGGCTATAGCCCCCTCTTGGCCCCACCTGGCTCCGCCCCTAATCGCAACCCTTACGACCGCCGCGCGTCTTCATGGTGGTAGAGAAGCAAATCTCCGAGAGTGCAGTGTCGTGTCCAATCCGTTTTCCCAGCCGCCAATCACCGGAATTTCAGTCGAAGACTCGTACGTCGTTTGCCCAGCCACCAATCGCCGGAAATACAGTCGATGAGTAGAGAATAAGGTGTTTTAAGAGAGGTTGGATATATTAACCCCTACAGCTGCCCATCTGGAAGAGGCAAGCTTTTTCTAATTTTTTTGGTACGGCTTCCCAGTGCAGAGTGGTAGTATTAGATCTGGAAAAAAAAAAGATGAGGGTATTTTCGTCTCTTCTATAAAAGGGTGAAAATAATAGAAATAAATGGGTGAAAATATTAACCCCTTGTATCTATTCTACTATCAAACTCTAACTCCCTCAATTGAACAATATCCATTTTGTGCCCCTCACGTTAGGGTGGGCACGAAAAATCAAAACCGAACAAAAAAAATGAAAAACCGACCAATTTTTTGGTTAACCTTACCGAAGAAAAACCAACTTCCGGTTTCGGTTAACCGACCGAACTAACTTTCGGTTATTTGGTATGGTAATGGTTAGTGATTTTTTTGATCTTTTTTGGTTAACCTTACCGAAGAAAAACCAACTTCCGGTTTTGCTTAACTGACCGAACTAACTTTCGTTTATTTGGTATGGTAATGGTTAGTGATTTTTTTGATCTCGGTTAACCGACTAACTGATATTATATATATATAAAAATTATAACAAGATAACTAGTGGACACATTCTAAAATGAAAAGGGTGTTTTGCCTTGGTTCGAATCTCTGTAGACGTGACCACCCATTTCCCTTTTTGTTATGTATAAATGAAATAGTGATTGTGACACATAGGCACAAGACAATGAAATAGAGGATGACTTAGAGTACTAATTAATATTGAAAGAGAATCAAGTAATTTTATTAAGTGGAAGGGACAAAACTCATGACAATATACTAGTGATTGATTTTATATTCAAAGGGCTTAGTTTTTCGTCCATTTATTTTACTTATTTGTTAGCATATTTAATATATTAGTAGAATATATAATATAACAGATATACTTAGATTTAAAAATTGAGGAATAAGAGCAAAAACACAGTTTATCAACACAAGATATTGGAATTGAGGAAGATTTAGGCTAGGCTACTAATTAATATTGAACGGAGATTAAAATAATTTGATGTTATGACGTTAATCTTGTTTTAATTATATAGATGTCAAACACCAACCTAGTGGAGATAACTCATATAAGAGATGAAAGTAAGGAATAGGGTATTGAAAGGGTCACTGGGTTGAACAAGTTTATATGTCCTTCGGCTTTAGTAGTATATTGTTTTGTTTCGTGTCAAAATTATGGGGTGGTAAACTAAATAACTCGATTTTCATTTTATAAGTGACGTTTTTTTATTTTACTTTTATGCGTTGTATAACAAGTTGTAATATTATGAAAGTTGAAGAAATAACTAATAATAGTAAGCTTCACTAGAGCACTAAAATACCTTTATTTTTTAACATTACGTTTTTTTGGTAAACCGAATAACCGTACCGAAACCGGTGGTTTATTGATGTATGGTTAACCGGGGTTAACAGTATGGTTAATGATATGATGAATGCATTAACCGAAATGGTCGGTTAACCGACCATGTCCACCCCTACCTCACGTGACTGCTGAAACTTTACTCTTTCACGAGTCTTCTATCTCTTCTCCCACGCGTCCCTCTTTGTTTCAAGGACACTAAAGTTCTCACAAATCTCATCCTTCCCTCTACAACCCGTCTCCATGCTCCACGTTGCTCTCATCTTCGGCATCATCGTCGTTATCGTCAAAACCGTTTGCCGCCGCCACCATCTCTGGCATCCCTTTTTACCCTCACGCTCTAATCCATCAATCACTTGGTGTGTGTCAATCTTCCACCCCCCTTCTCACGGGCGTGCCAATCTGTAGTCTCTCGCACATAAGGCTTTTCTGCCAGATTTCTTCGTCGATGTTTCACTCCCTATCCATTTCGTTCTCTCGCACTCCAGATGTGAACTCTTTGCGAGAGACTCCACCATTGGAACATGGACTTCCATTGATTTCGTTGATTTATTGTCTCATGTGGTGGTAAGTGGAATTTTACGGGTATACAAGTAGGAGGAAACACACCCCTAAAAGCTAGCCAATAGGTGTGGGAAACCTCCCACTTATATACCACACAATGGAATTCATGACTTTCCAATGTGGGATGTAAATCCCTACAACAGAGCACCGTCCTTGAGTGCCGACGTTTTAGTTTTGATCTGTTTATTGTTGTAAATCAAGAAAGGAGTACACTAGAAAAATATTATTTATATATTATTTAGAGTAAGTGTGTCATGTGAGAATATATATTCGGGTGAGAAATGAGAATAAATCCTACTCTTTGGATTATAAATAAACCAAAGGCTAGGATTAAACTTTCATTAAAAGGTTATGTGCATGGCACATGACCTCATTTTTTAGAGTTTGATCGGTCAACGCCGGAGCTCCGACATTGACCGTTTTTTTTTTCCAGACACAATTTTTTACTTACGACTGTATGTGCATTGATTTTTGCTTGTATGTACATCGATATTGACTTGTATGTGCATTGATATTGCATAAATTTTGTATATGATTTTTTACTATATGTGTGACTTTGTATATGTGAAAACTCGTGCACTTCTCAGCATGTGCATATGTTTTAGCTTGTGTGTGCATAGATTTTGACATATATTTGCATCTAAATTCTACTTCTGTGTATTATTTTCTTGGGTTGAAATATTGTGCATGAGTTTTGGCTTGTATGTGCACCTAAATTACATAAATTTTGCATAGGATTTTGATTATATCTAGCGTTGACCGTCGGTGTTGATCGGCTGGTAATCGGTTTGACTGGTTAATTATCCACTTAAATGATAGTCTAATCCTAGCCTTTGGATTTTTTCAAATCCAAAGACTAGGAGATATTATCATTTCTCACCATAATGTTCATTCTCACCGGATCCGCATCCTATTATTTATATATTTCTATTTGAAAATTTTGATGTATAACACGTGTATTATACTTTAGAAGTAAAAAAATCTTCTGTTACCTTCACCATTGCGTACAAGTTTCTACACCCTTCTCTTCTTCTTAGTTCATTGTTTTGTGAGGATGTGATTTTTTCATTTTCAAATATTCGTACGAGCATGTATCGACAAGTGCCAACATGGTCAGTTGTTGGCCTACATGAATTCACATTCAACCACTGTTAATTTTGTGTCAAAGTATAGACGTAAATTTGGTAATTTACACTCTATTTTTTAATTCGGATTTCTTATTTGTTATCGTCGTTGTTCATGAATTGCATTCAACAACTTGTACCAACTATCTCATTTCTTGTTTAAATAGAATTATGTAGAGGCTTATTCATTTGCTAACTCATGAATTATATTCACCACTGCATGACACGGACGCTATACTAATTATCATTATATATGATTAATCAATGATATCAATGGACTTCACACCACATATTCATAGAAACGTGAAAGTATATTGTCATCTTAAAAGATTGTACAGTGAAGAAATTTGGCAACTAAAAAATCGGCATCCAAATTTGTTATTCCACAGTAATATTAACACTTATAATGCAAAACTTGAGGAAGGATCAAATAAGCGTGATTGTTATAATAAGCTGAGAGCACATATCTCCACCGTCCAGTTGTTCTCATCCAACGATCCAAAATCGCACGACCATTTTAACTAAAGAAGGACACGGAGGGCATAAGGGTAATTGGCTTTTTATCTTCCTTCTCCCAGCAGCTCTATGTGACCAAAGGCGTCCCAAAATCGCTTCTTCTGAAATCTCCATGGATTTGATTAGCTAGGCATATACTCGGCAAGAACAAGCAAGTCATCGACCGATCGATCTTCGTCCTCAAACAGATTTACTGGAATCTTAGCCCTCGTAGAAATTGCCATCGACCGACCGATCGATCTTCTGGAATCTCCGATTCTCTCGAAATCGGGCCAGATCCTCCGTCGAGTGGTACATCGGGTGCGAGAAGGGAGAGAAATCAACCGGATCAGTCATCCAGTCTTTCTTCCCTGCGGCGGCGAGAGAAGGCGTGGAAGAGGACACCAAAGTGGTCTGGATTCTTGACAATAATCCAAAAGAATTGAAGGTAAATTCTGATCTTTTAGAAGTTGTCGGCGGTCACGTTGATTGTGTTAGCAAAATGGATGTTGTGTTTCTAGATTCAAGTGGACTAATGAGAATTGATGCGGTTGTTGTTGTGCCGATTGAATCTATAGGAATTAATTGGGCTGATCTTAATATGAAATCAAGTGATTTTCTAGAAATTGGTAGTGCACACAAGTTGTTTGACGAATTGCAAAAGAGAAAAATGGAGGTAAATAACATGAATTTAAGCTCTACTGTGGTCTATTTGGGGATCAAGATCATGGTAGATGGTTCTTGTTTGATTGTGGTTGACAAACATGGGTTTAATATTTGATCCCGGAGGTGTTGTCGATCATGGGAGATCTCGTTTTGATTCCTCTTATGCAGCGGGATTGGTCCATATATAGGGTGAATTAGTTTGGGTTTTTGATCTGGAAGGAGGCCTTTCCTCAATTGATTCATGCCCTGCTGTGTAGAGAGTGTGTTGGAAAGAGTTGCCTAGTGTTGCTGAAGTACTGCTTGCTGATATTTTATATTGGCTAGATTGTGAAGAATCGATCGAGTTAAGTATTGCAGATTCATTGCAAATTCGGCTACGACTATTGTGGATGGAGTTGTAAGGGCATATAGTTGAGTATTTGCTGAATTTTTCGTGTTAAAAAAATTGCAAATGGGTGCTGTTGCTAATTGTGAGGTATTCAGATAATTGCTGAATTTTTCAGCTTCAGCACAAGAGATTGGAAGAGACTCCTTATTGTCCATTTGCTAGTGTTGTTCCATTTGCTGCTGGTTCTTACCTTGTCAAATGGTTTAGTATTTTCAACAACAAGGGTTCTAGTTTTGGATGGCTTCTCCTTGACTTTGCTGAATTGGCTTCCAATTCTTTTGGGAAGAGTTATTAAGCTGCTGATGCTGAAGCTTTATTGCCTAGTGTTGTTGAATTTTTTGTGATGATTGCTTGACATTGGGTGATATCTTATAAGTCTATTGCTCAAGTGTAAACGGATGCAAATGCTGGCAACTGAGTTCTATGCAAGTAAAACAGAAGTTCAGTGGACAAGTTGCATTTGGTGTGTTCAAGTATAAATTGGAAATTCTTCCAATTTGGTGTGCTCTTCACGTGGAGATATTGATGCGAACAACCCCTGAGTGTTGTCTGCAACGCAGGATCTTGACTCCTTAAGCCTGGATTGATTCTTCTCCTCCGTAGCCAAAGTGATGGCTTTCCTAGGGTTGAAGAGATAACCCTCAATTGCGTCAAGATATGACGTGGAGATCAAAGAGATGATCCGAATACCGAAGAGACGGTGTAGAACTTGCTCGAAGCGACGAGCTACGGGATAAACGATTCGTGGAATCGAAGGGGTGACGTTAGAATTCAAGGAAGGAGCGTACTCAACTTCTAAGGAGCGAACTCAACTTTTACTACTTAAATTCAACGTAAAGGATACAAAATAGGGTTCCAAGTCTTTAAATAGGCTAAAAAGAAATAACATAAAATAATAATAATAAAATATTCATTAAAACGACGAGTCTTGAAAACGCTGACGCGGGGGCGAACTCGGGGAAAGGCGGCGGTCGCCGTAATTAAACGGCGGCCGCTGCACAAAAGCCATAGCCAAACTCCATCAGACGGCGGGCGCCGTAAGGTTCACGGCGGGCGCCGTGAACACCGAAGCCAGCAACCGAATTTCATCATCACGCCGGCGGTCGCCGCCAAAACGGCGGGCGCCGTGAGACTTGCGGCGGTCGCCGGCCTCAGCATCCTCCGCGAGCTCAGCGTCTTCGTCTTTTGGTCAGGTTGGGTTGGACGAGGCCTCGCCTAATCCTTCATAGGTCACGAGGAGAACCCATTTAGGACTAGATGAAGTCGTGTCACTTGCGTATGCCCGCGAGACTAAGGACTGTGTGGCTCATTCCATTGCTCTGGCGCGGGCTCTTGTCATCGGACCATCCGAGCGCAACTTCATTGCGTCCTCTTCGTCCTGTGCCGTCATCAAGGGGGTCATGGAGCTATCAATATCCCCTTCTTGGCTTCGAAGCGTCCCCGCTTCGTCCTCGTTGTCAAAAGCATGAGGCGTATAAGGAGGAAGATTAGCGATGTGGAACGTAGGAAGCGCACCATAGTCATCGGGTAAATACAAGCGGTAGGCGTCGACACCAAGGCTTTGTAGCACCTGAAATGGACCATCACCTCCAGCATCCATCTTGTGGCGTCGCTTGAATGGAAAGAGATCGTGACGCAAGTGCAGCCATACCAAGCCTCCGGGCTCAAACTCCACGGCATGCCGACCTGCATTGCGTTCCTGCAAAAGAGTAGACACCGTAGGGGGTAAATCAACCAAAGCCTCAACATTTAAGAGACACGCAAAAGGTTCAAGTAAAAAGCAAGGAAGACGTCCCTGAATCATTGGAGAGACATCTTGGAATCGGGCTAAGGGTAGCCGGGTCTCGCATTTGCCTTGAATGTCGGGTTGGAAAGGCGTCTCAAACGTGAAGTGCTGGGTCACCTTTTCATTGATGATGTCGCGGTAACTCCCACCATCTTCCTTGGCGTTAAGAACGCGGCATGAGACCAAGCGAAGGGGCATGTTGCTTTGCTCATCCATTGAGCTGCATATGTAGTTGTCCAACTCCTCCTCTTCCTCCTCCTCCTCCTTCTCATCACCGTAGGTGTCAAAAACCGGGCCGACTTCGTAGGTGTCCTCGTCAAAAGACTCGTAGCCAGAGGTGTTCGAGAAGAGGACATTGAGAAGAGGACCCTTGCGGTCCATTGGCCAGCTGGTTGTGGCCGGGGGGTTCAACATTGGGTCAGTCGTGGGCAACCCGGAGTCACTCAAGGCCTGACGAAGGAGGGCAAGCTCGGCATCCTGCGCGGCGAGTCGGCGGTCTAGTTCTTCACCCCGTGCACGAAGTGCGACATTTCGCTCAAAGACGGAGTTCATGTGTCCGGGGCTGTGGTGGCCCGTAGAAGGAGAGACGCTCGAGGTAGGGACATCCATAGTACCTATACGAAGCATGCAACACAAGAAGTAAGTTGCACCAAGCAAAAGAACAAGTCCAAGCCAAGTCCTTGTCTCAAAAGTGACCCAAGAAATTTTCCGCTGGGCGTACTAATTTGGGTTGCTCGTGAGGAGGGAGAGGCTTGAACGTAAGGCCGAAAGCAAGAACTAGCAATTCAAATCCCAAACAACATACAAATTTCCAAGTGCAAGCAAATCAAATCAAGTTTCTTAGAATTAAGCACAAGAGAGTTGAAAATTTTGCCCTTTTCAATGAGAGTTGCATAGAGACATGAAAGACGAGAAGATGGAGTATGACCGTATGGTGCGTTCTCTGCCCTTGTTTTTTTTTTTTTGAATTTATGGGCTTCCGTCTTTCCAAACCTTTCTGTTTTTGTTTGATGGAAGGTGAGAATAGTATGTTTGTTTTGTTTATACGGTCACACCTTGTTTTTGATTTTGTACTGATATAATGTCGAATCAAGCAAGAAAGAACCACACAAGCAAGTGCAGGAAAAGCAAGAAGAGACAAGCAACTAGTAGGGAATAAAATCTAACAACTAATCTAGCAATTAATCCAAAGATGAAGCAAGACTTGATCAACAAGAAACAAGGAAATCAAATATGCAATTAAAGGAAACAAGAATTACTAGAGGGTAGATTTTAGGATTGGGGAACAAGTAATCAAAACCTAAGGGATTTAGGGTTAGGTGTGAGGGTGAGAGAGGCGGCGGCAGACGGTGGTGGTGGTGGCGGACGATGGTGGCGGCGATCGGTGGTGGCGGTGGCTAGAAAAAAAAAATTCTAGGGTTTGCTAGCGGATTTTTTTTTTCAAGAATCACAAAAGAGAGAAGAACAAACTTAGCTTGGAAAATGCTCTGATGCCAGTTGATGCAAACAACCCCTGAGTGTTGTCTGCAATGCAGGATCTTGACTCCTCAAGCCTGGATTGATTCTTCTCCTCCGTAGCCAAAGTGATGGCTTTCCTAGGGTTAAAGAGATAACCCTCAATTGCGTCAAGAGATGACATGGAGATCAAAGAGATGATCCGAATACCGAAGAGACGGTGTAGAACTTGCTCGAAGCGACGAGCTACGGGATAAACGATTCGTGGAATCGAAGGGGTGACGTTAGAATTCAAGGAAGGAGCGTACTAAACTTCTAAGGAGCGAACTCAACTTTTACTACTTAAATTCAACGTAAAGGATACAAACTAGGGTTCCAAGTCTTTAAATAGGCTAAAAAGAAATAACATAAAATAATAATAATAAAATATTCATTAAAACGACGAGTCTTGAAAACGCTGACGTGGGGGCGAACTTGGGGAAAGGCGGCGGTCGCCGTAATTAAACGGCGACCGCTGCACAAAAGTCGTAGCCAAACTCCATCAGACGGCGGGCGCCGTAAGGTTCACGGCGGGCGCCGTGAACACCGAAGCCAGCAGCCGAATTTCATCACCACGTCGGCGGGCGCCGGAGGCCTTGCGGCGGTCGCCGCCAAAACGGCGGGCGCCGTGAGACTTGCAGCGGTTGCCGGCCTCATCATCCTCCGCGAGCTCAGCGTCTTCGTCTTTTGGTCAGGTTGGGTTGGACGAGGCCTCGCCTAATCCTTCATAGGTCACGAGGAGAACCCATTTAGGACTAGATGAAGTCGTGTCACTTGCGTATGCCCGCGAGACTAAGGACTGTGTGGCTCGTTCCATTGCTCTGGCGCGGGCTCTTGTCATCGGACCATCCGAACGCACCTTCTGAAATACCCCAAATAAGATAAGGAGAATGACATTATGGTAAATTAATTAGGGGATTACTTAAAGGGGGAGAAATGGAAATTGGGGATTTAATCCCTAAAAGGGTTCGGTTGCTCTCTCTCTCTCTTGTGCATCCCTTTCGCTGAGCAGCTCTCCCTCCTCCCGAATCCGACTTCTCCTGTGCCCAGCCGAGTCCTTCTCCGGCGAGCCACCACCCAACCCACTTCGCCTCCTCGGTACTTCCTTTGTCGTGAGCTGGTGCGAGGTGCGAGGAGGTGCGAATTGCAGTGAGCCGTAGTTGCTGCTGTGTGTGCTGCTGAGGCGAGCCGCGGACTGGTGCTGCTGTTGAGCTCGCTGGTGGTTGCTCTTTCCGGTGTCAAGGAGCTGCTGCAGGAGCCATGGATGCTACTTCTGGTTGCTGCTGTTCGCTGAAGTTCGTGGCCGTGAAGTGCTGCGTGTTGTTGCTGTGCAGCTGTTGAGGTTCTACTGCAGATTCCGGCGACGAAGAAGCCCTCTCCGACGAGCTGGAGTTCTGCGTGGACGGGGCAGAGGTAGATGATGACGGGGTAAGTTGTTTGCTGATTTTCTGCTAAGCTTTTATGTATTGGTTGCTGAATTTTTGGGGTTGGTTTGGATGATGTGCGTAAGGTGGGAGTTGGACTAAAAGGAGTTGGACTAAAATTGGGTTGATTGTTTGCTGAATATTGGACTGAAATTGGATTGATTGGGGTATGATTTGCTTAATTAATTAAGGGTTTGATTTTAGGGTTTAAATTGGGGGTTTGTTGGTTGTGGATTGGATGAGTAATTAATTCCAGGGATTTGCTCGGATTGATTTTGCAGGTTCGTTCGAGTTGGTTGGAGGTCTCTGAGGTCGTGGTTGTCGAGCTTGAGGCAAGAGGATCCTTGCTAACTTTATATTTTTTATAAATTGATTTATGCCTAATTTATTTCATAATTATGTTTACCGTTGCTTGGTCGAAAATGGGTATGTGCGTGTGATATGATTTATCTTGTATCGTATTTGATTAAATGTTGACGTGATAGTCAATTTTGACTAAGTGTGATTATGTGTTTGTGATTGTTGTTGATAGTGTCTGTTGACACGTGTATGTATATGGGATTGAATGTGTGTGTGTGGTGGATCGTATGTGTGTGTTGGATTGAATGTGTGAGTGTGTGTGTTGGATTGTGTGTGTATGTGAACATGTGTTAGCCTTTGTCGTATGTGATATTTGATTGATTGTCGTATATGATTTTTTATTTGATTGGTATCGGTGTGGTGGTGAAATGTTGTTCGATGGTGAAATTCCTTATATGTGAGGGCCTCGGTGGGTGTGAACCCCGATGGTCAGGAGGTAAATGGTGAAATTCCTTATATGTGAGGGCCTCGGTGGGTATGAACCCCGATGGTCAGGAGGTAAATGGTGAAATTCCTTATATGTGAGGGCCTTGGTGGGTGTGAACCCCGATGGTCAGGAGGCGAATGGTGAAAGTCCTTATATGTGAGGGCCTCGGTGGGTATGAACCCCCGATGGTCGGAAGGTCGGAAATAGTGATGAAGAAGGAGGAGATATTGTGTGATTGTTATGTGTACCTTCCTTGGTTGGATTGGTCGGATTGTGTGATTGTTATGTGTACCTTCTTTGGTTGATTTGGTCGGATTGTGTGACGGTTATGTGTTGATATTGGTTTTATACCGATTAAGTGGTTTTGTGTTGAATAGTGGTTGTGTACTTGAATATTGGTTGTGTGTGTGATTATTGGTTGTGTGTTGATTATTGGTTGTGTGCTCGGTTATGAGTTGTGTACTTGAATATTAGTTGTATGCTTAGTTAGTGGTTTTGTTTTCGAATATTGGTGGGATGTTTAATTATCGGTTTTGTGTTAGACTTTGGTCGCCGGTTGGTTACGTTGATTGATTAGGAATTAGGAAGGTTGGTTCCCATTTGGAGGGTGTGGGTTAACATGGTTTGAAATTTAATACACGAGTTGAGTTTGATGTATGAGTTGTAGTCTAGGGTGACGAATCGGCGGCACCAGAAGGGTGGCTGGCCTGGATCGTTATCATGGTTATGATTGTATTATGTGATGATTATCTCGTTGATGCTTATGTGTTTGTTGATGTGAAGGTTCATTGAATTTGTTGTGTTAAGTGCAGTAGTGAGTTCTGTATTATTGGTTAACTTTGGTTGTAAGTCAGTAATAAGAGATTGTGTATGTGCATGGAGTTGGATTGGAGGTATTAGTATTGAAGAGGAAGTTGGATTGGATCGTTTTATTCGTTTATGCTTGTGATGAGTCTGAGGATGGATTGATTGAGGTTAGTATAGTGAAGAGTTGGATAAGGATGTGTAATGAATGGTATGTGATAGTGGGTGTATATGTTTTGACGTGTGGTTGGCATTGGTTGGTTGATATGATTAAGTATAGTTATGATATTATATATTGTGTAGCGTGTTATGCGATTGTTATTGGTTGAATTGATGATATTATATGATTGTATATTGTTTGAAACTGTTTTGGCTCGGCTATTCTTGCCATAGTCTTTCAAAAGACTGACCAACCTCGGTTTACGTGTCGTGGTTGGCTGGGGTATCGGGTCCTCCAGTCAATCAGGCTTTGCAGATTTAACGCCAGCAATGAGGGTCCTGATCACCGTCGGTTTAGAGTCGAGGGCTCTACTCTTTTGGTTTTGGACTTTGACTTGGTTGTATGTGTCGTTTTGGTTTTGGACCTTGAAGTGGTCGAACTTGTTGTATTGGTTTTTGGTTTGTAAAGTGCTGTATTTTCTGTATGTTAGGTTTGATTGTGGTTTCAAACTCCGGACAGGTTGTTTTCTGCTGTGCCGTTTTTGGTATATATTATATATGGGTTAGGTTTTGCTTAAATTTTTATTTCACCCGCCTTATAATCCTTCGGGATTATGGCACTGTAGCACCATTGGCCCGGGGGTGTTACACCTTCATTGCGTCCTCTTCGTCCTGCGCCGTCATCAAGGGGGTCATGGAGCTATCAGATATGTCTCATACGTTCCCTTTTGCTTCACTTTTGGCTTCACTTGAAGAATTGTGCTATTGCAATTGTGGGTGTTTTAAGCCTATTTGATTTTGACTAACGACTTGTAGAAAGTAATTTTGATTGCTGATTGTCCTCATCAATTAAATGGTTGTGCAATTGGAGCACCTGAAGGCTGAAGCTAACTTCACTCCTGATGTTTTTGCTCTTACTATTGCAGATTATGGACTTCAATCTATCGACAGAAAGATACGACATAACTCATGAACCTACAAGTTAAAACTCATGAACCTACAAGTTCAATGCATGAACCTACAAGGAAAAACTTAAAAACCTCAAAAAAAGTAATGAACCTGTAAGACAAAAGTAATGAACCTGTAAGACAAAAGTAATGAACTTTCTAGTTAAAACTCATGAACCTTAGAAAAATCTCATAAACTTGTAAAATAAAACTAATGAACCTATACGCCATAACTCATGAACCTACAAGTTAAAACTCATGAACCTACAAGTTAAAATGCATGAACCTGCAAGGAAAAACTCAAAAACCTCAGAAAAAGTAATGAACCTGTAAGACAAAAGTAATGAACCTGTAAGACAAAAGTAATGAACCTGTAAGACAAAAGTAATGAACCTGCTAGTTAAAACTGCATGCGAAAAGTAATGAACCTGGAAGACAACACCAATGAACCTGCTTGATTTTTGAAGTGTACAACCTATTCTATGTGTGATGAACATGTTACTTATACTCAATAAACCTGTTAGTTATAAATGTTGAACCTGTTAGTTATACATGATGAACCTGTTACTTATACTCAATGAACCTGCATGCGAAAATTAATGAACCTGCAAGACAACACCAATGAACCTAGTCGATTTTTGAAGTGTACAACCTATTCCATGTGTGATGAATCTGTTACTTATACTCAATGAACCTGTTAGTTATACATGATGAACCTGTTACTTATACTCAATGAACCTGCATGCGAAAAGTAATGAACCTGCAAGACAACACCAATGAACCTGCTCGATTTTTGAAGTGTACAACCTATTCTATGTGTGATGAACCTGTTACTTATACTCAATGAACCTGTTAGTTATAAATGTTAAACCTGTTACTTATACTCAATGAACCTGTTAGTTATACATGACGAACCTGTTACTTATACTCAATGAACCTGCATGCGAAAATTAATGAACCTGTAAGACAACACCAATGAACCTGGTCAATTTTTGAAGTGTACAACGTATTCCATGTGTGATGAACCTGTTACTTATACTCAATGAACATGTTAGTTATAAATGATGAATCTGTTACTTATACTCAATGAACCTGTTAGTTATACATGATGAACCTGTTACTTATACTCAATAAACTTGCATGCAAAAATTAATGAACCTGCAAGACAAGCACCTTGGAGGTTATGGATTGCTCCATTGCTAATGTAATTGACTGTTGTCATGGTTAAATTTCACTTGCATATGCAAATTTTATTGTGTTGAATCCATGAACCTACAAAGCTATTATCATGAACCTAAAAGGAAAAATTCATAAACCTGTAAGACTATCGACATGAACCCACCAAAAAACTTATGAATCAACAAAAAAAAATCTATGAACCTACAAGAAAAAAACCATGAACCTGTAAGACTATCGTCATGAACTTACCAAAAAAACTCATGAGCCAATAAGAAAAATCCTATAAACCTATAAGAAAAAATCCATGAACCTGTATGGTTATCGACATGAACCTAACAGAAATCACTGATGAACCTACAAGAAAAACTCATGAACCTGTAAGGGAAAAGTCATAAACCTGGAAGTGCAAACTCATGAACCTACAAGAGATAACTCATGAACCAGCAAGATAAAGGCATGAACTTATCGACATGAACCTAACAGAAAACACTGGTGAACCTGCAAGGTTATCGACATGAACCTAATAGAAAACACTGATTAACCTACAAGAAAAACTCATGAACCTATAAGATAAAACTCATGAAACTACAAGATAAAAAACTCATGAACCTACAAGATAAAAAACTCAAGAACCATAGAAAAAACCCATGAACCTATAAAACAAAACTAATGAAGAACCTATAAGACAAAACTCATGAACCTGCTAGTTAAAACTCATGAACTTTCAAGTTAAAACTCATGAACTTATAAGATAAAACTTATTAAACTACAAGATAAAAAACTCAAGAACCTTAGAAAAAACCCATGAACCTGTAAAACAAAACTAATGAACCTATAAGATAAAACTCATGAACCTACTAATTAAAACTCATGAACCTGCAAGTTAAAACTCATGAACCTATAAGATAAAACTTATTATACTACAAGATAAAAAAAACTCATGAACCTGCAAGATAAAAAAAACTCAAGAACCTCAGAAAAAACCCATGAACCTGTAAAACAAAACTAATGAACCTATAAGACAAAACTCATGAACATGCTAGTTAAAACTCATGAACCTTAGAAAAATTTCATAAACTTGTAAATAAAACTCATGAACCTATACGCCATAACTCATGAACCTACAAGTTAAAACTCATGAACCTACAAGTTCAAATGCATGAACCTGCAAGGAAAAATTCATGAACCTGCAAGATTACCGACTTAAACTTCTCTTGTAGGGTTTATCAACCTCTAAAATGTAGCCTATGAAAGATTTGAACCCACATCCATGTGAATAAACGCATTGCTCTACCATTTGAGCTAATAGGCTATGACAACCAATACACAATTTCAGCCTTTTGTCATTCAAATTCAGCACATGAAAGACAAACTGCACAAACCCAAAATCAAAGCTTTACATTCAAGTCCAAGAGTATAAAAACTCATGAACCTGAAGATAAAAAAAACTCAAGAGACCTCAGAAAACACCCATGAACCTGTAAAACAAAACTAATGAACCTGTAAGACAAAACTCATGAACCTTCTAGTTAAAATTTATGAACCTTAGAAAAATCTCATAAACTTGTAAAAAAAACTCATGAACCTATACGCCATAACTCATGAACCTACAAGTTAAAACTCATGAACCTACAAGTTCAAATGCATGAACCTGCAAGGAAAAACTCATGAACCTGCAAGGTTATCGGCTTAAACTTCTCTTGTAGGATTTATCAACCTCTAAAATGTAGCCTATGAGGGATTTGAACCCACATCCATGTGAATAAACACATTACTCTATCATTTGAGCTAATAGGCTATGACAACCAATACACAATTTTAGCCTTTTGTCATTCAAATTCAGCACATGAAAGACAAACTGCACAAACCCAAAATCAAAGCTTTACATTCAAGTCCAAGAGTATAAAAACTCATGAACCTGCAAGATAAAAAAACTCAAGAGACCTCAGAAAACACCCATGAACCTGTAAAACAAAACTAATGAACCTGTAAAACAAAACTCATGAACCCGCTAGTTAAAACTCATGAACCTTAGAAAAATCTCATAAACTTGTAAATAAAATTCATGAACATATACGCCATAACTCATGAACCTACAAGTTGTAACTCATGAACCTACAAGTTAAAACCCATGAACCTACAAGTTCAAATGCATGAACCTGTAAGGAAAAACTCATGAACCTGCAAGATTATCGGCTTAAACTTCTCTTGTAGGGTTTATCAACCTCTAAAATGTAGTCTATGAGGGATTTGAACCCACATCCATGTGAATAAACATATTGCTCAACCATTTGAGCTAATAGGCTATGACAATTGACAACCAATACACAATTTCACCCTTTTGTCATTCAAATTCAGCACATGAAAGACGAACTGCACAAACCCAAAATCAAAGCTTTACATTCAAGTCCAAGAGTATAAAAAATCATGAACTTGCAAGATAAAAAAACTCAAGAACCTCAGAAAAAACCCATGAACCTGTAAAACAAAACTAATGAACCTATAAGACAAAACTCATGAACATGTTAGTTAAAACTCATGAACCTTAGAAAAATCTCATAAACTTGTAAATAAAATTCATAAACCTATACGCCATAACTCATGAACCTACAAGTTCAAATGCATGAACCTGCAAGGAAAAACTCATGAACCTGCAATATTATCGGCTTAAACTTCTCTTGTAGGGTTTATCAACCTCTAAAATATAACCTATGAGGGATTTGAACCCACATCCATGTGAATAAACACATTGCTCTACCATTTGAGCTAATAGGCTATGACAATTGACAACTAATACACAATTTCACCCTTTTGTCATTCAAATTCAACACATGAAAGACGAACTGCACAAACCCAAAATCAAAGCTTTACATTTAAGTCCACCATGGCCATAAAAAACATGAATGTAACAACAGAAGCACCAAAAGTACTAAATTTAAACACACAACAGACAAACCAAATTGCTCAATTCGTCAAATTAGGAATCCAGATTTAAAACTGATCAAACCATCTCATCTCAGAAATAGCATAACTTTCACAAGATAGCAACAATTACTCTCTAGCTATCATCATCTACGAGAGATCTAAGTAAAATAACACAAGAAACATCATCCCACTATCTCAAAGAAGCTAGGAAAGCAAGGCATGCATAGTATAAGACGGGCAATTTGGGATCTCATCAAGCACAATAATCAAAGGCATCTTGTCATTACTCAATTAAAAAGAAAGCAACATGAAACAAAATTAGGAGCAGATTTGAATCACCTCGAACTTTGTCGTCTTCAGATTTCCAAACCTGTGCCTAAATCAGACCATTTGTTTGATGAGTTCTCCTGTCTTTTTTTCTCATCTTTTATGCCTTCTCTCTCTGCAAAGGTCTCCCCGCAAATTATGCGGAGCCGAAGGGTCAATTTCTCCATAGTTTAAAACGATTGGTGGTGTTGCACTTGCCTGATATGAGTTCGTGTGGAACCGGCAATGGTGTTTTTTGGCCTAACCGAGTGAGATGGCCCCTCTTCTCCAATATTCCTTTGCTATGCCCCCAACTTGCTTTTCGGTTTCTCCCCTCACCAAAATTGCGGTTCCCCCCTCATATTTGTTGCTATAAGGGGAGGGTAGTGAGTGGAGAATCTACCGAACCAAGGGGAGGGTAGTGAGTGACGAATTGGATTAATTTGGAATTGTGCAAAGCTCACAGAGAGAAATATGAGGGAGAATGGCGGATTTGTGCAGCAAATATGTGGATCAGGTGCGGATAGTCGCAATTTCAAGGCGGAGAAGATGTGGCGAGGAATGACCAAGTCGGCGGCGAGATCCTCTGCGTCCGTCATCTTCTTCGTCAGCGCCTTCGTCGCCACCACCTTCCTTCACCGCTCCGCCGCGCCGGATCCGTCTTTCTCTCTATGAAACACATTTTAGGTTTTTCAAGCCAGGAAGAAACGTGTTTTTGGTTTTTCAAGCCAGGAAGGGTAGAACCGTCTTCCTATGTGTTTTTTCTGGAAATTTCAAAATTGCCATTGTTTCTCTTTATTTAATGCGCGCGCGTGTTTCTTTTTTTAATGGGAACGAGCCATCTGGATCGTTGGTTATATTGATCAAATGGTAGAAAGTAATACTTACGGTGTATCTTAAGGAGATAACCACAAGAGCGGGCCTCTGCAAAACTTTGTGAATTCAAGTCACAATATATAGAAATTAGGAACAACAAATTGTAGTAATATTACTTTTTTAGCAAATGAACTGCGGTACTTATAACTACATCTAATCCTATGGAAGAAGTCAACATGTTTTGGACAAGAGTGTTAGTTGAGGATACTATTATATGAAATTGGATGGATAGCTTGATATGTTTAGAAAGATAGTTATCCGCCATATGTGTCGACCATTTCCTAGATAAATGGTAGACAAAAGAAAAAAAAATGACCCATAGCATTATAAATCTCAATGTTAAGCTTATTTGGCACTGTAGGGCTATCTTTGATTACAAAAATTGACATTTTCTCTTACCTTTCTGGGCCCGTTTGTTTTCACTAAAATAGGCCAAGGAAACGGTATTTTTGAGGTCCATTAGATGAGTGAGTGTTTGTTTGCATCTGGGTTGTAACCCAATCCATTTCGGGCCCATAAGGATTAAGTCCATTTGTTATTTTTCCATTTCCCCATGCCAGATTAACCTAGCCTTTCACCTGCCTTTTTCTCTCTCTCGACTCTCAACAACACAAGCGGCCATGGCAGATCTGAAAATATTCACCGTTGAAGCCAAGGCTTCTCTTCTCTCTCCCCCCGACCTTAACTCTTCCTCTCTATGCAATCTCCCCCAACTTTTCTCCTCTCTCCCGTTGCAGTAGATCCGTTCCGTGCTATCTCCAAACATCTCTTCGACGTCAATTTGCTCGGTGCCATTTCAGATAAGAATTCTTCTACGTAATCTCAAATTTCTCTTTGGCTTGACATTACCATATTCTAAAAATGATTTCTCTTTGACGCCCATCTCTTATTTGTACGTAGCTTGATATGTGAAGTCCCTCTTTTCTATGTCGTGGTTCACAATTAGGGTTTTTTTGTCAATTTTGTTAAATTTGTACGTAACTTGATTTGTGATGTCCCTCTTGATCAGTGATACAAGTACTGAATTCAGAGTATTCTGATTGGAATGCAGTCCCCTGTACCCCAAAATAGAGTTGCTCATTGTATTGTTGCCTTCATGAATTTTGTTCAACAAATCCTGAAGCAATCGAATTGTATGTACTAGCTTGAATTATTATGGATATAATTATTATGATTTATAAGCATGTGAAGTTGAATTATTATGGATATAATTACATGAACCCTTCTATGTGAAAGTTAAATTATTATGGATATAATCATTATGATTTATAAGCATGTGAAGTTGAATTATTATGGATATAATCAGTGGCGGATCTAGAACGAATTATAAGGGGGACTCATAGACTTATAAAAAACTTAAATATAATTAGTTGAGGTTTACAAAAATAGCAACACAAGAAGTTCATTACAAACAATTGTCGCTTACGACTCTTCAAACTGCAAAGAGGGTAAATCCATCCTGCGGTTTCTCATAGTTTGGAAATGTTGAAGGATAACTTCATTATCAATGCTTCTGAAAAATATCTTTCTCCACATAGCACACTAGAGAATCAGTGAGAAACTCATCTCCCATCTTGTTACGCAAATCTGAATTGATAATACTCATTGCTGAGAATGCTCTTTCTATACTCGCAGTCGTAACAGGTAACACTAAAGCCAACTCAATAAGACGATATACCAAGTGAAAAGCACCATGAATTCCTACCTCGGCCATTTTCTTTGCAAGATCTCTAATATTTTTCAAGTTAGAAAATTTGTCATTCCGTCTCATTTCATGAATCCACAACATCAATTGTGCTTTAAGCTCCATTAGATCGCACTCTAACTAGTCTTGTTGGTATAATTCTACAAGTCGAAGTAGCTTTGACTCACTGAAATGGGAGAATGAATCTTTTGGATCAAGGCAAGCTACACATGTAAGTACTTTTGTGCTTGTCTCACTGAAATGACTCTCCATTTCTGTACCAATTTGGTCAATAACCTAAAAATGTAGCATAATATTAATTTTACGAATAATAAAAATTGATTAAATATTTGAAAAAACAAATAATAAAGTACTTGACAGAATATATCAACACGAAATTGATGGTAATATGTAGTAGTAGCACGTCTACGAAAGATAATCGGAGCATCATCTTCCATGTTAGGAATGATGATATCATTCTTAGCGCAAAAATCATTGACAACTTCTAATAACTCATCCCATCCATTTTCCCTAAAATCTTACAACTTCTCTTTTGCGCTTTGAACCAAACTCATGGCCTCGATAATATCAAGATATTTTCGTTGCAAGACTTGTGACAAAACATTTGTGATCCCCAATACTAGAACCATCAAATGAGCAACAAAAACAAATAGATAATTCTCCATTTTTTGTCCCAAGCTATCGACCGCTCCTCGACTTTTCACATCTTGTGCATCATCATATGTAATACCCCGTAATTTTTAAGGGTATTTTGAAATTTTATTTTTCTTATGCCCGGATTGCTAGACGGATTTAATTCAGAGAAGATCGGACATTCTGTAATATGTTCTGAGCTCTGTAAAATTTTCCGAGCATTATATAATACAGTTGAAGTGTTTTCGGGGTTAATTTGTCGTTAGTGTATGAATATATTTAACCCGGGGTTAAAAGAACTCGTACCCATACTTTCCTCGCCCATACAAGTGTGACCTTTTAGCAAAATCGTCATAACTTTTGATTCCATGATCCATTCAATGTGAAATTTGGAAGGATTAAAATATACTTCTAGATCTAACTCCTCGATTTGGAATCACCTCATTTGGAGTTCGGAGCTGAGAGAAAGGCCCCGTCGAAGTCAGGACGATTTCCTGATGGTCACGACCGCACCCGCGGTGAGAGCATGACCGCACCCGCGACGAGCGCTGACAGCTTCGTCTTCGCGATAAGATTTCCGAAATTCTATCCTTTTGGCCACTTGCTCCACTTGGCTCTTTTGCCTTGTCCCCTTGTCCCCTTCTTGTTTCCCATGAAGAGGCTCGTATTTGGGCTATAAAAGGGGTGAACCCGAAGCTCTTCTTCTCTTCTTCTTCCTTCTTTTCTCTTCATTTTCTCTGTTTTTCTCCCCTCTGAATTTGCCATTTTCGGGGCTGTTGGAGCTCGATTCGAGAAGGCTCACGAGTTGGAGAAGGTTGCCCAAGTGTTAGACTAAAGCTTTGAGGTGTTTTGAGGTCATTCGAATGCAAAACAAAGCCTTCACGATTTGGGTAATTTTTCTTCCCCGCCATGGCTGTTCTTCGAGCTTTCTCTGGGCACCCCACCGCACCCCGCGGCAGTCCTCTACCGCACCCGCAGCAAGGCTTGTCCGAGAGGTGTTTTGTGTGGTTTGGCCTTGGGCTTTGGCTTGTTTCCTTTGTTTCTTCTTGTATTCTTTTAGATTCATATATAAGTATATTGAATCTAACTTAGGGTCTTGTTATAGGCCATTTCTTAGGGATTTATTATCCAAGATTTGCTCCAGTTTCAGATCCAGGAGCCCGTTGTCTCTAAGCTTTGCTTAAGCTTCTGCGGATTTAGGCAAGTGGCGGTTCGCTCTTGCTCATCATTCCATATTTCAGTTAATTATCAATAGTTTTGTTGTTAATTAATTTGGGATGATTGTTAAGTATGTTGGAATTGTTTGATAACGTTATGTGATTAAAAAGAAGATATTATACTAGGTTGTATATTTTGCTAGAACCGACGCTAGTATATTGTAGATTTTGTGCAGGTGAAGACCTTAAGGGACTTTGATGTGATTTATTGTGTGTGTGTTTAGATTATTAAATCTAGGATGACTGCCAGGTGGGCAAAGATATAGATGTTTGTGCAGGTTGGGCCGTGATGGTCCTGTATGTGATTTGTTGTGTGTTTGACTGTTTAGTTAGCATGAGTATTCGTAGGAACGTTTACTGGGGCCCAAGAGGTCCAGTCGTTCCTTGATAATTAAATGGAGAAAAGGGCATTGAGACCCTAATACCATTGGTGAGTCATGACTAGCCTCTATACTCGGGTATAGAGGTGGTGCACTTAGCTAGTGTCACATATATCTTAGGGAGCAAATCTCGAGAGATGCTCCCAAGAGATCTCTCGTCTCGGGACGAGTTGATCATGATAAAAGCTTATAACGTGATGTGTGTGTGTGTGTTGACATTTAATAAGATACGTGCCATGAGTATGCACATAATTAACATGCCTTGACCATAATAATAAAGTGTCGTATGAGTAAGCACTTATTTAAAATGTTTGGCGAGTAGTGCAGCTAGGCACTAGTGCAGCTAGGAAAAGCTCGTCTTAGTTATAGATCGCTCGTATGCGATACTTGTGTAATGTGGTTATGTGTGTTTGTTTGAGTTTTCCAACATTTGTCATATTGTTTCCTATAAGGCTCATTTCATTTGGAGTCTTCTTTTGGGATTGATTGCTGTGAGACTCGATCTCCAGAGTCTTCTCTTGATCATGCTGCTTCATTTATTCTAGTAGGAGTATGATGATTGACTAGCGTACTCGGTTATTATTCGAGGGACGATAAGTCTAACCTAATACGACTTCTTCGAACCACTCTGCTTTGTACCCTTGCATAGTCTTTCATTAGACTGACCAACCGTTATATTCCTTGCATGGTTGGCTGGTGTCATCCGTTCGATTCGGCACATCAGGTATGTTGCAGATCTAAGAAGGCTAGAGCGACTATGAGGATGGACGGTGTTTTGTTTTGACAAGTTGTTTTGTCATTGTATTTTAAAGATTTCCGCTGTGCTATTTTGTCGTTTTGTTTAAAAGTATTTCGCTGTTGTATTTCTGATTAATTGGGTCGTTTTAGGAATCGTGTAATTCCGCGACCATGTGGTTTAATAAAAGTTATGATTTTAGTATTGTAATTGTGTTTTAAGTCAGTTATGACGTCGGAAAAGCCTGGGGTGACTTCGGGGTTTACGTCCGGAGTCATCGGCAGTAACGCTTTCAAATGGGGTTAAATTTGGGGGTGTTACAGAAATGGTATCAGAGCCAGGTTGTTTTCCAAGAGCTCTGAATTTTTCAAATAAAAAGCCGTTCATAGTCGTGCCTTCTTAAGTCTGATACGAAAGTTGCTTCTGTGTCTAGAAAGACTAAGACTTTCTGTTTGTCACCCGTAGTTGAGGGTGCATTCTGTTCTCTTCTGAAGGACTCGGAAGAAGTCGAGGTGGTTTTGCCATCTCCAGTTAGACTCGAGTTTTAGTTCTCTTGTCGTGAGTTGAGGTTGTAGAACCTAGTATTCAAGTTTGGTGTTCATCTAGGAACGTTACCAAGTTGATCTATTCCAAGTGACTTTATCATGATAAGTATTATGGAAAAGATATTAATACTTGGGATTTGATCGGTAAACAGATGGTGAATACAAGGAATACCATACGCGCTAGTGTTGGGCCAAGCAATCCAAGGCCAATCATAAGGGACGACCTGAACCGTGTAGAAGAACACGAGTCAATGTCACAGAACAATCCTAGGGGCAATGGCCAAGCTTCGGCCAACGCTCCAATGGTTTTTGATGCAGCAGCTGTTGCAGCTATTCGGGAGATTATGATGCAAGTACTTACCGAGGCTAGGCAACCTGCCGCACCACAGGCACAAGCGGTGCCAATTCCCCCAATGGTTCCTAGATTTGAGGAGCCAGCTGTTTATGTACACCGAGATGAGGCGGTCAGGAAGAGAGGTGATTATGGTCGAGTGTTGAAGACCATTAACTCTTTGAGACCTGACCATTATGATGGAAAATGAGAGCCAGTTAGAGCTGCTCATTGGTTTTACCACATGGAGCGGTTGTTCCGCAACGTGGATTGCACCGAGACTGAGAAAGTGCAGATAGCCTCTCTTCAGTTAATAGAAGAAGCTAGTGAATGGTGGGAGAACACTGGGTTGGCTGATCGGGCTGATTTGAATTGGGCTATGTTCAAGACGAAGATGATGGACCGTTTCTTTTCCCGAGCTATGAGGGACGAGAAGCACAAGGAGTTTATGCATCCTGAGACGGAGGGATTGAAAGTCGCTGAGCTTGCGACTAAGTTCAATCATTTGTTGCAATACGCTGGGTCAGATGTAACCAGCGAGGAGCAGAAGATCTGACACTTCCATGAGTGGATGGGTCCAGACATTAAGCCACTGATGGTGCGTCACGTATGTTCTACTTTAGAGCAATACGTGGATACAGCCTACAAGTTGGAAGTAACTCTGGAAGAGTCAACCAAGAAGATGAATCATCAGAAGTCAATGCAAGATCAATCTCAGGCGAGCGGATTTAAACGTCCTGCGCCACCGTCTAACTTTGCTAAGTCAAGCAAGGCAAAGACAGAAATGACTCAAGGAGGGTCGACACAACGATCGGGTCAGGACCATAGTCAGATTCGGTGTTACAATTGTGGTGCCGTTGGGCACAAGAACAGTATGTGTCAGAAGGAAAAGAAGGCATGCTTTGGCTGTGGAAAGTTTGGACACTTGCAGAAGTTCTGTTGGCTAGAAAGGCAAAAAGGATTGGAGTCACAGCAAGGGTCTGCTAATCAGAATAACCGGCCTGAGTATAAACCAGTGGAGGCTCCTAGTCCTACGATGCAGACGACTGCACAGAATAAAGGGAAGGCTCCAGTAGCTTCTGGAAGTCAAGGTCAACGTCTTTACGTAATGCGTGAGGCAGATGGATCTGATTTTCCATTTGCTTAAAGCTTTCTACTTTTGTTGTAGGTTGTGGATATGGGTGTTACCCAGTCTGTGGTTAAGGATGGTTATGTTAGTAAGTCTAAGTATGCAGCAAGGTTGTAAACCTTTTGTTGTAAATATTCTTGCTAATATAAATATTTGGTTTAAACCAAGCGTTTGTCAAATGTCTCGATTACCATTCAGGGTGAAGTTTGAGACAGCTGCGTAGCAAGGTGGTACCTTTGGTACGAGTTTTGTGCTCCAAGTTAGAAACCGAAGAGGTTACTTGGGAGACTGAGACGGGTGTACTTAGATACTTTCCCTACTTGTTGTCGGCCTTGATAATGCAAGTTTCGGGGTCGAAACTTAAAATAAGGGGGTAGTAATGTAATACCCCGTAATTTTTAAGGGTATTTTGAAATTTTATTTTTCTTATGCCCGGATTGCTAGACGGATTTAATTCAGAGAAGATCGGACATTCTGTAATATGTTCTGAGCTCTGTAAAATTTTCCGAGCATTATATAATACAGTTGAAGTGTTTTCGGGGTTAATTTGTCGTTAGTGTACGAATATATTTAACCCGGGGTTAAAAGAACTCGTACCCATACTTTCCTCGCCCATACAAGTGCGACCTTTTAGCAAAATCGTCATAACTTTTGATTCCATGATCCATTCAATGTGAAATTTGTAAGGATTAAAATATACTTCTAGATCTAACTCCTCGATTTGGAATCACCTCATTTGGAGTTCGGAGCTGAGAGAAAGGCCCCGTCGAAGTCAGGACGATTTCCTGATGGTCACGACCGCGCCCGCGGTGAGAGCATGACCGCACCCGCGGCGAGCGCTGACAGCTTCGTCTTCACGATAAGATTTCCGAAATTCTATCCTTTTGGCCACTTGGCCACTTGCTCCACTTGGCTCTTTTGCCTTGTCCCCTTGTCCCCTTCTTGTTTCCCATGAGGAGGCTCGGATTTGGGCTATAAAAGGGGTGAACCCGAAGCTCTTCTTCTCTTCTTCTTCCTTCTTTTCTCTTCATTTTCTCTATTTTTCTCCCCTCTGAATTTGCCATTTTCGGGGCTGTTGGAGCTCGATTCGAGAAGGCTCATGAGTTGGAGAAGGTTGCCCAAGTGTTAGACTAAAGCTTTGAGGTGTTTTGAGGTCATTCGAATGCAAAACAAAGCCTTCACGATTTGGGTAATTTTTCTTCCCCGCCATGGCTGTTCTTCGAGCTTTCTCTGGGCACCCCACCGCACCCCGCGGCAGTCCTCTACCGCACCCGCGGCAAGGCTTGTCCAAGAGGTGTTTTGTGTGGTTTGGCCTTGGGCTTTGGCTTGTTTCCTTTGTTTCTTCTTGTATTCTTTTAGATTCATATATAAGTATATTGAATCTAACTTAGGGTCTTGTTATGGGCCATTTCTTAGGGATTTATTATCCAAGATTTGCTCCAGTTTCAGATCCAGGAGCCCGTTGTCTCTAAGCTTTGCTTAAGCTTCTGCGGATTTAGGCAAGTGGCGGTTCACTCTTGCTCATCATTCCATATTTCAATTAATTATCAATAGTTTTGTTGTTAATTAATTTGGGATGATTGTTAAGTATGTTGGAATTGTTTGATAACATTATGTGATTAAAAAGAAGATATTATACTAGGTTGTATATTTTGCTAGAACCGACGCTAGTATATTGTAGATTTTGTGCAGGTGAAGACCTTAAGGGACTTTGATGTGATTTATTGTGTGTGTGTTTAGATTATTAAATCTAGGATGACTGCCAGGTGGGCAAAGATATAGATGTTTGTGCAGGTTGGGCCGTGATGGTCCTGTATGTGATTTGTTGTGTGTTTGACTGTTTAGTTAGCACGAGTATTCGTAGGAACGTTTACTGGGGCCCAAGAGGTCCAGTCGTTCCTTGATAATTAAATGGAGAAAAGGGCATTGAGACCCTAATACCATTGGTGAGTCATGACTAGCCTCTATACTCGGGTATAGAGGTGGTGCACTTAGCTAGTGTCACATATATCTTGGGGAGCAAATCTCGGGAGATGCTCCCAAGAGATCTCTCGTCTCGGGACGAGTTGATCATGATAAAAGCTTATAACGTGATGTGTGTGTGTGTTGACATTTAATAAGATACGTGTCATGAGTATGCACATAATTAAAATGCCTTGACCATAATAATAAAGTGCCGTATGAGTAAGCACTTATTTAAAATGTTTGGCGAGTAGTGCAGCTAGGCGCTAGTGCAGCTAGGAAAAGCTCATCTTAGTTGTAGATCGCTCGTATGCGATACTTGTGTAATGTGGTTATGTGTGTTTGTTTGAGTTTTCCAACATTTGTCATATTGTTTCCTATAAGGCTCATTTCATTTGGAGTCTTCTTTTGGGATTGATTGCTGTGAGACTCGATCTCCAGAGTCTTCTCTTGATCATGCTGCTTCATTTATTCTAGTAGGAGTATGATGGTTGACTAGCGTACTCGGTTATTATTCGAGGGACGATAAGTCTAACCTAATACGACTGCTTCGAACCACTCTGCTTTGTACCCTTGCATAGTCTTTCATTAGAGTGACCAACCGTTATATTCCTTGCATGGTTGGCTGGTGTCATCCGTTCGATTCGGCACATCAGGTATGTTGCAGATCTAAGAAGGCTAGAGCGACTATGAGGATGGACGGTGTTTTGTTTTGACAAGTTGTTTTGTCGTTGTATTTTAAAGATTTCCGCTGTGCTATTTTGTCGTTTTGTTTAAAAGTATTTCGCTGTTGTATTTCTGATTAATTGGGTCGTTTTAGGAATCGTGTAATTCCGCGATCATGTGGTTTAATAAAAGTTATGATTTTAGTATTGTAACTGTGTTTTAAGTCAGTTATGACATCGGAAAAGCCTGGGGTGACTTCGGGGTTTACGTCCGGAGTCATCGGCAGTAACGCTTTCAAATGGGGTTAAATTTGGGGGTGTTACATCATATATATTTTCAAGTACTTCAGTGGTTGACGACCACATAGATAGAAGACGAACAATCGTAGTATAGTGGGAACCCCAACGTGTAGCTCCGGGCCGAGTTAAACTATTTTCTTGATTCAATCCTCTCCCGCTAGCAATTTCACCACTTTCCAACTTTTTCACCATATTTTCATGTTGCTTTTGCCGAAACTCATCTTTTCTTTTGCAAGAAGCTCCAACCATGTTAGTAATCAAGCACATATAATAAAAAAAATCACTTACAAATCAATTATTTTGTAAAACCGCCACGACAACTAGTTGGAGTTGATGAGCAAAGCAATGAATATACCTCGCACTTGGATTTTCATTCACTATGAGAGTCTTCAATCCATTAAGCTCACCTCGCATATTAGAAGCCCCATCATATCCTTGACCTCTAAGTTTAGAGATTGATAATCCATGTCTAGCAAAAAACTCATCAATACCTCTTTTCAAAGATAGTGTCGTGGTGTCAACAACATGGACAACTCCAAGAAACCTTTCCATCACAAATCCATGGTCGTTCACATATCTTAAGATAATAGCCATTTTCTCTTTCACCAAGCTATCACGGGCCTCATCAACCAACAAAGAAAAGAACTTGTCTCCAATATAACTAATTATGATGTTTATTGTCTCTGATGCACAAGCACTAATAATTTGCTTTTGAATGGAATGGCTAATAAGTTGGTGATTTTTGGGTGCATTCTCTTTCACCACCTTCCTAACCTCAAGATTGCGTGAGCTATACCAATCAAGAACTTCAAGGAAATTCCCTATATTTCTTGAGCTTGATGTATCATCATGTCCCCCGAAAAGGCAACCCTTGATTAATTAGCAATCTAGCAACATCCATAATTGCGGTCAAACGAATACGATATTCCTCCTCCAGTACTTGCTTTCCCAAAATCACCTTTCTTGTCAAACTTTGTCTTTGATCTTTGAAAACAAAGAATAGTGTTCGCGCATCATTGTGTACACTACCGACAACTCCCACATGTTCTTTAAATTTATCACAACCCTTCTTCCAATTACGAAACCCCTTTTTCACAAATACATCATCTCCATTTCTTTTGCCAACCTCCCCTCTAAAGAGATAGCACCAAAAGCAAAATGCGACATCCTTAGAAACACTAAATTCCAACCATTCTCATTTCTTGAACCACTCAACTTGAAAACACCCCAAAGTCTTACCAAATTGACTTCGTTTAAAATCATAAGAAATTGGTTGACATGGACCTTTAACAACATACTCTCTTCTAACATCATCTCTAATACAAGGATCATATTCGTTGATTGGTCACAATGCCGAATCACTAACAATATCCTCTTCACATATAGTTTCCATTCTAGCTCTTTTGGGACTAGATCCACCCACATTGTTATCAATATCTTGGGATTCACTCGGTCCACCCAAATTCATATCAACTTGAGGCTCACTCGGTCCACGCACATTTATATCAACTCGAGGCATATTCGATCCACCCACATTCATATCAACTTGAGGTTCATTCAATCCACCCACATTCATATCAACATTATTTGTAGTTGAATTTGCCGTTCTCTTAGTCCGAATAATAAACTTATCCATTTTCCTAAGCATAAACAATTCAATTTAAACAACAACAATTAAAATATTCAAGTATTCAACCAATGTTCAACATTTCAAACAATTTAATCAATCCCCCAAAAAATAACTATAAGTCTATAAACAAATATTTCAACTAGTATTCAATATATAATTATAGATTCAATGTAAATATGTAATCTTTAAGCAAATATATAGATATGATTCATACAAGACTTTCAATTTTCCTTAAACCCTAAAACAACTAAAACTCACATTTTTTGACGAAATGAAAGACGGTGGGTGCGCTGGACTGGTCGACGGTGGGCGACAGGCGGCGGGGGAGGCGTTGGATGCCGGAATTCCGCTGGAAATTGGGAGTTGGAGACTTGGAGAAGAAACATCGGTGCGGTGCGGCCGAGTCTGTAGCTTCTCAGGAACGTCAACGAAAAAGGAGGGAGGAATAAACAATTAAAACACGTTTTTTTTGTTAAAAGAAAAAGTCAGAGGTCTTTTAATTTTTTTTATCAAAACGACGTCGTTTTGACACTTTAAAAATAATAATTTGAAAACACTTCGTCTGCTCCGCTTCGCCAGATCTGAAAGTCGCAGAACTCAGGCCCTCAGTGACTTCTTCGCGTGTGCAACAGCCAGCAGGGGCTCCATCCAGAGGCGGATCCAGGGGGTCCTGGGGGGTCCAGTGACCCCCTTCCCCTGGATCAAGTCATATACTAAAAATAAAATAAATATATATATATTAATGTCTTGTGTATGTAAACAAAAAGAGCTATTAGCTCAATTGGTTGTGGAACATGAGTTTAACCTAAAGGTTTGGGGTTCAAGTCCTCCATCTCCCATCTTTTGTATTTTTTCTTTTTAGATAAATAACAATTTGTGTCCTTTATTTTCTCTTTTATACAAATGTTTGTATTTCCTATTTTTGTCCATCATGATTATGAAATAGGTTAAAAATTTTGTAAGGTAATTGAATTAATTTTATTTAAAATTCTCACAATATATTTGATACTAACATTTTCTAGGTAGTTCTCCTTACTATTTGTCCAAAAATATTTCCAAAATTGTAAATTAGTTAAAAATGTTTTTTCAAAACATAATAATCCACCTAGTATATATAAGATTTGTAAAAAAAAATATACAAATAGTAATGTGATTAATGCTAAACAATATTATATAATTTTTCATATACGATTTTGTGACCCCCTTTCGAAGAATTCCTGGATCCGCCACTGGCTCCATCCTACTATCTTCGGTGCGGTGCGGCCGAGTCTGTATCTTCTCAGGAACGTCAACGAAAAAGGAGGGAGGAATAAACAATTAAAACACGTTTTTTTTTGTAAAAGAAAAAGTCAGAGGTCTTTTAAATTTTTTTATCAAAACGACGTCGTTTTGACACTTTAAAAATAATAATTTGAAAACACTTCGTCTTCTCCGCTTCGCTCCGCCAGATCTGAAAGTCGCAGAACTCATGCCCTCAGTGACTTCTTCGCGTGTGCAACAGCCAGCAGGGGCTCCATCCTACTATCTTCCTCTTCTCCTTCAATGGCGTCGGGGGGCTCATCGTTCCGGCTAAGCTTCTCGCCGGAGGTAAGCGGGGGCGGCCGCCCCCTAGCCCCCCGTAGATCCGCCTCTGGATATAATTCATGAACCTTCTATACGAAAGTTAAATTATTATGGATATAATTACATGATTTATAAGCAGTGAAGGATATCAGTTAAGATCATAGGGTTGTTTGTATCGTATGCTTTGAGTTGTTTGAAGTGCTTGGATTTGGTTTGATTGGAGAGATGGTAATGGAAGTGGAAATGACTGCGTGTTCTAGCTGTTAAAAGGAGATCAAATTGATGTTTTTTTTTTAATTTTGATTGCTTATTCTGATCTCTGATTCGTATACAATGATACAAGACTCGAAGTTGTATGAGATTTATTTATAGAATTAACAAAATCCAATTTGTATAGAGGGTATGGTATAAACTAAGGCAATGGCTAAATACATGCGAAATATTGTCTATATCGACGCTATTTTACACGATTATCTTAAGCGTGTGGTTTTACACGCTTAACGTAGGCGCACAGGGATATTGTGAGTATTTTTAAAATACAACTCACGGTTCTTACACGCTTAACTTAAGCGTGTAGTTTTTTTTTTTTTTGCAAATTTAAAATCATACGCTTACCTTAAGCGTGTAGGCACTAATTTTTTTTCTTTTCAAAATTGCATTTTCCCCCCATAATCATATAGAGAATTTCAATACGAGTCCGTACATATAAAATTCGTCCAAAACGGACATCGTTTGCCCCTCTAAAAGCCCAAAAAATGAAGCCTTCCTACCCATTTCTTTTACAATTTCGTGCCCGGCATATAGCGCATTGTAGTGAATTTTTTTGGTATTTTCTGCATTTTTCTACTATAATTTTGTATAAAATTTTAATACGAGTCCGTACATATAAAATACATCCAAAACGGATATCGTTTTCCCCTCTAAAAAGCCAAAAAAATGATAATAGAAACTTTAGCAACTATAGTATATAAGTAATAAGTTCGTAATACTTAAATATAATGCATAATTATACTTTATAAGTAATAAGTTTATAATACTTAACCATATTGCATACCTATAGTATATAAGTAATAAGTTTATAATAATACTTAACCATAATGTGTAACTATAATATATAAGTAATAAGTTTGTAATACTTAACTATAATACATAACTATAGTATATAAGTAATAAGTACGTAATACTTAATTATAATGCATAACTATACTTTATAACTAATATATTTTGTAATACTTAACTATAATACGTAACTATAGTATATAAGTAATAAGTTCATAATACTAATAGGATATAATCATAGTATATAACTAAAGGATATAACCATAAGATATAACCAAATTGGATATAACTATAAGATATATCATAATATATAATTATAAGATATAACGATATGATATAATCAAATTGGATATAACTATAAGATATAACCATAGTATATAACTATATGATATAATGATATGATATAACCAAATTAGATATAACTATAAGATATAACTATAGGATATAACTATAGTATATAACTATAGGATATAACCAAATTGGATATAACTATAAGATATAACCATAATATATAACTATAGGATATAACCATATTATATAACTATAGGATATAACTAAAGGATATAACCATAGTATATAACCATAGGATATAACCAAATTGGATATAACTATAAGATATAATCAAATTAGATATAACTATAAGATATAACCATAGTATATAATTATAAGATATAACGATATGATATAATCAAATTGGATATAACTATAAGATATAACCATAGTATATAATTATAGGATATAACCATAAGATATAACCAAATTGGATATAAATATAAGTGATAACCATAATATATAACTATAGGATATAACCATAGTATATAACTAATATATTTTGTAACACTTAACTATAATACGTAACTATAGTATATAAGTAATAAGTTCATAATACTTATAGGATATAACCATAGTATATAACTAAAGGATATAACCATATTATATAACTATAGGACATAACCATAAGATATAACCAAATTGGATATAACTAAAGGATATAACCAAATTGGATATAATTAAAGGATATAACCATAGTATATAACTATAGGATATAACCATAAGATATAACCAAATTGGATATAACTATAAGATATATCATAATATATAATTATAGGATATAACGATATGATATAATCAAATTAGATATAACTATAAGATATAACCATAGTATATAACTATATGATATAACGATATGATATAACCAAATTGGATATAACTATAAGATATAACTATAGGATATAACCATAAGATATAACCAAATTGGATATAACTATAAGATATAACTATAGGATATAACTATAGGATATAACCATAAGATATAACCAAATTGGATATAACTATAAGATATAACTATAGGATATAACTATAGGATATAACTATAGGATATAACTATAAGATATAACCAAATTGGATATAACTATAAGATATAATCATAGAATATAATTATATGATATAACGATATGATATAATCAAATTGGATATAACTATAAGATATAACCATAGTATATAATTATAGGATATAACGATATGATATAACTAAATTGGATATAACTATAAGATATAACCATAGTATATAATGATATGATATAACGATATGATATAACCAAATTGGATATAACTATAAAATATAACCATAGTATATAATGTAACACCCCCAAAACTTAACCCTTTTGGAAATGTATTACCGCCAGTGACCCCAGTGTTCCTTACCGAGATTACCCAAGGCTTTACCACTTAAATACGATTTATGAAATGCAATTGATACACAATGATCAAGCATTAAATTCCAAAACGTAACATTGTCAAGGAAACAAGGGTTACGGGATTACAGCCCAATCCCGAATAGGATAAAACAAAGTTTAAACCAAACACAGCGGAAGTCTAAGAAAGTATATTACAATCAAAGTTATTGTCCAAAAGATCTCAACCTGATTAAAGAAATAAGTAAAACATTGAAAAACCACCGTTGACTCCATAGTCCTTCTGGTCTTCTGAACTACTTCTTATTTGATGTGCCGAATCGAACGGATGACACCAGCCAACCATGCAAGGGAAAATATTGGTTGGTTAGTCTAAATGAATAGACTAGCAAGGGAACAAAGCAGAATGGTTCGAAGCAGTCGTATTAGGTTAGACTCCTCGTCCCTCGAATAATAATCGAGTACGCTTGTCAACCACCATACTCCTACTGGAATGAACAAGAGGTATGCACAAGACAAGACTCTGGAAGACTGAATCTTCACAGAGATCGACTCGAAAGAAGACTCCAACGGAAATGAGTCTTTAAAGAAGTATGACAAATCTGGAATGTTACAGAATCATCCAAGAATGATTTAAAACTGACTGAGATGCTTCAGTCAACGACCAACCTCACCGCCTTTCAGCGAATCCAGATCGGAAAGAAGACGTACTATATTCAAGTCAACACGAGTCTTCCTAGCGGCACTATTACCTAGCTGCCCTACTCGCTGATCGTTCATTAATTATGTGCGTCAAGGTAGCACTTATCTGATTATGTCTCAAAAACACACATCACATTATAGACTTTTACATGTGTACCCCACCAATGGGACGACACATCTTAGTATACGTTTCGTCGAGAGTGACGTACACCGAAAGGTTTGTGACACCAGCTAAGTGTCCTGTCTCTACACACTTGTGAAAGAGACCGATCATGATCTTAGAATAGTACCAGATGGGGACGAGCCACCCCGATACCAGATTATAAAGAAACGATTGGACAGAGTCCGAGTAACGTTCCTATCTACAGTGCTAACTAAACAGTTACAGCACAACAACAATTACAGGATAAATCCACATAAAGGCCCGAAAGGCGATCACAGATAATAGCGTTGTTCTAACAGATATACAACCTATTATATGGTTTTCAAAACAATTTATCAAAACCGTTTCCAGACAAACAGAGTATTCATTCCAAATTAATTACTCAGATAAACTACTGATAATTAATGTAAATATGGAACGAAAGAGCAAGAGCGAACCGCCACTTGCCTTACTCCGCAGAATAGTCTAAAGACGTCAACTGGATTCCGGGCTCGACACGGTATAGCTCTGACAGCACAACAACCTTCGAGTCGACCCATAAAAGGAACCCTAAGTTAGATCCGACATAAACAGTACAAATCTAAACACGGCGAAAGAACACGAAAGGAAAGACGCCACGACGACAACCGACCAAGCCAAAGCCATGAAGGCATTCTGGGCACTGGCGGCGGTCGCTGTTCTTGGCGGCGGTCGCCGCATTCATCATGGCGGTCGCCGTGAAGAACACGGCGGTCGCCGTGAAGAACACGGTCGACAGAGACGAGAGAAATCTCACCAAAACAAAGCGCGTTTCGACCCCTTTCAGCCTGGCTTGGTTTCTGACCTTCAAAGGCAACCACAAGGCTTCAAAAGAGCTGCTGGAAACACCACTAACAACACCGACGAAAGCTTCAGAAATTCCGGCGAAGGCACAACTCCGGCGAGAGGCGAATTTGGCAGAGGTTTGGTGCTGGGATGGCTCAAAACCTCACCCCCAACACCTCCTTTTATAGCCAAAGCGTCTGGAGCACGAAGAAGAGGGCCTAGAGCTAGTTTGGCGCTCGCCAGAAACAACGCCGGCGACCAACGGGCAACGACTGTTGGGCAACGATGACGACACTTACGGCGGGCGCCGTAATTTACGGCGGTCGCCGCGGCCTGACACACCAGCTGCCTCCTCAAGCATTGGGATGGCGGGCGCCATGACTTTACGGCGGTCGCCGTGCTTGGGTCTCACTACGGCGGTCGCCGCGACTTTACGGCGGTCGCCGTGACACCTCTTTCCCGCCCGTTCAGCTTTGAACGAACATGACATTAAACCGGGATAAAATTTATCGTATGCGAACGGCAATTAAAATCTAAGGCACCTTGTCTGTATATTATTTCACTGAGAAAAATATTACAGATACAGAGCACATTACAGAATGTCTCAAACTCTCTGTATTAAATCCGACGTACACAACGGGTACTCGGGAAAATTCCAAAATTTCCAAAATAATCTTACAAAAATACGGGGTATTACATCTCCTCCCCCTTAAAAGAAGTTTCGACCCCGAAACTTAGGTCGAAAATAACTCGGGAAAACGCCTGAGCATATCTGACTCGGTTTCCCATGTCTCCCAAGTAACTTCTTCGGTCCCTGACTTAGACCACAACACTCGTACCAACGGCACGATCTTGTTGCGCAAACGCTTCTCCCGACGCTCCAAAATGCGCACGAGCAACTCTTCATAAGTACCATTAGCTTGAATCTCGATGTCTTCATAACTAAGCACATGAGATTCATCTGGTACATACTTTCTGAGCAATGATACGTGGAACACGTTATGCACCGGGTGAGCCAATGGCGGTAACGCCAAACGGTATGCTAGAGATCCTACTTTATCCAGAATCTCGAATGGTCCCACGTAGCGAGGGTTAAGCTTCCCACGCTTACCAAATCTGAAAACTCCTTTGGATGGCGATACCTTGACAAAAACCTTGTCACCGACCTCAAACTCGACAGTCCTGCGCTTCCGATCTGCGTAGTACTTCTGTCGACTCTGAGCGGTCAACATCCTTTGTCTGATCAAAGCAATGTCTGAAGCCGTCCTTTCGACCAACTCTGGTCCAAGCAGAATTTTGTCGGCATTATCATCCCAACAAATCGGAGATCTACATCTGCGACCATACAAAGCTTCAAACGGAGCCATCTTGATTGTAGCATGCCAGTTATTGTTGTACGTGAACTCAATCAGGCTCAAGCTGTCCTCCCAGCTAGTCGGACGATCGAGCACACAAGCTCTAAGCATATCCTCCAGAGTCTGGATGGTCCTTTCAGACTGGCCATCTGTCTGAGGATGAAACGCTGTACTGAACCTCAACTCGGTTCCCATAGCCTTATGAAGTTCCTTCCAGAACCTTGACATGAAACGGCCATCTCGGTCCGATACAATGGTCTTAGGAATGCCATGTAAGCGGACAATCTCCTTCTGGTAAACTTCTGCTAACTTATGGGTTTCCCATGTGGTCTTGATGGCTATGAAATGAGCACTCTTCGTAAGCCTATCCACAATTACCCAGATGGCATCTCTCTGACTTCGAGTCTTGGGTAGCCCAGTGACGAAGTCCATGGAAATGTCCTCCCATTTCCATTCTGGTACGGGGAGAGGTAGCATCTCACCACCTGGCCTGCGGTGTTCGATCTTAACCTTCTGGCAAGTTAAGCACTTTGCCACAAAGTCTGCTACGTCCCACTTCATGTTTGGCCACCAAAACTTCTTCCTGAGATCCTTGTACATCTTGCTAGAGCCAGGATGCACAGAGTAAGCAGATGAATGAGCTTCTCTCATCACCAACTGACGAAGACCTTCTGTGTCAGGCACACAGATTCGGTCCCGAAACCAAAGTGATCCATCATCCTGAACCACAAAACTGGGAGCTTTCCCATCTATCACTTCACTGCTTAACTTTACCAAGATGATGTCATCGACTTGCTTTTCTTTGATTTGATCCAGCAGTGTAGCCTGAATCTCCATCAGACTCAGGTACCCTCTACGCTGGTCATACAAGACTTCAATGTCACATGACTCTTGGTTTAGCTTGGTCTGAGCAGTAAGTAGAGCAACTACCGTCTCATGCGTTGTCTTCCGGCTTAGTGCATCAGCTACTACATTAGCCTTGCCCGGATGATACAACAACTCCATGTCGTAGTCCTTGAGCAACTCTAGCCAGCGGTGTTGTCTCATATTTAACTCCTTCTGAGTAAATATATACTTGAGACTTTTGTGGTCGGTGAAGACTTGGCATCTTATACCGACATGCAAAACTTTTGTGCCCAGAAGCACCACAATTGTGACACTGAATCACTCCGCTGCTCCAACCTGAGCCCCTGGCAGAGTCAGACTGAGTTGTCTCGGTCTTAGCACGACCAGACTTCTCAAACTTGGTAGGCGATGCCGGTCGTTTGAACGAACCAACCCGGCGATCCTGTTGCCCACCCTTTCCTTTAACTTGATTCTCCCGCTTATGAACGGACTCCTCCAGAGTTACCTCCAACTTGTAGGCCGCATCCACGTACTGCTCCAGAGTAGAGCATGTGTGGTGCACCATCCATGGCTTAATATCTGGGCTCATCCATTCATGGAAGTACCAGATCTTTTGTGCCTCACTGGATATCTGCGATTCAGCATACTACAGCAAATGATTGAATTTAGTGGCAAGCTCGGTCACCTTCAATCCATCCATCTTAGGATACAAGAACTCCTTGTGTTTCTCCTCCCTCATAGTACGAGAGAAGAAATGGTCTGTCATCTTGGTCTTAAACATTGACCAGGTCAACACCGGGCTATCAGCTAAGTCGGTACTCTCCCACCATTCACTGGCTTCTTCCTTCAACTGTAGAGAAGCTATGTGCACTTTCTCCGCTTCAGTGCACTCCACATTACGGAACAATCACTCCATGTGGGAAAACCAATGAGCCACTCTGACTGGCTCTCCTTTTCCATCGTAGCTGTCAGGTCTCATAGAGTTAATGGCCTTCAGTGCTCGGCCATACTCACCTCTATTCTTGACTGCTTCTCCTCGGTGTTCATAAACATTAGGTTCCTCGAACCTATGAACTACTGGAGGTACTGGCACTCCTTGTGCCTGAGGTGCGATTGGTCGCATTATCTCGGTGAATGCTTGCATAACAATCCCCCGAATTGTTGCGACTGTTGCTGCATCGAGCACTACTGGAGCATCGGCCTGAGCTTGGCCATTGCCTCCTGGATTATTATTGAAGACAGACGCACGCTCTCCTGATGGGTCTGCAACATTCCTCGGGTTTGGTCTGGGGTCATTACTCGGCCCAACACCAGCACGGATAACGTTTCTTGTGTTCACCATCCGTTTACCGATCAAATTCCAAGGATTTTATCACATTAATATCATTCTGATATATTTATCGTAATAAAATCAACTTAGAATAGATCAACTTGGTAATTTCTATTGATGGACTCAAACCGAGTTCCTAGGTTCTACAACCTCAACTCACAACGAGCGAACTGGGAATCAAGCCTAACTAGAGATGGCGAAACCACCTCGGCTTCTCCCGGGTTCCTCTGAAGAGAACAGAATGCACCTATATCTAACGGGGCAACAGGAAATAAATTAGTCTTTCTAGACATAGAAGCAAGCTTACTATATCAGACTATACAGAAGACATGACTATGAACGGTTGAAAATGAAAACACTGTTTTATTTTTAAACTCAGAGCCTTTTGAAAATATCTTTCAATCGAAAACGAGTAAATGGTTTTCAAATACCCAACCCGTTTTAAAAACTTTGGCTCTGATACCACAACTATAACACCCCCAAAACTTAACCTTTTTGGAAAGGTATTACCGCCAGTGACCCCAGTGTTCCTTACCGAGATCACTCAAGGCTTTACCACTTGAATATGATTTATGAAATGCAATTGATACACAATGATCAAGCATTAAATTCCAAAACGTAACATTGTCAAGGAAACAAGGGTTACGGGATTACAGCCCAATCCCGAATAGGATAAAACAAAGTTTAAACCAAACACAGCGGAAGTCTAAGAAAGTATATTACAATCAAAGTTATTGTCCAAAAGATCTCAACCTGATTAAAGAAATAAGTAAAACATTGAAAAACCACCGTTGACTCCATAGTCCTTCTAGTCTTCTGAACTACTTCTTATCTGATGTGCCGAATCGAACGGATGACACCAGCCAATCATGCAAGGGAAAATATTGGTTGGTTAGTCTAAATGAATAGACTAGCAAGGGAACAAAGCAAAATGGTTCGAAGCAGTCGTATTAGGTTAGACTCCTCGTCCCTCGAATAATAATCGAGTACGCTTGTCAACCACCATACTCCTACTGGAATGAACAAGAGGTATGCACAAGAGAAGACTCTGGAAGACTGAATCTTCACAGAGATCGACTCGAAAGAAGACTCCAACGAAAATGAGTCTTTAAGGAAGTATGACAAATCTGGAATGTTACAGAATCATACAACAATGATTTAAAACTGACTGAGATACTTCAGTCAACGACCAACCTCACCGCCTTTCAGCGAATCCAGATCGGAAAGAAGACGTACTACATTCAAGTCAACACGAGTCTTCCTAGCGGCACTATTACCTAGCTGTCCTACTCGCTGATCGTTCATTAATTATGTGCGTCAAGGTAGCACTTATCTGATTATGTCTCAAAAACACACATCACATTATAGACTTTTACATGTGTACCCCACCAATGGGACGACACATCTTAGTATACGTTTCGTCGAGAGTGACATACACCGAAAGGTTTGTGACACCAGCTAAGTGTCATGTCTCTACACACTTGTGAAAGAGACTGATCATGATCTTAGAATAGTACCAGATGGGGACGAGCCACCCCGATACCAGATTATAAAGAAACGACTGGACAGAGTCCGAGTAACGTTCCTATCTACAGTGCTAACTAAACAGTTACAGCACAACAACAGTTACAGGATAAATCCACATAAAGGCCCGAAAGGCGATCACAGATAATAGCATTGTTCTAACAGATATACAACCTATTATATGGTTTTCAAAACAGTTTATCAAAACCGTTTCCAGACAAACAGAGTATTCATTCCAAATTAATTACTCAGATAAACTACTGATAATTAATGTAAATATGGAACGAAAGAGCAAGAGCGAACCGCCACTTGCCTTACTCCACATAATAGTCTAAAGACGTCAACTGGATTCCGGGCTCGACACGGTATAGCTCCGACAACACAACAACCTTTGAGTCGACCCATAAAAGGAACCCTAAGTTAGATCCGACATAAACAGTACGAATCTAAACACGGCGAAAGAACACGAAAGGAAAGACGCCATGACGACAATCGACCAAGCCAAAGCCACGAAGGCATTCTGGGCACTGGCGGCGGTCGCTGTTCTTGGCGGCGGTCGCCGCATTCATCACGGCGGTCGTCGTGATCTTCATGGCGGTCGCCGTGAAGAACACGGTTGACAGAGACGAGAGAAATCTCACCAAAACAAAGCGCGTTTCGACCCCTTTCAGCCTGGCTTGGTTTCTGACCTTCAAAGGCAACCACAAGGCTTCAAAAGAGCTGCTGGAAACACCACTAACAACACCGACGAAAGCTTCAGAAATTCCGGCGAAGGCACAACTCCGGCGAGAGGCGAATTTGGCAGAGGTTTGGTGCTGGGATGGCTCAAAACCTCACCCTCAACACCTCCTTTTATAGCCAAAGTGTCTGGAGTACGAAGAAGAGGGCCTAGAGCTAGTTTGGCGCTCGCCAGAAACAACGCCGGCGACCAACGGGCAACGATGACGGCACTTACGGCGGGCGCCGTAATTTACGGCGGTCGCCGCAATTTACGGCGGTCGCCGCGGCCTGACACACCAGCTGCCTCCTCGAGCATTGGGACGGCAGGTGCCGTGACTTTACGGCGGTCGCCGTGCTTGGGTCTCACTACGGAGGTCGCCGCGACTTTACGGCGGTCGCCGTGACACCTCTTTCCCGCCCGTTCAGCTTTGAACGAACATGACATTAAACCGGGATAAAAATTATCGTACGCGAACGACAATTAAAATCTAAGGCACCTTGTCTGTATATTATTTCACTGAGAAAAATATTACAGATACAGAGCACATTACAGAATGTCTCAAACTCTCTGTATTAAATCCGACGTACACAACGGGTACTCGGGAAAATTCCAAAATTCCCAAAATAATCTTACAAAAATACGGGGTATTACATATAACTATATGATATAACCATAAGATATAACCAAATTGGATATAACTATAAGATACAACCAAATTGGATATAACTATAAGATATAACCATAATATATAACTATAGGATATAACCATAGTATATAACTCATATATTTTGTAATACTTAACTATAATACGTAACTATAGTATATAAGAAATAAGTTCATAATACTTACCATAATGTGTAACTATAGTTTATAACTAATATATTTTGTAATACTTAACTATAATACATAACTATAGTATATAAGTAATAAGTTCATAATACTTAACTATAGTATACAAGTAATAAGTTCGTAATACTTAACCATAATGTATAACTATGGTATATAAGTAATAAGTACGTAATACTTAATTATAATGCATAACTATACTTTATAACTAATATATTTTGTAATACTTAACTATAATACGTAACTATAGTATATAAGTAATAAGTTCTTAACACTTAACTATAGTATATAAGTAAAAAGTTTGTAATACTTAACCATAATGTGTAACTATAGTACGGTATATAAGTAATAAGTACGTAATACTTAATTATAATGCATAACTATACTTTATAACTAAATATATATTTTGTAATACTTAACTATAATACATAACTATAGTATATAAGTAATAAGTTCATGATACTTAACTATAGTATATAAGTAATAAGTTCGTAATACTAAGTAATAAGTAATAAGTTCGTACTTATTACTTAATACTTAACTATAGTATATAAGTAATAAGTTCATAATACTTAACTATAATACATAAGTTCATAATACACATTATAGTTAAGTATTACAAAATATTTTACTTAAATACTATAGTTTCTAAAGTTTCTATTCTCGTTTTTTGGCTTTTTGGAGGGGAAAACGATATCCGTTTTGGATGTATTTTATATGTACGGACTCGTATTAAAATTTTATACAAAATTATAGTAGAAAAATGCAGAAAATACCAAAAAATTTCACTACAATGGGCTATATGCCGGGCACGAAATTGTAAAAAAAATGGGTAGGAAGACTTCATTTTTGGGCTTTTGGAGGGGCAAACGATGTCCGTTTTGGACGAATTTTATATGTACGGACTCGTATTGAAATTATCTACATGATTATGGGGGGGAAATGCAATTTTGAAAAAAAAAAATTAGTGCCTACACGCTTAAGGTAAGCGTATGATTTTAAACTTGCAAAAAAAACAAAAAAACTACACGCTTAAGTTAAGCGTGTAAGAACCGTGAGCTGTATTTTCAAAATACCCACAATACCCCTGTACGCTTACCTTAAACGTGTAAAACCACATGCTTAAGATAAGCGTGTAAAATAGCGTCGATATAGACAATATTTTGCGTACATTTAGCTATTCCGTAAACTAAACTTTGCTAAATGTTCTAGTTTTATTAAAGTTTGTTAGTTCATATTCAAACTTGATGCTACATCTTCTGATATGCAAAATTGTTGATTCAATTATTTACTCACTCTTGAAGCAATTGAGTTGTACGTAGTAGCTTAAAAATATTCAATTATCTACTCACTCTATATTTGTTCAATTTCTCTTGTTTGATCATTGCATTATTATAATGATTTTTAATATTTTTTTGCTGATTATTTAACCTTATAATTATCAGAATGGATGGTCTTAATGAATCACTCTCAAGGACAAGAAGATTAAGACAACTACATGTGGTTTTCGTCATAGTTAGGGTGATAATGATGTTGTATTGGTTGTGGTACATTATGAATATGAAAGTTACTAGGAGTATTCAATTGACAGAGGGGAAATGGGTAGGAAAAAGTTGAGACTTCAGATGCTGAGTAGATTGACAAGAGAAAGTGACGTGTTTTGTCGGAATGAACTTCGTATGAATAGAAATGTGTTCAATGTGTTATGTGAGATGGTTAGAGACATTAGGGGACTAAGTGGGAATAAAAACATGTCAATTGAGGAGATAGTGGCTATGTTCTTGTATACTTTAGCTCATCACAAGAAGAATATGTCAATTTTACACTATTTTATTCGAAGTGGAGAGAGTGTGAGTCGTTATTTTAACCATTGTTTAAGGGTTGTCCTGAAATTGCATGGACATTTATTGGTGAATCCAACACCTACTTCTGATGATTGTGAAGATCATAGGTGGAAGTGTTTCAAGGTATTTAGCTTGTGTATTTTTCTGAATGATTCAATACTATATGCATAAATAATAAAGGATCTTTACTGTATTTTTGTGTGTAGTAATTGCTTAGGAGCCTTAAATGGTACTTATATTAGTGTAACAACCCCTTCTAGAGAAAGGGGAAAGTACCGCACAAGAAAATGCCATATTGCCATGAATGTGTTAGGTGTTTGCACGCCTAATATGGAATTTTTGTATGTCTTATCTGGTTGGGATGGGTCTGCACATGATGGGAGGGTTCTTCGAAATGCCCTCTCTAGGCCAAATGAGTTAAAGGTTCCAAAAGGTAATTTTAATTAGAAATATACAGCCAATATTTTTTCAAGTATAAAAATAAAATTTATATATGTTAATTTTGTGGCACTTGAAGGTTATTATTGTGATCGTCCGGTTTTTCGGGATGAAATAGTTGGCGGTCCACACAAGACCAACTTCGGCCCGTCTTCCTCGGTTGTCTTCCTCCCTGTTCCCCGCCGCTTGCCTCCGGTCACGTCAGACGTCGTCCGGCCTCGAGACCAGACCTGAAAGAGAAGGGGAGCCCGAGGTTGCCCCGGGCTTGCCACCCTGACGCTCAAGTCAGTGCTCAACTCGCAGATGGTGCAGAGAAATAGATAAAGCCAATGAACAGTAAAAGTAACAGGGGTGAGAGAGTAGGGGAAGATGGAGCTTTCGGTGTCTAGCCGATGAGGTGGGAGAGAGAGGCGAACCGAAAGAGGATCGAGAATCCCTTTTTCCAGTTGTGGCCTCCTCCTTATATACCTGAGGCCAACATGCCCTTTTCCGCGCAGCCGGCCCAGGCCGGGGAGGGGGACTTGAGCCGCGAAGCCGAACTTGGTCGGGAGGAGCCGTTTGGGCAGGTCGGGAAGAGGGCCTCCAGACCGTGTAACCGGATCAAGCCGAGAAAGGGCTGTTATGGCTTTGCTCCGAGTTGGGCCGCTCTGCCAAATGGGCTTTTTTTCTGCTTGGGCTGCATATATGGGCCGAGCTAAATACGGCTCCCATAATTATTATCTAGTAAATGGTGGATATGCCAATTGTGAAGGATTTCTCGCGCCCTATGGAGGAGAACGCTATCATCTCAAAGAATGGGGTAATAATCAACCTGGTAGTGTCGATGAATATTTCAATATGAAACATGCTAGAGCTAGAAATGTGATTGAGAGATGTTTTGGAATACTTAAAGGCAAATGGGATGTACTTAGGAGCCCATCATTTTTTCCAATTCAAACACAAAACTATCTTGTACTAGCGTGTTGTCTCCTACACAACTTAATTAGAATACTCATGCCTACTGATGAAGATGAAGTTGATGATGAAGATGAAGATGAGGAGGAAGAAGAAGATGAGGAGGATGTAGAAGAAGAAGAAGAAAAAGGAGGAGAAGGAGAAAGAGAAGGAGGAGAATAGTTATTGGGAGATGCAACATTGTAGAGAAATAGCAACAATTTGTATAAAATTGCATATTTAGTGTTGTAACCCCACTCTACCAATTAGAGACAAACATACCAAGTCACTTCGTCTATGGTCAATACCCAAATTTACATGTGCTTTTTTAGCATTAGCTTGAGACACATAGGAAAAAAATAGAACCCACCAGATTACAAAATGATTACGTAAAATACTTGATGGGCATAAGAAGTAAAGTTGAAGTATCTAAAGATAGAAATCAAATTGTCAAAGTAATTGTTTCTTGGAAAGAAGATGACTAAAAAAATGATGTTATTTAGATGCATCTACGATTCACAGGCCGACCTATCAATGACACTCAGATGAAGTGGTTACTTTAAAGCTCCAGAAGCTAGAGGAAGATGACTCAAGTCAAAATTGCATATGATCAATCCAAGTGAAATCCAACAATGCATGGAAATAACAACTAATTCGTATAAAATTGCATAACAATGTAGCAACTAAGGATGGGCATCTGGTCCGGACATGTACGGTCCGTCTGGACCGTAAATATTTTAATGTATGGACCGTGGACCGGACCAGACCGATATGGTCCGGTCCACAGTCCGGACCGAAAAGACCGGATTTCATAAACTTCGCCATTTTAATTGTTTGATTATGGTCCAGACCGGACCGTAATAACAAAATAACCACCTGCTGAGTTTACAAATTACAACCAAAGTCCAAAATTCCATAGTCACATTCACATAAGACAAAAATACCGAAAGCATTCAACTAAACAAAAAACAACAATAGTGTCTTAATTTTTAGTAATGTCCAATTGTCCATAAAAGTAATAAAACTTCATAGCTTGTTTGATAACTAGCGTAGCTCTTTCAATCCCATGCATATGCGCCCTTCCTACAATTGACAAACAAATTTAACAAACTCATTCAATTACTAAGAATTACAAATCAAATAGGATCATTTTAAACAACAATTATGTAGCAAAAGTCTCATACCTATATGGTTATACATCAAGCAAAGAATGTGGCCTCATCAAGCATAGAATGTGCCTTTATCATTCTCATCTAGCAATTAATAAAAGACACGAATTTCAATTTTAAGTATATCAAATGAAATAACAAGGTTCAATATATATAAAATATTATAATAAAAAACATGATTACCTTCATCACTCTCATCTTCTGATTCATCATCATCTTTACTTTTCTTTGTCCTTGTGCATAGTCGTAACCAATCTTGAGTGCATACAAGTGCATGTACATTCTTTTGTCAATAATAACATATTATTAGTACATAATAGTATAGTATATCTAAGTATTAAAAAAAGGACTTAAAAAAGAGCCTACTTTGGAAGACAAACGACTTTTATACTTCGTGAGGTGACGTCCTCCCGTGCTAAATGTAGATTCAGATGGAACTGTAGTTATGAGAATGGCTAGAACATCACGAGCCATACGTGAAAGGATAGGATATCTAATCCCATTGCGTCTCCACCATTTTAATACATCACCCTCTTTTGGTTCATTTCTTTCATGCAAATACAAATCAAACTCAGATCTTGAAGCATCATTTCGATCTAAATTATCTCTTGTCATTCCTTAATTAAATTCTTGCATCCAAGTTGAACTTTCATCTTCATCAAGCAAAGGATTTGATCCCGACCCAACATCTTGACTTTCCAAGGCATCATAACAGTTTGCATAAAACAACTCATAAGCAGCATCCTTGACCGAGGAGACCAACTGTTCCACATTATCTCGGCCAAACATCATCTTAAGAGTAGCACTCACCCCACGAAGCTTATAAAAAGGATCAAGAATGGCATGCATAAATATCACCATATTCAACTTATCAAAAGAATCCCAATACTTGTCACACTTCTTTTTCATCTCACTCGCCATCTTTTTTAGAGTAGTGTCCTCACTCGCAACCAATTTATCTAACACCTTCACAACTCGAGCTATATGGAAAATCAAGTAGTTACTTGTGACATACAAGGAGCCTGAAATACGATTTGTCAAATCATAAAACTCCTTCAAGTAAGAGACAAACACTTCAATCTTACTCCAATCAAAGATGGCTAAATTAACATAGCTAAACTTATACTCCGTATGTAAAACAATACGGAGTACGTACTGTACTTTCATTATTGATATTGATACCGTACATATATAACAGTAGTTTATTTTCAATGTTAAGTATATTAGCAAACGGTGGGTGATCGAAAGAGTAAATTAATTAGAGCTTAATTGTAATATGGGTGTTTCTAGATACTACATTAGATATGTCATGTAAAAAAGTTAACGTAATTGCTAAACGTCACCATTTTTTTATATAAAAGGTCACCATTTGCCAAATGTTTCACGATGTTAGTATGTTACCCTCTCGTAATTGAATGGGAATTCTTGGTCCATTTTTCCAATCCTGGATACCTCTTTCTTTAATTCATCTCATAAACAACCCCAATATAAGACATGTAAAAAATCAATTTAGCCCTACTAACACCAGTAAACCAAACTTCCACTTTCAAAATCTTCAATAATATATAAATGCAAAAGAGAAGAGTAATTTAAGCAAGTAATGGAATCAATGTTGCTCTAATCAACCACAATGTCAAAAGCCACTATCAACAACTATACAGACTTGCTCCCCGCAATGTCGAAAGCCACCATCTCTATTGTTGGACAATACAAAGAAGAAGATGTTAAGATTCCATCTTTATTGTGAACCAAGGAGAATATCACTAACCGTGGGTGGGTGGAGACTGGAGATGATCGAACTGGAAGATTGGACGGAAGAGGAGAGTAGGAGACGACCGGACGGAGGACTGGAGGAGACGACTTGCGTGACTGCGTGTGTGAGGGACTGAGGGGTGACTGGTGAAGGAATGAGGGAGAAGAATGGAGGAAACAACCGGAGGAGACGAGCAGTGGGCCGACCGGACTGGAAGATTAGACAGAGGAGACAACCGCCGAAAGAGGAGACGACCGCCGAAAGAGGAGACGACCGTCGAAAGAGAAGATAATTAGTGGGACGATCGGACTGGAATATTGGACGGAGGGGACGACCGCCGACCGGAAGATTGGACGGAAGAGAAGAGTAGGAGACGACCAGACGGAGGACTAAGGAGACGACTTGCGTGACTGCGTGCGTAAGGGACTGAGGAGTGATTGGTGGGGGAATGAGAGAGGCCGTGGAAATGGATTTAGGGTTAACGCAATAATGCCCAAAAATTTTAATTTTTTTTACGGTCCGACCGTAATTTTTACGGTCCAGATCGGGACCGGACTGTAAACCGAAAATGATAAATTTCTGGATCGTAAATTAACAGTCTGGTTTACTTTTGCCCATCTATAGTTGCAACCCCGCTCTACCAATTAAAGAGAGACATACCAGGTCAACAAATAATTTTAGATCAAATTGAATTGACGTCCTAGATCAAATGGCAAACAACAACACTTAAAGCAGTTGGTGGTGACCAACAAAAAGAGAACACGATTGTATAAGGGCAAGAGACCAATCCTTACTTGGAGGAAGGCGGTGGTTGAGAATGTAAAGCAGTCGGTGGTTTCTTAAGCCGTTTGCTTTTGGAGGTGCTTGTTGAAGAAGGTGGTTATTGAAGGTGATGTGATGCGACCCTGTCATCCATGAAAGCCATAGAAGAAGAAGCTATGACCGTGAGCTCAGAAGGGCCAAATACGAAGACCGCGATCTTCCACACGCTACTCGCATCGAGTACAGAGACCGCGCTCTTCGTCATAATTCTCGCGTCTGGAATAGAGACCGCGATCCCCTTCAAGCGTCTCCATCCAAGTTCGCAGATCGTGTGCCTGAACGCGTATCCCTTCCAGCGACTCAACGTTGAACGCGATCTCCTTCAAGTGACTCAATCCCCTTCAATGCTGATCGCGTTCTATCTGAAAATTCTCGCATTCAATGCTGAACGCGTTCTTTGAATATCTTTGTAAATGTTTGAACATTATTTATTTCCAGTGTTTTCTTTTGGGGTGTGTGTGTTCCACGCGTGTCGCGTGGGCCGACCCATTAAGCGAGACTCGGCCCATCCGAGTCCCGCGGTCTAGTATAAAAGGACAACCCGTCCTTCTGTATTAGGTTACGTTCATTTTTAATCAAAGCCTGAGTATTGAGAGCCATTTGACTCCTCCTCTTTGATCGAATGTCAAACACCCCTCTTACTTCTCATCTTCATTCCTCCGCTGCCGACGCTACGGCAACCACTCGATCTTCATCGAGTTTATCCAACTTCGCCGCCGACGCTACGACAACCACTCGTTCTTCATCGAGTTTATCCAACTCTGCCGCCGACGCTACGACAACCACTCGTTCTTCATCGAGTTTATCCAACTCCGCCGCCGATGCTACGGCCAATACTCGATCTCTTTCGAGTCGATCTCATCTCGATCCATCTTCTAAACGACGCGTTCCACCTTATCAACCTCAAACAAGACGCGTGCGACTTCCCACCAAGATCTGAGATCCTCCACCACAAGCAGGAACGCATCAACTGGTATCAGAGCCTTTGATCTTGTAAGTCGCTTGTCAAGTTTTCATTTGTTCACGAATTTTTTTTCTCCCCCATCATCATTGCTTCCGCCATAGTTACTCAATTTTTTTTCTTCAAACACATGCTTATCCTTTCGGTTCCTACAAGAGCATCTCTTGGCCGATCATTGCTTGATTCCCTCGCAAGATTTGTGTGATTTGTGCGCGTAAAATCTGCTGGAATTAATTGCTTAATTTGCTTAATTGATTACGTGAATTTCGCATGCCATATCTTCTTGTTGATTGACCGCTATAAATCTGCATCAATTTTCTCTCTCCTATCGCGTCAATCTCGCGATTTCTTTCTCCATTTAGTTACTTAGCCGATTTTATTTTATTTTATTTAATTCTTATCCGATCTTCAATCAAAGTTAAACAAGATCTCGGATTTGAATTTGAATTTCAAAAAAAAAGAAGAGTCAAAGTCGCATTTAAAAAAAAAACGAGACAATTTTAAAAAAAAAGAGAAAAAAAAAGAAGGAAAGCCAAAATAAGGCAACCTTTTTTCCCCCTCTCGGCTAGACTCATCTTCTTCATCCCTCCACCATCTAGGTTAACACCTTGAAGGTTGGTTCTTGTGTGTTTGTGTTGTTTACGTAAGAGGTCAAGACTTTATTCAATTGGTTTCGTTTGGTTTTGTGCTTGCATATCACACTTGTTTTGTGTTTAGCCTTAAGCCGCCCTCACGGCCAAAAGAACGCGCCCTCCTACGTGAACAATTGTTACTTGTTGAGTGCTTACTTGCTCTTTGGTTGTATATTGTCTTTTGTGCGTTTTTACTCGCGATGGATGGACATATTGTGATAGGTAGCCTCACGGCACCCACAGGTGGGAACATCCAAGGAGAAGGCAACAACAACCCACAACAGCAACACATCGCGCAACATGAAGTGGTGCCTCTTGTCCACCCTCCCCAACAAGATCCAATTCTGGAGCTCTCGGAGGAACAACGCGAGATCCATACACTTCGGCGCCAAGTTGCCGAATTCCAGGCCAAGGAACGCGCTGCTCTGTCACAACCAACACCAACCATGCAAATACCTATGGATCCTCTGGCCGTACCACATCAAACTGAAGACGGGCCAAGCAAACAGCGCGTTGACAAGGGCAAAGGAGTGATGCCCTCGACGTCCAACTTGCAACCGCGTCTTCAAAGGATCCAATCCGTGATTGAAAGCAGACAAGGCTATGTGTCGCATCGTGACCGCTATGCACCGCGGCCTACTCCAGCCGGCTACGACAGTGACTCCGACCGCGACGAGGTGTCCCATGGTGAGTACTCTGAACCTTACGATTTCAATGACAGGTACGAAGCCAGAGGCACAAGACGCCAACGCGAGATTGCCTCTACCCCACTTGCCGGCAGAGCCAGACGAGGAGAACGCGACACAGGTCTGCCGCGACGATCCAATCGCGCTCCAGATGCTGTGCCGCGTCAGCGTCTCCATGCCCCCACACCAGTCCCATTCAACGTGGAGGACCACCTGGTCCACCAAAGTGCGAGGATGCCTCACTATGGATCGGATGGCTACTTCTCCCACACTCCTCTCCACCAAGACGAGTTCGAGGAGTTTGATGACGAAGAAATGGAGGACTCGGGGATGATCAACCCAGGAAATTTCCATCCCCCACTCGACGACCCCATGGAGTTGCAAGACCGCCCCGCCGATTGGATCCCTCCACCTAGGCTTCCCCAAGGCGCCAACCTGGCCAACGCGCCCTACGACAGGCGCGATAACATAGAAATGAGGCATGACATGCCTTCTGATGTTCGCCGTGACGCGGCCCACCAAGGACACCAGCGCCGCCAACGCGCCCAGGGGATGGAGCAACAGGCTCCGTTTGGCAACGATCGCGGCAACAATGGCGCGCGAAGGCACCAACTGGGGCATGTCCAGTTTCAATAGGCCCAAGGCCATCAATATGCTCCCTTGGACATTCCAGCGCCGCGCTTACAAAGAACGCGAGAAGCCAATGCTCCCTGACTCAATCGCCACGACATTAAGGTAAAAATTGAATTCTTTCTTGGTGAATACAACCCTGCAGTTTTTCTTGAATGGTTGCAGGCTACGGAGTATACCTTGATCTATTGCCAAGTTCCTGAAGAGGACTACGTAGCCGCCGCTACGGTACACTTTCGTGGCACAACGAGGGTTTGGTGGCACCGATTTGTGGATGATCGAATAAGGAGAAACTTGGTGCCTCTCACTGAATGGCACCAGCTCAAGTATATGATAACACTAAAGTACGTGCCCCAAGATTATAAGAGCCAAATGCGCCTGGACATTGCCATGGCGAAACAAGGTTCGAAGACACCCCTTGAGTTCTTCTCGCAGCTTGAGGATATGTACTACAAGGCGTCCATTAGCGTGGCTCCATCCACGATGAGGATGAAATTTTTGAGCGGTCTCAACACCAACATCCGAGACCAATTGGAGATCCTTCCAATCAAGGACCTCAACACGCTCACGGCGATGCAACTCCACAATCAAATCGTGCGAAAGCGTCAAGGACCCTACCAACCCTATGGCCAAAGAAGGTATGACTCTCACCCTGGTCATTCTTTTACCATTGATGTGTGCGCACCAGTAACAGGAACCAGTGCGTCCAGCCAAGACAAACATGGCAAGAATGCGTTGCCCACCTCCAACGCAGCTCACGCGATCACCACAAAGGGCTCCTCACAAAGCGTTGAGCGTGCGCGTGACCTTGAATGTTACAAGTGTGGAGGGCGATGTGATAGCTCCATGACCCCCTCAATGACGGCGAAGGACGAAGAGGACGCAATAAAGGTGTGCTCGAATGGTCCGATGACAAGAGCCTGCGCAAGAGCAATGGAACGAGCCACACAATCCTTAGTCTCGCGGGCGTACGCAAGTGATACGGGTTCATCTAGTCCTAAATGGGTCCTCCTCGTGACCTATGAAGGCTTAGGTGATGTTTCATCCTAACTGACCCCACCAAAAAGACGAAGACGACGAGTTCGCGAAAGCAGAGCAGCAGCCAAGAACTCGGCCTAGAACTCGACCGAGTTCTGGACCGAGTTGTCACTCCAGTCAAGAACTCGGCTCAGAACTCGACCGAGTTCTGGACCGAGTTGTCAACCCCAGCCGAGTCATTGCAACAGTCAAGAACTCGACCTAGAACTCGGCCGAGTTTTGGGCCGAGTTGTCGTCCTGAAGCCGAGTTGGTTCAACAGTCAGGAACTCGGCCCAGAACTCGGCCGAGTTCTGGACCGAGTCGCGGCCCGCGTCAGCGATTTCGCTTTGTTCGCTTCGTCGTTTGCTGAACAATTTTATTATTATTTTATATTATTTCTTTTGAAGCTATTTAAGACTTGAAACCCTAGTTTGTAACTTTTTACGTTGAATTTGAGTAGTAAAGTTGAGTACGCTCCTTCCCTTGAATTCTAACGTCAACTCTCGATCCCCGGATCGTTTATCCCATAGCTCGTCGCTTTGAGCAATTGTCGATCATCACGTTGATCCCTTTCGTTCATCACGTTGAACAAGTTTGAAGGCTAACTCTTTAGCCCTAGGAAAGCCATCACGTTGGCTACGGAAGAGAAGAAATCAAATCCACGCTTGAGGAATCCAAGATCCTGCGTTGCAGACAACACTTCAGAGGTTGTTCGCATCAACTGGCATCAGAGCCTATCCAAGCTAAGTTTGTTTATTTTCTCTTATTGTGATTCTTGAAATTTTCCGTTTGCAAACCCTAGAATTTTTTTTCTCTCACCACCACCACCGCACCACCACCACCGTCCTCCGCCGTCACCATTCGCCGCCACCACCCCCTTCCGCCACCCTCTCTCTCACGGCTGAAACCCTAATTTCCCTTAGGTTTTGGTTACTTTTCCCACAACCCTAAATCTATCCTCTAGCAAATCTTGTTTCCTTATTTGCATATTTTGATTTCCTTGTTTCTTGTTGATCAAGTCTTGCTTTATCTTTGGATTAATTGCTAGATTAGTTGTTAAATTGTATGCCCTCATAGTTGCTTTGTCTCTTCTTTATTTTCCTGCACTTGCTTGTGTGGTTCTTTCTTGCTTGATTCTCCATCATATCAACACAAAAACAAAAACAAAAACAAAGTGTGACCGTATAAACAAAAACAAACATACTATTCTCACCTTCCATCAAACAAAAACAGAAAGGTTTGGGAAGACGAAAGCCTCAAAAACAAAAGATACAAAGAATAGGCAAGAGAACGCACCATACGGTCATACTCCATCTTCTCTTCTTTCATGTCTCTATGCAACTCTCATTAATAAGGGCAAAGAAGAATTATCAACTCTCTTGTGATTGCTCCTGAGAAACTTGATTTGATTTGCTTGCACTTGGAAATTTTATGTGTTATTTGGGACTTGAATTGCTAGTTCTTGTTTTGTTGCCTTACGTTCAAGCCTCTCCCTCCTCACGAGCAACCCAAATTAGTACGCCTAACGAAAAATTTCTTGGGTCACTTTTGAGACCAGGACTTGGCTTGGACTTGTTCTTTTGCTTGGTGCAACTTACTCCTTGTGTTATATGCTTCGTCTAGGTACTATGGAGTTTCTTCCGCTCAGCCACTCTCCTTCTACGGGCAATCGCAGCCCCGGACACATGGACTCCACCTATGAACAACTTGATCACCTTCATGCTGCGAATGACTCCCTTCATGCTGAGAATGACACCTTGCACGCTTCGAATGCTGAAAAAGCCCGGCAAATCGTCGCGAAAGATGCTGAGCTTGCTCGCCTTCGTCGGGCCGTGAGTAACATGACATTGCCCACAGTTGACCCATTGCTGAACCCTACGACCTCCACAATCCAACCACTAGACCGCAAGGGTAAGGGAGTCTTGTCTACTCCACAAGATCGCCTTCGCTCTCAAATTGAAGGCTACCCTACTAAGCGTGGCGATTCCCGCGTCCGGTACAATCCCACCTTTGCTCCGAGAGTTGAGGATTACAGTTTAGATCGCTCTCGTCGTAGTGTTCGCGCCTCCAAGGATCCCCTACCGTATGTCAACACCAAGGACCGTCGGGTACGAGGTCGATAACACACGCGGTATGACGATTCCGAGTCCGAGTCCGAGCGTGCTGATGATGATGACCGTGCCTCGGACCACTCCCGGGAAGGATTTGATGACGAGGATGCGTATGAGATGGAATGCCTCGAGGAGTTGCGCCCCACGCATCGCGGCTACCGCCGACACTCGCGGGAACGGCGTCGCCCGAGCCCCGGGCGCCATGGACCACGTCGCCCCGACATTAAGGTAAAACTCCCAAAATTTTTTGGTGAATTTGATCCCCTTAAGTTTCTTGATTGGCAGCAGTCCATGGAGTATGTGTTGAATCATTACCAATACTCGGAAGAAGAACAGGTTGCTACCGCCGCTTTACACTTCGACGGCGCCACCAAGGCTTGGTGGCATCGTTTCAGCGCTGACCGTGTGTATCACTGTGAGCGTCCAGTCACTTCTTGGCGCCACCTTATGCGGATCATGCGAAAGAAGTATGTCCCCGAGGACTTTACTTCCGAAATGCGCCTCAAGATACAACTCGCGGCCCAAGGTAACCGTTCTCCTCTTGACTTCTATGCTGAACTTGAAGAATTGTCCCACAAGGCAGGTATCCATCACACTGACGAGGACTTTCGGAGTATGTTCCTACGTGGCCTGCATGAGCCTATTAGAAACCAACTTCGGGTGCTCAACATAAGAGACCTCCAAAAGTGCGCACATACGGCACAAGAGATATGGTCGCAAGCTCAAGCGGCCAAACGAGCATCTTGGTCTCGCACTAACTCCAGGTATGTTCCTTTCCCTAATTCAGGTTCATTTCCTTCTAATGTGCGCACCTCTTCACAGTCCGCTCCCGTGACTACAACGCCGGCGCTGGCCACTCGGTCGAGCACCACTCCGGCGCGCGTCAACGAGCCACCACAGTGTCGTGCACCTCCTTCCGATGATAGGGCAAGGGACAAGATCTGTTTTAAGTGCCAAGGGCATGGCCACATACAGCGGGACTGCCCTAACAACAAGCGAGTCCTCTTCTCATACCTCTCCGGATACGAGTCCTTTGACGAGGACACTCCGGACGGCGCACCAGTGTTTGATTCGTATGGGCATGACGAGGAGGAGGATAAGTTGGATGGTTACGTCTGCAGTCCCATGGATGATCAAGGCAACGTGTCTCTTAGCTTGGTTACCCGCCGTGCTCTTACTGCCAAAGAAGGTACCTTACCTGACCAACGTGAAAATTTATTTCATACTAAATGTGTGGTCCATGGTGCTTCTTTGAGTGTCATTATAGATGGTGGAAGTTGTTGCAATATCATCAACGAAAAGGTGATCAAGCACTTCAAGTTCGATACAACTTCTCACCCTAACCCTACAGCCTACAATGGATTTCCGAGGATGATGATTCCAATGTTGTGAAGCGACAATGCACCATCAATTTCAGCATTGGCCATTACAAGGATTCGGTCCTTTGCGACGTAGTACCCATGGATGCCACCCATCTTCTCTTGGGGCGACCTTGGCAATTTGACAAGCGAGCTCTTCATGATGGGTTTCTCAACAACTACGTCTTCATGCACACTGGCAGAAAGGTGACATTGCTTCCTATGAGCCCTCAGGAGATTATACAGGATCACGTGGAAAGGAACCGCGTCAAGGCTCTTGAACAAGCCAAGGCACAGGCAGCTGGCCGTGAAACGCCACAGAAGATGGCCCCCCAAACAGCCCCCTAAGCCGTCTACAGCAGGCATTCAAGGCTCGTGTGAGAACCGCCTTCTATTGGCTCGGTCTCGGGATGTCTCTCCAATCATTCAGGGATGACTTCCTTGCTTTTTACTTGTTCCTTTCGCGTGTCTTTTAAATGTTAAAGATCTTGTTGATTTACCCCCTGCAGTGACTTCCCTTTTGCAGGAATTTGAGGATGTGATGCCCGAGGAACTCCCAGAAGGATTGCCACCTATTCGTGGAATTGAGCATCAAATCGACTTTGTCCTCGGCGCATCTCTTCCTAACCGCGCTGCATACCGTGCGAGCCCGGAAGAAACCAAGGAATTACAGCGTCAAGTGCAAGAGTTGATGGATAAGGGCCACGTCCGGGAGAGCTTAAGCCCCTGCGCAGTACCGGTGATTCTAGTGCCTAAAAAGGACGGTAGTTGGCACATGTGTGTTGATTGTCGGGCGATCAACCAAATTACAGTGAAGTATCGACACCCTATTCCTCGACTTGATGATATGCTTGATGAATTGCATGGTGCTATATTATTTTCTAAAATTGACCTTAAGAGTTGTTATCATCAAATTAGGATGCAGGAGGGTGATGAGTGGAAAACTGCTTTTAAGACTAAGTATGGCCTTTATGAGTGGTTAGTTATGCCTTTTGGTTTGACCAATGCTCCTAGCACTTTTATGCGATTGATGAATCATGTTTTACGGGCGTACTTAGGCAAATTTGTAGTTGTCTACTTCGGTGATATCCTTGTTTACAGCATGTCATTAGATGAGCATGTTGAGCATCTTAGGAAGGTCTTAGAATGTCTTAGAAATGAGAAACTTTATGCTAACCTTGGTAAATGTTCTTTTTGCTCGGATTCCACTATTTTTCTTGGTTTTGTTGTTAGCAAGGATGGGCTGAAAGTTGACCAAGAGAAGGTCCGCGCCATAGAGGATTGGCCACGCCCTACAACTCCAACCATGGTTCGTTCCTTCCTGGGCTTGGCTGGCTTCTATCGCCGATTTGTGCGTGATTTCTCCACCATTGCAGCCCCATTGCATGAGCTTACAAAGAAGGCTGCGTCCATTGAGTGGACGATCGCACACAAGACTGCCTTCACCACCTTGAAGGACCGGTTGTGCCACGCTCCTTTGCTGAAATTACCGGACTCCTCCAAGACTTTTGAGGTGGAGTGTGACGCCTCTCATCATGGAATTGGAGGGGTTTTGCTGCAGGATAGGCGTCCCATTGCTTACTTTAGCGAAAAGCTCACAGGCGCCCAACTCAACTACCCCACGTATGACAGGGAGCTCTATGCTCTTATTCGGGTGTTGAAGACTTGGCAGCACTACCTATGGCCTAAGGAGTTTGTCATTCATTCAGACCATGAGGCGTTGAAGTACTTGAAGAGCCAGTACACCCTCAACCGGCGCCATGCACGATGGGTAGAGTTCATGGAGACCTTCCCCTATGTGGTCAAATACAAGAAAGGTAAGGATAATGTGGTTGCTGATGCTCTTTCTCGCAGGTATGTGTTACTTACCCATCTTGATGCTTCTATCTTAGGATTCTCCTTGATTAAAGATGTGTATATGCATGATGATGACTTTGCTGTAATTTTTCAAACATGCATGGAAAAGAGAGAGTCTAATGGATTCTATGTTGATAATGGATACCTCTTTAAGGCCGGGAAACTATGTATCCCTAAAACGTCTATACGTAGGTTGCTAATTCAAGAAGCTCACGAGGGTAGAGGATATTTTGATATCCCTAAGACTTTGACTGCATTAAAGGAACATTTCTTTTGGCCTAAAATGTTGCATCATGTTACACGTTTTTGCAAGGCTTGTGTTACTTGTGTGCATGCTAAGTCTAGATCGAGTCCCCAAGGATTGTATATCCCTTTGCCTATCCCGGATGTTCCTTGGGAAGATATAAGTATGGATTTTATCACTGGTTTGCCCATGTCTAAGAAGGGGAGGGACTCGATATTTGTAGTGGTTGATAGGTTTTCTAAGATGGCTCACTTCATTGCATGCAAGACTACTAACAATGCTTCTGAGATTGCTTCCTTATTTTTAGAGCATGTTGTTAAGCTGCATGGTATCCCTCGGAGTATAGTGTCAGATCATGATGCTAAATTTGTGAGTTATTTCTGGAAATCTTTGTGGGCCAAACTGGGGACTAAGTTGTTGTTCTCTACTAGCTATCACCCCAGACTGATGGCCAAACGGAGGTTACTAATAGGACTTTGGGTGCTTTATTGCATACTATGTTAAAGTCTAACCTCCGCAAGTGGGAATATTGCTTGCCGTTTGTTGAATTTGCTTATAACAGGTCAATGCACTCGGCTACGCAGAAGACTCCCTTCTAGGTTGTCTACGGCCTCAACCCGCTCACCCCTCTAGATCTCGTTCCACGGCCAATGAAGGACAAGGAAAGCCTCAAGGGAGTGGAGCGTGCGGACCAGGTCAAGACTTTGCATGAGAGGACGAGGCAGCAGCTGGAGCGGAGGTCCGAGCAAGTAGCCGCTCAGCGCAACAAAAACCGTCGCCCGGTTACATATGAACCCAGAGACTTGGTGTGGCTGCACTTACGCAAGGAACGATTTCCATTAAAGCGATGCCACAAGCTGGACGCGAGAGGTGATGGTCCTTTCCAGGTACTATAACGCCTTGGGCCAACGCCTACCGCTTGGAGTTACCCGATGACTATGGCGCACATCCGACTTTCAACGTCGCTGACCTTACGCCTTACACGACGCCTGCTTTTGACGACGAGGACAAAGCGGGGACGCTTCGCAGCCAAGAAGGGGAGATTGATAGCTCCATGACCCCCTCAATGACGGCAAAGGACGAAGAGGACGCAATGAAGATGCGCTCGAATGGTCCGATGACAAGAGCCCGTACAAGAGCAATGGAACGAGCCATACAATCCTTAGTCTCGCGGGCGTACGCAAGTGACGCGGGTTCATCTAGTCCTAAATGGGTCCTCCTCGTGACCTATGAAGGCTTAGGTGATGTTTCGTCCTAACTGACCCCACCAAAAAGACGAAGAGTTCGCGGAAGCAGAGCAACAGCCAAGAACTCGGCCCAGAACTCGACCGAGTTCTGAACCGAGTTGTCAACCCCGGCCGAGTCATTGCAACAGTCAAGAACTCGACCCAAAACTCGGCCAAGTTCTGGGCCGAGTTGTCGTCCTGGAGCCGAGTTGGTTCAACAGTCAGGAACTCGGCCCAGAACTCGGCCGAGTTCTGGACCAAGTCGCGGCCCGCGTCAGCGATTTCGCTTCGTCGTTTGCTGAACAATTTTATTATTATTTTATATTATTTCTTTTGACGCTATTTAAGACTTGAAACCCTAGTTTGTAACTTTTTACGTTGAATTTGAGTAGTAAAGTTGTGTACGCTCCTTCCCTTGAATTATAACGTCAACTCTCGATCCCCGGATCGTTTATCCCGTAGCTCATCGCTTTGAGCAATTGTCGATCATCACGTTGATCCCTTTCGTTCATCACGTTGAATGAGTTTGAAGGCTAACTCTTTAGCCCTAGGAAAGCCATCACGTTGGCTACGAAAGAGAAGAAATCAAATCACGCTTGAGGAATCCAAGATCCTGCGTTGCAGACAACACTTCAGGGGTTGTTCGCATCACGAGGCCACTACCAAAAGGATTGTCCGAATACCAGAAAGGTCCTCTTCTCCCACACTACAGCCGGATATGCATCCTATGACGAGGAAGAGGCCCCGCGTGAGGACATTGAAGAAGCACACACCGAAGACTGCGATGACGCTTATGTGTGTGAGGCGGTCGCGATGCATGTTGGCACACCACTCAGCCTTGTCACGCGTCACATTCTAACCGCCAAAGAGGCAACTGTAGTCGACCAATGCGAGAACATGTTGGCACACCAGACAGCATCCTTGTCTGTAATCATCGATGGGGGCGCACAGTTGTTGCAACATCGTCAATGCGAACGTGGTGACCCATCTCAGCCTGCTGACAATGCCTCATCCACAACCTTATGACCTACAATGGCTATCTGGAAGCTCAGGTAACACTGTCTCACGGCAGTGTCTTATTCCCTTTTCCATTGGTCAATATCATGACAAAATTTTATGTGATGTGATTGCAATGGACGCCACCCATCTCTTGCTTGGGCGTCCATGGCAGTTCGATCGTCACGTACTTCACGATGGGTATCTAAACACCTATGTGTTTACCTACCACGGGAAGCGCGTGACTCTCTTACCAATGACTTTCCATGAGATTTTACAGGATCAGGTCGAGTGATAGGTGTCATTTCATGCACCTTAACTAGTGATTATTGACACAATTTAGATGAAGTTTCGGTGTAGAATTAGGCTAAGTCTGTAACCCAGGGAAAGAGTTGAAGCAGTACAAATTTGAAGGTTTTACAGCTTATTGAAGAGGAAAGAAGATGAAGGATGAATAAGCTGGCCAATACCGCCCCGCGCCTGAAGTCACCGCGACCCGGCGATGTTCCTCAGAGAAGTGCAACGCGAAGCCACCGCCTCGCGGTGGGATATTACCGCCTCGCGGTGGAAGAGAAGGGTGCGCGGCCAGCGTGTCATTTGTGTCCATTTTAGTAGATTTGGATTTTATGTCTTATTATATTTTATTTCCTTATTTTATCTGCTAGGTTAACTTTCTACGAACCTATTTAAGATCTTTTTCGTTAATTTTGAGAGGAGTTTGGTCCTCTCTCTTTTGATCATTCAACTTCTAGGTTTTTGAACAATGGATAGCTAAACACTTTTGTTTCGCTAGACAATTGAAGCACTACAATGAATTGGTTGTGAGATTTATATTCCGTGTTCTATATCTTATTAAGTTGGATTGATTCTCTTGATTAAACTGTCTATTGATTTATGTTGATTCTTCTGGCGTAGCTAACTAGGTTTTTCGACATCTATCATATTGCTAGGATTGCATATAGGGGTTCCGAGTGCATATCTAGTGGTAAACACAATTGTGCGTGTAGGGGTTCCGAGCGTACAATTGTGAGTGAGAATCAGTTGCATGTTAAGTAGGGGAGTGAGTACTTGTACATCTTTCTACTTGCATGTATCCTATATCCTTGTGTGCATTGCTATTGCTGTGTTGGTGCTAAGGTACGCTGACAACTGTGAGAATCAGTGGTATTTTATCATTGGCATAGTAATAAGTCTATCGACAACTATGAGAATCGATAGTACTTAAGATCAGGGTGGGAACAATTATAAGATAGTAAAAGAACTTGGAAATATAGTTTTCAGTGATCAACCTATTGCATTTGTGGTGTGGATATTTGTCTGGTGGAATACTTTCTTTCATCATATTTCTTCTTCTGTTATTACTTGCACTTTTGTTAATCCTGCGATTATTCCAAACCCCCCTCGTTACTTGTTAGTCACACGTTATTGCATGCAGATAACCGACTCCCTGTGGGATCGACCCTGACTTACTTGCTATACTCTTTAGTAGGTGAATTAGGATTTCTTTGACATGAAAACGACACCGGTTTCCGGCCCTGTCATCGAGCGTGATCGAGACAAGACCTTGCATACGGCAACGACCGCGTCAACACCAACGCGACCCACCTCAGATCCTGGAGATTCTTCCTTGAGGCAACAACTCGTCTCACACCACGACACGCCCAAGAATAACACGCGTTGCCGAGACAAAGGGAGTACCACGCCACCGAGCACTGTGTTGCCAGGCAGTTGTGACCACCATGTGCTTCTCGCCCGACCAAGGGACTTCACAGCCCGTTTGAACATCAAGGTGCCTTCTTGCCTGTTCGTGCCAACTCACAGCATGCACCGCGCACACATCGACGAGCCTTTGCCACAAGTTTTCACCGCGTTGCAAGCAGAGTTCACCGCGATTTTAACAGAGGCGCCTCCAACTACACTAGAACCCTTGTGTAGCCTTCCACAAACATTCCAGTGGGTGACTGGTGCCTGTCTTCCACAGCGCGGCCGCCGTCGATTAGTGTTTGCCACCGGCGACTTCCATTGGGTACACTTGCAAACTGACCAATTCAAATCGCGGCACAAGCACCAGTTGGCTCCACATGGAAAGGAGCCATGCCGCGTCGTCAATGGCATTAGAGATAACGCATACCAGATTGAGGTGCCCAAAGGACATGGCGTACATGCGACCTCCGTCGTCGCGACTTTGCACGAGTATGGGGAGCTCAAGTTCGATGATGGTGAAGTGGGGACGCTTCACATCCAAGTGGGGGAGGGTGATGCGACCCTGCCATCCATGAAAGTCATAGAAGAAGAAGCCATGACCGTGAGCTCAAAAGGGCCAAATACGAAGACTGCGATCTTCCACACGCTACTCACATCGAGTATAGAGACCGCACTCTTCGTCATAATTCTCGCGTCTGGAACAGAGACCGCGATCCCCTTCAAGCGTCTCCATCCAAGTTCGCAGATCGCATGCCTGAACGCGTATCCCTTCCAGCGACTCAACGTTGAACGCGATCTCCTTCAAGTGACTCAATCCCCTTCAATGTTGATCGCGTTCTATCTGAAGATTCTCGCATTTAATGCTGAACGCGTTCTTTGAATATCTTTGTAAATGTTTGAACATTATTTATTTCCAGTGTTTTCTTTTGGGGTGTGTGTGTTCCACGCGTGTCGCGTGGGCCGACCCATTAAGCGAGACTTGGCCCATCCGAGTCCCGCGGTCTAGTATAAAAGGACAACTCGTCCTTCTGTATTAGGTTACATTCATTTTTAATCAAAGCATGAGTATTGAGAGCCATTTGCCTCCTCCCCTTTGATCGAACGTCAAACACCCCTCTTACTTCTCATCTCCATTCCTCCGCTGCCGACACTACGGCAACCACTCGATCTTCATCGAGTTTATCCAACTCCGCCGCCGACGCTACGACAACCACTCGTTCTTTATCGAGTTTATCCAACTCCGCCGCCGACGCTACGGCAACCACTCGTTCTTCATCGAGTTTATCCAACTCCGCCGCCGACGCTATGGCCAACACTCGATCTCTTTCGAGTCGATCTCATCTCGATCCGTCTTCTAAACGACGCGTTCCACCCTATCAATCTCAAACAAGACGCGTGCGACTTCCCACCAAGATCTGAGATCCTCCACTATGGTTATTCATCGGTCCAGAACCGAACCGAACAAAACCGAAACCAAAAGTGTAAAAATTTCGAACCGAACCGAATTAAATAGGTTCGGTTCGGTTTCGGTTAAAATCGAACAAACCGAATAATGGAAAAAATATGAACCGATTCCAAACCGAAAAAACCAAAATAAACCGAACAAAACCGAACAAGGTATACTTAGGACTGAATAAGAAACAAAAAACCCGAACCGAAAACCGAACCGAACAGGGTATAACTAGGCCCCTATTGGTAAAAAGTAAAATATTTTTTAAATCGGTTTTAACCGAAAAAACCCGAAACCGAAACATGATTTTTTAAAAACTGAAAACCGAACCGAATTAAATAGGTTCGGTTTCGGTTCAGTTTGTTCGGTTTGGTCTAAAACCGAAAAAACGGAAACCGATGAACAACCCTATCCTCCACCACAAGCAGGAACACATCATGATGGCTTATGGCGGTGGGTAAAAGCAGTGCCTTAAGGCGGTTGATTCGATAACCGAGAAGTTGATGCCGAGATTTTAGTGTGGTTTTCTGATATCTTTTGTGAAAGTTGAAGGCGAGATTTCGGTGAAAGTGGTTCCTTAAAGTGGCTGGTCTTCTGATTTTGATTGATCCGAATGGGCTTCTTCGGGATTTTGGTGTGGATGTTTGATATGTGTGGACTTCTAATTTTGTTTGGTCTTCTAGAGAAGGTGAAGTTTGCTAATTTCACAAATGAGTCCGGTTGATTTGGGAATCCAGAAGGTGATGAAACACTTATACACATAGTGTGGTGAGCGTGGAGAGTGAAAACATTAAAAAAAAATACATGTCAATTATAGAAGAAGCCAAATGACTCATTCTTTTTTAATAGACTTGGCCTCTCAATTAATGGGTATGAGAGATGGATTTTTTTTTTTATTATTAGGTAAAAATTAGACTGGAAACCACAGAAGAGTCGGTTTCTCAATCTATAGCATCTATTCGGATGATAATTATAAATTCTAGACTATCTCTAAAATCTTGCAAGGAACTCTGCTGGACTTTCTTCGCGATGAAATCGACCACGATGTTTGTTTCTCGGAAGACGTGAAAAATCTGCACTGAAGAAAACAGTTGTAAAACACACAGGATATCAGAAATTAACATTTCAATATCCCATGGACAGTGCCAGATTTGGTTAAGAACATTAACAATGGTAAGGTTGTCACATTCAAGTTGAATGTTGGTAATGCCTAATTCATAGGCCTTTACCAGGGCATTTCTTACAGCCAATGTTTCAGTTTTAAGCGGGGTTGAGATACCACATTTATCCCCAAAGAGGAAAATTGGTTTACCCGTATTGTTTCTGAAAATGTAACCAAAACTAGATTCACCATTGGTTTTGGTGGATCCATCTGTGTTGATTTTAACAATATTGTCTGGTGGTTTTTTTCATCTCTTTGTTGGTCGTCTAACAATGTTCGTTCTATGAGTTTTTTTGTTTGTCTTCTGCTAAACAGTCAAGGTTCCAGCTCTTTGTCTTATTCCAGTTCTCAATTTGTTTCTTAATGTAGATTGGTACATCCTTTATTGTGTCGGCATCATCATTTGTTCTTCTAAAGCTTTGTTGGTTTCTATAAAACCAAATGCCCCACCAAGAGACCATTAATTCTATGAATTGTGATCTATCAGTTTTTTGTCCAATTTCTTCAATGATTTCATTGATTTTTTTATTTCCTATGTTTAGGGATCTGATGATACCATATGTATCATAATTTATTTTTTCGATTGTTTTTATGGTATGGTTACATTGGAAAATGAGGTGATTCAAATCCTCCAAATGAGCATTGCAACGTATACAATCCGGGGGGGGGGGGGGGGTTACTACACCTTTTTCCGTTAGTCTAGCTTTTGTTGGGAGTCCGTTTTTCATTATTTTCCAGACAAAGTTTTTAACTTTGGGGTATGTATCCATCTTCCAGATCCATGAAGAATCATAGGCAATATAACTCTTGTTTTTGTTAATTAGTTCCATAGCAGAATTTGTAAAAAACCAACCATTTTTGTTAGTTTTCTAGTACATTCTATCATGGATCTCATTTAAGGGTACTGGGATTGAGGTTATTTTTTTGGCTAAATCATATGGTAAACATTGTTCTAGTAAGTCCTTATTCCAGGTTTTATTTGGCAATATAAATTCAGCTACCAGGGCATCCTTATTCAGGATTGATTGTGTGTTTATGGTATCACATAAAGGGGTGTTCAAAACCCAGTTATCCGTCCAGAATTTGATTGTTTTGCCATTACCAACTTGCCACATTAGTCCAGATTTGAACTCAGGCATGAGTTCAATCATTTTGGACTATTGCCAAGAGAAATTTCCTTTTTTCTCGTAATGAAATATATGGTATGTTTTCAAGTATTTTTCCGTAATAACTCGAACCCAGAAGTTATTTGGTTCGGCTAGGATTTTCCATAGTAATTTGAATTGAAGGGCTTTGTTCATATCTTTAGCTTTTCTTAAACCAAGACCTCCTTGATGAGTTGGTTTACAAAAATTTCCCCAACCTATAAGAGGTTTATAGGAGCTGTCTTTGTTCCAAAAAAAGGATCTATTTAACTTGTCAAGTTCATTGTGTGTGTGTGTAGGTAACATAAAACTTTGCATAAGATAATTGGGTCTTGATGCCAGATTTGTTTTTATTAGTGTAGTTCTTCCTGCTTGGGAAAGGGAATTTGCTTTCCATTTAGATAATTGATGTTGGATGCTAACTAAAAGGTCAGCAAAGGTGTTCGAGTTAACTCTACCATTAATGATAGGGCAGCCTATGTATTTTTCGAGAGATATCATATTTGTGATTGTGAGAGTGCCTTGTAAAGCTAATTTCTTTTGGTTAGTGACCTTTTTTTGTAACTTGAAAGACCGATTTATGGAAATTTACTTTTTGTCCTGAGATCTTGTAGTAGTCATCAATAATATCCTTGATTTCTTTGCAGTTTTCCTGTTTAGTTTTTGAGAAGATCAAAATGTCATCCGCAAATGCCAGAAACGGGATTCGTGTTCCTTGTTGATTGATTTGAAATCCTAGAGGATTTCAAGTTCGTTCTGAGGCTTTTTGGAGTTTTCTAGCAAGGATTTCAGATCCTAAAATAAACAAGAAGGGCGAAAGGGGGTCTCCCTGTCGAAGTCCTCTTGAAGGTTTAAATATTTCTGTGGGTCCATTGTTAACAAGTACCGAGAATGATATCGTTATAATGCATTCTTTTATCCAGTTGATAAATTTTTCATGGAATCCATACTTTTCCATTATTTTAATAATAAAATCCCATTTGATTCTATCATAAGCCTTTTCCATGTCTAGGTTTAGGGCAATAAAGCCTTCAGTTCCTTTTTTCGATTTAAAAGAGTGAAAGATTTCATGGACAATTAAGATATTATCTTGAATGGCTCTGTTAGCAACAAAGGCACCCTGAAGGGGGTGTATCAATTTTTCCATGGTTCTTTTGAGTCTAGTTGTTATAATCTTCGAGATAATCTTGTAAATAGTAGAGCACAGACTTATGGGTCTATAGTGATTAGTAGAGTTCAGATTATCACATTTTGGGATTAAGGATATAAAAGTGTGATTAATTTGTTTAAGCAGTTTCCCAGAGAGAAAAAAGCTTTTAACTGCTTGGATAACAGAAGGACCTACTATGTCCCAATATTTTTGGTAAAATTCTGTTGTCATGCCATCTGGCCCTGGTGATTTATCCGAGCCAATGTTAAAGACCGCCTTTTTAATTTCTTCGTTGGATACATTTCTTATTAATTCCAGATTATCATGTGTAGAGATTTAAGGCTGGATTAATTCGAGGTTTTCCTGGAATAGTCTCTGGTTCATATCTTTACTTCTGAATCTTTTTATGAAATCATTTCTAATTTCATTTCTAATGTTTTCTTCACCAGTGATGCTTGTTCCTTCTTGTGTTTTGATTTCTTTTATAATTTTTCTGTTTCTTTTTCCACTTGCTATTTTGTGAAAATAGCTAGCATTCGTGTCATTATATATATATATATATTTTGATTAGGTAAAAATTAGACTAAAAACCACATAGGAGACGGTTTCTCAGTCTATAGCATCCTTACGGATGAGAATTACAAGTTCTGAACTAGATCGAACATCTTCCAAGGAGCGCCGATGGACCGTCTTTGCAATGAAACCGGCCATCGCATTACTTTATCGGAAGACATGGGAAATCTTCACTGAAGAAAACATTTATAAAACACATAGGATATCAGAAATTAAAATTTATATATCCCATGGACAGTGCCAGATTTTATTGAGAACATTCACGATGGTCAGGTTGTCGCATTCAAGATGAATGTCAGTAATGCCTAACTCAGAGGCTTTTACCAGGGCATCTCTAACCGCAAGTGTTTCTGTTTTTAGGGGGGTTGAGTTACCCCATTTGTCCCCAAAAAGGAAAATTGGTGTACCTGTGTTGTTCTTGAAGATGTAGCCAAAACTAGAATCCCCATTGGATTTGGTGGATCCATCTGTATTTATTTTAATTATGTTATCTGGAGGTTTTTTTCATTTCTTTATTGGTCGTCTAGCATTGTTCATTCTCCTTTGTTTTTGTTTGACATCTTCCAGACAGTCAGGGTTCCAGCTCTTTGTCTTGTTCCAATTCTCAATTTGTTTTTTAATATAACTTGGTACATCCTTAATGGTATTGGTATCATCATTTGTACTTCTAAAACTTTGTTGGTTTCTATAAAACCAAATTCCCCACCAGGAGACCAAGAGATCTATAAATTGTGATTTCTCAATTTTTTGTCGAATTTCCTCGATTATTTCATTGATCTTTTTATTTACAATGTATATGGATCTAATGATATTACAAGTATGATGATTCATTTTCTCTATTGCTTTTAGGGTATGGTTACACTGGAAAAGGAGGTGGTTCAAATCCTCCAAAAGAGCATTGCACCGGATGCAGCCCTGGGGGAGTGAGACCCCTTTTTCTGCTAGTCTAGCTTTGGTCGGAAGTCCGTTTTCATTATTTTCCAGATAAAGTTTTTAACTTTGGGATACGTGTTCATCTTCCAAATCCAAGAAGAATCATAGGCAGTGTATCTCTTTTTTGTTGATTAACTCTATAGTAGAATTCGTTGAGAACCAGCCATTTTTGCTAGATTCCCAGTATATTCTGTCATGAATATCATTCAGAGGTATAGGTATAGACATTATTTTTATTGTCAGGTCATGTGGTAAGAATTTTTCTATTAGGTCCTTGTTCCAAGTTTTATTTGGTAGCATAAAATCCGCTACCAAGACATCCTTATTAAGGATTAACTGTGTGGTTATGGTATTACATAATGGCATTTTAGAGATCCAATTATTCGTGTCATTATATTTGATGTGTTTTACCTTAGCTCTTTGGTTCTAGTAAATTTTCTGGAAGCACATAAGTTTTTTTTTTCTATGATTCTTGTTTGTTTTTTAATGAGGTCATTTGTAGGGTAATTACAGATCTCAGTTTGGATTTCAGAAAGTTGTTTTTCTATAGTTTGTAATTGTGTGAAGACATTTCCAAAGGTACTTTTGTTCCAGATCTTAGCATGTTTCTTGAGTAATTTTGTTTTGGATACCAGATTATACAATCTAGATCCATGGTAGTTAGTTCTCCAAGCTTGTTTTACCACGTTTCTAAAATCCTTTCTAGTCATCCAAATTTTTTCAAATTTGAACGACTGATTTTTGAAAGGTATTGCTGAATCTAGCTCGATGGAGATGGGACAATGGTCTGAGCTGGAAAAAGCAAAATGCTTAGTACATATATCAGGATACCTTTGAAGGATTTTGTGGTGAATAAGTACCCTATCCAGTTTTTCATAAATGTTTTCTATTTTTGTGCTGTTCTTTCGCCAGATATAGGTGTTTCCCTGAATAGGAGTATCCAAGAGTTCACATTCATTCTTAAAGTGACGTAATCTTGCAAATTTTGTTAAAGGTGGTATTATCCCGCCTAATTTTTCAGAAGGGTTTTGGATTTCGTTCAGATCTCCCATAATAATGCACGGAAGAGAGCACTTTTTAATATAGAAGATAAATTCGTTCCAGAACACATTTTTTGCAGATTCATTTGGTGGGGGCATAAGTTAGGATTATCATAAGTTTTTTGTTCGTGAGCAGGTTTGTATACTTAATACTAATGAATCTTGTTGCAATTTGTTCAATTTCAAGGATTTCGTTTGTAAGTTGGTAGGTCTTCCACATTACGCAAATGCCTCCTGCGAAGCCTGTAGCAGGGACACAGTAGAGTTGGTCAAACCCCACTTTTTTCCATACTTTTTCATTTGGTTTTTTGTTTGTTCTTGTTTCAAACAGTGCAAGTAGTTGTATTCGTTCAATTTTGCAGAAAGACTCGATATCCATCCAAAAGGTTTTCTTCCCGATTCCGCGGCAATTCCAGGTTGTGATCTTCATAAAAACCTATTTGTGTTGTTGCCCCATATCCTAGGACATTTAGGGGGCTTATTGTCGTTTCTATTTGTTATTTTATCCATAGTCATGAGAGATTTAAAAGGATTAGGCATTTTGTTCTTCCTAAAGAGTTTGTGTTTTCGATTGTTCTTGATTGAGGATTCTCCTTGATGTAAGGAAAACCTAACAACATGGACTTCAATATAGTGAGAAATGGGTACACAGTTTATTGGCGTTTTAGCATACACCGATTTTTCCTGAATTCAGATTAGCAAAGAGCTATCCCAGTGCTTTGAATTCAAGTTAAAAGACTTGAGATCCAAATAATGAGATGTATATTTTTTTGATCCTTTTCTATATTTCATACAGTTGTAGGGGCCCTTTATCAGGGAGTAAGTGCACATATACAGAATGAGCAACAAACCTAATTGTTCGTGTAACAAGGATATAGTTGTGTAGTAAATTTTATTCAGATTGTGTTTGTTCAAAACTTTTTTTCTCAGTTTACAAACTGCCCATTTTTGGGAATGCTTTCCTAGTTGCCGGTGTATCCAAAAAGGACTCCAGATGTAAGAGGCCAGAATATGGCAAGTTTTGTTCCAAAAAAACATCAAGAAGTAGTTCCCCATCATTGTTCAACAGAAACTTGTTCATAGAGGTAAACCTCCAGAGACGTTTGTTCAAGGGATATGTTTTCAAGGTTTGTTCAAAGTTGTAGGGATAACCCTTGCTGCCAGTATTGGTTTGATCGTCATTTCCAATGATATTTTCTTGAGAGTTTGATTGGTCTTTTGTGTCCTGATTCAAACAAAGAAAGATACAACAGTAATTAGGATCGAGATAGAATTTAATAAAAAGGAGGAAAGGATAGCGAGCCTTATAGAACCAAGTATTCAGTCCAGAGTTTTCAAACATGGAACAAGAGAGAGATTTGTAGGATTGACCAAACTAGTTGTGGAGGAAGATAAATCTATAGGAATAACACCGAACCTGCAAACGCTAACAGAAGCAGAATGCAGCGAGTGTATATCCCATGGGTTTCGATCGAGTTTGCTCAGGGGGTCGAGATAATGGTAGAGGGTTTGCTTATTCAGAAAATGGCCTCTAAGAAGACACAATTTTCCTTCAAAGTCCCTGAAATAAGGATTATTTCCAAATAAATTGGGGATTATAGTCCCAATAAGAGTAAAAAAGAATATATTGTTATACGGAGAAGCAAGAGCATAATCCAACTGAGCTTCAGATAAAGGGGAACAACTGGAAAAGAGTCGATCAGAGCTATGGACAGAATAACATAAACCATGCCAAACCATCCAACTAGCCAGATCTACTCCCCACCAGAAATACACCATCACGAGAGGCAAAAAATCAGGGATAAATTGTTCATAGTAATGAGATTCAATCAAAGAGCAGAGATTAATAAAGTACATCAAGCACTTAAACCTCTTAACAGAAGGAGTCTGGATCCAGCAAACAACAACATGATGTAGATCAAGAAGAGCGTCATGGTTCAGATTAAGGTTCGAGAAATACATAAGCTCAGCAAGAAACAGAGAACACCAAACAACAAACACAACCAGCCAAAGGGCAAACAAAAGACATATAACAAAAAGAAGAAGAGATGGAGGGAGAAAAGAACAACAACACCTTGTACTGCGGCCAAGACGGCGCTGGGCAGCTCAGAGAGGACCAGGGCCGACCAGATCCGGGTTCTGAGGACCACCGACGACGACGTTCTCAGGAAAATGGTTTGGATTTTGACCACATCATCGCTGGAATCAACAGCAAACCCAGGTAGATCTGCACTCCGAAGAACGAGGCGAGCACCGGGAGGCCCCGTATCCCACGTCGTCATCGGGGGGCTCTTCTGACGGGTGGCTCAGTTCGCCGAACAGTCGGAGAAACCCCACATATCACCGCATGGATCCTCTTCTTCTCAGAGCAAGGATGAGAGGGACGAGTCTGAGGTGGATGAGAACCGGAGGAGTCATGGTTTCCAAGGTTTGAGGCGCAGAGAAGGAGGAGGCAGAACAGAGGAAGGGTTGCAGAGATAAGGCTCGGCAACGGCCTCTCAGAGCTAGGGTTATCAGTCGACGACGCCACAACAACGTTCCCATTGCCTTCGCCGGCGAAGTTGGAGGGGGGAGGGGGGGTGTTCTTTGGTTCAGAGAGATCTGAGTGCATGCTCAGATGGTGAGGTTTGGTTGGAGCGGCGGCGTAGCCATGGCTAGTGGTGTTTAGGGTTTTCAGAAGATCCTTGTACAGAGAGCGTTTTTCAGACTTCATTTTGTGCGATCATCTTTTTATGAGAGATGGATTCTAAACATAGAATTTTATGGATGTTTAATCTATACAAAATATTCAACTTTAAAACCTAAAAAATAAAAATTGAAGACATAATATAAATAGAGATTGGTGATTTGCGGCCCTACCCGTAACCCTAGCAGCTTCGGAAGCAGCGATATGCGAAGCTGTGGCCGGCGGGCGTAAACGGAATGGGTGTTAAGTGGGTTGGGTGTGGTAAGCCGTAAGCCTGAAAGTGGAGAAGCCAAAGATAGAGGCAGCCGAAACCTATGTTGGAGCTGAGCATGAAGTGTGCGTACGGAGCCCTGCGATGCAGCAGGAGGCGCCGCATGCATCTCGAAGCCCACCGCCCAGCGGAGATCCCGTTCCAGCCCAAGCTCGCCAACGCCCTCCGCCTCGTCGGCGTCGTGCAGTCGCCGCTTCAGTTCCTGGCCTCGTCCGACGGCACCTGCTGGGCTGCCACTCTCATCTCCCGTACGGAACGCCTCCTCTTCAATTCTTCTTCCAATCTTTGTATTTCATCTTCTGCTGCTACTTGCTCTGCTTCCGCATTTAGGATCCCGATACTATTTCAAGGGAACTTGGCTCATACCGCCGCCTCCCATCTCCGGCAAAATGACAACATATACATAGCTGGCCATCTCACTGCTGATAAACTGCCATTGACTTTGACATTTAATCAACATCCTTTCCAGGTATTCTCTTCTTTGATTTTCTGTCTGCTTCCTCCTACTTCCCTCGTGCTCTGTTTCACCCGTATATGTTTTCTTCGTGAGTTGGTATGTTTTTCATTGTTCAATGCGTACAACTTCGCTTGGAGCTGCTTCTTCGTATGCTGTGCGCAAGGCATTTCATTTCAGATCAGCTGAAAACATTCTTTCTACATTCTTCTCCATGTTTTATAGATAATTGTCCGTGCCAACTCATAGTAAGTGTAGTAGTCCACCACTGGATCTTAGGCTGCCCAGAAAAAAATGGCATGGTACATGAACAATCTGAAAAGATAAACAAAGCTCATATAATGTTGTGACTGCTTTCACTGTTTTGATGAATACTCAGGTGGTCACTCGGGAATGCTATTGGGGGTTGCATGACAAATTGTAGAAGATGGGTCGTGGGGGATGGGCGAGTTGGGTTTGTGGTGTCACATTGGATTTGGTTAAATTGGGTTTGGCTTGTGACTGATATAATATCCCTAACAACTAACAACTCATACCTCATTTAATTTGGAACCCATGGGGAACAAACTGAAATTATTAACAGTTTATGTTAAAGGGAGTATGCATATATATTCAATATAAATATAAAACTATACTTTGTTACATAAATGTAACGTAAACTCATCTAAAATTATGTTATATTAAGCATAAAAATCTCTAAATTAAATAAAATGGTGTGATGATAGATTGGAGTTAGTAGATTAGACTTGAGCATAATATTATGATATTTTGTATGGTTGACGTAACAAGCTGACCCAAAATTGTCCCGATCCAAACTAGAAATTTGCAAGTCATTTTTCCTTAAAAGCCCAATATCCTGGGCGGTGTCTTTGGGTAGGGTTATGTTTTGACAGCTCTAGTGCGATTGTTTTAGCAATATGGATTAAGGTTTTCCTGCAACTTGTCATAAATAAAATTAAGAGTGATGGACTAAGATTTCCATTTCCCTATTTCCAATTTTAACTGAGTGAGATCAATTCCTGTTTATTTTTTGAAGTCTTTTTAATATACATAAAGAATACAGGTAAAGATGGTGTCTAGCCATAAAACTAAAAGTGACTTCTGTTTTTTGGGACATGACAAATTCCCAATGTGTGTTCTAATGCTCAAATTGTAATTCCCCCCCCCTAAACAAGTTAATACGTGCTGGCATATGCCTGTGTGCCAAATGGTATTTGTGTTCCTGGTCTGCCCAACATTGTGATACCTTTCTGAGATGGCTTTTGAGCTTCACGTATTATAAACTATTTTCGATATCACTGTTCATCTTTAAATTATGTAACTGCATCATACAAGCATTTTCATTACCAGTTGAGCTTAGGAAATTATCTGGTTGTTATCTTTATTTTAGTCACTTGCTCATTGATTTTTTCCTTGTCTTTTATATCATAATCTTTCTTGGGCTTTTTAGCAATTATTTCTCACATCCGAACATTATTGATGGACATTTGTTGGCGCAGGTCATGGTCCATAGCCTTAACTTTGTTCAAGGGTCTTCTTATGATAAGAGCCAATTTACATCAGATACGAAAGACTTGAAGCCTAATAAATCTGGTAAATCCCTTCTTCCAGCTTGACTTACTTCATTATAGGTTGGCAATTATAGAAATAGAATACTTTGGAGTTTGTTCATTTTATGAGCTTAATCTGAAGTTATGAAACCTTTCCCAATTTCTCTTGTATTGGACTTGAACTTTTGTGGTGTACTGCCATGAGGTCGCTGCTCCGACATTGACTTTTATAATTGTAGTTTTTCTTGGACAATAGCTGTAGACTATATATGTTTCCTATTTTACCTATTTATAGTTGGGGTGGGGGTGGGGGTGAGTTGTTGGTGGATTGGAATTTTACCTTGTGTGGGATGTGGAAGGCCAAACTTGCGGAAACATAATGGAGCGTCATACAAGTGTTTGACCTATTGACCTCTTCTTCAGACTTGTCTTTATTAAAAATAAGAACACATTCTGAAAAGGCAGATAGAGCTCTACTAATAATACTGCGTCTGGGATATACATCTATATATATATACACACATTTAGATGTTTCTTTTAGAGTATAAAAAAATATTGAAATAAGTCGTAGGCTGTTTTTGGGGCGGATACTGGGCTGTTTTTGTCTCAAGCACAAGTGGTTTGAGTATTTTGTGTACATTCTATACCCTCTCTAATACATTTACCAATTTGAAAAAAACATTGTTGCTACTTGGTTTACTAGTATTTGGCGGAGTGTAATCCCATTGTAGTTTACAAGTGTGTTTGGGGAAAAATGCATTCTTGCTTATTGCTCAACGTATTTTCCAGACATAAGAGCTTGAATTCTCTCTTTGCAAGTAAATGAATCTGGTCATGGAACTTGGAAAATGGCTGGGAATAAAAAGGCGCGGCTCAAGCGCGCCTAGCTGTGCTTGGCCAGGGCCAGCGTGCGCCTAGCATCAGGCGTGCCTCAAGTGGCTGGGCGTGTCCTGGGTGCCCTAGGCGCAGCTTAGGCGATGAGGCGTGCCTGGCTCTGAGGCGCATGCCTTTCCTTTTTTACCAGAAAATGGCTGGGAATAAAAAGGCGCGGCTCAAGCGCGCCTAGCTGTGCTTGGCCAGGGCCAGCGTGCGCCTAGCATCAGGCGTGCCTCAAGTGGCTGGGCGTGTCCTGGGTGCCCTAGGCGCAGCTTAGGCGATGAGGCGTGCCTGGCTCTGAGGCGCATGCCTTTCCTTTTTTACCAGAAATTTGAATCTTTTCGAAATGTTTTTGTGATTTTTTTAATTTTCTAATAGCCTATCGCGATCTTTTAGATATAAACTGATTTCCTTATTCTTTTCAAGCAATATTTTCCAGTATATACTTGTTATCCACGTCCAAATAAAAATCAATCCTTTTATTAAAACAAAAAGAGACTTCCTCTTCCTCCTCTGATCGATCTCTTCTTCTGGCTCCTCTTCCTCGTTCCTCTCCGTGTTGTGTTCCTCTTCCTCCTCTGTTCGATCTCTTCTTCTGGTTCCTCTCGTTCTGTGTTCCTCTTTATGACTTTAGTTTCACTATTTTTTATGCCTTAAAATTGTTTTTTTTATGCTTTAAACTTGATTTTCCTACTTGCTTATTAGTTTAGACTTGATTTTATAACATTATGATGCTTTAAACTTGGTTTTATTTCATTATAAACAGGTTTTATATGATTTTATAACATTCATGCATGTTTGTGGTGCGCCTCGAGCCTTTTTAATCACTCGGCTGGGCTTAACATTATCTGAAGCCTTCTGTTTGACTCACTAATGGCTTATATCTCTGAAGTTTCTACCCGGAAGGTGGCCAAATGAAAAGGAAATTTACACGAATGTGAATACGAGAATATCATGTTGGAATACGATATCTAGAGTAACATAATTTGATAAAATTTTCTAGTGAGTCTAGCATGTTCAACTTTTGGATTGGTTGTGTTTACCATAATAATACTTTGTGGAGGCTTTTGACTGATGTTGCACCTTTTTTAATTGTAGTCAGTGGGAGAAAATCGTTTGACACTAACTTTTGGGAAGACCTAGTCAACAATCCAACAGAATGGAGAGATTTTCGAAATGATAAGATTAACAATGTGGTTAGAAACACTTGCTCACGTTATTATCTTTTCTGATTGAATCACTGTCTGATGTATAATAGTTACTATTCCATGTAATTCAAAATTGCAGGTCAAACCAAAACATCCCGATTTCAAGCACAGAGAAGACGGCCGTGCGCTTTGGCTTAACATAGCACCAAGTTGGATTATAGAGAAACTTGAAGGCTTAGAATTTCACAGCCAGGTTGGGGTGGCCAAGAAATCTCTGGGACATAGAGGTTAGAGAAAGATTCAGTGAATTATCTTTTTGTCAATGATCTTTTGTCCAAAATTGGCCCTATCCAATATCCTATGGTTCATGAGGGCAATCTTATTTTTTGTGATTTTAGGCTATTTTGCTGAGGGATCAGGGGTTGAATCATGGAAGGACTTAATGGAGAACCCGAGTAATTGGTGGGACAATCGTGCTGACAAGGTACATGGTACGCAAACAACATATTGTGGTTCGCCCCTTCTTGTGCCATGGTCGTCTGATTTCATGCTTTTTTTGTTTTTGTTTCTAGGCGACAATTAGGCATCCTGATTTCAGACACAAGGACACCGGTGAGGGATTGTGGCTGAATAAGGCGCCACAATGGGCTATGGAGAAGTTGCCTCCTGCAAATGCTTCCACTGGCAGTAGCACAGGCTGTGGCTTCCTTCAGTAGGCTCTTCTTTAGAGCTATAGACTGCAACGGCACATTTCATGAGGAGCCCCACTATGTCTTAGTAATTCGAGCTTGAGTCTTTCATGCTCATGTACAGCCCAACCAGGGTTCATGATTACCTAAAATATAATAATTAAGAGTAAGCCAGTACTTTTTGTATATTATATAGAGAAACGTGATACGAAGATAAAAACTCAAACAATCCGTTGGTGTCCCCACAACTTTCGTATACATAAGATTTTATTGGGCTTATGAATAATAGATAAAGAGATGAGAGGAGTTTTAAAGTGTCAAGTGAGGAGCAATGGTGGTTTACTAGCCTTGCTAGCTAATTGCTATTTGATCAGACGGAAGGTGGTTTGGTTGTAAAGAATGGAGCTTTAAGATTAAAGCACACGAAGTGATATACTTGAAAATGAAACAAATTTTATTATTTTTTAAAATAATTTGTTATAAGATAAATTTCCGATTTTGTTAATTTTTTTTCGAAACATATTTTTTTCCTGATTTTTTTTCAAAATTTTCCTGAATATCTATTTTTTTTTTTGTTTTCTTGAATTTTCCCCTTCAAATTTTTTGTACAATGTAATTTAACATCTTAGTCATGTATTTTAACATACTTACACATGTACTTAACTTTCAGAATACTAAACATGCACTTTAATATACGAATACATGTCCTAAACCCATCTTCCAAATGAACCACATGATTGCTTTCAAATATAAGTCCATGGACTTTCATACCTTTATTATAATATTCACCTATGCATCACCACAAGAAAGTGAGAAAGATGCATTTTGGGACCAACTCTCCCAATTTGTCAGACAAACCCAACTACCCTGTCTAATTATTGTCGATCTAAATGAGATTCAACACCCCATGAAAATCAGGGTGGTGAAATCCCCAACATTAACAAATTTTAGAGATTAATTTCATTTAAAAACACTTGTGATGTAGCTGATATCCCAACACAAGGTAATGAATTTACTTGGAGAAAGAACCGCACTGAGGTAAACAATATCTATGAAAAGCTAGATAAAACCCTAATACACGATCAAATAAACCAATAGTAATATAGTATCCATGAATTTTTACAAGAAACCATGCCTTTTCATCCTCGGATCACTGTTCGATTTCAGTGGAGTTAGATACACCTCAACCCTCTAAAGGTTAACCATTCAAGTTTAAGAGAATGTGGACTAAAAGAAGAGATTTCAAAAATGTTATTAAACAAGCTTGGAGATTATCGGTAAACAGTTCCAACTAGTTAAAAAAACATTTGCCTTGAAAGTCAGTACCAAAAACTGGAACAAGGCGACTTTCGGTAACATATTTAGACAATCAAAAGAAGTAGAAGAAGAACTAATCAACATTCAAAAGAATATGGTTCTGACCTATGATGTACTACTCATACAAAAACAATCCCAACTTCCAGGAAAAAAACAACTCCTTAGCTTTCATAAATTGAGCTATTGGAGTGAAAGAGCTAAGATAACTCACCTAAAATCTTCAGACATCAACTCCTCTTACTTCCATCGTGTTGCTAATGGAAGAAGGAGCAGGAAAGTTATAAAAGAAATCAGAACATAAAATGAAATTGACATTATTGGGAAGAAAATATTAGGAAATAAATTAGAATTGACTTTCAAAAGAGATACAAAAAGGACAATACTATCAGAAGCATTAAAAATGTATATAAACCAAATCAATAGCGAGGTCTCAGAAGAGGATAACTCCTTTCTAACCAAACCGGTTACAAATGAAGAGATAAAATCTGCAATATTCAGCATTGGTGTAGATAAATCCCCGAGCCCCGATGTTATGTCCACAATTTTCTACCAGAAGTATTGGAACATAGTGGGCCCTTTAGTAACAATGGTTGTGAAGAGTTTTTTCTTTATCTGGAAAAATCCTCAAACAAATCCACCATACATCTATAACGCTCATACCCAAGTGTGATAACCCAAAATCAACAAGTGATTATAGGCATATTAGTCTATGCTCAACTATATACAAAACAATATCTAAAATAATAACAAATAGGTTGAAACTCATCCTAAGTAAAATAATACATCCGCTTCAAGGTGCCTTTGTGGAAAACCGAGCGATACAAAATAATATCCTAATTGCACACGAGATCTTTCATTCCTTCCGAAACAAGAGGGGGAAGGAAGGGTGGATAAGAATCAAACTAGGTATGAAAAAAGCTTATGGCATACTTGACTGGAATTTCATTCTCATAACCCTAAAACAATTCGGTTTCTGTAACAAATTAATTAGTTGGATTGATTAACGCATTAAAACTGTGTTATTCTTAGTATTAGTAAACAATGAACCTACTGACACCTTTATACCTAAAAGAGGACTCAGGCAAAGGGACCATATTCCCCCATACTTGTTCATACTATGTGCTGAAATCCTAGCACGTAAACTCTAAATAGACAACTATGAAAAAAAATAATCAAATTGGTTTTACTATGGCTAGAGGGACATTAATGTCCCCTTTCTGGCCTTCACAAGCGACATCATTATCTTTGCAAAAGACAACCAAATATCACGCGCTAGAGTAAATCCATCATTGAGGATTTCTGTGATTTCTCATAATAGAAAGTCAACTACTACAAGTCGGCCTTCCAAGTTACTAAAAATGTAATGAATGCTTAGAAGCCAGCCATTCAAAAAATATTGAGTATATCCAATACCACTTGTCTTTAGAAGTACCTTGGATGCCCAATAATAAACGGGAAAGTAAACAAAGAAACCTTTCACAACGTCATACTAAGCTCTAAAAATCAACTAAAAAAATGGAAAGTCAACTCCCTCTCTCAAACGGGACGTCCAATACTTATTCAACCTAACTTGGCGGCTAAACCTAATTATACAATGCAAAGATTCACTTTGCCAACGTCCATACACAACGAATTGGACAAAATCAATAGGAATTTCTTCTGGAACAAGGAAGGGAAATACACTCCTATGATTGGATGTGACAAAATTTGTAAACCTAGAAACGCAGGAGGTATTGGCCTAATAAAAACACAAAACATGAACCATACACTACAAATGAAGCTCATTTGAAAACTAATTGCTGAGCCTAACAATCTATGGGTTAGAATAGTTAATGAAAAATACTTCAAAAATAAAAACATGTTTCAATATCAAAGAAAACTTAACACATCTTGGCAATGGGCCAAACTCATGGATCTTAGGGAAACTTTCAAGAAAGGCCTCTCTTGGCTTGTAGGGGATGGTAAAACAATCAAATTCTGGCAAGATAGATAGGCTTTCCCATCCACGCTTGCAAGCATGACAAACAATCTATCTGAAACAGAGCTAAGTAAAAAGTAAGCTTTTATATCGATGATCATAAAAGGTGGAAAGCCGATGAACTAAAAAGTATCCTTCCAGAAAATATAGTGTCTGTTATCCTTGACACACCAAGACCAAAAAAACAACATTCAAGACAAGCTTGTAACACCCCCGAATTATGTCGGTAGTGCCACACGCCAGTGACCAGACGTTAATGTCCAAAGTCACCACAGACTTTAATCGGAACAATTAAGCTTGAATAAATGCATAAATATTAAATAACAAAAGAACAATAAGCGAAAGACATTTTAAATGAATAAAACTCAACCTTTTATTAAGATTCCTCTCATAAAAATGAGAAGGACGGTTTTACGACAAAGTATAGTGACAACGGAAGACTTTTAAATTACAGTGGAAGACTCTTTTAAAATAGTCTTAATTACATGACTATGTATTACATTTATTTCAAATTAAACATACACGCCTTGGAAACCTTGCTCCTTAAAACACAAACTTCAACTGCAAGCCTTCTCTTCGATTGGTTACTTCAATTATCGGGGACCAACCTCTGATGTGCCGTATAGGACGGATGACACCAGCCAACCATGCAAGGAATAAAACCCGGTTGGTTAGTCTAATGAAAGACTATGCAAGGGTACAAACAGAATGGTTCAAGTGATCGTAACCGTTTACTATCATTGTCCCTCGAATAATAACCGAAGGAACGATACATAACCCAGAACTTTCACGGAATGATAGAAAAAGATATGCAACGAAAAGAAGACTCCAACGAAATTGAGTCTTATAGGAAAATATGAAGTTGTTTGGGAACATTAAGTTTTCACACAAGTTTATAAAAACGACCTTGATTATTTGGGTCCACGACCAACCTCACCGCGCAATGCGAATCCAGATTGGAAAGAGGACTTACTCTAACAAGAGTCCGGGCGGGTTCCACGTTGTACTTCTCGCCCGAGGGTATATTAATTATGTGCGTAAAAGCACTAGCTAAGTGCACCACCACTTATATTCAGATAGGGGTAGGTCATGACCAAAAGCATTAGGGCAATAATCCTCCTAACGCATAGTTATAAAGAAACGACTAAACCTCGTAAGGAAATAGCGTTCCTACGAATACTCGTGCTAAACTAGCATTTAAGTTCACATATAAATCCACACCAAGATCCATTACAGTAATATCATATAAAACTATATAATAGCGTTGTTTCTAGCAATATATACAACCTATTATAAATTCATATTTTAACACATCGTTTTATCAAATCTGTTCCCAAACACAAAACAACAACTTTATTCCAACTTAATTAAACAATTAAATAATTGATAATCAAGGGAAATATGGAATAATGAGCAAGAGCGAACCGCCACTTGCCTTAGTCTAGAAGAACGAGAGATCGGGTTTCGAGATCTGGAAACTTGAATCTGAGCACGAATGTCTATGACGACAACGAGTTTTAAGACAAAACCCTAAATTAGATACGGTATGAAAAGACAAAGCAAAACGAAGGAAACAAGCCAGTGCCGCGGTCGCGGATGGCATAGCCGCGATCACGGCCTTGCTGGGCAAAACCGCGATCACGGTTTCGCGCCCAGCCGGGGTCGCGGGTCGCTTCCCGGCCGCGGTCGCGGTGGATGGAGCCACGGTCACGGGACTCCATCCCGATGCGAGCTTAAATAAACGTTTGAGCCATATCGAGCGACGTCGAAGCACAAATCCTTGCTTCTGGACAAAAGCGCACTACCACCACTTCCGGAACTTCACAACTGCGTCGACCTTGGCTTCCGGCGGCGACAACTCCGATGAAGCTTTATCGAGAGAGGGAGAGATGGTAATGAGAAGCAGACTCGGATTGCCCCTATTTATAGGGTGAGATGGGGCTCTCCCCATTAAGTGAAAAGCAGCTCAAATGCTCCACCTCCCCAGTCGGTTGCTCGCGGAAGAAAACGCCGGAAAACCGGAACGTCGGCGTCTCAGTAAAGATGAGGAGGAAGACGATGCAATAGTGCCCGTGATTGTGGTTTCAGAACCTCGATCGCGGTTTGCCTAAAGGCCAAACCGTGCCCGCGGAAATGACGCGCCCGCGGAAATGCCGTGCCCGCGAAAATGACGCGCCCACGGAAATGCCGCGCCCGCGAAAATGACGCGCCCACGGAAATGCCGCGCCCGCGGCTGCTTAGCCGCGGTCGTGGCTCTCGGCCTTGATCGGCTCCCGGGCCTTGATCGCGGTCATGCTTAATCTCGTTCTTAGCACTCCTCCAATAATTAGAATTCATATATTTCATTAAATGTGTATCTTCATATTCAAATGGTTCTTACAGAGGTCCCGAACATGCCTAACATGTCTTGTTTACAAAACGAAAGTTTGAAAATTACACAAATGCCCCTACTAAAATTGAGGGTTATTACATTACTACCCCCTTAAAAAATAGTTTCGACCCCAAAACTAGCACTTCGACCCCGAAACTAACACTACCAAGTTAGAAGGATCGATTTCTACATTAACCTCTCTACTTGAGTTTAGTATCCTCAATTATTTCGTACTCAAATTTAATCCTAGGAAAGTCGGTCTGTTTCCTCAACCATGACATCCCTCATATGTTACGTTTCCATATATTATCTCATGTGCCAACTCTTAATATACTCACAAGGTCATGATTACTTTAGAATCACAGTCTCCAAAATCATCACACGATCTTAATACACCTTAAGCTTGAGAACACACCTTTTCTTTCAAGTTTTCTCTTTATAAACGACTCTCAAAGTTCATAACTTATCTTCCTTATGACCTAACTTAGTACCCCCAATTGTCATATCGGCTTACTCCTTACATATGCATCTCATCTATTTCATTATTTACCTTAATTAAATTTGGCCCTTATGCCATTCTTTAACTCAAAATCTTTCCATTAATCAGGCTCTAACATAAGACCTTTAGAATCTCTAAATTTCCCTCAATTAATTACACAACACTATTTCCATTAATCAAGCTCCAACATAAGACATTTAAGATTCCTTAATCTTTTTACAATTAACCGCATAGCATCTTATTCATGTTTTTGCCCAAACATGATCTTAATAATTCGTTTAACACGATTATAATCAATCACCTTATTTATCCAACACGTGTCATAAGATCGCTTAAATAGACATAGATCACTTTTTCCTCAAGTCCATTTGATAAAATCCATACACTTACGTTATCCCATACTATTAATCCACCCAAGTTACATTAACTTTTACCGACTGAGTTTGTTATTCACCCATAAATCCTTAAACACTTAATCGTCCTCATACAATTTATTATCCCAAATCAAGCAACCTTTTCCTTTATCGAAATTTAATATTTACCCAAGACATAATCGTCTTAATACTCCTCATATTATTTTATCATTTCCTTAAGAAGGTGATGTAACCCAGCCCTCCATGTCAGCTACAGAGGAGGAAGACGCCATGAGACTTCCTCCTACAGGTCCTATCACCCGCGCCAGAGCGAAGAGTGTCCAAGCGGCGACACAATCCTTGGTGACCAGACTTGTAGCCAGCCACGGCCAGATCACTACAGCGTCCGAGCTTCTGTGTCTCGTCAGCTTAGCCGTGACTGACTCCTCTACAGCTGCAGATATCTTGAGCTAGTTTTAGTCGACTTTCTATTTTTAGAATGTCTTTCTATTTCTAGTTCATACTATCTTTATTTACTACTTTCTGCTTACAACATTTCCCTTATTAGTAGTTTCTAGTTCTGGAGTGGTTTCCATTTATGTTCAATGGGCCGTCAGAATTAGTAACTAGAGAGTCTGGCCCATTAGGTCAACTCTCTAGTATAAATAGGAACTCTTATCTTATTTTATATTACGTCAATTTCAAGCCTAAGTTCAAGTCGAGTTAAACTCTTTAACCCCGGGCCCCGACGTCATCAATTAACGCGTTTCCAAGTTGAATTATCCTGGCGCGTTAATTATCTATCTTTGCGTTTCTAGTTGAACTATCCTGGCACATCGATTCGGTTACCTAATTATCCAGTTACTATCCGCAACCTTGCAACAAGAACTACCCTAGTTCTTGCCGCCCCTCCAAACCCTAAGTGCCGCCCCATCAACCACCACAAAACCACCACTCCACCGCCCTACTCCACCAGAATTACGCCGCCCCTTTCCCTGCTTCCGCCGGCTCCAATCATTGCAGAAGAGATTGTTGCGCCCTAATACGCGTTCAAGCGATCCTTGACGACAACTTGTAGTCTTCCTTCGGGCAAGGTTACATCAACTAGCATCAGAACCTATGAATCGCGTAAGTCGTTCCAACTCTTCTTTCAATCACTCATTCGCTTCCGTAAATCAATTCCTGCATAAAAAAAAAAACTAGCTACGAACTGCCCAAGACCCCAGATTTTCGTCCAATTTTTTTTTTCGTTTCTGCAATTTTCTTTCATAACCTTGCAGAGCTTCTCGATACGAGTCCGGGCATATAAAATGCTCTCAAAACGGACATCGTTTGACCCCTCAAAAGGCCTCCAAGCTTTGTTGTTGTGTTACCCAAACCCTAGCCTTGGCCGCCAAACTTGGCCTCCAAACTTGGCCCCTAAACTTTGCCTCCAAGCTTAACCGAACCAGTTCACACATATATTCAGCAATTTCTTGTGTTTTGCTTGGTTCTTGATTGTGTTTTCTGTAGATCCGCTTGGATATAGGCTTAGATAGTTTGCTTGCAACTGTGTTTGCACCAAAAATCTGCATCATCTCAATCTCCTTCTTTCCCCACTTGAATCACTGTTTTGCTGAATTTTCTGTGCATATATTCTGGGTGTGTTGTGCGTGTTTGCTGAAGTTTGCCCTGCTGATTTTTTTGTTTCTTGTGCACAAATTTCTGGTTCTGCTGTGCGTTTCTGCTGGCTGTCTGCTGTTTGCACTTTCTGCACTGTTGTTTTGCTGAAGTTGCCGCTGCGTTATTGTGCTGTTCGCAGCAATAGGGTATTAAAAAAAAAAAGAGTAGCTGTTCGCTATATTTTTTTTTTTTGAGACCACACAAGACAAAATAAGGCAAGTGCGTCTCTCCGCAACACAAGAAGGGAGATCCCGGTCTTGATTCCGGCACCTTCAATTTACCGTCTTCGTAAGTGATTCATTTACCGTCTTCTAGATCTTTCACTGTCTGGGTTGCATATCTTGGTTGACTGTGTTGTGATTGCTTCTGTGCTTATATCCTTGAATATCTACTTTCAACATTTTCTTTGCTGAGCATTGCCTTGATTTTGTTGATTATTGTGTGACTTGCTTTAGCCAGCTCGTAACCGCCCACACGACCAGCCAGATTAGTTTCCTGAGTGATTGCTTGTTGAGTTTGGTTCTGCTTACCTGTTCATTGTTTCTCTATTGCTATTGTTGTTCGCTTTGATCCTGTTGTTTGCTACATTTTGTTGTCAGGTACCATGTCCGACAGTGAGATTGGCCGCGACACCGGGTCCGAGACTTTTGAACAAATGATGCGACGAGAGTTGCTTGCTGCCAAAGTACGAGGTACGCAGCTGGCCGAGTTTCTGCGTCTGAATGCAGAGTTTTTAGATCGACAACAACCGTCTTCTACAGCTGCAGTGGTGTCTGATCAAGCACAGTTACAGGCAGATGAGTTGAGCGCCCGAGCCCTAGCCCTGACAGCTGTCTACGAGAGCTCCGCCCAGTCTGCCGGATATAAGAGTTACGACGTCGCCGATGAGGACGACGTCGAGACAGACCCTGTAGCTGTCTATAGAGCCGATGCTGATGGCTGTGTGGTCGGTACTTCCGATCACCATGATGACCAGGCATACCACTTTGCCTTCGTTACTAGACGCGTGTTGAGCGTCAAGGAGGACGACCTGACTGAGCATAGGGAGAACTTGTTTCATGCTAGATGCAAACTTCAGGATGCGTCGCCGAGTGTGATCATTGATGGGGGTTCTTGCTGTAACATTATCAATGAGAAGGTTGTGCGCCATTTCAACATTCCGACTACACCACACCCCACTCCCTACGATCTTCAGTGGATTTGTGATGGTTCAGGTAACAAAGTTTCGCAACAGTGTCTTGTTTCTTTTTCTATTGGTCCATACAGCGACACTGTGCTTTGCGATGTTACCGCCATGGACGCCACCCATTTGGTTTTGGGACGTCCCTGGCTGTATGATCGTCGTGTGCTTCACGACGGGTATTTGAACACTTACATGTTCAAATGTTCAATTACCACGGGAGGCGCGTGACTCTCTTACCCATGAGCCCGCGGGAAATTTTACAGGATCAGGCAGAGCGCTAGCGCCAGAAGGCAATAGAGGCCGCAGGAAAGAAGCCTGCTACTGCACCAAAACAGATGGCCAGCTCTGCGTCTACACCTTTGACGCTTCCTGTGAGATCTACTGAGCAGACAGGTAAGCGTTCTCCACCTGGTATTACTTTTACATTACCATCTATAGGTACAGGTGGATCGTCTGCTATAGGGGCTACTGAGCCATCTATTTCTGTCCTGCGCGGAACCTGTGAAAACAAGGTTCTACTGGCTCGTCACAACGACATCACTTCGGCACTTCAAGGCAAGTCCCCTTGTTTCCTTATTATTCATAGCCTTTGTGCCAGTACTACTGTAGAGCCTACACTCCCGCCTGCTATTTTGTCTGTTTTGTAGGACTTCGAGGATATTATGTCTGACGAGCTGCTGCCAGGTCTGCCACCAATGCGTGGTATTGAACACCAGATCGACTTCATTCCCGACGCTTCTCTGCCGAACCGTGCTGCCTACAGAGCTTCTCCTGAGGAAACTAAGGAGTTACAGCGACAGGTCCAATATCTTTTGGACAAGGGTGTTGTGCGGGAAAGCTTGAGTCCCTGCGCCGTTCCGGTGATTCTGGTGCCGAAGAAGGATGGGACTTGGAGGATGTGTGTGGACTGCCGCGCCATCAACCAGATCACCATCAAGTACAGACATCCCATTCCGCGCCTCGATGATATGCTGGACGAGCTGCATGGTGCCACTTTGTTCTCCAAGATTGACCTTAGGAGTGGCTATCATCAGATTCGTATGAAGGAGGGCGATGAATGGAAGACAACTTTCAAGACCAAGTATGGTCTATACGAGTGGCTAGTCATGCCATTTGGATTGACCAATGCTCCATCGACGTTCATGAGACTCATGAACCATGTTTTACGGTTTTTCTTGGGGAAGTTTGTCGTCGTCTACTTTGATGATATACTTGTCTTTTCTAGCAGTTTAACTGACTATATTGACCATCTTAGACATGTGTTAGATTGCTTGAGGAAATAGCGCTTGTATGTCAACAGAGGTAAGTGCGTTTTCTGTTTTGAATCCACAAACTTCCTTGGTTTTGTTGTGTCCAGGGATGGCTTACACGTGGATGAAGGGAAGATACGCGCCATCAAGGAGTGGCCTACTCCGACGACACCCACTCAAGTTCGCTCGTTCTTAGGGCTGGCCGGCTTTTACAGGCGGTTCGTCCGCGACTTCAGCACTATTACCGCCCCTCTGCACGAGCTGACCAAGAAGGCGGCGTCGATCACATGGCTTCCACGACATGATGCTGCTTTTGTCGCCCTGAAGGATGCCCTGTGCCGTGCCCCTTTGCTGTAATTGCCTGACTTCACTCGTCGCTTCGAGTTGGAGTGCGACGCTTCCGATTTCGGCATCAGGGGTGTCTTGCTGCAGGAAAGGCGGCCAATCGCCTACTTCTCGGAGAAGCTTTCAGGTGCTCAGCTGAACTACCCGACATATGACAAGGAGTTGTTGACGGTGGCTAAAAGTGCGCAGTGCAAGTATCGTTGCTTAGCCTAGTTAAAGTAAAATATCCTAACAGACCCACTAAACAGAAGTATAGCAGAAAAGTAAGGGTCGAACCCACAAGGAAGATCTGATGCAGTATGCAAGTGTGAATGACAAGTAACACGAACGGGGGATTTAGTTATCAAGAGAACACAAAGCAAGCAAAGCAAACAAGTTTGGTTTAGTTGAGGAAATATAATGAGGGGAAACTAGTCCTACTAGAGCGAGATCCACAGTACAGAGATATAATTTGATCACAAAAATCTATTTAACCCAAGTTCTTTTACTATCCTTATAGTTGTTCCCACCCTGACTTTAAGTACTATTGATTCTCACAGTTGTCAATAGACTTATTACTATGCCAATGATAAAATACCACTGATTCTCACAGTTGTCAGTATATTTTACCACCAACACAGCAATAGCAATACACACAAGGATATAGGATACATGCAAATAGAAGGACGTACTAATACTCGCATGCAACTGATTCTCACTCACGATTGTACGCTCGGAACCCCTATACGCACAATCGTGTTTGCCACTAGATATGCACTCGGAACCCCTATATGCAATCCTAGCAATTGATAAAAAGCATTCAACCTAGTTGATCAGGTTAAGAAGAATAACAAGAAATCAATAATCAATATAACCAAGAGAATCAAACCAACATTTATAAGGATAAGAACAAGGAATAGAAATCTCACAAACACATCAACTGTATTGCTTCACACGTCTAGTAGAACAAGGGAAAGTTAGTTCTCCATCAAAGGGGATGAAAAACTCTAATGTGAAATAACGTCTGAAAAATCGTGTGTAGGTAAAAAAAGTCTCTCAGTGTCTATCTCCCTCTTAACCTAGAAAGAGGGCTTAAATAGTCTTAGGAAACTAGGTTAAACTAATGCAAACAATAAAGGAAACAGAATAATAATAAAATAAAGTCTAAACGAAATAAAAGAAAAGTAACAGTCTTCTGGCGCGAGGCATTAAACACGGCCACCGCGGGGCGTCAGGCTTTCCACCGCTGGGCGGTGGCTTCCTCTGGCGCGGGGCTTCAACCTTCTCTGGGAGTCACCGCCGGGCCGCGGTGAATCTGGCGCGGGGTGGTGAGCTCACTCCTTCAGCTTCTTCAGCTCCTCTTCTTCTCTTCTACTGCTCTTCAATCCTACCAAGTGTTTGGTAGTCTTCTCCAAGTATGCTCCAGCAACTCCATCTCCATCTAAGCTGTAAATCCTGGGATATCTTCACTTCTCTCCACAACTTCTGGATCACAGACTTAGCCTAAAAACCACTCATAAATTCCTCCAAATCATGCTAATAGTTGCTAGTAAAGGTGTATGAAATAACACCTATCAAATTCCTCCATACTTAGACCTTTACTCGTCCCGAGTAAGCTAAAGAAAAACTCACTCTCTCAATCAACACCAAGGCCTCAGGAAGTACAAGAAAATATGACACTAGCAACTACAATATATCAACAATAAGCTCCAGACAACCAAAATAAGTGATGCAAAGATAATCTAATCCTAACTCCAATCTAGCTCCTTATCGCTCCAGAGTGGCCTACCCGAACTCCTTATACCACCTCTTCTTATGACACTTCGCCAAAGAATATCGAGAAATCCTAGAATCACTCTTCTTCTTTTACGCTCACCTTGCCTAGGCGCCCTTTCGGGTTTTCACCTAGCCACTCATTTCGTTTTGCTAGATATCTCACAAATACTCGCATCACTCCAGTCTAATTTTACCCTGGTCTATATACCAGCCGGACTACCTGCTTTTTACCTGAACCGCCCTTTCGGGTTTTCAGTCCATCCCAGGATTTTGGTTGCCTTTTTACTTCTTTTTTGGCTTTTTCGATTTTTTTTTTTTTTTAGAAATCCGAATGCAAAATTACAAAACAGAAATGCAGAAAACAAAATGCAGAATCAAAGCTATGTACACTAGCTAGATAGATAGCAAGTCTATATCCCTCCCCCATACTTAAACCGCACATTGTCCTCAATGTAGAAGAGAACATCAAATGAAATAGGGGGAGAAGAAATAAACTTACTGTGGGTCCGATGGTGGTGGTGGTGGGAACCTCCCGAAGTAGTCCCTCATATGAGCGTCCATGGTGTCCAGACGCTCATCTACATCAGCACGGAACTGGGTCTGCCAAGTCTGCAGACCGGTCTCTACTTGGGTGTTCCACTGATCCTGCCGCACTGAGAACGCGTCCCATCTAGAATACAACTCCTGCCAGGGTGCGACAGGACCGTATGAAGATGAAGGTGCATCAAACTGGGTAGACATGGGGGTGTCCTCGCCCACAGAATCAGCAGCAGCAACATCAAAACCACCACTAGGGCCCTCCCCAAACGGATCTGAAGGAGCAGCAGCAGGAGCATCATCAGTCGTCATTCTGCTATCACTGGGAATCCACCAACCCGCATAAGAAGGGGAGTAGGCAAAATCCCGGGGAACAATCAAAATGTGGCCATCATAGGATGACCAGACCAAGTCACCATCCTTTCCCAATGGCTTCAGCATCGAGCACACCTTCATGTGCGCCATATCAAACACCGCGTAGGCAATAGGCCGAGGAATCTGATCACAAGCTATCACTCCAGCACAAAGGAGGGTAATCAGACCACCCCCACAAATATCACGTGGCTCACCATCACGAATCCTCTTCAAGGAACCCAAGAAAAGGGTAGCCCAACACGGCGTGTACGCAACAACCTCCAAGATGCTCATAAACCACTGGAAATCCTTCAGAGGGACCTTTCCATCATCAACGTGGCCAAAGAAGTCTCTCATCATCACCTTGTGGATCAACCGGAGACGCGGGTTCACCAGCTTCGAATTCACCTCCTGGCCCTTCCTGAACGTTCGGCCCGTAGCAGCCCTCCAGAACTCCATCATCTCTGACTCTGGAATGCCACCAGACCACCCATCAGTTGGTAGCTTTGTAATGCCCAGGGCATCACGCACCACCTTAGGAGACAAAGAGTAGTCACGCCCATTGTAGGTGAACGTGACCCTCAGCAGATGCTTGTCGTCCGAGCCATTAGAGTACCTCTTGAAAGAGGCGATGAACTGGTAGCAAAGCTCTGGATATGCAGGGGCATCCTTATTCAGAAACTCCCCTAACCCACACTGTGCCAATCACATGGACACACACGCCAACATTCCCATCTCGGCCAAGGTCGGCCTATCAAAGAACTTAGAAGCCAACACCTTCCTCTCCTTCACAATGTTATAAACCTCACTCTCATCCCTCGCAGCCACTTGCTTCTTGCCTTTAGGTGCCATAAGTAAAGAATTGAATTTCTCAAAACAAAGGGCAGCCAAGGGGACTTACAAACGAGCACAAACGATGACTCCTGGATGCCTCGACGCGGGGCGGTGGATGAATCGCCGGGTCGCGGTGAGGACAACTGGGAGGTCTAGCCGGGTCGCGGCGAGGTCGACGCGGGGCGATGGCAGCAGCGACGCAAAGCGGGTACAACGCGGGGTGGAGCGACAGCGAGGCGGGACTACAGCGACGCGGTGGGGATGTGTTTGGCTTGTTTGTGAGGCTAGACTCCAAATTGGGGGATTTGGGCTAGATTTTGCTCAAGGTCGAGAGGGGTTGTGGGAGAGTGAGGGAAAATGTCTTGGGAGCTTGAGGGAGGCGTGAGAATGGAGGGTGTGAGATAGTGGGGGCTAGGTTAGGGGAAAGGTGAAAGGGAAGGAAGGGATGATGGGCCGGTCATGTACCATGGCCCAAAAGAGAGAAATCTTGGCCCAAAAAGTGGCCCAATCCGTCAAAACCTTAGTTACCACTCAAGAAATAAAAATTTTGCTCACCCGTTTAAGGTTTTTTCGGGGCCCTTTATTCTTGTTTTTTTTTATAGAGTCGAGAAATCATACATGACCTCCACCGCGGGGCGGTGGGCTCCACCGCGGGGCGGTGAGGAACGCCGCGAGGCGGTGAGAATGGCTGGGCACAACGTCTCTTCTCAAGTTTACTTTCGTACCTGAAATGTGAGTAACAGGCGAACGAAACAAAGCAAAATAAACTACGAAAATAATCTAAGGAAAAAAAAAGAGAATCAAAGAAAGACTAACACGGGTTGCCTCCCGGACAACGCCTTGGTTATCGTCGTTGGCTCGACGTACTGCAAATCAACTACCATCTGGAGTAGGATCCCCTCGGAATCCTCCTACTCGTCTCTTCATGTTGAGACCTCTCATGGAAAGGTTTAAACCTTAGACCATGCTCCCTCTTTGCCATCGACTCCATGCTTACTTTCTTTGGAGTATCTCCCCCATACTTAGAACGATGTGGGGGCAGATATGGCTCGATCTGAATATGCTGCACATCACTGGATAAAGGCTTACAGCCTTGTATGGTTAGTGCAGGGGGGCGAGTGCCCAAAATGGAGGGAATGGAATCTCCTATGTCATCCAACAAGACATCACCAACATGTAACTCATGCGACTCAATAGGTTCATCAATAGAGGAACAATCAACTATGGTCTCTACTGCATCAAGTTTAACATTTTCAGGCACATGATTATCAATATCACTAATGCAACAAGGGGTAGGCAATTCAATGGAGTTGGCTTATGAATATTATGCTAAAAAATTATTCCATCAAATTCCATAGTCAAAGTTCCACTGTCTACATCAATCTTTGTCATGGATGTTTTCATAAAAGGTCGCCCTAGCATAACTGGAGCGACTTGCTCATCATAGTCCATATCCATAACAAAGAAGTTAGCAGGAAAAATCAAAGAGCCTATCCTCACAAGAAAATTTTCCACAACACCCTTAGGGGGTACACAAGAACCATCAGCAAGTTGTATAACAATGTTAGAATCATGCAAGGGTCCTATTCCTAAATCCTCAATCAAAGAATAGGGTAACACATTAATTGAGGCACCCATGTCTAACAAGGCTTTCTCAAATCGATGCTCACCTATAGTGATAGGAATAGTAAATGTACCTGGATCCTTGCACTTCTCAAGCATGCGTCTCTGAACTACTGCTGATACATGTTCACTCACTGGAATCTTCTTTTGAGCCTTCTGTTTCTGAGTCCTCTTCACGGTGCACAACTCCTTCAAGAACTTGGCATATCGAGGGATAGCCTTGATAAGCTTGAGCAGGGGAATGTTCATCTCACAGTCCCGAAATGTCTCGAACAAGTCACTATCGTCAGCCACTCTCTTGGTCTTCAGCGCCTCAGGAAAAGGTGCTGATGGCTTCTCAGAACCTAGAGGGGGAAACACGGGGCGAACATAGTCATCAATACAGGTTTCTTCAGCGGAGTCGGTTTCTCGAAGGCCAGGTCGTGGTAAGTCCACCGCGGGGCGTCGATCATCACCGCGGGGCGGTGGGATCGTGGTGTCTTTACTGGGGTCAGGCGCCGGGTCGCGGTGAAAGTCACCGTGGGACGGTGCCGACACGTCTTCTTTCCTGGCTCCTCCTTCAATTTCTGGCCAGGCCGCGGTGGCATCCACCGCGGGGCGTCCGGTGATTTTCTCCTTCTCGATCTCGTTTTCCTTCTCAGCTATAGGAGCAACGTCCAACTTTTTACCACTTCTGAGGGTAATAGAGCTCACATTCTCCCTTGGGTTCACAGTAGTCTGAGATGGCAAGGAATTAGATGTCCTCTGGTCAAGTTTGGTCACAACATCAGCAAGCTGGCCAATCTGTCTCTCCATGTTCTTAATACTTGACTCAGTAGCCTGTACATGTGTGGCGAAATGCTGAGTCAGAGTCTTTAGCATCTCTTCGGTAGAAGCACCAGAGCTTTGGCCTTGAGGCCTCTGTTGGTATGGGGCTCTCTGCTGGTACTGTTATTGTGCCGACTGATATTGTTGTTGCTGCACTGACTGTTGACCACCTTGAGGGTCACTCCATCTAAAACTTGGGTGGTCTCGCCCTCTCGGATTATAATTGGGCTGTCCACCAAACTGTGGTCTAGGGGGTCCATAACCTCCTATAGCATTAACTTCAGCAACTCCCTCCTCCTGCAGCTGAGGACAAGCGTCGGTGGGGTGGTATTGATCAGCGCAAAGTCCACATGCCTTGACTTGTTGAGGGGCATTCTGGTTCGCCATCCTCTTCACCATCTCTTTCAGCTCGGCTAACTCGGTCAACACTGGGGTTGGTCCGGCAGGGGTAACATCATTGACCGCCTTTCTCTGGTATGTCTTCCCGAAACTCCTAGTTCTCTCACTCATCTCCTGGAATCTCTCCATGGCTGCGTCTGGTGTCAGATTCAGAATGCTTCCACCGCAAGCAGCGTCAACCATCCTTCTCTCTTGGTCCAGCAGACCATTGTGTAAATAGAGAACAAGATCCTGCTTGGCGTACCCATGGAATGGGCAGCTGGAGCAAAGCCTCTTGTACCTCTCAAGATAATCATACAACGTCTCATCACCAGCCTGCTCAATATTGGCAATTGCCTTTTTCAAGGCATTCGCCTTCTTCGTTGGAAAGTACTTGTCCATGAACGCCTTGTGCAGTTTATTCCAGGTATCTATGTTTCCTGGCGGCAGATGATAATACCAATCACTCGCATAGTTTAGCAGGGAGAAACCAAAAGCTCTCATCTTGATCTGATCTTCCGTCACGTTCCTAGGCTTCATAGTCATGCATACATTGTGAAACTTGCCCAGGTGAGAGATCGGGTCTTCTCCACTCAAACCGTGGAACTTAGGAAGATAGGCAACAACTCCAGACTTCAGCTCAAAATTCACCCCTTCGCCAAGTGCAGGGATGACGACAGCCAGGGGTTGTGCTCCAATATTCGGCTCAGTCAATTCTCTCAGAGTCTCAGTCATTTCAGCAGCAGGGATGTCAACTAGCTCAGTCGGCTCAACGATCTCAACCTCTACTTCTTCTTCTCCTTGATCGCGTAGGTTCGCACGGAACGATCTGTCGACTTCTGGATCAAAAGCTACGAGAGGAGAGTCAGTAGAACGAGTGTCGACCATAAGATAGGTCTCCACCGAAAATCAATCACAAAAACACACAACAAACAAAAAACTTCCCCGGCAACGGCGCCAAATTTGACGGTGGCTAAAAGTGCGCAGTGCAAGTATCGTTGCTTAGCCTAGTCAAAGAAAAATATCCTAACAGACCCACTAAACAGAAGTATAGCAGACAAGTAAGGGTCGAACCCATAGGGAAGATCTGATGCAGTATGCAAGTGTGAATGACAAGTAACACGAACATGGGGTTTAGTTATCAAGAGAACACAAAGCAAGCAAACAAGTTTGGTTTAGTTGAGGAAATATAATGAGGGAAAGTAGTCCTACTAGAGTGAGATCCACAGTAAAGAGATATAATTTGATCACATAAATCTATTTAACCCAAGTTCTTTTACTATCCTTATAGTTGTTCCCACCCTGATCTTAACTACTATTGATTCTCACAGTTGTCAGTATACTTTACCACCAACACAGCAATAGCAATGCACACAAGGATATAGGATACATGCAAATAGAAGGACGTACTAATACTCGCATGCAACTGATTCTCACTCACGATTGTACGCTCGGAACCCCTATACGCACAATCGTGTTTGCCACTAGATATGCACTCGGAACCCCTATATGCAATCCTAGCAATTGATAAAAAGCATTCAACCTAGTTGATCAGGCTAAGAAGAATAACAAGAAATCAATAATCAATATAACCAAGAGAATCAAACCAACATTTATAAGGATAAGAACAAAGAATATAAATCTCACAAACACATCAACTGTATTGCTTCACACGTCTAGTAGAACAAGGGAAAGTTAGTTCTCCATCAAAGGGGATGAAAAACTCTAATGTGAAATAACGTCTGAAAAATCGTGTGTAGGTAAAAAAAGTCTCTCAGTGTCTATCTCCCTCTTAACCTAGAAAGAGGGCTTAAATAGTCTTAGGAAACTAGGTTAAACTAATGCAAACAATAAAGGAAACAGAATAATAATAAAATAAAGTCTAAACGAAATAAAAGAAAAGTAACAGTCTTCTGGCGCGAGGCATTAAACACGGCAACCGCGGGGCGTCAGGCTTTCCACCGCTGGGCGGTGGCTTCCTCTGGCACGGGGCTTCAACCTTCTCTGGGAGTCACCGCCGGGCCGCGGTGAATCTGGCACGGGGCGGTGAGCTCACTCCTTCAGCTTCTTCAGCTCCTCTTCTTCTCTTCTGTTGCTCTTCAATCCTACCAAGTGTTTGGTAGTCTTCTCCAAGTATGCTCCAGCAGCTCCATCTCCATCTAAGCTGTAAATCCTGGGATATCTTCACTTCTCTCCACAACTTCTGGATCACAGACTTAGCCTAAAAACCACTCATAAATTTCTCCAAATCATGCTAATAGTTGCTAGTAAAGGTGTATGAAATAACACCTATCAGTTGTACGCACTGATCTGGGTCCTGAAGACTTGGCAACACTATCTCTGGCCAAGTGAGTTTGTAATACACTCAGACCATGCTGCTCTGGCCTATCTGAAGAGCCAGACGACCCTCAACCGCAGGCATGCTAGGTGGGTCGAGTTCATGGAGACATTTCCGTACCTGATCATGCTCAAGAAAGGTAAGGAGAATGTGGTAGCCGATGCCCTTTCTCACAGGTACGTGCTCATAACTCATCTCCAGTCTTGTTTACTTGGTTTTGCATTGCTCAAGGATTTGTATGCTGCTGATGTTTTCTTTAAAGACATCTTTGAGCAATGTAAGATCAGCAGAGAGCATGCCACGTATTTCCTGGATGACGGGTATCTGTACAAGGCCGGGAAACTCTCTATTCCTACGTCTTCTGTCAGGCACTTGTTGCTCCAGGAATCACATGACAGCCGTGGCCATTTTGGGGTGTATAAGACCCTTGCAGCACTTCGGGAGTATTTTTTCTGGCCGAAGATGGCCCAAAGTGTTACCAGGTATTGCAAGAGTTGTGTGACATGCCAAAAGGCTAAGGCACGCTCGAGTCGACATGGTCTCTACACGCCCCTCCCGATTCCTGTAGCCTCGTGGGAAGATCTATCGATGGATTTTATCACAGGGTTGCCTATGTCTCGGCGTGGTAGAGATTTCATATTTGTCGTGGTCGACAGGTTCTCAAAGATGGCACATTTTATTCCCTGCAAGAACACCAACAATGCTACCGACATCGCTGGATTGTTTTTTGAGCATGTGGTGCGCTTGCATGGTGTCCCTAAAACTATTGTTAGTGATAGGGATACCAAGTTCGTGGGCCATTTTTGGAGAACCTTGTGGGGCAAGCTAGGCACCAAGCTTCTATTTTCTACTAGCTATCACCCACAAATGGATGGTCAGACGGAGGTGACCAACCGTACCTTAGGAGCCCTCCTTCGGACGGTTCTCAAGGCCAATCCACGCAGGTGGGATGACTTACTTGCTACAGTTGAGTTTTCCTATAACAGGTCTAGGCACTCTGCGATGAAGCTGACTCCTTTCGAGGTCGTATATGGAAGGAACCTGCTGACGCCGCTGGACATGACGCCATACCCGTTGCAGGACCAGAAGAACATTGCCGCCGACAAGTTGGCTGAGCACATTCAGGAGCTGCACATGAGGACACGCACACAGCTGGAGCGGCGTGCACTGCAGTACTCAGCCCAGAAGAACAAGGGCATGCGATGCTTGATCTTCGCCCCAGGCGAATTGGTTTGGCTTCACTTGCGGAAGGAGCGATTCCCTTCCGTCCGCAAGTCTAAGCTCGACCAACGGGGTGATGGTCCCTTCAGAGTCGTCAAGGCCATTGGCGACAACGCCTACCAGCTCGAGCTCCCGGACAAGTATGGGGTGCATCCGACGTTCAACGTCGCTGACTTAGCACCATATGTTGAGCCTGAGTATGATGAGGGTAAAGCGGGGACGCTTCACAATCAAGTGGGGGAGGGTGATGTAACCCAGCCCTCCATGTCAGCTACAGAGGAGGAAGACGCCATGAGACTTCCGCCTACATGTCCTATCACCCGCGCCAGAGCGAAGAGTGTCCAAGCGGCGACACAATCCTTGGTGACCAGACTTGTAGCCAGCCACGGTCAGATCACTACAACGTCCGAGCTTCTGTGTCTCGTCAGCTTAGCCGTGACTGACTCCTCTACAGCTGCAGATATCCCGAGCTAGTTTTAGTCGACTTTCTATTTTTAGAATGTCTTTCTATTTCTAGTTCATACTAACTTTATTTAGTACTTTCTGCTTATAACATTTCCCTTATTAGTAGTTTCTAGTTCTGGAGTGGTTACCATTTATGTTGAATGGGCCGTCAGAATTAGTAACTAGAGAGTCTGGCCCATTAAGCCCATTAGGTAAACTCTCTAGTATAAATAGGAACTCTTGTCTTCTTTTCTATTACGTCAATTTCAAGCCTAAGTTCAAGTCGAGTTAAACTTCTTAACCCCGGGCCCCGACGTCATCAATTAACGCGTTTCCAAGTTGAATTATCTTGGCGCGTTAATTATCTATCTTTGCGTTTCTAGTCGAACTATCCTGGCGCATCGATTCGGTTACCTAATTATCCAGTTACTATCCGCAACCTTGCAACAAGAACTACCCTAGTTCTTGCCGCCCCTCCAAACCCTAAGTGTCGCCCCATCAACCACCACTCCACCGCCCTACTCCACCAGAATTCCGCCGCCCCTTTCCCTGCTTCCGCCGGCTCCAGTCATTGCAGAAGAGATTGTTGCACCCTAATACGCGTTCAAGCGATCCTTGACGACAACTTGTAGTCTTCCTTCGGGCAAGGTTACATCAGAAGGCCTCATAACAAAACCTCAAATAGGTCTTCCAAGATAATACTTATGATTTCACACACTTAGCTTTTCCAAAAGCTTTAACCAATGGTCCTACAATGGGCACACTCACTTGTAAACCCCGTAACCATAACTCTTGGGTTCTACAGTTTACCCCAGATCGTATTAAAGTACGATCAATTTAGAGAACACCAACTCCTTATGAAGTATCTCTCTTATACATTTATTCACTTGAATATATGATTTATACAACTCACCCCATCTAATGCTCAGAGTATGCACATGAGGAATGACCTCAAACTCCATAGAGCAATACTACACACACCAAATCCTTATAGCAAGGAATCCTTACAACATTAACCTCTCGAGACCATGCTCATGAATTCGAGCAAAGGGAACAAATAATGTCAATGCCCAACTTGACATTATTTCACGAAAATAGAGGGGTCTTTATGAATAGTTTCGACCTCGAAACTAGCGCTAATAAGGTAGGGAACAATCACACATGTCCCAACCCAACGCTATCCTTTATGAGCCCAGACAGTCTTTATCAACACGTGACATGTACTAATTTTGGCACTCAAGGATTCTCGTATGAACGAACAACTTGCAATAGTAATGAATCTAGTAATTTCCGAAACAAGGAAACACTTCTTTTATTATTCGAAACATTACATTAAAACAATTGACAAAATGTCGAACAGACAGATTACTAAACTATGGAGACTATCGACACAAGTCATCGCTCCTTATTCTTAAAAAGCTTTATAAAATACCACTACTCGTACAGGGTTTTCTTCCCGTCAGGATGACGTATCACAAAGAGTCGCTGCCCTTGACCCAAAGATTCCATAGGCGCCTTGCCTTTATTACGAGCAATAGATTGCTCAGGAGCGGACACCTCCGGTTTTGGGTTCTACCTACTGCCAACATTTGAGGCCTGATATGATTGTGTTGGCCCTTGGCCCTTCTGCCTATAGTATGTCTTCATGTGGCCTTCCTTCCCACAATTATAACATACCCGCTTCTCCTTTTGGCAAATAAAACTTTTATGCCCGGCTTCACCACAGTTGTGGCATTGAATCACACCGCTACTCCAACCTGAGCCTTTAGCAGAGTCAGACTGAGTCGTCTCGGTAGCACGACCAGACTTCTCAAACTTGGTGGGCGATGCCGGCCGCTTGAAGGTATTAGCCTTCCGGTCTTGTTGCCCACCCTTTTCCTTATTCTGTTCCTCCCGCTTTCGGGCGAATTCCTTCAGCGTGACCTCTATTCTGTAGGCCGCATCAACATATTGCTCCAAAGTAGAGAAACCGTGATGCACCATCAGAGGTTTGATTTCTGGATTCATCCATCCATGGAAGTACCAGATCTTTTGTTCTTCAGTATGCACTTCAGAACTAACGTAATGCAACAAGTGATTAAAGTTTGCCGCCAACTCAGACACTTTTAGTCCTTCAGTCTCTGGGTAGAGGAACTCCTTCAGCTTCTCTTCCCTCATAGCACGAGAGAAGAAGCGATCAGTGAGCTTGGCCTTGAACATTGCCCAGCTCAGATTTGGGTGGTCATCCAAACCAGTTCCTTCCCACCACTCGCTTGCTCCGTCCTTCAGATGTCGCGAAGCAATGTGCACCTGTTCAGCCTCGGTGCAGACCACATTCCGAAATAGTCGTTCCATATGGGAAAACCAACATGCAACCTTGACTGGTTCCCCGGTCCCATCGTAGCTATCCGGGCGCATCGAATTGATCGTCTTCAATGCCCGGTTGTAATTCCCGTCATTTCTCTCGGGAACCACCGGATGTGTAGGGCCTTCACGTCCCACCACATTAGTTGCAACTTGAGGATTGTGAGCCGCTTAAGCTTGTGGTAACCCTTGGGTCGTCAGTACCTTGACCACCTGCCTCACTATTTGCCCAATGACCGTCGCATCCAACACGATCGAGGCATGATGTGGAACTTCCCTCACAGCTTGAGGGTCCACTTGTCCCTGATGAACATCTTGCCGCAGGGTCGGGTCATTATTACGCAAGCCAGATCCCGCGTCATCCCCTTGTTGAGTAGTACTCCTCAACTGAACTCGGGAACCGTTGTTAGGACCTTTATTAGCTGCTTGGTTGGTGGATCGGGTGTTCACCATCTGTTGATGAACCATAACATCAGTTTAGAACTTTCCAACTTGTACATGATACTTAATCAATTACGTTATGATACGAGTTATAAGGGTCCAAACCAATAACTTATACTAGTTTGACTAACCCTCCACCATTAACCTTAAGAAGGTCTTCTTCTCTTACTTGAGAACGGATCAATTAGGAGAAATATCAACCTTTAAATGACATTAAGCCTAAGAAAATGCGATATCCCTAAGAAGGGATCTAAGAAATAAGTAACAAAATCGAAGCTTGTAGAAGTTTGAAAACTACTTATTTTAAACCTTATGCTTTCAAACTTTATACTTTATACTTTTAAACCTTATATATTTTAACTTACTAAGATAATTATTTATAAAGTTAATTTCTCAAACTAATGACACTGTTATCAACTAAAACCCTTACTAAGACCAAAATCACACTTTTAAAGTTATAACCATAAACTTAAATTTGATCGTTTATAACACACCATTTATAAAACAACTATAAATAACTATTAAAAGTTCTAATAGTTAAACCATTATTTTTAAATTAAACTTTAAGAAATCATTGAACTTTAAGTTTGATACTAACATTTAGACTCTCGAAATTCATTTTTAAAAGAAAATAGTTTCGAAATTAATTTTCAAAAATTCTCAAACCTAACAATAGGCCAAGAATTTTAAAACCATTGCTCTGATACCATATTTGTAACACCTCCGAATTATGTCGATAGTGCCACACGCTAGTGACCTCAGACATTAATGTCCAAAATCACCCCAGGCTTTAATCGGAACAATTAAGCTTGAATAAATTCATAAATATTAAATAACAAAAGAACAATCAGCGGAAGACATTTTAAATGAATAAAACTCAACCTTTTATTAAGATTCCTCTCGTAAAAATGAGAATGACGGTTTTACAACAAAGTATAATGACAGCGGAAGACTTTTAAATTACAGCGGAAGACTCTTTTAAAATAGTCCTAATTACATGACTATGTATTACATTTATTTCAAATTAAACATACACGCCATGGAAACCTTGCTCCTTAAAATGCAAACTTCAACTGCAAGCCTTCTCTTCGATTGGTTACTTCAATTATCGGGGACCAACCTCTGATGTGCTGTATAGGACGGATGACACCAACCAACCATGCAAGGAATAAAACCCGGTTGGTTAGTCTAATGAAAGACTATGCAAGGGTACAAACATAATGGTTGAAGTGATCATAACCGTTTACTATCATTGTCCCTCGAATAATAACCAAATGAACGATACATAACCCGGAACTTTCACAGAATGATAGAAAAAGATATGCAACGAAAAGAAGACTCCAACGAAATTGAGTCTTATAGGAAAATATGAAGTTGTTTGGGAATGTTCAGTTTTCACACAAGTTTATAAAAACAACCTTGATTATTTGGGTCCACGACCAACCTCACCGCGCAATGCGAATCCAGATTGGAAAGAGGACTTACTCTAACAAGAGTCCGGGCGGGTTCCATGTTGTACTTCTCGCCCGAGGGTATATTAATTATGTGCGTAAAAGCACTTATCTTATTTACTTTCAAAACATACATTTAACGTTAAAGCTTTTAATCCACAACAATCTCGCAATGAGATACATAACATGGGACGAATCCCGAAGATTGGCACTAGCTAAGTGCACCACCACCTAAATTCAGATAGGGGTAGGTCATGGCCAAAAGCATTAGGGCAATAATCCTCCTAATGCATAGTTATAAAGAAACGACTAAACCTCGTAAGGAAATAGCGTTCCTACGAATACTCATGCTAAACTAGCATTTAAGTTCACATATAAATCCATACCAAGATCCATTACAATAATATCATATAAAACTATATAATAGCGTTATTTCTAGCGATATATACAACCTATTATAAATTCATATTTTAACACATCGTTTTATCAAATCTGTTCCCAAACACAAAACAACAACTTTATTCCAATTTAATTAAACAATTAAATAATTGATAATCAAGGGAAATATGGAATAATGAGCAAGAGCGAACCGCCACTTGCCTTAGTCTAGACAAACGAGAGATCGGGTTCCGAGATCTGGAAACTTGAATCTGAGCACGAATGTCTATGACGACGAGGAGTTTTAAGACAAAACCCTAAATTAGATACGGTATGAAAAGACGAAGCAAAACGAAGGAAACATGCCAGTGCCGCGGTCGTGGATGGCATAGCCGAAATCGCGGCCTTGCTGGGCAAAACCGCGCCCGCGGTTTTATAATTGCGATCGCGGTTTCGCACCCAACCGGGGTCGCGGGTCGCTGCCTGGCCGCGGTCACAGTGGATGGAGCCGTGGTCGCGGGACTCCATCTTGACGCGAGATTAAATAAACGTTTGAGCCATACTGAGCGACGTCGAAGCGCGGATCCTTGCTTCTGGACAAAAGCACACTACCACCACTTCCAGAACTTCACAACTGCATCGACCTTGGCTTCCGGCGGCGACAACTCCGATGAAAACTCCGAAGAAGCTTTATCGAGAGAGGGAGAGATGGTGATGAGAAGAAGGCTCGGATTGCCCCTATTTATAGGGTGAGATGGGGCTCTCCCCATTAAGTGAAAGGAAGCTCAAACGCTCCACCTCCCCAGCCGTTTGCTCGCGGAAGAAAATGCCGGAAAACCGGAACGTCGACGTCTCAGTAAAGACGAGGAGGAAGACGATGCAACAGTGCTCGCGATCGCGGTTTCAAAACCGTGCCCGCGGAAATGCCACGCCCACGCCCGCGACTGCTTAGCCGTGGTCGTGGCTCTCGGCCTTGATCGGCTCCCGAGCCTTAATCGTGATCATGCTTAATCTCGTTCTTATCACTCCTCCAATAATTAGAATCCATATATTTTATTAAATGTGTATCCTCATATTCAAATGGTTCTTACAGAGGTCCCGAACATGCCTAACATGTCTTGTTTACAAAACAAAAGTTTGAAAATTACACAAATGCCCCTACTAAAATTGAGGGTTATTACAAAGCTTTACTATAAGCAAAGCAAGAATGGCTGGTTCAAAACTAAATTTGCCTTTGAACTTATCACAACCCAAAGTCAAAGTAACCAAACCCTGTTTTTCCTGGATTTGGAAACTAGATACCACTCCTAAAATAAAACATTTCATTTAGAAAATTATTCATAATGGTCTTCCAACCAAAGCACGGCTACACCTTAAAGGTGTTGCGGTTCCTCTCCAGTGCCCATCTTGTAACAACCTTTATGAAGACATCACTCGTATCCTAACAAAATGCCCACACACAATTAATATGATTACCGACTACAATACCAAAACATTCTCAATAATAGCAAGTCTTGACACTACTAATAAAAGAATAAATCAAATTAAATGAACTCTTTACTAATATTGGTAAAATAGAATTTGATGAACTAGCAACAATTGGTGGTGTATTTGGTACCAGCGAAACTAGAGGATCTTCAGAGATAACCCAGATGAGACTATTAAAGACCTCAAGGGCTTCATCAAATCGCAAATCAAAAACTATACTTGAAGTTCACAGTTAGTACACTAAAGCCTCATAATTAGTATTTAGTACACTAAAGCCTCATAATTGATATAGTAACTGTTCAAATTAAATAAACACGTGTTTTAATATACTTAACGTAAAAGGTGAATGATAAATTACTATAAACTATACTTGAGGTTCACAGTTAGTGGTTCATATGTAGTACACTAAAACTTCATACTTAATATACTAAAGGTTCACATTTGATAAACAAAGTAAACATGCATTTTAATAACGCAACTTGAAGCTAAGTATAAGTTTGTGAATCTTTATTACTCTGTGAATATCTGGTTTAAATATCTTTTTTTTTATAAGGTAAAAATTAGACAGGAAACCTTCCTTTCCTTGTTTTGCTTTGAAAGAATGAAATATTTCATGTGCAATTAAAATATTGTCTTGTATAGCTCTATTTGCAATAAAAGCTCCTTGTAAAGGGTGAATTAGTTTTTCCATAGTGTGTTTTAATCTTGTTGTCAAAATTTTTGAGATAATTTTATAAATTATAGAGCACAGACTTATAGGCCTATAATGGTTTGTTGAATTAAGGTTGTCACACTTTGGGATCAGAGATATGAATGTATGGTTAATTTGTTTGAGTAATTTTCCAGAAAGAAAAAAGCTTTCCACTGCTTAAGTAACCGAGGGGCCCACAATATCCCAATATTTTTGATAAAATTATGTTGTCATTCCATCTGGTCCAGGTGATTTATCTGAACCAATATAAAAAACAGCCTTTTTAATTTCTTCATTTGAGACATTTCTAATTAGGTTTTTATTATCTTCAGAGGTGATTTCATCTTGAATTAAATCAAGATTTTCCCGTAATAGACCTTCATTCATTTCTTCACTTTTGAATCTTTTAATGAAATCATTTCTGATTTCATTTCTAATATTTTCTTCTCCAATTATATTAGTTCCTTCTTGTGTTATAATCTCTTTTATAATTTTTCTATTTCTTCGGCCACTAGCTATTTTATGAAAATAGCTAGCATTTGTATCCACAAATTTAATATGTTTAACTTTTGCTCTTTGGTTCCAGAAAATCTTTTGGAAACTAAGGAGCTTTTCCTTTTTTCAATAAGCCTTATTTGTTTCTGTATTAGATTATTGTTAGCATTTGTGCAAATTTCAATTTGAATGTCAGACAATTCTTTTTCTAAATTGTGTAGCTGGGTAAAAACATTACCAAAAGTGTTTTTATTCCAACTTTTGCGTGTTTTTTAATAGAAACGAGATCGAACATCCTTGATCCATGATAATTTGTCCTCTAGGCTTGTTTAACAACATTCCTGAAATCCTTTCTTGTCATCCATATTTTTTTGAATTTAAAGGGTTGGTTTTTGAAAGTAGTTGTAGAAGTAAGATCAATAGAAGTAGGACAATGATCAGAGCTAGTAAAAGCATACTTTTTGGCACATATGTCAGGATACCATTGTAGTATTTGGCGGTGAACCAGAACTCTATCCAATTTTTCATAGATGTTATTTATTTCAGTTTTGTTTTTTCGCCAAGTAAAAGCATTCCATGTAAAAGGGATATCCATTAATTCGCATTCATCTTTGAAGTATTTCAATCTAGTGAATTTTGTCAGTGGTGGGGTTAAGCCACCCATTTTTTCAGTATGGTCTTGAATCTCATTAAGATCCCTATAACTATACAAGGATAAGCACTATTTTTGATAAAGCGAATAATGGTATCCCAGAATTCATTTTTGCCCGCTTCATTGGGAGGTGCATATGTAAGAATAAGCAGGGTTGTAATGTTGGTACAAAGATTTTTATATTTAATGCTCACAAATCGTAAGTTTATTTGGTCAACTTCAAGGATTTCATTTGTGAATTGATAAGATTTCCACATAACACAGATACCGCCAGAAAAACCATTTGCCGGTATGCAGTGAAAATTGTCAAACCCAGTTTTTTTCATAATTTTTCACTTGGCTCTTTGTTCGTTCTTGTTTCAAATAAAGCAAGTAGTTGAATCCTTTCAATCTTGCAAAATGATTCAATATCCATCCAAATTGTTTTTTTTCCAACCCCTCGACAATTCCATGTTGTAATCTTCATAAAAAACCAAATTTTGTATTGCCCCTTGTCCGCAGACTGTGAGGAGACTTAAAACTAGTTCGCTTTGTTGAGGCTTGTTCCACATACATACAAGAATCTGTATGAGACAACAATTTTGGTAAAGGGCACCTGACCTCACAGTTTTCATAAGCAAGGATAGATAATATGTTTCATACATTTTGTCAATGACCATCTTAAAGAAGAGGTACATAGTTTTCATGAGTTCACACCATTAAAACATCCAGAAGCAAGTTCCCTGAACTAACAGAACATTTATGACAGTGGAGAAAACATTTTTAAGATTGTGGGTGCCCTTCCTCAGGGAGAAAACATTTTTGAGATTGTGGGAGCCTTTCCTCGGGGAGAGTATACACTTAGCAATTGGTAGCAATAAGAGCATTTGTTCAGAAGGCATAGAGTATAATGTGTAGATAAGATTGTTCCGATAATATTTGTTCAGAAGTTGCCAAATGTCCAGCCTAACAGTTAAGTATGTAGACTGACAATGTTCTTCCTTGTTTGAGCTCTTGATAAAGAAGCCAAGGGTTACCTGAACACAAATCAAAAGATAGTTGAGACAGACACAGTAACTATTCTGCTACATCTTAAGCAAATGTTCAAAATCAATAAGAGTTGAAAAATGATAATGGAGAAGCAGATCAGTCCAGTAGCAAAAGTACCAAAGAATCCACCATTTCAACACCATTTCCAGCCAAACATCCCATATCAAACTAATGACAGAGATAAGGGTAATAAAGGTAATAGTAGTTCAAGCATAAATGCAGCATGTTCATAAGTGCAAGGACAAAAGAGCACAAAAAATGCACAAAAATCCAAATATCCAATTTCACTTCACAACATAAGGTCACCAACACCTTATGCATGATTCTAGGGAAACGATTTTTAGATTTACAAAGATCATTGACAAAGCAGAAAAGAACAAAGTACAACAAGTACTTACACCTCTTTTCATAAGGGATCTGGATCCAGCAAACAAGAACATAGTCATAGTTAAGTAGATCCAAAACAACATAGTCAAAGGTTAGCAAATGCGGTAAGTAGTAAGATTTCAATTTAGGGTTCAGCTTATGCAGATCTGTAGCTTGCAACAAATAGAACCAAGTGATCGGTGCTATTTTATAGTGCATATCTAGGGGTTGTTACCAGGTTTGAGGCACCATTTGGTTGGATTTAGAGCACAATTGTGGATTATGGAGTTAGAGCAGAGAAGTGTGGTTTTGGTGGTTTGGAGGAGCTAATTAGGAACATCCAGAGGAAGAGGAGTTGACCACCTAAGGAGACATTGAAGATCCATGAAGAAACCACATTGAAAAGGTTTAATTCAGATTAATTAGGGTCAGTTCGAGAGCAAATCGCGACCGCGGCACGAAGGCCGCGGCCGCGGCAATCTGCGCAAGGTGAAACAAAGAAATTCACGTGATGCTGGAATTGAATAAATTCAGCCCAGGAGGAAAGGCCAATGATCTCGGCCCATGAAGAAGAAAGAGGAAAGGCCCAAAGAAGCCGCGTGAGTTGATGCGGAAAGAATGCTGATGAAATTGGAGCATGACGTCACTTTGACGCAGGCGCTGATGCTTGTAATTGGGAGTGGGCCGCGCATTTGCTGATGCCTTGCGTGTGCTGCGCTGGTGGGCCGCTGATGTGGAGTGGGCTGCCGCGAGTTGATGCTTGGAATGAGTTGGGCCGTGCGGAGCAGCTGCTGGACGAGAGAGGCCGAGAATCCGGGAATAATTTCCCCCGTTTTGGATTGTTAATTTTGGTTTTTATTTTATTATTATTTTTATTATTGTTAATTTATTATTTTACACACTTTTAGAATTATGTTAAAACACTTTTAGTTAACCTAGTTGCCACCAGAAAATAGTTAGACCTAGTTTCATTCATCGTTGTTTTTCCCTTTTGCTGAGGCAGACAATTGAAGCCTTTGGATTGATTGGATTGTGAGGTTATTCCTTTACTCTTTCTATGATTGTATTAATTTTCTCTCGTTCTTAATCTCATTGATCATATATCGATTCCCCTTGATTTGTTGATTAGGAAATCAATTAGATTGTTAATAGTAGTTCCCTCTAGTCTGACAACCTAGAGAAATTAGTATTATGCTATTGGTTCCCCTTTTCCATACAACCTGTTGAGATTGTTATTGATCATACTACTAAGGATTAGAGGATACTGGTTGAGAATCTAAATCCCTTAGTTTGTATAGAGAATTAATTGCATGCAATTGTATGACTGGTTGCTACACTTGCATGTACCTATCTATTCCTGAACTTCCTGCTGCTATTGAATTAAATCGTGAAGGTTAGTAGGGATTTGTTTAATAGTTAGGATTATCAGGACTGGTTGGACTGGTAACTAATTCAGAACAAGGATTAGGACTTTCATGAGTATTGAGGACTAGGAATAATCAATGATCGATCTATCAATCTGAAGTGTGGATATTTGTTTGGCTGAGTTATTTTCCCTATTTGATTTCAAGTCTTTGTTTTTATTTATTTATTTTATTTATTTTGGTTTTAATCATAAACCCCCCCTTGGTTACTTGTTGGTATACAATTACATCGTTGGAATAGTATTTGATTCTCTGTGGGATTCGACCCTTGCTTACCAGACTACATTAGTTAGGTTTGTTTAAGATTATTTTGTATAGGTAAATCTCCCTTTACTTGATCTGATGCATGCTGTGCCTAAATTTGCTAAATACATGAAATGCTTATGCTGGCCTAGGAAGATGAAGAAATTGACAGGAGAAATTAATTTGAATGAACATGTGTCTGCTGCATTCGGAAGACATTTGCCTGAAAAGTGTAGTGACCCTGACATGTTTAGTATTCCTTGTGATATAGGTTACTCCAGGTTTGATCATTGCATGATAGACTTGGGCTCATCTATTAATGTGTTACCCTACTCTGTGTATAAATTGCTAGATCTTGGACCTTTGCTTGAAACTGATTTAGTTATTCAATTTGCGAATGGATCCAAAGTTTTTCCGAAAGGAATAGTTGAGGATGTTCTTGTGAAGGTTAATAAGATGATTTTTCCTGTGGATTTTGTGGTGTTAGACATTGGTTATGATATGCATGTGCCCCATATACTGTTAGGTAGGCTTTTTCTTAAGACTGCTAACATCCGAATCATTATGAGTAGAGGTATTGTGTTTGTGAAGTATGGGGGTGATAGGGTGACATTTAAGATATTGGATCAAAAAAAACACCCTCCTGATAGTAAGTCTGTGTTGTGTTCTGGATTGAGTGATATTACATGATCATAGTAGCACAGTGTCAAGCCATGACAATAACTAAGGCGTTATCCGGGAGGCAACCCGAGGTATGATTTTCTTTTCTTGTTTTTCTTTCCTTATTTTTGCATTTGTTTTGGTGTGTTTTTGTTCTTGTTTTTGTTTCCGACTAACCTGCAGGGAGGAGACCCCATGCCTATTGAAGAAGGTGTTTACCACCATTGTAAGTCTTTCCTTCCCTGCACTAAGTCACCCCCGAAAAAACCTTAAACGGGGAGCAAAAAAAAAAAATATATCCGAAAAAACCTTAAACGGAAAAAAAAAATCGAAAAAAAAAGTTGAAAAAAAAGAAAAAAAAAAGTTTTACCGAAGGCCAGCTGTCCAGAGTTTCCGATGGAGAAGGTGCGCATCATGTTGTCAAGGAGGATACATTGCCCTACACTTGATTTGGCAACGATGATGGCCCTACAATTAACAGCTGAGGAGGAGGAACACTAGAGCCCACACCATGATTACATCTAGACTCCACCATGTGTTCCTAGACGGCCGTGCAATCCTAATATCATTATTTACCACTACTCACCAAAGTGATTCCCTTTTGATTGCACGGTAGGAGAAGATTATAGAGTTGATGAAGACACCCGCCCAACACCAGAGACCTGGGCATTTATTGAGAAGACCGCCAGCGACACCTACAGTGTCCAAGCAGCTTGACGACGTTTGTGAGTTATTTTTTGCTTTTTCCCTGTGCTTTATTCTTTTGTCTTTCATTACATTGAGGACAATGTAATGTTTAAGCATGGGGGAGAGTTCTATACTTGCTACGTTGTTGAGGAGAAAAATTAAAAAATGAAAAAAGCCAAAAATTGAAAAAAAAGAGGCATACATTAGAAATCCTGGGATAGGTCGAAAACCCGAAAGGGCGGCCTAGGTAATAAGCAGGTGGCTTGGACCAACATTAGGCTGGGGTAATATGAGGTCAAGAGTGATGTGAGTTTATTGTGAGCCCATCTATTGAAAAATGAAATGAGTGGCTTGGTGAAAACCCGAAAGGGCGCCTTGGCAAAATGAGTGAAAAGAAGAAGAGTGATTTTTAGGAATCATCATTTTACCTGGCGTGGCGACATAAGAAGAGGTGATATAAGGAGGATTCGGGTAGGTCACTCTGAGAGGCATAAGAAGATAGATGGGAGATTAGGATTAGATTTTATTCACTCTATGGTGTTCGGGATAAGCTTGGGGGAAGTACTCTGCTTTCCTTTTAGCTTGGATGTGTGGGGTGTTGAGATTTATTGAGTTGTGTTGTGTTGTGCTGAACTTATTTTGTATGGCTGTCTGGAGTTTATTGTTGGGTATGATTCTTGGAGGTTGAGTTTTCTATGCTTCCTGAAACCTTGGGGATTGAATTAGAGGAGTAGGTTGACTTTAGCTTACTCGAGGACGAGCAAGGTTTAAGCATGGGGGATTTGATTGGTGCTATTTTATAGTGCATATCTAGGGGTTGTTACCAGGTTTGAGACGCCATTTGGTTGGATTTAGAGCACAATTGTGGATTATGGAGTTAGAGCGGAGAAGTGTGGTTTTGGTGGTTTGGAGGAGCTAATTAGGAACATCCAGAGGAAGAGGAGTTGACCACCTAAGGAGACATTGAAGATCCATGAAGAAACCACATTGAAAAGGTTTAATTCAGATTAAGTTCGAGAGCAAATCGCGACCACGGCACGAAGGCCGCGACCGCGGCAATCTGCGCAAGGTGAAACAAAGAAATTCACGTGATGCTGGAATTGAATAAATTCGGCCCAGGAGGAAAGGCCAATGATCTCGGCCCGTGAAGAAGAAATAGGAAAGGCCCAAAGAAGCCGCGTGAGTTGATACGGAAAGAATGCTGATGAAATTGGAGCATGACGTCACTTTGACGCAGGCGCTGATGCTTGCAATTGGGAGTGGGCCGCGCATTTGCTGATGCCTTGCGTGTGCTGCACTGGTGGGCCGCTGATGTGGAGTGGGCTGCCGCGAGTTGATGCTTGGAATGAGTTGGGCCGTGCGGAGCAGCTGCTGGACGAGAGATGCCGAGAATCCGGGAATAATTTCCCCCGTTTTGGATTGTTAATTTTGGTTTTTATTTTATTATTATTTTTATTATTGTTAATTTATTATTTTACACACTTTTAGAATTAGGTTAAAACACTTTTAGTTAACCTAGTTGCCACCAGAAAATAGTTAGACCTAGTTTCATTCATCGTTTTTTTCCCTTTTGCTGAGGCAGACAATTGAAGCCTTTGGATTGATTGGATTGTGAGGTTATTCCTTTACTCTTTCTATGATTGTATTAATTTTCTCTCGTGCTTAATCTCATTGATCATATATCGATTCACCTTGATTTGTTGATTAGAAAATCAATTAGATTGTTAATAGTAGTTCCCTCTAGTCTGACAACCTAGAGAAATTAGTATTATGCTATTGGTTCCCCTTTTCCATACAACCTGTTGAGATTGTTATTGATCATACTACTAAGGATTAGAGGATACTGGTTGAGAATCTAAATCCCTTAGTTTGTGTAGAGAATTAATTGCATGTAATTGTATGACTGGTTGCTACACTTGCATGTACCTATCTATTCCTGAACTTCATGCTGCTATTGAATTAAATCGTGAAGGTTAGTAGGGATTTGTTTAATAGTTAGGATTATCAGGACTGGTTGGACTGGTAACTAATTCAGAACAAGGATTAGGACTTTCATGAGTATTGAGGACTAGGAATAATCAATGATCGATCTATCAATCTGAAGTGTGGATATTTGTTTGGCTGAGTTATTTTCCCTATTTGATTTCAAGTCTTTGTTTTTATTTATTTATTTTATTTATTTTGGTTTTAATCATAAACCCCCCCTTGGTTACTTGTTGGTATACAATTACATCGTTGGAATAGTATTTGATTCTCTGTGGGATTCGACCCTTGCTTACCAGACTACATTAGTTAGGTTTGTTTAGGATTATTTTGTATAGGTGTCACGACAACGCCTATCACCAAGCAACAAACACAAAGACCCAAGGTTCAACCATTAAAAAAATATCAAAGAAAGGACCAGAAGAGGAAAGATCAGTGCGGAAACACCTTGAATCACGATGAATAGGACGCAAGGTAGAGAACAAATGTTGAGCAGTGCCGGGTTGGGCAAGTCGTCTCGATTCCTCACCAAATCGGTCAAGGAAAACTCCATAGGCGCCGAGCTTAGGAAGTCGGTGGGGTGCGTCCTCTATACTGGCGCAGGATTCCGACAACAACAACAACAAAAGAAGAACCAAAAGCTCCGGAAGGAACATAGACACGTTCCGACCCCCATTCCATAAGCAAAAGACGAGGGAGAGAAACGGTGTAGACACCCCGCAACCCGGAGGAAGGAGGTGAGCCTCGACAAGGAAGGCTAGAACCCACCACTGTGCATTCGTCCATGCCCATAGATGATTCCGTTCGGCTAGTCGAAGAAGTCGAGTTCGATTTCGCCCTTTAGACATAATTTTTCTCTCCGCTCCATCACTGTGGGAGATCTGGGTTTCAGGGGAAGGGAGGATCCACTGAATCGAGAGATTTCGTTGGGTGATTATGTTGATATGGAAGTGTTTGAGTTTGATCTTGCTGGTGACAGGGGTGGTGATAGGCGGCGGCTGGTTCCAATTTAGGGTTTGGGGGTGATGGAGCGTTTTCAGATTATCTGGTTTAAATATCTAAACCTAAGTACAACTATGCATTGTAATCAGAAAAAAGAGATATTATGGTATGAAAAAACATGTGAAGTTACGAAAATGCCACTCCATGTCTCTTAATCTACCGTCCCTCCCCCTTGATCCAACGGCCCATATTACTCCCCGTTTTTTCATCCTAAGAGTATTTTTCACTTGAACCCCCTCATCAAAGCTATATGTATATGTATTTCCTTATATCAATAGATAATAACTAGCAAGTTAAGCTGTAATACTGATGTTTGTTAGGCTTTTTTGCTTGATACATGTTATAAAAATAAGACAAATAGATTAATATATATAAAGTTTACATGAAGTGGGATTAGGTGAGAAGTGGTCTTAGGGTGTGAAATACGAAGTGATCTCGATCGTCGTTTTTTTTGGTCAACAATTTTTTATTTTTTTTCGTTTTCGTCCCCTGATCATTTTGGAATAGCCTATATAAAATGTTCACAAATAAGCACTAAATGTTCATTTATTTGTACATTCACGTTCACAAATAAGCACTAAATGTTCAAAGACATGTGTTTGAACATGAACATGTTATATGTGAACTTTACGGCACATAAAATGAACATGTAGTACTTATATGTGAACGTCAATAATTGTCTATTCCAGAACGATCAGAGACGGAAAATTAAAAAAAAAAAAATTGTTGACCGAAAAAAATAAAAAAAAAATTCGCCGTATTTATGGTTATACTATCGCGTCACTATTCACTCTTTTACCCCTTTTAATCTCAGCCTTCTATTTCCTTAATACTAAGATCCATAATATTTCTTATTTCTTATTTTAAGAGACAAATGTATGAAAACTTATCTCAAGTTTACATAATAGGCTTCCAAGTCAGCATGTATGAGAGCATTCACACACTCTTCACATCCCGAATCTTAGGATCAACTAGAAAAAAAAAAGGAACTTGATTTTAGGTCAAAGTCCGTCATGGATCCGACCCGAGCCCAAAATTGCTCATATCTATCCATCACATAGTTTCAATCTGCAACATTGTGTGCTCTACGCAAGTTACTGGGCATGACGATTTCATTGAATCTATTGGTACTGCACATGATGTAGCAACAAGGGAGTGCATAGTGTATTCAGTTGGGATTGGTGCTGGTAATATCTAGACTTTGTTAATATCTAATTTTTCGTAGTTCAGTTGATGAGCTTGTTATCTTGAATCAAGAATATGAAACAATGTTGTGTTTGTACGATTTGATTCATTTTATTAAGGAAAATTGATTTAAAATAATCCCAACTTTCATTAGTAGATTAAAAATTATTCAAACTTTCAAGTCAATAAAAAATAATTACAATTTTTAACCCATTAATCAAAAATAATCTCAATGATTTTTATCGTTGAGATTCCAACTAATCCGATGACAACAAGACACCTATGAAGAGATCTTATACAAAGAAGAATTACTTATTACGTCCAATTGCAGAGAAACCTCGCGTACACTATACACGATTACACGCCATCGAATTACCCGGTATTTCATCATTAAGATTATTTTTGGTTCATGTGTAGAAAGTTGAGATTATTTTTGGTTGACTTGAAAGTTGAGATTATTTTTGATCTACAAGTAAAAGATGGGGTTATTTTTAGTGAATTTTCTTTTTATTAATGATATGTGACATCAAAGTTTGATATTCATCTGACTATTGTCTTGATCTTGCGAAAGTTCTCTCCTTTGCTTTCTTTACTTTGCAACAGCAAAGGCCACGACATTAAGCAAAATTAATTCAATAAGATCTTCCTGCTATCATTAAAATTAGATTGTAACCAAGTAATCGTGAGAAACTAAGGTTTAAGATTTCGAACAAACAATCCTTTCACTATTGAATCTCAGATTGAATGTTATGATATTAATATGTATTTTTTTCGAATGGAGGCAACCACATTGTTTGATAAATTAGGGTTCTCTCTCGGAGGGGAGAAACCAAGGATGTAAATATTATAGGGATAAATGCATTAAACCACCTCTTATATGTACCTATTTGCAACAAATCACCATTTATAAAAAAAATTACATTAAATCACCCTTTATTTATATTTTGTTGCAAACAACCACTCATATCATAAATCTTTTTAATCATCATAATACTTATGAAAAGACCAAAATAAACTTATCATTTTTATTTATTTTTTATTATTTTATGTATACTCTCATTCGAACAAGATATACATCCAAAATTAAGAGACGTTATCGATGCAAACCGTAATGGATCCAAATTTCTTCCAAAATCTAGACTGAAGACCAGACCAAATAATCCACTCCGTTTCAGTTTCGATTTGGTCCAAACCACTTTGGTCTCGATTATGAACGGTGTGATTTTTTTTCGTTCTCTTAATGATTTTGATGTTATAAAAATAATAATATTATTAAATTCTAATTAAGTCAGATTTACCTTTTAAGTAGAAAATATTAATATAATTAAAATTGTGGAACAGATCACGTGATAACGATCACTCTCATGCGAACGATTCACATACGGCATAAAATATATGCTAATTTAGGATAAAATTTATAAACTAGAGGAGTCAATGCACAATTATGCAAAAATTTAAGTCTCTTAAAGTGTATAATTTTTTGCGTAAATGTGTATATATTTTGCATTGTATTTGCATAATTGTTTAAGTGTATAAACTATAAAATAAAATTATAATTAAATTAAATTATTTGATAAAATAAGAGTTGGGGTGGTTGTTTGCAACAAATTATGAATAAGGGGTGGTTTAATACAAACTTTTTTATAAAGGGTGGTTTGTTGCAAACAAGTGCAAATAAGGGATGGTTTTATGCATTTATCCCAATATTTTATTAACATACTATCATTTCTCATTAACTTGAAATTTATTTAAATAGGATAATGAACACGAGGAGAAAAATTAACTAGTAATTATTCAAGAGTAAGGTTCAAGTGCATAATGATATTAGAGTGTAAAGTGATGAGTAGGACCATAAGATCTAAGAGATGGATGAATAAGATTGGAGTGACAAAATTGTAAATATTATTATTTTTATCATATTTTTTATTTAAAAAGATTTTTTTTCGACATTAATATTTTTTCAAAAAAAGTATCGAGATTTTTTCCAGAAATTTTTTTTTGATTCTATTTTTTTTTCCAATTTTTTTTTTCGTATTTTTTTCAAAAAATATTTTATTTAATTGTATGTATATCAAGTGCATAAATAATCACCAAAAGTGCATCTATAATATATTCAAAATGCATATATAAGCATATTTTTAATGCTCACATAGAGTGCATCTTTATTATGATAAAGTGTATGCTGTAATATGTAAATGTGCATGTTTAACATGTATATTAAAAGTGCACATTTTAGCTAGTGTATGTTTATTATATTAAAAGTGTATATGTTAGTATGTTAAAGTGCATATTTATCATGTTAAAGTGCATACTTAATATGTTAAAAAGTGCATATGTAATTATGTTAAAGTGGATGCTCGACTGAAGAGATTTGGTAAGCATAGTATTGAAGTTCTCAACAAAAATGTTATGGCTAAGTCTGCTCTATTGTCTCATCTTCAAATTGAGTGTCAAGCTAGTCCTTTCGACCAAGCCCTTCTTTGTGAGGAAAGATCTTGCCGTACAGACCTGCAAAAAGAAATGGACTCACTTGCTTCTTTGTCTAGTCAGCTCACCAAGCTTATGTGGATCAAGTTTGGAGACCACTGCTCTTCCTACTTTTTCAATCAGATTAAAACTAGGCGGCACAGGAACTCAGTTACTCTTGTTGTAGATGATGTCGGGAAGCACCTCACTCACCCCCCCTGATATCGCTGATCACTTTGTTGATTTCTACAAAGGCCTCTTAGGGACTGCAGTTCCTTGCACCCCACTTCAGGCATACCACCTGTCCAAAGGCCCCGATATCTCTTCTGTTGAGGCTCTTGAGCTTATTAGGCCAGTTACTGGAGAAGAGATTCGTGCGGCCTTCTTCTCCATGGGTGCAAACAAATCCCCGGGTCCTGATGGGTTCAACTCACACTTCTTTAGAAAAGCTTGGCCTGTGGTTGGTAACGAAGTCATCCTTGCTATGCAGACCTTCTTCCAGAATGGTATTCTCCTCAAACAGCTCAACCACTGCTCTATCTCCTTTGTCCCCAAGAAGCTTAATCCTACCAGCGCTAAGGACTTTCGTCCTATTTCATGTTGTTCCACTATCTACAAAGCTATCTCCAGAGTTCTCACCATTCGACTGAAGAAAGTTTTATCGTCTCTTATTGATCCTAGCCAGGGGGCATTCATTCATGGGCGGTCTCTTCAGCATAACAGACCTCTTGAAACACTATGGATGGCATACCACTCTTGCAAGATGTGCCATTAAGGTTGATTTTTTCAAGGCCTTCGACTCTGTGAATTGGTCCTTCATTATCTCCTTGCTGCATCACCTGGGGTTTCCTGGTATTTTCATCATGTGGATACAAGCCTGCATCACCACCCCTTCTTACTCCATCAGTCTCAACGGGAGCCTTGAGGGGTTTTCCAGGGTAAGAGGGGGTTGCGCCAGGGTGACCCCCTTTCACCGTATTTGTTTGATATCGCCATGGAATTTCTCTCTAGGATGCTGAAAGGCCTTGATTCCAATCCCTCCTTCTAGTTCCATCCGCGTTGTCAGGTACCAAAACTCTCCCATCTTACGTTTGCTGATGACCTGCTGATTTTCTGTAAAGGAGACCTTGCCTCTGTGCTATTAAGACTATGCTTGATGACTTCGGGAGTATGTCTAAACTCCTTGCTAACTCATCCAAGACTCAAATCTACTTTGGCGGCAATGCTTCGAGTTGTAAAGGGGCTATTCTCCGTGACACTGATTTTGTTGAAGGCTCTCTCCCAATGACTTATTTGGGAGTCTCTATTGGCTCTAAGAAACCCAAGAGTGTGGACTTTGCTGCATTGATTGATAAGATGACAAGTAGAATTAAGTTCTGGACTGCCAAGCACCTCTCTTATGCGGGTCGCTTGGAACTTATCCGTTCTGTCCTCTACGGGATTCAAAATTTCTGGTGTAAGGTCCTCCTCTTCCCTTCCTCTGTTATTAATCAAGTCTGATGTATTCTCAGATCATTTCTCTAGAGTGGAGACCTCAATTCAAAACGTAGCCTGATCTCTTGGAAATCGGTCTGCATGCCAAAGTTAGAAGGAGGATTAGGCTTTAAGGAGCTCATCTCCTGGAACCGAGCTTCAATGTGTAAACCTATTTATGAGATCGCCTCAGGTTTGACCAATATCTGGACCACTTGGGCCTCTGCCAACCTTCTTAGAAGCTCTTCCATATGGACCTGTGACATGCATATTACTGACAACTGGTCTTGGAAAGGTCTTCTGCGTATTCAGGATGATATCTTGGTTGCTTCCAGCAACTCCTCTACTCCCACTACTCCCCTCCCTGCCTTAACTAATGCTTCTGGAACATTTTGTACCCAAGCTGCTTATAACTCTTTTAGGGCTCATTTGGTACGATTCCAAGGGAATGAGGAATCAGTATGAGAATGATTGATTCCTGTATTTATGTTTGATAGAGCTCGGAATGTAAATTAAATTGATTCATTGGAATCACCCATTCCAACACTTATGAACAAACTGATTCCCCATCTAAAATCATGGAATGAGCCATTCCAAAAAAAAGGAGTTCATCCTCTCTCCCCAATATTACCCCCTCATCTTATGTCTTATAAATTTGCTAAAAAATTAAAAAATACTATATTAATATTAAATGAGATTTGATTCTCACACTTAACCAAATAATAAAATTTTGGAATGGTTGCTTCCGGAAGCATACCAAACACTATGCTACATAAATGATTTATTCTGATTCTTGATTCCATTCCGATTCCCGATTCCAAATGTTATACCAAACGAGCCCTTAGAGTTCCTGGAGATTCTTGTGACTGGTCTAAGTGCTCTTTCATCTCTTGGTTGGCTCACCACCAGCGGCTCCTTACCAAGGATCGTGTTAGCAAGTGGACTCCTATTTTGGACATACGTTGTGCTCTCTGCTACCAAGATGATGAGTCTAATGAACATCTTTTGTTGAACTGTACCTTTGTCAAGGCTTGTCTTCTTAAGATTGTGGATTGGCTGAATTGGGACATCCCCACTGCTGCGGCCAACATTTTGTATTGCACCACTTTCCTCTCTGCTACTGCTGGACGTAAGTGCATCATTACCTTACTCGTACCATGACCATTATCACGCTTATCTACTCTCTTTGGAGCATGCGCAACAAAATCATCTTTCAAGGTGGTTCTCCGAATGTCCAAGCTTGTGTCGCTGATATCACCCGTCTTGTCACTCTCGGGATTCTCTCCAAATGGAACAAGAACGATGATGCCACCAGAAGTTGGTTTCGTGAGCTTCATATTATGTAATCTTTGTTTGCTCCTTTTGGTTTGAATCCCTTTTGATCATTCCCCTCTGTTTTTGTTCCCAGAGGTGTTTGAACATTGGCTCTCTTAGCCCCTTTTGTATATCCTGCCTCTTAATATATTGCATTTTTTTAAAAAAAAATATATTAAAATGCATGTTTAGTGATCTAAAATTAAATATACATATAAATATATTGAAGTGCATGAGTAGTATGTTAAAGTACATGATTAAAATGCTAAAGTGTATGGTACTAATTTTTTCATGAAAATATTTTTTGGGGAAAAAAACTTAAAATTTTGAAAAAATATATATATTTTGGGGGAATTTTTTTTTGGGAAATTTTTTTTTTGGGGAAAAAATATTTGAATTTTTTTTTCCAAAAAAATAATTTCGGAAATTATTTTTTAAAAATAATAATTAAAAATAAATATAAAATCAAAAAATTTATTTATATTTACAAGTTTGCCACTTTATATGTTTTAATCATAACTCTTCATTCCTACAATCTAATGGCTAAAATTAATTCTCATTTTATACCCTAAATACTCTACTCATATGATCCTTACTCAATTATTCAAATAAGAATATGAAACAAAATAATCATTTATAAACTCCCTAATAATCGGAAAACTAACATGCTAAGACAAACTAATACGAAATCGTAGGCAAATTTGTAGAAATCATAGTAATTCACGTTTTTCACCATCTTATCACTAGAGTTTTGAATCGACATACACTGTGGAGTTGCAAATCCTTGAATCATATTTTCAATGCATATGGAATGAATATCATAGCAATTTTCTAGTAAAATGCGATTGTGATTTTACCGAGCAATGTCCAAATTAGACTGTAACATGGAAATCTAAAAATTCTTTCCCCTGAACCTCTTATTTTTTGGTCGTGATCTATGTCCATTAGAGGGATTTAAGTGGTTTGTTTTAGATGTATGATGATATGGCTAAAACCTACTTGCAAGTGTACGAGATCAATTATAGTAGTAAAGTATCGACCCCATAGAGACCAATATAATACGAATTGAAACTCTACTAGTGAACTAGGCCGTAAAAATATGAAATGAGAGCAATCTATAACTAACATAAATAATAAAAAGCAAATAAAAAGGATAAAATCAATGAGATATATGTGTCTAAGGTTAAGGACCACCACAAAAATACTGTAGTAAATTAAAACACAATTCACCTAAATCTAGTCCAAATTTTATGAAAGTAACTATCTAAGGTAATTACTAATTCCTCTCATATGATAGTAAATGTGTCTAGACCCAATCAATATATATCCACTCTCGTGACTTAGTAATTAAAATCTAAACCATTTAAACACTTATAATCTAAGGTCAAACTGAACTAGATTCCACTCTCGTGACTTGCTAGATTCAATCTAAACTTAGGGTTTCTATGATAGTTATTAATCCAAAAGAGAAAGTAAAATGCTTTCACAATAAGATCCAATTCGCAAAAGCAATTATAGACATAAAACATCTAGGAATGTATCAAATATTATTTCAATTCAGGCAAAAAAAATAATTCTATTTACATACGTATCGTCAGGATCACCCCAACCTTAGAACAAAGAATTTAGCCAAGCATATATGAAAAAATAAACAATAAATTTAAGTTAATCATCAACATATATGAATTATTCAATAAAAAACAGGAGATAAGAAAATTTAATTTCAATACCGAAACAATCCAAATTGACGGACTTAAATTTGAAATAAGAGATATTCAAATCACGAAAAGGCCGAGAAATTCCTTCTTGAAATTCTCATGTACTACTGTCTCTAAACTAATACATACCAAATCTAACTAACCTAATTAACTAATCTAATAAACTTTTGAACAAAAACTAATCTATTGTTACTGTGATTTTCGCACAGCCGTGCGTTACTGTAATTTTTTGGAGCGTCTTCTGGGTGTGAATGTCGAGAGCAACGCACGGCCCGTGCGCCTAATTGCACGGCCGTGTGTTCTGACTGTGTACTTCACATTGGACAACGTGAGCAGCGGAAGGGCCGTGCGTCCTCTGAGGGACTATCTTTCGTTCCATTTCAGCTTCCAAGCTCAACTCTTCTGTCTTGGGGACATGCCCCATTCTCGTATGCATTTGTCATTTTGGCCCATGGCTATGATTTCGCAATTAGTTGAGCATTACTGCTCTTCGACAATTCGTGCCTATGTGGCCCTAAGAGGCTTGGCTTTTACATCTTATATGGCAGTTCGTGCCCGTTGGCCCGTAGGTTAGTGGCATTACATCTTATATGGTAATTCATACCCACGTGGCCCGAGGCTAATTTGGCATTAAGCTTATTAGGTAATTTGTACCCCGTTGGCCCGAAGGCTAATATGGCATTAAGCTTATTGGGCAATTCGTACCCCGTTGGCCCAAAGGCTATTTTGCGTTCAACTTGATGAGTACTTTGTACCCCATTGTCCTCAAGCTAGTTGAGTAAAGAATGATGACAGCTCGTGCCCCTGCGACCCTAAGGCTAATAGAGTGAAGATGACAGATCATGCCCTTGCGGCCCATAGGCTAATAGAATAAGACTGATGACAACTCGTTCCACTGTGACATGTAGGCTTGTTGTTTCATACGATCCATGCTATGATTTCAAAACAACCATATGGAAATCAAATCAATAGTTTAATGGCATAATATTATCAATATAACTACGAATTCAAAAGGTGGAATACTTAGCTGACGTGTTCTCTTTCGGAGATGTCGGGTGAACAACATAGAATTATCCGGGTAAGTTTTAATTTCACTTATGCTTGGATTAAGACCGTCAGTTTGCCCCGATGTGCAAGTTTCTTGAGCAATCTCCGTAGGGCTTGTTGCATGCCCCCTTATGTCGATATTTAGCGTTCTAAAATTGTTTCATGAAAACTTTAGTGCCTCGTGCCTTAATTTTAGCGTTGCGGTTGTCGTCCATTTATAGACAACATTTGAACCCCCCTTCCAAGAGATTGACCATCTTTACCGATAAATGTTGTGTCTTGCTTTAATTAGCGGTTTGCTCCCGAGTTGATATCGACATGGCATAAAAACATAATAATTGTTGAACCTCGGTTTTATTGTCTTGCTGGATCGGCCCAGTAACTTGAGGAAGGCTGCCATCTAGAAGACTTGGGCGGAAACCACGAGAAAGACGTTGACGCAAAGAGACGTTGGAGGAGATCTCGGAACAACCAGTGAACAGCTTGTCGACTCTTGCGAATCTCGAGCAATTCTAACTAGATCGATTCTAAACGTAGTATATATATGGAAGGATTTCTCATGTAACAGGGATACGATATCAGAATTAACAAATACAAGCATTGTTTTACTCCTACCTTGCTCAGTGGAAGGAATTGATCTTTGATTCTATTCTTTGTTCGAATATTTAAAGCGTCCGACGACTAAGTTCTCTGACTCGCCAAGCTTCTCACTTTGAGGAGATAAGCCTGTCCTTTTTGATTTCATTCGTCTTGTTATTATATGATTTGGATTGTCTAGATATTCTAATCTTATTGTTGTCTAGTTACCCCGTTCAAAAAGATTTAGGTCGGTTTGATCTTTTTGCCCCAAAACAATTTAGCGCCCACCGTGAGGCATCTAGCCAACTACCAATCCAATCAACGCTCAATCATGGCCAATTCCAGGAACCCCATGACCATCGTTGACGACCAAACTCAAACTGACGCCCTGGTCGGGAATCAAACCGAAGACGTCGCCAACCCTCCACTCTTGGACAACTAAATCTAGGAGCTGGCAAAAGAACATGAGTATCCTCCAAGAAGAACTGGCCCAGCAGCGCCTGAGAACCGAAACCCTGAGCACCCAATTTGAAGCTGAGATCGCGCGACTAACTCGTGAAATTGAACGTTTGAAATCACATGTGAATTCGGCCGCGTCGGCCCCAAGAGGATCATGGCGCATAGTCAATACTGAGAGCCTCCAAACACGTCTCAACATGGATAGGGCAATCTCGACGCCCATGTCACCAATCACTCAGAGCATCGCTCACCCCATTGGTACGTTTCAAACTCCCCCATTAGTGCTTTCACGACTAACATTCCAATTACCACGATCGAGTCCGCCGAGGCTCGAGTAGCCCCTCCGTAGGTTGCCACACTGATGAATCTCCAAACCTTCATACAACAAGCCATCCACGAGCACATGAAGACTCTGAATGATCGCATCGCTTGGATTCCATGAGTCTCGCAGCTGAGCGAGATCCCAAAGAAGTTTCACGTCCCCAACATGCCCAACTACGATGGGACCAGGGACCCCGACGATCATATCTCCATTTACAAACAAAAATTAATGACTATCTCTATTCCAAGAGGGAATCGCAAAGCGGTCATGTGCAAAAGCTTTGGCATGACCTACGCGGGACCCGCACTAACTTGGCTCATGCATTTACCACAGGGTTCAATCGCATCGTTTGCCGACCTAGTTAATTCATTCAAGATCCAGTTCGCCAGCAACAGAAGATTGGAAAAGCAATCAAGCGACCTATACAGAATCGTGCAAAGGTGAGGTGAACCCTTATGGGATTATCTTAACATGTATAACAAAGAAAAGGTCGCGATCCCGCATTGTGACATCCCAACGTCCATTGAGGCCTTCCGCCGGGGACTGATCAAGGGTAGTGAACTCTATCGTGAGCTGACCAAGTACCCATGCCAAAGCTTTGAAGACGTACAGGCCAAAACCATGGCCCAAGTCAGACTAGAAGAAGACGAAGAACCTACAAAAGTGGACAAGAGCCCTGACCGAGTCGACCAAAGATCATCCTCGGACCACCGATGCGACAAGCGACACCAACCGTACCCCAAGGGACGAAGCGACCAAAGCCAGGTAAACAACTCATATGACAGGAACCAAGACTGGAGGAACAACCCGACTCTTCCCCCGAAGGTCCATTCCTACAACTTTAACATTTCCATGTCGGAGCTCGTCAAGAGTTTCGACAGGTATGGGAAAGACGTAAGATGGCCCCGAAAGAGAGATAAGCCAAACTCCAAGAAAGACATGAGCCGGTGGTGCGAGTTCCATGGAGATCATGGTCACATGAAAGATGAGTGCATCACACTACGCAAAGAGGTCGCAAGGCTGCTCGCGCAAGGACTCTTGCGTGACGTCATCTCCGATAAGGCAAAAGCGACACTCGATCGAAGAGATCATGTAACAACCGATCGACCCTCGTCTCCAATACATACTAAGATTATTAACACCATTTTAGGAGGGTCGAACGTGTGTGGAAACACATACTCGGCCGCCAAAAGATACGCCAAAGAAAGCAAAGGTGACAGACTAGCCCGATTGGAGACACGACGACCACAGCTAGCGGACGCGCTTGCCATCACCTTCGACGACTCCGAGGCCGGAGAACTAGGCGACCACCATGACGGTCTGGTAATCTCTTTGTCAATTGGAAACTGTCTCATAGCGAGGACGATTTAACCCAAAAATTGACTCCACTAGTTGGGTTCAGTGGAGAAGTAGCTCCACAAACTTGTTGACACTAGACGCCTTGAAGAGTATGGATCAAAGCGAGGACGATTTAACCCAAAAATTGACTCCACTAGTTGGGTTCAGTGGAGAAGTCAAACATACCCTCGGCGAAATAGTATTGACAACATATGCTGGCGGCATCAACCAACAAGTAATGTTCTTGATACTCGACTGCCCATCTCCTTATAACGCAATCCTTGGCAGACCCTGGATATACACAATGAAAGTTGTACCCTCCACGCATCATCAAACTATAAAGTTTCCAACCAAGTGGGGGGTATAGGAAATAAAAGGCGACCAATGAGCTGCCAAGGAATGCTACGTTACATCAATGAAAGGAGCGGTCGAGCGACAATCGGCATATCAATTATAGATCGACGAGGGGACCAAACGATACACCGAACCAGAAATGGAGCAATTAGACGAAATTGTATTGGACCCTTCAAAGCAAACGGTAAGGGTCAGGTCAGATTTAGATTACTCGACCAGGGCTAGTCTAGTGGAATTTTTACGATCTAACGCCGAATGCTTCGCCTAGTCACATGATGATATGGTAGGAATTTCACCTGATATTATCACTCCAGTCAAACAAAAAAGAAGGAAATCCGCACCAGAGCGGAACAAGATCATAGAAGAAGAAGTCAAAAACTTGTTGGAAACAGGTAAAATCAGGGAAGTCAAATACCCAGAATGGTTGGCAAACGTAGTCGTAGTACAAAAGAAAAACGACAAGTGGAGAGTCTGCATCGACTTCACGGACCTGAACAAGGCGTGTTCAAAGGACTCCTTCCCCTTGCCACACATCGACGCGACCGTAGGCCACAAAATGCTCACATTCATGGACGCGTTCAGTGGGTACAACCAAATCCTAATGGACCCAAAAGACCAGGACAAAATAGCCTTCATAACCAGTCAAGGTACATATTGCTACAAAGTTATGCTTTTTGGACTAATTAATGCAGGGGCCACATACCAATGACTCGTCAATAAGATGTTCAAAGACCAGATTGGGGACACCATGGAAGTATACATAGACGACATGCTGGTCAAATCAAGACAATCATCAACTTAAGATCCCCCATATGCGTTGTTTTGGGGCAAAAAGATCGGACGACCTAAATCGCCTTAGATGGGGTAACGAGTCGACCGTATAATAGAAAATCAATTCAAACCAAAATAGACAATCAACAAGCAAAGAATAGATACGAAATAGCAAGGAAAGTGATAGATCTATTGATGATTGTATCAGATCGAAGTACAACTTAACCTTAGAGAACAAAAGATCGAATCATGTCCGACATGTGTTTCCGTGATTCGACCGGTAGTGATCGAGTAAGATTCCGAGGAGACTGAGCTAGAGCGGGTGTACTCGGGAGTTCTTTTCAAGGTAAGTGAATGGATACTGGATGCAGACCTCTCTCCCGTTTCTTGCCTCGTCGTGATCTATATATGGTAATTGTCATCTTGTGTCCGTTATTCATCTTTTTGCAATATCTCCTATTAATTTCGGGCGAGATCTTCGGGATTTGCCCTTGATTGCTAGCATAATCTTTGTGTTTAATGCCATAGCCGTTTCCATCGATCGAGCATTTAATGCCCTGGGCGAGATCTTTGGGACTGGTCGGATCCTACGTGTCTGAGGAGCGTCCGACGTTTCCTTCTGGTCTCTCTTGGCCTTCGACCTTGCTCGGATTTCGGCTCAATTCATTGGTTTCGATCCCTCTGGAGAATGTTGGGCCCAACAATAGCCCCAAGTTGTTTTGGGCTCAAGGCAGCTACGAGATGGAGTCCAAACAACTTCTCTTCTACACGATCTCCACCTTCCGATCTTTGGCGCGATAGGCGAGGGCTATGTGGCGATAATCCCGTGGCACGATGGGACATTTCTATAACCTGCCAACTCCCTCCATAAATTCGAATCAGCCTTCTGACGATTTGGCTTCATCTTCTTCCTTTGTTTCTTCATCTGGTAGGTTTCTCTAGGTCTCAAAAAATTGCTTTTCGATTTCCCCTTCTTTCTGTTTTGGAAATGGTTTCCAGCGAGTCGTCTGAGTTGTCTGCTACTCGCTCGAACTCGAGCAAGAACGAGGTCCCCCCCCCCCCCCCCTTTCCTTTTGAAGGAGGCAGACGCTCTGACGGGGACTTTGTCAGAGGCGGAGTTGGAGCAAATCCTCCAAGTCGGAGGCTTTCCTCCTGAGACGATCGCGAGGCTGCCGCATCCGTACGAGAGGGTCGACGCTCGCTATGAGGGATGGGTTTGTTTTTATGCTTACCCGTTTAGGATTGGCCACAAGTTTCCGTTTTCTTCTCTTGTTAGGGATTTTTTAGCGACCCTGGCACTTGCGTCGTGTCAGGTTATGCCGCAAGCGTGGCAGATTCTTAGGGTTTTAGACTTATTGAATGTCCAGTCTGGGGCTGGTTTTAACTTCGACACCCTGTGGTACAACTACTCCCTATAGTCGAAGAGTTCTTCTCGCGTCTAGTTGCGTATTCGTCCGGGTCGGAAGCCCTTGGTGTTTAATTTAGATGTAAACGACCGTGGATGGGGGTCGAAGTTCTTCTTCGTCGAACATTCGTCTCTAGAGAAGGGGGGTGACTGTTCATTTTTGCTATCGGAGTGGCAAGTTGAGAGTATGTATTCGACCTCTCTTTGCCTATCTTATGTGTTTTAACTCTTTGCTTAACTCTTCTTTTTTGTAGTCCCTGAGGCTGAAGAGTTGGAGGTAGATACTCAGTCAGAGGGCCTATCGAAGATCATCCTTAGTATCCCTGCGTCGGAGCGGAAGTTTGTGAACGTTAACTTGTTGTCGACTTCCCCCACCACTCAGGACGTCATGTCGACTGTTTCGTCTTCTCGGGTCAAGTGTGAGTTTTTCGTTCGCCTTGTGTATTTATTTTTCTTTCGTATGCTCGTGTTTTACGTTTTGTCTTGTCGTGTCAGCATCTCTAGCTGGTCGGTCGAGTGCCCATTTGAGGGGAGTGTCTGGGAAAGGGTTGATAGAGCAAAGGCTGGCGGCTAGGGCCTCATTGAGTAAATCGACGCCGGCGGAGTCGTCGCTCCCGGCCAAAGTTGGCTCGAAAAGGAAGGCATGGGCCTCTTCTGGCGATGTGAAGGTGGTGGACACTCCAAAGAAAAAGGGGACGGCTGCTCGTGGAGTCGAGAAGATTGACGCGACTAGGGCCTCATGCTCAGGACCCGACTCTGAAGTTTGAAGTTGAGGACGTCTCTCCTTTGGACTGTATCGGTGAAGCGGGGTGCTCTGCGTGGAAGGTAAGTCGTCTTGGCTATCTCAAGTTTGTTTGTTTTCTTTCTCATAGTCGAGTGAAACCTTGATTGGTTTTGTCTTTTTCCAAACTTTTCAGTATCTCTTAGGGACGTATTCTGGTGTCAAGGAGATGGTCGCTAAGGCCGAGGACAGGGCTGCTAGGTCAGAGTCTGATCTGGCGTCTTTGAAGACCAAGGTGGAAGGAGTTGAGAGCCGTTGTAGGGACGCTAAGCGCCGCTTCGTTAGGGAGGTAAAGAAATGCCAAGATGATCTAGATGCTTGTCGAAAGGAGCTTAGTGAGATCCAATCGAGTGTTGAGGAGAAGGTGAAGCAGGCTAGGATTGAGGCTGGTCGGGTTGCAGGCGACATATGCGCTTTTTATGCGTTGAAGTCGCGTATCGAGATGATCGAGGAGTTCGAAGAGGGCAAGCAAGGTACCTGGGATTTGAAGGCAGAGAAGGAGACCATGGATTCCCTGTGTCCGAAGGGGAATCCAGGTTCAGATCTTTTCTGTTTGGCCGGCGTCGGAGAGGAATCCCTGGACGGAAGCGTTGGTGACGACGAGGCCTACTTTGGTGATACCGTGCGGATTGAGCCCCAACCTTCTCCCGACCTGGCCCCTGCTGAAGGTGATGTTGCGAACTCTAATCCTTGACTGTTTTTCGTATTTGACTTATGGTCCCACATGTGTGTGGGTAGGATGTTTTCTATTTTGGCGACCCGTCTACCATCGTGGGTCGCAGAATGTCTTTTGTGGATGATTTGAATTCCTACATATGTGTAGGCGAACAATGTGTTTTGGTGACCCGTCCACCATTGCGGGTCGCATATTTGTAAAAATGCTTAGGGTTTTATTTAATGCAATCTGTTTTACAAAGGATCGTACATTTGTGTGTTCGTATGCTTCGTCAGACTTTTTAGAGAAGTTTGTTGCTGACGCCTTTAATTTGTATGTCGGGTTTGCCCGTGTGCTCCGTCGAGTAGGGCTTGCCGTATGTATGTGAAGAAGGAGGCCTGAAATGTATGTGTTTATGTTTAGTCATGACTTTAAGCCGAGGAGGAAAAGCAATATGTTTCTATTGGGTTAATGTAATAAGGTGTCTTAACCTTATGTATTGTGTAAGGCAGGCGGTGTGCCGACGTGCCTGTGTTGTTCATCTCCCCGTGTTCCGATCGATCATGTAAATGTAGTGTAAGCGCTTTTGTTTGTGACTGGATCCAGTGTGTATGTTGGTGTCGTCATGTACTTAGGTTTGCAAGGAAAATGTCCTTACTAGATGTAAATGCTCAGTTTCAAGAAATAGAGTTATGCTTGCGACAACAAGTAATGTACGATAGGTGAAAGGACGTTAGCGCCTTACCTTACTAGTTTTATAAGTGGTATAACTTTAGGTGTGCTGCGTTCCAACTTCTCGGGATTGGTCGTACGTCTTTGTCTTCCAATTGGTATGCTCCTTGTCCAACTACTTCTTTGATTAGGTAGGGTCCTTCCCACTGAGGTGCGAGCTTTCCGTCAGTCGGATTCTTGGTGTTCTGGAAATCCTTTCTAAGGACCCAATCTCCAACTTTAAAGACCTTGGCTCGAACGTTCTTGTTGTAGCTTCTTGCGACATGTTGCTGAAACTTGACCATTCTAATCCTGGCTTTTTCTCTAGTCTCATCCGCTGTGTCCAAGTTGTGTGCTAGTTCGATGTCGTTCTGTTCGTTTGTCTGAAGGCTGTAATGAGTTGTTGGAACCAATAGCTCGGCGGGGATGACTGCTTCGCTTCTGTAGACGAGCGAGAATGGTGACTGTTGGGCCTAGCATCCCCCTTGGAAGATGGATCGAGCAAAACGGGCCCAGGCCCAAGACAGATCGGAGGAACACGGGAGAGTCCAGAGGAGGCGTCGAAGCTTCTCTGGTCAAACACTATCCGACAGGTCGCGAAGATCCCGCAGAGCATTAAATGCTTAGATTGAGCAACGGCCACAACATTCAAACACCACCGTAATAGCAGCAATTAATGGCAGAATCCCTGCAATCACTCCCGACGTTGAAGATACGATAGGATTAAATCATAAACGGTAAAAAGGAGAAGGACTTACCATATATGAGGGAGGAGAAGATAAAGAAGGGACACTCATACGATTACGTTACACACTCACTCGAACTTGCTCTGAAAGAAAACGGAGACACTTGCTCTAGCCTAGCTCACCAGGAGTCAATCACGCCTGTTTTTCGCCGGTCGAAACCTAGAAGTCACCGGTCCAGTTCAATAAAATTCATTGTCTTACTACGATAAGTTGTACCTCCATTCGATTCGATCAATACTATATCTAATAAAATCATCTCGCTATTTCATACTTTCTTTTTACTTGTTGATTATCTACTTGGTTTGGATTGATTTCTATCACCCGATCGACTAGTTACCCCGTCTAAGGCGATTTAGGTCGTCTGATCTTTTCGCCCCAAAACAATTTGGCACCCACCATGGGGCAACTTGTCAATCACCCTTTCGAAACTTTCCAACCATGACTATCGACCCACCTACCAACACTGAAGAACCGCGTCTCGAAGACGAAACCCAAGCTCCAGGAAATATGACTGAAAATCCTACTCCAACCCAATTCCAAGAGCTTTCCCAGAAAATGACCGCCCTCTAAGAGGAACTAGCCCAGCAACGCCAAAAGACCAAAACCCTAGCCATCCTATCGACCCAATCCGAGGCCAAAATCGCACAGCTAACTCGTGAAAATGAGTCTCTTAAGTCGCAGGTACAATCAATGGCCTCAGGGTCTAGGAACATGCCCATCCATAGCAGCGTCCGAACGCGCCTCGATATGGATAGCATCGAGCCGACACCTGCGAGCATACGACGGCCCGGACACACAGAGGGTACATCTCGAATTCCTTTTGCTAATCCGTTTTCGACTAACAATGTCACCTTTTCCACACCGATCGGGTCGGCAGGGGCCCGAATCGATGAACCGCAGGTTACCAATCCGCCAGATGTCCTAGCCCTTATCCAGCAGACGCTCGACCGACACATGAAGACGATCGACGATCGCTTCAACAGACTTCCAGGAGTCCCACAACCAATCGAGAGAGAAGCGTCCGGCGGATTCGAAGAATCCCCGTTCGTCGAAGAAATCGCTAGGGTCGAGATCCCCAAGAAGTTTCATCTCCCCAACTGGCGACATTCGACGGCACCAGCGACCCAGATGACCATATCTCTCTCTATAAACAAAAACTAATGGCTGCATCTGTTTCAAGGGAGAGCCGCGAGGCCGTCATGTGCAAAAGCTTTGGCACGACCCTCGCGGGTCCCGCACTAACTTGGTTTATGCATTTGCCTCAGGGAATGATTGCATCATTTGTGGATCTGGTCAACTCTTTCAAGAGTCAGTTCGCTAGCAGTCGGAGGCTCGAGAGACAATCGAGTGACCTCTACCGAGTCACACAAAGGTATAACGGACCTCTCCGAAACTACCTCAACAGGTACAATAAAGAGAAAGTGGCGATCCCCCATTGCGACGTCACCACCTCCATTGAAGCCTTCCGACAAGGTCTGGTCAAAGACAGCAATCTCTACAACAAGATCACCAAGTACCCGTGTAGAAGTTTCGAAGAAGTCCAGGCCAAGACCATGGCCGAGGTAAGATTGGAAGAGGACCGTGAGTCGCGTAAAGCCTCACACGGACCCGATCCATCTGATCGTAAAAATCCCTCCGACAACCGTCGAGACAGACGTCCTCACCCCTATTCTCGTAATCGAAACGAGCCGAACTAGGTAAAATCTTTCCAAGACAGGTCACAGGATTGGAGAGACGGTCTGGCGTTGCCTCCTAGGGTCCAATCTTATAACTTCAATGTTTCTGTGTCGGAGCTCGTCAAGAGTTTCGACAAGTATGGAAAATAGGTAAGATGGCCCCGAAAGAGCGATCGACCGAACGTCAAGAAGGACATCAGTCGATGGTGCGAGTTCCATGGCGACCACGGTCATTCGACCGACGAGTGCATCGTCCTACGAAAGGAAGTCGCTAGGCTGCTCGCACAGGGGCTCCTACGCGACGTAATCTCAGAGCGGAAAAAAGCCACCATGGAACGACGAGATCAGGTAAAACAAAACAAACCCCCATCTCCCATCCATACAAAAGTTGTCAATACTATTTCAGGTGGTTCAGACATATGTAGAAACACATACTCTGCGGCTAAACGGCATGCAAAGGAAAGCAAGGGTGATAAACCCGAGGCATCAGGATTCAAGCTAAGAAAGACCTCCGACCTTCCGACGGTCACGTTCGACGAGTCCGACTCCGACGGGTCGGATAGCCATCACGATGGTCTGGTAATCTCTTTGTCCATTGGTAATTGCTTAATACGAAGAGTACTAATCGATATAGGGAGTTCAACCAATCTTTTAACCCTCGACGCCCTTAAAGAAATGGGTCTGACTGAGAACGAGTTAATCAAAAAGTCGACCCCACTAGTCGGGTTTAGCGGTGAGGTTAAGCATACGACCGGCGAAATCATTCTAACCACCTACACTGGAGGAGTCAACCAACAGGTGAAATTCTTAGTCCTGGATTGTCCGTCTCCCTATAATTGTATTCTTGGCAGGCCATGGATACACGCTATGAAGGAGGTACCCTCGACGTATCATCAAGTCATCAAGTTCCCCACTGAATGGGGAGTCCAAGAAATCAAAGGAGATCAAAGGACCGCTAAGGAGTGCTACGTCGCTTCTGTGAAGAGCGCAATCGAACACAAGACCGCATAGCAACCACAGAGCGGCGCAGGACCTAGTCGGTACGTCGAACCAGAAATGGAAAAGCTCGATGAGATCGTACTAGATCCTTCAAATCCAAACCAAACGGTAAGGTTCGGGTCGGACCTGGACGACTCGACCAGACAACAACTCCTCGATTTTCTCAAGACCAATGCCGACTGTTTTGCATGGTCGCATGAGGACATGGTCGGAATATCTCCAAATATTATTACTCATAAATTAAATGTAGATCCATCTCATCCCCCTGTCAAGCAGAAACGCAGGAAGTTCGCCCCCGAGCGGAACAAGATAGTCGACGACGAAGTCAAAAGCTTATTAGAAATAGGGAAGATAAGGGAGGTCCACTACCCCGAGTGGCTGGCCAACGTAGTCGTAGTCCAGAAGAAGAATGGCAAGTGGAGAGTTTGCATCGACTTCACAGATCTCAACAAAGCTTGCCCTAAAGACTCGTTCCTACTTCCCCACATTGACGCCATGGTCGACGCTACGGCAGGACATGAAATGCTTACTTTCATGGACGCTTTCAGTGGCTATAACCAAATCCTCATGGAACCCGAAGATCAAGAAAAAATGGCATTCGTCACTAGTCAAGGTATCTATTGTTATAAAGTAATGCCTTTTGGTCTAAAAAATGCAGGGGCTACCTATCAACGACTAGTCAACAAGATGTTCAAAGACCAGATTGGGGACACGATGGAAGTCTACATAGACGACATGTTGGTCAAGTCAAAAAAGAAAGAAGATCATATAGACCATCTTCGCGACAGCTTCGAGGTGCTAAAAAGGAACAACATGAAACTAAACCCTACTAAGTGTTCCTTCGGAGTGTCGTCAGGAAAGTTCTTAGGGTACATGGTGACACAAAGAGGAATAGAAGCCAACCCAGAACAGATCAAGGCTCTCATCAACCTTCGATCCCCCCGATGCATCAAGGACGTACAGAAACTTACAGGTCAGATAGCAGCCCTGAATAGATTCATTTCAAAGTCGTACGACAAGTGCAAACCCTTCCACGACGCTCTCAAGAAGAACAAGTCCTTTCAGTATACGGAAGAACACGAGGCATCGTTCCAGAACTTGAAGGAATACCTGGCCAGTCCCATGCTACTAACCAAACCTAAAGGCGATGAGCCCTTATTTCTATATCTAGCTGTGTCAGAATCAGCCGTAAGCGCAGTACTGGTCAGAGAAGAAGATGGCAAGCAGTCACCGATATACTACGTTAGTCGGACACTGTTACCAGCAGAAACGAGGTATTCGTCACTTGAAAAGCTTGTACTATCATTGGTGATGGCCTCGAACAAACTCAAACCTTATTTCGAATTCCATACTATTACTGTTCACACTAATCATTCCATGAGAGCCATCATAAGGAAACCTGAGTTCACAGGACGAATGACCAAATGGGCTATACACCTCAGCGGTTACGACATCGAGTATGAGCCCAGGACAGCGATCAAGTCGCAAGCCTTAGCCGACTTTGTGGCCGATTTCAGTCCGACCCTAGAGCAAGAAGCCACAAGAGAGGCGACACAACTGCTTGCGATAGAAGAAACATGCACATGGGAACTCCACACAGATGGTGCGTCAAACGCCAGAGGATCAGGGCTAGGGGTCGTGCTGAAATCGCCATAAGGGGACAAGATAGCTCAGGCCGTAAGATGTGAGTGGGACGCTACTAACAACGAAGCTGAGTATGAAGCGCTCATATTCGGACTCATCCTGGCTCGACACCTAGGGGTCCGAGAGATCGAAGTCGTTTGTGACTCCCTGCTGGTCGTGAACCAGATACAAGGGTCGTACAGCGTTAAGGACATCAGAATGATAGCCTACCTGGAGGTAGCCAAGAAGCTGATCGGACAATTCCAAACATTCGACATCAGACAGGTACCCAGGGATCTTAACTCCCAAGCTGACGCACTTTCCAACCTAGGATCCGTCTTGGACCCGAAAGAATTTCCATACATACCATTAGCACACATCATGACGCCAGCCGTCCCAAGAACACTCGTCGAATCTACCACACCACTAGAAGAGCTCGTTGCCATGGAGATAGGCGATCGACCACAAGAAGACATCGTCAACATCGACGACGACTGGATGCTACCCTACATCAGGTGGTTAAAGGACGACAACCTGCCTGACGACAAAACGGAAGCAAAAAGGCTCAAGGTACAAGCACTCTCTTTCGATATCATAGATAACATCTTGTACAAAAGGTCTGACACAGGGATACTCCTGCGATGCCTTAAGACTCCAGAAGTCGGACGCATCTTGCAATCGCTACACGAAGGAGAATGTGGAAACCATACCGGTGGACAAAGCCTCTCGGGGAAAGCCCTACGAAATGGATACTATTGGCCCACGATGAACAAAGATGCTATGGAATACACCAAGAAGTGTGACGCCTGTCAGCGGCATGCACCCGTCCATCATCAACCTTCAGAGCTCCTCCACCCGACTCTGGCTCCATGGCCCTTTATGAGGTGGGGAATGGACATCGTCGGGAAGCTCCCGCCCGCGTCGGGTCAAAGAGTCTTCTTCTTGGCCATGACGGATTACTTTTCCAAGTGGATCGAAGCTGAAGCCTACAGAGAGGTAAAAGATCAACACGTCATTTCATTCATAAAACGCAATATCCTGTGCAGATTTGGCGTCCCATCAGAAATCGTGTGCGATAATGGCTCCCAATTCATCAGTCATAAGACTCGAGCCTTCTGCGATCGATGGAACATCAAGTTGGTCACGTCCACACCTCGGTATCCGCAATCCAACGGACAAGCCGAATCCAGCAACAAAATCATCATCAACAACCTCAAGAAATGCCTCAATGCGGCTAAGGGTAAATGGGCAGACGAACTCCCATTCATTCTCTGGTCCGACAGGACTACTCCTAAAAATGTGACCGGACAATCACCTTTCTCTCTCCTCTACGGGAGTGAGGCAGTCATTCCGGTCGAGTTACTGGTCTCGACCGCCCGTTGCAACCTTCACACAAATGAGCAAAATGACATCGAACTGGCACACAACCTGGACACAGTGGACGAGATCAGAGAAAGAGCCCGAATCAGGATGGTCAAGTCCCAACAACAGGTCGCAAGGAGTTACAATAAGAACGTCCGGATCAAGGCATTCAAAGTCGGAGATTGGGTCCTCAGGAAAACTTTCCAGAATACCAAGAATCCATCCGACGGAAAGCTCGCACCACAATGGGAAGGACCCTACCTAATCACCGAAGTGGTCGGACATGGAGCATATCAGTTGGAAGATAAAGACGGACAACCAATCCCGAGAAGTTGGAACGCGGCACACCTAAAGCTATACCATTTCTGAGCCAACAAGGTAAAACATTACATAACTTCACACATCGCTCATTATCGCATATGCATCTCTATTCGTTAAACAACTAGCATGTGACACTAAGTGAGGACTTCCTTCTTACAAAAACACGAATGCAGAACATCATTGACGTATACATTGGATCCAGTAATCCGCAAAAAGCGCTTACATTACATCTACACGATCGATCGGAACACGGGGAGATGAACAACACAGGCACGTCGGCACACCGCATGCCTTATACAAAACATAAGGTACGACACCTTATTACATTTATGCAATAGAAACATATTGCTTACCTCCCCGACATAAAGTCATGACTAACACATACACCAACATTTACAGGACTTCTCTACACACATACATACGGCGAGCCCCACTCGACGGAGCACACGGGTGAAACCGACATACAAAATATGCAACGTCATCGATGATCTCCATGAAAGTCTGACGACATAAACGAAACAAACGGACATACAATTCTATATGTAAAAGAAGATCGCATCAAATAAAAGCACGAACATTTTTATACAAATGCGCGACCCGCGATGGTAGACGGGTCGCCAAAACATATTGTCTGCCTACATACCTGTAGGACTTCATCAACATTCACTTACAAATATTTTGTGACCCGCGATGGTGGACGGGTCGCCAAAAACACCAAATATCCAAACCCACACACAAGTGGGACAACAAGTCAAACTACGCAAGAAAAATAAGTCAGGCATCAGGGACGATGACACTACCTTCAACAGGGGCTGGCTCCAGAGAAGCTACGCCATCAACCGGCTCGACATCGCCGGAATGGGCCTCGTCCTCGCCAACGCCCCCATCCGCAGCTTCCTCTCCGACGCCAGCCAAGCGGAAGAGCTCCTGACCAGGATTTCCCTTCGGGAACATGGATTCCAAAGTCTCCTTCTCTGCTTTCAGATCCCAGAGCTCATGCTTGCCATCGTCAAACTCTTCTATCATTTTGACACGCGACTTCAATGCATAAAAAGCACCGACGTTGCCTGCGATCTGGCCAGCTGCGATTTGAGCCTGCTTCACCTCTTCCTCGACGCCTGATCGACTCTCTTCAAACTCTTTCCGGCTTGCGACCAACTCCTCTTGACAACTCTTCAGCTCCCTGGTAAGGCGGCGCTCAGTCTCTCGACAACGACTCTCTGCTCCCTCTAGCTTGGTCCTCAAGGACGCAAGGGCGGACTCCGACCTGGCAGCCCTTTCCTCGGCCTTGACGACCATCGTCTTGACACCGGAGTATGCTCCCAAGAGGTACTGAAAAGTCTAAAGCAAGAAAATATAACACGATCAGAAAACACAATCGACGAAAGAGAAAGAGAAACCCAAACGGAGACAACTCACCCTCCATGCGGAACACCCCGCTTCACCAATGCAGTCCAGGGGAGAGATGTCGTCGACCTCCGATTTCAAAGACGGATCCTGGGCGTGAAAGAGGTCGGCAATCGATTGACCGACCGCGCCGATTTTGTCGATCCCTTCAGTGATCGCCTCTTTCTTCCTAGGAGGCTCTTCTGCTTTGACATCACCAGGGGAAACACCCGCTTTCCTCTTTAAGCCAACTTTGACTTGAGGCGCCGGATCCGTCGGAACCGACTTACTCGACGCGATTTTGGTCGCCGCCTTCCTCTGCTCGATCAGGCCCTTCCCAGACACTCCCTTCAAACGAGCACTTGCTCGACCACCAGGGGAAGCTAACATGACAGACATAAAAAGATCATAAAGCATGCGACAAAGTGAAAAAGTATAGAGAAAACTCCCAAGTTCGAAAGCTTACCCTTGACGCGAGATGACGAAACAGTCGACATGTCATCTTGAGCGGCAGGGGATGTCGACAACAGGTTGACGTTGACAAAACTCCTCTCCGACGCCGGAAGAGCAAGAACAATTCTGGACAAACCCTCCGACCGAGCGCTCACCTCCAAATCTTCTGCCTCAGGAACTACAAAAAAGAAAAGTTAAAGCAAAGAGTTAAGACGCATAAACAAGCAAAGGAGAGAACAAACACATACTCTCTACTCGCCACTCCGTCAACAAGAACGAACACTCTCCCCCCTTCTCCAGAGACGAACGCTCGACAAAAAAGAACTTCGACCCCCATCCGCGGTCGTTGACATCAAGATTCTGCACCAAAGGCTTCTGACCCTGTCGAATGCGTAACTGGACACGGAAAGAACTCTTCTACCTAAGGAAATAATTGTACCACAAGGCATCAAAACCAGCCCCAGATCGGACGTTCACAAGGTCCAAGACCCTGAGAACCCTCCATGCCTGTGGCATCACCTGACATGGCGCCAGCGCCAAAGTGAACAAAAAATCCCTAACAAGGGGAGAAAAGGGGAACCTGTGACCAATCCGAAATGGATACGCGTAAAAACAAACCCAACCCTCATATCGGGCATCGGCCCTCTCATCCGGGTGAGGCAATCTAGGGACCGTTTTCGGGGGAAAGACTCCAACTTGAAGTATTTGCTCGAGCTCCGCCTGGGACAAAGTACTTGTCAAACCATCAGACTCCTTCAGAATGAAGAGGGGAGGAGCTTCGCCCTCGCGCGAGTCAGAGAGAGTCTTCGACGACTCAGAGGCTTCACTAGAAACCATCTCAAGAACAGAAAGAGAAGGAAATCGAAGAGCTATGGCGAAAAGGGTTGAGAAACCTACCAGAGAAGCTTGCAAGAGAAGAAGAAGAAGTGAAGTCAAATCGCCAAGCGTCCGCTCCGAATTTATGGAGGGAGATGATGATCTGCAGAGATGTCGCATCGTGCTCCAATCTCCCGCCACGTAGCCCTGGACAACCGCGCCAAAAAAGGATGGTGGAGATCATGGCTAAAGAAGTTGCCTCGGATTTCGCCTGCTCGCCTAGCTGAAAGCCCAAAGCAACTTGGGGCTATTGTTGGGCCTAGCACCCCCCTTGGAAGATGGATCGAGCAAAACGGGCCCAGGCCCAAGACAGATCGAAGGAACAGGGGAGAGTCCAGAGGAGGCGTCGAAGCTTCTCTGGTCGAACACTATCCGACAGGTCGCGAAGATCCCACAGAGCATTAAATGCTTAGATTGAGCAATGGCCACAGCATTCAAACACCACCGTAATAGCAGCAATTAATGGCAGAATCCCTGCAATCACTCCCGGCATTGAAGATACGATAGGATTAAATCATAAACGGTAAAAAGGAGAAGGACTTACCATATATGGGGGAGGAGAAGATAAAGAAGGGAAACTCATACGATTACGTTACACACTCACTCGAACTTGCTCTGAAAGAAAACGGAGACACACTTGCTCTAGCCTAGCTCACCAGGACTCAATCACGCCTGTTTTCCGCCGGTCGAAACCTAGAAGTCACCGGTCGAGTTCAATAAAATCCCTTGTCTTACTATGATAAGTTGTACCTCCATTCGATTCGATCAATACTATATCTAATAAAATCATCTCTCTATTTCATACTTTCTTTTTACTTGTTGATTATCTACTTGGTTTGGATTGATTTCTATCACCCGATCGACTAGTTACCCCGTATAAGGCGATTTAGGTCGTCTGATCTTTTCGCCCTAAAACAGTGATTGTCCGGTCACGTTCTTTGGAGTGGTACTGTCGGACCAGAGAATGAACGGGAGCTCGTCTGCCCATTTTCCTTTAGCCCCTGTGAGGCGTTTCTTGAGGTTGTTGATGATGATTTTGTTGCTAGACTCGGCTTGTCCGTTAGATTGTGGATACCGAGGGGTGGAGGTGACCAATTTGATGTTCCATTGGTCGTAAAAGGCTCGAGTCTTATGACTGATGAATTGGGAGCCATTTTCGCACACGATTTCTGATGGGACGCCAAATCTGCACAAGATATTGCGTTTTATGAATGAAATGACGTGTTGATCTTTTACCTCTCGGTAGGCTTCAACTTCGATCCATTTAGAAAAGTAGTCTGTCATGGCAAGGAAGAAGACTCATTGACCCAACACAGGTGGGAGTTTTTCGACGATGTCCATTCCCCATCTCATGAAGGGCCACGGTACTAGAGTCGGATGTAGTAGTTCCGAGGGTTGATGAGGAACGGGTGCGTGTCGTTGGCAGGCATCGCACTTCTTGGTGTACTGATAATAGGTTTTTGTCATTCTAAAAACTGCTATGCAAAATATCCAAACAAACCTTAAACCGTAGTCCTAGGTAAGTACAGGTCGAATTCACAGGGAGGCGAATTCTATCTTAATATGCAATTTGTATGTCAAACCAAAGTAACCAAATGGGGGTTTTGTGAGAGATGAAGATTCCAAGATAGGCAAACAAGCCTTTTCTCAACCCTTAAATACTAAAGGAAATAAAGCTAAGTTAACCTAAAACGAAATAAATAAAAAATAATAAAATAATGCAAATAAAGAAACGGCGCGGCAGACTTCAGACATCGGCGGCGGTCGCCGCATCTCCCACGGCGGGCGCCGTAATTAAACGACGGGCGCCGTGGTCACTTCGTAGCCAAGGTCGGTGGAAAGCCAATTGTGGCGGGCGCCGTAAGGTTCACGGCGGGCGCCGTAATTACGGCGGTCGCCGTCTTTGTACGGCGGTCGCCGTTCTTCGGTTCAGCTCATGCGACACTTCCGTAAAAACGCCATAACTTTTGATTCCCAATTCGGATCGTGCTCCTAGAATTGGAATCACTCCATTTGGACATCGGAGTAGAGAGAACGAACCAATTGAATTCAGCACATTGTTCTTCTACTCTTCACTGCACTCCTCTTCCTCGTCTTCTCATGTGGTTCTTCCTCAGTGTCTCATATGATATCCAAAACCGCTCAAACACCTCCAAGTACACCAACTTCGCCCCCAAACGCCATATACATGAATGTGTCTAAATCTACCCGAATGGCACCAATAAAACCTCTAATGACTCTTACTTAAGCCCTACAAAGTAGTGTTTATCAAACCACCTCATGCTTAGACCTTTGCTCGTCCACGAGTAAACTAATAGAGAGTCTACTCCTCCAATTCAGCATCCAAGGTCTCAGGAAACATATCCTCCAACTAAGAGTCACCTAACCCATGCCAAAGCTCCTGGCACCAATCTCATTCACAACACATCCACAACTCAACAAGCTTAAGGGGCAAGAAGAGTACTTCCCCCAAGCTAACCCGGACATCCAAAAGTGTGAGTAACCTCTAATCCTAGCCTCCATATATTGCTCCTTATGTCTCCCAGAGTGACCTACCCGACAATCCTTCTTTGTCTCCTCTTCTTATGACGCCTCGCCAAGAATAATGAGAAATCCTAAAACCAATCTTCTTCTTTTTCACTCGTTTTGCCAAGGCGCCCTTTCGGGTTTTCACCAAGCCACTCATTTCATTTTCCAATAGATGTGCTCACATAAACTCACATCACTCTTGACCTCATATTACCCCAGCCTAATGCTGGTCTAAGCCACCTGCTTATTACCTAGGCCGCCCTTTTGGGTTTTCGACCTATCCCAGGATTTCAATGATAGCCTTTTTTTCAAATTTTTGGCTCTTTTCATTTTTTTCATTTTTCTCCTCAACAGCGTAGCAAGTGTAAAACTCCACCCCATGCTTAAACATTGCATTGTCCTCAATGTAATGAAAGACAAAAGAATAAAGCACAGGGAAAAGCAAAAAATAACTCACAACGTTGCCGAGTTGGCTTGGACACTTCCTTGTCGCTGGCGGTGTACTCATAAAAGCGCATATCCAGGTGTTGAGCGTGCGTCTTCATTACTCCATAATCGTCTGCTACCGTGCAACCATAAGGCGACCACTTGGTAAGTAGTGGTAATCAAACAATGCGGGGTTGCACGGCCTTCAACTCTATCAACTCCTACCACGCAACCAACAAGATGAACCACTGTGGTGAGTAGTGGACAAACAAGGGAACGGGGTTGCATGGCCTTCAAAAATGGGCCCAGATGTCATCGTGGTTGGGCCCTGGTGTACCTCATCTCCAGCTGTCGACTGCAGGGCCATCATCGTTGTCAAATGAATGTAGGGTGAATGTATTCCTCCGTTAGCAACATGATGCGCACCTCTCCGTGGAAAATCGGGACAGCTCGGTAAAACTTTTTTTTAGTTATTTTTTTATTTTTTTATTTAAAAAAAAAAAAAAAAAATTACCTGATTAATTGCGGCAGTCGCCGTAAGGTTCGCAGCAGGCGCCGCGATTAAACGACGGTCGCCGTTCTCAAGTCGTGGCCAACTTTCTTGGCGAGGCATTTACGGCGGGTGCCGTAAGGGTAGCGGCGGGCGCCGTGAACCCCTTCTTCACTTTTTCGCGCTTTCTGCAGGTTAGTTCAACACAAAAACTAAAAGAAAAACAAAAGAAATTGACTAAGGGAAGGGAAATAAACGACCTAACATCGGGTTGCCTCCCGAGCAGCGCCTTGGTTAATGTCGTGGCTCGACATACTACTCGAACAGCCTCAATCCATATCATTAGGCTCTTTGGGAACCTTCTCAATCCATACCTCCTTCATGAACCAATCATGGAAAGGTTTGAACCTTAGACCATGCTTCTTCTTCAGCGGCTTCTCCATCTTGACCTTCTTGGTCGCGTCTACCCCATGCTTAGATCGATCAGGGGGTTGTTTAGCCTTGACTTCAGGGACATGCACCAAATATGGAACGAGCCTCTCGCTCGGAGTTAGCAACAAAGGTGATTTACCTGGAAGCTCTGGAGGGAGCTTATAGCAAGTGTCCCACTCATCAACACCTTCCTGCAAGTCAGTAGATATAGCAATATCCAAGCTAGAATCAACAATAGGTGGTGTGTCATCTAGGTGGTCCTCATCAAAAACATCTTGTACCACAGGCTCAAGTATATCAATTGCACACAAAGAATGACCATCAGAGGGGAATTTCATGGCTTCATAGATGTTATAATTAATGGTTTGGCCATCAAATTCCATAGTCAAGGAACTAGTACTCACGTTGATTTTAGTGTTGGCAGTTTTCAAGAAGGGTCTCCCTAACAGAATAGGGGCTACATGCATATCATGTTCCATATCAAGCACATAGAAGTCAGCAGGAAAAATAAGATCACCAACCCTAACCAAAACATCCTCCACTATCCCTATAGGACGCACACTAGATCTATCAGCTAGCTGAATGGAAATTTTGGTCGCATGCATGGGTCCTAATCCTAAGGATTCACAAAGAGATGAAGGTAAAACATTTATGGAAGCACCCAAATCTAACATAGCTTTATTGAACTTGGTACCTCCAATGGTGACGGGGATGGTGAACATACCTGGGTCGCCACATTTCTTGGGTAAGCGCTTCTGAAAAATAGCAGAGACATGTTCGTTTACCTTGACCTTCTTCTTGCTGTTCATGTCCTGGTTTCTCTTCGTGCTGCACATCTGCTTCAAGAACTTTGCATAACGAGGGACAGACTTGATCAAATTTAGGAGAGGCATGTTGACCTCAACGTTTCTGAACATCTCAAACATGTCCTTGTCCTGCGCAAGTGGCTTGGTACGCTTCAAAGCAGACGGGAACGGTGCAACAGGCTTCCACTCAAGAAAAAATTAGGGGTACATACTCCTTCTCAGCCTCAGCATCGGCTTCAGAGGGGCGGCGGGCGCCGTAGGAAGTGCGGCGGTCGCCGTGAACATCATCAGAAAGTTCGGGATTTTGCTCACCGTCACGGAGGGCGCCGTGATTATTGCGGCGGGCGCCGCAATTTTCATCAGAAAATTCGAGAGCTGAGTCATTTTCACGGTGGGCGTCGTGGTCTTCACGGCGGTCGCCGTCGCTGTTCTGTTCCCGCTCCTGATCCGCTTCCTTGTCGACCTCAGAATCATCCTCGTCGAGTCTCTTCCCGCTCCTCAGAGTTATAGCACTGACGTTCCTAATGTTCGGGTTCACTTCCGTTTGAGATGGAAGTTTACCAGAAATCTTCGCGTCAAGCTTGCTCACCACCTGAGAGATCTGGCCAAATTGCCTCTCCAAGTTCTGAATGCTAGCTTGTGTATTTGCTTGGAATTGCACTGAGCTCTGAGTCAGCTTATTAACATTTGCAGTGAGATCGACGTTGCTATGCATCAGCATCTTCATCATATTCTCCATAGACGAGGACGGGTTCGAGCTCTGCCCTTGAGGTTGTGGCACAAATGGCTGCCTTGGTTGTTGAGGATTACCCTGTTGTTGCTGTGGTTCCGGGTCTCTCCATCTGAAGTTGGGATGATCCCTCCAACCAGGATTGTAGGTATTAGAGTAAGGATCATGCCTGGGCCTCTGCTGATATCCTCCCACTGCATTCACTTCCTCTTGTAGAGTAGGACATGAATCAGTAGGATGCAAGTCGTCACGACAGATCTCACAGGCCTTAGCCTGTTGAGGCGTACCTTTCAGTTTCAAACGCCTCACCTCCTCTCGCAGCACATCAAAATTAGCTTGATCAATTTTTTATTGAGAACCAGCAACCACCAAGCTTCGGGAACCTCTCCCACTGTACTGTCTAGAGTCATAAGCCAGAGTAGCAAATATCTCTAGAGCCTCTTCATAAGTCCTCTTCAGAATATTTCCACCACATGAAGAGTTGACCATCCGACGGTCATCTTCACGGAGTCCTCCATGCAGATAAAGAATCAGATCATGATTAGCATAGCCATGGTAGGGGCAACTCTTCACTAGTTTCTTGAAGCGTTCATAATAGTCATAGAGAGACTCATTAGAAAGTTGCTCTATGTTGTAGATTATTTCTTGAGCTGATTAGACTTGATCGCTGGAAAGTACTTGTCAAGAAACACCTTCTTCAATTTTACCCAAGTAGTGATGCTTCCTGGCGGTAAAGAATGATATCAGTCCTTCGCTGAGTCCTTCAGAGAAAAGGAAAAGACTCTCAACCTCATCTGATCTTCAGTAATCTCATATGGCCTCATACTGGTGCAGACCTCAAGGAACTCATCCAGGTGCTGAATAGGATCCTCAAGCGGGGTTCCACTGAATTTCGGGAGTAAATGGACTACTTCTGTCTTGAGCTCAAATTTAACCTCATCACCTAGGGCAGGGAATTGTACAACACGAGTTGGTTCCTCCAAGTTAGGAGCTGTCAGGGATTCCAGAGTAACACGATCAGCCATCGTTTCAGTTTCCTGAAGTAGCAAAATCGCAGCCCTGTGAGCTTGAAGGAAAGTTCTTTCGATTTCTGGATCAAAAACTAGAGGTAGATTATTAGTAACACGGGTGTGAACCATAAGATAGGTTCACACCAAAATTGGCACACAAATTACACACACAAAATAGATTATTGCCTTCCTCGGCAATGGCGCCAATTTGATAACAGGTTTTTGTCGTTCTAAAAACTGTTATGCAAAATATCCAAACAAACCTTAAACCGTAGTCCTAGGTAAGTACAGGTCGAATCCACAGGGAGGCGAATTCTATCTTAATATGCAATTTGTATGTCAAACCAAAGTAACCAAAGGGGGGTTTTGTGAGAGATGAAGATTCCAAGATAGGCAAACAAGCCTTTTCTCAACCCTTAAATACTAAAGGAAATAAAGCTAAGTTAACCTAAAATGAAATAAATAAAAAATAATAAAATAATGCAAATAAAGAAATGGCGCGGCAGACTTCAGACATCGGCGGCGGTCGCCGCATCTCCCGCGGCGGTCGCCGCATCTCCCACGGCGGGCGCCGTAATCGCGGCGGGCGCCGCAATTAAACGGCGGGCGCCGTGGTCACTTCGTAGCCAAGGTCGGTGGAAAGCCAATTGCGGCGGGTGCCGTAAGGTTCACGGCGGGCGCCGTAAGTTTCACGGCGGGCGCCGTAATTACGGCGGTCGCCGTTCTTCGGTTCAGCTCCTGCGACATTTCCGTAAAATGTCATAACTTTTGATTCCCAACTCGGATCGCGCTCATATTTTGAGGACTTGTAGTAGACTTCAAAATCTAACTCCTCGAAATGGAATCACTCCATTTGGACATCGGAGTAGAGATAACGAACCAATTGAATTCAGCACATTGTTCTTCTACTCTTCATTGCACTCCTCTTCCTCGTCTTCTCATGTGGTTTCTTCCTCAGTGTCTCATATGATATCCCAAACCGCTCAAACACCTCCAAGTACACCAACTTCGCCCCCAAACGCCATACACATGAATGTATCTAAATCTACCCGAATGGCACCAATAAAACCTCTAATGACTCTTACTTAAGCCCTACAAAGTAGTGTTTATCATGTACTCCATTGCGTCTCTATTCATCGTGGGCCAGTAGTATCCGTTTCGCAAGGCTTTTCCCGAGAGGCTTCGCCCGCCAGTGTGGTTCCCATATTCTCCTTAATGTAACGATTGTAAGATACGTCCGACTTCTGGAGTCTTGAGGCATCGTAGGAGTATCCATGTGATAGATCTTTTGTACAAGATGTTATTTATAATATCGAAAGAAAGTGCTTGCACCTTTAGCCTTTTTGCCTCTGTTTTGTCATTAGGTAGGATGCCGTCTTTTAGCCATTTGATGTAAGGTAACGTCCAGTCGTCATGATTGCTGACAATGTCTTCTTCCGGACGATCGCCTATCTCCATCGCGACAAGTTCCTCCAATGGTGTGACCGTCTCCTTGGATGCTTTTGGAACAGCTGGTGTCATGACGTGTGCTAGTGGGATATTTGGAAATTCCTTTGGGTCCAAGACGGACCCTAGATTGGCTAGTGCGTCAGCTTGAGAGTTGAGATCCCTAGGCACTTACCTGATGTCGAATGTTTGGAATTGGTCGATCAGCTTCTTGGCCACGTCCAGGTAAGCTATCATTCTATCGTCCTTTGCGTTGTACGACCCTTGTATTTGATTTACGACTAAGAGGGAGTCGCAAATGACTTCGATCTATCGGACCCCTAGGTCGCGTGCCAAGATGAGCCCAAAAATGAGTGCTTCGTATTCAGCTTCGTTGTTGGTCGCGTCCCAATCGCATCTTACGGCCTGGGCTATCTTGTCCCCTTGTGGCGATTTCAGCACGACCCCTAGCCCTGATCCTCTAGCGTTCGACGCACCATCGGTGTGGAGCTCCCATTTACCTGTTTCCTCTGTCGCGAGTAACTGTGTTGCTTCTTTGGCGGCTTCTTATTCTAGGGTCGGGCTGAAGTATGCCACAAAGTCAGCCAGGGCTTGCGACTTGATTGCTGTTCTGGGCTCGTATTCGATGTCATAGCCGCTGAGGTGTATGGCCCACTTGGACATCCGTCCTGTGAACTCAGGTTTCCTCATGATTTCTCTCATGGGATGATTAGTGAGGACACTTATAGTATGGGATTCAAAATATGGTTTGAGTTTATTCGACGTCATTACCAGTGATAGTACGAGTTTTTCTAACGATGAGTACCTTGTTTCTGCTGATAGTAATGTTCGACTGACATAGTAGATTGGCGATTGCTTGCCATCTTCTTCTCTGACCAGTACTGCGCTCACGGCGGACTTCGATACTGCTAGGTACAGTAATAATGGCTCATCGTCTTTGGGTTTGGTTAGCAACATGGGACTGGCAAGGTATTTATTTAGGTCTTGAAATGCAACTTCGTGCTCTTCCGTCCATTGGAAAGATTTGTTTTTCTTGAGAGCGTCGTGAAAGGGTTTACACTTGTCGGATGACTTCGAGATGAATCTGTTCAGAGCTGCTATCCGACCTATCAACTTTTGCACGTCCTTGACGCATCGAGGGGATCGGAGATTGATGAGGGCCTTGACCTGTTCTGGGCTGGCTTCTATTCCTCTTTGTGTCACCATGTATCCCAAAAAGTTTCCTGAAGAGACTCCGAAAGAACATTTAGTGGGATTTAATTTCATGTTATAGCGTGTAAGTACCTCGAATGCTTCCCTTAGGTGTTCAATGTGGTCTTTCTTTTGCTTCGACTTGACTAACATGTCGTCGATGTAGACCTCCATGGTGTCCCCAATCTGATCTTTGAACATCTTGTTGACCAGTCGTTGGTAAGTAGCCCCTGCATTTTTTAGTCCAAAGGGCATTACTTTGTAACAATAGATACATTGGCTTGTGATGAATGTCGTTTTCTCTTGGTCTTCTGGTTCCATGAGGATTTGATTGTAGCCACTGAATACGTCCATGAAGGTTAACATTTCGTGTCCTACCGTCGCGTCGACCATGGCGTCGATATGAGGGAGTGGGAATGAATCTTTAGGGCAGGCTTTGTTGAGGTCGGTGAAGTCGATGCAGACTCTCCACTTGCCATTTTTCTTTTGGACTACGACCACGTTGGCTAGCCACTCGGGGTAGTTGACTTCCCTTATTTTTCTTGTTTCCAACAAGCTCTTGACTTCGTCGTCGACAATCTTGTTTCGCTCTGGGGCGAATTTCCTGCGCTTTTGCTTTACAGGGGGTGAGATGGATCTACGTTCAATTTATGGGTAATAATGTTTGGAGATATACCGACCATGTCTTCATGTTACCATGCAAAACAATCAGTATTGGATCTGAGAAAATCAAGAATTTGTTGTCTAGTCGAGTCGTCCAGGTCTGACCCGACCCTTACCGTTTGGTCTGGTTTTGAAGGATCTAGTACGATCTCGTCAAGTTTTTCCATTTCTGGTTCGACGTATCGATTAGGTCCTTCGCCGATCTGTGATTGTTATGCGACCTTATGCTTGACAACGCTTTTCATGGAGGCGACGTAGCATTCCCTGGCCGCCCTCTGGTCTCCCTTGATTTCTTGGACTCTCCACTTGGTAGGGAACTTGATAATTTGATGGTACGTTGAAGGTACCGCCTTCATAGCATGTATCCATGGCCTGCCAAGAATGCAATTATAGAGAGATGGGCAGAGTCTAGGACTAGAAATTTCACCTGTTGATTGACTCCTCCGGCGTACGTTGTGAGAACGATTTCGCCGATAGTGTGTTTAACTTCGCCACTGAATCCAACTAGTGGAGTCGATTTCTTGATCAGGTCATCTTCACCCAGACCCATCCCTTTGAGGGCGTCGAAGGTCAAGAGATTGGTCGAACTTCCTGTATCGATTAGTACTCTACGTATTAAACAGTTCCCGATAGATAAAGAGATTACCAGACCGTCGTGATGGTTTTCCGACCCATCGGCGTCGGACTCGTTGAACGTGAATGTCGGGAGGTCGGAGACCTTGATTTGTCTGAACTTTGGCGTTTCGGGCTTATTGCCTTTGCTTTCTTTTGCATATCGTTTGGCTGCGGAGTACGTGTTCCCACATACGTCTGATCCCCATGAAATGGTATTGACAATTTTTGTATGGACATGAGATGGGGGTTTATCTTGTTTTACCTGATCTCGTCGCTCCATGGTTGCTTTGGCTCGTTCTGAGATTACGTCGCGCAAGAGCCCCTGCGCGAGTAACCTGGTGACCTCTTTATGCAAGGTGATGCACTCATCCATTGAGTGACCGTGGTCACCGTGGAATTCGCACCATCTGCTCATGTCCTTTTTGACGTCTGGTCGGTCGCTCTTTCGGGGCCATCTTACCTCTTTTCCATATTTGTCGAAACTCTTGACGAGCTCCGACATGGAAACGCTGAAGTTGTAAGATTGGACCCTGGGAGGCAACGTTGGACCATCTCTCCAGTCTTGGGACCTATCTTGGAAAGAGTTTACCTGATTTTGTTCATTTCGATTACGAGGGTAGGGGTGATGACGTCTGTCTCGACGGTTTTCGGAGGAGGATTTGCGATCGGATTGATCAGGTCTGTGGGATGTTTTTCGTGATTCACGATCTTCTTCCAAACGTACCTCGGCCATGGCTTTGGCTTGGACATCCTCGAAACTCCTACACGGGTACTTGGTGATCTCGTTGTAAAGATTGTTGTCCTTGATCAGACCTTGTTGGAAGGCTTCGATGGAGGTGGTGACATCGCAATGGGGGATCGCGGTTTTTTCCTTATTGTACCTATTAAGATAACTCTGGAGAGGTTCGTTATACCTTTGGGTGATTCGATAGAGATCACTTGACTGCCTTTCTAGCCTCCGAATGCTGGCGAATTGGATTTTGAAGGAGTTGACCAGATCCGCGAATGAGGCGATCATTCCCTGAGGTAAACGCATAAACCAGGTCAGTGCGGGACCCGCGAGGGTCGTGCCAAAGCTTTTGCACATGACAACATCGCGGCTCTCCCTTGGAATAGATGCAGTCATTAATTTTTGTTTATAGAGAGAAATGTGATCATCTGGATCGTTGGTGCCGTCGAATGTCGCCATGTTGGGAAGGTGGAACTTCTTTGGGATTTCGACTCTGGCGATGTCTCCGATAAATGGAGATTCCTCGAATCCGTCTGACGCTTCTTTCTCGATCGGCTGTGGAACTCCAAGAATTCTAGCGATGCGATCATCAAGTGTCTTCATGTGCTGACTGAGCGTCTGCTGGATGAGGGTCATGATGTCGGGAGGATTGGTAGCCTGTGGTTCGTCGATTCGGGTCTCTGCTGACCCGATCGGTGTGGAGAAAGTAACATTGTTAGTTGAAAATGGATTGACCAGAGGAGTTCGAGATGTACCCTCAGTATGTCCGAGACGCCGTACGCTCGGAGGGGTCAGTTCGACGCCATTTGTGACAAGACGCATCCGGATGTTGCTATGGGCGGGCATCCGCCTGGATCTGGAAGCCATTGATTATACCTGCGACTTAAGAGACTCATTTTCACGGGTTAGTTGTACAATTTCGGCCTCGGATTGGGTGGATAAAGTAGCCAAGGCTTCGGTCTTTTGGCGTTGATGGGCAAGTTCCTCTTGTAGGGCAGTCATTTTTTGGGCAAGCTCTTGGAATTAGGTTGGAGTAGGATTTTCGGTTGTGTTTCATTGAGCTTGGGTGTCATCTTCGAGGCGTGGCTCCTCGGTACCAATAGGTGGGTTGATACTCATGGTTGGAAGGTTTCGAGATGGTGATCGGTAAGTTGCCCCACGGTGGGCGCCAAATTGTTTTGGGGCGAGAAGATCGGACGACCTAAATCGCCTTAGATGGGGTAACGAGTGAACCGAATAATAGAAAATCAATTCAAACCAAAATAGACAATCAACAAGCAAAGAATAGATACGAAATAGCAAGGAAATTGATAGATCTATTGATGATTGTATCAGATCGAAGTACAACTTATCCGTAGAGAACAAAAGATCGAATCATGTCCGACAGGTGTTTCCGTGATTCGACCGATAGCGATCGAGTAAGATTTCGAGGAGACTGAGCTAGAGCGGGTGTACTCGGGAGTTCTTTTCAAGGTAAGCGAATGGATACTGGATGTAGACCTCTCTCTCGTTTCTTGCCTCGTTGTGATCTATATATGGTAATTGTCATCTTGTGTCCGTTATTCATCTTTTGCAATATCTCCTATTAATTCCGGGCGAGATCTTCAGGATTTGCCATTGATTGCTAGCGTAATCTTTGTGTTTAATGCCATAGTCGTTGCCATCGATCGAGCATTTAATGCCCTGGGCGAGATCTTCAGGACTGGTCGGATCCTACGTGTCTGAGGAGCGTCCGATGTTTCCTTTTGGTCTCTCTTGGCCTTCGACCTTGCTCGGATTCCGGCCCAATTCATTGGTTTCGATCCCTCTGGAGAATGTTGGGCCCAACATGCGTCAAGGATGTCCAAAAGTTAACAGGGCGAATAACAATGCTCAATAGATTCATATCAAAATCCTCCGACAAGTGCAAGCTTTTCTATGAAGCTCTAAAGAAAACTAAGTCGTTCAAATGGACGGCGGCACACGAGCAAGCTTTCCAAGACCTGAAGATATATCTAGCAAGTCCATTGCTACTAGCAAAAGCAAAGGACGACGAACCACTACCATTATACCTAGCGGTATCGGAGTCAGCAGTAAGTGCAGTCCTAACAAGAGAAAAAGATGGAAAGCAGTCTCCAGTCTACTATGTAAGTCGCTCTCTACTCCCGGCCAAAACAAGGTACACATCACTCGAAAAATTGGTCCTAGCTCTAGTAATGGCATCAACAAAACTAAGGCCCTATTTCGAATCACATGTTATTATTGTATGGACTAACCATCCCATGAAAGCCATCACGAGGAAACCAGAGTTCATAAGTCGAATGGAAAAATGGGCAATACACTTGAGCGGTTTTGACATCGAACATGAGCCGAGGACAACAATTAAGTCTCAAGCTTTGGCAGACTTTGTGTCCGATTTCAGTCCAACATTAGAGCAAGAAGCCGCAAAAGAGGCTGCACAGCTGACGACCGAAGAAGACAGGGGCACATGGCAACTCCATACAGATGAAGCGTCGAACGTAAGAGGGGTCGGACTAGGAGTTGTACTAAAATTGCCACAAGGGAACCATATAGCCCAAGCTTTAAGGTGTGAATAAGACGCGACCAACAACGAAGCGGAGTACGAGGCACTCATATTCGGACGGACGCTTGCACAAGACCTCGTAATCCAAAGCATTGAAGTGATATGCGACTCCCTCCTTATCGTCAATCAGGTACAAGGGTCGTATGCCACTAAGGATGGCAGGATGATGGCCTACTTGGACGTCGTCAAAAAAATAGCAGAAAAATTCTAGAATTTCACCATTAGGCAAGTCCCACGCGACCTCAACACTCAAGCCGATGCCCTGGAAAACCTCGGGTCAGCCTTACACCCTAACGACTTCTGCAACATCCCCTAGCACACGTCACGACTCCAGCAGTCCCCAAGATCCACAAAACGACCAGCAACTACAACACTCAAACAGTGGATGAATTGTCCTTAGATGAAGTAGTCTCAGTAGAGGTAGGCGACGACACCGAAGATGATGTCATAAACAATCAAGACGACTGGACTACACCCTACATAAAATGGCTAAAAGACGGCACACTCCCAACGGACAGAGGAGAAGCCAAGAAACTAAAGGTACGAGCAACAACCTTCGATCTAAAAGACATAACTTGTTCAAACAATTTGTCACATGCTTATACTTGTGATGCCTGAAAACAACTGAAGTCAAACGCGTCCTACAATCTCTAAACGATGGAGAATGCGAAAACCATACCGGAGGAGGTAGCCTGTCAGGTAAAGTTCTCAAAACAGGGTACTACTGGCCGATGATGAACAAAGATGCAACAAATTATGTCAAGAAATGCAACACCTGTCAACGACATGCGCCCATAACCCATTAACCGGAGATGCTACACCCGACGTTAGCACCATGGCCATTCATGAGATGGGGAATGGACATCGTGGGAAAACTGCCGCCAGCATCAGGACAATGCGTCTTTTTCCTTGCTACGACCGATTATTTTTCTAAATGGATTGAAGTTGAAGCATATCGAGAGGTAAAAGAAAAGAACATCATTTCATTTATAAAACGTAACATCCTATGCAGATTTGGCGAGCCATCAAAAATCATACGCGATAATGGCTCCCAATTCATCGGCAACAAGACGCAATCCTTTTGCAAACAATGGAACATCAATTTGGTCATATCCACACCACGATACCCACAGTCTAATGGCCAAGTTGAATCCAGTAACAAGATCATCATAAACAATCTCAAGAAGCGTCTTACAAGGGTGAAAGGAAGATGGGCAGACGAGCTCCCCCTAATACTTTGGTCAGACAGGACTACCCCCAAAGAATGCGACCGACCAATCACCCTTTTCATTGGTCTATGGAAGCGAAGCAATCATACCTGCTGAACTTCTCGTCCTAACAGCCGGGTATGGTCTATAAACCCCAAAGCAAAACGACATCGAGTTGTTCATAATCTGGACATAGCAGATAGGATCACAGAAAATGCAAGAATACAAATGGTAAGATATCAACAACAGGTTACGAGGAGTTACAACAAAAACGTTTGCGTCAAAGTCTTCAAAGTGGGAGATTGGGTCCTAAGAAAGGTATTCCAAAACACTAGGGATCCAGGCAACGAAAAGTTAACACCCCAATGGGAAGGGCCGTATCTCGTTAAAGAAATCATCGGTCAAGGAGCATATCGACTCGAGACAAAAGATGGCCAATGATAATGTAATTTCAGTCGTGCGCGCTATCAAAGTAATCCTAATATGCAACTAGAGTACAGCATGCAAGTAAGGAGTCGAACCCAAGGGAATCAACACGTCAATTTCTATGTAATTACTAATTTATCAACTTTAAAGAACAAATGGGGGGGATTGGTTTTCTACTAAGACTACACAAATGAAATAACACCAAAATCAAGCTTAAGAAAATAAGAAGAAAGGGAGTTTCACCTAGCAAGTTTCCACACAGAAGTTAACCAAGTTGATCATTGATTCCTCTCATGTTCATATTCACCCTTTTGATTTGTTCCTCTTCTGATCTTATTTATATTAACAAGCCAATCGATCCTGCTAACACTTACTAATTGATAATCCTAGAAAACCTCCTAGGTTTGGCTCAATCAGCAGCATGAAGTGTAAGATGTATGGATTGCATGCAAAAACTCAACAACGCAAGTACGCCATGCAAATCAATTTCCTTTTCACAATTGAATTCAATTTACCAATTTCATGCAATTGTAATCGCTACAAGTGATTAGGGATTCCACCGTATATCCCAAATCCAACACCTAGATTACTATAGATTTAAACCAGGAGATCAATCTAGTCAAAAATATAGAAATCTGAAATATGCTCAAGGAAATTAATATCAAATCCAACAAGGGATGAACAAGAGAAATGAACCTTACAACCGAGTTAACTTTGTGCTTCCACGCTAGGCAAAACAGGAAATTAGTTCTGGTTCATGTTCTTCACACACAATTCAAATCCAAAAGAGACAAGAAAAACTAAGTGTTCTTGAGAGAAAAGAAAGGGAAAAAAAAACAGGTAAGAGGCTAGGTATGAACCCTAATCCGAGCCCCTTAAATACCTATTAATTAAGCAAAACGAAACAGCCAAGCAGTTCGAGAAAATCAGAAGTTGTTCAGTCGCTCAGAAAACCGCGACCAACCGCGGGTGGTAGCGATCGCGGTTTGTGCTCCCCAAGGTTCTGCTGGAAATCTGTTAACCGCTGGTCGCCATTAGTCGCGTCAGCTCGCGGTTTCCACTCCAGCAACTTCTGTCTTTTGATCACCAGCTCTCCTACATGGCTTCGAGCTCCGTCTTCAAACACCAACTTACCTCCAAAACCCCGCCAAAGTCTCCTATAAATGTGCTAATAATCCCTAACTACGCCATACAAAATACGGCGTATCAAACGCCCTCATACTTAGACCTTACTCGTCTCGAGTAACTAAAGAAAAGCTACCATCACCAATATATGCAATCCAGGTCTCAGGAAGTATGACGAACCTTGTCTAGAGATTACAACAACTCAACAATAAACATTCCAACCAAATCAACAACCAAATAGAGCAATGCGAAAGACAATCAAAAAGAACCCAACTACACCTTATCCCTCCAAGTGGTGGCCTACCTGAATCCTCTTATACTCCGTCCACTTATGTCACCACGCCAAGCTAGAAAGTCCTAGATCACTCACACTCATTTTGCTTAGGCGCCCTTTCGGGTTTTCACCTAACCACTCATTTTTTTATAGATGGGCTCACCAATCTCGCATCACTCCAAGACTCATTTTTGCCTCAATCTAGTGTTGAGCAAGTCACCTTCTTTTTGCCTATGCGGCCCTTTCGGGTTTTCTGCATATCCAAGGATTTATATATGCCTTTTTCCATTTTTTTTAATTTTTTTTATTTATTTTTTAAAGAAAATGCAATGCAATGAGATATGTACAATGTAAAGTATTATCCCCTCCCCCATACTTGAATGATGCATTGTCCTCAATGTGATACAAAAAGGACCTGAAATGATTAGGGAAGGAAGACAAAGACTCACTGTGGTGGTGGATAGTAGGGGCCAGCACGCCTGAAGTACTCCTCTTGTGCTCTCCTCATTGCAGCAATGTCTTGCTGCATCTCCTCCTGGGTAGTCTGCACCTCTCTCATGCTACGCCCAAACTCAGAGAACTGGGCATACATATCCTCTTGCCTCAGCGACATACGGGCAAGCTGTGCAACCATGTCACCCCTCCAATCAGATTCCTCATAAGAGGATCCAGCGTATCCTCTGGAAGGGCATGCCTCATCACTCATGGGGGCATGACAAAGACTCATTGTCCTCAATTTTGTGACTAAAATCGGCTTGCTAGTGAGGGTGTCCCTAATAGCCCGTTCTCGGGTGCCCAAACTCTTGCGTACTCCTCTAACCATGATGACTACGGTAATAATGCGAGAGAAGGACAAAGAGCAACTCACAACTGATGTCTGCGGAGGAAAACCGCGAGTGGACGCGAGGAACAGCGATCGCGATTTTTGGCTTGGTTCTGCTCGCGTGGAGTCGCCGGTCTCCGTGAAGGTTAGCTTGTAGCGCTCGCCGGTGGTCGCGGTGGATTATAAGCTCGGTGGAGGCAAGGTGAAATGAATCGTTTGTGGGAGGGGTTTTTGTGAGAAGGGGGGTTTTTGGAGAGTTCGGCGGCTGGGAATTTGAAGTGGGAGAGTGAAGGGTTAGGTTTGGGGTATATGGGAAATGGAAGTTTGATGTTGTTTTGGGTGGAGATGGAGGTTGTGGGAGATGGAGGATTTATGGAAGAAATGGAGGTTTTGGAGAATAGAGGTAGGGTTTGGAGGAAGAAGGAGGTGAATTTGGGGATTTTGAGAATCGTAGGTTTGCCCTTTTTTTTATTTTTTCTTTTTTTTCTCTTCTTCTTTTTTTTTCTTTCTTTTTTTTCCCGGGCATCGAGTGGAAGGATACCCGAAGCGCAGGTTCAGCTGCAGTCTGCAGCCAAAACCGCGCCAAATTTGATAACGTAATTTCAGTCGTGCGCGCTATCAAAGTAATCCTAATATGCAACTAGAGTACAACATGCAAGTAAGGAGTCGAACCCAAGGGAATCAACACGTCAATTTCTATGTAATTACTAATTTATCAACTTTAAAGAACAAATGGGGGGGGTTTCTACTAAGACTACACAAATGAAATAACACCAAAATCAAGCTTAAGAAAATAAGAAGAAAGGGAGTTTCACCTAGCAAGTTTCCACATAGAAGTTAACCAAGTTGATCATTGATTCCTCTCATGTTCATATTCACCCTTTTGATTTGTTCCTCTTCTGATCTTATTTATATTAACAAGCCAACCGATCCTGCTAACACTTACCAATTGATAATCCTAGAAAACCTCCTAGGTTTGGCTCAATCAGCAACATGAAGTGTAAGATGTATGGATTGCATGCAAAAACTCAACAACGCAAGTACGCCATGCAAATCAATTTCCTTTTCACAATTGAATTCAATTTACCAATTTCATGCAATTGTAATCGCTACAAGTGATTAGGGATTCCACCGTATATCCCAAATCCAACACCTAGATTACTATAGATTTAAACCAGGAGATCAATCTAGTCAAAAATATAGAAATCTGAAATATGCTCAAGGAAATTAATATCAAATCCAGCAAGGGATGAACAAGAGAAATGAACCTTACAACCGAGTTAACTTTGTGCTTCCACGCTAGGCAAAACAGGAAATTAGTTCTGGTTCATGTTCTTCACACACAATTCAAATCCAAAAGAGACAAGAAAAACTAAGTGTTCTTGAGAGAAAAGAAAGGAAAAAAAAAACCAGGTAAGAGGCTAGGTCTGAACCCTAATCTGAGCCCCTTAAATACCTATTAATTAAGCAAAACGAAACAGCCAAGCAGTTCGAGAAAATCGGAAGTTGTTCAGTCGCTCAGAAAACTGCGACCAACCGCGGGTGGTAGCGATCGCGGTTTGTGCTCCCCAAGGTTCTGCTGGAAATCTGTTAACCGCTGGTCGCCATTAGTCGCGTCAGCTCGCGGTTTCCACTCCAGCAACTTCTGTCTTTTGATCACCAGCTCTCCTACATGGCTTTGAGCTCCGTCTTCAAACACCAACTTACCTCCAAAACCCCGCCAAAGTCTCCTATAAATGTGCTAATAATCCCTAACTACGCCATACAAAATACGGCGTATCAGCCAACCACTCTCACGAAGCTGGAACACGACCCACTTAAAGTTGTATCATTTTTGAAACCTTACACTTTGCGTTCAATTTAAATTTAATCGACTATATTCATTCGACCGTTTACTGACTTAAGCATCGGAGGGCCATTGGGCTCGCACCCAATGGTCTCCCTTTGATCTTTTCTATCTTTTTTTTAGCATTTTAAGCAGAAACACAACAAGAGGCCTTAAGACAGGGTCGAAGTTGATCAATGCACAAAAACCACTATTATAATAGCGCTTACACGTTACACAATCGATCGGTACACATGGAGTAGAGGAACAATACAACACACATTTTTACAAAACCTATCATAACGAAGGTACATGTCTTATCAAAATACAACAACACTCCTCCTTCGAATTACACGACATGTCATACACACTAATGATCATAAACTTTCGTCTACACGACCAACATCATACGACTCAACGAGGAAGTGACTGATGAGTCACCCTGCAAAACGAAACAAAAAACAACAAGGTACGCAAATGACAAAGCATTCATATTAAAGTATGCGACCCGCGATGGTGGACGGGTCGCCAAAACCATTATCCATCCATCTCCACGATGGGGCACAACATAAAATGTCATAAAGTCTAAACGACAACAAACACGACACAAGAAAACCATTGTCATTACATGGAAACAACTAAGATTCACTTGATCTTTCGATGACATTTGCAGGGGTAGTCACATGATCCTTTTCCGCCAAAGCAGACCTCTCTAGCGTGTTCTCGGCATCACCCTTGTTCGCCTCAAGATCGTTTTCAACCTTTTGTTCATCTTCGCCCAAACCCACCATCTTGAAGAGCTCGGCGCCAGGGTTCCCATTGGGGTAGAGAAGTTCTATACTCGCCTTATAATCCTCTATGTTCCAAGCTGAATGGGTCCCCACAACATATTCCTCCATCATTTCAACACGAGACTTGATGCAATAATATGCCCCAACATCACTAGCAATCTGTGCATCTTTCATCCGGAGCTCCTCAATGCTGCTTTCCAGTTCCTCGACACGAGCTTGAACCTCCTTCAACTTCCTCTCGGTAGAGGCCTGCTTGCTTTCAGCCGCCTTTACACGACTATTGGCAGTAGTAAGTTGACTCTCGACTTGAGCAATACGCTTATCGGCCCAATCGCTTAGATCTTGCACCGTCAAGCAAGCCACCAAAGAATATTTAAGCGATTGAGGACACAAAGAAAAACTGAACATTAAAGGCAAAACATGAAAGATGGAGAAAATCACACAGAAATCCCTCCACACTTACTTTCCAATCAAGCGCTCCTGCTTCATCAATGCAATCGATTGGATGCAAGTCTCCAATCACCTTCTTAGTAGCATGATCCTGGATATGAAGAAGATCATTCAATGATTTGTCCTTGAGATCGTCTAACAGTGGCTCAACAACCATGACCGCCTTCCTGACCCAGAAACTTTAGACAATGGTGAGTCCAGAGAGATGATCTTGGCCTAGGCCGACACCTTAGCCGCTGAAATCTTGTGCTCTAAAAGGCTCTTCCCAGAGAGACGCGCACTCGACCTCCCACCGCGAGACGCTATCAGGAAAGCACAACATAGTAAGCAAATGACTAGTCCAAAAACCACCCAAACGCATACATGTAGGAACGAACAGGTGCCTTTGGTCACAGAGGTTGAAGGCGTCGACATGTCGAGGGGATTGGATGCCAAGAAGTTGGTGTTTTTGAAAGATCTATCTGCCTCAGGAAGAGCAAAGAGCGCTAGGGTTTCTGCCTCGAAATCATAATCTTCAGGTTCTTCCGGATCAGGGACTGAAACAAGACACATGTGAGCAAAAAGTTTAGAAGACATCCAATAAAAAATTTAAAAGGACAAATATGATACATGTCTTCCTCTAGTCCACCAGCAGGAACGAGCAATCGACACCTCCTCAAGCGATCTCTTCTCCACAAAGAAGAAACGAGACCTCCACCCATGGTCATTGACATTAAGATTCAAAGCAATAGGTGACCTACCCTGCCGAAGGCGCATTTGAAACCTAGAATACCCTCAACTACTTAAGTAATAAGAATACCACAAAGCATCAAAGTCGAAATCGACATCGACGCTCGAAACCAACAAATCAACTACTCTTAGGAGATGCCATGCATGATGCATGACTTGACAAGGGGCGAGTTTCAGGACAACTAAAAAGTTTCGGACATGGTTTGAAAAAGGGAAAGAATGACCGATTCGAAAAGAGTATTCAAAGAAACAAACCCAACCTTCTTGGTACCAATCAGCACGCTCATAAGGATGCGGGAGACGTGCTACTGTCCCGATAGGAAATTGGCCTACTTCCAAGATCCTTTCCAACTCCGATTGAGTCAAAGTGTCGGCTAGAGAATCCTCTGGGCTTAGGAGCTTCAAGGGGGTGAAGTCGCTTCCTTCCTTGCTAGGACCATAGGACGTGACTCGACTTCTTTTGGATCTCGAAAACGCCATGGAAGAACAAGACAAGTAAGAAAATGGTAAGAATTTGATTTTTTTACCTTGAAAGATGAGAACTTTTTGCTGAGAAAAGAGATGGTGAAAGAAGGAGACAACGACGGCCTATTTAAGAAGGTAAAACCACCAAACATTCGGTCAATATGCTGGTTCAATCAAAGAGTGCCACATCGCCTGCACGTCTGCAAGAAAATCGGAAAGGAAGATCACGCAAGGAGAGAGAAGATAGAAAATCAAACCGTCCCATCAACTGACGTTTTGGCCCAGTTTGCTTTTGGGGCAATTGTTGGGCCTCAGTTTTGGTGTCTTGCTGGATTGGCCCAGTAACTTGAAGAAGGCTTCCATCTAGAAGACTTGGGCGGCAACCACGACAAAGACGTTGATGCAAAGAGACGTTGGAGGAGAGCTCAGAACGACCAGTGAACAGCTCGTCAACTCTCGCGAACCTCGAGCGATTCTAACTAGATCGATTGTAAACGTAATGTATATATGATTATATGGAAGGATTTATCATGTAACAGTGACACGATATCAGAATTAACATATGCAAGCATTGTTTTACTCCTGCCTTGCTCAGTGGAAGGAATTGCTCTTTGATTCTACTCTTTGTTCGAATATTTAAAGCGTCCAACGACTAAGTTCTCCGACTCGTCAAGATTCTCACTTTGAGGAGATAAGCTTGTCCTTATATTTATTTGATTTCATTCATCTTGTTACTATTTGATTTGGATTGTCTAGATATTCTAATCTTATTGTTGTCTAGTTATCCCATTCAAAGCGATTTAGACCGATTCGATCTTTTCACCCCAAAATAGCAATCATAAAAATAATTATCTAAATATAAATTCTGTAAAAAATCATACAATTTCTCTAATTTATATTAGATAAAATTCAGCGTATGAAATTACCGATTGGGTTGATGAGAATTGGATTCCTTGAATACAACGATTTACTCTTTGTCCCCTTGAAAATTCCCTTCACCTCGCTGTATCAATTACATTGGGCTCCATTTTATAACTTTGGTGGCAATCTAGTTGTTCTTGTCTATCTTATCGTCCATGTAGCTGCTGGTGTAGTCGCAAAAATTCTTGCAGGTTAACTTCTTCCAATGTCTTTTTGCTTCCAATGTTCTTTCGCAGTATATGTGTTTTGGGCAAATAAGAAAAATCAGCTAAAATCTTGAAGAATCTTAATGGAGGCTATGCTCTTGAGAATAAGAAGAAATTACTGAATGACAAATTAGGTCTAGTTTAGGGGATTAAATACCTCTCTATTTTTTTTTTTGTCCCCGGGGAGGTAGTTCAGCGGTAGTTCACTGCTGGTTAGGGGAGGAGTAGATCCTGGGAAGAATAGATTCTCCCGGGTTCGAAACATGCCGACAGCAGTTTAAGGGTTCGCCGCTTGGGTTCGCCGTTCCCGCGTTTACCAAGCTCATGAGTGATGGGCTAGCTGCCTGGGCCGTGGAGTAGTGGGCCGGCCCCGTAGGGGAAGGCCCGAAACCATGAATGCTAAAAAAAAAAAAAAAATTAAAAATACCTCTCTATTTATTGTAACAAGTTAATTAATTGCTAGTTGGGCTTTAATTAGGCCCATATCTCTATTTAATTCCTTCCCATGATAAAATAATCATTTAAATGTGCAAATTTTTACCTCCTCAATGCCTCACACGTTGTTTGTACGTTTATTGAAGTTTGAACACATTGTCATTATGCTTGAACAATTTGTTTTTCAGGAGGTAGTAGTTCATCAAGTGGTAATTCTTAAACCTTTCATTGGGGTTATTGTTGTTGTTGTATTTGATCAATGTGCTAGCATGGCGGAAAGCAAGTTTTTTTAATTAATGATATCTAGTCCAAGGTCCATTGTTGTGTTGATTTGATGGAAAATAAATACATGAAGCTGAAAGAATTCTTATATTTGATTAACGCGCAAAATCAGAGAAATACCACACGAATTTGTAAGTTTTGCATCGAAAAAGATTACATCAAGCGTTCCTACCAATATTTCTATCTTGCCCCATCAACTAGAAAAAAATAAGGGAAGTAGTCATCGTTTCAAGTCGGGAAAGGAGACTGTTATTGCCAAAGTGAAAAAGGCGACGAGGATGTATGGGGCTTAGAAAAAGTATGTTGATCACAATATACAAAGAAGAAGTGTTAAGAGTTGAACAAAAGACACCTTTTTGTTGAACAACATATTTTATTGTTGAACAAATTTCAATGTTGACAATTTGATGTTATACTAGAATAATATGTGTACATATTTGAACAATCACACTTTATACCTAGTATTTCGAACAATATTCAGTTTATTATCAGTGGTATTCGTTCAACTATGTTTGGCCTAGACTTCCTTATTTACTTTTGGTTTTGATTATGTTGTTGAATAATTCATCATGCTTTGTTGAACAAACATAGCTTATAACTGAACAAATTATGTTGAGAATAGATATGCTTCTCATTTTGTACTTGTTAAGAAATTGAAATCGTGCAACAAAGTCGACTAAAACTATGTAACAAAGTTGTTTTAATACAAAAACAAAGCATCTACCAAAGTTGTTTTTTGCACTACAATTCTAAAGGTAACTACATAGAAAAATACGTGTCTTCTAAAGTTGTCTTTCATGACAGTTTTTAAAGCTAACAATCAAGGTACTTTGATTTTCTTGTCTTTCTCCAATACACGTTCTCTGAGTTCGTTGAGTTCATATGCAATGATTGTGGCAAGGTGTTTTGTTCTCAACGGTATCATGTTCTTTTTGTTCCCCTTCTTGAAACCACGACCACATCCATCAAACCTATCTCCCATGTATGCTTCCATATGACGCTTCAAATACACGCCATAATCGAGCTTGTTTTTGTCATCTCTCCATGGCATTTTCAGAACTTCGATTGACACAATATCCACTTCCATAGTTGTAATTTCATGGCCCCTAAATCTCAAATAGTCTTCATACATTTTTCTTTTTGATTACATTACCATTAGTTGTAATCACATTCAAGTAAAAATATAAAAAAATTGAACATTCAAGCAGAAGAGTTGAACAATAATCATGTATGAAAATTCAAATGATAAATTTGAACAAATATAAATATTGAACATTAGAGTACAAAGTTTGAACAAACTATTTATTAAGTTGAACAATTAGTAAATCTGAACATTCAAGTGATAAATTTGGATAGCTGTAAAACTTGAACACTAGATTAAACAACTTGAACAAACATTGAACAAGCAAATAATCACAAATTCGCGAGAGATATAGGAGCTACGCAACGTTGTTCTTCGTGTTTATATAATCGCAAAAATTTGAGTAAGCAATAGAACCAAAATTAACAGTTCTTACAAGTATGAATGTGTAATTGAAGCAAAAATACATTTTTGATAGTCAATTAAGAAAATAATATAAAAATCTAGAGAGAAATAAAAAAAACAACGTTTTTTTCGACTGTAAGTTCCAATCCATATTTTTTTGAGTATTAGGACGTTAAATCAACCTTACATGTTGTTTCTATCATATTGATTGAAGTTGAAGCTTGCTTGAAATTGAAGAAGAACGACAGTTTGATATGGTTTTGTGGATTCGAGTTTGAAAACCGCAACGATTTTCAAATTGAGAGAGAGTGCGGGGTGGGGGGGAATGGAAGCATCTTCCAACCGTTGGATTTGTTTTCCTTTTTTGAATCAAAGTGTGTTTGACGATGTTAGTTGACGATGTCAACTACATAAATTGTATGAAAAATGTGTGCGTCATGCCATCCGTAGACCATTCCCATCTAACTTTTCATATACCTTCTTACGTTTCACCGTAAAGTTTTCTTAAATCGGAGCCTGACTCTATATCTCCATATTAGACTTGGGAAAAAGCAAGCTGGCCCGCCTGGCCGATATCGTCCGCCCGACAAAAAATATGAGCTTGGACAAGGGAAAAAGCCCTAACAGGCCGTTTGGTCCGGCACGGACGGGTAAGCGGGCCGTGTAAGGGCAAAGGAACAAGCCCTAACGGGTCGATCGGCCTGACCCAGATTTATTTACTATATATATTATATGTATATATAAAATTTCAGTTCAATTTATATGCTTATATCCCAAATTCAAAGTGTTTTGTTTTCATATCTATTTTTTGTCTCTTAGTATAATACCTTTTTTCCCTCTTATATATGCCAATTTTTGCATGAACATTAAAAAATCATTTAAAAAAGAATAAAATACAGAAAACGGGCAGTTCACGGGCCGCACAGTTACATACATGGTTAGCAGCCCGCATAGCGGGCCCAACCCGTATAAACTGGCCGGAAAAATAGGCATAGCCCGGCTTGGACACGTGTTTGATTAGGTCTATTCCATGAATATCCACCATAATTCCATTTTTCCTTTGCGTAATATTATGATGGGGTCGGTTTACGATGATATCAACACCATTGGTCGAAGCAAGCACTCCTAGAAAATTCGGTGTCGTATCATTCGCCCATACAACATTCATGTATAATACTTAACCTCATCATATACGTCTGATATGTATTTATAAAGAATGTGTTCAGTGCGAACGTGACTTAAAGTGCGAACGTGCAAATGAATCTCATCAAATCAAATAAAACGGCAAAAAACGGCATGGCCGAATTTTATCTGTATTAGTCGCGTATAATACTCAATAGGTAAAAAACAACTCTTGTGCACCAATTTGTACAATTTTGTGCACCAAAGTCCGTTGAAATGTGCACCAAAATATATTGAATTGTGCCTCATTTTTTTTTAAATGTGTACTTGTATTTTTATTTAAATGCATAGCATACTAGTGCACAAACACATGAACTGTGGTATACAATTATTTGTAACGTGGTGCACATTTTTTTATGACATGGTACACAACCATCTCAGACTTTCTCAGTGCATAATTATTTGTAATATTGTACACATTCCATCTCAATGCACAAACACATAAACCATTTGTGCACAAACACAAGAACTGTGGTGCACATTTATTTGTGACGTGGCGCACATTTATTTATGACATGGTTCACAACCATCTCAGTGCACAATTATTTTTTAGTATGGTGCACATTCCATCTTAGTGCAAAATTTTTTATAATATGGTACACAATTATCTCTATGAACTTTTAATTGTAACATGGTGCACAATTACTTGTAATTTGGTGCACAATTATTCGTAAGATGGTGCACATCCAAAGCGTCTTGCGAGACGAGTTCTGCAAATGATGTGGGTTGTCTGGTTGCTGGTGGTCAAAGAGCACTACACGGGCGTCAACACAGTTGACGTAGTTGGAGAATCCCTCGTTGCGCAGTGGGAGGTAAGACGGTCTTGCATGGATCACATCATGTTTACTATGTTATTTTGTTGTTGCTGACAGTTGTATTTGACAAGGTCTTCAAACGACGTTGTGTGCTGGTGACCATGTCAGGGGGCTTTCGTCGAAGATGGACATCTTGGAAAAGCAAGCTACGATTGGTAACAACTCGATCGAGGCCCTCACCTCCCAAAACTTGGAGTTGCTCAAAGCGTTAAGGCTCAACAAGGCAAGATCCGACAACTCGAGGAGGAGATGTTTTGGCTTAGAGACGAGAAGAAGAAGGCCATGGAAGAAGGCGAATGGTTGTTGGCGGAGCTTGATGAACCTGAGGCCTACTATTCCTGGTTAGCCAGGGTAGAAGCCATGGAAGATGTCGCTGCTGATAAACACAAGGGTTGGGATATTGTTGCCGAAAGGAAGGCGTTCCATGACGCATATTCCTCTGCGTCGGTCTTCCCCAACATGACACCCCGGAAGCTCAAGGACACCGTTAAACGAGAAGAGGAGTTGACCCCACAAACAAGCATGACCCCATGGTGGAGGAGGACAAGTTAGAGTCTTCACCACTTCATGAACATTTTAAGAACTTCTGAATTTTGTTAATTGTGACTGTCGCCCATAGTGGGATGCTATTTGAACATTTGGGCCCATCCACTAGGGTGGTTTGACAATTTATTTTGCCCCTATTCACGGGAATAGGGTTAAGTAATAGTAGCTTTTTCATACCTTGCTTGATATGTGAATTGCATGTTGTTCCTTCTAATTGTGCAGGTACATCAAGACTCTAAACAACTTAGTTGGAGAAGAGCGAGATGTAGCTATGTTTTGAAGACGTCGGTGACCAAGATCAAGCATCTAACAAGGCATTGGCAATGACATGATTGGTCGCGATGGAGAGGTTGGAGACGTCGATGCCTCCCAAGGTGGATGTAGATGTATTACACTTGTCATATCATGTACAATATGAACTAAGTAGACTACAAAAGTGTATCTCTCGAGAATAAGTAATAAAATCATCTTCTTTGATCATAATACTTGCCTTTAATATTTCATCTTATGCATTCTTATTGATATGAATTGGAGATTAGCAATAATGTATATATGCATAAAGACTTACTATAGACATGTAGGAGAACGAACCTGCCTTGGTTGATTTTCTCATGTGATTGCGTTAAGATATAGCATGACAAAAACATTGTTGTTTAAAACAATGTGTAAGATATGTTACCTGGGGTAAACACGATGATGTTTAAGCTAATTCTATAGGAAGCATCCTTCGTTGAGACGTTAATAACCACAAGGTTAAGGTCCTTGATTAGCATACCATAATTGGATCGCGGGATTTGTGTCGCGATATTCATAGATGATCGTCGGGGGTCATAGAGATAAGGTTGATCGCGGGATTCACGTCGCGAAGTTTGCAAATGACCATCGGGGGTCATGGAGATAAGACTGATCGCAGGATTCACGTCGCGATGTTCACAGATGCCGTAAGGGGTCATGGAGATAGCGTCACGATATAACTCAGCGGGGAGTGTGACCAGCATAGCTTATGGCATCACGGTGTTACTTAGCGGGAAGTGTTACCAGTTTAGCCTATGGCGTCTCGACGTAACCCAATGGGGGGTGTGATCGATATAGCCTGGCGTCACGACGTAAACCAGCGGGGGTGTGATCGATATAGCCTAAAGCATCACGGCGTAACTCATCGGGGAGTGTGACTGGTATAGCTAATGGCGTCACAACATAACTCAACGGGGAGTGTAGCCGGTTTAGCCTATGGCGTCACAACTTAACTCAGTAGGGAGTGTTTCTATTATAGCCTAGCGTTACGACGTAACCCAATGGGGGGTGTGATCGATATAGCCTAGAGCGTCACGACATAACTCAGTAGGGAGTGTGACCGGTATGGCTAATGGCGTCACGGTGTAACTTAACGGGGAGTTTGGCCGGTTTAGCTTACGGTGTCATAACTTAACTCAGCGGGGAGTGTTATTGATATAGCATGGTGTCACGATGTAACCCAACGAGGAATGTGATCAATATAGAGCGTCACAACATAACTCAGCGAGGAGTGTGACCGATATAGGTGATGATGTCACGACGTAGCTCAACGGGGAGTGTGACCGGTTAGCCTATGGTGTCACATCTTAACTCAGCGGGGAGTGCTATTGATATAATATGGCGTCACGACGTAACCCAGTGGGGGGGTGATCGATATAGCCTAGAGAGTCACGACGTAACTCAATGGGGAGTGTAACCGATATAATTGATGGCGTCACAACAAAGCTCCAGGCATAGCCCCAGGAGCGATAATGTAGCAAAGGAATAAAGAACACAATCGCTTGCTTTTATTGAATTAATAGAGTTTCGATAAGTAACATGCATAGATTGTAAACTAGATTAGAAATAGTACTTCTTAAGGTGTATCGCATTCCAACTCTGGATGACGGGAACGCCTTATGAATTTTCCAACTCGTAAGTGTAACACCCCCAAATCTCACCTTGAAAGTATTACTGCCAATGACCTCAGATATAACATCCCGAAGTAATCCCAGGCTTTTCCAGTTGATATAAACCATCAAACCACAGTTATAATACACAAATATCACAACTTTTATTAAAACCAACGTCTCGGAAATACAACAATTTCCAAATACAACAAAATACAAAATCAGAATTATTACAGCGGAAGTCTTAACATTAAAGCATAAATAACACAGCGGAAGTCTTAAAACAAAATAGTTTATCAAAACACCGTCCATCCTCATAGTCGCTCTAGCCTTCTCGGATCCTCAATTTATCTGATGTGCCGAATCGAACGGATGACACCAGCCAACCATGCAGAGAACAATTACGGTTGGTTAGTCTAATGAAAGACTACGCAAGGCTACAAAGCATAGTGGTTCGAAGTAGTTGTATTAGGTTAGACTCATCGCTCCTCGAATCACAACCGATAACGATAGTCAACCACCATACTTCTACTGAATACATGAAAAGACATGATCAAGAGAAGATTCTGGAGACCGAGTCTCACAGCAATCAATCCCAAAAGAAGACTCCAACGAAATGAGCCTTATCGGAAACATGACAAATGTTGGGGAACATTAATTAATCACAGAATCACAGTATCGCATTCGAGCGACTAAAAAGTTAAGACGAGTTTTCCTAGATGCACTATCGCCTAGCTGCACTACTCGCCCAAGGGTATATTAATTATGTGCGACAACGGCACTTATCTCATTTAATTCCAAAACACACATCACGTTATAAGCTTTTAGATATATGTTTCGTCATGAGGGACATATATCGACGGGAATCCTTCCCAACGTTTGTGACACTAGCTAAGTGCACCACCTCTATACTCGGATAGAGGACGATCATGATCCTCCAGTTGGTGTCAGTGTCTCCGATGCCCTCTCAACCAATAATTATCAAGAAACGACTGGACCCCAGGGTCCCAGTAACGTTCCTACGAATACTCGTGCTAACTAAACAGTTCAACACAGTAATAATCCATATCACAGCCATCATGGCCAACATCAAAAACATATATCTATACTAGCGTTGTTCTAACAGAATACAACCCAGTATAATATCATGTTTTAATCACATATATAATAGCGTTGTTCTAACAGATATACAACCTATTATAATATATCCTTTTAATCATATCATTTAACAAAATTGTTCCCAACGCAAACAGTAAATCATCCCAAATTAATTAACAACTAAATAATTGATAATTAATTGAAATATGGAATGATGAGCAAGAGCGAACCGCCACTTGCCTTAGATCCGCAGAAGCTTAATGACGACGATGGGATTTCCGGGCTCGAAACAGGGACAGATCTGGTAACACAGATTCCTTCGGATCGACCCATAAAGAAATCCTAAGTTAGATTCGACAAACACGAGTACGAATCTAAAGAATAACGAAAGGAATCGATAGGAACGAAGCCCGATCGAAACCACATAAGCCAAGGCCGAAACAAGCCAAGAGCTTATGGGCGGCGGTCGCCGCCTGCCTTACGGCGGGCGCCGCCTGTTCGTGGCGGCGGGCGCCGCCTGTTCGTGGCGGCGGTCGCCGCCTGCCTTACGGCGGGCGCCGCTACGAACACCGGGAAAATTTATGAGAAGCACCAAACTCACCGACGACAATCGTTTTGCCTCTCCTTTGCCTTGCTTTGGATTCTAAGCTTCCAAGGGCCTCCAAAGCTTCACTTTGCAACTGGAATAACACCAAATGGAGCTCCGGCGATCGATATCGAAAACTCCGGCGAGAGCTTAATTCTGACGAGATGATTTAAGTGAGATTTGAGCTTTGTTTCTGTGCTCAATTCGATCCCAATCCATCTCCTTTTATAGCCTCAAGCCAAGGGAACAAGAAATGATAAGCCATGCACGTGGAGGGCCGAGATCAAGCCGTCCCCCGGTCGTCGGCAAGCCCCTGCAACTTTCCCTGCAGCAGTGGCGGCGGTTGCCGCGACCGACAAGAGGTCGCCGCCCATATGGGTCTCTGGCGGCGGTCGCCGCATTTCTGGCGGCGGTCGCCGCATTCCTAGGCCACTTGACAAGTTGGTGCTGACAATGTCGGCTAGTTGGCGGCGGTCGCCGCTTGCCTTACGGCGGTCGCCGCCAAGGCCATTTTTCATCCGTTTTAGGTGGGAACAACATGGTCTTAGCCCAGGATAAAAATAATCATACTCGAACGAGTATTAAGTCCCAAAATACGTCGAAATGTATTTTATTTCACTTAGAAAAATTATTACAGAGATCAAACATATTACCGAATGTCTGAACTTCTCTGAAATAAATTCGACGTGTAATACGGGAGTTGGAAAAATTCCAAATTATCCTTATAAAATGAGGGATATTACAGTAAGTGCCTTGTCCGACTACCTTAGTCATTCTATAGGGACCTTCCCAAGTAGGCCCTAATTTTTCATCATTCTCCTCCCTCGTGTTATGAAACACTTTGCGCAAAACCTAGTGTCCAACTTGGAACGCCTTCATCCTTACGTTGTGATTGTAACTCCTAGCGACCCCTTGTTGGTATGTCGCCATCCTAATGGCGGCGTTGCGTAGCTCGTCGATGGTGTCTAGCATGAACGTTATAAGCGATGTGTTTCTTTCCTCCATGAGGAGGCGATAGCGAGTTGTGGGAACCTGAACTTCAACGGGAAAAACGACTTCGCTGCCAAACACTAAAGAGAAGGGTGTTCTACATGTCGTAGTTTTTGGAGTTCAGCAATCCGACCATAGGATGGATGGTAATTCATCTGCCCATAAGCCTTTTGCGTTTTTTTAGCCTTTTCTTCAGGTTGTTGATGATAACTTTGTTGTTGGACTCAGCTTGACCGTTAGCTTGTGGGTAGCGTGGTGTTGACATGACAAGTATGATGCCCAAGTCTTGGCAAAACTCGTACATCTGATTGCTTATGAATTGTGATATGTTGTCGCAGATAACGGTGTCAGGCACACCAAACCCGCTTAAGATGTTTCTTCTTATGAAGGATATGACATGCGAGTCCTTGATCTCTTTGAATGCCTCAGTTTTGATCCATTTAGAGAAGTAGTCCGTCATGGCGAGCATGAAAACACGTTGTACAGACGCGACTAATAGCTTTCCGACAATGTCCATTCCCCACTTCATGAAAGGCCAAGGGGATGAGATTGGGTATAGATCCTCAGAAGGTAGATGAGACATTGGACCGCATCTTTGACGAGCATCACACTTCTTTGCATAGTCGATAACGTCTCTCTTCATGATAGGCCGATAATATCATGTCTTGTGGGCGCACAATGCTAAGTTCCTTCCACCAGATTGATTTCCACCTTCTCCATCGTAGAGTTCCTGTAACATGTTTTGGACTTCGTCTTCCCAGATACATCTTATATAGTATCTAGTGGTGGACCATTTGAGCAACATGTCATCTTAGGGGCAAAAGATGACGACTTGGTACGAAGTCGTCGGGCCTCATTCTTGTCGAGTGGTAACTCGCTATGCTTGAGCCAATTACAGAATGGTGTAATCCAGGATTCAGATTTGTTAGAGTAACTTACCTACGTTGGGATCAATACGTTGGATAGTTATTTTATGGAGGGCACTTTCACATGTAGAAAGGGAATTTTCCGATACTCTCTTGGGTTAATGACGGACCCGAGATTGGCTAGCGCTTTGGCCTCCGCCTTGTTGTCCCTGGGAACTTGCTTAATGATGAATGTGTCGAAGCACTTGATGATATCGCGGACGGCTTCCAAGTAAGTTGTCATCTTCGAGTCACGAGCTGCATATGCTCCATTGATTTGATTCACGATTAACACGGAGTCGCAGATTACTTCCAAGTTCTTCACGCCTATCTCCTTAGCAATGGTGATGCCAATCACGAGCGCTTTGTATTCTGCCTCAATCTTTGTTGCTTTGAATTTGCATCGCACGGCTTGGGATATTCTATCCCCATGTGGTGATTTTTGGAAACCCCTAGTATCACACCATTCTAAGTGGAAGCGTCGTCGGTGTATAACGTCCACTTCAGGGGTAAGGTGTCGCTAACTTGCAATAATTCTTCCATGATCTGCTCTTCATAGGTTGGGCTAAAATCAACAACAAAATCTGTTAAATCATGTGACTTGATTGGTGTGCGCATCTTGTATCGGATGTCGTAGTCGCTAAGGTGGGCTGTCACTTTGTCATCCTCCCAGATAGCTCTAGTTTGCTCATCACGTTCTTGATGGGATATTTGGTCCTTACTTTGATAGTGTGGGCTTCGACGTAATGTTTCATCTTGATGGATATCGTGATGTGGGCTAGGGTTAGCTTCTCAGTTGGTGAGTACCTTGTCTCCGCATCTAACAACATCTTGCTCACATATAGAGGGGCAATTGTTCACCGTCTTCTTCTCTCACTAAAATGACACTTGATGCCGTATCCGTTACTGCCAAGTAGATATACATGGTTTTGCCATTTTTAGATTTTGAAAGTAGTAGTGGAGAGGCTAAGTACCTTTTCAATTCCTGGAAGGCTTATTCGTGCTCGCTTGTCTATTCAAATGATTTATTTTTCATCAAGACGTCGTAGAGTAAGTGATTCTTGTCTAACGCCTTTCAAATGAACTTGTTGAGGGCGGCGACTCTAACTGTCAATTTTTGGACGTCTTTGACGCATCGAGGGCTTTAATCTAATCGAGACCGGCTTGGATCCCCCATTGTGTAACTATGTATCCCAAGAATTTTCCCGATGAGACTCTGAAAGTGCACTTAGTTGGGTTTAGCTTCATGTCGTATTTCTCCAGGATTTTGAAGGAAGTCTTCAAGTGTTGAAAGTGATCAGCTGCCTTCTTCGACTAGCTAGCATGTCATCGATGTAGACCTAAATCGTGTCTCCGATTTGGTTCTCAAACATCTTGTTGACCAACCTTTGGTATGTGGTTGCGGCATTCTTGAGGCCGAACGGCATGACCTTGTAACAATAGATTCCTTGGTTGGTGATGAAGGCCGATTTTTCTTGATCTTTCAGATTCATTTGGATTTGGTGATAGTCGTTGAACGCATCCATGAACGTGAGCATCTCGTGACTGGTGGTGGCGTCGACCATCGCGTCGATATGAGGTAGTCAAAATGAGTCTTTAGGGCATGCCTTGTTGAGGTCGGTGAAGTCGATGCAGACTTTCCATTTCACATTCTCCTTTTGTACTACTACCACGTTAGCTAGCCAATTGGGATAATAGGATTCTATTATCTTTCCATTTTCCAAAAAAGCGTGTACTTCTTCTTCTATCACCTTGCTCATTTTTGGTGTGAACTTTCTTTGCTTTTGCTTGACCGATGGATGTTGGGGATCCACGTTGAGTTTGTGCATGATCACGTTCCAGCTGATGCCGGTCATGTTCTCATGTGTCCATACGAAGCACCCAGAGTGGGATAACAAGAAGTCGATTAGTTGCTTTCTGATTTCGCCGAGCATATCTACACCTATCTTCACAACGTGGCTGGGCTTTCTAGGATCTAAGATCACTTCGTCGAGTTCAGGGGGCTCCGGCTTCGTCTAGTGCGTCGGTGTCCTGTAGCCCGTTAATTGTTATATTGCCTTCCATTTGACGTGGTCTAAATTTGATTACACATCTTTGCCAGCCTATGTTCGCCTTTAATCTCATGGACTCCCCACTTGGTAGGGAACTTGACGGTGTGATGATACATCGATGGGACCGCCTTCATTCCGTGTATCTAGGGTTGGCCTAGGATGACATTGAACGATGACGGGCAATCCATGATCATGAACTTGACTTGAAGGTTTATGCCACCCACGTAAGTGGTTAGTGTGATCTCCCACAGTGAGTTGTTGATTTCGCCGTTGAAACCAACTAATAGGGTTGACTTGTTGATGATGTCCTCTCAGGTGAGGCTAGGGGTTGTGGAGGGCTTCAATCATCATGAGGTTCATAGAGCTACTGTTGTTGACTAGGACGCGCTGCACTAGACATTTACCTATTATCAATGTTCTAAAAGTTGCTAGGATGGAGTTGGGCAGTGAAGGGGCGGGGGGGCTAGCGCCTAGGCGAGGGCCTAGGCAGATTAAAAATTAATGCGTGATCCATGTGATTATGTTCTCCCAAATCCATTAATGTTTATAAAACTATATTGGGATGAGGTTTGATTTATAATAATGGACCTTATTTTACAATGTTTCACCCGAAACTATGTTCTATGCATCCGCCATCTTCTAAGATGTTGCTGCTTCCACAACATCTAATACTTCTTCTCGCCTAGGCGGCCCTAAGCGGGGTTCTAGGCGGTGGATGACCGCCTAGTGCTCAAGCGGGGCCTAGGCAGCCCTAGGCGGAGATTTTTAGAACACTGCCTATTATAAGGGATGGTGTCATCGGGCTCGTCAAACGTAATGGGCATGTTCCCGTGTTTCTCCTTGGTGACGGTCATTGGTATGTTGAATTCGGACTCCTTGGCGTGCCGCTTGACGGTGAATATGGATGTTCCACATATCTCTGATCCCCCTGATATGTTATTCATGATCTTCACGTGTAGAGGAGGGGGCGGCGGCACTTCTCCTTGTTTGGTTCGATCCAAAGTTTCTTTGGCCCTATCTGTGAGCAAGTCACTAAGATATCCTTTTAGAAGCAGGTGGGCGACCTCTTTTCTCATTGCGACACAATCTTCGGTGCTATTCCCTCTGTCTCAGTGGAAATCGCACCAGTTGTTGGCGACCCTTCTATTCATGGCTTATCCGGCTTTTTGGGCCACTTCACAGTTTCACCGAGTTTGGCCATGGCTTTGAGTACTCTGGTGGTGTCGACGGTGAATGAGTGGTGGTGAAGAGGAGAATAGAAACCGTCATCTTCTAGTCGGATGTATGACATGGCTTTGGCATACATCCGACTAGAAGACTAGGGCTTGTAGCGCGTCTCGGTTTGGTTGAAGGGCTTGCTTGAATGAGACGGATCTTGTGACTTCTCTGATGCGAAACCATTATCTTCTAGTCGAATGTATGCCATGGCTTTGGCTTGGACGTCTTCGAACGTCTGACATGGGTACTTTGTCAGATCGCGATATAGTTCCACCTTCTCGAATAGTCCTTGCCTGAATGCCTCAATGGTTGTTGGGGCATCACAGCGAGGTATTGACACCTTCTCTTCGTTGAACCAGATGAGATATTTCCTTAACGTCTCTGTTGGGCGTTGTGTAATGTGATGGAGATCGTTGGACTGTTTTAAGAGTCGTCGACTGCTAGCAAACTGAGTTTTGAACAAGTTGATCAATCCAGCGAAAGAGGAGATACTCTTGCCAAGGTCGGTCCTGTTAGAGTAGATCTGAACCATTGTACATCACGACTTCTTTTAGTGTTTAGGCATCGTACTCGTCATCATCCTTTGCTTCTATCACGAGACTTGTTCATCTAGATCAGCCTTCCCGTCGTACGATGACATGTTTGGGACCGCATACTTGTTAGGGATATCGACGTGAGCAATGGAGTTGACGAAGGGCGAGTCGGTGTAGCAATCGTCGCCTTCCTCTTCTATGGGCCTGAGCATCCCTGGTATTTGGGCAAATCTCTCTTCTAGGGTTTTGAGATTTTCGCGCCACTTCCGTTCAATGGCGTCATCGAATAACTCCATTGGCATTGTCTCCATTGGATATGTTGTCTCCGGGTCGTGGACGGTCTGATTAATTGTCACTGCTAGTGGTTGATGGGATCCCCCAGCGTCGGATGATGGCATCATGATCGGAGTAAATAAAGACGGGTTGACGAAGAAGGACTCGAGGTCGAGGCGTCGGACAGTGTTGTCACCGCAGACATACTAGAGTCGAGATCATGGTGTCGGTGGCAGAATTGACCTACTCAAGGAACGCAACTCCTCGTTTTCCTCTAGCACCTCATGGAGTCGTGCTTCAGATTGGGTCCTCTAATTGGTCAGATGCTCTTCCAAAGCTTTCATCTTTTTGCGAAGTTCCTCCATGTCGGTGGTGTGTTGATCACCTTAACCGCTAGCACTGGCCTAGTTGGTCGGGTCTTGAAAAAGGTTTATCGTGGTTGTGATGGCGACATCTTCGGACGTGACGACATCGTTGGTGGTTGTTCCATCGTTGGACATGATGTTGTGGTTTGTAGTGTTTGTGGTTGGAAAAAAGGTATAATCTTTTCGACTCCCAACCCCACGATGGGCGCCAATTGTTTTGGGCAAATTTCGTATCGTGACGATGTCCGCTTTGATTATGGAGAATGAGGTCAAGGATTATACGCTGGCTAGAAAGAATGAGTCGTTTGAGAGAATAGAGATCGTGTTTAGTATAAACTTGTATGAGAGTATGATTGAAATAGTTTGAATAGATCATGTCTTACAAAGTCTTGGAACCCTCCTTATATAGGGGTCCAAAGGTAATCCTAGAAGGAATAGGATCTTACGATAAAAATAAGATAACATTATAGCTTCGAGCTTAAGATAAAATAAACGAACATGGTAGAAAATATTTCCTCATGTTGAACAAGGAAATTGTATCTTCAACGTGTTAAATCTCCTATTGTAAGGATCTTGCCAGTTGTCATCGTCTTCCAGAATTGGGGCGCATCATATATAAGGAAACAATATCTTACCAATCGCGTTGCTTGTCGCTCAACCTTTGCATCCTAATGACAGACATACCCATGTCCTCTTCTTATAACAATGATGATGATGATCCGCGTCTTCACATCTTGACGTGTCAGGGCTCTTTACATGGACATGATCATAGCACCCTAACAATGCAAAAGTGGTAATATATATATATAAAGTATTTGAAATAAATATGTGATATAATTGAACCAATTTTTATCTTGTAATTAATTATACATAATTGCCATTTTCATTACTTAAATCTAAAATTATATTTTTTCGTATTCAGTTATTTGTATGAAATTCCTAATTTATTTTCCATTTTTATATATAAATCCGCTTATATACTTCAATTTTAATCATATAAAAACATTATCACCATATGTGTCAAGAGATTAAGCTTATAATTTATCATATTAGTTTTCCTAAATATTTAATGATATTTCAATTTCACGTTTGCCCGTGCAGGACACGGGGACATATGCTAGTGGCATTCTATTTGCAAGACGAAGTAAGTATGGCAATAATTTCAGTCAAAAGCGATACTTCTTTAATTTATCATTGGAAATACACATTTCATATTGTGCTCTATACACGGAATGGCAAACCTATTACACTTATTACTTTCACCCTAAACGGCGTCGACACTCCTATCGCCTTTGTCACGTTGGTCCACTACTAGTGACGCATTGTCGAGCTGTTATCTCGATTGTCTTTGCAACCTCTTAAATGCGAACATGTCTTTCTTTCCTCCAGCAAAGCTTCTCCAGTCTTAATCTACATGCACTAGCACAGAGACGGATATGCAGCATATGCACAAGCAAATTATACAAAAGAACATGCATTAAAACTCGTTCCCGTGAACAGGGCAAAACATTTTCAAACCACCACGATGGGTAGGCCCAAAATTTCTAAACATCGCCCATCTACAGGCGACGATCGCCATTGACAAAGATATTCATAAAAACGCAATTCATGGAGAAGTTACAGGGTCCTACTTCTCTTCGCTAGCTATTGGAATAACCTACTCCCTGTCGTCATCATCTGAGATCTTGATCTTCCTAGGAGTCATGATTGGAAATACGGGTGGGGATGAAAACACTTTATTGAAGGCTGCTCTTTCGGATATGGCATCCCAATCAACGTGCTTTTCGGCGGCGTGATCCTCCATGGCCTCAACCCGGGCTAGCCAGGAGTAGTAAGTTTTCTCCTCGTAAAGTTCAGCCACTAGCCTGTCATTATCCTCCACCACCTTGGTCTTCTCGTCTCTCAAGCAGAACAACTTGTCTTCGAGTGCCCTGATCTTTCCTTTGTTGAGCCTTGACGCTTTGAGACAACTCAAAGTTCTTGGTGGAGAGTGAATCCATAGTCTTCCGGTCCGCTTCAGCTTTGTTCTCCATGGCATCCATCTGCAACGAAATTCCTTTGACGCATTCCCAAGTGCACGGTGTTGCTTGGAGACCCTGTAATCAAAATTGTTAGAACCAGTCGAAAGTAAAAACAAAGTATACAACGGAAAACACGTGTAATACCCCAGATTTGTGATCCTTTATTAGGATTAAAGTGAAACCCATGTCAATAAGATTTCTTCCTTTTCAAGGTTCAAGTGAAGACCAAGAACTCTGATGCTAAGCGTTCTAGGGCGAGAGTAGTACCAGGATGGGTGACCTCCTGTGAAGTGCCCGGGTTAGTATGGCATGGTGCTTCTAACGCCTCGGGCCTTACAAATGGTATCAGAGCCGGCTTTGGGTTATGAGTGGGCTTGGTCTGATGGACAGTCGCTCGACCTAGAGGGTGGTCTTTGGGCCTTGACGAGGTCGTCAAGGGTTTAAGTGAGATAGATTATAACTAAGGATGGGCATCCGGTCCGGCCCGGACTGGCGGACCGTAAAAATTTTAATGTATCGGTCTGGTCCACGGTCCGGACCGGGAAGACCAGATTTCATAATTTTTGACATTTAAATTGTTTGATTACGGTCCGGACCGTAAAAATTATGGTACGGACTGTAAAAATTATGCCCAAAAATGTTTTAAACCTTTTTTTAAAAAACATTTTACGGTTCGACCAGTCTGGACCGTAAAAATTATGGTCCACACCGGACCGTAAGACCGAAAATGTAAAATTCTCGGACTGTGGACCAGACCGTCACGGTCCGGTCCGGTCTACTTTTGCCCATCCTTAATTATAACATCCCAGATTTGTGATCCTTTATAAGGATTAAAGTGTTACTCATGTCAACAAGAGTTTTTCCTTTTCAGGGTTCAAGTAAGGACAAAGAACTCTGAAGTTAAGTGTGCTACGGTAAGAGTAGTACCAGGATGGAAGATATCTTGGGAAGTCCTTGGGTTTGCATGAGATGTTGCTTCTAAGGCCTGATGCCTTACAACACGTTTTACTTGCCACTAAATGGCGACAATCTCCCCAAACATCTCTATTGTGTTGACTCCTACGTAATGCTCCTTCATCAGGGGTGACCAGACACTTTGCCCCCATTTTAAGGGCTCGCTCCTGAGAGCTTGTCGTGGAGGTGAGTATTCCATGGAGTTCCAACACGTTCGAGGAAGGTGAGAATTTATTCTTGACCGCGTCCTCCTTCTTTTCAACAACAGGGGTCACCTTAGGTAGCTCTTTTGTGATCATGACCGACGCGGTAGAAGAGGATCCCTCTCTTAACGGCTACCTCTTCTTTGCGGCGATCTTGTCAATGGTGGAATCGGCGCGTCTTGTCTTGGATGTTGAAAGAGAGAGACATGACGACATGAGTTAGATACATCATGAGAAATAAACGTGTCAAGAAAATAGAGTTTTGAGGAACTTACACATCTTTGGGAAGGCGTCCTTTCGACTTCTTCGATAGGGAGTTTTATCAACGGAATTTCATCAAAGGTCGTCTCAGACGCCGACAAAGCAAGTACTCACTTCGTAACCTCCTCCGACTCGTCCCTGGGACTGATAGCTTTACGATCCAGTGTCAATAAAAGTGAGTGAGAAAGAATTTAATACACGACAAAGATATGAAGAGAAATCAAAACAAAAATTACCCTCTTTACGCCAAGCATGGCGTAGAAACTTGCAACCTGGCCCTAAAGACGATTTCTTCATGAAGAAGAAGCGACCAGACCATCCTTTGTCGTTCTTGTTGCATTAATCACTAAGCAAGGTCTCCGCGACCTGGATTTGAATGTGATCCTACCTTGAACACAAGAAGCCATGGAGTAAAAGTAGAGGAGGTCTTGGATCATGAAGGGGATTTTGTGGGTTTGGATTATTCTGTCACGAGTAAGAAAGATCCTCCAAGTTTGAGGGAGAACCTGGGCAACGCTAATGTCTAAGGCAGATAGAATGGAGCAAACCAGAGGCGAGAAAGGGTGACGATATCCAGTCTGAAATGGATATTCGTACATCAAAATCCATCCTTTTCAAAATAAGTCTGTGAAGACGAGTTCGTCCGTCACAGTGACGGTCGCGTCCTCAGGGAAACCGACTGCTTTGATGAAGGGGAGAGGATCACTGACGGGGGAAGCTCTTTAATGGTGGGAGGTTAGGATATGGGAAGGATAGAAGGTGAGTTATTCATCGTCGGAGGTGTGAGAGCTAGAAGATTTAGGGTTTCAACGACCATTGAAGGGTTTTTCTCAAGACTCAAAAAGGAAACGAAGAAAGAGATAAAAGATGGAGAGGAAGAGGTTTTACATGTAAGAATAAAAGAGGCTCAGTTGTCGGTAGAAGAGAGAGGTAATATTGCCTTAAATAGACCGATTTGACATATCTACAGAGAAGATCTTGGGAAGAGATTTTAAAATTTGAATGTGGCGCTTCGATTTCCAAGGAGGCGTACTTGTTGAAGGCGTTTCCCACCTGTGACCGATCTATCTGCCAAACGCCTTAGGGATATTGTTAGGGCCCCTGCATCCCGTCTTTGAAGATCACCTTGAGACGTCACGACGAGTTGCTACAGAAAGGACGTGATGGAGATGACGGTCATGGAACACAACGATGAGAAGTTTCGGAGCGACGCGTCCGAGAAAGAACTTGTATCCATATATAAAATTGTCTCGCTTGGAAGATAATATGGGACCCGTCAAGCTCTTATCTAAGGAAATATCCCACCTTAGGAGATATAAGATCACATATCTTATATAAGGAAATATTGTTACATTATCTAAATTATCTTACTTATGCTCCAAGTAGGTAGAATATATTATATTTATGGAAATTCTATCTCCACTGGGATTATCCATGAACCCCTATATAAGGAGGGTACCCAACTCTAGTAAATCATATCATCCAACTACTAATCAATACAATACAATTCTCACGAAAGCTTACTTTTGTCCCAAATTGTGTAATCTTTTGCCTTATATTCCTCGGTCAAAGCGAACAACATCCTGATACAAATTTGCCCAAAACACACACCATCACATAATACTAGTCACAACTTCTAAATAAGAGATACCATGTCTAACAACCAAACAAAGCCTAGAATAAAACTAAGCATTCGTTGAACAATCATATTTAATACACTTGACCGTATTGAAAATAATACAAGATTACTTTAGGTATCAAGACATATATCACCTTATAAAGAAAATTAAACGCAAACACGTGTATCAATCAATAAATGACAATGAATGCACATTGTCAAACACACACACAGACTCGATGTCGAATTAATTGTGACCTTTTAACAAACCATATACACAAGGTCATCATAATTGAAACCTTTTTAACACGCACACACATAATGGTCATTGTCTAATTCCAAGCTATGCTTGAAAATCGGCCCTAATAGAAACGTCACATCCTCAAGCATACGTTATGGGCATGCATACCTCCTCTACTCCTTGAGGCATGCACACGCTAATTTACTCACATTGTCCGGAGATGACCTCGTGCCATATACCGAAGGGGGTGGGCAATGCATCTTAATCACATTAAAACCTCCGCATGGATGGATGTCCTCATTATTTCTTTTGACCACTCGTATGAATGACAACATACATTTTCACAACACAAATAAACAAGTCATTCATATAATGAACAAGTCATTCATATAATGAACAAGTCATTCATATAATGAACAAGTCATTCATATAATGAACAAGTCATTCATATAATGAACAAGTCAAGCACAAACATGAAACCATTCAGATTTCATAACACTAACTGATATAATTTTTCATGCATGAGTAACCTTACATGCATCAACAAACTCACGCAAACATTGACTATCATAAATCTTACACATGTCAAGCATTAATCAAATAAGCATACACAAATTATCATCGAGCAAGTATATGAACTTGCCTTATTAATGACATCGAACTCTTTAAAAGGTGTAAATAAAGACCTTATATCCTGAAACAAATACCCTACAATGCAAATAATGTCACAACAAATGCTTCAGTTTTTCAAATGAAATCTTAAATTTGACAGCTCATTGACCATTCAACAACGTAATTATAAGTCGGTTTAAAATACTTCAAAAAGTAAAAACAAGATGTTCTGAATAAATATAAATGAGTCTAGCTCATTCTCCAAGTGGAAATAACCCTAAATAATTTATCAATAATTCGATAAAAAAAAGTCAGTATTGCACATACTACTACGCACTGATTTGCTAAAAATCATAAAATATTCATTATAGCTTTAATTCGAGTGGTTTTAATGCTCAAATTTTCTTAACTTCCAAAGCAACTAGTTCAAAATGTGTTGTAAAATACAATCAGAATGTATGGATTTAGTTTCACATTATGAACCTTAAAAACTCGAAAATCAGTTCTCTCTCGGATTTCTGGAAGTTGAGAAATAAATTCACAAAAAAAAATCAGTATAATAAATCAATCAAAAATAAACTTATATGCATCCACAAGTTAAGAAGATCATCCAATTGGAGTCAATGAAAGATCTTTTTGTGCATGACCTTAAAATTTTCTTTAGTTGTAGTTTGTAGATCTGTCGTGTGAAATTGTAAACATAACTAACAATTGAAAACAAATCGTTTAGGGCTCAAATCTATTCCGCGCTCAAAGACAAGTTATAGTTTATCATATAAAATAACCTTTAGGGTACGATAAATCGAAAATGTTAAAAAGGAAACATTTTACAAACTAAAAAAAATCAAAATGAGATCACTCATTTGGTTCGGTATAGAGTACCCTTTAGATTACGATAAACCGAAAATTATTTCGCATAAAAATAAGATCGCTCGTTCGGTATCGATATCAAAGATATGAGATATCTGGTACAAGTATCGGTATGGGTATCAAGATATGGGTTTGAGTGATATCAAGGTATCGGGTATGTGTATTGATATGAGTGATATTTTCATTTTATGGGTGATATCAAAATAATATTCTGATATAGTGATATAACTCATACTCATACCCTGATATACATACTCGATACCAAACATCATATATAAGTTTCATATCGATATCAGGATTATACCAAACGCATATATGGGTATGAGTGATACCCACCCATACCTGATATCAATATCAAACAGGCATTATAACTATTTTAAAAATTAGAATTAGTAACAATGTCGACCAGTAATTCTTGGCGAAGAGTTAACGACCACCTAGCCTTGCTACGGCATGTGGGGGCACATCTTTTGGCTTCATGCGGAATTCTTTATTCTAAAATGGAGAAGATAAAGAGAATTATAGAATGCAATTTGAATCGTCAAAATCCGACATCGGATGTATAAATGGTGATGTTAGGAAGCAAATGAGATTTTGGGCTGCGTGAAAGAAACTCGAGAAAGTGATAGAGCGGTATGGATAAGTTGGAACAAAGGAGATCAATTGTGATGATATATTTGAAAATAAAATATTTTATTTTAGTTTCATATCAAGTTATATTATTTTGGATAAAACTTAAAAGAAGAAGATGAACTTAGACACATTCTTGTCTCCTTTCATTTATATTTAATTACACACTAAAATATATATAAGGAATTTATTCAACAATATATATATTAAGTTTACAATTAAATTATAAAAAGTAGAATAAATTTTATAAATCCTTCACAACATAAAAATGAAAGGCATTTACAACAATAATCTTCTTGAAAATCCAAAATTTTACGGGTTATTACAAACCACGCCTCTATTGAGCAACCGATAGCGATTCTGGACCACCAAACGAGAAGGTGCGAAACAAGAAGATTCCATTGTTATTGATTCAGTAGTCCCGACGTGGAGTCGAGGAGGCCACTTGGGACACCGAAATGAGCATATATGAGAGTTATCTTGAGTTATATCTAAGCTTGTTGGCAGCTTTGGATAGACGATTACTTATGTAAATGGTTTTTATTTCATTTGCATGGTTGTTTGATGCTATGAGTTCCTTGAGCTTTGTATGAGCATTGATATGCTTGATGTTTGATCGGTCCTCTGGATGGAAGACGAATGAAAGTTGATGGTATGTTGATTTGATGCTCTAGAAGCACTTGGATTTGATTGTATATGCTTTCGTTTCAATTCTTTCAATGTGATTCGAAGAAACCTTTTTTAACTGAGGGGTATTTGTGAGACCCTCTAAGGTTAATAAGTTCTTCTATGACTTTAGTTGTACTTGTTTTGTTTCTTGTCTTTGATTTCGGCGATGAAACTATTTTTAAGGTGGAGAGTACATTATATCGGGTTTTATTTAGATTTCCTTAGTTAGTAAGATTGCACAATATTATAATTATTTGTTTAGATTTTCTTAAAAATAGTTTCGTCTCCAAAACAATTTTTTAAGGTAGAGAGTATGTTATATCGGGTTTTATTTTGATTTGCTTAGTTAGTAAGTTTTCTCAATAGGACATCTGACGTTTCTATTTTGAGAAATAATGTTGAGGCGATATTCGAGTGAAAATTATTATTAAATAATGTCAATTAGGGAGTTCAAGAATATTAAAGTTAGGTTAAAGTTAATAAATTGGGTTGTTATGCCTTTCTTCTCCTTTGTCCGTAGCATCTAATTTATGTTTACGGTTATTTCATCAGGTAATCATGAGGTATCGCTTAATTCGCGTGGTACACCAAAGTTTGGCATATTTCGCGTGGTAATTCTAAGATTTTCATTTTTTTCGTAAAATACCCAAAAAATAAATATCATTAACCCTAATCCATAAATCCTAAGGGTTTAAGATTTATAGTTTAGGGCTTAGGGTTTATGTTTAGGTTTAGGGTTTAGGGTTTAATTTTTTTTATCCAAAAAATAAACGAAAACCGTTTGTATTTAACAATTTGGATATTTCGCGAAAAAAAAATCTCAGGATTACCACGCAAAATATGTCAAACTTTGGTGTACCACGTGAATTAAGCGATAACTCAAAATTACAAGGCAAAATAATAGTAATTTTTATTTATTTTAATCCTTGTATTCTCCTATTAGTCAAGCAACCCATTAAATTAAACCTAGCCAATTTCTTAAAGCGTTGAGGTGTGCGGTCAACACATCATTCTGCAATTCCTTCCTTTCATAATTAGAAGGAAAAATGTCTCTAATTAATACTAACTATCATCCTTGAACTAAAAATAATACGAACTTTAAATATTATAAAATCATATCCAAATTATGTCAATATTAACTAAAAATGGTATGGACATATTTTTCGGTGAATTTTTCGACGGGTTTGCTGATATGGAGCCGAAAAAATGAGTTGTCATATTTCTTTTTAACACATCAAATTACACCTCATTTATATAATAAATAACTAAAAGAAAAATACACAACCCAATATCAGTAATTCGCATCTTACATCAACACGAACAAAAGAAAATTGGTCATATTTTTTGACATATCACTTTTTAAATAAATCAGTCATTATTATACAAATGAAGTGTAATTTAATGAGTAATGTTTTTTGACAAATTATATTTTCGGCTCCATCTCAGCATTTTACGTTAGAAAATTCACTGCAAAAATATGTCCATACCATTTTTTGTTTATATTGTCATAGTTTAGGTACGTTTTTATATTTTTTAAAGTTCGTATTATTTTTGGTTCAAAGGTGATAGTTGATATTATTTAGAGTCATTTTTCCTAATTAGAATTGTCAAAACCTCACTGAACCCATTTTACTGACTTGGCCAACTCGTATTTAACCCACTCTGAACTGACCGAAAATTATAATAATTTGGAGTTACTGAACGCGAATCTGCCCATGAATGTGTGACTTGAACCCGACCAACCTGAACCTGACTATGTTAACAAGTAAATGTGAAGTATTAGTGAATTATTACTTAATATATGTATAGCAAATGATATATAAATACTTTTAATGTATTTAAGTATCTCTAAAAATATTATTATACTTATATCATTTTTTAAATTTATCAATTTTTAAGTTAATATGATATAAATTGAAAAAAAAATTATATTAATCTGAACTATATAAATAAATAATATTTTTAAAATTTTAAATTATTTTAGTTTATTTTAACATAGTTATAATATTTTGGTGAAATTGGTTATATATCCATCAAAAATATGTTTAATTGGGTATATATCCATCAAAACAAAAAAAAATTGGACATATGCCCATCAAATCATAAGGAACTTAGTTTTTAATCCTTAATATATTTACATTACATAAACTTACCCATAAAATATGAGGTTAGTATATAGTCGCTCATAAAAATAATAAAAACCTCAAAATCACCCATTTTAGGGGTTTTATTTAAAATAAAACTAAAATATATCCTTGTAAGATTACAATAACTTTTTATACTAGTTATATTTTAAGTTATATTATATTATTTTCCTTTTATGCTCCTATTCCTCTATAAATTATTAGTTTTTTCATAACCCTTTTAATTTGGTTGGTGCTTACTAAATAAAACCATTGAAAATGATTATTTTGTGTTAATTTCATTTTTGTATGCACGAGTTATTTTATACGAAGTCTATCGTATTGTGAGTAGTTTCATTTAATTTTTAGTTTTATGGATATTCTTGTGAGAATTAATATTTTTACGGGTAATATTATTTAAGTTATCCTATTTTTAAATTATATAATGTATTATTTTAAGAGAAAACATAATTTGGATAAGAATCCAACATTTCTAGAAATTGATGGATATATGACAAATTTTCAAGTTTTTATGGGTATATATATCTAACGGAAATTTCACCTGTTACGACGAAGTTCGTCTGGTGCTCCAAAGATTTACCAATTTTGCACGGTGTTCCCGAATTTTAATTTTTTTTCGCCAAATGTCCTTATATTAACTTATTAACAAAAATCATTATTAAAAAAAATTACAAAAACCCCCAAAAAAAACCCCAAAATCGCCTCTCTCGTCCGTCCTCTTCACAATTTCTGCGTCCAAGCATTCTTCATTTGATGTTTCTTCCCCACAATCAGCTTCCATAAAGATGGTTCCTGAGCCTTCTCGTCCTAGTTATAAAAAGAAGTCTACTGCTAGTCCTCTGACCCAACCATTGGAAAATCAAGATTTCGATGGTACACCAAAGCAGGATATGTATGGCCTTGGATTTTCAGACCAATCGAGGGGAAAACTCTATGATAAATATACACATAAAAGGGATGCAAAATTGAAGGAAGAATGGAGCTCTAAGGGGGATGAAAAAGAATCTAGGTTGAAGGTCTTGCAGGATAGTCTTGAGAGGAGTAGATCTGAGATGAAATCTAAACTTGCAGGCCTAAATGAAATTCACGACCAGCACAGCACTCAAGAAAGAGCCAAGCAAATCCATTGGAGTCCAAGGTTTTTCCATCTCTCAATTTTGAGGGTATTGCTCCTGGTTTGCCAAGATCAAAAGCTTCATTTGCCACCGAAGAGGATGTGGAATCAACAGTAGATGAGGATTATGATAACATGGATAACGAAAGACCAAGAGGGAGCCAGGAATCTGTTAAGTCTGCAAATTCCGAGTGTGAAAATAGGGATGTTCTAGGAGTTCCTTCCCAATTTAATCCTTCTTTAATGGTTGAAATGCTTGCTGCCATGCCTTCTCCTTTTCGTTCTATGCTGTCTGTACTGGGCTCCCCTGGGGAAAGCCCCAGTTCTTGGCATTCACGCATACATAACCCATACTCGTTTCAACATGAGACCTCCGATTTCGATGCTTCTGTAGACTCACCTATTGGTAGTCCAGCATACTGGAACACAAATGACTCTGATGCATCAGCTAAAATGAGGAAGAAGTGGGGTGCCACCCAAAAACGTGTGGTCTCAGATTCTTCACATAGTCAATCACGCAAAGATGTAACAAAGGGTTTGAAACGGTTCTTGAAGTTTGGAAGGAAGACCCGCGGTGCAGATAGCCTGGCTGATTGGGTTTCTGCAACAACTTCTAAAGGAGACTATGATACAGAAGATGGAAAAGATCCTGCTAGTAATTTTGACACACGCGAAATTGGTAAATCTTTTGTGAAGAGGACGGACGAGAGAGACGATTTTGGGGTTTTATTTGGAAGTTTTCGGAATTTTCGCGTGATATCCCTGAGTTTTTACAATTTTCGCGAGATATCCGAAGGTTTGAACTATTTCGCGTGGTACCCCTGAGGTTTTAATTTTTTTTGCCAAATACCCTTTACGTTATAAACTGTTAAATTTTTGCCTCCACCGTTAACTTAGAAAAAATAAAAAGCAAAAAAAATTGAAGCCCTCGGCGTGGTACCCAAAGGTTCGATTTGAAGCCCTCGGCGAACGACAAATTCATCAGATCGAGCCGACTGAGGCTCCGGCCGACTCTCGGGAAGGCTTCTAGCGCGGCGGGGAGATCTTCCGTCCAACAATTGAAGGCGGAAAGGTCAAGGGAGACGAGGCTACAACCGTGGTGGTGGAATCTTTCGAACAAGGGGAGGGAGATCGGAACCGGCGGGGCCCGGCGGCCGCTGGTGCCATCGGGCGAGCTTGAGGTGTAAGAGAGACGCTAGTGCTCCGACGAGGAGAGGAGGAGGTAGAGGAGGGAGGAAGACGAGGAGCAGGAGTAGATTGTGAGGTGGGAGACGGCGGGAAAGGAGAGGAGGATGTGTTGGGCGAGGAGGACGACGGAGGCCGACCGAGGCTCCGGCCGACTCTTGGGAAGGCTTTGAGCGCGGCGGGGAGATATTCCGTCCAACAATTGAAGGCGGAAAGGGCAAGGGAGACGAGGCTACAACCGTGGTGGTGGAATCTTTCGAACAAGGGGAGGGAGATCGGAACCGGCGAGGCCCGACGGCCGCTGGTTCCATCGGACGAGCTTGAGGTGGGAGAGAGATGCCAGTGCTCCGGCGAGGAGAGGAGGAGGTAGAGGAGGGAGGAAGACGAGGAGCGGGAGTAAATTATGAGGTGGGAGACGGCGGGGAAGGAGAGGAGGATGCGTTGGGCGAGGAGGAGGACGACGGAGGAGGAGGAGGCGACGATCGGGTGGCCCCAGGGGGAGAGGAGCGAGAGGTCGAGGTCGGTGACGGATCAGAAGGCTGTCCTCTTTGACGCCAACATCCTCGCGGTCTTCTCTGAGGTCCTCCCTGCCCTCTTCGCCGGAGTTCACCGACCACCTCACACACAAGCTGAAGCACCACCCCGGCCAGATCCAGAAGCCGAAACAGGAGAATTTGGCAAACAGGACAATCGGGGAACCAATATTTTTTTTCTTTTTGCCTTTTATTTCTTTGTAAGTTAACGGCTGAGGAAAAAATTTAACAGTTTCTAACGTCAAGGGTATTTGGCAAAAAATTTCAAAACCTTTGGGGTACCACGCGAAATAGTTCAAACTTTCGGATATCTCGCGAAAATTGCAAAAACTCAAGGGTACCACACGAAAATTCAATTTTTTTTTATAACGATTTCTAATAACAAGTTGACAGAAGGGCATTTGGCAAAAAAAATTAAAACTCGGGGGCACTAGGCGAATTTCGCCGTACCTCAGGGGTACCAGGCGAAATTTCCGTATATCCAATTAGACAAGTATTTATGGATATATAACTAATTCTCCCTAATATTTTTTATAATAATTTAATAATATTCTAACAGTGAATGAATAATTTAAAGAAAGGCGCTCTTGACCCATTGGTTCAACCCGAACTGCTCGCAAACCTGTAATGAACCGACCCGACTTGACCTATAACCCGAATTGACCTGACTCGTACTCAACCCCAATCCAAAATGACTGAACCCGGGAAAAGAAATACGGGAAAAATGAGAAACGTTCCCAAGGGGCTCTCGGAAACCCTAGAACCCTTTTGGCCACTGCCTCTACTCCCTAACAATCCCCGTAAGCTCGATCTCGACCCCTCTAATCCCAGACCCAATCTCCATCAAACTCACCCAGATCTACCTTCTCCTTTGAGACCTTATACCCTTAATACTAGAAGGCCTATCAAATTTCGTTTCTTTGACTCCAAATTTCATTGGAGGTTTCTCCTTCCCTGGTTTGATCCTTCTGATGGAAATCGCCATGATTTCGACTACACTACCTCTGCAAACGCCACGACAACGACTACACTTTGGACTTGGGCGACTGGGTGGAGGTGCTCCCTTGATGGCCGCTTTCTTCTTCCCGTCTCTCTGCCAGGGGGTGCTAGAAGCGATACATCGGGGCTGGAAGTGCTTGGCCTGTGTGTGGTATCTGGAGGCGTGCGAAGTTGTGCTCTGGATTCTACTGTGAATCGCTCCTTGTTGTTCCGATCTGGGACTTTAGTCAACAAATCCACCCCTCGTCTCTTGTGAGACCTTGGATCCTGCTTTCCATGTGTTTTCTAGCCTTTCCTCTTTGTTCCTTCGCTTTTATTGTTGATTCTTATGTTGTCTTCTTGTTATATGGTATTCTTCTTTGGTTGAAACTGTTTGTTGGTAACCTTAACTGGTTGATACTGACTCACCAAACTGTGTACACTCTGAACTCTTCCTTTTGGCCTCCAAGCTTTTTCTTTGTTTGTTGGTCTGAATATTTTGGTTGCTTTGAGTTTATGTTCTTCTTGGGAGATGACAGCTTCTGTCTGTATTATCCTATCTTTAACCGTATCTGCATTATCCTGCTTCTGAATTACCCCATGATCTGGGATGTTACCTCTGTTGTGAACTTGATTTTCTGGAATCGTTATTCTTTGTTTGGAAACAACAATGACTCCGTTTCTTGGTTGTTTGATGCCATAGACTGGCTTGAACTTGTTTCTCTGTTTGGCAACAGCAGTGTTGTCTTCATTACAATTACCTTGATCACTATAACTTTTATTTATATTTCCCTGTTATTACCTTAACATGGGATGATCTCTTGGAAGAGATTTTGAACTGTTGCAGCAGAAGTTTTCCTAACTTCGACCCTTGATTCTTTGAGCAATTTTTCTTATCAGGTTATTTTGATAAGGTTCACCAAGACCTTTACCAGGACTTGTATTGAAGACTTTTACCAGGCCAACGAACCAAGAGATCCAAGGGAACAAAATTCTACTATGAACCTATACCCAATGAACAAACATTTTTGGAGTTTTACCTCCACAAACAACCATTTTCTGCAGAGAAGTGCTTTTTACATATTGAGCTCGGTGATTGTTGTAAAAATTTATGGAGGTTTAACTACACAAACAATCATTCTTTGAACCCTTTGTGTGGTTTACACATTTTTTTTACTCTGTATGATGCTTACTGGAACAACACTTGCCATATACTAGCCTCATGCATCTGGAATCCTTTTTGGATACACCAGCAACAAGGAAAACATACCCAGAAATGGGCAGATTGGAAACTGGACAACTACAGCCTTAGATTACTCATCCATTTCAGTCATTTACCAAACTATTATGAGCAAGAGAACAAGAAGGTATTTATGACAAATCAGTCTAAGGAAAAATTAGATAAAGTGCCTCAACAAAGACAAACCGCAAGGTTGACAATACTCTCTCACAATGATAACAAATTATTTAAACCACAATACTGCCAATTGTGGAGTATTGCCAATTTCAGCGAAATACTGCCAATTTGTGGAGTATTGAAAACTTTAAGTATGAAAGTGAAATTAGGCACAATACTGCCAATTCCAGTGAAATAGAAAAAGAAAAATTATTATTTTAACCAAAATCTATCAAATAAGGGGTGACGAAGTTCCTTTGGGCTTTCTTGCATCTCTTTGATCATTAGCATATCCAATTTGCTCGTCTTTGGATTATGTTTAGAATTGATCTTTGAATCTTAAATCTCTTTCTTGACCAGTTGATTCAAGCTTGATTGTCAATACTTTCTTGTAATTTTGGATCCTTTCTTGTGTGGAGATCGAGTTGTTCCGGACGTGGTTGATCGTGTGCGAGGCTCTTGAAGATCCCCTTGATATGGGGCAACATCAAGGTGGTCGAGACCCCTGAGAATCACTCATTTAGGTGAGGACAACGTCATGGTGGTTCATTCTACACTGTTCTGTCCGACCCGTTGTCCGGTGGCGCCTCTTAGTGCTATACTCATTTCTCTACCAAGATTGTATTAGGCTCTCTTTTTTTTTGCTTGGTTGTATTTTCTTGCTTGTTTTGTTTGTTTGTTCTCATGCCGGTGTGTCCGGATGCCATTTTTTTAGCCTATTGATTTACCCTATATTGTTATATGGGGTAAATCGAATTCTTACCTTATAAAAAAAATGACTGAATCCGACTTGACCGACCCAATTAACAGGTCTATTCATAACTAAAAATCAAACCCCTAATCTCATCACATTCAACGTCAACCAAAGTGAAGTCAAGTCTTCTTCTCCTCGGTACCTCTTTCTCCTTTAGTAATTTTTTTAACTAATTGAGGTTTGTGTATTGATTTAAGTTTATTGTATTATATTATGAAATTGGGTGTTGGTTGAGTTGTTTTAGAAAGTGGCATTCTCGAGGCTAGTCTGCGCATATTTGATAGTTTGATCATTAAGGGTAAGTTGTTGAACGTTATAAATTCTGAAACGTTTAGGGATGATTCTAGACTTCTTTATGAACGTCGTACTAAAAAATGGGACTTAGATTATGTTTGTGAAAATAATTAAAAATTGTGAAAATTGTTTTTTTTTTTGGATTTATGGGTTGAGTGTTGAACTTTGAAGAAATTTATCTAACTATATAGTTAGTCAAATGAGTATTATAAGTAGTCGTTGGAAATCTTATGTTATATAATTTATCATTGTATTTTTTGTAGAATTTTATAGGATCCGTAAATTTGTTATAATTGAGGAAAACTGTTATTGAGGGGTTTATGATGAAACCTAAAATGTCTTGACTTGCATGAATTACAGGGTATTGGTTAAAACTTGAAACAATATGGGACTGGTGGCATTAGGAAGTTAATGAAGTTTTTGGTAAAAATAGTTTCATAATTTTTGTATGTCGTTTTGTATTTGTTTGAACATCTGAGATGCTCTCGAGATCTAGGACATTGATAGTGTTCCCACTATGGTGCACAAAGCGGAGTTGATTCACAAGCAGCTTTAGCAGAAAAAGGTCCATTTTATAAGAAGAGGTACACCTCTAACTCTTCAGCTAATCCCTTTCTTTTGCCGATCTTTCCTCTCCGCAGCCTGAGGAAAATGATGAATCGGGAAACTTACCATCCTTTAAAGGTGCCACAATGACCACACAAGAGACATCACTTGTTTCAAGTGTGCATGTCGTGGGCATTACTCAAGAGATTGCCCAAACAAGAAGAAGGTGTTGATGGTCCAACATGGGGCTTATGAATCTGAAGATAAAGAAGAGACCACCTATTTCTATATTCCGGACTTGGACACTCAACCTCTTCTTAATTATGAGACAAATGATGATGTCGATGAACACTCTCTTTTAGCGCGTCGTTCTTCACCCCTTCAAGAGGAACTCAAACCAACTCAAAAGTAGGCTTTCTTCCATACCCATTGCATAATCCAAGAGGCCAAATTTCCATTCATAATTGACAGGGGAAGTTGTTACAATTTCATTGATCAAAAGGTTCCAATCACCTTGGTTTAAATCTTGAGGCCCACCCTCGTTCCTATACTCTCCATTGGCTACAAAACAGTATCAGGGGCAATCTTTTCTCCCTACAAGCCAAGGTTGAGTTTTCTATGGGCAAATACAAGGATGAGGTTGTTTGTGACGTGGTCCCAATGGATGCCATTCATAATGGGTTCCACAATTCCTACTACTTCCTCCATGATCACTCCAAGGTAAAATTTCTTCCATTAGGCCTTTCTCACGTGTTCAATGTGCAAACTCTACAAGGACTAGCTAAGGTGGAGATGAACCTTTAGGAGGCCGAGCGCACAGATGCACAACCAATTTTGCACTCCCTTGATTCTCCACATTAGACGACATTTGTCCAATCTATTAGGCACCCTCAAGGTTCTAAAGTAAAATTATTTGTCAAACGCCAAGAGGTGGTTCAAAAATATGTGGAAAGGCCAGTTGGTATGTTACAACCTCAATTTGCAATAGTTCGCAACCCAACACTTTCTTAGGATCCTATGAAATGATTGTAGAAGATTAACGAGATAATTACACTCATCATGGATATGATATTCCTCACTTTGATGAAAAAAATAGGTGGTCTAGCTTGGATTGGACATACTAAACCAATAGACCGACTGATATGAGGATTATGACCAGCTTGATCACATACATAATTTGACTCTGGGATAGGGATACACACCGCCAACTTAAACCGGATTTGGTGGAGATCATCTGGAAAAAAAAATTTACAATCACAATGAAAATTAGGATATTTTGTTATGTATTTTCTTATATGTTTCACTTCAAGTAATCATGTTTAATCTTGTGAATTTGTTTTGCTAGTAGTAACTTATTTTACAATGCTTTATATAACTAACAATAATTATATTATATAAAATTAAAACATATCAACTATTTTTTTATAAGGTAATAATTTGAGATGTCATACAGACCTCTGTTTGATAAATCGATAGACCGAAAGGGATTCGGTTGTCGGACAAACAGTGTTCTAAAAATCTCCGCCTAGGCCCTGCCTGGGCACTAGGCGATCATCCACCGCCTAGAACCCTGCTTAGGGCCGCCTAGGCGAGAAAAAGTCTCAGATGTTGTGGAAGCAACAACATCTTAGAAGATAGCGGATGCATAGAACATAGTTTCGAGTGAGGCACTGTAAAATAAGGTCCATTATTATAAATCAAACATCATCCCAATATAGTTTTATAAACATTAATGGACTTGAGAGAATATAATCAAATAATCACATGGATCACGCATTAATTTTTAATCCGCCTAGGCGCTAGCCCCCCCCCCCCCCCCCCCCCCCTCCTCACCGCCAAACTCCCGCCTAGCGCCTTTTAGAACATTGCGGACAAATCGACATGATACAAACCAAATACTGAGAGCGAGTCAAAAGAGAAACATACAAATAGAAATTAAAGGATTCAAGATTATCTGGGGAAGGGTTGAGTATGGAAAAAACACGGGTTAGATAGAACAAACCTAATACAATGTCGTAATGCCAGAGAGTAATCTGCAGGACACTCAACTGTAAATGTGATTAAACCTCTGGGCAAAGCTCCGACACAAGGAGACCACATGAACCACACAACCATGCCATCGACCTCAACTGGAACAATCAACTCAATCGGTACACCCAGAATAATCTCCAAACCAAGATAATATGTCTTAAAATGTCTTGTTATCCTGAATCAACATAGTTTAGTTCAAGGCAAAATTACAAAAAATTACCCGTTATATAGGACTATTTGACTACAACCACCCTTATACACCTAATTATTTACAATCATCCCTAAATTCACTTCTGTTAACAATCAACCACCACAACCTCAAATCCGTCAATTTTTTCGTCTAACAAGTGTGAAATTACCAAAATACCCCCAAACTGTGTTTTTTGCCGGTTTTCATCGGGTTTGAGAATTACTATGAGTTTTATCAGTGAATCGACTTTATTGATTTTCTGGAACTTTTTTTTAATAACACATGTCTGGTTTAATTACTTCTTAAGTCAACTAGCTGTAAATTGTCTCTAATTCCCAAAACTCCATTGTAGAGCCAACAAAACCACACTATAGAATGAAGATCCACTGAAGCTTTTCCCAAAAAATGTAATAATAATAAATAAATAAATCATCGAATTTCAAAAAATTGAAAAAAGAGACACAACAGAAGATGCCCTCCTACCCACCAACTATCGTATTCAACCTCAATCTATGCAGCTCCAAATGATATTTGTTCTTTGAATCTCAGTAACTCCACCTAGAAAAGGTAAAGTTGATCAATAGATTGAGACTGAGAGATTAAGAAGCTTTAGCTCTAGTAAGCGAATTTTCTAGATCCTTGGGTCAAAGAAATAGACCCAAATCGCCCAGTGAACATGAAGCCCAATATTGACCTATAAATCACTCCAATTTTGCCCTAAATTTCTCTATGCATCGCTCGAATTTTGCCCCAAATAGCCTCGCCGATTGTTGCGTCGAGAAGAGTGACCTTTTGATCTGGGCTCATTCATTAGGGCCGCCAACCAGCTAAGTCCGCCATCATCGCAACCAGTAGAGCGAGGACGTTTTAGGCCAATTTCCCCGTTCTAAACATCTCCTTTCATAGTAGTGGCAGATCCATCCTCTCCGTTCCTCCTTCCAAGTCCGTCGGCGCCGGTCACTCCTTTCACCCTCTCGATGCGGGACACAACAACTACGACATCGTCGAGACTGTTGCCGAATTTGCACACCACTCCGCCATGTTCGGGTTTCACCAACAATATGAGTCCCGGTTCCTCGAGATGGCGACGACATCACAATGCGTAGGAGAATTACAAGGATGAACTTTCACAGAAGGTCAAAAAAAAGAATCTCGAGGAGTCCAGGGTACATAGGAACTCGGGGGGTTTTGTTCAAATAATCCAATCAAACTGTTTACTAATGAAAGTAAATGTAGATTCTCAAACCCGATAAAAAAACACAAAGTTTGGGGGTATTTTAGTAATTTCACACTTGTTAACGGAAAAAATTGACGGATTTTAGGTTGGGGTGGTTGATTGTTAATGGAATTCAATTTAGGAGTGATTGTAAATAATTAGCTATATAAGGGGTGATTGTAGTCAAATATTTCTATATAACGGGTGATTTCCTACAATTTTGCCTTAATTCAAATGAGGATTTTTTCTATTTTTCCAGACCAATAGAGAAAAGCATCATGTGTCAACCTTAGTAGGTCTAAAGCTCCACTAATATTGATTTTCTCAACCTCAATGGAACTTGTTTCAAGTGTCATATAATTGTTCAAAATTTTGTTCTTTTTATAAGAGAGGTTCTTGTTAATGTGGATATCATTTTTTAGGATTTGTGCTCCTTTCATCGAAAAGCAAAATTGACATCGAACCCCATAGAATAGTAAGAGAACTCAAATAAAAATATTAAAGTCACATAACAGATCTTGTGTAAATGAGGAACGGTTCTATGGAAGATCAATGAAGCTGTATAATATTAAAGTCAGGTTATATGGATCACAGTGCTTGGAAGATCAATCAAGTCTAGGTAGAAGCAAATGATGCAAATTAGCTTCTTACATTTCATATTCACATTATGATCATAAAAGCTAGATAAACAGATGAAGTATTTAATCAATATATGAAAACAACAGGTCAATAATCGAAAGGTAATAAATCGGTTCAATGATGTTTTTTTTTTTAATTTTGGTCATTAGGTTCTTTTTTTGAACTTTAATAAGCTTGGTGATAGGATCTGCCTTCTTTCGTCCACGGTGCAAAGGAGACGCTCAATTGAGTTCCAAGTGGAGGAGAGTACACGTCCTGGCTTCAAAGGAAGGATCTGAATTCCAGAAAATCTGTCATGTTTTCCACTGGCTTGTTCTCTCTGGTCCGGACTCCGAATTGGGTGATTCCAAAGCCAAGAGTTAGATCCGGACGTCTAGATGATTGCCTCAAAATTAGAGCATGAACATATCAAGGAATCAGAAGTTGTGCGGAAAGGAGTCGCAGGCAGTTCAGCGAATGAGATGTTGATGATGTTGGTTCTACGAAGGAGGAGTTTGAGGAGGGTAGAGATGAGTGTTTAGATGAGCGAATGGTGAAATTGAGTGGCTGGATAGGTGGACTTCAAAGGAGGATATGACACACCCCCAAGGAAGAACAAGGTTGAACCTCTTTGATGGGATGTGACTCACCCAAAGGAGAAGAACAAGATGAGCTCGATATAACACACGAGCTAAGGACTTTTCTTTGATAGAAAGAAGCTTGAAGCTTCTAGTTTTTTATTATACATGTGACGATTACAAAAGGCTCACGAGGCTTGCTTAAATAGGCATACAAAATTGGAGTTTAAAACTCTTAAACTAGTCTAGTAAAAGTTTCCTCTAATTAGTGTCTTCTAGATCTATTAACTCTAAAATCGGAAGTCTTTTGAGCTTGCCCTTCTAGAACATGGTAGCTGGATGAGTTAAGTGGGCTTCCTCCAAAAATAGGCCCAAAAGCCCGAGGGAATTGAAATTGAGCCCATGAGGAAAGCACGTATGTCACTCAGGCGCGACAACGAGCGCGTCATTGGCTTGTTGCATCGAACCACCAGGCACCTTTCACATTTCCTCGGCACTCCTTGGGTCATATGGCTTCTTTTGAGTTATTATTAATTATAGACAAGCTATGGCTCGAGCAAAGTTTCCATGATGGTGGAGAATGCCGAGGAGGAACATGAAAACCCTAGAAAATGCGCGCGTCCGGAAAGCCAGTTGGAGTTGATTGAACATTTGACCATTTTCCTCGAACAACCTTGGTTGTGGGGCCTTTATGGGTCCAGTGGAGCCTTGTGGCTCATTGGTTTGTGAGCCAAGTGGAGGCTGGGTCGGTGGAGTCAAGGTTGGAGTAGTTATGAGCACCACCGCCGACAAAGGAGACCCTAGAAGGAGCAAAACAGCTTGAGGATCTTGGCCTTTTTGATCTTCATGATTGACGTAAGCAGGGTCACATCACTTGGCCTCTCTTGAATGTAAACCAAACTTTGTCATGGCCTCGGCGGCAAAAAATCATGTAGGGGTAAATGAAAGTGAAACACGTGTCTTGTTTTTGGAATAAATAACAAAGATTAATTGTAATGCCCTTCTGGTACAAAAGATTTTGTACTGTTGTATGTTTAATAGTCCATTTACATCTTGTGGGGATCAGTAAGAGGATAACGAATCCAAATTGCACACACAATTCAAGTAAAAAACAAATAGAGAGATTGTTCTAGGAGAAATCAATTGGTAGTGTAAGATTTGTTCTTCAAAGTATGTGTGACAAGAGCGTCTCTTTAACGAATCTGATACTCCAAAGGATGATTTTTCCAAGAAGGTTTTCTACAGAGTCTTCCGATCCGCATGTAAAATGGAAAAACTTGCAGAAGGACCTACAAATTAGGACCTTAGATAGATAAGTAGCATTTGGCCACTTTTTATTATGAGAATCTAGCTAAAACAAGTCATCAAGTATTTTGAGGTTGGAATTGTGAGAACACAACTCTAAAACTAGCAAGAAAGCTCATTGTGAAGCAGAAGATTCCTCCACTCAGTCAAGTACGAACTAGTAAAAAGAGTCAAAGGGCAGAGCAACACCTTAGAAGTTGAGTCACAAACGAAAAAAGTTGGTTGCCAGGGATTTCTGGCCAATCAGATGCTTTTAGACATGAGGAGAAACCGTCGTTGATACGCCACCACCAAGCCTTTGGCTAATATCTTGGTTAAAGGGAGGGTTTTGCTATACCGAGTGGTCTGAGAACTCCCAAGAGCCATCACCGCCAACCACTGTTGGATCCATGAACAAACGAAGGACCCAAGCTTGTTCCCGAGTCGAGGTTTCAGATCTGCAAGAGCTTCACCATTCTCAATTTGTTTTGTTAGGTAACCCATGATTTTTTGGCAAATTGGCTTATTATTTGGTTCAGGATGTAGGGAAGTTCGAATCGAGAAACTTGGCTTAGGAATTCTCATGATCCATAGTGAAGAAAGGAAAAGAAATTGATGAAACAACATAATTTTAAAGGAGGCAGTGACGACGTAAGAGTCAGGATAAGGGGGCATTTTGGGGGGCTAGGGTTTCATTCTTATGAGCATTATTTTTTTGTAGTCGTGGGACATATTAATTACATTATATGTCTTTTTAGAGTTTGATACATTATTTTAGAAATTAAATATAATTTAATATATTCCTATTAAATTGTTAAATTATTTAGATAAAATCATCCTTTAAAAAAAGATATTTTCACAAAATCACCATTTAACTTGGAATTTATATCAAATCACCCTCTAAACAAAAAAGTTAACAACGAATCACCATCTCTTCAAATCACCAATAAATATAATTTATTAAAAAGATAAATTATCTTTAAACATGTAAAGAAAAGCCATTTAATTTATAAAAAAAATACAGTATTATCTTCATTAAAACCTTTTTTTGTTCACCATGAAAAAAAAATTATAAATGAAGACTATACTTAGATAGTATGGTCGACTCAACAAACTAAACAAATTCACAATGTACTATGGTTTATTTAGATCTACGGGTATATATGAAGCTCATATTTTTTTTAAATAATATAAAATACAAATTATTTACATAAAGACTAAAATAATAATTAAGTTTTCTTTGTTTAATTTCCGTTTAATTTATCATATATATGTTGGAGTAATGATTGGATTTCAACATGGTTGATTAAACACTTGGGTTACAATTTTTGTAATTTTTTTGCAATTGAAATTCACTCATATTTATTTTTATTCAATAAATTACAACTCTTTAAAAAAATTAATCAGAATTTCATTTAAAAAACAGAGTAAAATATTATTTCTCATTATTTAATTACCCATCTTGATGTCAACCATAAGTTCGTTGCATATGCTAAAAATTTAAACATAATATTATTGGAAAATTTATTCATATTGCTTTCAGTCTATATGCTAATTAGTATTATTTTTTGTTGCTTTAAAAGGTAGGATTATTTTTTGGACTTTAGGTGAAATAAATTTTAGTCATTTCATATACAATCTAATTTTATTTTATTTTATATTTAATACTCATTTGATTGATATAAGATATAGACTTGATTATTTTTTTGCACGTACTAAATTAACAAAGGCACATATATGTACCAATTTAATAGGTTCTTGGGCACTAAATTACTAAACAATGAATTTACGTAGTTTTCTCTTTTCTCTTTTCACATTGTAAATCCAAATGTCTTTTTTTTTTCTTTTTTTTTCCTGTTTAGAAGGTATTTTCATATTTTTCTCAAATATTAGATATAACCAAGGCAAATTATTGTGGGTGGTTGATTGTAAACTTTTTTTGTTTAAAGGGTGGTTTTATATAAACTTCAAATTTAAGGGTGATTTTGTGTAAAGTCTAGTGTTTAAATGGTGATTTTATCTAAAAATACCTAAATTGTTTATAAGTAACTCTACAATTTCTTGAATGAATAAACCACATTAAAATTTAAAGATAAAGGGTTTGTTAGGTGAGATTGTTTATAAAAAGTTTTTTGTTTATAAATAGTTAAAAAGTATGGTTGGGTAAAAAAGTACGTTTTATTAGTATATGTGTATTTTATTTAAATTGTGCGAGTAGTGAAAAAAATATAAATTAATTTCATTACATGTTTATCAAAGCTTTAAAAGTAGGTTTTTGAAATAATGTTTATAAACAATAAACACCATTGGCCAAGCAAAGCCAAAGTTGGAAAAATGAAGTCAAAATAACTTAAAAAACAACTATTTTTATACAATGTTTTTAGGCCAAAAAGACGTATAATTTTAGATAGAGGGGGTATATTATTATAGGTTAATTGATATAATTTGTGTTTTTTTAATTATTCATAATTTATGACTTAATATTATTTTAACAATTGTATATACATTTTTACGAGAGGTATATTCGTAATTTATAATGAAGAGAATTAAAAAGGGTTGAAGAGCTTAAAAGAAACATATCTAAGAAAATGGTAAAAGTTAATATGACAGAGATAAATTTAAGGGAATTTCTTGTTGATGTCCTGAGTGTACGGTTATTCCTGTTGGTGTCACATGATAAATTTTTTTTACGGTTGGTGTCCCTAAGGTTTTGTGTTTGTTTTGCTTCGTAACCGAATTTTTCCATATTATTTTAATTGATCAAATACAAGCTCATCATTGTGTTCTTCGTCCTCAAATTAATAAGATTCGACTTCTAAAACACTCAAATCCATACCCGAACCATCTCGATTTGAAATCCTAAGGTCGAAAATAAATTGTTTTTTCGAAATTCAAATCAAGATGGTTCAAATATAGATTTGGGTGTTTTGGAAGTCTATTCCAATTCATTTGAGAGTGAGGAACGCAATTGTATACTTGGATTTTATCAATTTGAACCAGAGAGTTTAAATGTGGAAAACCTTGATTACGAAGTAAACAAACACAAAACCTTAAAGACACCAATAGAAAAATAATTAATTATAAACACTAACAGAAATAACCCTGAACTCAAGAATACCCATAGGAATTTCCCTAAATTTAAAAAGGGTTGAATTGAAGATCTCATTTTGGGATCCTCTAATAAAAATGGCCAAAAGTGATAATGGGTGACCTGAACCATGCTCCATAAACAAGTAGGTGGTGGAACATACATACTCAATTCTCGATTGAGACCAGTAAGATTCCCGCAAGTATCAGGTAGGGGGCAGCGACAAATAGACAACAATAATAATAACGCTAGGAATCTACTTGGGTGCTTCAACAACTCGTTAAACCGTCTTGGAGAAACATAATATACACAGGCACATACTCAGTTCTCTTCTTCGGTTAGTCATCTCACATTGCCCAACTTCGACTAGATACCTAGTGCTTTCTGAGACTGATTTAGCATGTCAAGTTCAACCCTGCATCAAAACAAACCTGATTCCTTACCAAACACAAAGCCAGATCAGGACCTCAAATGTTCAATATATAAGCTTTGCAAAAGGTTAATAGATAAAAAAAAAATATTCAAGCACATCAAGTCGAAATACCTGGAAACACTAAATCCTGTCAGTTAATCTATATTTTATTCCTATAGATGTTTTGAATTTCTTTTCCTTTTTTTACCATCAGATATTATTAACTTCGACCATAGCGAAAATTGCACGAAATAACCTCTGCCCTTGGCAAACCAAATAAGCCCTCTATGTAAACATGTAGCATACAGTACATCTCGCAAAATGAAGTACCATGCAACATTTTCAATGTTAGGACAAAGATTGTAACCATATCAACCTACCCTAATTTCAAACCCAGCTTCATAGGCCCAAATGACTTTCGTTATATTCAATTTTCAAAGACTCCTAAACATACAAACAGATAAGCATGTCAAATATCAAGCACATTCGATATAATTCTCCAATAACATAGACAAATAACTATTCACCTCATAGCAAGCATCATATGGATTGAATGCATATAATTTAACATCACACTGGGGCTATGATCTCCACTCTAATACAATTGCTATAATTGGCATATAGACATGCACAAGATCAGTGGCATACTGCTCCTAAGAAACTTGGCTGGAAAATGTGCTATGACTTTCCAAACAAAAAGATTAAGAATCCATTTCTGGAGGCTGATTAAAAACCACTTTGACTAGGATGATTAGAAACAGAGTGAACAAGTTTCATACAATAAAATATCAAACTTTTTATAAAAAGAATCAAACATGAGATCATGAGTGTATTCGCCTCGGCTATTGAAGAATTAACTGATCCCCTAGCAAAGATGGAATATAATCACTAATTCTCCAAACTAATGATATATAATAGAATGTGTAGCATATAGAATAGAATTATACCTTCACCTTCATGATTTAGCAAGGTGTTTGGACATTATTGATGCCTGCAATGGATTTATCATATCAAATTTAATATGAAGAAGCAATCAGGAAAAGTGGTAAACATGGGAAGATTGTAGTATAATATTGCTGGATAGCACAGGTCAATCAGAAAATATAAATAGCTTCCTAATGTTGAGTTCTATGCGAAATATACATTAAACATTGTCCCTCATGCAAGTCATTCAATTCATATTCATTTTAAGGACTGCCATGCAGTTGTACTAAAACACACAACAAGAAATCTAATGATCATTCAGAACAACTTCTGGATATTACTTGCAAGTGTACCATTGGTTCTATGGTAAAGTCCAAATTGCAAAATGTACTTCATTGATTTCTTATATTATAACAGAGTGAACAATCACTTCAGGCAAAAATTGCAGATCCCTATATATGCAAAGCATGTATTTTTTGAGGCAATGCTGACAGGCAACAGAGCATCCTGAAATATATGTATTACCTCAAATTTCTGTGCTATGAAGATTATTTTGTGACTCCCTTTTGCTTGAGGAAGTTGTGAAAAAACATAAATAACTAAGAAAATAAAAACTATATAATCCCTTAAGTTAACCTGACTCAACTTGAAATGTCACTGTCTGATACATGACAATGCACAGGGTCGAATCTCCTAGATTTCAAAATTTGTTCACTTAAAATGTTGAAGTGTAGGGGCACTTTTCATTTTGGGATTATATGCATCAGATATATACCAGGAAAATCTCATCTATGATCTCTAACCTTGGGGAATGTTCCAAACAAGTCCCTAAGCTTTCTTTTTGATCAACTAAAGTTCCTCAACTGGGATTTGTACCAATATGGCAAGATTCCATCAAGCTTACCATTATATACTGCCATGGATGCCAACTTGATGCCACATTAGCAGTTAACTGTAAGATTTAAATCTTTACCAAAGGACAACATGTTGGCACCAAATCCCCCTCAGGGACTTCAACTGAAGAGAAAAACAGTTCAGGGACCCATTTGTTACTTTCCACAATGTTTAGGGACCACATATGATTTTACCTCATATATATACATAAAATTTTCAAGGTACTCTCAAGAACCAACTATTTTTAATACTTCACACCCTATTCTCAACAAGTACAGTCCCAAGATAACACCAACTAGCACTAACAATATTCATACTAATAATTTAGTTCTTCAGTAAATATTCCCAAAAGGTTCAATCCTGAAGAATCAAGTAGCATAAGTCATATTAGGGGTTTGGGGTGCTCAATTGACAATTGGCACACCTGTTCTTGGATTATGCTTCTTGCCTCCACAAGTTGTGCTTCAAGCTCAAGCTCTCTTTCAGTAGCTTCTGAAGTTACTTCAGCCCCTTTCTGGGCATCTTGCAACTGTGTCATACGCTCCTTTGACACAAATATACAGCACAATCATTTCATATTAGGAATTAAGGGTCATGAACATGATGAGAGAAGAAGAATACCTTTATTGAAACCATCTTTGCACGAAGACTTTCTTCTATTTGACTTCTAGCCATGTGCAAAGGCAGATCAAAAACATCCTGCATTGATATTAGAATACAGAAAACAATTAACATCAGGACAAGAATTCTGAACTTTTAAAACATCATTTCAGTATTTTATGGATACCGTTTTACCACCCAATGGTGATTGTGATATGTCAGAATCTGTTCTGTCACCATTAGCTGAAGACTGCCAAGATGATCCATTTGGAGCATTTAAGAAATCACGCATATCCACCTGTAATGAGATATGCCAGGACAAGTAAGAAACAACTTCCATGCAATGAAAGAAAAATTCAGAAAGAAAAGTTTAGAGCTATTAACACCAACTAGTTCACTGATATATTAATATCTGGCAGCTAATCATCATACTTGTTACAAAGGTGCATTCAGTTCAAGAATAGTTTCTCATTATCATTGTAGTATGCAAAGCAATCCATTTTTTATTGTCTTCTTTTGCTTTTAAGAAGAAAGGGTGCAAAACTTAATTGCATACCAAGAAAGGAGTAAACGAAAAAAGAATTTAATTATGTTCAATAGCAAACCTGCATTGATCTCAGCAAGGCCCTCAAGTCATTATTTTCTTGCATCAATTCTTGATTTTTGGCCTCATAAGCATCCACCTTGCATAGCCACAAATCAGAAACTAAGTAATGCACTTTATTTTTCCCTTTTTCTGAGTATTTACTATTTAGATAAAATTAGCATTACTAGGATGCTCAGACTTGAAAATCAAAACACATACAATCTTCTTATGGAAATCATTATCTGCCTTCTTCCCGTTCCAGGTGCCACGCTGACGTCCTTCTTTCTGAGGTAGATGTCAAATGGTATTAAGACGAATGACATGATATATATTGACAGGAAATCACACAATATCTGCAGTAGGTGCCACCTACCTGCAGTAAGTTCATTATCTCCATGCCAGACCTAGATTCCTTCTTTTTTTCATTTAAGACTTGGTTCAATCTCTCCTGTATGCAAATACAATAAATTGTCATTTTATTCACTTAGAACATTTTGCCCTACTGTAGTTCTGTAAGGAACAGAAATATTAAGATAAGTAAGACCAATGAAACTGAAAAAAAAGCAAGTTACCTGGAGTTTTACGTATTCCTTTTCCCTTTTCTTCATTTCGTGCATTTGTTGGGTCTTTACTTGCTTTTGGAGTATTTACCCAAAAAGGTGATCAATTTGTCAAAAAAGTTAAGATTGCAGAAATGTTGATTATGAAAAATTTCAGGAGTATTAACCTGATTGCCAATAACCATTCTCTGAAACTCATCTCTCTCCTGCTGTAACTTCTCAATTTGAGCCTTAAATGAGGCAGTAGCTTTAGCTTCCTATGCGTAATCATACTCAGTAAGGGCATGCCAATCAGAAGTACATATAAACTCTAACAAAATTATAATTTGTTGCACATTATGCTCTTGCTAACCGTTCTAGTGATTGTTGCTATCTCCTTATCTTTTGCTGATAATTGTGCCTCCAGCCTTTCAACCTTCGCTTCCAATCTTGATATGTCTGACATAAGTCTAAAAATGCCACTAATGATCAGAATTCCTTGCTTAATTCTAGTACTAAGTGAAAACAGATGAACAGTACCTCATTGATTCTAATGCATTATTATATATTATTGATATAAATGAGTAGTGCACATATGTACAAAGTTATACCAAGTCCAAAACAGGAAACTCATTCAACATAGTGGCCAGAGTCTTAACAACTAACTGGGATAGCATTTACAAGTGGAAGGTTGCATCTGGAGATTCTGGACGGAGATTTGAGCACCAATCTAGGTTTGTATTTATCACTTTGACCTCCAAGAAGCCACTAAGTGCAATTCTGCTTTTTATTAAAGTTCCAAGGGCTGCAAGGATGCTCATCAACCAAGATAATAGAAGTTGTAACACTATGCTCTAAATCAGAGCCTAGATCAATTTTCTCAAGATAATTTGGATGAAAATTGCCAGCAATGACAATTTATTAAAAGCGTTTCATTTATAAAGGAAAATCAAATGAACCCTTTTTTTTACATCAAAAGATTATTCAATAAATTTCACATAAAGGTACTAGTGATCAGACAAGTTGCAACTTGAAACCAATTACGGAGCCATGAGTCATCACAATCAGGAAGCTGAGCAAACAGATACTAATTATCTTCAAAATACATGCTCTGGATAGAAAGACTAACCTATGCGATTCTATAGCAAATGGGGAAGAACACAGTTTTGTTCATAGATGAACGCAATTAAACTATAGAGAGTACAAATCCATGTCCACCTTGTAAAGTTTACAAATGAATGCAAAAGCATTCACAAGATGCATTATTAGTTTATTACTAACACATCAGAGTTCAGACATGCTCCTTGGTTTTGCTTAATACACAAGACAGGTGACATTTCACGCTTCACATGCCTAAGACATTGTCACATCTGTTAGGGGCAGAGTTTCTTACACCATTTCCCCATTCATGTTTGAGTTAATTCCAGACTCCCCTTTGTATCAATCATTTATGTCTATTTAAACTATTTTATTAAGATATACCCTACTTGCTCAAAACTACTAAAGCGAAATATAAACAGATTATGAAAAGAAGGAAGGATTCTACATTTCTACATGTGATTCAGAAAAGTGAAAAAGAATCCTCAAGCCAGATTGTGAGCACAGTCAAGAAAATTTAACCCAAATGTACCGTTGTCTCTGATCATTGGCAGACTCTCTGAATTCTATATCACGCTGCCTCTGCTGCAACAGAGAGTACATACAATTACATGTGCGCGCAATGGAAACCTGAAACGGAAACGGTCAGCTATTTCATCCAACATTCTTTAAACCTGATCTTCAATCAAAACCAAACAAAATGAAGAGTCCGATGAGAAGGGAAACCAAACGAATCTCACCGGATCCGTCGCGAAAAGATCAAGCGAAGCCGGAAACCCAAAAGTAACGAGTGTCTGGTTGAGGTACTTGGTGCAGTGCTCCAAGTTGTTGACATCGGCGAAGGTGAACTCACTGAAACCAACGAAATCAAACCATGTCACATTGGAGCTCTAAATCTCAAAACAGGGACACGAATGGAAATCTATGGACGAAATAGAAACGAAGGGCTTTACCTCATGGCGAAATCTGACCTAGGAAGTGAGAGGTGGGGGAATAAGAGAGAGACAGAGATCGGGGATAGTTAGAAGAACATTGTTAGGGTTTGGAGAGTGAAGTATATCAGATGGTGGTTTCTGGGATAAGACCTTCGAAGAGGGATTGCGATAAGCTTGGAGTCGAAGTGTTCGACAATGGCGGATGTGATAGGAGATTGGAGAAGATGGCGATGGAACGGAAGAGGCGATCAATCGATCGAGAGAGGGGGGGTTCGATTAATTAATTTCATTCAATTCGAAGTTGTTAAAAGCAGTAGTTTTCGGGTGAAACGCAAATTTGAATTTTGAATGCGAAAAATGACACGTCGAGTTTTGTAACTTCTCTTTCTTTCATTAGACCATCCTTTCAATCTCATTTATACCATTTTAAAAATTCATGTTTTTTTTTTTTTTCCAAATCCATGATTTTTTAAACCCAGTTTTTTAACACTACGGTTAAATACATTGACTCAATATACACTGCATAGGCACGTATATTAAACACGTACCCATGCCAAGTAGGCACGAATAAGGATTACGTGTCCGTGTTATTTAATTATCCGCCGGGTATCCGATTTTGGCACGGACACGTTATATGTGTACGTGCCTATTTTTTTAATTAACTTTATAAAAAAAATAAAAATTTACTCTCATGCTCGTGCTACATAAAAAAAAATCTTAGTTTAATTAAACTAAGAAACTATGTGTAATGTTACAAACTTTATTGTCGTATTATTCGAATATCGATTATACTAGATGCAACGTAATCCTAACTTCATTATCGTATTATTCGAATAACGATTACACTAAGTATAATGTAATCATGAATTCATTATATTACTATTCGTTATCGTATAATTCAAATAGGTCGTTGCTATTTAACGCACCAGCAAAATTTCTATTTAACGCACTGGTTCATCTGTGATGGACGAAACATGTTCATTCGTGACGGACGAAACATGTTCATTCGTGACGAACTAAGCATTTTCATCTGTGACGGATGAACATGTTTCGTCCGTCACGGATGAACATGTTTCGTCCATCACGGATGAACATGCTGATTCGCGACACAATTTTGGAATCGCCATAACTTTTGATTTCCTAATCCAAACGCGCTGAAATTTGGAGGATTTATAGTTGACATCTTGATCTTTAATATGACGTTGAAATCACTCAATTCGGAGTTACGTAAAAAAAGTTATACTTCTCCAAAGACGGGACAAAAAATAGAGATCTCTTAAGCGCCAATGCGAGTACAATAGCATTTAAGTCGGATTACAATAGCATTGCAATCATGGATCACAATAGCATTACAATGTGCGAGTAAAATAACATTTAAGTCGGCTTGCGACCTCGTCTCTTTCTTGTAGAAGAAGGTTTGAACGTCATTAGTTGAGAAATGAATGGATCATATAGACAAACAGCAAAGGATATTTGGTCTAGAAGGTTCTTGAAACGAATGGATCATATAAACGAAGGTTCGAACGACCTCGTCTCTTTCTTGTGGAAGAAGGTTCGACCTCGTCTCTTTCTTGTGGAAGAAGGTTCTTGAAAGACTTTTTGACTATTCCACATGGTAGTCTAGACACGATATTTGGTCAATATCATTAAAAGATGGGTAACCAAGTAAAGGACATCAAGAGGACCTTCAACGAGAGTATACAAAGCACGATGACTCTTGGGACATGAGCTGATATTTTCAAGCGGTTGAAGTATAAAGTATCTAAGATTGCACTTGACTGTTTGACGGAGGAATACAAAAAAGGGGAAAATCCATTTTGTGACAAGATCTGCACATGCCAGATGAGGGTGAGAGATGGATTGCCGTGTGTGCATGACATCGCTAGAAATGTGACGAGTTCAATCCCTATTAAGCCTTCAGCGTTGCATCCATTTTGGAGACGATTGAGTTTGTCAGAAGTGCAAGACGAAGGTGAGGTGAAGCACAGAGTTGCGAGATCTTTGATGAATCAATTTTATACGGATCATTTCCTCAATCTGTCAGCAGATGATCAAGAAAAATGTGTCTCACGACTTTATGACATAGCTCGCCCCGAGGGGACTAGTCTGCAAAAGCCGGCTATTGTGAGACATAAAGGACGACTAATGGGAGTTCTAAACAAAGATACCACTAAAAGACATCCTTCTTCATTGGAGTACACAGACAAAGATATGGAAGGGACACCTCTCAAGAAGCAACGAGGTAGGCCACCAATGCCCACTAGCACACCTTCACGAAACCCTAAAGCTCCTACCACTCCTTTGAGGCCATATCAGGTTAGAGCTCCCAAGAATTCAGTGGGTCAAATATTTTCACAGCCTTATATGCTTCCACAATCCTTCATTAAAGACTTTGAGCCGTATAAGCTTAAGACGATCTGCATCTGCCATGTTGAGAAGGAGAGACATTTCATTTCGGTATGGTACTAATCATTTAATTATTTTATATTAATTATTTGAACCCATGAGTAGATGGTCCTATCAGAGGCGTCACCATTGCCTCCAGTATTTGTCATGTGGGAGCATGCACATGATGCCTCTACTGCTTGTCTATATGATCCATTTGTTTCTCAACTCATGACGTTCAAACCTTCTTCTACAAGAAAGAGACGAGGTCGCAAGCCGACTTAAATGTTATTTTACTCGCACATTGTAATGCTATTGTGATCCATGATTGCAATGCTATTGTAATCCGACTTAAATGCTATTGTACTCGCCTTGGCGCTTAAGAGATCTCTATTTTTTGTCCCGTCTTTGGAGAAGTATAACTTTTTTTACGTAACTCCGAATTGAGTGATTTCAACGTCATATTAAAGATCAAGATGTCAACTATAAATCCTCCAAATTTCAGCGCGTTTGGACTAAGAAATCAAAAGTTATGGCGATTCCAAAATTGTATCGCGGATCAGCATGTTCATCCGTGATGGACGAAACATGTTCATCCGTGACGGACGAAACATGTTCATCCGTGACGGACGAAACATGCTCATCCGTCACGGATGAAAATGCTTAGTTCGTCATGGATGAACCAGTGCGTTAAATAGAAATTTTGTCGGTGCGCTAAATAGAAATCGTGTTCAAATACCGGTTATACTAATTATATTTTATTCCTAACTTCATTATCGTATTATTCGAATAACGATTATACTAAGTGTAATGTAACCTAACTTCATTATTATACCCTAGAAACATTAGGGTAAGTAGGGTTTTGGATGTAGAGTTATCAAACCCCAATAATTTTCATAACCTATAATGCTTGTATAGCCGGTATTCGAATAATAATATAATGAATTCATGATTACATTATACTTAATATAAACGATGTTCGAATAATATGATAATAAAGTTAGGATTACATTATATCGCATTATTCGAATATCGGTTATACTAACAATATGTAATCCTAAGTTCATTATCCTATTACTCGAATATCGGTCACGCTAAGTGTAATGTAATTTTAACTTCATTATCGTGTTATTCAAAGAACGGTTATACTAAGTATAACGGTTATACTAAGTATAATGTAATCCTATTAATCCACACAAGTTATAGCAAACTTTTACCGTCTAAGTTTGTTATTCACCCATAAATCTTTAAACACTTAATTTTCCTCACCCGATTTATCATCACAAATTAAGCAACTTTTTTGCTTAACCGAAATTTACTAATTACCCAAGACTTAATCGTCTTAATACTCTTATGTCCTTATATCATTTCCTTAAGAAAGCTTCATAATGAAACCTTAAATAGGTTTTCCAAAGTAATACTTTCACACACTTAGCTCTTCCAAAAGCTTTAAACCACTAGTCTCACAACGGATACACTCGCTTATAATCACCACTAATTATAACTCTTTAGATTTTAAAGTTTATCCAAGATCGTATTAGAGTACGATCATTTTAGAGAGGCAAACTCCCTATGACATATCTCTCTTATAAGTTTATTCACTTAAATAAATAATTTATAAAACTCACAATTAAGTATTTTGAGCTTTATACTAGCTCTGTATACAATTTTTACCACATCTAATGCTCGGAGTATACACATGAGGAATAACCTCAAACTCAATAGAGCATTAACTATACACGCTTAATTCCTTATAGCAAGGAATCCTTACAATATTAACCTCTCAAGACAATGCACATGAATTCGAGCAAAGGGAACAAATAATGTCAATACCCAACTTGATATTATTCCAAGAATCTGGAGAGATTCTTATGATTGGATCTAAGGATTAAGTAACAGAATCAAAGCTTGCAGAAGTCTGAAAACACACTCTAAAATACTTTAAATCACACTTTAAGTTAAATCTCCATTCCCTTATCGTTTTACAATATAAATTATTTATAAACTTAATACTTTTAAAATTAAATTACCAGCATTATCTTTTTTTTTTAAATCCACAAGACCACAACCACTTTCAAAACTGCACTTTAAAATCATTAAATGAATTTAACTTACTCGTTTAAACATAATTATTATATAAACTAAAATATTATAAGTCTCTTTTATAATTAGAACACAAAGTTATCACTTTTGTAAGTACCTTTATCAACTCTCAAAACTACACTTTTAAAATAAAAGGAAATAATTTTAATTTCAACCGTTATAAAGTCATTTTAATTAGGACTAAAAAATAACAATTAACGTCCTAATAGTTAAACCACCACTTTTAAATTATATATTTATTTTTTCTAAAGTTTATAGAATTTTAAAACCTTAAACTTAATGCTAACATATTATTTTTTCAAACAAAATAAACTAGTTTGAAAACAGTTTCAAAAATAACTTTGAAATATCTCAAACCTAACAATAGGCCAAGAATCATAAAACCATTGCTCTGATACCATAATTGTAACACCCCTAACTTATGTCGATAGTGTCACACGCTAGTAACCTCAAATATTAATGTCCAAAGTCACCATAGGCTTTAATCGGAACAATTAAGCTTAATTAAACACATAAATGTTGAATAATGACAGAATAAATAGCGGAAGACTTTTTAAATGAAACTTAATCTTTTATTAGGATTCCTCTCGTAAAACGAGAAGGACGGTAATACAACATAGTTAAATCATAGCGGAAGACTTTTACAATAAAACTCTAATTACATGACTAATTTATGTAAGCAATACATTTATTTTGAAACACACACTCACTTTAAAATATAACTACCTAAGACGCAAACTTCAACTGCAAGCCTTCTCTTCGATTGGTTACTTCAAATCGCCAGGGACCAACCTCTGATGTGTCGTATAGAACGGATGACACCAGCCAACCATGCAAGGAATAAAACCCGGTTGGGTAGTCTAATGAAAGACTATGCAAGGGAACAAGCAGAGTGATTCTAGTGATCGTAACCGATTACTATCACTGTCCCTCGAATAATAACCGAATGAACGATATATAACCCGTAAACTTTCACTTAAAGAGAAAAGAGGTATGCATCGAAAAGAAGACTCCAACAGAACTAAGCCTTTAGGGGAAATATGATGAGTTGTTTGGGAACGTTAAGTTTTCACACAAGTTCACAAAAACGACCTTGATTATTTGGGCCCACGACCAACCTCACCGCGCAATGCGAATCCAGATTGGAAAGAGGACTTACTCTAACAAGAGTCCGAGCGGGTTCCACATTGTACTTCTCGCCCGAGGGTATATTAATTATGTGCAAATCCACACCTATCTTATTTAGTTCAAAAACGTATATTCATGTTCAAGACTTTTATCTTATTATCCAACCTCTTAAAAAGAGGAAGAGTGGGACAAAATCCCGAAAATTTGGCACTTCCTAAGTGCACCACCACTTATATAATATAAGGCCACGGTCATGACCAAAGGCATTAGGGAAATAATCCTCCTAACACCGAAATTATAAAGAAACGACTAACCCTCGCGAGGCATTACCGTTCCTACGAATACTCGTGTTATCTAACCATTTAAATAGCAACAATTCACAATTATCACAACAATGTTACCTAGCAACCTATCATAATATATATATATATATAACGTTATAGCTAGCATACATACAACCTAGTAATAAGGTTTATTTTTCACATTTTATACACACAAGGTTCCCAAACATCAATTTAGACTTTTTATCCCAACTTAATTAAGACAACCGATTCATTATCAATTAAGATAAACATGGAATAAAATGCAAGAGCGAACCGCCACTTGCCTTGAATCACGGGCAGGATGAACGGCGTATCGGAGATGGTTGCTTTCGAAAAGCAAATCGGCTCTCTGCTTTATTCCCGTTTCAAACGCCAATCCGAGACGTACCCAATTCATACACAATGAATAAATTAGATTAGATAATTTATTCAATATCATTATTTAAAGAATACAATGTCTCGGTTTCTAATTGATTTTATTTAACCCTTAAATAAATCAATTTCACGACTTTATCGACACGACGATTATCTATACGATTAAAAATCAATTAATCGTATATTCTAAATAATCTTGACATAAATAAATTAATAAAATAATTTATTTATAATCCTAGAATTTTCTAGGTCAAAATATTATCTCAATGAATAGCCAATATTTACCTATTCATAATATAAGATAAAATTATAACAAAATTAATTAATTAAATTTTTAATTTTTTTATATATTCCAAATAATCTTAAAAAATATTTCACCTAATTTAGATTAACTAATCTAACCCAAATTAAGCCAAATTAAATCAAAATCGAACCAGAAATTAAACCGAAATCGGGTTTAAATCGAAACCACCCTCACCGAACAGGTACCGGCCAAAAAATGATCAAATTGAGGCGGCTCCGGTGGTTGCACGGTGGTGCAACCTTGGGTCTTTTGTAGAGCACTTCTGGGCGCAGCTAATGGTGGCTCCAATTGCTCAAACAAGCTCCAATTTCACTCACGAACAGCTCGGGCAAGGTATTTTAGGGTTCTTCGATTCAAACAAAAAATTAGATGAATTGGGGTTGAATCCGGGGGAGTATTTATAGGGCTTTTGTAGAGGGGATTATCCGCAGCATAAACCCCCAATCAATTCATCCCCATTGAATCTGATCTTATCCAATTTTGCGAAATTGAATTCCCTCTAATCCGGATGACGCGTTTGATTTAAATGCATAATCCCGCAAATCTTTTGGCTTTTAATCCCAATTGAATGTTGAATCCGATGCTTATGATCTTAGTCTTCAATGTCCAGATGCCAATCAAGGGAATCGGGTTCAAATCGATGCTAAAATCCGCCATTGAAACCATATATAAGCTTACGGTTGGAAAGGCTGGAGCCTGGAGCCGTTGAAGAAAGCCTTTTGGCTTAATTACAATCGTGGCCCTAACTTTCAGCTTATTTGTACATGTTTACCCAACTTTCTTAAGTTTTGGCAAAAATGTCCTTATTTTAACTTTTAAAAATTCTAAAAATTACCCAAATTTATTTATTTTAATATTATATATTTATAATATTATTTTAAGCCCAAAATTAATTTATAGAAGAATTTAACTTAGGCTAAGATAAGCTTAAGTTATTATTCTTATGAATTTGACCATGCTTAAATTCTTAACCAAAATTTGTTAAGTTGATTTAAATATTCTAAGTCAAGTTTGATAAGTTTTATTTAAATTATAATTAACATAAAGTTAATCATAATTTAAACCATCCTTAGCTGAAAGAAATAACTTAGTTAGGACAATTATAACTTTATCCTTTTATGGATAACATAATAATTCTTATGTCCTTTAAAATTATTTAAAATTTAAAATTATTTAAAATTTAAAATTATCTCCATTGTTATACTTATTTATTTATTTTAACATCATATTATTATTATCATATGATAATTTGTACCAAAAATTATCATAACCCACATTTGAACCTGAGTTCTTTAAAATTTAAATTATTCCTCTAAAAGAAATAAAATCAATTTTAAACTTTAAATTTTATCACTTTAAAATTACCATTTTATCCTTCTATTTTAAGTGGGATATTACAATACTACCCCCTTAAAAATAGTTTTGACCCCGAAACTAGCACTACCAAGTTAGAGGGATTGGTTTCCACATTAACCTCTCTACTTGAGCTTATCATCCTCAATTATTTCGTACTCAAAATTAATCCTAGGAAAGTCGATTTGTTTCCTCAACCATGACATTACCGCAAATATATCGTGTCTATATTTTATTCCATACAATATATCTCTTAATATATCGACAAGATTATAACTACCTTAGAATCATAGTCTCCAAAATCATCACAACGATCTTAATACACCTTAAGCTTGAGAACACACCTTTTCTTTCAACTTTTCTCTTTATAAATAACTCCCTAGTTCATACATTATCTCCTTATAACCCAACTTAGTACCTCTAATTGTCATATCGTCTTACTCCTTACATATACATCTCACCCATTTCATTATTTACCTTAATTAAAAATTGGCCCTTATGCCATCTCTTAACCCAAAATCTTTCCATTAATCAGGCTCTAACATAAGACCTTTAGAATTCCTAAATTTGCCACAATTAATCACCCAACATCTTATTCATGTTTTTCTCAAACATGATTTTAATAATCCGTTTAACACGATTATAATCAATCACCTTATCATAAGATCACCTTAATAGACATAGGTCACTTTTTCACCAAGTCCATTTGATAAAATCCATACACTTACATTATCCCGTATTGTTAATCCACACAAGTTATAGCAAACTTTTACCGTCTGAGTTTGTTATTCACCCATAAATCCTTAAACACTTAATTGTCCTCACCCGATTTATCATCACAAATTAAGCAACCTTTTTGCTTTACCGAAATTTACTATTTACCCAAGACTTAATCGTCTTAATACTCTTATGTCCTTATATCATTTCCTTAAGAAAGCTTCATAATGAAACCTTAAATAGGTTTTCCAAAATAATACTTTCACACACTTAGCTCTTCCAAAAGCTTTAAACCACTAGTCTCACAACGGACACACTCGCTTATAATCACCACTAATTATAACTCTTTAGATTTTAAAGTTTATCCAAGATCGTATTAGAGTACGATCATTTTAGAGAGGCAAACTCCCTATGACATACCTCTCTTATAAGTTTATTCATTTAAATGAATAATTTATAAAACTCACAATTAAGTATTTTGAGCTTTATACTAGCTCTGTATACAATTTTTACCACATCTAATGCTCGGAGTATACACATGAGGAATAACCTCAAACTCCATAGAGCATTAACTATACACGCTTAATTTCTTATAACATGGAAACCTTACAATATTAATGTAATACCCCTCATTTTAATAAAGAGTATTTTGATAATTTTCCTAACTCCCGTATCACAAACCGGATTAATTTCAGAGAAGTTCAGACACTCTGTAATTTGTTTGATCTCTGTAATATTTTCCTGAGTTGTATAAAATACATTCGATGTACTTTCGGGGCTTAGAATACTCAATCGGTGCAAAGATGTTAACCGAGTACGAATATATTTAACCCGGGGTTAAAAACTTATACCCGTACTTAACCCGGACAAAAAAGGACAAAAGGGCCCAGATTTGGCCTTGACCGCACCCGCGGTCAAGTGGCCGCACCCCGCGGTGAAGGCCAATTCTGTAAGGCGGTCTGGGGAGGCTCGCCGCACCCGCGGTGAGGCCACCGCACCCCGCGGTGCCATGATGATTTTTCTGCAGCGCCGGACTTCAGACGTCACATCTGAATTGAGCTGCTTGTCATTTCTGGTCGGGCGACGCAGCTGCTTGATCGACGCACCTGCTTGCTTGTATGCTGCTTGCTGGGCTCTATAAAAGGAGGAGATCTGGAGTTGTGTTGAGCACTCCAATCCGAGCTCTCTCCCTCTCAAATCTCTCATCTCCATTATCGCCGGAAAACTCAAGCTCTCGCCGAAATCTTGAAGCCTTCGCCGGAGCTCTTGTTAGAAGTGGTGGTGCTCTCAAAGTGGTCCTTTGGAAGTCCAAGGAATCCAGAAGTTGGAGCCACCACGAGTCGAGCCCCATCGTCTTCCCCGGTGAGCTTTTTCCCTCTCGTCGTGTCGTCACTGTTACGTGACCGCACCCTCCACCGCACCTCCACCGCACCCGCGGTCAAGGCCGGCGCACCCGCGGTGGGCTGGGCTCGTGGTATGGCTTTGAGTTTTGTGGTCTCGAGCGAGGCTTTGTTCCTTCGCTTTGGTTCGTCTTTCTTTAGATTCGGATATTTTATTGTCGAATCTAACTTAGGGTTTCATTATGGGTCGTTCCATAGGGATCTAAAATCCGAGTTTTGTCCCCGTTCCGGACCCAGAAACCATCATCGTTCGAATGTTCGTCTGATCTAAGGCAAGTGGTGGTTCGCTCTTGCTTATCATTCCATAATTATATTAATTATCAATTGTTGAATTGTTAATTAGTTTGGGATGCATTACTGTTTTCGTTGGGAACAATTTTGATAAAGGATATGATTAAAACATGATATTATAATATGTTGTATATTGTTAGAATGACGCTATTATATCTGTTACTACCGTGATGGTATTGATGTGGACTAAGGTGTGCTTGAACTGTTTAGTTAGCACGAGTATTCGTAGGAACGCTACTTAGTACCTTGCGAGGTATAGTCATTTTTTATAACCTGGTGGTTAGGATGACCTAACACCATTTCTCTGGTCATGACTGTCCCCTATCCGAGTATAGGGGTGGTGCACTTAGCTAGTGTCACATATTTCGGGAGTTGCTCCCAAAAGGTCTCTCGTCTTGGGACGAGGTGATCATGATAAAAGCTTATAACGTGATGCGCGTTTTTGGAATTAAATAAGATAAGTGTCGTTGTCGCACACAATTAATATATCTCAGGCGAGTAGTGCAGCTAGGAAAGACTCGTCTAGACTTTGGTCAGAGTAAAGTTCTCTTTCCAATCTGAATTCGCATTATGCGGTGAGGTTGGTTGTGAACCGAAACACCAAGTCATTTTAAACTCTTATGTGAACTTATATGTTCCCCAACATTTGTCATACTTCCGATAAGACTCAATTCGTTGGAGTCTTCTTTTCATATGTTTCGATAAGGCTCGTTCTTTTGGAGTCTTCTCTTGATCATATTGTTTCATATATTTCTGTAGGAGTATGGTGGTTGACTATCGTCATCGACTTTTATTCGAGAAGCGATGAGTCTAACTGACGAGGCCGGAAACCGGTGTCGTTTTCTTGTCAAAATAATCTCAATTCACCTACTAAAGAGTATAGCAAGTAAGTCAAGGTCGATCCCACAGGGAGTCGATTATCTGTACGCAATTATGTATAATCAACAAGTAACGGGGGTTTTTGTCTAGAATAATCGTAACGTAAACAAACATGCAATTAATGACAAGAGATGAAATATGATGAGAGAAAGTATTCCACCAGACAACTATCCACACCACAATGCAATCGGTTGATCACTGAAAACTATCTTTCCAAGTTCTTTTACTATCTTATCATTGTTCCCACCCTGATCGTGAATACTATCGATTCTCACAGTTGTCGATAGACTTATTACTATGCCAATGATAAAGCACAACTGATTCTCACAGTTGTTAGCGTACTTTAACACCAACACAGCAATATCAATACACACAAGGATATAGGACACATGCAAGTAGAAAGACGTACAAGTACTCACTCCCCTACTTAACATGCAATTGACTCTCACACACAAATATACGCTCGGAACCCCTATACGCACAAACGTGTTTGCCACTAGATATGCACTCGGAACCCCTATATGCAATCCTAGCAATATGATAAATGCCGAAAGACCTAGTTAGCAACTCTAGGTAAACCAACATAAATCAATAATCAATTCAATCGAGAGAATCAATCCAACTTAATAAGATATAGAACAAGGAAATAGAAATCTCACAACCAATTCATTGTAGTGCTTCAATCGTCTAGCGAAACAAGAATGTTTAGCTATCCATTACTTGAAAAACCTAGAAATTATATTAAGGAAGAAGAACGTAACTATCTGCGCGCCTTCTCAAAACTAACGAAAAGACCTTATATAGGTTTCTCGAAGTTGACCTAATAACCGAAATAAGGAAATAATATAAAACTAAAACATAAAGTATAAAATATCAAAATAGGAAATAACAGCACACGTCAGCCACGCGGTCTTCATTCCACCGCGAAGCGGTAATGCTCCACCGTGATGCGGTGGCTTCTTCTGGCGCGAGGCGCTTCTCCTAAGGATCTTCACCGCGGGGCGGTGACAGTGCCGCGGGGCGATGCAGGCAACTTCTTCATCCTTCATCTGCTCCAACGTACTACCAAGCGAGGTAGTTTTCTCCCTTAGCTCTGAGCAGATCTTCTTCAACATCTCCAACTTCCTTCATTAGGCTACAAAACCTCCAAGTCTGTACAACTCCAACTCTTCTCCTAAGTAACAGACTTAGCCTAATTCTCCACTTAAACTCCATCTAATATGTGTCAAAAGTCACTAGTTAAGGTGCACTAAATTGCACCTATCAAATATCCCCACACTTAGACCTTTACTCGTCCTGAGTAAATTAGCTACATCATATTGCAAAATCAAGGTCTCGGGAAGTGTGACAATATAAGACACTAATAACCACAATAACTCAACAACCAACACTCCAAACAACCAAAACGAATGATGCGAGAGAACTCTAATCCTAGCTCCAGTCCAACTCCTTATCGCTCCAAAGTGGCCTACCCGACAATCCTTCTATGTCGCTCTTCTTATGACGCCTCGCCAATAGGTAAGAGAAATCCTAAACTCACTCTTTTTTCTTTTTCACTCATCTTGCCAAGGCGCCCTTTCGAGTTTTCACCAAGCCACTCATTTCATTTTACTGGATGTCTCACATATACTCACATCACTCCAGTCCACTCTTGCCCTGGTCTATTACCAGTCGGACTACCTGCTTGTTGCCTGAGCCATCCTTTTGGGTTTTCGACTCATCCCAGGATTTTTGATTGCCTTTTCAACATTTTATGGCTTTTTTTTTTTGAAATAAATGCAAGTACGAAAATGCATGAATTAAAAACTGTACACTAGCTAAGATAGACAGTGAGTCTAAATCCCTCCCCACACTTGAATGACACATTGTCCTCAATGTAAAAAGAAGACAAAGCAAATAGGGAAGAGAGAAACACACTCACTGGGAACGTGGACACTAAGGATAGCCCGGCGGAGGTGGGTGCCTCCCAAAGTACTGCTCTGTGATGTAAACCTCTGCGGCGTCCAGCTGCTCCCGGATGTCACGTGTAATCTCAGCTTGACGAGCCGGCAACCGAGCCAAAGTCGCCTCGTTCGCAGCCTCCTGACGTAGCTCAAATGCAGCAAAACGGACGAACATCTTGTCCCAGGAGAACTCAGGAGGTGGTGCAGACGTGGAAGCCACGTCGGGGATGGGTGGATCAACATCCATGATCATGGGTGCATCCACCATAGGCTCAGGCTCCAGCTCAGCGCCCTCGGCGTCCTCAGCTTGTGGTGCTATCTCCTCATTAGCTGGTGTCTCCAACACCCCGTCCGCAGGAACGATGTCAACCACAGCAGCCTGTGGTTCCATTTCAATAACCATAGGATCAATCGCAACATCATCAGCCGATGGCTCTAACTCCTCCTCCACAGGAGCAATCTCAACATCGGAAGGAATGTACCAACCCGTGAAATCCTCCGGATACGCCAAGGGACGAGGAAGACGCACAAGATGGCCACCATGAGAACACCACATATACTCCCCCTGAGATCCGCTCAACATACCGCGACGCCGCATATACTGGATGTTATAACGAATGGGCATAAGCAGGTCCGGAATGGTATCCAAAGAAATCCTGGCTGCCGCAATCAAAGTAATCAAACCTCCCTGCACAATATCTTGCCCGACGTCCTCACGAACCAGCAGCAACTCATGTAACCAAATAGCGAACCATTCGGGTGTCACCTCGACTAGTGGATCGATCATCGCGGAGAAAAGACCCAGACGCTTCATGGATGCTCTACTCTCCTCCATACCATAGAATGTCCGAATCAACACTGTGTAAATCAAGCGGAGGCAGGGATGCACGATTTTATCACTAGTCTCCCGGCCCTTCTGAAATTCAGCCATCCCCGTGGCGCTCATCCAAAACTCCTTCATGGCCTCTTTGGCGGGACCATGCCTCCATCCAACTGTGCCTGGCCTAGATATACCCAGCAATTCTCATAGCGCAGTAACAGGAAAACCATAACTCCGACCCTCGTACTTGAAGGAAATACCCACAAGAATACTCTCCTCTCGGTCGTTCACAACACGACGTCTATGGCTCTTGGTCACGGTGGCAAGAAACTGGTAACAAAGGTCGGGGTAGGTGGGGGCAGATTTGTCTAGGAACCCCCCCAAGCCTAGTTTCTCCAGACAGTGTTGGGTCAATTCTAGCATACCCAATTCAGCCAAGGTATCCTTATCAAAGAAGCGGGTTGGCAGCACATTCCTAGTCGACACCGCATCATATAAATTCGACTCCTCCTCAGACATGCCAACCTTCCTAGCTCTCTCCATGGTGCGAGAAAGAAAGAACTAGAAGAGAAAGGCTCGGAGAAGGGCACTTACAACCGGCCAAAGGCAGACCGCGAAGGCACCGCTGGGCGGTGATGATATCTGAGCACAGGTGTAGGGTCGCGGCGGAATGGACGCGGGGCGGCGACTGTTCGCCTTCTTCTCCAGATTCAAAAAATTTGACTCACGCGAGGCGGCGAGATGGCGATGCGGTCACTATGCTATTCCCCTCCAAACGCCTCCAAAACACCGGCAAAAGCACCCAATTTGCATCGAGCACCCCAACACTCCAAGGAGCACCCTTCTTCAACTACGAACCACTATAGGGGACCGGAAATCAGCACAAAGGGGGAGGTATGGGTAGAGGAAGATAGTGTTGGGTTTAGAGCATCCGAGATCAGAGCTAGGGCAGGGGTGAAAATGGCGGATTGGGTGAAAGCGAGGCGATGGAGAATTTTGGGGGTTATGGCACGGCAAAGAGAGAGAAACGGGGAAGAAGAAGGGATAAAAGGGGGATTAGGGTTTGGCGGGAGAAGTAATGAGGGGTTAAATGGGGAAAGTGGGACCGAGCCGCGGTTTTAAACTGACACCGTCAAATCCTTCGTATCCAACTCAAGGCATAAAAATATTACTCACCCGTTTAAGGTTTTTTTGGGGCCCTTTATGCCTTGCATTTTTTTTAGAGTTGAGAAATTATACCAGAGGTCCACCGCGGGGCGGTGGAATCCACCGCGAAGTGGTAAATTGGTGACGCGGGGCGGTGGGATACGCTGGGTACCAAGTCTCATCTCGGATTTACTTTCGTACCTGAAATGTGAGTAACAGGCGAACGAAACAAAGCAAAATAAACTACGAAATTAATCTAAGAAAAAGAAAGGAAAAGAACTAACCCGGGTTGCCTCCCGGACAGCGCCTTGGTTTACGTCGTTGGCTCGACGTGGGTTGTGGCTCATCCTGCTTCAGCGTCAGGGTTCTCGAGTAGTGCCTCATCCTGGATTGGATCGAACCCCTCGTAGTAAGGCTTGCATCTGTGGCCGTTCACCTTGAAAGCGGTGCCAGTCTTGGGGTTGATTAGCTCTACGGCCCCATGGGGGTACACCTCAGCGATTTCATACGGGCCTGACCACTTTGATTTCAGCTTTCCAGCAAAGAGCTTAAGCCGAGATTGGAATAGAAGAACTATATGTCCTGGCTTGAAGTCTTTCCGCAGAATGTGTTTGTCGTGCCACTGCTTGGTCTTCGCCTTGTAGATGACTGAGTTTTCATAAACGTCAAGGCGTAATTCCTCAAGTTCTTGCATTTGTAGCTTACGGAATTCACCTGCTTCATCCAGTTGCAGGTTGCACTTCTTTATTGCCCACCACGCCTTGTGTTCAAGTTCGACGGGTAGGTGACAAGCTTTTCCATATACCAGCCGGAACGGGGACATCCCTATCGGCGTCTTGAAGGTTGTACGGTATGCCCACAACGCATCATTGAGCTTGGCGCTCCAGTCTCTCCGATGAGCTGCTACTATCTTCTCCAATATGGTCTTGATCACTCTGTTGGAGTTCTCAGCTTGCCCATTAGTCTGAGGGTGGTAGGCCGTGGAGATTCTCTGAGTGACATGATATTTCTTCAACAGGGCAGTCACCGTCTTGTTGCAGAAATGGGTTCCCCTGTCGCTGATTAAAGCTTTGGGTACTCCAAATCTTGAGAAAATGTTCTCCTTGATGAAACTTGCCACAACTTTGGAATCATCAGTCCTGGTGGCCTTTGCTTCCACCCACTTGGAAACGTAGTCCACTGCCAGTAATATATATAGATTCCCATGAGAGTTAGGAAAGGGTCCCATAAAATCCATGCCCCAGACGTCAAAGACTTCGCAGAAAATCAGTGATGACTGTGGCATTTCGTTCCTTCTGGTGATGTTGCCGACCCGTTGGCATCGGTCGTGGGCTTTACAGAAGACATGAGCATCCCTAAAGAGGCGTGGCCAATAAAATCTTGCTTCCAATACTTTCCTAGCAGTCCTGTTTGCTCCAAAATGACCTCCACATGTCTCAGAATGGCAGAAGTTAAGGACAGATTGTACCTCGTTGTCTGGGAGACATCGGCGCACAACCTGATCGACGCAATGCTTCTACAGATAGGGATCGTCCCAGACATAGTGGCGAGCTTCTCTCCGTATCTTTACTTTTTGGGCTCTGGTGTAGTCCGGGGGAAATTCTTCTCGAACCAGATAATTGACTATGTCTGCATACCATGGTCTGTAAGATTGGATTTCGAAGAGATCCATAGCTATCTGAAGAGGGACGTCAGCAAGATTGCCAGGGCAAAGTGTGATCCCAGAAATAAGACCGCGGGGCGGTGATGTGCTTTGGGGTCGCGGTGAGCTTTCCTTGCTCTCAAGTAATCTAATCGCCGCGTCGCGGTGGTCATCACCGCGAGGCGGTAGTTTCTCCAACTGCATACTGTATACAACTCGCCGGGTCGCAGTGGTGGGAACCGCGGGGCGGTGCGTGTTCTCTGAACTGCCTTCGAGTATGAACAGTGTATCATCTGGGAAGGTGCCATGTATGAGGCTCTGTTCTCCAGGTTTATCTTCCTCATGAACGAGTCTGCTTAGGTGATCCGCTACGAGATTCTCTGCTCCCTTCTTGTCACGGATTTCCACATCAAATTCAGTAAGGAGGAGAACCCATCGGATTAATCTTGGCTTTGCTTCTTTCTTCGTCATTAGGTAACAAAGAGCAGCGTGATCTGTGTAGATAATCACCTTGACTCCCAGGAGGTATTGCCTAAACTTTTCCAAGGCAAAAATGACAGTCAACATCTCTTTCTCAGTGGTGGAGTAGTTCCTCTGGGCTCCATTCAGAGTCATGGATGCGTAATGAATCACGTGGGATGCCTGTCCCACTTTCTGTCCTAGAACTGCTCCGACTGCATAGTCGCTGGCGTCACACATGATCTCAAATGGGCGAGACCAGTCAGGTGCCTGAATAATGGGTGCGCTTGTCAGGCGTTCTCTCAGGCAGTCAAACGCTTTCTTGCACTCATCTGTGAATACGTAGGTCACTTCCTTCTTCAAAAGCTCGCAGAGGGGTGAAGATATCTTCGAGAAGTCCTTAATAAATCTGCGGTAGAAACCTGTATGACCTAAAAAGGAACGCACTTCACGCACATTAGTAGGATAAGGCAAAGACTGAATTACATCAATCTTTGCCTTATCGACCTCAATACCCCTAGCAGAAACAATATGACCCAAGACTATTCCTTGTTCCACCATAAAATGACATTTTTCAAAGTTTAAAACCAAATTGGTATCAACACATCTTTTAAGCACAAGTGCCAAATGGTCTAAACATGAATCAAAGCTAGTGCCATGCACCGTGAAATCATCCATAAATACCTCAATGAATTTCTCAACATAGTCAGAGAAGATACTAACCATACATCGTTGAAATGTACCGGGTGCGTTACACAATCCGAATGGCATTCTGCGGTATGCAAAAGTGCCAAAGGGACATGTAAAAGTGGTTTTCTCTTGGTCCTCTGGTGCAATGGCCACCTGGAAATATCCTGAATATCCATCCAGGAAGAAATAGTAGGGTCGCCCAGCAAGGCGTTCTAGCATTTGATCAATGAAGGGCAGGGGAAAATGATCCTTCCGAGTTACCGCATTCAGCTTACGGTAATCAATGCATACCCTCCATCATGTGGTAGTCCTGGTGGGGATTAGTTCTCCATCTTGATTCTCCACTATAGTAATCTATCCTTTCTTAGGGACAACCTGGGTTGGACTTACCCATTGGCTATCCGAAATAGGGAAGATCATATCAGCTTTGAGGAGTTTGAGCACTTCTTTCTTCACCACTTCCATCATTGGAGGATTTAGCCGTCTCTGTGGCTGCCTAGACGGTTTAGCTCCGTCCTCAAGTAAAATCCGGTGCATACAAGTCGAGGGACTTATTCCTTTTATGTCTGCAATGGTCCATCCAATAGCGGTTTTGTGCTCCCTGAGCACGTCCAAAAGCTTCATCTCTTGATCTGCAGAGAGCTTGCTGGACACAATGACTGGCAAAGTGTCTTTGGCTCCAAGAAAGGCGTACTTGAGATGGTCCGGCAGCGGCTTCAATTCGATCTCTAGGGCCTGTTCAACAGAAGGAACGAGCATTTCACTCGGGTTTAGTAAGATGGGGCCAATGCCCAAAGGATCTGTAGAGTACTTACCATGAGTGTCTAGATGAGCGATGGCTTCCTACATGTTAGAGGGTAAAGAATATTCCCCATAGGAGGAATCCAAGTTATTTTCAACAATAGACATCAACTCGTCAGAACCAGAAATATCAAAGACCTCCTGCACAATGGAATTGATCACATCAATGGAACACAGAGAATGGTCTTCTTTGGGGTATTTCATTGCTTCATAGATATTATATTCTACCCTCTCTCCATCGAATTCCATGGAAAGTGTCCCACTTTGCAAATCAAGTTTAGTCTTAGCAGTTTTCAAAAATGGCCTACCTAACAGTATAGGAGTTGCCTTTGCATCTGTTTCCATATCTAAGACATAAAAATCTGCAGGGAATATCAACTTATCGACCATAACAAGGACATCCTCTATGACTCTCCTATGATAGACACTAGACCGGTCAGCCAATTGAATCACAATACCTGTTTCCTGCAGAGGTCCAAGTCCGAGGGATTCATAGAGAGAATAGGACAGCACATTGATGGAGGCGCCTAGATCAAGCATAGCTTTCTCAAACCTGGTGTTCCCGATGGTGCAAGGAATGCTCCACATGCCTGGATCTCCGCATTTCTTTGGCAAGCGCTGGAATACAGCAGAGACGCGTTCGCTGACCTTGACTTTCTCCTTTCCTTTCAGCTTCTGATTCCTCTTTACTGTGCATAGCTCCTTCAGGAATTTAGCGTACTTTGGTACACTCTTGACAAGATTGAGGAGTGGGATATTCACCTCACACTTACTGAAAGTATCAAAGAGATCCTTGTCATCAATAACTCTCCTTTCCTTGAGTGCTTCTGGAAAGGGTGCAGGTGGTTTCTCAGATCCAAGAGGAGGAAAGTTGGGCCGTACATAGGTATCCACCTCCTCGTCAGGAAGATCTACGAGTTCTGGGCTTTCACCGCGGGGCGGTGAGTTCAACGCGGGGCGGTGAGGGTCGCCGCGAGGCGGTGATAATGGTGTAGGAACACTAGGAGCTACCACCTCGTTGCGGTGAGAACTGCCGCGGGGCGGTGATACTGACTCTTCAGCAATCTCAATCTCAGCTCTGTCGTCCTGATCAGCAATAGGGGCGACACGTAGTTCCTTGCCACTTCGTAGGGTTACTGCGTTTGCAGCATCTTGCCTTCTCTCTTTTCGTAGCTCAACGACCACATCCTTGAAGTCGGTCATGAACTCTGCTATCCGCTGGAAAGTAGTCTTAGTTTTCTCCACATGTGTTGCAAAGTGTTGGGTTAGGGTATGGAGAATCGCTGCGGTCGAAGAGGGGCTGTGAGCAGTTGGTGGATCATCAATGCAAAGCTGTCGTGTTTCAATGGGCTCGTAGCTCTCAGCAGCACAGACTTCAGCAGTGGTGGTATCTGTGGTTTGCCTTCCCATCCCCACAATTACTTCCCTCAAAGAAGCAATCTCTTGTGATATATGCGAGTCATGGGAGCTGATGGCACCAACTAGCATGGTTCTCGGGGGTTCAGAATATTCCCTTGTACCTTCAGCCATCTCTTTAAGCGTGGCCATGGCGACATCCAGAGTCAGATTGAGGATGCTACCACCACAAGAGGCATCAATCATTCTTCGTTCAATGTCATTCAGCCCGTTGTAAACATAAAGCACCAGAGACTTCGTATCAAAACCGTGGAATGGGCAACTCGTGCAGAGTCGATCAAACCACTGACAATAGTCATAGAGTACCTCATCTTCGCCTTGTTCGATGCCTGTGATCTCCCTTTTCAAAGCGTTTGCAATCTGAGCGGGAAAATAACGGGCAAGGAAAACCTTGTGCATCTTAGTCCAGGAGTCTACACTCCCTCCAGGTAGATGATAGTACCAATCTTCAGCCTTATCCTTTAGAGTGAACCCAAAGGCTCTCATTTTGATCTGGTCCTCAGTGACATCGGTGGGCTTAATGCTCATCAGAATGGTGTGGAACTTGTTCAGATGGAGAATGGGATCCTCTCCACTTCTTCCATAATATTTTGGTAGCAACCGAATTGCTCCTGGTTTAAGCTCAAACTTGACCCCGCCAGCTAGGGGTGGAATAGTCACAGCCAAGGGCTGCTGTACCAGATTCTGTTCAGTCCATTGGTGGAGTGTTTGCGCCATTCATACTTGTCTCTGTAAGAACTTCAACAAGTAGCGAATCAATAGTAAAAGTGTGGATCGTAAGATAGATCCACACGGCAGTCAATCACAAATAATCACAAACAGAAAATTTGACTCCCCGGCAACGGCGCCAAATTTGACGAGGCCGGAAACCGGTGTCGTTTTCCTGTCAAAATAATCTCAATTCACCTACTAAAGAGTATAGCAAGTAAGTCAAGGTCGATCCCACAGGGAGTCGGTTATCTGTACGCAATTATGTATGATCAACAAGTAACGAGGGGTTTTGTCTAGAATAATCGTAACGTAAACAAACATGCAATTAATGACAAGAGATGAAATATGATGAGAGAAAGACAAATATCCACACCACAATGCAATCGGTTGATCACTGAAAACTATCTTTCCAAGTTCTTTTACTATCTTATCATTGTTCCCACCCTGATCGTGAATACTATCGATTCTCACAGTTGTCGATAGACTTATTACTATGCCAATGATAAAGCACAACTGATTCTCATAGTTGTCAGCGTACTTTAACACCAACACAACAATAGCAATACACACAAGGATATAGGACACATGCAAGTAGAAAGACGTACAAGTACTCACTCCCCTACTTAACATGCAATTGACTCACACACACAAATATACGCTCGGAACCCCTATACGCACAAACGTGTTTGCCACTAGATATGCACTCGGAACCCCTATATGCAATCCTAGCAATATGATAAATGCCGAAAGACCTAGTTAGCAACTCTAGGTAAACCAACATAAATCAATAATCAATTCAATCGAGAGAATCAATCCAACTTAATAAGATATAGAACAAGGAAATAGAAATCTCACAACCAATTCATTGTAGTGCTTCAATCGTCTAGCGAAACAAGAATGTTTAGCTATCCATTACTTGAAAAACCTAGAAATTATATTAAGGAAGAAGAACGTAACTATCTGCACGCCTTCTCAAAACTAACGAAAAGACCTTATATAGGTTTCTCGAAGTTGACCTAATAACCGAAATAAGGAAATAATATAAAACTAAAACATAAAGTATAAAATATCAAAATAGGAAATAACAGCACACGTCAGCCATGCGGTCTTCATTCCACCGCGAAGCGGTAATGCTCCACCGCGATGCGGTGGCTTCTTCTGGCGCGAGGCGCTTCTCCTAAGGATCTTCACCGCGGGGCGGTGACAGTGCCGCGGGGCGATGCGGGCAACTTCTTCATCCTTCATCTGCTCCAACGTACTACCAAGCGAGGTAGTTTTCTCCCTTAGCTCTGAGCAGATCTTCTTCAACATCTCAAACTTCCTTCATCAGGCTACAAAACCTCCAAGTCTGTACAACTCCAACTCTTCTCCTAAGTAACAGACTTAGCCTAATTCTCCCCTTAAACTCTATCTAATATGTGTCAAAAGTCACTAGTTAAGGTGCACTAAATTGCACCTATCACTAACCTAATACGACTACTTAGAACCTTTCTGTTTTACCCTTGCATAGTCTTTCATTAGACTAACCAACCGGTTATATTCCCTTGCATGGTTGGCTGGTGTCATCCGTCTCATACGGCACATCAGATAAACGTCCGTTCCAAGAAGGCTAGAGACGTTAATGGATGCAAACGATGTTTTGAAGTGTTTTACCAAGGTTGAGATCTTAGGCGTGTGATCGTTAGATCAAGACTTTTATGTTATTTATTTCCAAAGACTTCCGCTGTAATGTATTTTGGTTGTATTTGAATTATGGATGTAATTCCGACACTTTGATTTAATCCAATACTATGACATTTTGTATTATAAATGTTGTTTTATGATTTGTATAAACTGGTTAAGCCTTGGGTGACTTCGGATGTGGAATCCGAGGTCACTGGCGGTAATACTTTCAAGGATATATATTTGGGGGTGTTATAGATTTGGTATCAGAGCCGATTTTTTTTCAAACGGGTTGGGATTTCATACACCATTTACTCGTTTTGAAATGAAAGATGTTTTCAAAGGATTTGAAGCTCCGAAGATTTTTTTTTTACGTGTCTGTCGTTCAAGTCGTGCCTTCTTTAGTCTAATATAGTAAGTTCGCTTCTATATTTATAAAGACTAACTCTCTTCTCGTCGCCCGCAGATTATGGGTGCATGTTTTTCTCTCCAGAGGGACTCAAGAGAAGCCGAGGTGGCTCTGCCATCTCCAATGAGGCTTGATTTCCCGGTTCCCCCTCGATGCTTTAAGATCAGAGAATCTAGTAGTTCACCCGAGGAGGTGAAGACCATACTCCCTGAGTCGGTAGTATTAGTGTCCAACGACACTGTGGTTCCTGTAGTAGAGCCTACAGAGGAGCCAAGGGAGGACACTGAGGTTGAAGAGGAATGGTCTAGGTACGCAAGAGGATACTACAATAACGATTACATGATAGAGATGATTCCCGAAGAGGAAAATCCTGAGAAAGATCCGAAAGAAGAAGAGGATCCCGAGGAAGATCCTGAAGAAGAGGAGGACCTCGAGGGGCAAGGCCACGAGTCTGATGGCTTAGAGCGCTTATTGGTGGGCAGCGAGGACCCGGGAGTGGAATTGACTCCGGCCGATTGAGAGGCACTCTACGCTGAATATGGCATCAGAAGGAGTGGTACACCCAATGCATCTGAGGACTCACAGCCTATTCCTACTCAGAGGAGGCTAGTGATGAGTCCTGACTCACGAGAGGCGTTTCGCCAGAGTCAGATGATTTCCCCTGAAAAGCCAAGATGTTTAAAACCTCTCAAGACAATGCTCATGAATTCGATCAAAGGGAACAAATAATGTCAATACCCAACTTGACATTATTCCAAGAATCTGGAGGGATTCTTATGATTGGATCTAAGGATTAAGTAACAGAATCGAAGCTTGCAGAAGTCTGAAAAACACATTAAATCACACTTTAAGTTAACTCTTCATTCCTTTATCGTTTTACAATACAAATTATTTATAAACTTAATACTTTTATAATTAAATTACCAGCATTATCTTTTTTTTTTAAATCCACAACACCACAACCACTTTCAAAACTGCACTTTAAAATCATTAAATGAATTTAACTTACTCGTTTAAACACAATTATTATATAAACTAAAATATTATAAGTCTCTTTTATAATTAGAACACAAAGTTATCACTTTTTTAAGTACCCTTATCAACTCTCAAAACTACACTTTTAAAATAAAAGGAAATAAATTTAATTTCAACCGTTATAAAGTCATTTTAATTATGACTAAAAAATAACAATTAACGTCCAAATAGTTAAACCACCACTTTTAAATTATATATTTATTTTTTCTAAAGTTTATAAAATTTTAAAACCTTAAACTTAATGCTAACAATTTAATTTTTCAAACAAAATAAACTAGTTTGAAAACAGTTTCAAAAATAACTTTGAAAATTATCAAACCTAACAATAGGCCAAGAATCTTAAAACCATTGCTCTGATACCATAATTATAACACCCCCGACTTATGTCGGTAGTGCCACACGCTAGTGACCTCAGACGTTAATGTCCAAAGTCACCATAGGCTTTAATCGGAATAATTAAGCTTAATTAAACACATAAATGTTGAATAATGACAGAATAAATAGCGGAAGACTTTCTAAATGAAACTTAATCTTTTATTAGGATTCCTCTCGTAAAACGAGAAGGACGGTAATACAACATAGTTAAATCACAGCGGAAGACTTTTACAATAAAACCCTAATTACATGACTAATTTATGTAAGCAATACATTTATTTTGAAACACACACTCACTTTAAAATATAACTACCTAAGACGCAAACTTCAACTGCAAGCCTTCTCTTCGATTGGTTACTTCAAATCGTCGGGGACCAACCTCTGATGTGCCATATAGAACGGATGACACCAGCCAACCATGCAAGGAATAAAACCCGGTTGGTTAGTCTAATGAAAGACTATGCAAGGTAACACACAGAGTGGTTCTAGTGATCATAATCGATTACTATCACTGTCCCTCGAATAATAACCGAAGGAACGATATATAACCCGTAAACTTTCACTTAAAGAGAAAAGAGGTATGCATCAAAAAGAAGACTCCAATGAAATTGAGCCTTTAGGGGAAATATGAAGAATTGTTTGGGAACGTTAAGTTTTCACACAAGTTCACAAAAACGACCTTAATTATTTGGGCCCACGACCAACCTCACCGCGCAATACGAATCCAGATTAAAAAGATGACTTACTCTAACAAGAGTTCGAGCAGGTTCCACGTTGTACTTCTCGCCCGAGGGTATATTAATTATGTGCAAATTCGCACTTATCTTATTTAGTTCGAAAACGTATATTCATGTTCAAGACTTTTATCTTATTATCCAACCTCTTAAAAAGAGGAAGAGTGGGACAAAATCCCGAAAGTTTGGCACTTGCTAAGTGCACCACCACTTATATAATATAAGGGCACGGTCATGACCAAAGGCATTAGGGCAATAATCCTCCTAACACCGAAATTACAAAGAAACGACTAACCCTCGTGAGGCATTACCGTTTCTACGAATACTCGTGCTATCTAACAATTTAAATAGCAACAATTCACAATTATCACAAAAATGTTACCTAGCAACCTATCATAATATATATATAGATAAGGTTATAGCTAGCATACATACAACCTAGTAATAAGGTTCATTTTTCACATTTTATACACACAAGGTTCCCAAACATCAATTTAGACTTTTTATCCCAACTTAATTAAGACAACCGATTCATTGTCAGTTAAGATAAACATTGAATAAAATGCAAGAGCGAATCGCCACTTGCCTTGAATCACGGGAAGGATGAACGGCGTATCAGAGATGGTTGCTTTCGAAAAGCAAATCGGCTCCCTGCTTTATTCTCGTTCCAAACGCCAATCTGAGACGTACCCAATTCATACACAATGAATAAATTAGATTAGATAATTTATTCAATATCATTATTTGAATAATACAATGTCTCGGTTTCTAATTGATTTTATTTAACCCTTAAATAAATCAATTTCACGACTTTATCGACACAACGTTTATCTATACGATTAAAAATCAAGTAATCGTATATTCTAAATAATCTTGACATAAATAAATTAATAAAATAATTTATTTATAATCCTAGAATTTTCTAGGTCAAAATATTATCTCAATGAATAGCCAATATTTACCTATTCATAATATAAGATAAAATTATAACAAAATTAATTAATTAGATTTTTAATTTTTTTTTTATATATTCCAAGTAATCTTAAAAATATTTACCCTAATTTATATTAATTAATCTAACCCAAATTAAGCCAAATTAAATCAAAATCGAACCAGAAATTAAACCGAAATCGGGTTTAAATCGAAACCACCCTCACCGAACAGGTACCGGCCGAAAAACGATCAAATTGAGGCGGATCCGGTGGTTGAACAGCGGCGCAACCTTGGGTATTTTGTAGAGAACTTCTGGGCGCAGCTAATTATGGCTCCAATTGCTCGAACAAAACTCGAACAAGCTCCAATTTCACTCACGAACAGCTCGGGCAAGGTATTTTAGGGTTCTTCGATTCAAACGAAAAATTGGATGAATTATGGTTGAATCTGGGGGAGTAATTATAGGTCTTTTGTATAGGGGAATATCCGGAGCATAAACCCCCATTCAATTCGTCCCCATTGAATCCGATCTTATCCTATTTTGCGAAATTGAATTCCCTCTAATCCGGATGACGCGTTTGATTTAAATGCATAATCCCGAAAATATTTTGGCTTTTAATCCCAATTGAATGTTGAATCCGATGGTTATCATCTTAGTCTTCAATTTCCAGATGCCAATCGAGGGAATCAGGTTCGAATCGATGCTAAAATCCGCCATTGAAGCCATATATAAGCTTACGGTTGGAAAGGCTGGAGCCTAGAGGTTGAAGAAAGCCTTTTGGCTTAATTACAATCGTGGCCCCAACTTTCAGCTTATTTTCACATGTTTGGCCAACTTTCTTAAGTTATAGCAAAAATGTCCTTATTTTAACTTTTAAAAATTCAAAAATTACCCAAACTTATTTATTTTAATATTATATATTTATAATATTATTTTAAGCCCAAAATTAATTTATAGAAGAATTTAATTTAGGCTAAGATAAGCTTAAGTTATTATTCTTATGAGTTTGACCATGCTTATGTTCTTAACCAAAATTTGTTAAGTTGATTTAAATATTCTAAGTCAAATTTGATAAATTTTATTTAAATTATAATTAACGTAAAGTTAATCATAATTTAAACCATCCTTAGCTTAAAGAAATAACTTAGTTAGGACAATTATTACTTATCCTTCTATGGATAACATAATAATTCTTATGTCCTTTAATATTATTTAAAATATAAAATTACCTCCATTGTTATACTTATTTATTTATTTTAACATCATATTATTATTATCATATGATAATTTGTACCAAAAAATATCATAACCCACATTTGAACTTGAGTTCTTTAAAATTTAAATTATTCCTCTAAAAGAAATAAAATAAATTTTAAACTTTTATTTTTATCACTTTAAAATTACCATTTTATCCTTCTATTTTAAATGGGATATTACAAAAAGTCTCAGTTCCAACCTAATTAACGTTTATCATGTTCATGTTTGTATAAATTCCCTTAAGGTTCATGTTTGTTATATTCCCTTAAGGGATTGAAATGACCACCCATGAGACAAATTACAAGTCGCAACAATTGAGGCATCTGAAGACAATAACATAAAGACAAATACAAGAATTAAGAGATCATCACAGTTGTGTTAATATTCATATACAACTTCAGCTTCACATGCCCATCAGTGAACACCAAAAAAACATGGTAAAATCATAAAAATAAAATTAAGAACCATTTAAAAAACAAGTGGCTTCAACAACATGCATAAAAATCAAGTTGAAATATAATTTAAAGATGTAGATGCATAAACAAATACATATAGGGTCATTAAAAACAAAATAGAGGGTCATTAATAACAACGAAACATTTATAAGTTGTGTACATGATGAGTATAACCGAGGGGTCAACATAATTGTTTTAGGGTTCATATACAAGTAAGATGAAGTTTATATGCAGGAAAGGCCTGTTCATATGACGAAACTGATATTATGTTACTCTTCTTGTTCCTTTAATCATGGCTTAACCATGGATACACTACACTAGGTCGAGAAATTGCTCTAATTGAATGGCAAAAAAGATTGTAAATGAATGAAAAATGGTAATATCGTGAACAAAACAAACCAAACATTAGATCAAAGATGCAAAACATGGAGTAAAATTTTCCAACTTCAAGCAATGAACAAACAAAAATCAAAAAAAAAAAAAAAAACAATGTCGAATTGGAGAAAATGTGGTGCTTGAAAACATTACATTGAACCACGAATCAAACAAACAAAACAAAAGGCAAACAAAATTTCTAGGGCTCAAATTCAAGCGAAAACAAATCGCAAGTTCGACTAGCTTGAATTATGAAGAAGGAAAATATTAATGCGAATAACAATAATGTGTAAAGCGGAGCAGATTCAAGCGTCGGAGGAAGCAGAATAAAGCGGGCTCAGTGGGCGAGCATGAAGAAGAAGAGCAAGGAGACGACGTGTGGAAGCAGGAATGAAGAGACAAAATGACCCCAATACCCCTCCCATTTTAAAAAGCCCCAAAAATGGAAATATTCATGGCCGCGCGATGGACAACAACGAACGGCCCAAATTCATCCGCTTTTAACACCTTAAGAATCATAAACATATGATATGATCCCTTATAATATATTCTAAGGAAGTCTATGAATTTTGTGATGTTGTAGTGTAATCATACATTGTATGTCTTTTGTAAACTATTTGGATGTGTGCTGAATATTTTATTATAAAATCTTATAATGTATTAATTTTTTAACTAATCTCATTTATGTTTATACTGTTTCATTTTAGAAGGATTTAGGTAGAAACTTCCTCTAGACTTATCTAATTAAGTGTATACTTTCTTAAACTGTTCTTTTGAGTCTCTATACCCATATCCTTCCCTAACCTTCTCTTTCCTGTGTCTAATCTCCTCCTCACCTTCTCTCTCCTCACTCAACCCCTTTCTTCTATCATTCTGATGCGGGTTATTGGAAGAATAACTTTATTAGGAACATGAAGGTTCGAAGAATCAAGTTAAGGAAGCACTAGGGTCATCTTAAGAGAAGAATCGCCAACCAAAGAGGGGATCCAAGGGATAATTTGAGAGATTGAGAGTAGAGAAGGGTTATTATTTCATTGATGTCTGGTAAAGGGGTAAACAAAGGCTTATATAGCCAAGTATAAACCGGGGTGTAATGGGGATAAGGGGAACCGAGTTTACATAAACATTAATTGAACATAGTGCAACTAACAAAACAAAATACTATAATAGCTAGCAAGTAAAATATCAAGGGAAATAGCATAGATATAACATTTGACTTGTAACAATACTCCCTCCTTTGAAGCATCCATGTCCTCAAGGATGAAAATTTGGGTACTTGGCCATAAGATCATAGTAAAACTCCCACGTGGCAACATCAGTGGGAAGGTTCTTCTATTTATGAGAATGGCCTCTGGTTCACGAACGACTCCCGCATCAGCAAAATATGATGAGCAGATTAGGCGGATAACTGCATGTAACACTAGTGGCGGATCTATAAAAGGAAGCATTTTGATTTCCTGATTCTGGATCACAATTTCTTCATCATTAAGGCACTCTAGCAAGTGATTTGCTATATCTTCCTTTGTATCAGAAGCCACGTTAGCTGAACTTGCTGAAATACGCACAAGTTCTTAGATAAAGTCGGTGGCATTCCTCCTTTGTGAAAAGTTTGCAGAAGTAGAATACTTGAGAAATTCACGACATGTTAGTTTATTTCTATGTATTGAGATATAATGTGCAAGAACTAGAACAACATCTCTTGAGGCATTTTCCATTTTTCCTGCTTGTCTAAAGGTTTCAATAGTAATGGCATAATTGCTTCCATTTCTCCACGGTGATTGAGATTGTTACTAATCATATTAAAAATAGCAAACTCTTCATCTGCGCGATGAAGTTGTAACAATATTGCTCTGAAGACGAACTTGTAAAATTGTTGGTAGCACAATAAATGTAGATAGCAAAAGTGTGTATCAAGAAACTCCATAGACCTTTGATTGCTGACTCTTGAACATGCCTTATCGGGATCAATAATTAATATCACATTGCTTGTCTTCATCAAGCCAGATACCTCAATAATGGTAAAAATCACAAGGCCATAGTGTCCAATCGAGTATAGAATGTGCCTTATCATATCCCCTAGCAAAGTTATTGTTTTATGCCAAGAAGATACACTTGAAATTGTTATGAAATGAGTAAGTCTTGCTGCTAAAAAATGAAAATGCAACTTCTCAAGTGTTCTTAAATACAAATCTTCAGTGACTAGGCACAATGTTGATTCAACAAGGAGCGTTTAAAAAGAGCATATATTTTCACTCATTTGATGATTTCGTCTCCAAAATAAACAACAATGTAGTGCCCTTCACCCTTCAAATGCATAATATTGAAACAATAGTTTAATGTCCCCAACACTTCACATACTCAACAAAAATTGTAGGGGTAGAGAGTAGTGAAGGGTGAGACCTACAAATTTGGATTACTGCTTCCAAGCCATTTCTACGTGGCAGTTCCCTTATATAATATGCAAAAGTGCGTCGTTAGTATATATGTCATGGATGCCTATAGATCAACTTCCAAACATTAATGTATTTGTCCTTATAGCAAGCCTAAACTCAATTCCTCCAGGATCAAACACCACTTGTGCTAATGCTTTAGCAGACTTTTCCTCATCGATCCCAATAATTTCCAATATACCAAGTCTAAACAACAAAAATACGAGATTCGGTCGGTCGCCCATTACAACATCTATAGAATAGTAAATGATAGCCAAAGGTCTTGATAAGGTTCTCCTAGGACCTTGTAGCACCGTTGCCTTGAGGGAAGAGTCGAACTTTAGGAGAGAAGAAACAAACTTGATCGGCGGTTACTCCTTGAAGGAGACGATGAAGATTTGAGTGGGAATTTGGTGGAGATCTTCATGGGATGATTGGTAGAAAGGATAAGCGATTAACACTCCAAGTGAATCCACACAATGAGCTTGAAGGACTCTTCAAAGACCGGGATAAATCTACCAAGTCTTGAGGAGGTTTGAACATGAGTGGTCGAAGGATATGGCCACCGTTGACACTTGAGTTCGGGTTTTGATTACGAACTTTGGATAAGTCCAACAAAGATATAAATCAAAGATCTTTGATATGGCCACAAATATCATTTGAACAAAGGAGAAGATGAACTTGAAATAACTCAAATTAACAAAAACAACGAAAACAACAACTTAAAAGTTTTTCTCAAATTTAGCCAACCTAAAACAAGTATTTTGACTTGGCTTTTATAGAAGCTAAAACACTTAAACGGGCCTTCCAAAAATGGGCCTAAACCAAGAACTAGCTCCTTGATCTCACTCCTCATGGTCGGCCTCATACCCTTCGGCCTCGGTGTGCGCGACGTAAGAACTCTCCATGACCATCTCCCAATCTGCTCGTGCCTTTTAAGCCAAACAAGACAAGCATGCTCCATGAGCCCATATGAGTCCAATGGACCCCCATGTGTTCAGGCAATTCGACCTCGAGCCATGTGATGGTCGGTGGCTCCACGCGTGCGTCGCCTTGGCCCTCCACGCACTTGTCCGGGCACTTGTGCGCCAAATGGCCCCAAATTTTGTGAGCCAATTCCTCAAAGTCAGGTTTTATCATGGTTTGTTCTGGGAATTCTTGATGTCCTAATTCGTCGCTCGGCGGCAGCGCGGTAGCAAAGGCGCCTCTCCTATTTCCTCTGAGCACTTCTCCTCTAATTGGCCTGAAATTTGTCATAGGCTGTACATTTGGATTATATTAAGGTTTGGCACCATTGTGGCTCAGTTCCAAAGTGGTTGGTGCGGGGGTTATGAGAAACCCTAGCTTGAGCCGAGCGAGGCGTCTTGGCCTTGGTTATGACTTTGGCGTTGGCATGAGTCTTGAGGTGGTCCAGAATCACATCATCTCAAGACTTTCAACCATGTTTGATGGCGAATCACCAAAGGATTGTCGTTCTGGTTCAAGGAAAAGTCACATCCAAAGCCACGTGTGGATCAAGTCTTGAGGGCGTCGTCGATCAAGGGATAAAGGTGGTTCTTTTGTGGTTTTTGACTTTCAAGAAAAGAAAGGGATAAGCAACTTTAACCAACTGGATATGACACAACAATGGACTCAAGAAGATGGATGTTGAATCGCTAAGGATATGACACACCTAAGCCAAGCAACCGTCTTGGATTTTACGCACTAAAACACAAGTAAATTGTCGTGGATATGGCTCACCAAAACAAAGTCCTCCAAACCTAAACTCAAAACTCAAAAATGGAAGCTCAAAGTTTGCAATATTCAATATCAAATCTCTTCCTAAAAATGAAAACCAAAAAACATATAAAATGAAATGTCACAAAACCCTAATTTGCAAGTAAGTTGAAAAAATGCGTTCTCTCTGCTTCGGGCTCCAATGGGCTTGAAATTTGGACAGAATCTGGATAAGCCCATTTTGCAAGTAATATCCAAATTTAGGCCAAAACGCACAAGTTCTTTGCAAACGCGCCTTTGGACAATTCTGGCTTGCACGCCAACGCGATTGTAGAATCCTGGCAAGACTCCCACGACCCATCTTCACATTCTCTCATCACACTTTGACTCACTGGACCCCTTGGAGAGACTAAGGATGGTTGGAAAGTTGGTGTTCGAGCCAAGTCGTCTGGGTCAAGGGTTTGTCCGCAGTCCCAAGTTGGTGCTCGCACCGGCACCATCGCTAGTGATGCCCTTGTGTCTTCACCAAGCGTTCTTCCTCCAACTGACCTCAAACTTTACATGGACTCCTCATTTATCCTCTCTTGAAGGTTGAAACTAGTAGGGCTCAATGTGGATGTCGTTGGTACGAACGACTTTCGAAACCCTAAGTTGTGGCACGGGCGTCACTTGACTAGGCTTGGTGCGACACTTGAACTCGTCTTGCGATTTGATGAGATCCAGAATCGCATCAATGTTCCTCCGGGGTCCAAAGGTATTTCAACATACAAATTAATAACACCATCTCAAATAAAGAAGTTCCAACTACGTTGTCAATTAGCAAATAAGTGACACGATGATTGGATGCCAATTCTACTCTTGCTAATTGACACGATGATTGGATGCCAATTCTACTCCTCCATGATCATAATCAAAACCTCAATATCATCATTTGCATCAATCAATGGCTTAGTACTACCCAAGGAGTATAGTAGTAGATATGAACTGTCTGCAGACACATATATTATTAGCAGAGATGACACCACAGAATTAAGCATATATCTACTAAGTATTCTATTAGCTACTTCAATCACACCAGCCCCAGATTCCCACCTTCTAAATCCCATAATCACAGAAATATCAATATTAGGTACCTTAAGAAAAGAATCAACGACAAGAGGCATTGATCTTCCCCCGGGATTGAAACAGAAAACTCCTATATAATCCATCATTGTGTTGTATAGGGTGTAACATTGATCAAACTTTGGTTCGTCTTGGATAACGTATGAATCGTGCTAAGGCACTTTCCAAAACCAATATTTTGAATCTACTCTTGTAGCCTTCGGGTTACACGAAATTTGATTCGGGATAACACAACGCAAACCTCTATCGATCAAGGCAAGATCAAATAGAGAAGCACTTGGTGTTTTTCGGTTTTGTTCGATACACAAGAGATAGTTCTCTTCGGATATCCCAAGACTTTCCCCAACCTCACCCTTATATAGGGCATAGGTAGTTAGGCGGTTACATGGCGGTTGGGCGGTTGCATGGCGGTTTAAAAACGGTTAAAAACCCCAAGCTATCAGGATCTGATCGGTGAGGGGTCTTCGGAGTCGGATCGTAAGATCGGATCGTGAATCGTAAGATTCTACATTATAACTAAAAGTATGTAGTAACAATGTAATATGTTATATGATTTTTATATATTAAGCTGAAAAACATGATATAATATAGTGTCATTCTTAAGTGTGTATAGCTTATATCAATTTGATACTTAAATAGTATAATATTATAGTCATATGTGAAGACTCGATTGTAGGATCGTTAGAATCGTATCTAGGATCGAAATCGTACACAAGATTCTACCCATTTGATTTTGTAAATTAAGATCCTACCTCGAATAAGATCCCAACTAGGATCGGGGATCGTTTTGTCTAACCTGGATCGTAGGATCTTTAGAATCGTAGATTCGGATCGGGATTCTGATAACCAACCGCAATGTAATATCCCACTTAAATTAGAAGGGTAATATGGTAATTTTAATTTGATAAAAATAAAAGTTATGAAATTTATTTTATTTCTTTTAGAGGAGTAATTAAAATTTTCATTAACTTAAGTTCAAAAGTTACTTCAAGATAATTTTGAACAAATTATCAAATGGGCTATAATAGTATGGTGTAGAAATAAATAAATAAGTATAACAATTAATTTAGTTGTTGAAATTTAAGTATAATAATAAAGGTTATATGATTTATTATGTTTATCCATGAAGGGATAAAATAATAAATATCCTAAGAATGTTATCCCTTTAAATTATGAATGGTCTAAATTATGATTAACCTTATGTTAATTATAATTTAAATAAACTTATCAATCTTAATTTAGATTATTCGAGTTAATATTAACAAAGCGTTAATCAAGATTTAAATATGGTTAATTTTATAAAGAGATGTGACTTAAGCTTAATTTTAACCTAAGTTAATTTTTCTACATCTTAAATTTGGGTTAAAATAATTATATAAACTTAGAATTATAAAATAAATAAGTTTGGGTAAATTTTGTAACTTTTGAAAAGTTAATTAAGGACAGTTTTGCCACAACTTAAAAAGTTGGGCAAAATAATGCAAATATGCCAAAACCAAGGGAGGCCGTGTACAATTGAGTCATCCCCTACCTCCAGCCGTTCGCCCCTCGGCCCAAGCTCCATCCATGGCGGAATTGGCCTTAACTCGAGCACAAATTCAACAATTATCCATTGGGCTTGGTAGATACGAGTGAGACGCGTCATATCTCCGTCAAATCGGGAAGAATAAACCCGGGATGAGATCGAATTCGTCCCCGAAAGGCAAGAAAAGATTTTGAACGCGTCTTCGCGTTTTTTGGCGAAATTTGATCCGATTAGAGATCGTTTTTGCCCAAATCTGTCATGATTGTGTAGAGAATTTGTTGGGAAATAAAACCCCTATAAATACTCCCACAACCGATGTCATTTTGGCACCCCATTTCATCCTCAAAGTCTCGAGCCCTAGAATTTAGGTCGCGGCTGTTCTTCGTTTGATCCCAGCCACCACCGTGCTCCACCGCCTCAATCTAAGCCACCAATAGCTCCGCCTTATCGTCCTCTTTGAAATCCCTGATGTCCCGACGCCGGAGCTACACTGAAGAGCTTCAATTTTGTCCTTGAATCAGTCGGCAGCACCCGCAAATCCGGTGGAGGATTTTACCCGATTTTTTGTTCGGTTTTCTTTTATTTTTATTTTGCCTAATCTTGATTAAATTGGTTAATCTAGATTACTGGAAAATAAGTTATGATTAATTTAATTTTATGAATATTAAAATTAAATTAATTATATTTAATTGGGTATTATCTTATATTATGAATGGTTAAATTATAACTCTTTATCTAGATAATATTTTGAGTTAGAAATTTTTAGGATTATAATTAAATTATTGGATCAATTTATTTATAATATGATTATTTAGAATATATGACTAATTGATTTTTAGAATCGTATAAATAATCGTTTTATTAGTAAGCCTTGAAAATTGATTTATTTAGAGTTAAATAAATTCATATAGAAACCGAGACATTGTATCCTTCAAATTTTGATATTGAATAAATTATCTAATTATAGTTTATTTATTGTGTGTGATTTGGGTACATCTCGAAATTGCGTTTGGAACGGAAATAAAGCAGAGAGTCAATTTATTTTTCGAAAGCAACCATCTTCGTTATGTCGTTCAACATTTTTCTTGATTCAAGGCAAGTGACGGTTCACTTTTGCTATTTTATTCCATATTTTTCTTAATTGATAATTAATCTATTGTCTTAGTTAAGTTGGAATAAATATTCTTAATTTCTGTTTGTGAACTTATGTGATAAATTGGTGTGGAAAATGAATCTTATATATGAGGTTATATATTTTGCTTGCAACGACCCTTATATATATATATATTATTATTATTATTATAGGATGCTAGATGAACTTTGGTGTGGATTGTTGTGCATTGGTGTGGATTTATATGCTAGTTAGCACGAGTATTCGTAGGAACGCTATTTACCTTGCGAGGTTTAACTGTTTCTTTATAACTTTGTATTAGGAGGATTATTGCCCTAATACTTTTGATCATGACCTACCCTTATTCGAACATAAGTGGTGGTGCACTTAGTTACTGCCGAAATTAGGGATTCGTCCCATGATCTATATCTCATTGCGAGATTGGTGTGGATTAAAAGTTTTAACATAAATGCACGTTTTGGAATTAAATAAGATAAGTGTCGTTTTGCACATAAATAATATACCCTCGGGTGAGAAGTATAACGTGAAACCTGCCCGGACTCTTGTCTAAAGTAAGTCCCCTTTCCAATCTGGATTCGCATTATGCGGTGAGTTTGGTCGAGGATCCAAATATTTAAGTAGTCAGTTTTCAAACTTTGTGTGATAATTATAATGTTCCCAAACAAACATACATATTCCTAAGACTTACCTTCTTTGAAGTCTTCTCTTGTCGCATACATTTTCTATCGTTTCAGTGAGAGTATCCGGGTTATATATCGTCTACTGACTATTATTCGAGAGACAATGATAGTAATTGAATATAATCACAAGAACCACTCTATTTGCACATTTGCGTAGTCTTTCATTAGACTGACCAACCTTTCTCTTTCATTGCATGGTTGGCTGGTGTCATCCGTCCTATACGGCACATCAGTGGTTGGTCTCAAACGCCTTGAAGTAACAAATCGAAGACGAAGGCTTGCAGTTGAAGTTTAGTTTGAAGAATTTTCAAGATTGTTTAAATATAAGATTTAATTTTCTAATTAATGTAATATGTGAAGTTGTTATATCCTAGTCATGTAATTATGATTTATTTAAAATCCTCCGTTGTAATTTCAATATCGTTTGTAAACTATCCTTCTCAATTTACGAGAGGAATTTTAATAAAAGATTGAGTTTTCTTTATACAAATTCTTCCATTATTTACATTTTATTATTTAATGTTCATTAATTTATTTAAGCTTAATTATTCCGATTAAAGTCTTGTGTGGCTTTGGACTTTACAGTCATAGGGCACTGGCGTGTGGCACTACCGACGTAAGTCGGGGGTATTACACGCAACCTACGAGCTGGAATTCACACTATAGGGACCTCGAATATGACTTCTCAGTGTCCGCTTCTCGATTCCCGACACGTTCCGTAACCCCAAGTCTGAATCCATGCACACGAGTGTGCACTCCGCACCCCCAAGACTCGTTATGCGCCAAACGAACTCCATAAGTCTTGAGCGAATCTTGACTACACCAAATGACCGATGACACTAAAATCACCAACATTCCTCCCCCATTTTAGTGTAATCCTTGATTCACGTAAATAACATACATCAAACATAAACTCATGCATGAATGAAAATGTCCTTAGGATTGATTTTTCACATTAGTGTAGTACACATTCCAAATAATCGAAGATCAGGATGTCCTATGGATTGAACCCTTCAACCCATCTAAATACTTGAAGATACAACACACATAAGTTTCTACATTATTCCAAGTGCTAACTTGACACTATTATAGCCATGTGTCCTTATCCATTCATGAGCGTATACAAAGTCAAGCCCGGGCTAGTTGAAGCGGCACCACTTTACACTCATATAGGTGGACTCTTTTCAATCATGCACCTGCAAATACATTTTTTTCAAAAGATCCATTAAGAAGATAAATTTCATCCAAACTTTTCTTGCAGGTCTGAGCACATACCTTGAGATGCTATTAAACATGTGCGCCAATCTCTAAGTGTAGGCTTTCCACATTGAATTCAACCTCTAACATCGTATTAGAGGGTAATTGGGTATACCACCATTAGAGATTTCAAACGGGCTTTAAACCCATCCCGATAGACGACTTGATGGAGTCCCTAGCTAACTCATTTGTCAAGTGGTCCACCAAATTTTGTTGAGACCGAACAAACTCAATAGTGATCACCCCATGAGTGATCAACTCACGTACCGCGCTATGTCTAATGCCCAGGTGTCGTGACTTACCATTATGCACTTATAACATCTCAGGCCAAGCTACCCCAGCCACCAAGCGGCCCAACCACCCAACGGTGCCGGCGCCGGTACTGGTGCCGCCTGGTTGTCCAAGGGCATGCATCCCACACACCCAACCCTTCCCCCATTTAAATGGGTAGGTTGTTGCCCACGGGGATCGAACCCGGGACCTTTAGATACAAGGGCAATGCCTTACCACTTGTATCACCAATTGTGCTGCACCAGTACCGGCGCCGTTGGGTGGCTGGGCGGCTTGGTGGCTGGGGTAGCTTGGTCTGGGATGTTACAAAAAAAGTACACTTTGAGATGGACAGTGGCTCCGAGCACATCGGCCCAGCCATTTCTCTCCCCCATGAGCCGCAGCCCATGTACCCCAACCCTTCCCCCAAACTGAGGAGGTTGTTCGTGAGTCTCGAACTCGAGACCTCACGCTTTGACAAGAAGCCTTACGCTTCCTTGCCACCAATTGCGCTGCGTTATTTTCGACCTAAGTTTCGAGGTCGAAACTTCTTTTAAGGGGGAGGAGATGTGATACCCCGTATTTTTGTAAGGTTATTTTGGGAATTTTGGAATTTTCCCGAGTACCCGTTGTGTACGTCAGATTTAATACAGAGAGTTTGAGACATTCTGTAATGTGCTCTGTATCTGTAATATTTTTCTCAGTGAAATAATATACAGACAACATGCCTTGGATTTTAATATTCGTTCGCGTACGATAATTTTTATCCCGGTTTAATGTCATGTTCGTTCAAAGCTGAACGGGCGGGAAAAGCTGGTCACGGCGACCGCCGTACAGTCGCGGCGACCGCCGTCGCGGATCCAAGAACGGCGACCGCCGTACAGTCACGGCACCCGTTGTCCCAATGCTCGAGGTGGTAGCTGGCGTGCCAGGCTACGGCGGCGACCGCCGTAAATTACGGCGCCCGCCGTAATTGCCACCGTCGTTGTCCGGGAGTCTTTGCCCGATGGTCGCCGGCATGGTTCTGGCGAGCGCCGAACTAGCTGTCGTAGGCCCATCTTCGTGCTCCTGATGCTTTGGCTATAAAAGGAGGTGTTGGGGAAAGGATTTGAGCCATCACAAACACCGAACCTCTGCCAAATTTTCGTGTCGTCGGAGTTGTGTTTCGCCGGAGTTTGCAAGCTCTCGTCGTTGTCGTTTGGTGGTGTTTCCAGAAGCCCTTTAGAAGCCTTGTGGTTGCCTTTGGAGGTCAGAACCCAAGCAAGGCGGAAAGGGGTCGAAACGCACATCGTTTTGGTGAGATTTCTCTCGTTTTCGTCGTCTGAGTTCTTCACGGCGACCGCCGCCAAGAACAGCGACCGCCGCCAGTGCCCAGAATGCCTTCGTGGCTTTGGCTTGGTTGGTTGTGGTCGTGGCGTCTTTCCTTTCGTCCTCTTTCGTCGTTTTTAGATTCGTACTACAGTTATGTCGGATCTAACTTAGGGTTCCTTTTATGGGTCGACTCGAAGGTGCTTGTGCTAGCGGAGCTATACCCGTGTCGAGCCCGGAATCCCGTCATTGTCGTAAGGCTTGTTTCTATTCTGCGGATTAAGGCAAGTGGCGGTTCGCTCTTGCTCATTCGTTCCATATTTACATTAATTATCAGTAGTTTATCTGAGTAATTAATTTGGAATGAATACTCTGTTTGTCTGGAAACAGTTTTGATAAATTGTTTTGAAAATCATATAATAGGTTGTATATCTGTTAGAACAACGCTATTATCTGTGATCGCCTTTCGGGCCTTTATATGGATTTATCCTGTAACTGTTATTGTGCTATAACTGTTTAGTTAGCACTGTTAGATAGGAACGTTACTCGGACTCTGTCCAGTCGTTTCTTTATAATCTGGTATCGGGGTGGCTCGTCTCCATCTGGTACTATTCTAAGATCATGATCGGTCTCTTTCACAAGTGTGTAGAGACAGGACACTTAGCTGGTGTCACAAACCTTCCGGTGTACGTCACTCTCGACGAAACGTATACTAAGATGTGTCGTCCCATTGGTGGGGTACATATGTAAAAGTCTAATAATGTGATGTGTGGTTTGTAATATAAATCAGATAAGTGCTACTCTGACGCACATAATTAATAAACCTTCGGCGAGTAGTGCAACTAAGTTATAGTGCAGCTAGGAAAACTCATCTCGACTTTGATCATAGTACGTTCTCTTTCCAATCTGGATTCGCTGTATGCGATGAGGTTGGTCGTGAACCGAAGCATCTCAGTCAACTTTTAAATCATTATTGTATGATTCTGTAACATTCCAGATTTGTCATACTTCCTTAAAGACTCATTTCCGTTGGAGTCTTCTTTTCGAGTCGATTTCTGTGAAGGTTCAGTCTTCCAGAATCTTCTCTTGTGCATACCTCTTGTCTATTCCAGTAGGAGTATGATGGTTGACTATCGTCATCGATTATTATTCGAGAAGCGATGGGTCTAACCTAATACGACTGCTTCGAACCATTCTGCTTTGTACCCTTGCTAGTCTATTCAAGTAGACTAACCCACGAACTTTGTTCTCTGCATGTGGGCTGTTGTCATCCGTTCGATTCGGCACATCAGATCGAAAGTAGCTCAGAAGAATAGAAGGACTATGGAGTCGACGGTGGTTTTTGAACGTTTTAATTATTTCTTTAATCAGGTTGAGATCTTTTGGACAATGACTTTGGTTGTAATGTACTTTCTAAGACTTCCGCTGTTTTTGGTTTAAACTCTGTGTTAGCCTATTCGGGATTGGGTTGTAATCCCGTAACTCTGTTTCTTTATCAATGTTATGTTTGGGATTGAATGCTTTGATCATTATGTATCATTTGTATTTCATAAATTGTATTTAAACGATAAAGCCTTGGGTGATCTCGGTAAGGAACACTGGGGTCGCTGGCGGTAATACCTTTCTAAAAGGGTTACGTTTTGGGGGTGTTACAGCACTTGGCTATAAGCCTTAGCCAAAGTAGCTTGACTATCACAATGGATAGATATGGGTGACACCGGTTTCGGCCACAAAGGAATCTCGTAGACTAAGTTCCTTAGCCATTCCACCTCTCTACCGGCATCCGCTAATGCTACGAATTCTGATTCCATAGTCGAACTTGTAATGCAAGTTTGCTTTTTAGAAGCCCGTGAAATGGCACCTCCCCCAAGCAAGAATACCCAACCACATGTAGAAGAATGATCTTCCATGTTAGTGATCTAACTTGCATCCGAATACCCTTCTAGAACCGAAGGAAATTCGATATGACAAACCATAATTCATGGTTCCCTTTAAGTATTTGAGCACCCGCCTTATTGCTTGCCAATGGTGAGTACTAGGATTACTAGTGTATCTACTCAACCTTCCTACCGCATAAGCAATATCCGGCCTTGTGCTCGTCATGGCATACATTAAGCAACCAATCACTTGTGAGTACTCGAGTTGTGATACCGCTTTGCCCGTATTAGGCATAAGCTTCACACTCGGATCCATGGGAATGCTCACCGGAGAACAAGTCTCACAATTGAACTTCTTCAACACTTTCTCAATGTAATGAGATTGTGTCAAAGATAGTCCATTGTTCTCACGTTTGATTATAATACCGAGGATCACATTTGCCTCCCCCATGTCCTTCATGGCAAAACTTGATGACAAAAATGCTTTCGTAAGGTCTACTTGTCTTTGGTCAGTACCAAAGATCAACATGTCATCAACATACAAGCAAATGATTACTCTGTTACCGGACTTATCAAATTCGTTGTATACACATTTGTCCGACTGATTTAACTAGAATCCGCTCGACAAGACAACCTCATCAAACTTTTGATGCCACTGCTTAGGTGCTTGCTTTAGCCCATACAATGACTTTACCAACTTACACACCTTATGCTCATTACCTGGCATAACGAACCCTTTAGGTTGCTTCATATACACCACCTCCTCCAAATCACCATTCGAGAATTCCGTTTTGACATCCATTTGGTGAATCACAAGATTGTTAATAGCTGACAAGGCAATCAACAACCTAATGGAGGAGATCCGAGCAACTGAAGCATAGGTATCAAAATATTCTATACCTTCCCTTTGTCTAAAGCCTTGGATGACCAATCGGGCCTTAAACTTATCGATAGTACCATCGACCTTCATCTTCTTCTTGAAGATCCACTTGCAGTCCAAAGGCTTGCAACCCGGTGAGAGATCCGATAAGACCCACGTATTATATCCTATGATGGAGTCCATCTCATCATTTATTGTTTCTTTCCAGAATGCAACATCTTGAGACCTCATTGCCTAATCAAAAGTCCTAGGATCCGCATCAATATGATAACAATATGAATATTGGAACCCAAATTCATCTCTAGATCCCTCAACCAAATAAATTTGGAAATCTGGACCGAAAGATTTTTCAATCCTCCCTCGCTTGCTCCTACGGAGCATAGGTGACTCGTTAGGAGACACGACTGTGTCATCTCCTTCTTTAGTTCCATTTGTTCTAGGTACCAAATCCTTTGGTCTAGGTATGGACGCGAACTGATTCTCATCAAATATCGCATCTCTTGACTCAATCACGGAGTGAACCGAGATAGAATCATTAGACTTTATTACATAGAACCGATAAGCCTTGGAATGGTCAGTATATCCAATAAATATGCAATCAATACCTCTTTCTCCCAAGGTTTTTATCTTGGGCTGGGGCAGTCTAACGACCGTCCTAAATCCCTAAACTCGAAGGTAATTCAAGCTCGGTTTCTTTTTGTATTAAAGTTCATAAGGGGTGACCTTGTTCCTTTTATTTGGAACCCTATTTAGTAAATAGCAAGCCGTTAACATGGCTTCACCCCAAAATCTGTCACTCAATCCCGAATAGGATAACATGGAATTAACCATCTTTTTTAGGACTCGATTCTTCCTCTTCGACACACCATTTTGTTGTGGTGTATAGGGAGCCGTAGTCTCATGTATAATGCATACGGATTTGAAATACGCATGATCATAATTTTCTCCACCTCTATCGGTGCGTAGTTTCTTAATCAAGTCATTTTGTTGCAATTCAACCTCGGTTTTATAAACCTAAAATTTATCTAGGGCCTCGTCTTTAGCATGCAATAAATAAACATAACAATAACAAGAATAATCATCAATGAAAGTGATGAAATGATTCTTGTTTCCTAAAGAAGGAATAGGATGCAAATCACATAGATCACTATGTACAAGTCCAAGCATTGCAAAATTTCTTTCAATGCCTTTAAAGGGTTGTCTAATTATTTTTGTCAACATGCAAGTTCTACACTTCTCTAAATTCATGTCAAATGCAGGAATTAAACGTCATTCCTTAGACATATTAGTCATTCTCTTATAATGCACATGACCTAATCTTGCATGCCATAGAGAAGATTCATTTGTACTAGAACATGCCATATATATGGAATTGACAACTTTGTTAATATTAAGCATAAACATGCCATTACAAAAATATCCAAATCCTACAAATACACCACACTTCGATAAGATATACTTATCGGATTCATAGACTTGCTTAAAACCACACTTGTTAAGAACACTACCGAAGACTAAGTTTTTCCTAATTCCGGGTACATGTAAGACATCCTTGAGTTCAAGGGTCTTCCCGGAACTAAACTCTAACACCACTTTTCCACAGCCTATGATAGGGGCGGTTGATTCGTTGCCCATATGGAGGACGGACCCATCATTCACCAGTTCATACGTCTTAAACCAGTCACGGTCCTTGCAAACATGTTTAGTTGCCCCCGAGTCAATCCACCAAGCCATTTCATCATCTTGCACATAAAATGCCTCATAAATTAATGGTATATAATTCATAACCGAATTTGAACCAAAATCTGAAAACCGACCTTGATGAGTGGATGGGCCTTGGTCATTAGACCCTTGCCCCGAACGGTTATATCCCGCTCCATTCCTATCCTTAGCAGACCGGCAATCACGCTTGAAGTGACCCGGTTTTCCACATATCCAACAAGCTCCCTTAGGCTTCTTGTTAGACCCACTGTTGGTGTCCTTGGAAGATTACTTCTTCCTCTTGTTCTTCTTCTTAAAATTTCCACCCTCCTCCATCATATTCACGGAGGAAGGTCTGGGAGTCTCCTTTGGCTTACCGATCTCTTGCGCCCGTAAAGATTCCTCTATGCACAAATGGCTTCCAAGTTGTACAAGAGACAACTCTTCCTTCTTGTGCTTCAACATGTGCCTAATGTCCTTCTATGATGGTGGTAGTTTGTCTATGATGCTCGACACCGAGATGGATTCATCCATCTTCATGTTGTGCTGGGCAAATTGCCCTAGGATATGAAACACTGTATTGAATTGCTCTATAATCGGCCTAGAATCACACATCTTGTACTTGTTGAAATTCATTACGAGGAACTTCTTACTAGAAGCGTCCCCTGCCATGTATTTGGATTCCAGTGCATCCCACAACTCCTTTGAGGACTCGACATTCTGGTAGACATCAAAGATCGAATCCGACATACCGTTTAGAATGTGACCACGACATATGCAATCGTCGTTCTCCCACTTGTTGCGCTTCCTCGCCTCCTCCACGGGTTCGTTCTCCACATCCTCCGGCACAGGGGGCATTGGCATACTCAGAACGTACACCACATTGAGCTTCGTGAGGAGGAAATGCATCTTCTTTTGCCATCTCTGGAAGTCCACGCAAACTTCTCCAACTTCCCAAACTTGGAAGTCATATCGCGCACCGATGCAGCCGCCATTGATCAACCACAAAATTATTGGTTTTGAATGTTGTAAACAGGGTGTAACGTTGATCAAACTTCGGTTCATCTTGGATAATGATTGAATCCTGCTAAGGCACTTTCCAAAACCAATATTTCGACCCTACTCTTTTAGCCTTCGGGTTACACAAAATTTGATTCGGGATAAGACAACGCAAACCTCTATTGATCAAGGCAAGATCAAATAGAGAAGCACTTGGTGTTTTTCGGTTTTGTTCGATACACAAGAGATAGTTCTCTTCGGATATCACAAGACTTGCCCCAACCTCACCCTTATATAGGGCATAGGTAGTTAGGCGGTTACATGGCGGTTGGGAAGTTGCATGGCGGTTGAGCGGTTGCATGGTGGTTGGGCGGTTGCATGGCGGTTGAAAAATGGTTAAAAACCCCAAGCTACTCAACCGCAACCTACGAGTTGAAATTCAAACTATAGGGACCTCGAATATGACTTCTTAGTGTCCGCCTCTCGAATCCCAACACGTTTCATAACCCCGAGTCTGAATCCACGCACACGAGTGTGCACTCCGCACCCCCGAAACTCGTTATGCGCCGAACGAAGTCCATAAGTCTTGAGCGAATCCCGACTACACCAAATGGCCGATGACAATAGAATCACCAACACATTGTCACATTTGGTGCACGAAGCTCACTTAGACACTTAACCAATAATGAAGTTGTAACATACTTCAAATCATTTACCTCGATGGCCTTTAGATCATTTAATTATTTGACCGAGCTCACTAGTGTAATCTCTACGTCAATTTTGTTAGCAACCAATATGGGCATTTCATCGAGCAGTTGGTGAGCAGTCTGATGTGAAGCTTCCTTCACCAAAATTGATGTGTCTCTAGCCACTTTGCAGTGATCTAAATCATTTGATGGGGGCAATTGTGAGTGTGGTGTCTCCTATTGGCTTGAACTTGATGCGGGAACCCCTTCTTGATCGTGGGTTGTGCTAGGACTCATCAGATGCAATAGTGTTGCGATCGACTCTTTGATTTCAGAAATCTCCTTTTCGTGCTTCTTCTAAGAGGAAATCAATAGCCCGTGCATTTCCTCCATCCGACAAGCAACATCCCATAGAGTGACGTTTTCAGGCATGGTGATGTCCAATGAAAGTCCGCTCTTATACCAATGATGTAGGTTATTGGAAGAAGAACTTGATTAAGAGCATGGAGGTTCGAAGAATCAAGTTAAGGAAGCACTAGGGTCAGCATAAGAGAAGAATCGCCAACCGAAGAGTGGATCCAAGGGATAATTTGAGAGATTAAGAGTGAAGAAGGGTTATTGTTTCATTGATGCCTGGTAAAGGGGTAAATAAAGGCTTATATAGCCAAGTACAAACCGTGTTCTATTGGGAATAAGGGGAACTGAGTTTACATAAACATATATTGAACCGAGTCCAACTAACAAAACACAATACTATAATAGCTAGCAAGTAAAATATCAAGGGAAATAGCAAAGATATAACATTTTCCATGTAACACATTCGACCTCCAGATTGTTTCCTCTCGTTGACGGTGACCGACGATGCTCCTCTCTCTCCCACCGGGCACCAGATCCGCCTACACCACATCTACGATCCTTGGCCGGTTCAGCAACACCACCACATGCGCCACTACGCTCCTCAAATCTCCAAAGGACCTCATTGCAAACATCGTTCGACGATCGACGATGTTGATCCCCGCTTAGGTTTGGTCTTTGAGCTTTGTGTGTTCACCGAAATGCGGAGAAAGGGCGTTGATCCAAACTCGGAGATGTAATAACTCCTAAAAATCCCGAACTGTCATTTTGTAAGAAAGACGTATCGGGCAATTTATGTAATCTCTGTAATAGTTTTTGAACTTATTATTGTACGTTTAGTAAAATTCTAGGTCATAAAGTATTTGGGAGTGCTAAAAATAATAAAGATTAGCATGTCCTCAAACGAGACCCGCGACCAAAGGCCAAGTGACGCGATCGCGGCAGTTCCGCGACCGCGGATTCGCCTAGAGCCAAACCGCGATCGCGGCCCTGTTTCCGCGACCGCGGATATCTGGTTCATCTTCCTCTTCCTCTGTTTTCGAACGCCGATTTATACAACTCATCCCATCTATGGAGTTAGATGGGGTGAGTTGTATAAATTATACATTTAAGTGAATAAATGTATAAGAGAGATATTTCATAAGGAGTTCGTTTCTCTAAGAAGATCGTACTCTATTACGATCTTGAGTAAACTTTAGAACCCAAGGATTATGGTTATGGAGTTTATAAGTGAGTGTGCTCATTGTGGGACCAGTGGTTAAAAGCTTTCGGAAAAGCTAAGGGTGTGAAATCATAAGTGTTATTTTGGAGGATCTATCCGAGGTTTCATTATGAGGCTTTCTTAAGGAAATGATATAAGGACATAAGAGTATTATGGCGATTTAGTCTTGGGTAAATACTAAATTTGGGTAAAGCAAAAGGGTTGCTGATTTGGGATAATATATTATGTGAGGACAACTGGTTGTTTAAGGATTTATGGGTGAATAACAAACTCAACCGGTAAAAGTTTGTTATGATTTTTGGTGGATCAATAGTGTAGCATAAAATAAGTATGTGGATGTTATCAACTGGACTTGAGGAAAAAGTGACCTACGTCTATTAAGGTGATCGTATGACACGTTTGGGTAAAACGAGATTATAATCTTGTGGGACGGATTATTAAATCATGTTGAGGTAAACAGGAATAGAATGCGGTGTGGTTAATTGTGGAAAATTAAGGAATCATATGCGTAAAGATTTTGGGTTAAGATATGGCACAAGGGCCAAATTTAATTAAAGTAACCAATGAAATAGGTGAGTTGTGTATGTAAGGAGTAGAACTATATGACAATTGGAGGTACTAAGTGGAGTTATAAGGAGACAATGTATAAACTTTGGGAGTTGGTGGTTAGGCGAAACGCTTAAAGGAAAAAGTGTGTTTTCAAGCTTAAGGTATAATAAGACCGTTGTGATAATTTTGGAGACTATAATTTTAAGGTAGTTATAATCTTGTGGATAAACTAAGAGGTATTGTATGGAGTAAATTATGGAAATGATACATTTAAGATGATGTCATGGTGAGGAAACGGATCGACTCTCCATGGTTAATTTCAAGGATAAAATGATTAAGGATACTAAGTTCAAGTAGTGAGGTTAATTGTGAAACCGGCCCCTCTACCTGAGTGATGTTAGTTTCGGTGTCGAAACTATTTTTAAGGGGGTAGTAATGTAATAACCCTCATGTTATCATAAGGGTAATATGGTAACATGTATATTTGGTGAAAACAAAAGTTATAAAATTCCCTTAAGTTTTGAAGGGTCTAAATTATGGTTAACCTTACGTTAACTGTAATTTGAACCAACTTATAAATTTTAACTTAGAAATGCTTGAACCAATTTACAAAGTGTTAAATGGGTTAGGCATGGTTAAACTTATAAGGTTGGGTAACTTAAAATAAGGTCGCTTCTCCGAGCTGTTATCGGCCAAGTTTCGGGGTCGAAACTTCTTTTAAGGGGGTAGTATTGTAATAACCCCCAAAAATCCCGAACTGTCCTTTTGTAAGAAAGACGTATCGAGCAATTTCTGTAATCTCTGTAATAGTCTTTTAAAAGTATTATTGTACGTTTAGTAAAATTCTAGGTCATAAAGTATTTGGGAGTGCTAAAAATAATAAAATTTAGCATGTCCTCAAACGAGACCCGCGACCAAAGGCCAAGTGACGTGATCGCGGCAGTTCCGCGACTGCGGATTGAATCCACGGGCTCGGATTCGCCTAGAGCCAAACCGCGATCGCGGCCCTGTTTCCGCGACCGCGGATATCTGGTTCTTCTTCCTCTTCCTCTGTTTTCGAACGCCGACGCTCGATATTTCCCTCGTTTATTCAACGCTCGCCGGTGAGGGGAGGGCAACCAGTTGAGTTGCCGGTGAAGGGGTGAACGGCTCCTCCTCCTTGGCTATAAATAGGAGCCCGGATCAGCCTTCTTCTCCATCCACAGTTCTCTCATCTCTCTCGTTAAAGCTTTGTCGCCGGAGTTTTCTAGTCGTCGCCGGAGTTTTTGGTGGTCGCCGGAAGTGCCTTGGCAAGCCTTGGAGTGGTGGTGTTCGCGGTGGTGAAGGAAGTCATCGTCGTCGTCGGTAAGCTCGAAACGCCTCCAAGCCGTCGTCGGGATGGGCATCCGCGACAACGGTTATGGTAACTGCAACCGCGGCTTGGCCCAGGAATCCGCAACCGCGGATATGCCAACCACAACCGCGGCCTTGCCCAGCAAGTGCAATCATGGATTTGGCAACCACGGATGTGGCTTAGGCTTTTTCCCTTCGTTCGTTTCGTTTATTCATTTCGTTCGTATCTTCGTGTCGTATCGTATCTAACTTAGGGTTCCGTCTTATATCTCGTCATCGTCGTAGAAATCCATACTCAGATTCAAGTCACCCGATCTCGGTACCCGATCTCTTCGATTCGTCTAGACTAAGGCAAGTGGCGGTTCGCTCTTGCTCATTATTCCATGTTTCCCCTTGATTATCAATTAATTGGTTGTTAATTAAGATGGAATAAAAAAATTGTTGTTTTAAGTTTGGGAACAGATTTGATAAAACGATGTGTTAAAATATGACTTTATAATAGGTTGTATATATTGCTAGTAACAACGCTATTATATAGTTTCCACGATATTACTGTAATGGATTTTGGTGTGGATTTATATGTGAACTTACATGCTAGTTTAGCACGAGTATTCATAGGAACGCTATGTACCTTATGAGGTCTAGTCGTTTCTTTATAACTTGGTGCTTAGGAAGATAAATGCCCTAACACTTTCTGGTCATGACTGTACCCTTACTCAGGATAGGTGCACTCAGCTGGTGCCAATCTTTGTGATTTATTCCCATATCTCCTTGCGAGATCTGGTGTGGAAATTAAAAGCTTCAACGTAAATGCGCGTTTTGAAATTAAATAAGATAAGTGTCGTTTTGCACATAATTAATATACCCTCGGGCGAGAAGTACAACGTGGAAACCGCCTGGACTCTTGTTAGAGTAAGCCCTCTTTCCAATCTGGATTCGCATTGCGCGGTGAGGTTGGTCGTGGACCCAAATAATCAAAGTCGTTTTAAAACTTGTGTGTAAACTTAACGTTCCCAAACAAATTGTCATATGTTTCCTATAAGACTCAATTCCTTTGGAGTCTTCTTTTCAGTGCATATCCTTTTCTATCATTCCGTGAAAGTTCCGAGTTATGTATTGTTCCTTCGGTTATTATTCGAGGAACAATGATAGTAAACGATTACGATCACTAGAACCATTCTGTTTTCACCCTTTCATAGTCTTTCATTAGACTAACCAACCGGGTTTTATTCCTTGCATGGTTGGCTGGTGTCATCCGTCCTATACGGCACATCAGAGGTTGGTCCCTGGCAATTGAAGTAACCAATCGAAGAGAAGGCTTGCAGATGAAGTTTGCGTTTTAAGAAGTAATATTTCCAAAGCATGTCTGTCTAATTTGAAATAGATGTAAAACATAGTAATGTAATTAGGACTATGTTTAAAAGTCTTCCGCTGTCATTATACTTTGTTGTAAAACTTCCTTCTCATTTTACGAGAGAAATCTTAATAAAAGGTTAGGTTTATTCATTTGAAATGTCTTCCGCTGGTTATTCTTTCGATATTTAATATTTACGCATGTATTTAAGCTTAATTGCTCCGATTAAAGCATGGGGTGACTTTGGGCGTTAACGTCTGAGGTCACTGGCGTGTGGCACTACCGACATAAGTCGGGGGTGTTACAGGAGACGCTTATGTCTTCCACCTAGTGTTGCATGAAAGTTCGTTCTCTGCTTGGGGTTTCCCAACTTCATGCTAGAGTTTTGGAGATTGGGTGTCAGTCTGATGGTTTTCTAACGACCGCCTTGATGAAGATGTACTTCGTCTGTGAGAGGTTCCTGATAGAGCTAAAGTCGTGTGCCCTAAATAAAATAATCCTTAAAATTAAACCTAAACTAGTAGAATAGGCAAGCAAGGGTCGAATCCCACAGGGAGGATTTATCTTTCTTTATGCTAATTAATATGCCAAAGTAACAAAGGGGAGTTTTGGTTGATTTGGTTGCAAGTAAACAAAGTAAATAAAACAAAGGTTGTAATCAATTAGGGAAAAACACTTAGCCAAACAAATATCCATCATTCATTCGATTGATTGGTCCTAGATTATCTCTATTCATTCCTATGATTATTCATGTCCCTATTCTGAATTAGTTACCAGTCATATCCGTCCTGGTAACCCTAACTATTAAACAATCCCTACCAACCTTCAAGATTTAATTCAATAGAAGCAAGAAGCATATGAATTAACCAGGATACATGCAACACCACGACCCACAGTATTTAACATATAATCAATTCTATTTCACAATAAACTAGTCCTACCAGTCCTAGAATATCATGTTTGCTACACAAGATAAGAAATCTCAACCCGAAATATCCAAACCCTATCAATAGACAGTTACTAATATCAACTAGGTGGCCAATCCAGTCAAATCAATAATAATCAATAGGAATAAGCTCAAGAGAAAAGATATAATCCAAAGGAATAGGAAATAGAGTTATAACATCACAATCATATATCAAATGAAGGCTTCAATCGTCGAACTAAGCAAATGTGCTTAGTTCTTCATAACTCAAAGGGAAAATAATACTGAATAATGAATGATTCGATGATGATCTGATGATGAATGGAGGCTGTTGGAACTAGGTTTAAATAAACTAAACCTAAAACCAAAGATCACAAACATAATCTAAAAGGAAATAAAATAATCTAACCGGAATAAATAAATAAAAAGAAAAGGAAATAAAAGGAAAAAGTAAATCTTCGGAAAATCTTCGGACGCGCTGATGACACAGATTTCCGCGATCGCGGCTAAAGCTTCCACGATCGCGGAAATATCAAAGTTGCTCTCGGCTTTTCCGCGACCACGCCCTCGGAATTCCGCGATCGCGGAACTTCGGATTTCTTGCTCTTCGCCTTGAGTTGATTCCGCGACCGCGGACCTCAGCCCCGCGACCGCGGTTTTGCTCATGTAGCTCCACTTGGTTCTACTTCGTCTTCTTGGGTGGCTTCCTTCTCTCTTCAATATATCTTCATTTAAGCTTCTCCAAACCACCATATCTACACTTCTTCTTCTCAACTCCAATCTCTACAATACACTCTAAACATCTCCAAATGGTACCCAAAACACCGATAACAGCTCCTAGTTAAACCCTACAAAGTAGCGCTGATCAAATTCTCCCATGCTTAAACCTTGCTCATCCTCGAGTAAGCTAATAGAAACCTACTCCTCCAATCAATTTCCCAAGGTCTCAGGAAGCACTGAAAAAACATCTCCACTAAGAATTGCACCTAACATGAAACTCCAAGGCACCAACACAATAAACACAAAACATATAACATCCAACCAAGCTTAAAGAAAAGCATAGTACTTCCCCCAAGCTTAACCCGAATACCATAGAGTGAATAAATATCTAATCCTAGCCTCCGTCTATCTTCTTATGTCTCCCAGAGTGACCTACCCGAATCCTCCTTATAACACCTCTTCTTATGTTACCATGCCAGGAAAATGAGGAATCCTAAAAATCACTCTTCTTCTTTTCACTCATTTTGCCAAGGCACCCTTTCGGGTTTTCACCAAGCCACTAATTTCATTTTTCAATAGATGGGCTCACATAAACTCACGTCACTCTTGACCAATTATTACCCCAGCCTAATGCTGGTCCAAGCCACCTGCTTATTACCTAAGCCGCCCTTGCGGGTTTTCGACTTATCCCAGGATTTTATTTTTGTCTTTTTTTTCAATATTTGACTTTTTTTTCTCCTCAAACGACTAGCAAGTATAGAACACTCCCCCATGCTTAAACATTGCATTGTCCTCAATGTAATGAAAGACAAAAAGATGAAGCACAGGAAAAAGCAGAAAAGTACTCACAACCGTCGTTGAGTTGGCTTGAACCTGGAAGTTGTTGCTTGCGGTATATCAATATAAGCACATGTCGCTGGTGTTGCGCCGGTTTTCAAAACAAATCCACCGTGCAACCAAATAGATCCACTGTAAGATGTAGTGGTACATCAAAGAATCGGGGCTGCACGGCCTTCAACGAACACATAATGGAGCCCAGATGTAAACGGGGTGTGGGCTCTGGTGTTCCTCCTCCCCAACTGTCGAATGTCGGGCCATCATCGGTGCCAAATACAAATGTGGGGCTAATGTCTCCTTCTTGGCATCATGATGTGCACCGCCTTCCAAATTATAACGCAGACAGCTGGGCCGCGATCGCGGAAATAAGGTCGCGATCGCGGAAAAACGCTGAACTTTTAAAAAAAAAATCCAGGAAAGGGGACTTACAGTGATTTTCCACGACCGCGGAAGAATTTCCGCGCCCGTGGAAAAGTTTCTGGTGTGAGGAACACCGTCTTCAATTTGGCTCGGGTCTCCTTCCTGCAGGTTAGTCTAAACGCAAAACAAAAACAAAGGCAAAAACGAAATAACACAAAAACAACTTAAAGACATGGAATGAAAAGACAATAAAAATAATACATACCTCGGGTTGCCTCCCGAGCAACGCCTTAGTTATTGTCGTGGCTTGACCTGGTACTCTCTAATCATCCCGGGTTGCTCACAGCAACTGAACTCCAGGGGTCTCGATCAGGGGGGTGCCTCTTTGTATTATTTATGTTGGGCTTTACCCCTATTCTCCTGCACTTCATGGTGGGTGGACCGTTGTTCACATCAATGAGTGCACTTGCCATCTTCAGAAACGGCCTACTCAACATCTCAGGAGCTGCATGCTTGTCATGCCCCGTATCTAGCATGGAGAAATTTTCCTTTTCAATCACGGAGTCCTTCTTGTGCTTCTCCTTCGGCTTCTTCTTGATCTTGCACAGCTCCTTTAAAAACGCCGCGAGGGATGTTGTTTGCCAGTTTGACCAAAGGAACGTTTGCCTCGCAGTTACTGATGGTCTCATAATTCTCTTTGTTGTTCTTCAGCCTTCGAGTATCCTTCAGAGCCTCAGGAAAAGGAGCGGGAGGCTTCAACGAACTGAGCGGGGAGAAATTGGGCCGAACGTAAGCATCAGGAACAACCTCGATATCATCTGGAGCTCCAGGAGGTTTGCCACGATCGCGGACTTCCTCTCCGCGATTGCGGATATCTTCGAGCGAGTCTTTTTCCCCAGGGGCTGTTCCGCGATTGCGGAAATCCGTCCGCGATCGCGGAAAATCATCGAGCAGCTCCTCTTCAGTAGCGACTTTTCCGCGAGCGCGGAAATCTGGCCGCGGTCGCGAAAATCATCGAGCACCCATTTGTGCGACACCAGGTGCAGCCCAACTAAAACACCCAGAAGTCCCCTCACAGATCTGTGCGGCACCTGGTGCAGCACAAAAGCACCCATTTGGACGGCACCAGGTGCAGCACAAATGAAACACCCTGTGCTGCACTTTTTGCCGCCCAAAACGTTCATATTTTGCCATTCACGGTGATATGAACCCATTATAAATACAAAACGAAATCATCTACTCATTCACACAATTCCCACTCCATAACTTCTCACAATCTTCTCGTGTGTTCTATTTGTTCTAATGGCGCCTTTGGTTCTCAAAGTTTACCAAAATGGGTGAATCACCTACAATCGAATGATACACCAACGAAGTGGGATGGACATGTTTTTCCATGGCTATGAAGGTGGCGAGGTCCGCATATTAGATATGGGGGATGTCTCGCCTGGAGAGGGGGGGTTATCATTGGGTTACTTGTTCATAGCGTTATTTTACAATCCAACAACCGGGGTTCACCCTGGGCGGATTTTTTACTTCCCATCGGGTGTGGATCATCCCCGACTCCGTGAGGTGGAGATGAGGATCACGTAGCTAAAATTATAGTTCTTTACAGACCTGGTGTTCCAGTGACCCTTTACACCGAGGATGCACACCCGAAACGTCATATCCCAGGTCTTTTAGAAGATCCGGAATCTGAGGTGGACGACGGTAGCTCTGAGGATGGCGGGGAGACCGATTCTGATGACAATTAAAAATCTTTTTATGATTCATGTTCAACTAATGTACGCTTTAATGTTTATGTGTGCGTGTATTTGTTAATGATTCCCAAGTATTATTATTGCCTCGTATTGCATCTTCTCGAATCAACAACAAATTGAATCAACACAAACAATTATAAACAAAATGTACGGTCAATCTCAATCAAACTAAGCAAATCGAAATACAATGACAAAGATAGAGTCAATTACAATCCAAAAAGCCTAGGTAAGTATGTCGGGTCGACCTTGTTCCGCCCGCTCCTCTATATAATTCTTGAATCTATCCTTAAAGCGCTCATGACTATCTCATCCATCAACACTTGGGTACTTGTAACTGAACCACTGCCTCAGAGGGGGTGGAATTGGACAACGATCATCAACAAGCCAAATCTGTAAACATAAACAATAAAATATTAAAACAAATTTTGAAATACTAAGTAAATACCAGAGGAGTAGCGCTCCACGTACCGGTACGTAATGGTCTCTCTTGCCTATATGTGCTATCGCATAAACCTTTGTCGGAGGCTCAGCACCCGGGGGCCCCACAATGGAAGACATGTGTGCAGTCCAAACCATGATAAGACAACAACTGCCACTTGGTGTTCTGTGGCAAACACCAAACCTGTAATAGGCATCGTACACCAGAAGTTCCTTGTGCACGGTGAAGTAATATAATTCAATTTCCTAACAAGCGCTTCTACCGTCAACTCATCCTCCCCAAGCAGCGCTATGTAGTTGGCTCGATGTGTCTGGAGGTGCTTCAAAAGCTCTAACCGGATATCAATGTAGTCCTCTTCTCGGCGACCTAGTAAAACGACAAGGGAACGATACCCACAATGACCATCGCCTTTGACACTTTGTACACTAGAAATGTATGCGAGCATAAAAAGGTCAATATTCTCATGTCCCCAGTTGAAGCCTGTAACACCCCCAAAACTTAACCCTTTTGGAAAGGTATTACCGCCAGTGATCCCAGTGTTCCTTACCGAGATCACCCAAGGCTTTACCATTTAAATACAATTTAGGAAATACAAATGATACATAATGATCAAAGCATTCAATTCCAAAACATAACATTGTCAAGGAAACAAGAGTTACGGGATTACAACCCAATCCCGAATAGGCTAACACAGAGTTTAAACCAAAAACAGCGGAAGTCTTAGAAAGTACATTACAACCAACGTCATTGTCCAAAAGATCTCAACCTGATTAAAGAAATAATTAAAACGTTCAAAAACCACCGTCGACTCCATAGTCCTTCTATTCTTCTGAGCTACTTTCGATCTGATGTGCCGAATCGAACGGATGACACCAGCCCACATGCAGAGAACAAAGTTTGTGGGTTAGTCTACTTGAATAGACTAGCAAGGGTACAAAGCAGAATGGTTCGAAGCAGTCGTATTAGGTTAGACTCATCGCTTCTCGAATAATAATCGATGACGATAGTCAACCATCACACTCCTATTGGAATAGACAAGAGGTATGCATAAGAGAAGATTCTGGAAGACTGAACCTTCACAGAAATCGACTCGAAAAGAGACTCCAACGAAAATGAGTCTTTAAGGAAATATGACAAATCTGGAATGTTTACAGAATCATACAACAATGATTTAAAAGTTGACTGAGATGCTTCGGTTCACGACCAACCTCATCGCATACAGCGAATCCAGATTGGAAAGAGAACGTACTATGATCAAAGTCGAGACGAGTTTTCCTAGCTGCACTATAACTTAGCTGCACTACTCGCCCAAGGTTTATTAATTATGTGCGTGGAGTAGCACTTATCTGATTTATGTTTCAAAAACACACATCACGTTATTAGACTTTTACATGTGTACCCCATCATTGGGATGACACATCTTAGTATACGTTTCGTCGAGAGTGACGTACACCGGAAGGTTTGTGACACCAGCTAAGTGTCATGTCTCTACACACTTGTGAAAGAGACCGATCATGATCTTAGAATAGTACCAGATGGAGACGAGCCACCCCGATACCAGATTATAAAGAAACGACTGGACAGAGTCCGAGTAACGTTCCTATCTAACAGTGCTAACTAAACAGTTACATCACGATAACAGTTACAGGATAAATCCACATAAAGGCCCGAAAGGCGATCACAGATAATAGCATTGTTCTAACAGATATACAACCTATTATATGATTTTCAAAACAGTTTATCAAAACCGTTTCCAGACAAACAGAGTATTCATTCCAAATTAATTACTCAGATAAACTACTGATAATTAATGTAAATATGGAACGAATGAGCAAGAGCGAACCGCCACTTGTCTTAATCCGCAGAATAGCCTAATGACGACAACTGGATTCCGGGCTCGACACGGGTATAGCTCCGACAGCACAACAACCTTCGAGTCGACCCATAAAAGGAACCCTAAGTTAGATCCGACATAACCACAGTACGAATCTAAAAACGACGAAAGAGAACGAAAGGAAAGACGCCACGACCACAACCAACCAAGCCAAAGCCATGAAGGCATTCTGGGCACTGGCGGCGGTCGCTGTTCTTGGCGGCGGTCGCCGCATTTATCACGGCGGGCGCCGTGAAGAACACGGCGGTCGCCGTGAAGAACACAAACGACTGAAACGAGAGAAATCTCACCAAAACGATGCGCGTTTCGACCCCTTTCCGCCTTGCTTGGGTTCTGACCTCTAAAGGCAACCAAAAGGCTTCTAAAGGGCTGCTGGAAACACCACCAAACGACACCGACGAGAGCTTCCGAACTCCGGCGAACCATAACTCCGACGACACGAAAATTTGGCAGAGGTTCGGTGTTTGGGATGGCTCAAATCTCTCCCCCAACACCTCCTTTTATAGCCAAAGCATCTGGAGCACGAAAAATGGGCCTACGAAGGCTAGTTCGGCGCTCGCCAGAACCACGCTGGCGGCCATCGGGCAAGGACTGCCGGACAACGACGGTGGTAATTACGGCGGGCGCCGTAATTTACGGCGGTCGCCACCATAGCCTGGCACGCCAGCTACCACCTCGAGCATTGGGACGGCGGTCGCCGTGACTATACGGCGGTCGCCGTTCTTGGATCCGCGACGGCGGTCGCCGCGACTGTACGGCGGTCGCCGTGACCAGCTTTTTCCGCCCGTTCAGCTTTGAACGAACATGACATTAAACCGGGATAAAAAGTTATCGTACGCGAACGAATATTAAAATCCAAGGCGTGTTGTATGTATATTATTTCACTGAGAAAAATATTACAGATACAGAGCATATTACAGAATGTCTCAAACTCTCTGTATTAAATCCGACGTATACAACGGGTACTCGGAAAAATTCCAAAATTCACAAAATAACCTTACAAAAATACAGGGTATCACAAAGCCGAGATACTTGAGCGACTTGTTTGAAGCGGATTTGGACTTGTTTGAAGCAGATCTGGACTTTGCTGGTTTAGTGACACTCGCCTTTGTTGTTGAGACTCCACTGCGAGATCTTCCGCTAGAAGGACATCCTTTCGATCCTACAGACGATTTCGATCCCACGGACGATTTCACCTTGGTCGTCTCTTTCTCTGCAGCCGCATCCTCCTCTTCCACTCCCAGCTCCTCCTCCATATCCTTCATATTCTGCTTCTCTTTCATCTTCTTACTTTTCGCATCCACATGCTCGTCCCAACTCATATTCCTCTTGGTGTCGGTCTTTCTCGCATTCATCCTAGGCCTCCCCTTCTTGGTCTCACCATGTGGGGGGTCTTCAATCTGGCACAATGTAGGGTCATCAATCTCACGCCACTTTTCTGCCATCGTCTTCAACCTAAATCCATCAACTTTCCCACAAAAGAACTCTTCAAAGAAGTCCTGCACCGTGACATTATCCGTTGTGATTGCAACACCATCATCGGCATCAAGATCCTTAACATCCACCTCTTCCCATCTGATCTGATTCCAGAAAATATCAACTTCTTCAGGCACCAACGGGTAACCCGTCTCTACATAGACCTTAATTGTGTGTGGGCAAGGCAATCCTAGTGTAGACTTCCACCAAAAATCATCACATTTGACCCCAATTTTCCCCTCCTTTGCTAACACAGCTTGGGCGTACAACATTCTCAAGCATTTCTCAGAGCACTTTTCAAGGATGCGCTTGAAGAAGACCTTAACCCACTCAGGGCCATTTACTATCTCCATGGGAAAGGCAGTGCAGTTCTTAGTCATCTCAAACCGGATCTTTTGATGCTGATCAACAAACATGTTGTCGATGTGTTGCACAATTGTGTCGAACCCTCCAACGGAGGTCTCAATCATGGCCTTAAGCATAGAGTGTTGACCCTCAACCCTGAAAATAATACACACGTTTACGTTTTACTAAATGACTTTTAAAACCCAACTTGATTGCAAATGTTTGTATGAAAGTTACATGTTTGATGTTCTTGTGGCAAATGTCGAGCGTCTGGGTGAGAAACAAACAGGCACGACAACACCTCCTTTCCATCTGCCCTTGTTTTAGTAGCGGTGTCCAGGAAATAGCCTTTGTCCTTTAAAAACCCCAACAACCATTGCGTCACATTCAGATTGCCCAGGGATTTCAACCTCTCCTCTACCCTAACAGTGTACACTTGCCTCCTCGATATCGTTGAACCCGTATATTCATTCATAATCTGTGTAGAAATAACCTTGGGTCTTGCACCCGCCGCAGTATCAATCATCACTTTTCTACGTTGCTCCTTCGTAAGTCGGGAAGCAAATGCATGGCCAATAAAGGTGGTCGAAAGCAGATGGCTATGGCATGCTCTAACAACCGATAATGTCCACCCAGGAGCTCTACTAGCATTTCCTTCCCTAAAAATACCATACAACAAAAAGGGACAATCCTTCTTCTTTGACCTAGCTTTATTCACTCGTATCGGGCTGACATTTTTACCATCGACTGACTTTTTTTTTTGTCGGACCTAGGTAACCCGGATCTCTCACAATGGCTTTGATGATTTAGTAGTGATCACCATAAAAAGACTAAAACCGACCTTTTGCACCCACTCCCTCAAACCATCCATACTCGGAAATATCTCATTAGTAGTAAAATGGGATGAGAAGTCGATTGCTAGAAATTCATCATCACTAGAATCACCCTATTTATATAAAAAATTAATACATTAGAGACTAATTAGTAATTACATTTATAAAAAAAAAAATAAGCAATATTTCTAAACTTTCTACATACACACATCTATGTTATTTCTAAACATTCTACATACATAAATCTATGTTATTTCTAAACATTCTACATACATAAATCTATGTTATTTCTAGACATTATACATACATGCATATAGTTTATTATGAAAACACAATCATTTCAGAGACTAATTAGTATTTACATTTATAAAAAACTGGATTAAAGCACAATTTTTCCCCAAATTTCTACATACATACATCCATGTTTTTTGTAAACATTCTACATTTATTATGAAAAAACAATCATTTTATTTCTACATTTATCTAAATATTATATATACAGGTAATATCTAATTACTTTATACTGTAAAAATTAAATATATTACGTACCCCGAAGTACTGAGGAGAAATCGGCGACTGAAAATCAACTTCATCATCTAGAGACGTGGGCGCGCTCGAAGACGACTCGGACAACCCCTTCCAACACGAATCGCTTGACGACGACATATATATAGCCGGAAAATTACAATCGGTTTGAAGTATTTTTTTTGTTGTAATTCAGTGGTGGTTCAACTACTATTGCATATCCCATATATTTAGCCGGCCACATGCGCGGAAGTACTTTGTTGCTCAAATTGTGTTGCAGATAGTGTCACACAAAATGACCGTTTAGACTAAAACGGGATAATTCTAGACGGTACTATGTGCAACACAAATTGACCGTTTAATTTCAATCGTACACTCTCTGGACTGAACTGTACCTAGTGCCGTCCAGAAACCGGTTTCACCATGAACCGGTTTCTTTGGACTGCACTACGTGCCGCCCAAAAAACCATTTTTACAAACAAACCGGTTTAGTGCACCGGTTTTTTTGGACGGCAATACGTGCCGTACAAAAAACTGGTTCAGTGAACCGTTTTTTTTTAAATAAAATTTATTCATAAATATTTTTAAAAAAAATTAAACCGGTCTTGTGCTTCACATGGTGCTGCAAAAAAAAAACGGGTTTGTTGTGTAATACCGCACAAAATGGAGTGCACGGTTGAAAAAAGTGGAGTGCGCGATTTTTCGCCGAAATTTAATTCCATGTTGCAAGATATTTCCGAGCTTTCCCTCGCATTATATTTCGGACAAGTCACGTTTCTGACCTTAAAGCGGAGTTATACAATGCCTCTCAACATATGGGTATATCGTTTAAACCAAATCATAGCACTGACTAGAAGTTATGCCAGTCACAAGACGCGCCAAATGCTAATTATAAGCAATCAAAATAATCAAATAAACAAGGCAAAACTCAGTACATCACTCGCTTTCTGGAAAACAGTCCAGCAAGAAACTCAGAAGCAGATTCAGGATCATTCCTCATTCACTGTAGCTTCCAATCGGATGAAGATTGCATCTTTTTTTTTTGGGGGGGGGGGGGGGTTGAAATGAAGATTGCATCTTTGATAGCCGGTTTCTAGTACTACTGGTTAATTTCTGTTCTGCTGGCAAAATTCTCTCCATCACTAAACTTGGGTTTGGTGGCACTCATAAACCTGCGCAGCCCAACTTGAGCGCTGTCATTGGCCAAACAAGACATGGAAACCAGCGGTACTGACTTTGGAGCTTCGCCAGTATTACATTTCGTTGTCGACAATATTCCTCATCATCTGTATAGGGATGAGCCCTTCTGTCCTGATTGCATCTTTGTTTGGATCTGGGCTGACAAAGTACAATGTTGGTAAGCCGCGTACCTGAAAACCAAACATCCTGGAGTCAGTCAAGTCTCTTCGTATTGAGAAAGCAAGAATCTTAACCAACACGTACTATATGAGCTGATTCAAGTTAAGGTAATAATAAGAACAACTATCTGAGCTGATTAAAGTCACGTCCTAAAGGAGCTGGAGATAGAAGAGACAAAAGACAAATTACTTGGGAGAGCGACAACTTCAGGAAAACTGTAATCAATCATATTATTGAATCATGCCGATGTAACTTATTAATCTGAACATGCTGGCCCTATTTAAGGATGCTGGGAGGATGCTATCAAAATACAGATACTAATCAAAATAATTATATTTTGATATAATAACCAACGAAAATAACTAAAAACAACATTATTAAATCCTAGTAAATTTCTCTCTTAGACATTTTCTAAATTAAGTTTTTTCTCTTGCTGTGGCAATCAGCATCCATTCTAGATTCAGTTTTATCTCATTAAAAATAATTTCAGAAAAAGAATCACTACTACCTCAACCAAAGATCTAGTAAGTAAAGGTATAGAAATATATAGTATATCCAAGGAGCATTCATGATAACCTTCGACAACAAAATCAGAATCTACCTGCATATCACGAGCAAATTCAAACTCATCATCTGTATTAACCTTTACAATCAGTGCATTGTTCTCATATTCCACAGCAAGCTGAAAAAAAAAGGTGTAAAACTGATGAATATCTAGTTGCAAGCAGTTTGTGTACATACAGGAAACCAAATTATGGAACTCCTGCTATCAACTAGCCCAAGTTCATCAGATTGTGTCAAGGTAATTATTCATGCACTTTCACAAGCCAAAATACATATCTTCTGTACCATCAAGACAGTAGACCTCTCTTGTGTTTTAAAATTCCATCATGCAGGTGAAATCAAAAATTATGTTAACCAGAAGTTTACAATATAACATAGAATTTAGAGGAAGCAAAGATGAGTTACATATTCTATCTGAGTATCTTCTTGCATGAGTGTTAAGGTTAATGGATTTGGAAATGCAAGCTTCTTAACTAAGTTAACACAGGATAAAACCTTACGGCGATTGAAGTTATAACCTACTTAAGAAACCACACTTCATATTTCTTGCTTACAGATTCAAATTCACTCTGATTGTCTACTTGGTGCCTTCGAAACTCATATCAAAGTATAAGAACAAGCACAAAAACAATAAGATTTGCCTACTTGGTGCTGATATGCCCTCACACCAGTAAAATTCAAAAAATACCATTGCCAGCAGACCTTCGGATTTCTTGCAAGCAGCTGAGAGATAATAGGATTGGGATATGAAACAAAAGTCCAAGACAAAAAAAAAACCCTAAACTCTAAATTAAAAAAAAAAAAGATTTTTAACATAGGACTCTTGATATTCAATTTCCAATTTGATTGTTTTTAGAATCTCTTTGTATTTAATTTCAATTCTAATATCTTTCATAGCTAATTGGATTTAGTTTCCCCACTCTCTCATACTTCCATTATCTACATTTTAGATTTTCGTTTCCAGTTTGGTTGTTTTTAGGATTTAATTTCTTTGTATTGTATTGAGACGTGAAATTGAATATGAATACAGCCTGAGGATTCCTCAAAAGTTGGATGAATAGCGAGAGGCTTGCTGTCAGAATTCTATCCTTTATTTATGCTTTTGGGGTTCTAACAACTCTCTATATTATTTTATTTCCCTCCTTGTAAAATTTCTTAATTGTTCTAGTTTAAGTTTCATTTCTCCCAAGAACTCCTAGTTACCTTCAAATTGGTGTAGAAGCCTTCAATACTGATGGTTTATTCCCTTGTTTTGACGGAATTAAATAAATTTCCCAGGTAACTCTTCACATTTAATTCCTACTTCATAACCTACAACTCTCTGTTCTTGAAAATACTTATAGCCTTTATCAAGGCTTAATCATGTGTTAGTCTATTAGCCTTGTTCCTTCCTTACCCGCTGTGCCTTAGATAGGGCATGAGATAGCACACAGTAGTCTTACCATTGGCAGTGTCATGTGCTTACGAGAGCTTTACAAATTCAAGAACCAGCATTGAAGACCTTGGAGAAGAATGTTGATTTAGATTCTGGTGTTCCGAGTGGCGCTCAGATGATGTTGTAAATTGACTTGATACCCTCGGGATAGATGTTCTAGGGTTTGTAGAGGCGTAGAGCACTAATATGTCCGTCAAAGATCTACATGTGCTAGATGAGATCTCGGAATATCTACTAAAGAACTTTATTCTTGATTTCCATCATAGACAATGAGGTGCGGAATTCAGTGTTGTTGCTGTTGACAGTTTTTACAGGATGTCCCATTTTATACCAAAGTGACACGAGGCATTTTGCACTAGGTTTGCCTTGTACAAAATAAGGCGTGGATTCAGTGTTTGTTGTTGTGGATAGGTTTTCCAAGATGGCTCACTTCATACCTTGCGCGAAAGTGACACATGAGGGTATAGCTAGGCTGTCCTTTTAGAAGTTGTTTGTTTGCATGGGGGGTCCAAGTCTTTCAACTCTCACAGAGATAGGAAACTTATTAGCCTTCTTAGGAGTCAAACCCAAGTAGTGTATCTGCCTTCGCACATGCAGTGTTTTCTTATGATACCAACAGAACAAGATACAAGTCACCATTTTCTATAGTCTACACCAAGACACACAAGCATGCATTAAACAACTAACTTCTATTAGGAACATGGCAGAGCAATGGCAAACCATAAGATCACGAGTGAAGCAGAAGATTGATACGACCAATGCTAAGTACAAAGGTAAACATGGGTGGGGATAGGGGGTAGGTGAGTGTATGGGAGTTAGGGTGGATCTAAAGCCTTTGGAACTTGATAGATGAAGGATGATGAAACTGACTAAGCATAATTTAAGTATAGGATGAGTAAACATGGCCCAAGTAACCAAAACGCCAAATGCTATTTGAGAGTACCACTAAACCACCACCAATCCCCTTTCCTACTTATCATAAAGAGTTGCACCAAATTGTGTACAGCAAGCTAAGCTATTGTCACTTATTGATGCAAAAACATTTTTACATAATCACAAGAGAATGTACCAAACTAGTAATGAGCACACAAAGGTAAAAACCAAGACCCGTTGTCTATCATATTATAACAAGTTAGGACTCTGCAGATAGTGTTGCAGTTGGCAAAACACACACAGATAACTGACGGCACACTACTCAGTAGTCAGTCTAATCTAGCAAGATACAAACCTATTCCTTAATTTATCAGTTAGGGAGGGAGATTCTTATAGCAATGACAAAAAAAGGAAGGCAGTGCATCCAAATACAAAAGGATTTGAAACAAAACAGTGTATCCAGAAAAGTTAAAAGGAAATATATATATATATACCATTTCAAGCTGTTGAGCCATCAGAACGCAGGGTCCGCACCATGTAGCATAAAAATCAATGATGAGGGGCACATTTCTGTCTCCCTTTATGAGCTCCTGAAGCTCAACAGCAGACAAACTTTTCTGGCAAAACAAAACGCAGACAGGAAAACTCATTGATAACAAACAACCCAATTTCCAAGTAGGAAACATGGAAAAACAAACATGAAGTGAAGTTGTGTACCACTAGATAGTCCTCCCGAACATGTTTACCCAGGGGAGGTCTACAGAGAAGCCTCCTTTTAGGTATGAAAGTGGGTGTGGAAAGTAAATGGGGTCTATTCTGGTTTTGGTGGGTGTAACGAGAGAGCGAGCGACGGTGGTGTTGGGTTTTGAAATCCGGCGGAGAAGCATTCAGGGAGAGAATGGGGGCGCCGACTCTGCAAGCGCATGTAGGGATTTGGAGAGCACTCGCATTCATACTTGGACTCATTTCGAGCTGCTGCTGACTTCTGCACAAGGGGGAGGGGAAGATGGAGGAGGTCAACTTTCACTTATCTTCAGCCCACTTCCACTCCTTTTTTTCCTGAATAAAAATCGGAAATATTCTGTACACTTCAATTTTTTTTATTTTTTTTTGGTATACTATAATTTGAAATGCAGAAATCTTGTTTAAGCAAGATTTCTGTGTTTCAAGGCAAAATGTATCCAGAAAAAACATTTCTGTATAAATTTGAAATTTTTTTATTTTTTAAAAATTTTTACTTAAGCAAAATACATGTGTTTCAATTTTTATTTTTTTTAAAACTGAAATGCATGAATCTTGCTTAAGCAAGATTCCTGCATTTCAAAGATCTGAATTTTGAAAATATTACAGTTTTGAAACGCAAAAATCTTGCGTTTCACTAAAAAAAAAATTCTTCCAAAATTGCAATTTTTTCCATAATAATGTAGAGAATTTCAATACGAGTCTGTACATATAAAATTCGTCCAAAACGGACATCGTTTGCCCCTCCAAAAGCCCAAAAAACGAAGTCTTCCTATATTTTTTTTTACAATTTGGTGCCCAACATATAGGGCATTGTAGTGATTTTTTTTGGTATTTTCTGCATTTTTCTACTATAATTTTGTATAAGATTTTAATACGAGTATATAACTATACGTTAGAACCATAATATATAATTATAGTATATAACTATACAATATAACAATAGTATATAACTATACGATATAACAATAGCATATAGCTATAGTATAAAACAGTACGATATAACAATAGTATATAACTATAGTATGAAACTATACGATATAACCATAGTATATAACTATTCGTTAGAACCATAATATATAATTATAGTATATAATTATAGTATATAACAATAGTATATAACTATACGATATAAAATTTGAATATAACCATAGTACGTTAGAACCATAATATATAATTATAGTATATAACTATACGATATAACCATGGTATATAACTATATTATATAAATGAACGATATAGAAATAGTATATATATAACTATACGATATAACTATAGTATATAACCATAGTATATAGTTATATATTATGATTATATCTTATAGTTATATCCAATTTGGTTATATCTTGTGGTTATATCCTATAGTTATATACTATGGTTATATCTTATAATTATATCCAATTTGGTTATATCTTATGGTTATATCCTATAGTTATATACTATGGTTATATCTTATAATTATATCCAATTTGGTTATATCATATCGTTATATCCTATAGTTATATACTATGGTTATATATTGTAGTTATATCCTCTAGTTATATACTATGGTTATATCATATAGTTATATAATATGGTTATATCTTTTAGGTATATCCAATTTGGTTATATCATATCGTTATATCCTATAGTTATATACTATGCTTATATCTTATAATTATATCCAATTTGGTTATATCTTATGGTTATATCCTATAGTTATATCCTATGGTTATATCCTTTAGTTATATACTATGGTTATATCCTATAGTTATATACTATGGTTATATATTATAGTTATATCCTTTAGTTATATACTATGGTTATATCCTATAGTTATATACTATGGTTATATCTTATAGGTATATCCAATTTGGTTATATCTTATAGTTATATCCTATAGTTATATCTTATGGTTATATCATTTAGTTATATACTATGGTTATATCCTATAGTTATATACTATGGTTATATATTATAGTTATATCCTTTAGTTATATACTATGGTTATATCCTATAGTTATATACTATGGTTATATCTTATAGGTATATCAAATTTGATTATATCATATCGTTATATCCTATAATTATATACTATGGTTATATCTTATAGTTATATCCAATTTGATTATATCATATCGTTATATCATATAATTATATATTATGATTATATCTTATACTTATATCCAATTTGGTTATATCTTATGGTTATATCCTATAGTTATATACTATGGTTATATATTATAGTTATGGTTATATTGTATAGTTATATCCAGTTTGGTTATATCTTATGGGTATATCCTATAATTATATACTATGGTATATAACGATATGATATAACCAAATTGGATATAACTATAAGATATAACCATAGTATATAACTATAGGATATAACGATATGATATAACCAAATTTGATATAACTATAAGATATAACTATAGGATATAACCATAAGATATAACCAATTTGGATATAACTATAAGATATAATCATAATATATAATTATATGATATAATAATATGATATAATCAAATTGGATATAACTATAAGATATAACCATAACATATAATTATATGATATAACGATACGATATAACCAAATTGGATATAACTATAAGATATAAGCACATTATATAACTATAGGATATAGCCATAAGATATAACCAAATTGGATATAACTGTGATACCCCGTATTTTTGTAAGGTTATTTTGGGAATTTTTGGAATTTTCCCGAGTGCCCGTTTAGCACGTCGGATTTAATTCAGGTAGCTTGAGACATTCTGTAATGTGCTATGTATCTGTAATATTTTTCTCAATGAAATAAAATACAGACAACGTGCTTCAGATGTTTTTACGCGTTCGCGAACAGTGATAGTTATATACTGTGGTTATATCTTATAGTTATATCAAATTTGATTATATCGTATCGTTATATCCTATAACTATATACTATGGTTATATCGTATAGTTATATATATACTATTGCTATATCGTTCATTTATATACTATAGTTATATACCATGATTATATCGTATAGTTATATACTATAATTATATATTATGGTTCTAACGTACTATGGTTATATTCAAATTTTATATCGTATAGTTATATAATATGGCTATATATTATAATTATATATTATGGTTCTAACGAATAGTTATATAATATGGTTATATCGTATAGTTTCATATTATAGTTATATACTATTGTTATATACTATAGCTATATGTTATTGTTATATCGTATAGTTATATATTATTGTTATATCGTATAGTTATATACTATTGTTATATCGTATAATTATATACTATGGTTCTAACAAATAGTTATATATTATGGTTATATCGTATAATTTCATACTATTGTTATATACTATAGCTAAATGTTATTGTTATATCGTATAGTTATATACTATTGTTATATTGTATAGTTATATACTATAATTATATATTATGGTTCTAACGTATAGTTATATACTCGTATTAAAATCTTATACAAAATTATAGTAGAAAAATGCCGAAAATACCAAAAAAAAATCACTACAATGTCCTATATGCTGGGCACCAAATTGTAAAAAAAAGTGTAGGAAGACTTCGTTTTTTGGGCTTTTGGAGGGGCAAACGATGTCCGTTTTGGACGAATTTTATATGTACGGACTCGTATTGAAATTCTCTACATGATTATGGAAAAAATTGCAATTTTGGGAAATTTTTTTTTAGTGAAACGCAAGATTTTTGCGTTTCAAAACTGTAATATTTTCAAAATTCAGATATTTGAAACGCAGGAATCCTGCTTAAGCAAGATTCATGCGTTTCAGTTTAAAAAAAAAATAAAAAATTGAAACGCAGGTATTTTGCTTAAGCAAAATGCCTGCGTTTCAAATTTATACAGAAATACTTTTTCTGGGTACATTTTGCCTTGAAACGCAGAAATCTTGCTTAAGCAAGATTTCTGCGTTTCAAACTGTAGTGTACCCAGAAAAAAATTGTAGTGTACATAACCTTTGCCATAAAAATACACGGTTGCTAAATAGAGTCCCGATGCTTTTACTTTTTAGCCTATGGAGCGGTCCGTCATGAACTGAGACGTTTCGTTCGTGACGGATCAATATGTACCGTTCGTGACAGACCAAACCTTCGAACTATATTTACATTAAATGTTATTCGTCCCTACCTAATAAAATTTAATTATCGGACTATTTTTTCATACTACGACCTTATACCTCAAACAAAAACTTAAATCACTTTTTTACTCTCAAACAAAACTCTCATATATCATGGCAAATCATGATGAAGGTTTACACCCGGGCGCTAGAGGGGATGATTCAACGATGTTTATGAGGTATGTTTTTAAGTTTTTATTTCAAACTTTGAGTTTATATGAAATTGCTAATACATGTAGATGAAAGTTGTGATATTTACTCTATTTACAAGTTAAAAACCATAACTTTCATGTTAGTTTGAGATTTTTTAAGATCTAGAAGGATGTTTGATAAGATATGTAGGTAAATGTTAGTGTTTGTAGGTAAATGTTAGTGTTTGTAACTTGAAAAATTATAAGTGTAAACTTTTTTTGACTGCTCTCGATTTTTGTAGAAGAACAATGTCAAACGACTATGAAAATCACATCTATTAGACTGAGCTCTGTTTGTCACGGACTAAGACTATCTGTCCATGACAGACAAAGCATCTCCGTCCGTGACAGATGGTAGTGCTCCATCCGTGACAGACGGTTGTGCTTCGTCTGTCACGAACGGTGGTGGTCCGTTCATGACGGATGGTGGTGCTCCATCCGTCATGGACAGATAGTTTATCTTTTTTACTTGTTTACTTACCTTGTTTAAACTTTTTGAACATGAGGATAACGAGGTTTATCTTGGTCTTAACGACCTAAGTCTTAATGACTGGCCTGTAGAAAATGAGACGCCTTCTTTAGTGTTTGGTCCAGAATATGTACCTTTTGAAGCAATTCGTAGTCCATCTACATTACTCGGTAGGAGTGCATTACCACATGTACGATGACAATTTACACCGATGCAGTTTGGATTTCCATACACAGCCGCAATTTAATGTATCAATTCCTAATGATTATGTGTCAGCTGATTATTCTAAGTTGTTTACCGCGGATATTGTGTTATGCACAAGGGAAGAGGCAATTAAGTGGGTGAAAGACACTGGGTTCCAAAATAACATGTGCATCAAGATTAACCGAGATAGAAAATCAGATGATCATCATCTTGGGAAGACTATACTGCTTTCTGAAAGAGAAGGAATGTACACCCTATCAAAAGGAGGAGAAAACAAAGTCCAAAAAAACACAAAAACAAAGAAATGTGGGTGTCCCTTCAAATTGATGTGTCGTGAACGCCCTAGAGGATCATGGAAGATCACTATAGAACATGGTACTCACAACCATGAAATTGGGTCCAATTTATATGGGCATGCATTTGCTGGAAGGCTCACAACTGATCAAAAGAGATTGGTGGAGTGGATGACCAAGACACATTGTACGCCTACTCAGATTGCAACTACACTAAACCAGATCCCAGGGAACTGCACTAGCAAGAAGCAAGTGTACAATGAGATGTATGAGGTACGAAGGGCTGGGATGGAAGGAAGAACAGTTGTTCAACCATTCTTCATGAAATCTAAAGAATACAACTACTACATGGAGAATAGGTCGGACCCTAAAAAAAATAAGGTCACTGACGTATTCTTTGTCAGTCTGGACTCTATATCACTCCTCAAGACATTTCCATATGTATTATTGTTGGACTCCACCTACAGTACATACAGGTAACATTCACACATCTATATATTATATAGTTATTTTATTATGCTATAACATGTTAATTTGTATGCATGTACGAGATGCCTTTCTTGGAAACTGTAGGGTTCACTTCTACATGGAAGAATTACAATGTAGCGGGATCATTTCTTGCCCATGAAAAGGAAGACAACTACTTGTGGCTATAATGCAACTTGCCAAACTTTGTGGACTTGTGCAAGAAAACACCTACATACATAGTGACGGATCGAGAGCTTGCCTTGATGAATGCAGTGGATGAAATGTTCCCAAAGGCGAAGTACATTTTATGTAGGCGTCATGTATACAAAAACATCGAAGCCAAAGCTAAGAAAATCATCAAGCATGCTGACACTGCAACAAGGTTTGCAAATGCTTAGATGGAGTTGTTTAAGGAAACAACTGTAGAGGCGTACGAGCAAAGGTTGCACAAGATTGAGGTTGAATGGAGCACCAGGAAAAGCGTACTTCTATATGTCAGAAATCAATGGCTTGAACCGTATAGGGAAAGAATTGTGTCGGCTTAGACGGACACAATTTTGACATTTGCAACTAGCACGACAAACAGGTTTGTGCAATATAATATATCCAATGCAATACTTCCATACCTATACATAGATATAATGTGATTGTATCTCATTTATGTTATTTCAACTATAGGGTTGAAGGAGAAAACTCCTCATTGAAAAACTTCTCGACTACTCCACATGGTAGGTTAGACACAGTGTTAGCTCAATATGATTCATTGATGAACATCCAAGTAAATGAGATCAAGGCAACTGTAATATCCCTTACTTTTGTAAGGACAATTGTAACACCCCAGGCCAGCCACCGCGCCACCAACCGGTGCTGGTGCTGCCTGGTTGTCCACATGGGCCGCAGTCCATACACCCCAACCCGACCCAAAGGCCCAGCCCAACGGCTGTCTCCTGTGTGGCCCACAGCCAACACAAGCGGGTTGTTGCCAAGGGGAATCGAACCCCCGACCTTTGGCATATCTCCCATTTCCTGAGAGATATGTCACCAATTGAGCTGCAATGTAATATCCCTCATTTTATAAGGATATTTTGGGATTTGTCCCAAACACCTGTTTCGTACGTCGAATTAATTTCAGAGACAGAAAGACATTCTGTAATGTTCTTAATCTCTGTAATATTTTTCTAAGTGAAATAATATACATTTCGACGTATTTTGGGACTTAATACTCGTTCGTGTACGATTATTTTTATCCCGGGCTAAGGCCAAGTTGATCTAGTTTAAACAAATGAAATGTGGCCTTGGCGGCGACCGCCATAAAGCAAGCGGCGACCGCCGCCAACTAGCCGACATTGTTAGCACCAACTTGTCAAGTGGCCTAGAAAGCGGCGACCGCCGCCAGGCACAGATATGGGCGACGACCTCTTGCCGGTCGCGGCGACCGCCGCCACTGTTGCATGGCTAGTTGCAGGGGCTTGCCGGCGACCGGGGGATGACTCGATCTCGGCCCTCCACGTGCATGGCTTGCCCATTTCTTGTCCCCTGGGTTTGGCTATAAAAGGGGAAGGGTTTGGGATCAGATTGGGCACAAAACCGAGCTCTAATCTCTCCCAAATCGTCTCGCCGGAGTTTTGAGCTTCTCGCCGGATTTTTTTTCGAGCTCTCGTCTGAGCTTCGTTGGTGTTACTTGGTGGTTGCAAAGTGAAGCTTTGGAAGCCCTTAGAAGCTTAGAATCCAAAGCAAGGCAAAAGAGAAGCAAAACAATTGAAGTCGGTGAGTTTTTGCCTCTCGTGTATATTTTCTGGTGTTCGTAGCGGCGCCCGCCGTAAGGCAGGCGGCGACCGTCGCCCAGAAGCTTTTGGCTTGTTTCGGCCTTGGCTTATGTGGCTTTCGATCGGGCTTCGTTCCTTTCGATTCCTTTCGTTATTCTTTAGATTCGTACTCGTGTTTGTCGAATCTAACTTAGGATTTCTTTATGGGTCGATCCGAAGGAATCTGTGTTGCCAGATCTGTCCCTGTTTCGAGCCCGGAAATCCCATCGTCGTCTTTAAGCTTCTGCGGATCTAAGGCAAGTGGCGGTTCGCTCTTGCTCATCATTCCATATTTTAATTAATTATCAATTGTTTAGTTGTTAATTAATTTGGGATGATTTACTGTTTGCGTTGGGAACAGTTTTGTTAAATGATATGATTAAAAGGAGATATTATAATAGGTTGTATATCTGTTAGATCAACGCTATTATATATATGATTAAAACATGATATTATACGAGGTTGTATATTGGTTAGAACAACGCTAGTATAGATATATGTTTTTGATGTTGGCCATGATGGTTGTGATGTGGATTATTACTGTGTTGAACTGTTTAGTTAGCACTAGTAGTTAGGAACGTTGGACTCGTTGAGGTCCAGTCGTTTCTTGATAATTATTGGTTGAGAGGGCATCGGAGACCCTGACACCAACTGGCGGATCATGATCGTCCTCTATCCGAGTATAGAGGTGGTGCACTTAGCTAGTGTCACAAACCTTGGGAAGGATTCCCTTCGATATATGTCCCTCATGACGAAACATATATCTAAAAGCTTATAACGTGATGTGTGTTTTGGAATTAAATGAGATAAGTGTCGTTGTCGCACATAATTAATATACCCTTGGGCGAGTAGTGCAGCTAGGCAATAGTGCAGCTAGGAAATCTCGTCTTGACTTTGATCAGAGTAAAGTTCTCTTTTCAATCTGGATTCGCTTTGAGCGGTGAGGTTGGTCGTGAACCGAAACATCAAGTCGTTTTGAACGCTTGTGTGTAATTATTAATGTTCCCCAACATTTGTCATGTTTCCGATAAGACTCAACTCGTTGGAGTCTTATTTTGGGATTGATTGCTGTGAGATTCGGTCTCCAAAATCTTCTCTTGTTCATGTCTCTTCATGTATTCTAGTAGGAGTATGGTGGTCGACTATCGTTATCGACTGTTATTCGAGAAGCGATGAGTCTAACCTAATACGACTACTTCGGACCACTCTGCTTTGTACCCTTGCTTAGTCTTTCATTAGACTAACCAACCGTAATTGTTCTCTGCATGGTTGGCTGGTGTCATCCGTTCGATTCGGCACATCAGATAAGTTGCCATCCCGTGAAGGCTAGAACGACTATAGAGACGAACGGTGTTTTGACAAGTGATCCAGGTTAAGATCCATGGCGGGTGATCATTGCGATCAAGACCCTTTTGTTGGTTATTTAAAGACTTCCGTTGTGTTAAGAAAATGTTTTGTGTATAGACTTCCGCTGTATTTCTGATGTATTTTGTCGTACTTGGAATTGTGTTGTAATTCCGCGACTATGGTTTAAATGAAAGTTATGATATGTTGTATTATAACTGTGGTTTAATGATTTATATCAACTGGTAAAGCCTTGGGTGACATCGGACAGAACGTCTGAGGTCACTGGCGGTAATGCCTTTCCAAGGGAATATTTGGGGGTGTTACAACAATTTGGAAAATTCCCGAACACTTATGATGCACGTCGAACTTATTTCAGAGAAGTTCAGAAATGTTTCTGATCTCTGTAATATTTTTCTCAGTAAAATTAAATACATTTAGACGTATTTCGGGACTTAATACTTGTTCGTGTACGATTATTTTATCCCGGGATAAGGCCAAGTTAATCCAAAGCTTAAACGGATGAAAAATGGCCTTGGCGGCGACCGCCGTAAGGCAAGCGGCGACCGCCGCCAACTAGTCAACATTGTCAGAATGTCAGCATCAACTGGCCAAGTGGCCTAGAAAGCGACGACCGCCGCCAGACACAGATATGGGCGGCGGCCCCTTGCCGACGGCGGCGACCGCCGCCACTGTTGCAGGCGTAGGTGCAGTGGCTTGCCGGCGACCGAGGAGACACCCGATCTTGGCCCTCCACGTTGCATGGCTTGCCATTTCTTGTCCCCTGACTTTGGCTATAAAAGGGGAAGGGTTTGGGATCAGATGGAGCACAAATCGAACTCCCAATCACCCATAAATTACTCGCCGGAAAATCAAGCTTTAGTCGGAGAATTCGATACCGATCGTCGGAGCTCCTTTGGTGTTTATTCCAATTGCAAAGTGAAGCTTTGGAAGCCCTTAGAAGCTTAGAATCCAAAGCAAGGCAAAGGAGAAGCAAAACAATCGACGTCGGTGAGTTTATGCTTCTCGTATTTTTCTGGTGTTCGTAGCGGCGACCGCCGCCACGAACAGCGGCGCCCGTAGTAAGCAGGCGGCGACCGCCGCCCATAAGCTTTTGGCCTGTTTCGGCCTTGGCTTCTGTGGCTTTCGATCGGGCTTCATTCCTTTCGATTTCTTTCATTATTATTTAGATTCGTACTAGCTATTGTCGAATCTAACTTAGGATTTCTATGGGTCGATCCGAAGGAATCTGCGAATTCAGATCTGTCCCTATTTCGAGCCCGGAAACCCATCGTCGTCTGTAAGCTTCTGCGGATCTAAGGCAAGTGGCGGTTCGCTCTTGCTTAATCATTTCATGTTTCATTAATTATCAATTGTTTAATTGTTAATTAAATTGGAATGATCTGTGGTTTTCGTTTGGGAACAGATTTTATAAATAGTGATTTAAAGAAATGTTGCTATAATAGGATGTATATTGCTAAATACAGCGCTATTATTTCTGTAATGGTTTTGTTGTTAATTTAATGTTATCTTTAATGCTAGATTATCAAATGTTCGTAGGAACGCTAATCCAGTTAAGGATTAGCCATTTCTTTATAACGTGGTACTCATCGGGATAATTTCCGAATAATTTAATTTAAGGGTCTTGACCTAACGCTTCCTACCCAGGTAAGGTAGGAGGTTTTAAGCACCTTGCAAGTGCAATTTGGGTGAAGGTAAGTGTCACCCTGTGGTTTAAAGCTCCGTAATTGCTCTTAATAATAATTAAAAGTTATAACAGTAGTGTGTGTTATAATTTAATAAGATAAGTGCAGTTAAGCACATAATTAATAAACCGGGAGTGTTGTAAGTTAATAAGTTAAGTGTTGTTGTCGCACATAATTAATATACCTTCAGACGAGTAGTGAAACTAGGCTGTAGTGCAGCTAGGAAAGCTCGTCTTGATTTAATTAAAAGCTTGTGTGAAACTTTAAACGTTCCCAAACATTCATCATAATTTCCTATAAGACTCATTTCATTTGGAGTCTTCTCTTCAATGCATATCTAATTGTTAATCTTTTAGTGAAAGTACCGGGTTTATATATCGTTCTTTCGGTTATTAATCGAGGGACAATGATAGTAAACGGTGACGATCACTCGATATGCTCCATGTCCGACCACTTCGGTGATTAGGTAGGGTCCTTCCTATTGTGGTGCGAGCTTTCCGTCGGATGGATTCTTGGTATTCTGGAAAGTTTTTCTGAGGACCCAATCTCCGACTTTGAATGCCTTGATCCGGACGTTCTTGTTGTAACTCCTTACGACCTGTTGTTGGGACTTGACCATCCTGATTCGGGCTCTTTCTCTGATCTCGTCCACTGTGTCCAGGTTGTGTACCAGTTCGATGTCATTTTGCTCATTTGTCTGAAGGTTGCAACGGGCGGTCGGGACCAGTAACTCGGCCGGAATGACTGCCTCACTCCCGTAGACGAGAGAGAAAGGTGATTGTCCGTTCGCATTTTTAGGAGTAGTCCTGTCGGACCAGAGAATGAATAGGAGTTCATCTGCCCATTTGCCCTTAGCCCCAGTGAGGCTTTTCTTGAGGTTGTTGATGATGATTTTGTTACTGGATTCGGCTTGTCCGTTGGATTGCAGATACCGAGGTATGGACGTGACCAACTTGATGTTCCATCGATCGCAGAAGGCTCGAGTCTTATGACTGATGAATTGGGAGACATTGTCGCACACGATTTCTGATGGGACGCCAAATCTGCACAGGATATTGCATTTTATGAATGAAATGAGGTGTTGATCTTTTACCTCTTTGTAGGCTCCGGCTTCGATCCACTTGGAAAAGTAATCCGTCATGGCCAAGAAGAAGACTCTTTGACCCGACGCGGGCGGGAGCTTCCCGACGATGTCCATTCCCCACCTCATAAAGGGCCATGGAGCTAGAGCCGGGTGGAGGAGCTCTGAAGGTTGATGATGGACGGTTGCATGCCGCTGACAGGCGTCGCACTTCTTGGTGTATTCCATAGCGTCTTTGTTCATCGTGGGCCAGTAGTATCCGTTTCGTAGGGCTTTCCCCGAGAGGCTTCGTCCACCGGTATGGTTTCCACATTCTCCTTCGTGTAGCGATTGCAAGATACGTCCGACTTCTTGAATCTTAAGGCATCGTAAGAGTATCTCTGTGACAGACCTTTTGTACAAGATGTTATCTATGATATTGAAAGAGAGTGCTTGTACCTTGAGCCTTTTTGCTTCCGTTTTGTCGTCAGGCAGGTTGCCGTCCTTTAACCACCTGATGTAGGGTAGCATCCAGTCGTCGTCGGTGTTGACGATGTCTTCTTCTGGTCGATCGCCTATCTCCATGGCGACGAGCTCTTCTAGTGGTGTGGTAGATTCAACGGGTGTTCTTGGGACGGCTGGCGTCATGATGTGTGCTAATGGTATGTATGGAAATTCTTTCGGGTCCAAGACGGATCCTAGGTTGGCAAGTGCGTCAGCTTGGGAGTTAAAATCCCTGGGTACCTGTCTGATGTTGAATGTTTGGAATTGTCCGATCAGCTTCTTGGCTACCTCCAGGTAGGCTATCATTCTGACGTCCTTAGCGCTGTACGACCCTTGTATCTGGTTCACGACCAGCAGGGAGTCGCAAACGACTTCGATCTCTCGGACCCCTAGGTCGTGAGCCAGGATAAGTCCGAATATGAGCGCTTCATACTCAGCTTCATTGTTAGTAGCGTCCCACTCACATCTTACGGCCTGAGCTATCTTGTCCCCTTGTGGTGATTTCAGCACGACCCCTAGCCCTGATCCTCTGGCGTTTGACGCACCATCTGTGTGGAGTTCCCATGTGTTTGTTTCTTCTGTCGCGAGCAGTTGTGTCGCCTCTCTTGTGGCTTCTTGCTCTAGGGTCGGACTAAAATCGGCCACAAAGTCAGCTAAGGCTTGCGACTTGATCGCTGTCCTGGGCTCATACTCGATGTCGTAACCGCTGAGGTGTATAGCCCATTTGGTCATTCGTCCTGTGAACTCAGGTTTCCTCATGATAGCTCTCATGGGATGATTAGTGCAAACAGTAATAGTATGGAATTCGAAATAATGTTTGAGTTTGTTCGAGGCCATCACCAATGATAGTACGAGCTTTTCAAGTGACGAATACCTCGTTTCTGCTGGTAACAGTGTCCGACTAACGTAGTATATCGGTGATTGCTTGCCATCTTCTTCTCTGACCAGTACTGCGCTTACGGCTGATTCTGACACTGCTAGATATAGAAATAAGGGCTCATCGCCTTTAGGTTTGGTTAGTAACATGGGACTGGCCAGGTATTCCTTCAAGTTCTGGAACGCTACCTCGTGTTCTTCCGTCCACTGAAAGGACTTGTTCTTCTTGAGAGCGTCGTGGAAGGGTTTGCACTTGTCGGACGACTTTGAAATGAATCTATTCAGGGCTGCTATCCGACCTGTAAGTTTCTGTACGTCCTTGATGCATCGGGGGGATCGAAGGTTGATGAGAGCCTTGATCTGTTCTGGGCTGACTTCTATTCCTCTTTGTGTCACCATGTACCCCAAGAACTTTCCTGACGACACTCCGAAGGAACACTTAGTAGGGTTTAGTTTCATGTTGTACCTTTTTAGCACCTCGAAGCTGTCGCGAAGATGGTCTATATGATCTTCTTTCTTTTTTGACTTGACCAACATGTCGTCTATGTAGACTTTCATCGTGTCCCCAATCTGGTCTTTGAACATCTTGTTGACTAGTCGTTGATAGGTAGCCCCTGCATTTTTTAGACCAAAAGGCATTACTTTGTAACAATAGATACCTTGACTAGTGACGAATGCCATTTTTTCTTGATCTTCGGGTTCCATGAGGATTTGGTTGTAGCCACTGAAAGCGTCCATGAAGGTAAGCATTTCATTTCCTGCCGTAGCGTCGACCATGGCGTCAATGTGGGGAAGTGGGAATGAGTCTTTAGGGCAAGCTTTGTTGAGATCTGTGAAGTCGATGCAAACTCTCCACTTGCCATTCTTCTTCTGGACTACGACTACGTTGGCCAGCCACTCGGGATAGTGGACCTCCCTTATCTTCCCTGTTTCTAATAAGCTTTTGACTTCGTCGTCGACTATCTTGTTCCGCTCGGGGGTGAAGTTCATGCGTTTCTGCTTGACAAGGGGATGAGATGGATCTACATTTAATTTATGAGTAATAATATTTGGAGATATTCCGACCATGTCCTCATGAGACCATGCAAAACAGTCGGCATTGGTCTTGAGAAAATCGAGGAGTTGTTGTCTGGTCGAGTCGTCCAGGTCCGACCCGACCCTTACCGTTTGGTTTGGCTTTGAAGGATCTAGTACGATCTCGTCGAGCTTTTCCATTTCTGGTTCGACGTACCAACTAGGTCCTTCGCCGCTCTGTGGTTGCTATGCGGTCTTGTGTTCGACTGCGCTCTTCATAGAAGCGACGTAGCACTCCTTAGCGGTCCTTTGATCTCCTTTGATTTCTTGGACTCCCCATTCAGTGGGGAACTTGATGACTTGATGATACGTCGAGGGTACCACCTTCATAGCGTGTATCCATGGCCTGCCAAGAATACAATTATAGGGAGACGGACAATCCAGGACTAAGAATTTCACCTGTTGGTTGACTCCTCCAGCGTAGATGGTTAGAATGATTTCGCCGGTCGTATGCTTAACCTCACCGCTAAACCCGACCAGTGGGGTCGACTTTTTGATTAAGTCGTTCTCAGTCAGACCCATTTCTTTAAGGGCATCGAGGGTTAAAAGATTGGTTGAACTCCCTGTATCGATTAGTACTCTTCGTATTAAGCAATTACCAATGGACAAAGAGATTACCAGACCATCGTGATGGCTATCCGACCCGTCGGAGTCGGACTTGTCGAACGTGACCGTCGGAAGGTCGGAGGTCTTTCTTAGCTTGAATCCTGACGCCTCGGGTTTATCACCCTTGCTTTCATTTGCATGTCGTTTAGCCGCGGAGTATGTGTTTCCACATATGTCCGAACCACCTGAAATAGTATTGACAACTTTTGTATGGATGGGAGATGGGGGTTTGTTTTGTTTTACCTAATCTCGTCGTTCCATGGTGGCTTTTGCCCGCTCCGAGATTACGTCGCGTAGGAGCCCCTGTGCGAGCAACCTAGCGACTTCCTTTCGTAGGGCGATGCACTCGTCGGTCGAATGACCGTGGTCGCCATGGAACTCGCACCATCGACTCATGTCCTTCTTGACGTCCGGTCGATCGCTCTTTCGGGGCCATCTTACCTCTTTTCCATACTTGTCGAAACTCTTGACGAGCTCCGACACGGAAACGTTGAAGTTATAAGATTGGACCCTAGGAGGCAATGCCGGACCGTCTCTCCAATCCTGTGACCTGTCTTGGAAAGAGTTTACCTGGTTCGGCTCGTTTCGATTACGAGAATAGGGGTGAGGACGTCTGTCTCGACGGTTGTCGGAGGGATTTCGATCAGATGGATCGGGTCCGTGTGAGGCTTTACGCAACTCACGGTCCTCTTCCAATCTTACCTCGGCCATGGTCTTGGCCTGGACATCTTCGAAACTTCTACACGGGTACTTGGTGATCTCGTTGTAGAGATTGCTGTCTTTGACCAGACCTTGTCGGAAGGCTTCAATGGAGGTGGTGACGTCGCAATGGGGGATCGCCACTTTCTCTTTATTGTACCTGTTGAGGTAATTTCGGAGAGGTTCGTTATACCTTTGTGTGACTCGGTAGAGGTCACTCGATTGTCTCTCGAGCCTCCGACTACTAGCGAACTGACTCTTGAAAGAGTTAACCAGATCCGCAAATGATGCAATCATTCCCTGAGGCAAACGCATAAACCAAGTTAGTGCGGGACCCGCGAGGGTCGTGCCAAAGCTTTTGCACATGACGGCCTCGCGGCTCTCCCTTGAAACAGATACAGCCATTAGTTTTTGTTTATAGAGAGAGTTATGGTCATCTAGGTCGCTGGTGCCGTCGAATGTTTCCATGTTGGGGAGATGAAACTTCTTGGGGATCTCGACCCTAGCGATTTCTTCGACGAACGGGGATTCTTCGAATCCGCTGGACGCTTCTCTCTCGATTGGTTGTGGGACTCCTGGAAGTCTATTGAAGCGATCGTCGATCGTCTTCATGTGTCGGTCGAGCGTCTGCTGGAAAAGAGCTAGGACATCTGGCGGATTGGTAACCTGTAGTTTGTCGATTCGGGCCCCTGCCGACCCGATCGGTGTGGAAAAGGTGACATTGTTAGTCGAAAACGGATTAGCAAAAGGAATTCGAGATATACCCTCTGTGTGTCCGGGCCGTCGTATGCTCGCAGGTGTCGGCTCGATGCTATCCATATTGAGGCGCGTTCGGACGCTGTTGTGGATGGGCATGTTCCTAGACCCTGAGGCCATTGATTGTACCTGCGACTTAAGAGACTTATTTTCACGAGTTAGCTGTGCGATTTCGGCCTCAGATTGGGTCGATAGGGCGGCTAGGGTTTCGGTCTTTTGGCGTTGCTGGGCTAGTTCCTCTTGGAGGGCGGTCATTTTCTGGGAAAGCTCTTGGAATTGGGTTGGAGTAGGATTTTCGGTCGTGTTTCCTGGAGCTTGGGTTTCGTCTTCGAGACGCGGTTCTTCAGTGTTGGTAGGTGGGTCGATAGTCATGGTTGGAAAGTTTCGAAAGGGTGATCGGCAAGTTGCCCCACGGTGGGCGCCAAATTGTTTTGGGGCGAAAAGATCAGACGACCTAAATCGCCTTAGACGGGGTAACTAGTCGATCGGGTGATAGAAATCAATCCAAACCAAGTAGATAATCAACGAGTAAAAAGAAAATATGAAATAGCGAGATGATTTTATTAGATATAGTATTGATCGAATCGAATGAAAGTACAACTTATCATAGTAAGACAAGGGATTTTACTGAACTCGACCGGTGACTTCTAGGTTTCGACCGGCGGAAAACAGGCGTGATTGACTCCTGGTGAGCTAGGCTAGAGCAAGTGTGTCTCCATTTTCTTTCAGAGCAAGTTCGAGTGAGTGTATAACGTAATCGTATGAGTGTCCCTTCTTTATCTTCTCCTCCCCCATATATGGTAAGTCCTTCTCCTTTTTACCGTTTATGATTTAATCCTATCGTATCTTCAACGCCGGGAGTGATTGCAGGGATTCTGCCATTAATTGTTGCTATTACGGTGGTGTTTGAATGTTGTGGCCGTTGCTCAATCTAAGCATTTAATGCTCTGCGGGATCTTCGCGACCTGTCGGATAGTGTTCGATCAGAGAAGCTTCGACGCCTCCTCTTGACTCTCCCCTGCTCCTCCGATCTGTCTTGGGCCTGGGCCCGTTTTGCTCGATCCATCTTCCAAGGGGGATGCTAGGCCCAACAACGTGGTCCCAAGTCAATTGTGAATGTGTCTGATGATTAGTGCATTGTCATGCTTTGATGGCTGAGATATTTCATACTAACAGTTTCATAAGACGATTTTACTTTTGGTCATGCTTTACTATTCTTTTTTGGATATTTTGATTTGTATGTCACCTATCAAAACAATTAACCTAACTTATAGACATGTTTTGCAACTCATAGTGCACGATACAAAATGGTAGGAATTGGCATGTGACGATACATAATGGTAGGAATTGGTCGGTTTCAAATAAACATAAACATCCAACAAAGAGTTCATGTTCACATCAGTTCCAAATAAACATAAACATCCAACAAAGAGTTCACGTCAGTTCCAAATAAACATAAACATCCAACAAAGTTCAAAGTTCTAGTGTTGACGACTACTAGAATCGGCCTGAAAAGTGGATCAATTGTTACCACCTCTTAGCTCACATAAGGATCTCCTGATGGCCTCACGCATATCATCAGGACATGTATCAGCATCTTCAAATAGGGAGAGCCAATCCACGACACGGCCAATGCTTTACACATATTTCAAATGATAAATATAGGTATGAATTGTATTTGTTATTTTAAAAGAAGCGTAAAACACATATAGTATCACCTTAGAACGAACACCCTGTTGGATCGTTAGAGTTACGTCTGAGGGAACAAAAGCTTTGTTCCCACAGAAGTTGCAGCGGATAAATACAGCAGGAAAGATAACGAACGAACTCACGATATATAGTGGAAACCCTGATTAGCAAAACTAACTTCTCAAGGAAAAACCACTACCTTCAAGCTTTCGCTTGAGAGGATTTTGAAGCGTGTACTTGTCTTATTGATTTCTTGCTTGATTACACTTGTATCCTGGACTTCGACATCTAAACAACCAGCTAGACTCGAAACCTCTTCTACAACGATGAATCAAACTCAACCCTCAAAGACTTACACACACCTCACTTCTTTTCTTTCTTCTTTTCGTTCTCTCTATTTTCCGTCGTCGTCGTTACATAGAAATGAATCCACACCTCTATTAAATACAACTCGGCAAACCCTAAATGTAACAAGATAAGATTTATCCAAATAAGGCAACAAGAAGATATGATTTTGTAGAGGGAATAATATCCCAGCCGTCTATATTAATTTGAAGGAAGGATTCCGTAAATTAATATATTTGGATAAGATAGAGTACTCTCTCTCCAATTATCTTATCTTAGGAAGGTTTTCCTAAGATAACACAATCGGGCTTCTCTCTCCATATCTTCTCAAATCGGCTTGATCCTTGGATCCGAAGTCATTCATCCTTGACCGCGTGTATGATTCTGCGTTTGATTTGTTTCCATAAATGGCACGCTGGATTCTTCTTTCCATTCGCAGCTTCGATCTTGTTTGACGTTGTTGGTCCTTCAGAGGTAACAAAGCACATGAACAGAGCTTTGTTCCCTCTTCGATCCTTCGCTGCAATAGTTCCCTGAGACAACTGTCTTTGTTCCTGAAACACTTAGTACCCAGATTAGTTGAATGTTTGTCACTATCAAAACCTAAGGAATTCAACACACCCCTTTGGTGATGATGTGTCTGCGATGGGGGCATGACATACATGTGTGTGCGAGGCTCATACCACCCCATGTAATCCTCACTGCACTTATACCATGTACCGCAGGAGGGCTAATGGAGTGTAAGTTTCTCGCGTCCTAAATATATCGAGACATATCGTACTCCACTATGTAACTCTTCGTCTCGGTGGGTCTAATCGCTTTCAGCGGTTCGATCACTTTTCCAGGCCTCCCCTGCTCACGACCAAACTGCCTCGCGACACGATCCGGCATGTATGGTTCTGATCTCCCCAAGAATGATATCAACCCGTGAAAATGGGAAGCGTCTAGGTTTGAACTAAAATCAATCTGTCCATATGGTGCTCAATCAACCTAAACAAAAACATGTGAAATTATTAAATTTAACTACACTTGTGTTTGAACATAAGTGTGAAATTTAATCTAGTGAGGTACTTACAACTGTCACATTCATTACATATAGCTCTCTTCTATAATTTCTTCTCTCTGCGTCAGAATTTGTTGGTCTAGTTGTACTACTCCATCGCACAACATATGGCACTCTACCATCCCAAGACTCATTCTTTGTAGGACGAAAATCGGGAAAGTACTGATAGATCCATGCATGTACATATATACGTGTATAGTTACAAGTCATTTAAGAATTACCTCAAAATAATTGATATGCAATCAATAAGAAACTATATATAATTATTACCTGCAATAATGTGGTACATGTAGACATCTGACGACAATCGAAGCGCGAGCACTCGCCCAGCGACCGGTACAGATATGCAAGAGCAGCTGACCTCCAAGAACTAGTCTGAACACTGTCGAGGTCACTTACGCAACCCAGATACGACACAGGCAACCGATGTTGAGACTTGTCTGGAAATAGCGTGGACCCGATCAGGTATAACAGATAACCTGAAGCGACGACCGCTGGATCCATATATGGCCTCATGCAATGCTGGTGTAAAGACTGGTATGTGAGTCCATGTCGGGACAACATTTGTGTTGTCATCCCAAAGAATTCGATTGCCCTTTGTACTTGGGCTTCGAACAGACGCATCTTGCCTAGCCGATGGTAAGATAGAGGCAGTACCAAACTGTCTCCATCTATGTTGATACCCAGAATGAGATGTACATCATGAAGAGTAACTGTCATCTCTCCCCATGACATATGAAAAGTGTTAGTCTTTGACTGCCATCTCTCTACAAAGGTAGATATCAACGGCACATTGATATGACTGTACATCATGTCCTGCAGGTGTGTTAGTCCGCTGTTTCGGGCAAGCGTACTCCACAGAGCTACATCATCTAGCTTGCATTTATTCAACTGTTGAGCCCTTAGCTGAATCGTCAATGTTTCTCGCTCCTATAAATCAAATTATTAGTTATATAATCAAAAAAATTAAATAAATTGCGATGAAAACAATTATAGATATATCAATTTACTTACCGTGCCATTGTAAACAAAGTATGTCGTATGAGTTTCGAAGCTAAGGAGAAGCTCTGGGTTCCGGGGACCTCCGGCAACACCTACTTCCAGAAACGGCTCGATCAAAGCCCCCCTCTTATGCGTGATGCACGGCTTTGTGTACCTCTTCTGGGATAGGAACCTCGTCTGTAACATGATGAGCGTGCTCGTAGAAATCGGGCTCCCCCCTGAGATATAAAACTCATCTGTCTGAGATGGCTCGTACGTAGTCGGCTCGTATGTCTCAAACAGGCTGTATGTCCCAGATGGCGCATTTGTCACAGACGGACCATATGTCTCAGACGGGCCATATGTCTCGGGTGGGCCATATGTCCTAGATGGGCCGTACGGGTCATATGTCACTACCCCCCCTCCAGCTACATTCGACGGTGCTGCATCCTCGGGATTTGTTTGCTTCTCTTTTGACTTACCCTTACGCCGTGTGTAAGTGATATGGCGCACACCCTCACGCGCAACATCTCTCCTACGTACACGGCCGGACCTAGTGTTATCATCCATTTGCAACATGAATTACAAAATACATAAGTTCGTACGTCGATTGACCACGGATAGGAGGGACAAAAAAAAAAACCATTGTCATTCGTGACGGACGAACACGTTCCATCCGTCATGGACAAACGTGGTCCGTCCGTCACGGATGGCGTTGGTTCGTCTGTGATGGACGGGGTCGTCTTTCTCCCCGACTTGTTCCTGGCAAACCACGAACATCATCCCAATTTCATCAATATTTTCACCAAAAACGAATCGACGAATGTAAATCTATTTCCATTACACATTATATTGATCTATAAACCTAAAAATTTGGACCTATAACTCAAATTTGAACTATAACACCCAAAATTAAAATTTTCAAATTGACCGAAACCCTAGGTCCGGAAATGTGTAATTTGCCATATGAAATTTGCAAAAACAAACAACAAAACTTACATTTTTAGGGAGATGGTTGATTGATTCTTCAAATATGCACCTTCTAGATCCGAATTGATGTGTTTGATTGGTTGATTTGTGATAAAAATGAGAGTGTTCTTGGCTAGGAAGAGAGGAAAGAAAGAAAGGGTGAGAAAGGGAGGAAGAGAATGGGAGTGGTATGTGTGTAATTTTGGGAATTTTTCTTATATAGGCTCAAAGTGAGCTCTATTTAAAAAATTAGGGGATAATCTATTTAGCAATGGCCTAAAAATAAACTAGTGTCGCACGTGTGAATACAATTTATGAGTTAGTAAATTAGTTAACTACTACATAATCTATATATATATTAAAGCTCTTCACTTTTGAGCTCTTAGAATGCTTTTGGACCCACCATCTCTACATGTCATTTTCTCATTCACTCTTATTTATTTATTTATTTATTTTTAAACTTTTATTTCACTCTAAATAAAACATTTTATCAAATCAATTTATATATATAAATATATAGATTACAATGACTTCCAAAGCCAACGAAACTTTTTTTTTGATACAGTAAGAATTAGACTGGAAAACCACAGAAAGCACAGTTTCTCAGTCTATAGCATCATTGCGGATGAGAACTAGAAGCTCTAAATTTGCTTGAATATCTTCCAAGGAACTCCTCTGACTCAGCTTTGTGATGCAATCGGCCGCAGCGTTTCTTTCTCAGAAGACATGACAGATCTGCACTGAAGAAAACAGTTGTAATAAACAAAGGATATCAGAAATTAACATTTCAATATCCCATGGACAGTGCCAAATCTTATTCAGGATGTTTACTATTGTAAGGTTATCGCACTCCAGTTGGATATTAGGTATACCCATTTCGGTTGCTTTGATTAAAGCATTTCTAACCACTGTAGTTTCAGTTTTTAGAGGGGTTGATATACCACATTTTTCACCAAATATAAGGAGAGGTTTACCCTTACTATTATTAAAAATAAAACCATAACTAGATTTACCATTCGTTTTCGTGGATCCATCAGTATTAATTTTAATTATATTTTCTGGTGGTTTTTTCCATTTTTTCAAAATCTGCCCTTTTTTGGGGTGCATTGTATTTTTGGGGATAGATACAGCCATACAGTCTGGATTCCATTTTTTGGTCTTGTTCCAATTGTCAATTTGATTATTGATGTAACGTGGTACATCTTTTATCGGTTCATTGTTATTATTTGTTCTGCCGAAGCTTTGTTGGTTTCTATAAAACCAGATGCCCCATCATGATACTGCTAGTTCAGTGAATTGTGATATGTCCATTTTATTTCGGATTTCCTCAATAATCTCATCAGTTTTTTTAGTTCCAATGTTTAAAGATCTTATGATGTTATAAGTTTGTTTGTTAATTTTTTCTATAGTTTTCAACGTGTGGTTACACTGGAATAAGAGGTGATTAGAATCTTCAGTTAGTGAGTTACATCTAATGCAGCCTTGTGGAATTGCCATACCTTTTTCAGCTAATCTTGATTTGGTCGGTAGGCCATTTCTTAAAATTTTCCAAAGAAATTTTTTAACTTTTGGATAAGTGTCCAATTTCCAAATCCATGAAGAATCATGTGATGTATATCTTTTCTTTTTAATGAGCATATCCATAGCTGATTTGGTTGAGAACCAACCATTTTTACTGGCTTCCTAATACATTATGTCATGAATATTGTTTATAGGTATTGGTGTAGAGATAATCTGTTTAACTAAATCCTCTGGTAAATATTGTTCAATCATTTCTTTGTTCCATTTATTATTTGGAAGCATAAAATCTGCAACTAAGGCAGTTTTGTTTGAAATATGTTGCATGTCAATGATGTCACAAAGAGGGATTGTAGAGAGTCATTTATCAGTCTAGAATCTAATGGTTCTACCATTTCCCACTTGCCATAACAGGCCTGTTTTGAAATCATCAATGATTTCACACATTTTGGACCATTGCCATGAGCATTGTCCTTTCTTTTCATATTGTAAAATATTTTCAGTTTTTAAATATTTTACAGTGATAACTTTGACCCAGAAATTATCTGGTATAGCCAAAAGTTTCCATAATAATTTAAATTATAAGGCTTTATTCATATCCTTTGATTTTCTCAATCCTAGTCCGCCTAGTTTAGGCGGTTTGCATATTTTATCCCATCCTATCAGAGGTTTGTATGTATGGTCTTTGTTCCAGAAAAAAAACTCTATTTAGTTTATCAAGTTCATTATGGGTTTGAGTGGGTAACATAAAGCTTTGCATCAGGTAATTTGGTCGTGATGCAAGATTCGCTTTGAGAAAGGGAATTAGCCTTCCGCTTTGTTAATTGTTGTTTAGTGCTAATTAACAGATCAGCAAATGTATTAGAGTTGACTCTGCCATTAATAATAGGGCATCCTAGATATTTGTCTAGGGAAGTCATATTTGTAATTGTAAGAGTTCCATGTATCGCTAATTTTTTGGTGTTTGTTACTTTCTTTGTAACCTGGAAAATAGATTTATAAAAATTTACTTTTTGGCCTGAAATTTTGCAATATTCATCCAGGATATCCTTGATATCCTTACGGTTTTCTTGTTTTGCTTTGGAAAATATCATAATATCATCCGCAAAAGCCAAGAAAGGGATTCGAGTTCCAATTCTTGATATTTGGAAGCTAATGGGATTTCTTGGTCTATCCGCTTCTTTTTGTAATTTTCTCGCTAAAATTTCAGATCCTAGAATAAAAAGGAAAGGGGATAGTGGATCTCCCTGGCGGAGGCCTCTAGTTGGTCTAAAAATTTCCGTCGGTCCATTATTGACCAGTACCGAAAAGGACACTGTCGTGATGCATTCCCTGATCCAGTTTATGAATTTCGAGTGGAATCCAAATTTCTCCATGATTTTAAGAATGAAATTCTATTCAATTATGTCGTATGCTTTTTCCATATCTAATTTGAGTGCTATAAATCCTTCAGCTCCTTGTTTCGATTTGAAAGAGTGGAAAATTTCATGAGTTATTAAGATATTATCTTGGATGGCTCTATTGGCTACAAATGCACCCTGAAGAGGGTGAATTAATTTTTTCATAGTGTTTTTCAGTCTACTAATTAGAATTTTTGAGATTATTTTATAAATTATAGAGCATAGACTAATCGGTCTATAATGGTTTGTTGAGTTTTGATTGTCACATTTTGGTATTAGAGATATGAATGTATGATTGATCTGTTTAAGTAATCTTCCTGAAAGAAAAAAAAAATTCACAGCTTGGATTACGGAAGGTCCCACAATATCCCAGTATTTTTGATAGAATCCAGCTGTCATGCCATCTAGTCCTGGCGATTTGTCTGTACCAATATCAAACACTGCCTTTTTAATTTCATCATTAGTGATATTTCTGGTTAATTCTTCGTTATCTTTCATAGATATTTTAATGTGTATTAATTCTAGATTTTCTTGCACTAGAGCATCAAGCATAGAAATTTGGGTTTTAGAAGGATTTAATCTCATCAAGCATAACCTCCTTCGCAATGAAAGCAAACCAAGAGGAGAAGTTCATAGATCATTCGAGCCCATGTTGCATTTGAGCCCCTGTTGCAGCAAATTTATACGAAGATCCAAATACATGGTTGTTGATACACCAATCTGTGAAGTTCATAGATCACGTAATTTGTTTTTTTTTGGTACGAAGATCAGGTAATTTGTAAAATACCTCTAATTTTAATATATTATTTAAATAATATTATTATGAACAACGACCCTTAATCAAATCCTAGAGAAACAAAATTCGGTCAAAAATAGATTTTAATAAAATCCCGAGATATGAGATCTACATAATTATTTTTTTCATTATAATATCTTTTTTATTTAGATTGTGATTCTGCTTAACAACCTAAACAAAACTAAATGTAATACTCTTAAAAAATAATTTTAGATACTGATTTTGTTTGTTAAAATTTGTAACTACCTAATAATCTAAGATTCTATTTATTATATCTCCTATGTAGGTTTATATATAGACGTTGTTCATTGAAGTACATACATTGTATACCACTCATTTGCTAATAAGATAGTTGCTTCATTTTTCTGAGCCTTTACTAAGGTATTCATCTTCTTACTAAATCATTTCAGCATACATATTGAATTTTATTATTCATGAAATCTGACAGTTGATATTTATGTTTTACATTGTTTAGGTATTTACATGGCCAATTTTATTGATGAGATTAATGAAGTCAAAGGTGATTGGGCCCTCAAAGTTTGCATTGTAGGAATGTGAAAGCAGAATAACCATAAAGGAAGAGATGATACATTTTTGTGTCCGTTCCAAAAACTTAGGATTAATACCTTCTTGTGTCCATGCTGTAAGTTATTTTGCCTTTTCTTTTTTAGTAAATCTGATCCCCGATTGTCCCTTTTCCTCTGTTTAGATATTGATAGATCTATTATGTCAGTAGTATAGTGCATTGAGATTCGGATCATGATGTTGGTCATGCAGGAGCTTGGATTGATAGGCTTGCGCATCCAACGAATGCCTAATGAACCTGGTTTAGAATTCAACATTACATCTCAATACAACTACATGATTGTAAGTCTTGCTCTTTCAAACAGCACGTTGTGCGATACATTCTAATTAATTAAGCGAAGAACTAGTGTCTAGAAACAGTTTGGACTTAGTCTACATCTTATAGCATATAAATTTAACATGCTAGAGGAATAATTTCATTTCTATATCAGAAGGCAATTGGTTGATATGCAACTTCCGATTTCCCTATCCTAACTGACCACCTTTTTGCTGTTACAAAAAAGTCAAGTATCACATTGTACAAGACCGAATTGAATGAGACTATTGTTTTTTAGGTGTGTTTGGTGGGAAGAAGATGAAGACAGAAGACGTCTGTATTTTAAGACTACTATAGGATCCAACTAAGTGCCACCCAATAAATGTGTTCCTGCGATAGCTCACTTTGTTAGATGTCGTTTTTTTGTGATGTTGCTGATCTATAAGTATTTATGTTATTCTATTGCCAGTGTTCCCAATTCTGATAACATTTTCTTCCCTGTTCACATTCTCAAACAACTTTATTGAGAAAAATTGTTTGATCAAATCCTTACTTGATCTCTAATCCGAACAATAGGTTTTAGGTTGTGAAAGAAAATCATGAAATATAAGTTGCACACAATTTATCATCAGCTAATCCAGTAAGGTCATGAGTACTCGTAGAGAACTTTCTTCAAACACCAGGTGGGCATAATCGTAGACTTCCAACCACAAAATTATTTTTATTTGCTTACTTTAACTTTGTATTTTAAAAGCTATTTCATAAATAAAGTTTATATAATAATAGATTAGTTCATATGAGTGCGGTTTCGGTGCGGAGCACTCTTCCCGTGCGGACGTGCGGACATGCACTATAGGGCCTTATTTGTGCACTTTTGGGCCTTATTTGTGCACTTTTGCAAAAAAATTGAAAAATGCTTGGAAAAAAAGTTGAAAAAGATTTTTTTTTTTTTTTGAAAAAGTGCACAAATAAGACGTTAAAGTGCACAAATAAGACCCAAAAGTGCATGCTCCGCACGTCCGCACGGGAAGAGTGCTCCGCATATGATCCAAACTCTAGTTCATATATCCTTTAAGATTTTATGATGTTAGCAATCCAAAATCAAAATATTAAAATTTTGTATTTTGAAAATCCCTTTTTAGTTTCCTCTATATACTTTCAAACCTTTTTCATAAGAAATTTACAATCAATAATTTCTCTAATTTTGTATCTATTTTTCTGAAATTTATAAAAGTTAATATTTTATAGAATATATATTTCTTTAAATTTTAAGTTAATCATTTATATTTAATAAAATATTTGTTTATAAATTTATTATCATTCAATATTTATTTTTCAGATGATCATCAATCATATTTATTATTTCTCATACCGTCAATTTTCGAGTAGTTTAGCCTCCTAATGTTTTGATTAATCACAAAATTATACATTATATATAATTTATCAATTCAACATATTTGTTATTAGTTTTTATGCATGAAACATTGTAGTTTTTTCTTCTTTCTTTATAGTTAGACACTTTTTTTTATCCAGTATTAAATAAAGAAATTTCAACAAGATTTTTATAGTATTTGATGTATTATTTTTGTTACAAAGATCAAACCGAAGTTTTCAATTTAAGTATTATTTATTTGAAATGAAAGAATTTTTATTATTTATTATACAGTTTCTATGTTCGTGTTCTTAAGATGCTTACATTTTCTTGAACAACAATCTTGTATAAATGATTATTTTTGCATATTCATACTTAATTGTGGTAATTGGAAAGTGATGTGTGTTCCTTTTACACATCAATAGAATAACCTAAGCTATTTTAGACTCAAAAAATATTCTAAAAATAAGATAAATATAATAAAATAAAAACTAATTGTAATGTTTTATAAGCATGTGACTTTTATTTCTTTTGTATAACTCTTCGTCTATGTAAATATTTCTAAAACAATTTATACCATAAGTTAAAAATTTTATTTTTGCAAAAAATGTGTTAGATATTATATATTTGAAGATTTTAATTTAATACATATATTAGATAGACCGTTTTAAAATATGAAATAAGTATGATACATATAAAGATGCAATTTTGTGTCAAAGATATAATTTTTTTTTAAACTAAGAATTCAAAAAAGATAGATATTAACACTCCATTGCATTTAAGTCATATATAGTTATAAATGCATCATAACCACCTATCTTAATATTTTAGAACTCAATTCATATTTGATATTTTACTTTAGATTGAGTAACGAAATCTATTTGTTAAAGTTGTATTAGAACAACCTATTTATACATTTAATAATATTTAATTAGTTTATAAACCAAAATCTTATATAATTATGTGTTTTATTTTTTAAAATTGGGTTACTGGTTTTTTTTAACTAGATATCATATTATTTGATATATGATTTTTTAGATATTTTTTTGCTATTGTTTAGAAGTTATAAATCTAAAGGCTCTCTGATTAAGATCTTAACTAAATTGAGGGTATGTTTGGATTACGCATTATCTGGCATTATAATGTCATTTTTGGTATTATAATGCCAGTTTTTAGCATTATAATAATATGTAATTCAAACAGACCCTGAATATCAATATGAAAACTGATATTTAATTATTTTTTTTCATTTTCTTCACCATTTTGTCAATAATTATCTTTATTGAATCCTAATCAATTTCAATTTCTAAACTTTAATCTAAAAAAGTTCATGCAAGTAAATTTTGAAAAATTCAGTTATAATGTTTTAAATAATAACTCATATTTTACAGTTACTTAGAGGTGGTTTTGATTATACATACATAATTATATGAGTTCCAATCAACAGTGCATGGCACGGGTATTGCACTAGTTTTGTTGAATTCGGAAGAATGATATAAAATAGTGGAATGCATTTCCGGTCTTACGGTCTGGTCTAGTCTAGACCGTAAAAATTTTAAAAAAATCCATTACTATTTTGGGCATAATTTTTACGGTCCAGTCCGGTCCAGACCGTAATCAAACAATTTAAATGTCGAAATTTATGAAATCTGGTCTTCCCGGTCCAAACTGTTACATTAAAATTTTTACGGTCCGCCGGTCCAGACTAGATGCCCATCCTTAACCCAAAGGGTCTAGATTTGATTAGCTCTACGCGACAGCGATTGTTAGTTGGAATTTAGGCACATCTATTATCATCTAAAATGAGTTAGTAAAGACTTTAGATAGTTTACCTTTAGATAGGTTCAGAATATTTTCAGGCAGATATCCGTAAGTTTACCAAGACATTGTTGTGGGGATCCCTAGTCCAAGAATCTTCTCCCCAATTGTGTACAATCATCTTTGTAATTCTTGTTTCTTATTTTCTTAGTTATTAATCAAACGAATTTCCCTTCTTACGACTTAGCTTATCGGTTTAAGTTACAAAAGATACTACATAGTCCTCGTTGGGAACGGCACTTGAAAATCTATAATTGATCCATACGCTTGTGGGTAGGTTTTTGTCCTATCATGGTGAACTCCAATCCTACCTTTTCATCATTCAGGTAACACAAATCTACCTTTTATCATTATAGTTAGCTCTAGACTTAGCATGAGTGCTCCCTTGGATTCAATATCTTTTATGCTACTTGATAGTACCGTGCACTTGCGGGCCTATCAAGTATGCCCAATATGTATCCTTTATACATATTCATGTAATTGATTAGACATCTCTATGTCCTTATAGCCCATGAAACTTGGCGCTATCAATCAACTTACAAAATAGCTTTTTATGGAGTCATTTATGTCCAACTTAAGGACTTAGACTACGGACAACTCATAATTCATAATATTAGTTCACTTAATAGGGTTTCATTCATCAAAACACTTATGATGATCCTATTTTACAATTCTAAATTATTTGGGAATGTTATTTAATTTTAAACGACAATTAAATAATAATTAAACTATATTTCAATCAAGAAGCACAACTGAAAGTTCAACATTCATGAAAAAAATCTCCATAATGTGGATGAGTTGGGTAAATGACTCATGTGCAACGTTTTTTTAAGAAACTAACCCCCTCTCCCTCCCCCTAAACCCTACACCCTACACTCTAAACCCTACATCCTAAACTTTAAACCCAAAAGCAATATTTTAGAGAGAAAAAAACAAGAAGAGGGAGGGAAAAAAATAATAAAATAAGCTAGTAGGGGATAGGAAAAATACATAAAATCTAGTAGGGGGTAGTTTTGTTAATTGAAAACTCTTAAAGGGCCAATGGGCCCAAAACCCTCCCATAATGTAAAAAAATACAATCTCAAAGTCATTCTCCAATGTGCTTAATACCTTTAGTCCTAGTGTGACTGTCATGCTTGGGCTTAGGTAAAAGTTAGTCAACGAATTTGCAATATTGTCATCCGTATGTACTTTGCACAACTTCACATCACATCTCTTGACGTAATCTCCAATGACATGGTACTTCCTGAGCACGTGTTTGGATTTGGAGTTAGAACTTCGTTCCTTGGATTGATCAATGGCACCATTCTTGTCACAATAGATGTAAATTGCCTTAACACAACAAGGAACCAAACTGAGTTCAATGATGAACTTCCTGATCCAGACTACTTCATTTTATTCTATCATCTTTTCCTCCTTGTCCTTCGCCGTCAAGGGTGAGGGTAGGGAGCCGTATTCTCCCCTTCTTGGCAGAGAAGCGTCCCCGCTTCGTCCTCGTCGTGCTCAAGGGGAGTGTAGGGAGACAGATCGGCCACATTGAAGCTTGGATGCGCGCCATAGTCGTCGGGAAGCTCCAGGCGATATGCATTGTTGCCAAGGCGCTCCAGGACCTTGAAGGGTACATCTCCGTAGGTATCAAGCTTGATGCGTCTCTTGGTTGGGAAGCGCTCGCGACTAAGTTAGAGCCACACCGTATTGTCGGGCTCAAAAATCATGCGGCGCCATCCGTGGTCAACTTGCGCCTTGTATTGCGTTGTGCGACACTCAAGCTGCGTTCTGGTCCGCTGGCGCAGTGCTTGGACAAACTCCGCGCGCTGCAGTACATGTACCTATTGTAAGAGAACTCAACAAAAGGCAAACATTCTTCCCACCTACGAAGGTTAAACAACAACATAGTACACAATAAAGTGCCTAAAGTCCTATTAGTGACCTCTGTTTGGCCGTCAGTCTGGGGGTGATAGCCAGTGGAAAATAGCAAGTGTGTCACGATCAGAGATAATAGTCCTAGGAATCCTATGCAATTTCACAATATGCTCAAAAAATAAACTAGCTACATCTGAAGCATTATGAATAAAATGAGCTATCTTTGAAAAACGATCAACAACCACAAATATTGAGTCCCTCCCCCATCTTAGACATTGGCAACCCCGAAATAAAATCTATAGATATATCCTCCCAAGGGGTAGATGGTATAGGCAAGGGGTTATACAATTCATGGGGGCTCGATCTAGACTTAGCCCTCTGCCATGTCCCACAACTCACACAAAACCTAGTCACATGGTGAACCATCTTAGGCCAATAGAAATGCTCCTTAAGCGCAGCGACAGTCTTAGCTACTCCAAAATGTCCTCGACCCTCATGTGCCTCATGTATCAACAACCTACGAATAGAAGTCCTAGGGATGCACAATTTTCCCTCCTTAAATAAGTAGCCATTGTCCACAATAAAACCACTAGACTCTCCCTTTTCTACGCAAGCCTCAAAAATTGAATTAAAGTCCTCATCATGTGTGTATAACTCCTTTTTAGGGAAAAACCTAAAATAGAAGCATCAAGGTGAGTCAAGAGAACGTACCAGCGAGAAAGGGCGTTGGTTACCACATTCTCCTTGCCCTTCTTGTACTGAACCACGTATGGAAAAGTCTCCATAAACTCAACCCAAAGAGCATGGCGGCGGTTGAGGTTGACTTGGATCTTTAGGTACTTTAGATATCTCGTGGTCAGAGTGAATCACAAATTCATTGGGCCACAAGTAGTGTTGTCACGTCTTCAACACCCTAATAAGTGTGTAAAGCTCCTTGTCGTAGGTAGGGTAGTTGAGAGTACGCCTGTGAGCTTCTCAGTGAAATAGGCAATGGGCATGCGCTCCTGGAGTACAACACCTCCAATGCCATGGTGAGACGTGTCCCACTCGACATCAAAAGTCTTGGCCTAGTCAGGCAACTGCAGCAGTGACGCGCGGCACTGAGTGCGGCGAAGGCGGCCTCGTGAACATCACTCCAGTCGATGGTCGCGTTCTTCTTGGTGAGGTTATGCAGCGATGCGGTGATCGTGGAGAAGTCCTTCACGAAGCGACGGTAGAAGCCTGCGAGCCTTAACAAGGAACGCACCATGGTCGCCGTGGTGGGGGCGTGGCCACTCCTCTATGGCGCGGATCGTCTCCTGGTCCATGTCGAGGCCATCCTTGCTAAAAACAAAACCAAGAAAAATAGTGGAATCCAAGCAAAAAGAGCATTTACCTAGGTTAGCGTAAAGACTCTCCTTCCTAAGACACTCTAACACGACCCTAAGGTGTGTCAAATGATCCTCTAAAGTCCTATTGTAAACAAGAATGTCATCAAAGTAGACTACGACAAATTTTCCCATATACGCTCTCAAGACCTGGTTCATGAGCCTCATGAATGTGCTGGGTGCATTAGTGAGGCCGAAGGGCATCACCAACCATTCATAGAGATCGTACTTGGTCTTAAATGTCGTTTTCCACTCATCACCTTCCTTCATCCTAATTTGGTGATAACCACTTTTCAAATCTATCTTAGAGAACAAAGTGGCGCCATGAAGCTCATCTAGCATATCATCTAGTCTAGGAATAAGATGGCGATACTTCACCGTGATTTGGTTGATCGCGCGGCAATCAACGCATATGCGCCACAAGCCATCCTTCTTGGGGATAAGAATGATTGGGACGGCGCAGAGACTAAGGCTCTCATGGACGTAGCCCTTGTCCATCAGCTCATGGACCTGGCGCTGCAACTCCTTGGTTTCCTCTGGACTAGCACGCTAGGCTGCACGATTGGGCAAGGAGGTGCCGAGAACAAAGTCGATCTGGTGCTTTATGCCTCACATAGGCGGCAGGCCTGCAGGGAGATTCTCTGGAAGCACATCCTCAAATTCCTGCAAAAGAGAGGACACCAAATGGGGTAAGTCAACCATATCATTGACATTCAAAAGACATGCATTAGGGAACAAGAGAAAACACGGTTGACGTCCCTGTAGCACTGGGGTGAGATCTCGGGAACGCGCTAGCAGGAGGCGTTTCTCGCATTTTTCTTTCAAAGGCACTGGTGTCGCAAAGCTAGAGCGCGTCGCAGGCGGGGAGCGCATCGTTGGTAGGGCGTTGGGGGCAGCAGTGTCGCTGGTATCCCAGTCGTGCACGCTGGGGCGCACGCTGACACTCGCGTCACTGTGGCCCGCGCTGACATTGGTAGCGTTGGGGCGCGCATTGGCAGTGGAAGCGCTGGGGTGCGTCGCTGGAGCGCGCTGTGTCGTCGTGGCACGCTGCATTGCTGGAGCGTGATACAGTGGCATTTTGCGACTTGGCCTACTCAATGGCCTTTGCGCGGTGACTCTCCACTTGATCTTAGAGGATTTCCTTGGGGTTCATGAGGAGCAAGGTGATCCTCTTGCCATTGTGCATGAATACATAATTGTGGAGGAAGCCATCGTGTAGGGCACGCTTGTCAAATTGCCAAGGGCATCCTAAAAGCAAGTGAGTGGCATCCATAGCAATAATATCGCACAAAATAGTGTCATGATAATAGCCAATATTGAAGGTGACATGGCATTGCCTCTTTACCACATTGTTACAGTTACCTTTAGAAATCCATTGGAGGCTATACGGCTGGGGGTGAGGGGTTGTCTTCCTGTTGTCTTGGGTGTTGACATAGGGAAAAGGCTCCCTTGACATCCTAAAACTGCGAGAAGGGTGTTGCGTTGTGGTAGCGTGTGTTGCGCTGTCTTCCTATTGTCTTGGGTGTTGACATAGGGAAAGGGCTCCATTGACATCCTAAAACTGCGAGAAGGGCCAGCGTCGGAGGCTTCGTCTTCTTGGGAACCATGGCACTACGGAGTCGCTAGGGTTGGATCGTAGCGCTCACACGCGTCGATGCGCCCCGGTTGATGGTGGTAACTTTCAACCTGGGAGCGCAGCCGCACAGGGTGCAACATAGGGGCGGCAACAGGCTTCTTGTCGCGTGACAGGGCAGCGTCGACAAGGGCATCATCTTACTGCGATGTAGGGTTGATCATGGGGATCGGGCGCGTGCTATTGGCGGCACGCAGTCGCGCGATCTCAGCGTATCGTGGCGAGTTGCACTTGGACAACCGCGTAGGTGTCTTGCACGCTGCAAATGCTCTGCGCGACAAAGGCTTGAGTGGCGGGTTGACTCGCGATGTCCATGGAGAAGCTTCCTATACGGATCATAAAACAAGCAAGAGATCAAACGAATCAAGGGAAAAGTAACCAAGGGCAAACCAAGTCCTTGTCTCGAAAGTAACCAAGAAAGTTTCCCGCATAAAGGAAACAACTTTTGGCTTCTCGTGAGGAGAGGAGAGGATTGATGGATGGCTAGAAGCAAAAGATAGAAAACAAACAATCCAAACAAGCGTCCTTATCCAAACAATTCAAGAAATCAAGTTCAAATCTTTAAAATTAGTTGACAAGAAAACGCAAGCAAGAAAGTTGACACCTTTAACTGTTATGTTGCGTAGAGAGAAACAGAGAGATAGGCTTAGTGGATCTTGCGCCGTGGTGAATAGGCTTCGCCTTTGGCTTTATTTTTGCTCTTCCTTAGAAATTTATTGGGTTTCTTGGAAGACAAGTTTTTTTTATCGGCCGCAAGACTTTTTTTTAAGATAGATTTGCCTTGTGAGAGAAGAGAGAAAGAGAGAAGACGTGCAACAAGAAAGAAGGAAACAAAAATCTAGCATGCAATTCTATCCAAATAATAAGAAAGAGAAAATGATCACAAGAATTAACAAGAAAAGTTATCTACCTTGCAATGAAAGAAAGATATTGCTATCAAAGGAAAGAGATAAGATTTGGCTAACAAACTTTGAAAAGTCAAAGATCTTAGTCTTGGAGACTTTGATCGAATTACAGCAGGTCGTAAGTTAGGCTCGGCTACAGCGACGACACTCAAGGGAGAATGCGCCGCAGTGGGGGGCGAAAGCGGTAGAGCGGGTAGTGGAGCGGCGGTGGGGTGAGCGGCGGTGGTGGTGGGCAAAAAATCAAGAATCGGTTTTATGCAAGAAAATTTCAAGATTCGCAAGAAAAGACAAAAAGAACTTAGCTTGACACTGGATCTGATACCGGTTGATGCAAAAATCCTCGTTGAGTCGATCGCAAGAGCCTTGGAACACAACGTAGTCAAGCCAAGCACTGAACTTTGCCTCGCAAACGCCTTGGAGGTTTCTTGCTCGCCAAAGTGATAGCTTTGTGGTTGTCGTGGAAGCCTTGGGTGCACATCCTTGTTGAATTGCACAAAAACCCTAGAGGAATTCACTTGAAGACACTCGAAAGAGAAACCTCCAAGGCGTTTGCGAGGCAAAGTTCAGTGCTTGGCTTGACTACGTTGCGTTCCAGGGCTCTTGCGATCGACTCAACGAGGATTTTCGCATCAACCGGTATGCAATGCCAAAGTGATAGCTTTGTGGTTGTCGTGGAAGCCTTGGGTGCACATCCTTGTTGAATTGCACAAAAACCCTAGAGGAATTCGCTTGAAGACACTCGAAAGAGATTGAGTTCGCAACGGCCAAAGAGATGGCCTTTAAGGACCTGAGATAGGATCTTTGTGACGATCAAAGTGATGATCGGTTTCTTGGACTCAAAGAGATGAGTCTTGACTCGAAGAGAAGAGTTTGATTGATAACCACAACAAGATAGATAGTTTTGACGCCTAAAGCTCAAGCAAGGAGATAACCTCAACTTTGATAAACTTAAGCAAGTTAAACGTAAATTGTCTCAAAGGAAATAACAAGTATTTATAGCCCAAGCTAAAAGATAGAAAATAACCTAAGGAAACCAACGGGCTTGGACTAGCGGCACATGACGCGCCACGTCCAAGCATAAAACCTCAAAATAGAAACATTCCCAAAATAGTATCAAAATATCCAAATAACCTCAAAATGCTAAAAAGGGGGAAGCAGGATAGGGACGCGCTTTAGGGAGCTCGCTGCATGGCAACGAGAAGGCAGTGTCATGCGAAGCACGCGACATAGGAGGCGCGCGACAGGGAGCGCACGCCGCGACGACTTGCCTAAATAACCTCAAAACTCAAAAACGTGATTGCGGTGACGTCGGTGGGTTTGGAGGCATTGTCGAAGCTGGCGAGGCATCTCGTGACCAGCGATTGTGTGGCTTACGCGTTGGCTCTAGCACGCGCCCTGGTCACGAGTCCATTGGAGCAGACACTCATCTTGTCCTCCTCGTCCTTCGCCGTCAAGGGTGAGGATGGGGAGCCATCAATGGTAAAACTGCCTTTTGTGATGCAGACTGGGACACTTGTATGTTCATTGGCAGGTTAGTGTCTTTCTTGGATCCTCTTTGGTTTCATGGAAGATCAAGAAACAAAAGACTGTTTCTAAGTTCTCTATTGAGGCAGAGTATAGATCTATGTCTACTACCACCAATGAGTTGGTTTGGCTTGACAGTTTGCAATGCAAACTTTGCATGGTGATTTTGCTTATTCCATTCATTTGCCTATTCCTCTCTTTGCTGATAATCAAACTGCTATTCACATAGCTTCTAACCTCGTTTTTCATGAACATACCAAGCATTTAAAACTTGACTGCCATTATGTCCGAGACAAGCTTCAAGAAGGCTTCTTGTCTACTACTCACATCAAGTCTTCCTTACAGTTGGCTAATATTTTGACAAAACCTCCCGGTGAAGTTCAACATAGGTTCTTGTCCCCCAGTCCAACTTGAGGGGGGTGAGTAAATGAGCCTATGACATGTGTATGATATCAGCTTGATGTAATAGTCAGTTAGTTAGCTTATGAATCTATTAGTTTGTTACTGATACACGTGTATGGTGAACAGAGCTATATATTGCTCATCTATAACAACTTCCAACATACAAGATCGTTGAATCATCTTTCTCTTCTCTTTCATCTCCTCTCATGGAAGTTCAGTAGAACTTCATATCTAGAAGATTGCTAAACTAGAAAATAAGATTACAAAAACAAAGTAATAAAATGGAGGAAAAAAACACCAACAAATTTCCTAAAGCTCAATTTTGATGCATGGACAAAGGTCAAATTTTGAACACTGATGTCCTTCACGCAAAGAGCATTGCCCTATGCTCGGGGATGGCAATGGCGTTTAGATTGAGAATTCGGAGAATAATGATTGAATGTGACAATTTAACAGTCATCTCTAACATTAATGGACCATAGGAAATCAAATGATCATGGAAGATTGGAGGTGATTCCTCGGGTAATTTGATGAGATCCAGATCAAACATTGCCACAGCAAATGGAAATCAAACAACAAACTTCCTGGGAACTACTGTGATTTAGAAGTTTCTAGATATTACTGTAGTACGGAACATCACACCTGTCTCGGGAGCCTTCACCCATTCTTGAAGGAATTCTTAAAGAGAAGGTGGCTTTCCTTAGGTTGACCCTGTTACACAAAAAAAGCAAGAGGCACAATGGGCAACAATATTAATTTAACTACGTGCATAATTAACAGAATAAGAAAATCCAAGCCAACACAACAATAGACATCTATAGTATATTGTACATATATGGTCATGGCATTAATTGAACATGAAGGAATTTACCCCCTTTGGTAATGCAATTGACAAGAGTTTGCTTTCATGCTAAATACAACACATGTTTGCTCCTAGTAAATAAATGCTTCCAATTTTGCCGTCGGGTCTGCTGAAATGACTCAACGGTCTTGAAGTCATCTACAGCAAGAAGCTCATGTACAAAATAGCACGTCAAGGATCTTCGAGCACCACATCAATCCAGTTTCTGTATTGTGACCTCCTTCAGTGAACTAACTAATCTGTGGAAGACCTTAAGATTGTGCCCTGACTTGTCCTGGAGGAAGAGATATAAGACAAAGTCATCAAGCATCAAGCAACAAGGTCATCTATTATCAGATACTATATCCATCCCATGATCTATCTGAATAGCTGTGATATATGATTTTCTTTCATCATAATTATAACTTCCACTTTGAACGTTCACATATTTTATTGACATCAATCAATATGCAAACCATTTGGTATACACTAACGAAAAAACATGCATCAGATGCTATGTTTCTAGTTAATTAATATAGGTGGAACATAGAGCTAGCTCAAAACTACAAAGCAAGTTTATAGCCCGCACCAGCCTATAAATATACCAGTAATAAAACTCTGGACCAGGCAAGGCAAAAAGTCTGTTTTGTGGGTGGGATAGGCTCGTCGAATTATAGGTTTTTACAATTTAAAAAAGTTTAGAAAAAATATGTAAAACTACATTCCACATGAAAAAATCACATATTAAACATCTTAAAAATATATATATACTACACACGCACACTATACAAGCATTATATGGAAAAGGTAAAATAGACCGGCTTAGTGGCCCTGTTTTCTATAGAGGATATGTGCGTACCCATCCATGATTGAGCATTTCTTTCCTAATAAGAGAATTTCTGATTCTTTATCATCAATAATATCATAGATGTATGTGTGGATAATAATAATTGAGGTGCTACAACCAACATACCTCACTCAGCAATTCAAGCCTTTCCAAAGTTGGAAGTAACTTTCCACACAGTGAGTGAACGTGTGCTTCGGAGTCCCCTACTCCAGAAGGGCATGTGATCATCATTGTAGTTTCACCAGAAAGGGGTATCGGAGAACTGTGAAGAATTGAGTCATCAGACAAGCACAGCTACTATAAAAGAGAACACTAGATTTAAAACAAGGATAAAAAAACATACGAATCTCTAAAATGCACGAGGATAACATTTAGCACATGCTCAGCAAGCAGCAGCAATAAGGTAACAAGCTGATCCCTGTTCCCAACAATCTGGCACATCTCAACCATGGCAATGTACCTTCTGCACAAATTATAAAACAGCAATATAGCTAACAGTAAGAATGCTAATCATACACTTGCGAAACCGTCCTTTTCAAGACAGCCAATCAACTCCAGCTTTGTGCAACCAGCTGAGCTTTGTTTAAGATAATATCGAAGGAAAAAGAAAACCACTCAATGAAAAGGAGAGCAACAAAGAAAAGAAGCTGCAGGGTTCTTCCAACCACATCAATAGGAAAGAAAAACAAATTAGAATGTAGTTGAGTTACCAGAAAGCTGATTAGAGAAATTCGAAAGCTGTAATATTTTCAGTTATTAGCAAAACTAAGAAGTACCTTCTCTGTATGTTGTCAGATTCTGATAAATTAGCTTTCTGAGCATATCTGTTGATAATTTCATCCACTTCCTGTCTTGATAGTTCGTTTACATCTTGAATCTAGAATTTATAATTGTCAAAGATTCAGTGAAACATTAATATAAGTAAAAGCACACACAGTACAGAGAACTTTTTATACCTCAAACTACCGAGCATTTGAATACTTTGTAATGTTAACATTAGCATTTCACACACAAGCACTAATTGAAAAGATACTTGAGGGAACAAAACACTAATATTTTTATTAGAACTCTTCCATTTTTTTAGGAAATTGTATTAGTAAACAATGGGGTATTTTACTAGCATCGTTTAATTTTCACCAACTTTATAAAAGCTCATGGAATACGTGACATTTACAAAATGATATATGAGCTCAAAAAGTAGAGGTTGTGATAGATATATGGGTATCTAAGCATGTTTACACCTGGAAAAGGTTATAAGGGAAATTAGAGGGTTATCCACCATCAATTTTGTTACATCAGTTGGGATAACCCTGAGGAAGTGACGCTATAGTTATGTGGGGATGAGCTATGTCAGGCGGGTGCTATATTGTAGCTTTAGCGAAAAGGGGCCAGTTGGAGCATTGTTGTATTAAAAAAACGAGTAAAGTCAAGAGCATTATACCTCTTCTCTGGCATATCTCTGGGGTATAGGGTCTTTGTGTTTGTGGTGAATTTTACTTTGCACCGAACTCTATCAAAATGATAAGTATATAACTGTTCTTTACCTTGCTAAGTAGGGATGACTTCTCATCAATAGCCCTTTCCAGAGCTCCTGTCACTGTTTGGAGAAGCTGACCAAGTAGACCTAATGTCGGCTGCTGTTGTCTCAATGATGCACCATAGTCACCTTGATCATTAGAAACCTGAAGATTTGAAATTCATGGTCAATAAAAGAACAGAACATGTAACACTCATAAAAATAGAAAAAAATGTTAGCTTAATGAGTTTAGTATTGCAACAGAATTACTACTACAGACTGCAGTTATGTTCCTAAAGACGAACCTGCAATCTGAACATTTTTTTTGTGATCAAACAATAGAGGTACGAGCTCAGGCTGAAGCACAGACGAAACTTGTGAAATTCTGACCTTCGTTGACTCTGAGCATCCAAAATGACAGTGATGTTCAAAAGTGGAACCAATATGATAGTGAAATCCTTATTTCATTTAAGGAAATTTGACGTTACCATAGACGATTGTACATTAGTAGTAGAAGAAAAGTACTCTAGATTCTTAGAGAATATATCACGCATCAACTGGAGAAGACCTTGAACAAACCCATAATTATCACTCTCTTCATATGGCCAAACCTGTAAAATTCATACCAGCAGCATCCCATAAGAAACTTGTAAAATGAACAAGAAATGCATGTAAGTAGAACTTTCCCATTGTACTGATGGAACTTCAGCAGGTCAGGGGATCTTATGATGCTTTCTAGTGTCTTGGACGACTGTATCTCTTGCTATTTTCTTCCAAAATACAATATTCCCATTTGATTTTTTAAATAACTTCTTTTATCAGAAGAAAATAAAGACTTTGCCATAGCTGCACCAAGTTACAGCTAAAAAAGATAAACTTGAATTGGAAGGTTCCAATCTCCAGTATAACTTTAAGGTCCAAGCATTGTATCCTCCATCATGTTTTGAACACTGAAATCTAGAAAGCTTCGGGTCTAGATGGAGATCACACATTTGGAGTTTAGGTGATACAGATCAAACAAGATATAGCAATGCCAAGGGCCAATATTGTACTCAGGATATAGCCATAAGAACCCTAGAAGTGATAGAACACACCCAAAATGTGAAAACAATAGAATGTCAGGTATGCTTACAAAGTGGGAAGATAACAAATTCAATTTGAAAAAAAAGCATGAAAGCCCATGACCACGTCATAAATCAAAACAGGCCAAAAAATTCAGCATCTGACATTCTGACTGACCATGATAGAAAGTGAGCACTGCATATGTATTTGTTTTAACATAGAAAAATGTAGTTGGTAATGGATTTTCAGTGGAAACAGTAACTAGTGTGGATAATTGACAACGAGAACTATGCAATCAAGAAAAGCATAAAATTCTAAAAAAGAACAGAAATCACTTGCCTTGCTGAGAATTGCAACAGCAAGATTAACAATCTCAACAGTTGGTTCATCAGCTGCAGAAAGATCTTCTTGCAATGCTCGGTCAAAGAAAGATGGATGTGCTTTCACAAACTCTATGACTTCACGGACTATTTTATTTTTGACCTAGCAAAATGACAAAAGTTACAAAGTGACAATAAAAGGATGAAACACATTATCATAGCCAAAAGATCACATGGACAGCGTAAGATACAGTTAATTCAGCCACAAACATGGACTACAGGAGTACATAACTGTTGTTTGAATTTGGGGGAAAAACTTTCCTCTAGGCATTGACTACATCACTACAATCTTGGTATGTGGCTTGTGTGCAGAGAGTTCATATCTAAAAATTACTGTTTTGGGATTGACTTATGGAGTTATACGTCATAGTAGATATATCACAGGCAGGGCCACCCTCAAATATTTACATTTTTAAACCAAGTAACTTTAGGATGACCCAGAGTCAATTTCTAATTTTGAATAAAAACAGCTTACCTCAAAGAAATCTGATGCATCTACAAGGGAAGTCATTGATAGAACCAGTCTCAATACAGGACCAACTATCATACTTTGCTTGTCAGAATCAGTTGCTAGTTCCCTTCCAAATTTCATCTCTGTCAACCTTAAGCTTCCCTATTGAGGTAATAACTCCAGTGTAAATTGAATGAAAAGAAAAGAAAATAATGGCAATTTACAGTAAATGTTACCTTCACAGGCATATTAAGTGCCTTGCAAGAAGACAAATGTTCCAAGGCACCCATTGTATATAGCACCTGAGCACCAGCCTTTCCATATATAAGGCTAATCCTCAATAGCAGTGCAAGCAAAGCCTGTAGTGTGCAAGCTCTCTGCAACGTCTCAATTGAATGGCCACCACTCTAAGACAAAGTTTCAATGTTTCAATACATATTTTATACCTAACAAGGATAATGGACATTTACACTGATATAAGATATTCCTGTATTTTACCAATAACCAGTGTATTAAAAGGCGCACCTAGGCGAGCGCCTGGCCGCCCGGGCATGGCAAGCGCCCGCCTAGCCTCAGGCGAGCCCTGAGTGGCTAGACAGCCCTCAGGCGCCACCTAGGCGATCAGAGGCGCCAGGCGCTGCACCTTCTCTTTATTATGGCTATATGGGATGTTTGTTTCCTTTTTTATGGTGATATGGGATATTTTTTGTGATCTTTTTTTTGTGATCTTCTTGTTTGCTGAGATATTCTTATACATATAAACTATATACAAAATCTTCTCAAAATCTTTTACTTCCCTTTTATCTGTCTTTCTCTCCCTTCTCCCTCTTCAGGTATGATACAAAACCAGATCCCAGAATCTTCCTTCTCCCTTCTTTTGATACTTAAGAAAAACCAGACTTTTGTAGACCATGGATAAATAGGCGAGCACCTAGCACCTCTCAGGCGCGCCTAGGCGCCAGAGACCTTCATCGCCTGAACACACCTAGGGCGTTTTTATCACTGCCAATAATATAAGTTAAGTCCACCTTAGCTCCCTGGTTCATAGGAAAAATTAGCTATTCTTGTTCAAATTCTTGCATTATATTCCAAAAACTATGGACTCAACTCCTTCGCTTTTTCATTTCCTAATCTTTATTGTTCTCTTCTTTGCTTTTTTTCTTTTGGTTTCGAGGGGCACCTATGCTGCTAAGTGAGATAGATTGGAGCTATGCCTATTGCCCTAAAAAAGGTCAGGCGCAATCCGAGAACAGCACATATTCCAACAAGCAAGACCATTCACATGCCATGGCCAAAGGGGTTTTTTGTTTAAAGCATAAATGAAAGTTAAAGTAATCACAAATGTCTAGAAGATCCAGCAGTCAGCACAAACCTGATACGATACATTCAAGATACTGGTTAAGCATGACCTAAGAAATCCTCTGCTTTGAAATTGGCTTAAGAAGAACTTTTCATGATCAATACAAATCAATGCATCAAGCACATAATATGCCACTGTCTTCCCAGATTCACTTCCATGTATGGCATCCTTAATGACCTGAAATTTAAGCAGAGTAAGAGATTTCGAATAATGACATTATTAGATATAAGTAGTTATTTGTAAAATAGTGTTTCGAGATTATAATCATTTTTCCAAATAACGAGATGAGAATGTGAAATCTACCACATTTATTTATAGAATAATTATTATGACACAAATTCTAATGTATCATAAATGCTTTTCATCAAGAAACTATATTATAAATAATAATGACATTATTAATGGAAGAGCTAAACAAGGCCTAAATGAGCAAACCATCAAGAGTGAAGAATCGTTAAACAGTTTTGAGAAAATTACACATTATAACAGCATAGAGGAACTTACACTCCAATTAAGAAAAAGATGAAATCATATAATGAAGCAAAACAAAATTTTCAACTAGTTGCAGCTTTGAGTGAGAGAAAGAACTCATACCAAATCTAGAACAGCTTGAGCCTCTTTCCTCAAAATCGAAAAATTAGACCGTGCCAAATCAGCTTGCTCATTGTCAATCTGTGAACATACATGCACATTTAGTGCACGATCCATCCTCTGTAGCCCTATGAATTAGAAAGATATGGTACGTTCAAGGTAGAAAATGAATGATCACCTTTTCCAGTTCCATATCCTCGCTGTCCTGAGCCAAGATCAACTGTAGCATTCTCCTTGGAACATCTGGATCAAGCACATGCTGACAATACTGGAAATAGCTCATCAATAAAGCGTACTGCCTGAATTGAGGGTAAAAAGCCTTCAGAGGCAAGTAAGAGTATGCATACACGAACACAAAGCAAGAGATCAAACAATATCTATACCGTCTCCTCAAGGATTCTGATGATTCATGTCTTAATATCGCCAGAATAAGCTTGAAGAACAAGGAGAGACATGCCCCATTTGACAACTGCTTAAACATGATAATGTCAAGAGACGTAACATTATCTGAGCTCCCACCACCAGGAGTTGAAAATCTCTCATCTCGTAACTTAGCCATGCTTGTAAGGGCAACCTAAAGAACATTCAAATTAGCGAACAATTCCAAAAGGCAAAAGTTGCTGCTGAATGACTTAAAAATACCTGAGTCAATAGTAATGCCATTTTAAGAGAACAATCAGGAGATGCAGAAGCTCCCAGCGAAGCATCCAATACTCTGTTATGTATAGAATAAGATTTTTATTAATTCCAACAAGGCATCAAGAACAACTAATTTGATTTTATGATTAACACTCACTGAAACAAAATGTCAGATCGACTCCCAAGGTATGATAATCTTCTAGAAATGGAGATCTAAAATACCAGTGCAAGGCAACATAAGTAAGTGTCACAATGCAGCAGGTAGCTGCAGCAAAAAGGCCATAACAAGAAAATAAGACAAAATCATGAACCTCAACAATCTGGGACCAGCCAGTCAACATATGAAGTTGCGCTGCTTGTTCTTCAAGGTTTCTGTTGTATTTCCAGGCCCATCTTAACAACTGCTGTATCATTTCCCTTGCTTCATGAAGCTCAATTTCATTGCCAAAGGAACTTAACTGGGGATATAAGACATTACATTTCTGCATAAAAAGAGAGATGAACAGTTATTTTAAAAAGAAACATGTCCAGTATAATATTAATAATCATGATCCAATACAAAGGTGTTCAAAATTATTTCATTGTCAACCTTCAAGTGTCACAAGCACTGATTATATAATGACAAACCTGCCAAAGTTTATCCCGGAAAGAAGCAAGATCTATTAGCCGGTCACCTCGTTCAGAAAAATAGTATACCCCACCATTCTCAGATGGGGAGCTTCTGAGTACATCTTCAGCCTTTTGAATTAAAACAAGCATCATCAGACTCTGATCATTCACTGAACAGAACAAAACATATTAGGAAAAAAAGCCAAACCTACCAGCATACTGTATTTCATATTAGCTACAGCCTCTGAACACTTCATAACTGCATCAGGAGGTCTGAATTGGACAATATCAAGCAGTTCCAATGCCTGAAAAATGAGTCAAAAGACAGAATGCTATAGTTTGAACTCAAAGCCCATGAAGTCGGAAATCAGGGAAGGTAACAAAGCTTGAGAAATACTGCCAACAATTGTTAATTTATAGTTTATCCATTACACATCCTCCTAGCGGAAGGACTAGATAGAAAGCCAAGTAATTCACATCCCCTTGGTGCATTCGGGGTTACCCTCTCCCATCAGATAGAGATTTCGATCTAGATGAACAGAATAAATCACCAGTGGAGAATGAAGGTTCCCCAAAAAGGGCCATCTCCTGAATGATTCCATATACAGCTCATCCTCTAATTCATAGACAACCTAATCATTGATACGACCAAAATCTAGCGCAGATCTTAGCTGAAAAGAGGGAATGCCAAAAGCTAAAATTCAAGGCAAGTTGACAAATACCCTTAAACCACATAGTCCATATCAACAGAAAATCCACCAGCAACAAGCATTGATGGAATGGTAAGCTCAAACATTTTCAAATCTTGAGATTGTTCACTGCCCAGATAATAATAGTAGTTTAACAACCACAAAAATCTAAATACATAAGTTGTGTATATTCCATGGTACAGTTTCTCCCAACGAATACTATATGAAAAAACATTTGAGAACACCCAAAATAAGTCCTTTAAATAAAGCAGTCTAATGCAATAGGAACCTCACCTGAGAATCACCATCCTGGCATCCTGCCTTACATATATAAATGATTTCTATTAATTATATATATATAGCAGGAGAAGTCATCTGTATAATTAAAACTTCAACTCGAGCAGTAAGCTATCGTCAAATGGTACGTCACCAATAACAATTATAACAGCCATTGCAGAGCCAAGAGAGTAGCTTTCAAGGAAAAGAACATTGAATACCTTGCTCTTATTGATTGTTCCGCTTCCACCATTTTCATGATGATTTTCATATTTATAAGCAAAATTTAGATCAGTGCCAAATGCTATCCTATCCTGTCTAAACATATGGGCAAGAATATTTAGACATGTTTCTCGATGGCCAGAACTGGCCATATCTGCAGAGTGTAGCTCCACTGCAAGAAGTTTCAACAACCAAGCTCTCTGGAAAATATTAAACAAGCAATAAAAACAGATATTAATAAACTGGAGCAGTAAGCACTAAGCAGTATCCAGAAATACAAAGACCAGCTCTCTGACAATTTCACAAGCAATAAAAACCGTATTTTAAGTGCTGGAGCAGTAAACCAACAGTCTCCAGCAATAGGCAAATGCATCTAAGCTTAGAATAAATGCTAATTCAAACAGAAGAATTTCTCAAGCAAAACCATGTAGAAGGCCTGCAGTTCACAACATGCTTATGTATCTTAAATTAAAGTGGTATCTAGTGACTGGAATTTCCATAAGCTGATTAACAAAGTTCAGGATGAAAATTACTGCACAGTTCCTGAAACATACTCATTTATCTTAATCAAGAGAAGCATCTAATTGACTTGAATTTCCATAAGCTGCTCCCTTCCTTCATAAAGTGTTCTCTAAACGGACTTTTCAAGCTTGATTGTTTGCTTCAAACATGCTTTGTGGACTACAAGCATAGGAGTTCAGTTCACATGACAATGCAATAGTTTTCCAGCATGTAGCATACAGAACACCAAATCTTATGCCCAGGCAATGACTTTGACATGGTCTGATCTTTGTTTTATAATAAGGAGGTTATTGCAATTTTTCAAACATGAAATCTCAATCCCCAGGTTTCGAGAACTGGGAGCAATATGATGAAGACAGTTGAACTATCTTACTGCTAAATACTTTTAACATATATTCTATTGCAGAAGATAACGAAGACATTTTACTTGGATCCTAAATCTTATAACAATTGAGAGAAAAGCTGCAGTATTAACCTGATGCAGTGAGCTGATACGCAGAGCCTGGATGTTATTTCTTTTAGGAAGTGGAGCAACACCAAGAGTGTCTAAATGCTGCAAAAACAGAAGATGAACTTCTTAATTTGCAAGCACAAGTAGTTGAGAACGAAAGTAACAGGATACGACTATAACGTACAAAAAAAGAAGCATAGAGTGGAAAAATTGTACCTTAACAAAGAAGTGGTATTTTCTATCACTCAAGAGGTCCACCATAGGACCACATGTAAGTGGATCTACACACAGTTCATACAGAAGCTGCATTTTTTCAACACAAAATCTCAGCACAAAAAACTAAGGGCTCATTTGGTAACACTGAATTTTCACTTCATAGTTTCAAATACTCCCTCTCTGTTAAGAAATAAGTGTCATTTTATCTTTTGACACAACTAAGAATAAATGCAATTATTAAGCTAAAATACTACAAACGTTTTCTAAAATTTACAATTTAATAATTGCTTACCTCATTTTTAACTATTGAATAAAAATAATTTGCATAGATTATATCAATACGTACAACTTCCAATAATATGTCTCGTACCTCGCCAATAAATCATTACCTAAAACTCTAAAATGACAAATTTTATGTTTTGAAGTACTATAACAGATTTCTACAAACTCATTTTCCGGTTTTCAATTTTATGTTTTGAAGCAATTATATCGATAACCATAGATAAATAAAAATGCTTCAAAACTAAAAACTGGAAACTCGCTGGATTAAGAAACAAGCCCTAAGTGTGCAATCAGAATGGACATAAGACTAGAAGGTAACCTGGAAACCAAATTCATGGAGCAAGCCATTCACTTCAGGCTTCAATAATTTGTCCAGCATATCAAGAATAACTTTTAAGCAACTGCAAGTTAACATCAGCTCAGACCAACATTATTTTGACTACAGAAATGCTGGAACAAACTGCCCCTCAATTTTATAATGCATTTGTACCTGTAATTGAATTTTGGCTGCAGAACTGTCCGTTCAATAGAGATATCCAAATCAAATTTTAGTAGTAAATGTGCTATATTTGGGGCAGGTCGACTGATGTTGTCAATCAAAAGCTGTGCACGAAATAGAAAACTTTATAATTTATGTAAACGAACCAGTATAGCAAGATATTGGCTTAAAAATGCACCTGCAATATAAGAACCCCTGGATCATCACTAATAATACTCTCAACATTTTGGGACTCTTCTGCTCTCAACTCCAGGCAAGCAGCGTAATCCTCAACCAAAGAGTTTGCAGCATTGGAATTAAGCAACAACCCTACAAGCCCAACCAACCTTGAGCTATAAAAAGACAAGGATGTAAGTAAATTTTTCCAATTCCATATAGCATGACTAAGTAAACTAAAAGATATAGACAGTTACAAATAGATTACTTCTAGAATGTCTTGAAACAAAGGAATGTTGTGGATCAAATAAAATAAAGTACTCACAATATTAATAAACATAAGAAAGAAAATCATATACCTTAAACTACTCATGATTTTGATAGAGCACTGCTGAATAAGTGGCTCAAAATCATATCTAACATACTCCAACAAAGCAACTACTTGATTATGATCTTGAGAAAGTATTATGTCCAGCGGCTGCAGAAGAATTTTGGAAAAATGGATGAATAATGAATCTCCAATCCTATCAGGAATACAACTAACAGAACATGCATTTAACAAAACAAAAAATGTGAAACTACAGCACCAATCTCCCAAAAAGCAATGATCCAGGTCTTTTAACTATCATAAAAAGGGTTTCCTCGATAGTATTGCAACCCTACTCTCTCACAGGTGTCTCTGGATGCTAATCTATATGAAGACGTTATTGCAGCTGTTCTGAATACATTTAACATTTTTCCGAAGACAGCAACTGCTTATGGTGAAACAACTACTTACATATGCATAATATGAGTATTAAACAAGTCTGCAAGTGTGCAAGTGTGAACTAATATACTTTTTGTAGTTGTAATGAGCATTTACTTCTGTAGTTGCTTATATATTCTTTTTAAGTGAACTATTTATTCTTGTTTGGTTGTACAATTGTTCAAAGTTTACAATGTTTATATACTACCCCATGACATTTTCTTATTAGTTTTTACATTCGGATTTAATGAAGTATATATTCTGGCTTAGTTGTATAATTATCAATAGTTTATATAAATATATGAACACATTACTGCAGCTGTTTTTCATTGCAGGGATCCATTTTCCTAACTCACTGCATATCCTTTCTCGAATCTACAGAAACTTAGAGAACTCATATCCATATTTGCTAGTTAAGTTATATTTCACATTTGTGTACCTGATATACAGGGCGCCAAAAGTCAGCAAGTGGTAAGTCCTTCTCCAAGATAAGTATTATGATCTCTAAAGAGAGCTGTACAGCCTTCTCTAGAAGTTTCCCATATATTTGATTAGTGCGCTCTACTGTGACAGCATTTACTCCAGGCAAGAGAATTGACATGATATTTCTGAACACAGTTTTGCCACTCATAAAATCCTGCATATGCCATACACATTAATTAGAGGAAGCAGCTTGAATAATTACAACACAATTAGATTTTAAAGTAGGTCCTAAAATAAAAAGAAATTAAATAACAATGGATGGAAGCTGCTTGAACATACTTTCATCAACTCCACAACAGGAAGCAGCATTTGGGATTGTGCAGGTTGGGACATCATAGAGAGCTGTGAATGTTCAACAGCACTGTCAAGATCCTCGTCCTTCACATCATATGAAGTTAGTATCCTGCATATGACGTCAATATTCAAGCTTTGGGTCATAATACTGTCTCATTAAAAAGCTCCAGCTAGATGATCAAATTCATATAGTGGGTTAGTGACAAACATCAGCAGCAAAATCATACAGCTGCCAATAGCTTCAGCAACAGTGGGGATGACCCCTTTCCCCAAAAAAACAGTGGGGAAGATCTTGCGTTAAGTATTTACATAGCAAGGGTTATTCAACTTACATTTTGAAATGTCGAAGAGAAGCAACTACCAATTGCCACTTCTCACACGGATCAGCATATGCTCTTTGAGAAAATGGCCCAAAGACATTGTCATATATGAACCTAAATATACCAACAAACCTGCAGGTGCAATTAAGTATGTCCAGCAAAACATCAGGCAAAAGAAAGCAAAATTACTAAAAGTAACTCAGAAAAAACAAATTGCATACCTACGCCCTCGATCAGTAAAGTCTCGTTCCTCGGCAATTAGAGCATTTATGAGATTAATGAACGAGATAGTGGAGGGGTAATATTCCCTCCTTGTTTCTATCTCATTCAGTTCATACTGCATGTCGTAAACCTGCAAGGCGCAAGAATGGCATGGTTATAGAGCTCCCAAGTTAAAAGTCACTTTTTAAAATAACACTATTCCAATTTTTTCAAACGTTTATGAAGTCAATATTGCCCCTATGCAGTAACACTTTTTAGTTGAATCAGAAAAAGATTAACACTATCTAGAGTCATTCTACTTACAGAAGTGGGGCTAGATCCTAAAATATGTTGTCATACCAAACGATGCTACACAACATGCTTAATTGGACAAAAAAATCCTAGCCTAAAGTCTAAAATTCATGATTTCAGATTTATTATTAAGTAATAAAAAAGTGGGTTATCTTTGAGTAGAAAGGAAATGGGGTATTTATTAGAATACATCCACATATAAACACAACAAATTATGTTGCGCCTGAAGAACATTTAGCCAAACAATTCCTTCAAATTTTAGCAGAAGTATGAAATCTCCTTAAGATGTGCAGGGCTTTAGTTATAGGACTTCATTAAACATCAGCACACATAAACAATCACACTTTGCAAGGGTGCAAAATAATAAGTTATCCACCAGGTCCCAACTGATCCGTTTGCTCCTTCAGCTCTAGATGGTTTACCGGGTTCTCTTTTAGCAAGCATTTTTTAGCCAGAAATGAACATTGAACACTTGACAAGCAACATAAACCAAAAATAAATTGCCTTGTGGCAATAAAACAATAAGCTGCAGGGTAAGACACGAAAATCTATTGATGCAGATAAGAACTGATTGAGAAAAGTCATTCTCAAAATTGATTCTACATTTATGAACTCCTAAATAAACAGTGAGATGAAAATAAACCTGTGACTGACTGTTCCCAACTTGTGGCCCAACAACAACAGGCAGATCATATCGCTCAAGGTAACTCCATATGGTGTCCTTCATCAGAGGAGACACTTGAATAAATGTAGCTATGGCATCTCTAAGAGCACCCTGTAAAACATGCAATAGAATGAAATTTAGATAAACAGCTAAATACCAATATTAGAAAAAAGGTGAATCAAATCCAACCTTGAGATAGGGGGGCACATTCTCAAAACTGAGAAGCTTAAACAATGGCTCGATATCAGGAAACCAGTTTTTTCGTTGAGCAGGGTTCCCACTTGCCATAACCTGACAAGGCAATTTAATTTTAAATCGATGTATGCTAATGTTTAACGCTACAAAAGAAGTTATAAGTCAGTCATACATCTACATCATACACTAAATCTGATCACAATTGCGGCTACATCTACTCAAACCATTCAATTAACTAATGCAACAGCTTTTTACTAAGTTCTTCACAAACATAAAGGGCTAATCTAGGCTAAATTGCTTAAAGACAACTTGTTGACTATCAACAGATTATCCAACTAATTCATAGGTGAGACCAAAATGTAAGCACTGAAGCAACAATCCAAAGGAAAGACAACATGTTAAGAGATTCCCGATGTTGGATGTTAATTCAAGACTTTGAAACAAACTGCTTTGTGTCTCCTCCCAAAAAATAAAACATAACCTTTTGAAGCACATCAAGATATGCAACTAGTGCTTTTGCATCTCCCTCTGGAAACTCTGGTAGCACAGAACCAGCACTCTGAAGAGCCTGCTTGAATTTCTCCTCATAAATTGACAGACAGCTAAACAAAGTACTCCAGGAAACAGAGCGCAAACTTTTCCCCTGAAGTAAATTAAAAACTCTTGAAGCTCCCTCCTGACTGGAAGCCTGCATTAAACATTATCTCAAACCACTCATAATAATATGGAACATGAAGTAGAAGAAAGTGACTCATGCCAAATTACTAGAAACACTTACCAAAGTACCCAACATCTTCAAGAAAGCCACAAGCGTATGAAAATTGGTGTGATCTTCCCCCGCAAAGTTTACAAAAGTCCACACAACATCATTACCGATCAAAAGCTCAGGTTCCTTCTGCATAACCGATGAAAATGAAGATTATATAATAAAGATAAAAATAGACAGGCAACTATAAATTAATTTCTTATGAAACTATACTCCTACACTAAAGAATATAATGGAAGTTCTGCTCTAATGAAAATAAGCAATTTTGCAAACAATGATAACATATCAGTTTTGGTTAAGAGCAAATAAAAAAGTTAGGAAAGAAAAGATCAAAACAAGTCAGAACTAAGGACAAGAATTGAAAGCCTTAGATGAGAACATCTCCAGGTTCAGCAAATGAAGACACTAATTCGTCAAGCAAGGAAGCCAAAATCACAATTGCATGCTTCATCTTTGTGCTCACCAAATTATAAGAATAGAAGTTTACAATTCCTACTTCCTAACCCACTATTGGTTTCCAACATATAGCCTACTAATTTCAAGACAACAATCAACGCATTAAGATAGCTGCAGAACAATTTTGGCATCCTAGTTCTTCCATATCTAAGGAAGGCCCTGTACAGTCTTTTTGAAGTGTACTTTCGGAGTGGATCATGCCATCACCCCCCAACAACTAAAACAACAACAATAACAATCGACCCAATAATGTCCCACCAACGGTAGGGTCTGGGGGGTCCAGATGTATGCACCCATACCTCGAAGTAGTTCGAGAGGGTGTTTTCTGATAGACCCAAAAGAGACTGACACACGTGCAGAAAATAACCAAAACCAAAACCAAAAACCATAGAGCCACTTCCTGACCACATCAATCCACAACCCTAATCTTTTCCCTCCAAAGCTCCATGTTCTGAGCCATGTCCTATGTCAGTGTCAAGAGCGTCAGATCATGCTTAACTACCTCTTTCCAACTCTTTTTCGGTCGACCTCTACCTCGACGAAATTCACCGTGCAATAACCCTTCACATCTACGCACTGGTGCGTCAGGCTGCCTCCTCTGCACATGCCCAAATCATCAAAGTCGAGATTCGCACAACTTGTCTCTAACGTTTGCCACTCCAATCTTCTCTCTAATTGATACATTTCGGATCCTGTCCAACCGGGTATGTCCGCACATCCAGCGTAGCATCCTCATCTCTGCCACCATCAATTTCTGCTCTTGATCTCTTCTCACCGGCCAACACTCTGCTCCGTACAATAACGCCGGCCTAACTACCACCTTGTAAAACTTACCCTTTAGTTTGTGTTGCACTTTCTTGTCGCATAACATGCCTGGCGCGCCTCTCCATTTTTGCCAGCCCATCTGTATTCTGTGCTTAATATCTGCATCTATACCACCGTCGCTTTGTATAAACGACCCCAAATACTTGAAAGTCTCCTTCTTCGGGACGACCTCCCCACCAAGCTGCACTTCCGCCCCCGTCACATCGTCTCTACCAAAGGAGAACCCCCCAACAACTACCAAACCATAATTTAAGGGCAACTGATGTCCAAACATTCATCTGGAAAGTTGATTCTTGAAGTGACATTGGCAAACTTGTAAACCATCTACCTCCCCTTTCCTACTTGATCCATTTCAGAAAAAAAATTATGAAAGAAAACTTTTTCCAGGTGATGTGTCTTCTTTTAATAAATACAAGCAACATGACGATATATATTACAGAATGTTAGGTTATATTGCTCCACTCATACTTGGTAAATTTTAGCAAAATACAGTTTTTTTGCTTATGCAATTGCAATGTATACAACAAGTATGCTAGTCACAAAAATTTGTAAAGTTACTTTTATTGTGCAGAATATATTATATGGAAGCCAAAAATTAAAATTTAGTACCTAGGAAAAGAAAAAGAAAAAAAAAAGCTATAAGCAAAACGGAATAGTGGAAAATATGACATGCTAATGAGGAGACAACTATAGTTTAGTGTTAGTCCCTACAACTATAGCTCTATCAGTTATCAAGAGAACACACAGAACAAAAACAACCCAAGTGAAAGAGACAAGGATAGTGTACCTTCTGAAAGATATCACAGAATAGAAGGAAACGAACAAAATTACGACAAATAAGACTGTATTACGTCAGGTATTAGTTTATATTCCAATTGGATAGTCCAGTGTATATGTCAATTGCACATAAAAAGGCACTGACCTGATAAATTTCACTAACAAATTCCAAGAGTGACACAAATGGTTGATGGCCACCGCGTTCAGTGGCATGTGCAGATTTCATGTTGTCATACATGACATCATGTTGTCCAGCAGCACTGTATGGGCTCAGCATCGTCATAGCCTTCTCCTTAATCTCTTTCACCTGTTAAGAACAAACCAAAGAAACATTTTAACACATAGCTCTGTGGGTAAAGTTTAAACAAGGTTGACATCTCCGTATATTGGTGGTAATTGTGAATCCTTATGGAACATATCCTTTTCAAATCATATAAAACAGTCTCACTATTCTACATGAACCGAAAGGGAGAAATTCAGGTCCTCCCTTAAATGTCACAAGATATACAAAAACTCATGTGGTGCAAAATGACTGCCATAGTACCTTGTCCCTAGCAAGAGGTTCAGATAAGAAGCACATGATAAGCTTGTGCAGGTAAGCATTGTACATATAGACCATATCTTCGTCATCATTCTGCAATTCAAAACAGTGATAAATGCTTCAGAAATTAGCCACTGCAAGATGACCAAAAGAACTACATCACTACTTAATTACAACTTGTGGACAAACCAATATTGTACCAACCTGATAGGCAGCGGTTTGAAGAACCTTATCCAGAAAAAACTGAAATACATTGTTTGAGAAAATGACTTCCAAGCAAGAAGATGTACTGTCAGCACTAGATACCAAACTTGAAGCTGTTTCAGATGCCACATCATGGATTAACATCAAACGTACAGCCCAAGCAAGCTTCACACAACCAAGAAAGCCCTCAATAGTTGGGTCATTTGTAGTAGAGGTCATCTACAAAGATCAAAATAGTACATCATTATAACAGAAAGCATCAACATATGCAGGGGATTTTTCTATTTTTTATTTGGGTGGGGTGTCTAATGTTGTATCCTTGAGCGCCAACCATTTTCTTGTTGAATTGAATAGATAAAATATTTCCTTCTTTATTCATAAAGAACATAAGAAATAAGAAAAAGTTATCCTTACAATATCATGAAACTCCTTTGTAAAGGAAGCATCTTGGGACAAGACAGATGCTTTATCAGGAACAGTGCTCAAAGCATCTGATACGAATGCGATAATCAGAGAGAACAGGATACCATATGTAATCTGCATAGATATAACATCAGGAGCATGTATCAAAATAGGAAAAGCACATTACACAAGGGCGAGACAAAAACTAGACACCCAATCAAAAAGCAAGCATCTACTAAAAACTAGTCAAGAAAGTCACAAAACCGTATTATATAAACTGCGGAAAATCTGTCTCAGGCTTCAGATACTAGACTATAAGTTTCATACCTGATATTTCAATACATCTGCAGTGTTGTTAGGTTCAGCAGCACAATCTTTCAAAAGAGACAATATATCCTTCACGTCTTTAGGACCTGCAAGAAATAGAGTAAGCACAAATTGCTGTAACCAAAGATCCAACCCCAATCCCTCTGCACAGAAAGAATTTTGAAAACATAATTTAAAACAATTTGCGCATTTTCTCTCAATGGAAAAATCAAATGTTTGCAGTTACTTTCATTAGGCTACTAAACAACTGGAAGAAACCCCCCACCAAATAACAAATTGAGCCAGATTGTAACTTGAACAAGCTAACCCACCACTAGCTTTGCAGGAATTATAATTTCTAAGAAGTTGAGGGTGGTCAAAATGCACATTTGCTCAATAATATTTTGGGTTTCATATGATACTAAAATTTAAGTTTTTTTATCTACTGCAAGCCAATGCTAGAACTCGTCCAACCATCTTAAGAAGAAAACAGACGCACACAAAAATCTGCTAAACGAAAATGAGGAAGTAACAGCACCCTAAAAAACAAGTAGAATCATTAAAAATGTAGGATCTCAACATATTTTTCACAAAGACATGAAACATTGAATGATCTAAACCCATGAGTAAGAAGAGCGCTATTGAGTACAAGTGACATGTGAGCTTGGAAGCAGGGTGCATACACTAAGCATTACACAAGGAAACCCTTTTTAGATAGAAGTTACCAGATTAGTAAAAACATTAATGGGAGCGAGTCAAGGTTGTGATGCTACATATAGTAACCGCCGAGCCAATTTATTCATGAACAGCAAACAAACACCAGATAAACTACAAGCATAAAATAAATTGAATAATATTGCAACTGGCACCGAGAATTTGCAGCATACCTGAGACTGATTGGAGGTTCTAAATCTTTTGAATATCAAACAAAAGAGCAAGGTAAAACGTGACCATGTTTACCAGAACATACAAGTAGATGCAAAGCTAAAACTTGAAAGACAACTTACAACAGCTAAATTGAAGTGCTTACTTGTGCGTACAACCAAAACAGAAAGTACAAGGCAATGAGCAAGGATGTGTCTTTCTCTGCTAACAACAGCTCTACGCTCAACAACTGCTCCTCGAGAATCAATAAGAAATTGTTCGGCACGAGGCCCACCTTGTCCAGCTGGTTCTTCTCGATTGAGCTCCTACAATTGGAGAATAAAAATTGGTCAAAATGTGGAAGTAAGAAAAAACAGATTAATTGATCATCTAGTAAGAGCTCATTTTTTTCAAAAAAAAATTGAAGGTAACTTTAGGTCCTGAAAAAAAGAGTGTATGAAATTAAAAAACAGTTGATGCCTCTTGAGTGCTGAGTCCATATACAAAGAAGCAGCAAAAGATGTTCCCAAATCTGGGAAGGCATTCGAGCCTAACGAAGCTTCCCATACAGGCATACAGTACCTAAAAGGCTCAGATTGAGAAACCTTGAGTCTAGACTTCAATGGCTTTTTCAACAGCAACTTGTTCTTTTCTCATCTATGTTTAATATTTCTCATCTATGTTTAATATTAGCACTTTGACCAGACGATCTCAAAAGTAGCAAGTTTGCAAACAAAACTAATCAAAACAGTGAAATAGACAACTAGAGATAATGCAACAAGACAAGGCAGACCTAAAATATTCCAAACCAAAAATAACAATGGTTGTTATGCAAATCCTACCATACCCAAAAAAACTTCTACACCTTGACATTTCCCAAGTTTGTTTACACTTCCACTTAGCTTATTAGATGAATATAAAAATATAATTCATCTCGAGTTTGCATCTGTGCCCATGCAACTCAGGCCAAATGAATACCATGAAGATCAACCAACAATAAGCAAAGGTCGTGATATTTTTAGTTATAACATATATATGCATCACTAAGATCTAGTAGAAAGTACTAATGACAGAAGCATCTTATTAAAAACCAATTGCACACAGGATGGTGCTTCTGCTTAGACTTTTGTTTAGTGAAGAACATATATATGCATCACTAAGATCTAATAGAAAGTACTATTACAGAAATGTCTTATTAATAACCAATTGCACACAGGATGTTGCTTCTACTTAGTCTTTTTTTTAGTAAAGAACTATCGTTCAATAAATATATCCTGAGACATGACCCAACTCTTGGATCTGGTACTGCTAATGACATGGCTTTCTTAGGTTCAGTGGGGACAAAATATGTTGCCATGATCATGGAGCTCTGTCTGTTCTTCAGAATTTCCCTTATTTCAAGATAATATGATCACAAATCCAGTCCTCTGTAGATTTGAACAGAACGGAAAAGAATGAACACTTGTATTGAAGGGTCTACTGAAGGTAAATTGTCTCTCAATTATGCTAGCATTCCTCTCATTAACCGTATTCCATGGCTCCATGCTTTACAAACAAGTTAGCAGCAAGAATGAAAAGGCTATTAGGCACGGCCGTCCTATTCTAATAGACTACTGTAATGGTTGAAAAGTTGATAACTTGATATTTGCTTTTGTACATGCTTTGTGTTTATACTGCCAGGAAAGATTATCAAATGTATTACAGAAGTCATGACAGCTCTCCTGTAGACTACAAACCTTAGTTCCCCTAATATTCTGCAGCATGAAGTAGGTTTGATCATCCAAATGAGGACGATAAGAGTGAATTTCATAGTACTAGTGAAGACTCATTGCATGAAGCTTGTTTGTCCAAATTTGAGGGAAGAATAGAAGTCAAAGAGACAGAGCTGAAACTTAAGCAGCTGTATTCAGGCACCTTATGGACTAGTAATACCGAAATGTGATCTGATTTGGGTATTGCAAAGCTTCAAAGAGAAGTGAGAACTGAAATGAACTGGACTTGAAGCAAGGATGTTACTTGGGAAAAACACAAAAAAAGTTTTAAAAAAACACACATTTGCCCATCCCAAAATACTTGAGCAGCAGCGAAGGATGCATGGCAAGTTTAAGCTCATGTTAAGGCATTTCACTTAAGCTGTCATATCTTTTGGATCAAACTTTTCCATGCAGAAATTTCATTAACTCCCACAATGTAATATTTCTATCTTTGTTTCCATGACTTCACTGATAGATCTGAAGTCCTACAGGGGTCAGGAATCTTTCTTATCGCCCTAAAAAGCCTCGGACCTTCTTACCCAAAACATCTGGATTGCTCATAGACTTGCTACTCTTACTATTTCACTGACTTCCATAAAATCACTCCTTTAAAAGGGGACAGCTGGAAAGAGATTAGAAATGTAAGGGCTTAGCATAGGAGCTAAAGACGCTTACCCTACGGGGTAAGACCTGCAGTATCAATAAGTCCCCGGGTGTTTAGTATATTGTAATTGTTTTTTATCTTAGGGAAGAAGGTAAGCACATCAAATTCGATTCTAGACTAGCTTTGAGCTCTCACGTAGTTCAGGTTGAATCAGGAATAAGTGGGTGATCTCTTGAAGAAGGGCCTAATTAGGCCAAGTAAGAGTCCATGGTCCAGCGCTGCAAAATACGTCAATAACAGAAATGAGCAAGAAAGGGGAATGCCAAGGTTAGTGATCAACTAGAAAACCCTTTCAGAGGCCCTCCAGTGGATTAGGTATCCCGTACCTAATCGACAAACACTTTTTCGTTCGTAAACACTGAGCGAGCCGCCTTGTCTACGTAGCTTTTCGTTTCTAGTCCTTGGTCATCAAGATCAAGCGAGTAGGAAAGGAGTGAGCCCCAAAAAGGTAAGGTTATAGGTCCAAGGGTCGCTCCTTCCATTTTTATCTATCATATCCTAGATAACTTACTGCACTTCCCCGTGATGGCTAACCTCCTTCTTTATTTCGGGGCTTGGCGTAGGGGCAATGGCTTTACAGGCGTAGAAACTTTTCTCCGGGTATTGTTTCTGTTGCAAGCAAGGGGTTAGGCTCGAAGCAACTAGGCTATCAGGGATCCACGGCCTTTCTAACACACACATTTGCCCATCCCAAAATACTTGAGCAGCAGCGAAGGATGCATGGCAAGTTTAAGCTCATGTTAAGGCATTTCAATTAAGCTGTCATATCTTTTGGATCAAACTTTTCCATGCAGAAATTCCATTAACTCCAACAATGTAATATTTCTATCTTTGTTTCCATGACTTCACTGATAGATCTGAAGTCCTACTCCTGTAATTAGGTATGAAAGCATGTAAGCATAAATATTTTTTGCCTTTTGCAATAAAATATCATTACTTTGAATTATACGATTGTAGAATAAGTGAACATGAAAATCTGAGTAATAACAGTGCAGGTGAAGTCACAACTCAGAATTTACAATATAAAACATATACAAATCTGCATCTGAATGCAAGAACAACGTAACTGAATTTCCAGTACAGAAATTGTATGATGTGAAAATCAGAAACTAGGAAGACAAAAAAAATGAAGCAGAGGAGTTTACAGAAATTGTATGATGTGAAAGTACTTATGAAACAGTATCAAGCTTTGAATTTAAATTTCAGTCTGTAGTCAGCATAGTAGTTCTCACACAATAATGTGTTCCAAAACATATAAACGATTTAAAAAATTTGAATGGGTATGTATGGATGTGGAAAATAATATGAATGTAAATTTTAAAGCTCAAACCTTTATAAGAGAAATCAAACGCTGCCGAAGCCCAGCCTTTATAATATCTTCCAAGTATTTCTGAACATCAACCACTATATCATCTTGAAAACCCTGGTCAAGCACAACAGCCTAAGGGAGCAAAAAGCATATTGTTAAATTTGGGGGTGGGGGGGATGGATAGATGGAAGCAAACTGAAAAGGAAAAAAATCTCAAGCAAACAAAAATTATATTATGAGAATAGAGAGGTACCCTTAGAAGTGTGTGTAAAGCTGTAATTAGATCTCTTCTCTCTGTATACCAGAGCCCTGAAGCCAGGCGCAATATTTCCAATGGTTCTCGTCCCACTAAGCCCCACTAGTAGAAAATGCAATGCAAATCCATTTCAACAAGGTTGGGGATAAAATCACAGCCCAACCACACACACAAAGAGGGGGAGAAGATTACCTCTTGATTTGTGGAGACAAGCAAACGCACACATTCAATTTCATTGAGATGAAGATCATCACTTAATTTTATAGCCTGTTCAGCAACCACAAACATGATCAGGACTCGAAAATATTAAATAAGAAATGAAATTCTACCACTAGAAGAAAATAAGCAATTCAGAGTTCAGATAATTTTTATCAGCTAATTATGAATTTATGATGCAAAATTCATGGGGTACACAATCTCTCAATCAAAAAAGAGATGGTCCTCCTTGCATGCTCTTAGGTAGAGTTTGGCTTGCAAAATGAAATTACTCCTCTTATCCAAAATTTTACAAGGAGCAAGCTACACAAGGATCTCTGTTTTCCAAGCAATCCAAAAATATTAGAATCTCCTTCGGAACTTACAATTTTATGAATTATAGGGGTAAACGATCATCTTAACTGAAGTTGGAACTTCATATATTCATATAGTATTAGTACTATCTTATGTACAAACTCATTTTTACATACAATCCTAACTATCCTACATGCCAAGATAATATTTTTGTCCAACTAAAAATGCTAATTTTTTGGCAGGAAACAAGATCCAATGGAAATCTCATAACATTGACACGCATTCATTTGATTAATGAAAGAGCATTTTAAAAAACACGAAGCCTCTTTCATGAATTGAAATTCCTAACTCGCATGACTCAAGCAAGACTTCGGCTAAAAAACATAATAATCAGAGAGAAACAACTCGCGAGAGAGGGAGAAACTAACAATCTGAACATCCTGATCATCGAGCGATACGGGAGTGGAATCGGGGAGCCTGACTTCTCTGGACTGCACCTCAGACCTGTCCGCGGGCCTAGGAGGCTGCAAGTTGTGCATAAAAAGAAAAAACAATCAACGAACCAAACAAGTGCAGAAGAGAAGTGCACGTGAAAACCTAAAAAACTGCAAGGCAATAGAAATTAATGATAGCGAGCAGGAAAGGGAGTGAACCGGAAAAGATAGGAGATTCTGAAGAGAGGCAAGAGAGTTGCGAATGGCGTGAATGAGCTCAACCCTCTGGGATGGCGAGGGGGGAGTGGAGCCGAGCAGAGCCGACTCGATTGTGGAGAGTAGCTGCTTGGCAGACACCATTGCTGGGAGCTCAATGTCACAGCTGTGGAAGTTGGAACCCTAGGAGAGCGGGCGAGAGAGGAGGAGGAGAAATTATGGGCGGGAAAGATGGCGGAGAGAATCTTAGAGGAGAAAAAGACGGGTTTCTAAACCAAACCCTTGCGAGAGAGACACGCGGAGAAGAGGGTTTTATTCAAGTGTGTAGTGGAAAGCAGCCCTGCGTCGACGCATGTAAAATGCTCAAATGGCACTAGCAAGAGGCCCCTCTTCCCTTTGGATCTCAATCCTTCTTTGGTTTGCAATCAAATTGATGAAATTTAAATATCACAGAAAGTGAAATCAAATATATATATTTAGTTATTTTTTTTTAATCTAGAAAATCATATATTTAAATTCATAGAATTTCTAATTTCATTATATAGAAAATATATTTATCTATAAGGATAGGTAAGATTTTCTTCCCCCATTATTTTAATCCCCAAATTACTTAATTATTCTCTCTCAAAATATTACTATTTCTCAAGATTTTCTTCCCCTATTATATTTATAGGATTATAATAGTAATTTTATATAAATTCCTGCAAACTTCCCACATCCAACCAAACAAAATATAGTTTTCAATATCACATGATTAAAATGTTAACCAAACATAATTTCTTAATTCCTATGAATTGTAAATCCCAGAAACTTACTTCATGGAAAGTAAATTCCAGGGAATTGCATTTCCTCTCCTTAACCAAACGAGCACTCAAAGTGGATGGAAATGAGTCCCGTAGTGGATGAATTAACTTTTAGCATTATCCGTTAAATATATAGATTAGTCGGGAAAGGTTTATGAGTTATCTTATTTTTCATTTTAACCTGTGAAACTAGTATATAAAATAAGGAATTTGATTATGTGAGAATGATCATTATGGTATAAAATGAGAATGATCCTATAGGCTTTGGATGAAGATAAATTCAAGGGCTTGGATCAAACGTTCATTAAAGGGGCATGTGTCATGCACATGACCCCTTGGTCAAACTTCCATTGCAGGTCAACGCCGGACTCTGGCGGTCAACGCTGGTCAACTCCGGTCATCGGCGGTCAACGTCGGCGTTGACCGTCCAATTTTTATTTTTTATTTTTTTGGGTCTAAAATTTGTTTTTTTGGGACGGGATTTTCATTTTCTGGGCCAAAAATTTCTATAGACATTTCTTCAGAATTTCATGCACTTTTGAAAAAAAAAACAATGTATGTTAAAAACTAAATGAATTTCACATCTAGTACAAAAATAAATACACAAGTATACTATTATATGTGCACATACATGCAAAAACTCATGCACTTCAATATTCATCTACACACGGTCTAAAACTCATGCACATTTTCAACACAAACCCGATATATGCACTCATAGTGCAAATTAGGTGCACAAACAAGCCATTATTCATGCACATACACGCATAGATGTATGCACTTCACACGTATTGCACCGGATGTGCATGCAAATTGGCTTGAATGTGCATAATGTTTGCATTGTATATGCTAGTACAAATCATGTGCACATACAAGCCATTATCCATGCACATACATGCATAGACATATGCACTTCACACGTAATGGCTTGAATGTGCGTGCAGAATAGCTTGAATGTGCATAATGTTTGCACTGGATGTGCGGGAAAAATCTGAACCCCAAAAATAAACATTTTAGGAGAAAAAAAAGCTTGAACGGTTAGAACTGTATGAAATCTTGCGTGAATGTGCATAACTTATGCACTAAATGTGCATAGGAAATTTTGGGTCGGAAACAAAAAAATCGCCCAAAGAAAAAAAAAAAGTTGGCCCCGTAAAAAAAAGTTGATCGGTTTTACGTCGGTCAAAAGTGCATGAAATCATGTTGGAATGTGCATAACTTTTACAAGGAATGTGCATAGAAAATTTTGACCCAGAAAATGAAAATTTCGCCCCAAAAAAATAAATTTTGGGCCCGGAAAAGAAAACGGTCAACGTCGGGAGTTGACCCACTTAAGTGGTCATGTGTATGACACATGACCACTTAAATGAAGCTTTTATCTCCACCCTTGGATAGAAATCCATTCAAGAATGGAGGTTCATTTTTATTTTATACCATAAGCCTCATTCTCACTTGATCAAGCCCCATAAAATAATGATTTGAGTAAATATTCACTGTACAACCATCAAATTAGGTGATTCTATCTCAAATTGCTTTTATTAAGTATATGACCCCCTCCCCTTTGACCCGCGTTGACCGCGGTTGGTGACAAATTGTTAGTGGCAGGTTTTTTATGACAACTTTTTGGTGACAGATTTTTAGTGACAGTTTTTATGACAGATGTTTTGTGACATATTTTTTGTGACATATATTTTGTGCTAGATTTGTGACATAATTTTGGTGACGATTTGAGTTGTCACCGAGACTAGTTGGTGACGAGACTAGTTGGTGACGATTCGAGTTGTCACCGAGACTAGTTGGTGACGATTCGAGTTGTCACTAAGACTAGTTGGTGACGATTCAAGTTGTCATCAAAACGAGTTGTCACATAAACTAGTTGGTGACGATTCGAGTTGAAACCAAAACTAGTTGATGGTGATTCGAGTTGTCACCGAAATTAATTGGTGACGATTCAAGTTGCCACCGAAACTAGTTGGTAACGATTCGAGTTATCACCAAAACTAGTTGGTGACGATTCGAGTTGTAATCGAAACTATTTGATGACTATTCAAGTTGTCACCCACACTAGTTGGTGACGATTCGAGTTGTCCCCCACACTAGTTGGTGATGATTCGAGTTGTCATTGAAATTAGTTGGTGATCATTGGCGTTGTCATCGATACTAGTTGGTGACGATTCGAAATGTCACCGAAACTAGTTGGTGACTATTCGAGTTGTCACTGAAACTAGTTGGTGACTGTTGGGCCTGGATTCTCCAGAGAAGATGGGTCAAATCGGTCGAGCCCAAGCCCATTGCCAATCGGAAGATCGAAGAAGAAAACCCAGAGGATCCGACGAGACGTCTCTGGTCGAATGCCTTCCGACAGGATCGCGAGGATCTCACCAAGCATTAAATGCTAGATCACGCAACGGCCACAGCCTTCAAACCACCATAAACGCAGAGATTTAATGGCGCAATCTTCACCATCACTCCGAGCATTGAAGATGGAATATTCGGCCGAAGCATAAACGGTCACAAGAGTAAAAGACTTACCATATCAGGACGACGAGGAAGATAAGAAAAAGACTATACAATTACACACAGGACATGCATTGATAACAGGAATTTGCCGTTCTAATTCCTACTATGCAAAATATATCCAAACAAACCTTAAACCGTAGTCCTAGGTAAGTAAAGGTCGAATCCACAGGGAGGCGGATTCTATCTTAGTATGCAATTTATATGTCAATCCAAAGTAACCAAAGGGGGTTTTGTTTGTTTTAAGTAATCTAAGCATGCAAAAGTAAACAAGGTAATAGTTGATGAAATCGGTAATAGTTGATGAAATCAGTAATGGGAAAAGCACTTAGTCAAACAACATCCACTATTCGTATGACAAGTTGATCATAGATACTCATTCAAAATCTCATGCAATGATGATTCCAATTCATTTTCAGATGTAACTAATAGCACAACCAGATACTATTAGCACTAACTAATTAAACAACCCTGAAACTATCAAGATTCAGTCTAACAGCAGCCTTACGGATAGGAATATAGTTGGATACAATTCTAGCATAAAACAACCAGCTTTTATCCTAGAATGTACATCAATTCTCTTCTGCATAAGACTAGCACAACCAGATACTAGTACGATGCAGTTGCTACTCTGAAATAGATATGCTCAACCAGTAACAATCTAAATCTAGCAATAGATCAATAACGACAAATCCTAGTTGCGTCCAAATAGAGATTATCAATATCAATCATAAACAACTTAAGCAAGAGAAAGATAAAAATCATGCAATAGATTAAGAACGTGAATCTCACAACTTTATCGAAACGAAAGCTTCAGCGTCTAACTAAGCCAAGGGGACTTAGTTCTTCATAACGTAGAACGTAGAAACTAATTAGGGTTTCAGAGAGTTGATTCGAAACTACCTTTTCTCTACCCTTAAATACTAATGGAAATAAAGTCTGAAATTAACCTAAAACGAAATAATAAAATAATAATAATTAAACAATGGAAAACAAGGAAATTAATCCCGTTCTCACAATTCTCGGCGTTGAATTCTCGCAAGCAGCAGCGGCTCACTGCTTCTCCAAGCACAACAAATCGCGCGGCCCAACTTCGGCCCATATCCAGCGGCAGCAACTTCGGCCCACACTTTCTCATCCAAATCCAATGGCAGCTTCCGCTGATGTCACGGCTGACGTCATCATCCGCTTCCCAGCTTCACTTTCCCGCTTTCAATTCATGCGACTTCTCGCGTGGGCCTTTCTTCATTCAATTGGGTCGTGCTCAATTGGGCTTCTTCATTTAATATTGGCTGGTTCGTCTAATTAATTTAATGGCCCACTTATCATCTCACGTGGCCTGTTAATCACCAAACTTCGCCCCCAAACGCCATGCACATGAATGTGTCTAAATCTACCCGAATGGCACCAATAAAACCTCTAATGACTCTTACTTAAGCCCTATAAAGTAGTGCTTATCAAACCACCCCATGCTTAGACCTTTGCTCGTCCTCGAGTAAACTAATAAAGAGTCTACTCCTCCAATGTAGCATCCAAGGTCTCAGGAAGCATATCCTCCAACTAAGAGTCACCTAACCCATGCCAAAGCTCCTAGCACCAATCTCATTCACAACACAACAAGCTTAAGGGGCAAGCAGAGTACTTCCCCCAAGCTAAACCCGGACATCCAATAGTGTGAGTAACCTCTAATCCTAGCCTCCATCTATTACTCCTTATGTCTCCCAGAGTGACCTACCCGACAATCCTTCTTTGACTCCTCTTCTTATGACGCCTCGCCAAGAATAATGAGAAATCCTAAAATCACTCTTCTTCTTTTTCACTCGTTTTGCCAAGGCGCCCCTTTCGGGTTTTCACCAAGCCACTCATTTCATTTTTCAATAGATGTGCTCACATAAGCTCACGTCACTCTTGACCTCATATTACCCCAGCCTAATGCTGGTCCAAGCCACCTGCTTATTGCCTAGGCCGCCCTTTCGGGTTTTCGACCAATCCCAAGATTTCAATGATAGCCTCTTTTCAAATTTTTGGCTTTTTCTCTTTATATTTATTTTTCTCCTCAACAACGTAGCAAGTATAAAACCCCACCCCATGCTTAAACATTGCATTGTCCTCAATGTAATGAAAGACAAAAGAATAAAGCACAGGGAAAAGCAAAAAATAACTCACAACGTTGCCGAGTTGGCTTGGACACTTCCTTGTTGCTGGCGGTGTAGTCAGAAAAGTTCATGTCCTGGATGTCTGCATCAACGCTATAACCTTCATATATCGTGCAACCATAGGAAATCACTGTGGGGAGTAGTGGTCAATCAAGGGAACGGGGTTGCAAGGCCTTCAAAAATGGGCCCATATGTCATCGTGGTTGGGCCCTAGTGTACCTCCTCTTCAGCTGTCAATTGTAGGGCCATCATCGTTGCCAAATAAATATAGGGTGAATGTATTCCTCCGTTTAGCAACATGGTGCGCACCTCTCCGTGGGGAACTCTGGACAAATGGGTAATTTTTTATTTATTTTTTTGACTTTTTCTCCCCGTTTAAGGTCTTTTCGGGGTATCTTATTTTCGTCTTTTGCTACCCGTTTAAGGTTTTTTCGGGGCCCATTTTTTTCGATTTTTTTTTTAAAAAAAAAATTACCTGAGAAAGTGCGGCGGTCGCCGTGAAGGGTGCGGCGGTCGCCGTAATTAAACGGCGGTTGCCATTTTTAGGTCGTGGCCAACTTTCTTGGCGAGGCAATTGCGGTGGTCGCCGTAAGGTTTGCGGTGGGCGCCGTGAACACCATCTTCGTTTTTTCGCGCTTCCTGCAGGTTAGTTCGACACAGAAAAGAAAAACTAAAAGGAAAAACAAAAGAAAAGACTAAGGGAAAGGGAAATAAACTAACTAACCTCGGGTTGCCTCCTGAGTAGCGCCTTAGTTAATGTCGTGGCTCGACATAGTGCTCAACCTCTTCAACTCGGGTTGCTCCTATCACTTGAACTCCTAAGGTCTATATCAGAGGGATGTCGCTTTGTGTGCTCCATGTTGAGCCTTTCCCCCTTGCTTGTGCACTTGCTGATGGGAGGACCGCTGTTCATATCTATGAATGCACTTGCCATCTTCAGGAACGGTCTACCCAACATCTCAAGGGCTGCATGTATGTCCTGCCCCGTATCCAATATGTAAAAATCCGCCACCTGAATTAAGGCTTCCTTCTTGTGCTTCCCCTTTGGTTTCTTCTTTATATTGCCCAACGCCCTTAAGAACTCTGTGTAGCGAGGGATACAATTTTCCAGTTCGATCAAGGGAATGGTTGCCTCGCAGATACTGAAGGTTTCATATAGCTCTTTGTCTTCCTTCAGCCTTCGAGTATCTTTTTTTTGGGTGTAATGGTAAATTCGATAAATAAGTCCCTACAAAGAGGGAAGAAGAAGTGATACAAAGATCAAGCACAACTGGACAAGCACGCAGGCCTTCCAGACTATGCCAAAGCGAGCATCAGAGAATAAAACCCCAAGGCCATGGCTACAGCTATAAGAGCAGGGTAAGAACTACCCCGGGCCTCATTAAAACCTCTATGTTGGAAAACCCCAAGGGAAAAACCAGACATAGAGGAAAAAGAGCACCCCTGCAACCCCATCATCAAAATCCAGGCCAAACAAAGCAAAAGAAACAAAAAACTAGCAAACGCGGAGAGACATGCAAGCCTTCCACACAAAGCCGACAAAGGCGCAATTGGAAAGGCATGCAGGCCACCCAAACTACACCAACAACCCCGGAATAACCTGAAAGAGTGCCCATGGGAGAGCATGCAAGCCCCCCATACCACACAACACAACAAGAAGATCGAGCTACAAAGAGGCAACCATACAATGAGGAAATCTATCATGAAGAAGGCGGAAAACATGAGTGAGAATCAGGCGGGACACAACCTCACGGGGGACGAGGTTCGCATCAAAGATGCAAGCATTTCGGGCATGCCATATGAAGTAGACCGTCGCCGAGAGAGCATATACACGAGCCCGGGCAAGGCAATCCCGACCACGGGCACAACGCCGAAGCCAACTCAAAGCACGCCGAATCGAGGATACCGCCGCGGGAATCAGGAAGCGCACCCGGATCTCACGCCAAATAGGACTAGCATACGGGCACTCAAAGAACAAGTGCTCGTGGGTCTCCAACACCGCACCACATAGCCGACAACCCGGCTCAATATCAAGGAACAAGAGCCTATCATAAGTAGAAAGCTTCCCAAGGGTGGCAAGCCAAAGGATGAACATGTGCTTCGGGGTATTATGCTTGGACCACACCTCCTTGGCCCAACGCACAATCGGCCGTCTATCCCGAAGGACCTCGTAAGCCAAAGCAACCCTAAACTTCCCCTCCGAGCACCAAGCCAAGAGGGTCTCCTCGATGCTGTCCTCACGGCCATCAAGTCTCACAACCAAATCCCTAGCACGAATCATGGCCTTGATCAAAGGCGAGTCCCGCTTGTGAGGCTCCCATGTGAGGGGGGAAACCACACCAAGATATCTATGATGAATCCATCTCACCCAAAGGCTATCACGCATGTCAAGTATGTGCCAAAAGTGCTTCAGCATAAAGCACTCATTCCAAACCTCAATATCCAAGAGACCAAGGCCCCCTTCCTTCCTCGGAACGCAAATATCCACCCATCTAATGCGAGGCCGTTTCCAAAGAAACCCACGGCAAATGGCAATCAAGCTAGTACGGACACCAAGGGGGATAGGTAAAATAGAGAGCCAAAACCCCGCACACCCTTGAAGCACCGAAGCGATCAACTCCCTCCTCCCGGCAAAAGAGATACACTTCTTGGCCCAAGCATTGAGGTAGCCACTGAACTTGTCAAGAAGAGGCTTGTAGTCCATGATCCGAAGGCCGTGAGGACTAATGGGGATACCCAAGTAACGGAAGGGGAAAACGCCCACCTCGAACCCGGTGGCGGCAATAATGGGCTCACGCTCATGGTCCGGCACCGAGGCAAGAAAAATGGAAGACTTCCCCACATTCACGGATAAGCCGGATAACACCTTGAACCTCTCCAAACCTCCCACAAGCACCTTGACCGAACCAATATCCCCACGGCAAAAGAGGACCACATCATCGGCAAACATGAGGTGAGTGAGCCGAAGGCTCTCACAATGTTGGTGGTAATGGAATGCACCTCTAGAAGTCTCTTTCTTGATCAAACGGGAGAGAAGCTCCATGCAAATCACGAAAAGAAGAGGAGATAGGGGGTCACCTTGTCTTAAGCCACGCTTGCCCGGAAAGAAGCCATGTAAGCCCTTGTTGATCTTGATGGAGTAGGAAGCCGTGGAGACACACTCCATAACCCAAGCCACGAACTTCAGAGGGAAGCCAAGATAGACAAGGGCAAACCGAAGGAAGTCCCAAGAGACCGTGTCATAGGCCTTTGCAAGGTCCACATTCAAGAAACACCTCCGGGTCTCTCTCCTCACAGCGTACTTCCTCAAGAGCTCTTGGACAAGGAATATATTGTCCGACATCAACCAACCCTCCACAAAGGCGTTTTGGGCCGGATCGATGAGGGAGCCAAGGTGCTTGCCGAGCCGGAGCGTCATGATCTTCGTGATAATCTTGTAGATCACGGAGCAACAAGCGATGGGGCGGTAGTGCTCAACCCGAGCCGGAGCGTCAACCTTGGGGATGAGCGAGATAATGGTATGGTTGAGTTGTCGAAGAAGCTTGCCATTGATGAAGAACTCCTTGACCGCCGCACACACCTCGGGACCGGTGGTGTCCCAAGAAGCCTTGAAGAACTTGGCGGTAAAACCGTCGGGGCCGGGCGACTTGTCATCACCCATGGACCAAAGAGCTGCCTTGATCTCCGTATTGGACACGGCCATCACAAGCGAAGCACCCACCTCCTCGGACAGCCGAGGGCCGTGAGCAAAATCACTCGGCACCGGCAAGGCCACCGGCACCTCCTCGCCAAATAAGCCTTTGAAGAAGCCCTCGAACTCCTCCGCCACCTCCACCATGGACGTAGAGCGGCTCCCATCACTTTTGATGATGAAGGGAATGATGTTGCGACGCCCATTAGCACGCATCAAAGAGTGAAAGTACTTGGTGCAACGATCACTCTTTTAACACGTACTTGGCTTTAGCTTGTTGCCCAAGGAAACTCGCCTCCACATCATTCAATCTCTTGGCCTTGATCTTGGAAACCTCCACCAACCGCCTAGCCTCCGGGGAGTCGGGATTCAGCCGGAGGTCCTCAAGGGCACGAGAAACAACAAGGTTGGCCTCGGACGCCCTCGAAGAGATATGGCTAAACTCCAACTTGTTGAGAATCTTCAACGGCACCTTCAACCCATGGAGGAGTTTGGCAAGCCGGAATTGGTAAGTGCCGCGGTGATGAGACACCCACCCCTTCCGGATAACCTCCATGAACTTGGGATGCCCGGCCCACATGTTGAAAAACTTGAAGTACTTCCTACCATTTTCGGGAACCCTGCGCAAGGACACAATTTCCGGCTTGTGGTCCGAAAGGTGCCACATATCCGGATAGTGAGAGTGACAATAAAAATCAGAATTAAGCCAAGAAGGGTTTACCAAGACACGATCGATTTTGCTCCAAACGGTGTTGTTGGTCCAAGTGAAAGGATTGCTACTCGAGTAAGGCGAGTCCACAAGCCCATGACGCCGACAAGCATCCACCATATCCTTGCACTCGTACATAGTAACCGGCTCCCCATTGATCCTCTCCTCCTCAGCCATGACACTATTGAAGTCGCCCAAGACAAGCCACGGCAACTCATATGCCTCAAATAACTCATCAACATGCCCCCAAATCATACGGCGCGCCACAACACAATGCAGCCCATAAACAAAGCAAATGCCATACTTCACCTCGGAAGTCTTACAAGTAAGAAGACAACCAATATGTTGCAAAGACATACCGACAACCTCAACATCAACAAAGTTAGAATCCCACAAGACAAGAATACGACCGCGAGCATCAAGATGAAAATTAGAAGAAAACTCCCATCCCGGGGCCATACGATGCACCAAAGACCGAATATCAACCCTAGCACATTTAGTTTCAAAGATGCCACATACCTTAGCCTCAAAGTCACGAATCGCACCGAATAAGCCATTTTGTTTCCGGGCTTGGCCAAGCCCTTGAATGTTCCATGCGAGGACCTTCATGAGGACACCTTCTTGTTGTGTCCCCGGGTTCTCCTGGAAGTACGGGTGGGGGCCGGATCCTTTGGCCATTTGGAGTGGGCTTGGAGGCCGATCACCACGGGCCTCACCTCCACCACATTGGTCTTCTTCTTGTGGGATCTAGGCACCACCGGGATAAAGGGAGCCTCCACCTCCTCCCGGTCATCGCCATCATCCGAGGAATCATCACCACTAGGAGACGACACATCATCACAATAGGCCTTGATGGACTCACTCACACTTTCATTAGAGGATTCAAACTCATCATCGGAATCCGAAGCCAAGTCGACCGAGGCCTTGTCTTCCTCCTCACTAGCGTTGTCCCCATCATCCGTGGCCGTGGCAACCATGGCACTCTTCTCATGGGCATACACCCCGGCCACCGAGGGCATGGCATCCGGGGCCTTGGCTAGCATAGCGCCCCACACAATAGCAATCTCCTCGGCATCCATGGCCTTGGCCTCCGAGGCGCCAACAACATTGTCCTCCGAAGCCTTGACATCTATCTTGGCTTTGCCCTTGGCATTGCCCTTAGGCGCCTTAGGAGCCCTTTTGGCTTTAGCTCCCACGGCCACCTTCTTTTCCTTGAAAGAACATCCGGCATCATCATGACCAAAGGAGCAACACCCCTTGCAATACAATGGCTCATTTTCAACAAGGAAAGTGCACTCCACCGAATCCCCATCATCAAAATCAAGCGATACTTCCCTAACAATATCCTCGGCAAAATTGATTTCCACTAACACCCGGGCATACGAGCCTCTCTTCCTACTATCGGTCACGGGATCCATGAAGAGAGGCTTTCCCACGTGAGAAGCAATTCGGCCAAGCACTTCCGAAGTCCAAAAAATCTTAGAAAGGCCGAAGATACGTACCCAAAGCGGGATGGTGGCAATGTCACGGCGGTTGAAGGCAAACTTTTCCGGGATGTGCTTAAGGATCAACGGCTTGCCATAGATAAAGTAAGGGCCTCCTTTGAGAACCTTGTCTTGATCCTCTTCGGACTCAAATTGGAAGATCATCCAACCCTCTTCCACACGATATCTTGCCTTGACACCCCACGACTTCATCAAGTCGACAATCAAGAAATGCCCGGGTTGGTAGCCAACATATTGGCCGAGGAGCGACCACCCCCAAACGGTTTGCATAGGAAGGCCCTCGGCCACCTTGATGGACACACGTTTGGACGAAGGAGGCATGAAGACTAGCTTCCCTCCAAGGCCAGAATTCATGAAGATCTTCCTAGAGCCGGTGGCCCAAGCATTCGGCCTAGCAATCCCGGCACCTGGCCGAGCGGCAGCGGCCGGGGCCTTGGCAACGGCGGCATAGGATTTCGGAGCGGAGGCGCTAGTGCCAACATGATCATCAACACCACGTTGAGGGTCTTTACCGGGACCGGTGTCCAAGGCGCCATCAATAGCCATGGCATGCTTGCCAACATCCGGACGCGGCGCGCCATCCATGAAGACGCCGTTGGCACCGAGAGCCGCGGTGGCATTGGCGTTGGTTGGGACATTGTTCTCGGCCACCTTGGCATTCTCCAAGCCTTTGACATTTGCTTGACCATTCTCATAGGCCAAGGGACCAAAGGCCGGCTCATCTCCAATCCTAAGCACCGGGGCCACCTTAGGAGCAACATCGGCCGCCGGAAAAACATTACCGGTCTCAGAATCTTCCTCGGAGAGAACATCACCATCATTACCCACCACCTCTTCAAAGCCAAGGCCGATTAGTTCTCCTAGCTCCACCGGTTTTTTGCTAGCATCGATCGCCTTGGGAGCCAAAGCCGTGGCCAAGTTCACCTTCTTTTTTGCACCACCGCCGGCGCCACCCTTGGCCACCACCGCCGGAGCCACCACCGGGTCATGGAGATACTTGCTAGGGTCTTGGACTCCATGGGAGTTCTTCTTCTTCCCCATTGGAAGCCGTCCACAAGCAAACAACAAGCAAGAGACAAACTTGGACCAAAGAGGCAAAGTGGAAGCCTTCTTTCTTGCGGCAGAAAAGTGATTGGCCAAAAATGGCAATGTTGTAATGGTTGGAAACGGCTCTAATGCAGGCCAAAAGCTGCAAGGAAGCAAAGAGTGGAAAGTGGACAAGCTAGGAGCCGGTCAAAGGAAGACAAAAAAGGTAAAAAAGGGGGCAAACACCGGAAGTGAAAGATTTGAGGAGCAAAACGGATTGAAGAGAGGCCAAAGCTTCGGAAGATGGATGAGTTTGAGCAAGAACTCCAAGAACACCAAAACTCAAAACAAACCGGAAAGACCAAGCAAGGACCACCGGAACACAAGCAAGGTCCGCCGGAAGGTCACAAACAAGGGCGCCGAGAGAAACGACCGCCGGAGTACTAGGAAGGAGCACCCTAGCGCCAGAGACAACAAGTACCGAATGGGAGGACGAAAGGGGGAAGCGAAAAGCCGGCCAAGAAGACACAAGGGGATAGCTCCGGTTCGATGGTGGCTCGTAAGGATACCACCATGAACAATGGACAAGGAGCTCGTGAGGAGCACCCTTGCCGGAGCAAGCCGGAGAGGGGAGTGGACCTCGCCGGAAATCGCCTTGGAAGAGAGTGTTTCTTGGGAGCGTTTTTACACTACTGAGAGCTCTTTCTTGATTCTAAAAAAAAAAAGAGTAGCCCCCACCGAGGTGAGGACAGGTAAATTCGTCAATTTGGCTACCCCTTCCCAGGAAATTAACCCGGTGGCCATCCCCCGGAATCGAACACGCGACCTACGTGCGTTACACAAAGGAAGCAACCGTTGCGCCATCGGGGAGATGGTTGCCTTCGAGTATCTTGTATTGCCTCAGTGAGGGGTGTGACGGGGTGCAGCGAGACAAGTGGAAAGGAGTTGAGATGCACATACTCATCATAGGCAGCCTCAAGAGGGTCGGGGGCTGGCCGGGCGTTTTTGAGAGGAACAAGCGTCGTAGGATCGTTTTCGCGATCGTGGCTCTCCTCCTCTTGGTCGCTGAATTCCTCTAGTCCCAAAAAATAATCTTCTTCAGAAAGCACAACGCGGTCCAAAATATCATCTGGAATTTCCATCTCCTCAGTGGGTGAACCGAGGTCAAGGAATACCTCATGCGGTCTCAAAGTTGTCGACTCCTTTGCTTCAAGTTTACTCACCACTTGAGAGATTTGACCAAATTGTCTTTCCAGGTTCTGAATGCTAGCTTGTGTACTTTCCTGGAACTGTATGTGGCTCTTGGTCAACTTAGCAACATTAAGGTTCACGTTGGTAACACTCTCATTAAGGTTCACGTTGCTCTGCATCAGCATCTTCATCATATCCTCCATAGAAGGTGAAGGATTACCCTATTGTTGGTTTGGTTCTGGGTAGAACTCCTGGTAGTCATGATCATATGAAGGGTATTGCAGGTTTCCATAACTCGAATTGGGGTGATTTCTCCACCCTGGAGTGTATGCGTATGAGTATGGGTCATATTGCGGCTCCTGATGGAAGTGGGGAAATCTATCCATCTTTGTAACAAAATCAAAAAGGAAAAACAAAAATCAATAGCACGGGTGTGGACCGTAAGATAGGTCCACATAATAGTTGACACACAAATCGCACACAAAATAGATTATTGCCTCCCCGGCAACGGCGCCAATTTGATAACAGAAATTTGCCGTTCTAATTCCTACTATGCAAAATATATCCAAACAAACCTTAAACCGTAGTCCTAGGTAAGTAAAGGTCGAATCCACAGGGAGGCGGATTCTATCTTAGTATGCAATTTATATGTCAATCCAAAGTAACCAAAGGGGGTTTTGTTTGTTTTAAGTAATCTAAGCATGCAAAAGTAAACAAGGTAATAGTTGATGAAATCAGTAATGGGAAAATCACTTAGTCAAACAATATCCACTATTCGTATGACAAGTTGATCATAGATACTCATTCAAAATCTCATGCAATGGTGATTCCAATTCCTTTTCAGATGTAACTAATAGCACAACCAGATACTATTAGCACTAACTAATTAAACAACCCTGAAACTATCAAGATTCAGTCTAACAGCAGCCTTACGGATATGAATATAGTTGGATACAATTCTAGCATAAAACAACCAGCTTTTATCCTAGAATGTAAATCAATTCTCTTCTGCATAAGACTAGCACAATCAGATACTAGTACGATGCAATTGCTACTCTGAAATAGATATGCTCAACCAGTAACAATCTAAATCTAGCAATAGATCAATAACGACAAACCCTAGTTGCGTCCAAATAGAGATTATCAATATCAATCATAAACAACTTAAGCAAGAGAAAGATAAAAATCATGCAATAGATTAAGAACGTGAATCTCACAACTTTATCGAAACGAAAGCTTCAGCGTCTGACTAAGCCAAGGGGACTTAGTTCTTCATAACGTAGAACGTAGAAACTAATTAGGGTTTCAGAGAGTTGATTCGAAACTACCTTTTCTCTACCCTTAAATACTAATGGAAATAAAGTCTGAAATTAACCTAAAACGAAATAATAAAATAATAATAATTAAACAATGGAAAACAAGGAAATTAATCCCGTTCTCGCAATTCTCGGCGTTGAATTCTCGCAAGCAGCAGCGACTCACTGCTTCTCCAAGCACAACAAATCGCGCGGCCCAACTTTGGCCCATATCCAGCGGCAGTAACTTCGGCCCACACTTTCTCATCCAAATCCAATGGAAGCTTCCGCTGATGTCACGGTTGACGTCATCATCCGCTTCCCAGCTTCACTTTCCCGCTTTCAATTCACGCGGCTTCTCGCGTGGGCCTTTCTTCATTCAATTGGGCTTCTTCATTTAATATTGGCTGGTTCGTCTAATTAATTTAATGGCCCACTTATCATCTCACGTGGCCTGTTAATCACCAAACTTCGCCCCCAAACGCCATGCACATGAATGTGTCTAAATCTACCCGAATGGCACCAATAAAACCTCTAATGACTCTTACTTAAGCCCTATAAAGTAGTGCTTATTAGGCATTCTTACTCAGAAAACACACCAGAATAGCACTCTGGCTCTCCATCTAGCTCTCTAACGGCTGCCTACGCCTGACTCCTGCCGGTCGCCACTCATAAGTCATCGGTCGAGTCCCACTCGATCTCTGGTTTTATTACGATAAGTTGTATCACGATTCAGTCTGGTTAACACGCCATCTAATAAAATCATCACGCTATTATACATTTATTCTGTGTTTATCTATTTTTGGCTTGGTTTGGATTGTTTTCTATCACCCGATCGACTAGTTACCCCGTCTAAGGCGATTTAGGTCGTCCGATCTTTTCGCCCCAAACAATTTGGCGCCCACCATGGGGCAACTTGCCGATCACCCTTCCGAAACCTTCCAACCATGACTATTGACCCTCCTACTGACAATCAAGAACTACGTCTCGAAGACGAAACCCAAACTACAGAAAACCCAACCGAAAATCCTACCCCAACCCAGTTCCAAGAACTCTCTCAAAAAATGGCCGCCCTTCAAGAGGAACTAGCCCAGCAACGTCAGAAAATCGAAGCCCTAGCCGCTTTGTCAACTCAATCCGAAGCCGAGATTGCGCAACTAACCCGTGAGAATGAGTCTCTTAAGTCGCAGGTACAATCAGTGGCTTCAGGATCTAGGAACGTGCCCATCCACGGCGGCATCCGAACACGCCTCGACATGGACAGTATCGAACCAAAGCCTCCAAGCGTACGACATCCCGGACACACTGAGGGTACATCTCGAACTCCTTTCGCTAGTCCATTTTCGACTAACCATGTCACCTTTTCTACACCGATCGGGTCTGTCGGGGCCCGAATCGATGAAACACAGGTTGCCAATCCGCCAGATGTCATGGCTCTTTTCCAGCAAACGCTCGACCGACACATGAAGACGATCGACGATCGCTTCAACAGGCTCCCAGGAGTCCCACAACCGATCGAGAGAGAAGCGTCCGACGGATTCGAAGAATCCCCATTCATCGAAGAAATCGCAAGGGTCGAGATCCCCAAGAAGTTCCATCTCCCCAACATGGCGACATTCGACGGCACCACCGATCCAGATGACCATATCTCTCTCTATAAACAAAAACTAATGGCTGCATCTGTTTCAAGGGAGAGCCGCAAGGCTGTCATGTGCAAAAGCTTTGACACGACCCTCGTAGGCCCCGCAATAACTTGGTTTATGCGTTTGCCTCAGGGAACGATCGCATCATTCGCGGATCTGGTTAACTCTTTTAAGAGTCAGTTCGCCAGTAGTCGGAAGCATGAGAAACAATCGAGTGACCTCTACCGAGTCACACAAAGGTACAATGAACCTCTCCGGAATTATCTCAACAGGTACAACAAAGAGAAAGTGGGAATCCCCCACTGCGACGTCACAACGTCTATCGAAGCCTTCCGACAAGGCTTGGTCAAAGATAGCAATCTCTACGACGAGATTACCAAGTACCCGTGCAAAAGTTTTGAAGATGTTCAGGCCAAAACTATGGCCGAGGTAAGACTGGAAGAGGACCGTGAGTCGCGTAAAGCCTCCCGCGGACCCGATCCATCCGATCGTAAACATTCCTCCGATAACCGTCGAGACAGACGTCCACATCCCTATTCTCGTAATCGGAATGAACCAAATCAGGTAAATGCTTTCCAAGACAGGTCACAGGAATAGAGAGACGGCTCTGCATTGCCTCCTAGGGTCCAGTCTTATAACTTCAACGTTTTCGTGTCGGAGCTCGTCAAAAGTTTCGACAAGTATGGAAAAGATGTAAGATGACCCCGAAAGAGCGACCGACCGGACGTCAAGAAGGACATGAGTCGATGGTGCGAATTCCACGGCGACCACGGTCATTCGACCGACGAGTGCATCGCCCTGCGAAACGAGGTCGCTAGGCTGCTCTCACAGGGGCTCCTACGCGACATCATCTCGGAACGGGCAAAAGCCACCATGGAACGCCGAGATCAGGTAAAACAGAACAAACCCCCATCTCCTGTCCATACAAAAGTTGTCAATACCATTTCAGGTGGGTCCGACATATGTGGGAACACATACTCCGCGGCCAAGCGACACACCAAGGAAAGCAAATGCGACAAGCCCGAGGCATCGGAACTCAAACCAAGGAGGGCATCTAACCTTCCGACGGTCACATTCGACGAGTCCGACTCCGACGGGTCGGAAAGCCACCATGACGGACTGGTAATCTCTTTGTCCATTGGTAATTGCTTAATACGGAGAGTACTAATCGATACAAGGAGTTCGACAAACCTCTTAACCCTCGATGCTCTCAAAGAAATGGGTCTGACCGAGAACGACCTAATCAAGAAGTCGACCCCACTGGTCGGGTTCAGTGGTGAGGTTAAACACACGACTGGTGAAATCATTCTGACCACATACGCTGGAGGAATCAACCAACAGGTTAAATTCTTAGTCCTAGACTGTCCGTCTCCCTATAATTATATCCTTGGCAGGCCGTGGATACACTCTATGAAGGCAGTACCTTCAACATATCACTAGGTCATCAAGTTCCCTACTGAATGGGGGGTCCAAGAGATCAGAGGAGATCAAAAGACCGCAAAGGAATGCTACGTCGCTTCCATGAAGAATGCAGTCGAACACAAGACCGCATAGCAATCACGGAACGGCGAAGGACCTAGTCGATACGTTGAACCAGAAATGGAGAAACTCGACGAGATCGCACTAGATCCTTCAAAGCCAAGCCAAACGGTAAGGGTCGGGTCGGATCTGGACGACTCGACCAGACAACAACTTCTCGATTTTCTCAGGACCAATGCCGACTGTTTCGCATGGTCGCATGAGGATATGGTCGGAATATCTCCCAACGTTATTACTCATAAATTAAATGTGGATCCATCTCATCCCCTTGTTAAGCAAAAACGTAGGAAGTTCGCTCCCGAGCGGAACAAAATAGTCGACGACGAGGTCAAAAGCTTACTGGAAACAGGAAAAATCAGAGAAGTCCACTATCCCAAATGGCTAGCCAACGTGGTCGTAGTCTAGAAGAAGAATGACAAGTGGAGAGTCTGCATCGACTTCACAGACCTCAACAAGGCTTGTCCCAAGGACTCGTTTCCTCTACCCCACATCGACGCCATGGTCGACGGCAGGGCACGGAATGCTCACTTTCATGGATGCTTTCATCGGCTACAATCAGATCCTCATGGATCCCGACGATCAAGAAAAAAAAGCATTCATCACCAGTCAAGGTATCTATTATTACAAAGTAATGCCCTTTGGTCTAAAAAATGCAGGGGCTACGTATCAACGACTAGTCAACAAAATGTTCAAAGACCAAATCGGAGACACGATGGAAGTCTACATAGACGACATGTTGGTCAAATCCAAAAAGAAAGAAGATCACGTAGACCACCTACGCGACAGCTTCGAGGTGCTCAAAAGGTACAACATGAAACTAAACCCTACTAAATGCTCATTTGGAGTGTCGTCAGGGAAGTTCTTAGGTTACATGGTGACACAAAGAGGAGTAGAAGCCAGCCCAGAACAGATCAAGGATCTCATCAACCTTCGATCCCCCCGATGTGTCAAAGATGTACAGAAGCTCACAGGTTGGATAACAGCTCTGAACAGATTCATCTCCAAATCATCCGACAAGTGCAAACCCTTCCACGACGCACTCAAGAAGAACAAATCCTTTCAATGGACGGAAGAACACGAAACAGCATTTCAGAACCTCAAAGAATACCTGGCTAGTCCCATGTTACTGACCAAACCTAAAGGCGACGAGCCCTTATTTCTTTATCTTGCAGTGTCAGAATCGGCCGTAAGCGCTGTACTGGTCAGAGAGGAGGATGGCAAATAGTCGCCAATATACTACGTTAGTCGGACGCTATTATCGGCCGAAACGAGGTATTCGTCACTTGAAAAGCTCGTATTATCATTGGTAATGGCTTCGAACAAACTCAAACCATATTTTGAATCCCATACTATTACTGTTCGCACTAATCATCCCATGAGAGCTATCATGAGGAAACCTGAGTTCACATGACGAATGACCAAATGGGCCATACACCTCAGTGGTTACGACATCGAATACGAGCCTAGGACAGCGATCAAGTCGCAAGCTTTAGCCGACTTTGTGGCTGATTTCAGTCCGACCCTAGAGCAAGAAGCCGCAAAAGAAGCAACTCAACTACTCGCGACAGACGAAACAAGTATATGGGAGCTCCACACAGATGGGGCATCGAACGCCAGAGGATCGGGGCTTGGGGTTGTACTGAAATTGCCACAGGGGGACAAGATAGCCTAAGCTGTCAGATGTGAGTGGGATGCGACTAACAACGAAGCTGAATATGAAGCACTCATATTCGGACTCATCCTAGCTCGCGACCTAGGGGTCCGGGAGATCGAAGTCGTCTGTGATTCCTTGCTGGTCGTGAACCAAATACAGGGGTCGTACAATGCCAAAGATACCAGAATGATAGCCTACCTGGAGGTAGCCAAGAAACTGATCGCACAATTCCAGACATTCAACATCCGACAGGTGCCCAGGGATCTCAACTCCCAAGCTGATGCACTCGCCAATCTAGGATCCGTCCTAGACCCGAAAGAATTTCCACACATACCATTGGCCCACATCATGACGCCAGCCGTCCCAAGGACATCCGTCGAGTTAACAACACCACTCGAAGAACTCGTCGCCATGGAAATAGGCGACCGACCAGAAGAAGACATCATTGACACCAATAACGACTGGACGCTACCTTACATAAGGTGGTTACAAGATGGTATTCTACCCGACGACAAGATAGAAGCAAAAAGGCTCAAGGTACAAGCACTCTCTTACGATATCATTGACAATATCTTGTACAAAAGATCTGTTACAGGGCTACTACTACGATGCCTTAAGACTCCAGAAGTCGAACGTATCTTACAATCATTACACGAAGGAGAGTGTGGCAACCACACCGGCGGACGAAGCCTCTCAGGAAAAGCTTTTCGAAACGGGTACTATTGGCCAACAATGAACCAAGACGCCATGAAATACACCAAGAAGTGTGACGCCTGCCAGCGGCACGTACCCGTCCATCATCAGCCTTCAGAACTCCTCCATCTGACCCTGGCTCCATGGCCCTTCATGCGATGGGGAATGGACATCGTCGAAAAGCTTTCCCCCACGTCGGGTCAAAGAGTCTTCTTCCTTGCCATGACGGACTACTTCTCTAAATGGATCGAAGCCGAAGCCTACAGAGAGGTAAAAGATCAACACGTCATTTCATTCATAAAACGCAATATCTTGTGCAGATTTGGCGTCCCATCAGAAATCGTGTACGACAACGATTCCCAATTCATCAGTCATAAGACTCGAGCCTTCTGCGACCAATGGAACATCAAATTGGTCACATCCACACCTCGGTATCCGCAATCCAACAGACAATCCGAATCCAGCAACAAGATCATTATCAACAACCTCAAGAAACGCCTCACAGGGGCTAAAGGCAAATGGGCAGACGAACTCCCACTTATTCTCTGGTCCGACAGGACTACTCCAAAGAATGCGACCGGGCAATCGCCTTTCTCTCTCGTCTACGAGAGTGAGGCGGTCATCCCGGCTGAGTTACTGGTTCCGACCGCTCGCTGTAACCTTCAGACAAACGAACAAAACGACATCGAACTAGCACATAATCTCGACATAGTGGACGAAATCAGAGAGAGAGCTCGAATCAGGATGGTCAGGTTCCAACAACAAGTCGCAAGGAGTTACAACAAGAACGTCCGAATTAAGGCATTCAAGGTCGGAGACTGGGTCCTAAGGAAGACATTCCAGAACACCAAGAACCCATCCGACGGAAAGCTAGCACCACAATGGGAAGGACCTTACTTGATCACCGAAGTGGTCGGACAAGGAGCGTATCAGTTAGAAGACAAAGACGGACAACCAATCCCGAGGAGTTGGAACGCAGCACATCTCAAGCTATACCATTTCTGAACCGATAAGGTAAAAACATCACGCAAAACTCTATACATCGCATATACATTGCTACCTATCGCATGCTATCATATATACATTGCCATCTGTCGCATATATATCGCATGCTATCACATATACATTGCCATCCGTCGCATATATATCGCACGCTATCGCATATACATTGCCATCCGTCGCATACATATCGCATGCCATCGCATATACATCGCTACTTTCTTTTACATGTCATCATCTGACAATAAGCGAGGATTTCCTCCTTACAAAAATACAAATGCAGAACAACATTTACATTGGACCCCGTCGTCCGCAAATGGACCCAGTCGTCCGCAAATTGATCCTGTCATCCGCATATAGCACTTACATTACACGATCGATCGGATTACGGGGAGATGACAACACAGGCACGTCGGCACACCGCCTGCCTTATACAAAACATAAGGTGCAACACCTTATTACATTCACGCAATTAAACATAAGGAACAAACACCTTATTATATATTGCTTACCTCCCCGGCATAATGTCATGACTAACACATACACAAACACATCGCAGGCCTGCTCTACATACATACACACGGTGAAACCCCACTCGACGGAGCACACGGGTGAAACTGACATACACGACATACTAAACATCACCGACAACTTCCTCGAAAGTTCGACGAACATGTACGAAACAAACTAGCATGCAATTCTACATGTAAAAACGCATTTGTAGTAAAATAAAAAGCATTTTTATAAATACGCGACCCACGATGGCGGACGGGTCGCCAAACCACATTGTCTGCCTACACATCTGTAGGACTTCATCAAACAGAAATATTCTGCGACCCGCGATGGTGGACGGGTCGCCAAAACATACATTATCCAAAGGCACCAAATGTCTAAACCCACACACAAGTGGGACAAACAAAGTCAAGCATCGGGAACAACAACGTTACCTTCGGCAGGGGCTGGCTCTAATGGGGGTATCTCGTCGGTCGGCTTAGCATCTCCAGAATGAGCTTCGTCCTCATCGGCACCTTCATCCACAGCCTCTTCTCCGACGCCGGCTAAGCAGAACATCTCCTGACCAGGATCGCCCTTTGGAAACATGGAGTCCAAAGTCTCCTTCTCCGCCTTCAGGTCCCAGAGCTCATAGAAGGCCCCAACGTCGCCAGCAATCTGACCGTCGGCAATCCGAGCCCGCTTCACTTCCTCCTCAATGCCTGCCCTGCACTCTTCAAACTCCCTCTGACATGCGACCAGCTCCCCTTGACAGCTCTTCAACTCCCTGGTGAGACGACGCTCAGTCTCACGATAGCGACTCTCCGCTCCCTCCAGCTTGGTCCTTAAAGAGGCAAGGTCGGACTCTGACCTAGCAGCCCTATCCTCAGCCTTGACAAGCATCACCTGGACACCGGAGTAAGCTCCCAAGAAGTATTGAAAAGCTTGACAAAAAGGCATACGACAACACAAATACACGAATAAGAAAACACAGTCGAACAAAAGAAATACAAAAACGCACAAAACAAAAGGCAACACACCCTCCATGCGGAACTGCCCGCTTCACCAATGCAGTCCAAAGGGGAGACGTCCTTAACTTCCAACTTCAAAGTCGGGTCTTGAGCGCGAAAAAGATCAACGATCGACGGCCCTACGACACCGATCTTGCCGACCCCTTCGGCGGTCGCGCCTTTCTTCTTAGGGACGTCCTCCGCCTTGACATCATCAGGACAAGCGCTCGCTTTCCTCTTAGAGCCAGCTTTAACCATAGTCGTCAGGTCAATCAGAGCCGGTTTGCTCGACGCCGCCTTGGCTGCTGTTTTCCTTTGCTCAATCAAGCTTTTTCCCGACGCCACCCTCAGGCGAGCACTCGACCGACCACCAGGGGAACCTGACACGACAGGACAACAAAAAAGGAGAAATCCTAAAGTACACGACAAAGTGAAAAACAATAAAAAGACTCCTAAAGCCGAAAGTCTACCTTTCGCACGAGATGAAGAAACATTCGACATATCTTCTTGTGAGGCAGGAGTCGTCGCCAACAAGTTGACGTTCACAAATTTCCTTTCAGACGCAGGAATCTCAAGCACAATCTTTGACAAGCCCTCTGATCGGCTACTCACTTCTAGATCCTCTGGTTCGGGGACTACAAAAAAGAAAAGTTAAAGCAAGAGTTAAGACACACAAATACACGAAACAAAAGACAAGTATATACTATCGACTCGCCATTCCGTCAACAAAAACGGACATTCTCCCTCCTTCTCCAGAGAAGAGCGTTCGACGAAAAAGAACTTCGACCCCCATCCGCGGTCGTTAACATCAGGGCTCTATATCAAGGGCTTCCGACCAGGTCGGACACGCAACTGAACGCGACAGGAACTCTTCGATCCTATGAAGTAGTTGTACCACAGGGCATCGAAGTCAAAATCAGCCCCAGTTTGAACATTCACAAGGTCTAAAACCCTAAGTACTCTCCACGCCTGAGGCATTACTTGACATGGCGCCAGCGCCAACATAGCTAAGAAGTCCCTGACAAGGGGGGAAAAAGGAAACCTATGCCCTATTCTAAACGGGTAAGAGTAGAAGCAAACCCATCCCTCATAGCGAGCATCGGCCCTCTCGTCTGGGTGAGGCAGCCTGGCACATAGTGCTAACCAACGCATCCGACTCCTTCAAAATAAAACGAGGAGGAGCTTCGCCTTCACGAGAATCGGAGAGAGTCTTCGACGACTCAGAAGCTGTTGGGCCTGGATTCTCCAGAGAAGACAGATCGAGAGGACCGAGCCCAAGCCCACTGCGAATCAGGAGAATGGCAGACAAGTTCAGAAGAGTCGACAAGGCTTCTCAGGTCGAGCGACACCCGACAAAACCTCTCCAGTCAAGAGTCATCCGACAAGATCGCGGAGATCTCGCCACGCATTTAATGCTCAGATCATGCAACATCTGCAACGTTCAAACACCTTAATTGCCAGTAATTCAACGGCGAAATCCTTGCCATTACACTCGGTATTGAAGATAAAAACATAAAAACGGTGCAACGGCCACAGGAGTAAAGGGACTTACCATATTTGGAACGACGAAGAAGATAAGATCAGGGAACTCACAACTACGCAAAGGACACGCATTCTCACCTAGCAAACTCACCAAAACAGCACTCTCGCTCTCCATCTAGCTCTCCAAACGGCTGCCTACGCCTGACCCCTGCCGGTCGCCACTCACAAGTCACCGGTCGAGTCCCACTCGATCTCTGATTTTGTTACGATAAGTTGTATTGCGATCTAATCCGATTCACACGATATCTAATAAAATCATCTTGCTATTATATATTTATTTCTTGTTTACCTATTATTTGCTTGGTTTGGATTATTTCCCATCGTCCGATCGACTAGTTACCCCGTCTAAGGCGATTTAGGTCGTCCGATCTTTTCGCCCCAAAACAATTTGGCGCCCACCGTGGGGCAACTTGCCGATCACCTTTCCGGAATCTTCCAACCATGGCTATTGATCCCCCTATTGATAACCAAGAACCACGTCTCGAAGACGAAACCCAAACCACAGAAAACCCAATCGAAAATCCTACTCCAACCCAGTTCCAAGAACTCTCTCAAAAAATGGCCGTCCTTCAAGAGGAACTAGCCCAGCAACGTCAGAAAACCGAAGCCCTAGCCTCTTTGTCAACCCAATCCGAAGCCGAGATCGCGCAACTAACCCGTGAGAATGAGTCTCTTAAGTTGCAGGTACAATCAGTGGCCTCGGGATCTCGGAATGCGCCCGTCCACGGCGGCGCCCGAACACGCCTCGACATGGACAATATCGAGCCAATGCCTCCCAGCATACGACGTCCCGGACACACTGAGGGTATGTCTCGAACTCCTTTCGCTAGTCCATTCTCGACTAACCATGTCACCTTTCCTACACCGATCGGGTCTGTTGGGGCCCGAATCAACGAAACACAGGTTGCCAATCCGCCAGATGTCACGGCCCTTTTTCAGCAAATGCTCGACCGACACATGAAGGCAATCGACGATCGTTTCAATAGGCTCCCAGGAGTCCCGCAACCGATCGAGAGAGAAGCGTCCGGCGGATTCGAAGAATCCCCGTTCGTCGAAGAAATCGCAAGGGTCGAGATCCCCAAGAAGTTCCATCTCCCCAACATGGCGACATTCGACGGCACCACCGATCCAGATGACCATATCTCTCTCTATAAACAAAAACTAATGGCTGCATCTGTTTCAAGGGAGAGTCGCGAGGCTGTCATATGCAAAAGCTTTGGCACGACCCTCGCGGGCCCCGCACTAACTTGGTTTATGCGTTTGCCTCAGGGAACGATCACATCATTTGCGGATCTGGTCAACTCTTTTAAGAGCCAGTTCGCCAGCAGTCGGAAGCATGCGAAACAATCGAGTGACCTCTATCGAGTCACACAAAGGTACAATGAACCTCTCCGAAATTATCTTAACAGGTACAACAAAGAGAAAGTAGGAATCCCCCACTGTGACGTCACAACGTCTATCGAAGCATTCCGACAAGGCCTGGTCAAAGACAACAATCTCTACGACGAGATTACCAAGTATCCCTGCAAAAGTTTCGAAGATGTTCAAGCCAAAACTATGGCCGAGGTAAGGCTGGAAGAGGACCGTGAGTCGCGTAAAGCCTCGTGCGGACCCGATCCATCCGATCGCAAACATTCCTCCGACAATCGTCGGGACAGACGTCCACATCCCTATTCTCGTAATCGAAACGAAGCAAATCAGGTAAATTCTTTCCAAGACAGGTCACAAGAATGGAGAGACGGTTCTGTGTTGCCTCCTAGGGTCCAGTCTTATAACTTCAACGTTTCCGTATCGGAGCTCGTCAAGAGTTTCGACAAGTATGAAAAAGACGTAAGATGGCCCCGAAAGAGCGACCGACCGGACGTCAAGAAGGACATGAGTCGATGGTATGAATTCCACGGCGACCATGGTCATTCGACCGACGAGTGCATCGCCCTACGAAAGGAGGTCGCTAGGCTGCTATCACATGGGCTGTTACGCGACATCATCTCGGAACGGGCAAAAGCCACCATGGAACGCCGAGATCAGGTAAAACAAAACAAACCCCCATCTCATATCCTTACGAAAGTTGTCAATACCATTTCAGGTGGATCCGACATATGTGGGAACACGTACTCCGCGGCTAAGCGACACGCCAAGGAAAGCAAATGCGACAAGCCCGAAGCATCGGAATTCAAACCAAGGAGAGCATCTAACCTTCCGACGGTCACATTCAATGAATCCGACTCCGACGGGTCAGATAGTCACCATGACGGTCTGGTAATCTCTTTGTCCATTGGTAATTGCTTAATCTGGAGAGTACTAATCGATACAGGAAGTTCGACAAACCTCTTGACCCTCGACGCTCTCAAAGAAATGGGTCTGACTGAGAACGACCTAATCAAGAAATCGATCCCACTGGTCGGGTTCAGCGGTGAGGTTAAGCACACGACTGGCAAAATCATTCTGACCACATACGCTGGAGGCAACCGACATGTTAAATTCTTAGTCCTAGACTGTCCGTCTCCCTACAATTGTATTCTTGGCAGGTCGTGGATACACGCTATGAAGGCAGTACTGTTTTGGGGCGAAAAGATCGGACGACCTAAATCGCCTTAGACGGGGTAACTAGTCGATGACGATGGGAAATAATCCAAACCAAGCAAATAATAGGTAAACAAGAAATAAATATATAATAGCAAGATGATTTTATTAGATGTCGTGTGAATCGGATTAGATCACAATACAACTTATCGTAATAAAATCAGAGATCGGGTGGGACTCGACCGGTAACTTATGAGTGGCGACCGGCAGGGGTTAGGCGTAGGCAGCCGTTTGGAGAGCTAGATGGAGAGCGAGAGTGCTGTTCTGGTGAGTTTGCTAAGTGAGAATGCGTGTCCTTTGTGTAGTTGTGGGTTCCATGATCTTATCTTCTTCGTCGTTCCAAATATGGTAAGTCCCTTTACTCCTGTGGCCGTTGCACCGTTTTTATCTTCAATACCGAGTGTAATGGCAAGGATTTCACCGTTGAATTACTGGCAATTAAGGTGTTTGAACGTTGCAGATGTTGCATGATCTGAGCATTAAATGCGTGGCGAGATCTCCGCGATCTTGTCGGATGACTCTTGACTGGAGAGGTTTTGTCGGGTGTCGCTCGACCAGAGAAGCCTTGTCGACTCTTCTGAACTCGTCTACCATTCTCCCGATTTGCAGTGGGCTTGGGCTCGGTCCTCTCGATCTGTCTTCTCTGGAGAATCCAGGCCCAACAATAGCCCCAAGTTGCTATGGGCTTACGATTTAGGCAAGTAGACCGGGATCCATGGTAACTATGAACAAAAAGAGAGAAGAAACGATCAAGGCAAGCAAGCATTATGATTTATGCAACTCAACTTTCTTTTTTTTTTAATTTTTTAATTTTAGGACTCGTATATATATATATATATATTGAGTGTGGTATATGTTTTATGCAGGTTCAATGTGAAGAAGAGCTGGTGGAAGCGATCAAAGCAGCGACGAGGCCCATGAAAGACAGCCTCTGCTTCATCGAGGTGATGGTGCACAAGGATGATACGAGCAAAGAGTTGCTCGAATGGGGGTCAAGGGTGTCTGCTGCCAATAGCCGTCCTCCAAACCCTCAGTGATCGATGCTTCACTTTCAACCTGCTGGAAAAAAAAAACCGCGCTCTTTATTTAGTTTGCATTATCTTACAAAGAACATGAATCTACTATTTCTGTTTTGGTGTTTCTGGACAAGTTTTTAGTTTGCTGGATATTGCTTAGCCGGGTGTACATAATTGCTATTGTTGTTATCTGGTTTTGCTCTTAAATCTGTCTGAATAAAACAGCACATTTATACTCATTTTGTATTTTGTATGATCTCTTTCTGAACGAGTTAAAAGTTTAAATTAAGCTCCGCTTAGGAAACACAAGGTGGGAGATTTTCCTCAAGTACGTTTTAAGTAAAACGTTTGCAGGTGGTGGAAGCTGTGTGTATAGGCCCATAATAAAGCGATTTGGCGCGATTGCACATGTCGACGTGGCGTGCGATTAGGGCACGATGCGACGTCTTCTGCAGATCACGATTTCCTTCCATAAATTCTGAGCAGGGGGAGCGATTAGTCTTCATCTCCTTCCTTTGCAAGTTTCTGGTAAGCCTTTCGGTCTCTCTTGCCATTTGCTTTCTGATTTTCTTAGCCATAGCTCTCCAATTTCCTCCCCTCTCTATTCTCGACATGGTCTCTCTCAAGGCTTCTGAGTCGTCGAAGACTCTTTCCGATGCCGGAGAGGGCGATACTTCTCCTCATTTCCTCCTAATCAAGAAATCGACCCCACTGGTCGGGTTCAGCGGTGAGGTTAAGCACACGACTGGCGAAATCATTCTGACCACATACGCTGGAGGAATCAACCGACAGGTTAAATTCTTAGTCCTAGACTCTCCGTCTCCCTACAATTGTATTCTTGGCAGGCCGTGGATACACGCTATGAAGGTAGTACCTTCAACATATCATCAAGTCATCAAATTCCCCACCGAGTGGGGAGTCCAAGAAATCAAAGGAGATCAAAGGACCGCAAAGGAATGCTATGTCGCTTCAATGAAGAACGCGGTCGAACACAAGATCACATAGCAACCACAGATTGGCGAAGGACCTAGTCGATACGTTGAACCAGAAATGGAGAAACTCGACGAGATCGCACTAGACCCTTCAAAGCCAAACCAAACGGTAAGGGTTGGGTCGGACCTGGACGACTCGACCAGACAACAGCTTCTCGACTTTCTCAGGACCAATGTCGACTGTTTTGCATGGTCACATGAGGATATGGTCGGGATATCTCCCAACGTTATTACTCATAAATTAAATGTGGATCCATCTCATCCCCCTGTCAAGCAAAAACGCAGGAAATTCGCCCCCGAGCGGAACAAAATGATCGAAAACGAAGTCAAAAGCTTATTGGAAACCGGAAAAATCAGGGAAGTCCACTACCCTGAATGGCTGGCCAACGTGGTCGTGGTCCAGAAGAAGAACGGCAAATGGAGAGTCTGCATCGACTTCACAGACCTCAACAAGGCTTGTCCCAAAGATTCATTTCCTCTACCTCACATCAACGCTATGGTCGACGCCACAGCAGGGCACGAAATGCTCACCTTCATGGACGCCTTCAGTGGCTACAATCAAATCCTTATGGATCCCGACGATCAAGAAAAAACAGCGTTCACCACCAGTCAAGGTATCTATTGCTACAAAGTAATGCCCTTTGGTCTGAAAAATGCAGGGGCTACATACCAACGATTGGTCAACAAAATGTTCAAAGACCAAATCGGAGACACAATGGAAGTCTATATCGACGATATGTTGGTCAAGTCCAAAAAGAAAGAAGATCACATCGACCACCTACGCGACAGCTTCGAGGTACTCAAAAGGTACAATATGAAACTAAACCCTACTAAGTGCTCCTTCGGAGTGTCGTCAGGGAAGTTCTTAGGATATATGGTGACACAAATAGGAATAGAGGCCAGCCCGGAACAGATCAAGGCTCTCATCAACCTCCGATCCCCCCGATGCATCAAAGACGTACAAAATCTCACAGGTCGGATAACAACTCTGAACAGGTTCATCTCCAAATCATCCGACAAGTGCAAACCATTCCACGACGTGCTCAAGAAAAATAAGTCCTTTCAATGGACGGAGGAACATGAAGCAGCATTCCAGAACCTCAAGGACTATCTAGCCAGTCCTATGTTACTAACCAAACCTAAAGGCGACAAGCCCTTATTTCTTTATCTTGCAGTGTCGGAATCGGCCATAAGCGGTGTACTGGTCAGAGAAGAAGATGGCAAACAGTCGCCAATATACTATGTCAGTCGGACGCTATTATCCGCCGAAACGAGGTATTCGTCACTTGAAAAACTCGTATTATCATTAGTAATGGCTTCGAACAAGCTCAAACCATACTTTGAATCCCATACTATCACTGTGCGTACTAATCATCCCATGAGAGCTATCATGAGGAAACCCGAGTTCACAGGAAGAATGACAAAATGGGCCATACACCTCAGTGGTTACGACATCGAGTACGAGCAGAGGACAGCGATCAAGTCGCAAGCATTAGCCGACTTTATGGCCGATTTCAGTCCGACCCTAGAGCAAGAAGCCGCAAAAGAAGCAAATCAACTACTCGCGACAGACGAGACATGTACATGGGAGCTCCACACAGATGGGGCATCGAACGCCAGAGGATCGGGGCTTGGGGTCGTACTAAAATCGCCACAGGGGGACAAGATAGCCCAGGCTGTCAGATGTGAGTGGGATGCGACTAACAACGAGGCTGAGTACGAAGCACTCATATTCGGACTCATCTTGGCTCGCGATCTGGGAGTCCAAGAGATCGAAGTCGTTTGCGACTCCTTACTGGTCGTAAACCAAATACAGGGATCGTACAATGCCAAAGACACCAGAATGATAGCCTACCTGGAGGTAGCCAAGAAACTGATCGGACAATTCCAAACATTCAACATCCGACAGGTGCCCAGGGATCTTAACTCCCAAGCCGACGCACTCGCCAATCTGGGATCCGTCTTAGACCCAAAAGAATTTCCACACATACCATTGGCCCACGTTATGACGCCGACCATCCTAAAGACATCCGTCGAGTTGACAACACCACTTGAAGAAATCGTCGCCATGGAGATAGGCGATCGACCAGAAGAAGACATCATCGACACCAATGACGACTGGATGCTACCTTACATCAAGTGGCTAAAAGATGGTATTTTACCAGACGACAAGACAGAAGTAAAAAAGCTTAAGGTACAAGCACTCTCTTACGATATTATTGACAACATCTTGTACAAAAGATCTGTTACAGGGCTACTCCTACAATGCCTTAAGACTCCAGAAGTCGGACGTATCTTACAATCATTACACGAAGGAGAGTGTGGCAACCACACCGGCGGACGAAGCCTCTCGGGAAAGGCCCTACGAAACGGGTACTATTGGCCAACGATGAACAAAGACGCCATGGAATACACCAAGAGGTGCGACGCCTGTCAGTGGCATGCACCCGTACGTCATCAACCATCAGAGCTCCTCCATCCGACCCTAGCTCCATGGCCCTTTATGAGATGGGGAATGGACATCGTCGGAAAGCTCCCTCCCGCATCGGGTCAAACAGTCTTCTTCCTCGCTATGACAGACTACTTCTCTAAATGGATCGAAGCCGAAGCCTACAGAGAGGTAAAAGATCAACACGTCATTTCATTCATAAAACGCAACATCTTGTGTAGATTTGGCGTCCCATCCGAAATCGTGTGCGACAACGGCTCCCAATTCGTCAGTCATAAGACTCGAACCTTTTGCGACCAATGGAACATCAAATTGGTTACATCTACACCTCGGTATCCACAATCCAACGGACAGGCCGAATCCAACAACAAGATCATTATCAACAACCTCAAGAAACGCCTCACAGGGGCTAAAGGCAAATGGGCAGACGAGCTCCCACTTATTCTCTGGTCCGACAGGACCACTCCAAAGAATGCGACTGGGCAATCGCCTTTCTCTCTCGTCTACGGGAGCGAAGCAGTCATCCCGGTTGAGCTACTGGTTCCGACCGCTCGCTGCAACCTCCAAACAAACGAACAAAACGACATCGAACTAGCACATAATCTCGACACTGTGGACGAAATCAGGGAGAAAGCTCGAATCAGAATGGTCAAGTTCCAACAACAAGTCGCGAGGAGCTACAACAAGAACGTCCGGATCAAGGCATTCAAGGTCGGAGACTGGGTCCTAAGGAAGACATTCCAGAACACCAAGAACCCATCCGACGGAAAGCTAGCACCACAATGGGAAGGACCTTACTTGATCACCGAAGTGGTCGGACAAGGAGCATATCAACTAGAAGACAAAGACGGACAACCAATCCCGAGGAGTTGGAACGCAACACATCTTAAGCTCTACCATTTCTGAACCAATAAGGTAAAAACATCACATAAAACTCTATGCATCGCATACATATCGCATGTTATCGCATGTACATTACCACCTGTCGCATACATATCGCATGTTATCGCATGTACATTGCCATCTGTCGCATATATATCGCATGTTATCGCATGTACTTTGCCATCTATCGCATATGTATCGCATGTTATCGCATATACATCGCCACTTTCCTTTATATATCATCGCCTTGACACCAAGCGAGGACTTCCTCCTTACAAAAATACAAATGCAGAACAACATTTACATTGGACCCCGTCGTCCGCAAATGGACCCAGTCGTCTGCAAATGGATCCTGTCATCCGCATATAGCGCTTACATTACACGATCGATCGGATTACGGGGAGATGACAACACAGGCACATCGGCACACCGCCTGCCTTATACAAAACATAAGGTGCAACACCTTATTACATTCACGCAATTAAACATAAGGAACAAACACCTTATTATATATTGCTTACCTCCCCGGCATAACGTCATGACTAACACATACACAAACACATCGCAGGCCTGCTCTACATACATACACACGGTGAAACCCCACTCAACGGAGCACACGGGTGAAACCGACATACACGACATACTAAACGTCATCGACAACTTCCTCGAAAGTTCGACGAACATGTACGAAACAAACTAGCATGCAATTCTACATGTAAAAACGCATTTGCAGCAAAATAAAAAGCATTTTTATAAATACGAGACCCGCGATGGCGGACGGGTCGCCAAACCACATTGTCTGCCTACACATCTATAGGACTTCATCAAACAGAAATATTCCGCGACCCGCGATGGGGGACGGGTCGCCAAAACATACATTATCCAAAGGCACCAAATGTCTAAACCCACACACAAGTGGGACAAACAAAGTCAAGCATCGGGAACAACAACATTACCTTCGGCAGGGGCTGGCTCCAATGGGGCTATCTCGTCGGTCGGATTAGCATCGCCAGAATGAGCTTCGTCATCATCGGCATCTTCATCCACAACCTCTTCTCTGACACCGGCTAAGCAGAACATCTCCTGACCAGGATCGCCCTTTGGAAACATGGAGTCCAAAGTCTCCTTCTCCGCCTTCAGGTCCCATAGCTCATGCTTGCCCTCGTTGAACTCTTCAATCATCTCGATGCGCGATTTCACGGCATAGAAGGCCCTATCGTCGCCAGCAATCTGACCGTCGGCAATCCGAGCTCGCTTCACTTCCTCCTCAATGTCTGCCCTGCACTCTTCAAACTCCCTCTGACATGCGACCGGCTCCCCTTGATAGCTCTTCAGCTCCCTGGTGAGACGACGCTCAGTCTCACGACAGCGACTCTCCGCTCCCTCCAGCTTAGTCCTTAAAGAGGCAAGGTCAGACTCTGACCTAGCAGCCCTGTCCTCAGCCTTGACAAGCATCGCCTGGACACCGGAGTAAGCTCCCAAGAAGTATTGAAAAGCCTGACAAAAAGGCATACGACAACACAAATACGCGAATCAGAAAACACAGTCGAACAAAAGAAATACAAAAATGCACAAAACAAAGGGCAACACACCCTCCACGCGGAACTGCCCGCTTCACCAATGCAGTCCAAAGGGGAGACGTCCTTAACTTCCGACTTCAAAGTCGGGTCTTGAGCGCGAAAAAGATCAACGATCGACGGCCCCGCGGCACCGATCTTGCCGACCCCTTCGGCGGTCGCGCCTTTCTTCTTAGGGACGTCCTCCGCCTTAACATCATCAGGACGAGCGCTCGCTTTCCTCTTAGAGCCAGCTTTAACCGTAGTCGTCAGGTCAATCAGAGCCGGTTTGCTCGACGCCGCCTTGGCTGCTGCTTTCCTTTGCTCAATCAAGCTTTTTCCCGACGGCACCCTCAGGCGAGCACTCGACCAACCACCAGGGGAACCTGACACGACAGAGCATCAAAAAGGGAGAAATCCTAAAATACACGACAAAGCGAAAAACAACAAAAAGATTGCTAAAGCCGAAAGTCTACCTTTCGCACGAGATGAAGAAACATTCGACATATCTTCCTGTGGGGGAGGAGTTGGCGCCATCAAAATGACATTGATGAATTTCCTCTCAGACGCGGGAACTTCAAGCACAATCTTTGACAAAGCCTCCGATCGGCTGCTAACTTCCAATTCTTTCGGTTCAGGGACTACAAAAAGGGAAAGTTAAAAACAGAGTGTTAAAAACGCATAAACGCGTGAAAGAGAAAACAAAGTACATACTGTCGATCCGCCACTCCGACAACAGAAAAGGACATTCTCCTTCCTTCTCCAGAGAAGATCGTTTGACAAAAAAGTATTTCGACCCCCATCCACGGTCGTTCATATCGGGAGTTTGCACCAAAGGCTTCCGACCTCGTCGGGCACGCAGTTGAACACGGGAAGAACTCTTCGACCCGATGAAGTAATTATACCACAAGGCGTCGAAATCAAAACCAGCACCAGTTTGCTCATTCACTAAGTCTAAAACCCTAAGGACTCTCCAAGCTTGAGGCATCACTTAACACGGCGCTAACGCCAAGGTAGCTAGAAAATCTCTAACAAGAGGAGAGAATGGGAACTTATGCCCTATCCTAAATGGGTACACATAGAAGAAAATCCACCCTTCGTAGCGCGCATCGGCCCTCTCGTCCGGCTCAGGCAGCGTAGCAATCGTCTCCGGAGGAAAGCCCCCGACTTCGAGGACTTGGACCAGCTCTGCCTCCGACAAATTGCTAACCAGTGCGTCCGACTCCGTTAGGAGGAAATGAGGAGAAGTATCGCCCTCTCCGGCATCGGAAAGAGTCTTCGACGACTCAGAAGCCTCGAGAGAGACCATGTCGAGAATAGAGAGGGGAGGAAATCGGAGAGCTATGGCTAAGAAAATCAGAAAGCAAATGGCAAGAGAGACCGAAAGGCTTACCAGAAACTTGCAAAGGAAGGAGATGAAGACTAATCGCTCCCCCTGCTCAGAATTTATGGAAGGAAATGATGATCTGCAGAAGACGTCGCATCATGCCCTAATCGTGCGCCACGTCGACCTGTGCAATCGCGCCAAAAAGGACGGTGAAGATCGTGTCCAAGGAAGTTGCCCTGGATCCTGGTCTACTTGCCTAAACCGTAAGCCCATAGCAACTTTGGGCTATTGTTGGGCCTGGATTCTCCAGAGAAGACAGATCGAGAGGACCGAGCCCAAGCCCACTGCGAATCGGGAGAATGGCAGACGAGTTCAGAAGAGTCGACAAGGCTTCTCTGGTCGAGCGACACCCGACAAAACCTCTCCAGTCAAGAGTCATCCAACAAGATTGCGGAGATCTCGCCACGCATTTAATGCTCAGATCATGCAACATCTACAACGTTCAAACACCTTAATTGACAGTAATTCAACGGCAAAATCCTTGCCATTACACTCGGTATTGAAGATAAAAACATAAAAACGGTGCAACGGCCACAGGAGTAAAGGGACTTACCATATTTGGAACGACGAAGAAGATAAGATCAGGGAACTCACAACTACGCAAAGGACACGCATTCTCACCTAGCAAACTCACCAGAACAGCACTCTCGCTCTCCATCTAGCTCTCCAAATGGCTGCCTATGCCTGACCCCTGCCGGTCGCCACTCACAAGTCACCGGTCGAGTACCACTCGATCTCTGATTTTATTACGATAAGTTGTATTGCGATCTAATCCGATTCACACGATATCTAATAAAATCATCTTGCTATTATATATTTATTTCTTGTTTACCTATTATTTGCTTGGTTTGGATTATTTCCCATCGTCCGATCGACTAGTTACCCCGTCTAAGGCGATTTAGGTCGTCCGATCTTTTCGCCCCAAAACAGAAGCCTCGAGAGAAACCATTTCGAGAATGGGAAAAGAGGAGAATCGAAGAGCTACGACTAAGAGAAATCAGAAAGCTATGGCAAGAGAAACCAAGAGGCTTACCAGAAACTTGCAAAGGAAGATGATGAAGAGTAATCGATTCCTTCTGCTACGAATTTATGGAGGGAAGTGAAGGCCTGCAGAGGCGTCGCATCATGCCTCGATCATGCGCCATGTAGCCCTGAGCAAACGCGCCAAATTGGAAGGTGGAGATCGCGTCTAGAGAAGTTGCCATGGATTCCGGTCAACTTGCCTAAACCGTAAGCCCATAGCAACTTGGGGCTATTGTTGGGCCTGGATTCTCCAGAGAAGATGGGTCAAATCGGTCGAGCCCAAGCCCATTGCCAATCGGAAGATCGAAGAAGAAAACCCAGAGGATCCGACGAGACGTCTCTGGTCGAATGCCTTTCGACAGGATCACGAGGATCTCGCCAAGCATTAAATGCTAGATCACGCAACGGCCACTGCCTTCAAACCACCATAAACGCAGAGATTTAATGGCGCAATCTTCACCATCACTCCGAGCATTGAAGATGGAATATTCGGCCGAAGCATAAACGGTCACAAGAGTAAAAGACTTACCATATTAGGATGACGAGGAAGATAAGAAGAAGACTACACAATTACACACAGGACAAGCATTCTTACTCAGAAAACACACCAGAATAGCACTCTGGCTCTCCATCTAGCTCTCTAACGGCTGCCTATGCCTGACCCCTGTCGGTCGTCACTCACGAGTCATCGGTCGAGTCCCACTCGATCTCTGGTTTTATTACGATAAGTTGTATCACGATTCAGTCTGGTTAACACGACATCTAATAAAATCATCACGCTATTATACATTTATTCTGTGTTTATCTATTTTTGGCTTGGTTTGGATTGTTTTCTATCACCCGATCGACTAGTTACCCCGTCTAAGGCGATTTAGGTCGTCCGATCTTTTCGCCCCAAAATAGTGACCATTCGAGTTGTCACCAAAACTAGTTGGTGACGATTCGAGTTGTCACCGAAACTAGTTGGTAAGGATTTGAGATATCACTGAAACTAGTTGATGACGATTCGAGTTATCATCGAAACTTGTTGGTAAAGATTCGAGTTGTCAATGAAACTAGTTGGTGACGGTTGGAGTTGTCACCGAAAGTAGTTGATGACGATTCGAGTTGTCACCGAAACTTGTCTTCAAAAATTTGCAAACTAATTTTTATAGTTTTTCAATTTTACAAAAAAAATTATATAGGATTTGTTATGCAAAATTCTCAAAAATATTAAAATTTATCCAAATTTGCACAAAATTTTTCAATAAAAAATATAATATTTTCTCTATATTTATCCTTATTTGTGTTAAAACTTTCAAAATTTTAGGGTTTATGGATTTGCAAATTTTATAAATTAATTTATATATAAATTTATCCAAATTGTTGTTTAAAATTGAGGTTGTTTGTGTGAAATAGATGATAGACTTACAAATTACGATTTAGGGTTTTGTGTAAGGTAGACGGTAATGTTTTGCTCTTCAAGATTTTAGCCCCTATTGGACTAAAATCTTGCATCCGCCCCTGCCTATGAATGAAAATCCAAGCTATTAAGAAGCTTGTAGAAGTTGTAGCCATATTCCATCTCTATTTTAATTGTAGAGAAATGACAAGAGAATATAAAACATCGAGGGCGTTATATACACGCATTTTTCGTACTTTTCGCACGCGGTTTAGTGCGCCACAATCTGGCGTGCAGGTTTGATGCGCCAAAATATAGCGTGGAGAGGGAAAAACAGTAAGGAGGAAACAAAAAAACATTAAGTTCATGCGCCATAATATGGCGCATAGGGCGCCTCTTGATGGCGCGCAAACTGGAATGCCAGAATTTGGCGTGTAATATTTAGCCGTTTAAAAAAAACGACCGTTGGATGCGCCAGATGTTGGCGTGTCAAACGGGCAGATTTTCCAACGGCTAAATCTCACCTTATAAGCATCTATTCAACTCCATATCCACAATACCCTTATAAAAAATGTCTCATACTAGTTTAGATGATTTGCACTTGAGCGGAGACGATGAGGATTGTGAAGCTAGCGGAGAAGAGGACGATGGACACTCGAGCGGAGACGATGACGATTGGGACTCGAGCGGAGAAGATGACGATGAGAACTCGATCGACAATTTCATGGTTAGTGTTTAATATATTGTAGGTGTAAGAAAAAAAGTTTTAATGTGCCTTTAGAAATTGCGTTTAGAAAGTTTTAAAGTAGGATATGTGCCTTTAGAAATTGTCTTTAGAAATTCCTTTTAGAAAGTTTTAAAGTAGGATATGTGCCTTTAGAAATTATAATCGAGATTTTCTAAATCATTCCTGATTATGCAAACATGGATAGGGGAGAGACTTTGGAGATGTATTTCGTACTAGCCTAATGTGGGATAGTCGCCAGGATTTGGCTGATTGGGCTAGGCAGAAGGCAAAAGATTTGATGATTGTTCTAGTCACTCGTAACTCAAATGAGAAAATGATTAGTTTGACTTGTGATCAGTACGGTAAATATAGATCGGGAAGGCCAAAAGTTAATGAAGAAGATCCGGAAAAGAGAGTTGAGATTATTCGTAAAACCAAATTGAAGAAGTGCGGATGCAAATTTGAGTTGTATGGGGTTCGATTGAAGAAAAAGCCATGGTCGACTACTCATAAATGGATCTTGGATGTGATAGAAGGTCGCCACAACTGTAATATCCCATATATTTTATAAGGATAATTTGGAATTTTTCCAACTCCTGTATTACAAGTCAGATTAAATTCAGAGAAGTTCAGACATTCGGTAATATGTTTGATCTCTGTAATATTTTTCTGAGTAATATAAAATACAGTTGACGTATGTTCAAGGTTAAATAGTCGTTCGAGTACAAATATATTTAACCCGGGGTTAAGAAGATTAACCCAAAGTCAAAACGGTCAAAAGGGTGAAGAATGGCCTTGACCGCACCCCGCGGTCAAGTGGCCACACCCGCGGCGAAGGCAAAATCTGGGGCGGCAACAGAGATGCCACCGCACCCAGCGGTCACGCCACCGCACCCAGCGGTGGGATATTTCTTCGACGTTATCGTCTTCCCTCTGCAGGAGCAAGTGGCTCCACTTGTGGGTTTTTGTCCCCTTTGTCCCCGGCTTGTTCCCTCCTTGCTTGGGCCTATAAAAGGAAGAGAACTTCGTGGAGAAGGAAGCCACAGATCGAGCTTCATCTTCTTCTCCCTCTATTTTCTCTGTTTTCACCATTGTCGTCTGAGCTTTGAGCTTCGGGTGAGAGCGTTCGGAGTTCCCTTTTGAGTGTTAAGGGTGCTCTTGAGTGTTGTTTGAAGGCCTAAGGTGTTGAGAGATCAAACCAAGAACAAATCGAAGTCGAACGAATCGATTTAAGGGTGAGTTTGCTGAACTTCTGTCGCGAGAGCTCGCTCTGTGTCGTCACCGCACCCCGCGGCAAGCGCTCCACCGCACCCGCGGCGAGCCTTGTCCGAGTGTGTGTTCTTGGGTGTTTGGCTTTGGGCGAGGCTCGGCTCCTTCGATTCTTTTCGTATTCTTTTAGATTCAATTATGTGGATATTGAATCTAACTTAGGGTCTCGTTATGGGGCGTTCCTTAGGGATTTATTATCCAAGATCTGTCCCAGTTTCAGACCCAGGAGCCCGTTGTTCAAGTTCGGCGGATCTAAGACAAGTGGCGGTTTGCTCTTGCTCATCATTCCATATTTCAATTAATTATCAATTGTTTAATTGTTAATTAATTTGGGATGATTTATTGTTTGCGTTGGGAACAGTTTTGTTAAATGATATGATTAAAAAGATGATATTATAATAGGTTGTATATCTGTTAGAACAACGCTATTATATATGTGAATAAAACATGATATTATACTAGGTTGTATTCTGTTAGAATAACGCTAGTATAGATATATGTTTTTGATGTTGGCCTTGATGGTTGTGATGTGGATTATTACTGTGTTGAACCGTTTAGTTAGCACGAGTATTCGTAGGAATGCTATGTACCTTGTGGGGGTTTAGCTGTTTCTTTATAACTTGTACTTGGTGGATTTTTCCCCAGTACTCTCTAAGGCCATGACCATGCCCTTACTCAGGGTGGTGCACTTAGCTAGTGCCAAATCTTTTGGGATTTATTCCCTCTGGTATCTCTTGTGAGGAGATCCGATATCTCTTGTGAGGAGATCTGATATCTCTTGTGAGGAGATTCGATATCTCTTGTGGGGAGATTTAAAAGCTTATAACGTGATGATCGTTTTGGAATTAAATGAGATAAGTGCCGTTGTCGCACATAATTAATATACCCTTGGGCGAGTAGTGCAGTTAGGCGATAGTGTAACTAGGAAATCTCGTCTTAACTTTTAAATCGCTCGTATGCGATACTGTGATTCTGTGATTAATTAATGTTCCCCAACATTTGTCATGTTTCCTATAAGGCTCATTTCATTTGGAGTCTTCTTTTGGGATTGATTGCTATGAGACTCGGTCTCCAGAATCTTCTCTTGATCATGCCTTTTCATGTATTCAGTAGAAGTATGGTGGTTGACTATCGTGATCGACTTTTATTCGAGAGACGATGAGTCTAACCTAATATGACTGCTTCGAACCACTCTGCTTTGTACTCTTGCTTAGTCTTTCATTAGACTAACCAACTGAAATTATTCCCTTGCATGGTTGGCTGGTGTCATCCGTTCGATTCGGCACATCAGGTATGTTGCTGTTCCGTGAAGGCTAGAACGACTATGAAGATGAACGGTGTTTTGACAAGTTATTTTGTCGCTTTGTTTACAAGACTTCCGCTGTGTTAAATATGTTTTGCTTAAAGACTTCCGCTGTAATGATTCTGATTATGTATTTCTGATGTATTTTGTTGTTTTTGGAATTATGTTGTAATTCCGAGACTTTGGTTTTAATGAAAGTTATGATATTTTGTATTATGACTGTGGTTTGATGATTTATATCAACTGGAAAAGCCTTGGGTGACATCGGACAGTACGTCTGAGGTCACTGGCGGTAATACTTTCAAGAGGTAATTTGGGGGTGTTACAACAACCATGCGCTTCCGACTAGCTTCATTGGGCATCCATACATGGGTAGAATGACCCCCGATCAGCAGCTTGTGGTTAAGAGCTTGGGCGAACATTTCATGGGGCCAAAAAATATTGTTTCGTATTTGAGGACTTTCTTTCCCGGCAATGTAACATCCATGAAGTAGGTTGCAAACTATTTGCAAAAGATCCAATACGAGGATCGTGGCGAATTGACGGTTACCCAGTGGACGCTCAATTTTTTGAAAGAAAATAACTACGTAGCTCGTCCTCTGAGGAAGAAGTCAACGGGTGAGGTGGATATCCTATTTTTTGCTCATCCGGACTCGCAACACTTGTTGAAGATGTTCCCACATGTGGTAGTTATCGACGCTACCTACAAGACAAATAGGTATGCATTACATTTTAATATAATAGTAGATTTATCTATGTACTTAATTTTGGTTCTTTATTATTAATGAACAATATTTTATCTTTTGTACAAGTATGATATGTCATTAGTGGAAATTGTTGGTTTTACTTGCACTCACAAGACGTTCAACATTGCATATGCATTTACCCGAGGGGAAAATGTTATGCATTACAAGTTCATCATGAAACATCTTCGGCAATTGTTTGAAGAGTTGGAAGTAATGCCTGCGGTTACAATGACTGATCGAGAAAAGTCCCTCATCAAAGCAATTCATATAGTCTTCGAAGGGAAAGTTCAACACCTTTTGTGCTGGGTGCATATTAAACACAACATCGAGGCATATGTCTCCCCAATCCTGAAAAATAGTGAGAAAGTGAAGAAGTTTGCGGGCCAATGCCGGGGACTTTGGTGTTCAACCACTGAAGAAAGCTACGTTGAGAGGCTGGACAGATTGAAAAAATCATGGCATAATGGGCTCGTTGGGTACGTTGAGAGGGAGTGACTCATTCCATACAAGGAAAACATAGTAAGAGCATGGACGGATCGTCATCTTCACTTCTTCACGCGGACTTCAAACAGGTATCCCTTAACCAATGTTTAGTTGATTAATATTGTGTCTCATTAAAGTGTTATAACACGAGTCATTTTACCTGTTTTGATAGGGTTGAGGGTATGCATAAGGTGTTGAAGGACATTTTGCGTTCTAGTAGAGGTGGCTTTAATAGAGTGTCCGTGAGGATCCACCATGTGGTCACAATTCAAATTGAGTAGGTGAGGGCGAGCATGGAGATGTCAAGGACGACACGACCAACGTTTTTTGATGAAAACGTTGCGCCAGAAGTAAGAATGGCGTTTGTAAGGTTATTCTACAAAGTATCGGATATGTGCTTCGATTTGTTGTTGGGCATGTATGATAAGATAGTGAAGGAGGAATATTTTGAAGATTGCACTGATCAGTGGGTGCGAGATTGCTTTGGCCTTCCGTACGTCCACAGAGTTGCAAATGCCATCATTACGGGGACCCCAATCGTGCCGGATGAAGTACACGACTTCTGGAAGCAACTGGTATGGGAAGGGACTCTAACAATAAACGTGCCCACTCAGGACAATGTACAGATGTGCCATTTAGAGTTGAAGTTGCGTCACATGTATGCGAGGTTGGAGAAAAAGGATCTGGGGCGAGACACATTATACCAACTAGGTGAGTTGTATTATGACTTGGAGTTTCCGCATGAAAGTACATTGAAGGAGCCGACAAGGATCGTTGCAAAAGGAAGGCCAAAGGGTTCCACAAAGTATGACACCACGAGACAGCCGAACTTGTTTGAGCACAGAAGGGCCGAGTTGGAGGAGTATGAGAAGGAGAAGGCGAAGGTGAAGGAGAAGACCAATGGGAGCCAAGGTAGAGGTCGAGGTTGCCCTAGAAAGGAACCAAGTGCAGCTTCAACCGACATTGGGAGTCAATCCCAACCCGAATGGTCTGGGTCGCAGTTCGATGAACAACCCATGGTTCATATGGGGATGAACTTTGGGGTTAAGAATGTGGATTACTTTTGGTATCCGTACATTAAAGGGGCTAGAGATGTACGTCCAGACGGACATTGTGGGTATCATACACTAGCTGTATTGTTGGGCATGGAAGAGCATGAGTACACCAAAGTTCGACATCAGCTGGTGGCAGAGTTATTTGACAACCCAGATGTATACATGCCAATACTTCCTAGACTACGGCCGGGGTTGTCCTATGATGATCTTATGTTTCAAGTGAACTATATCATCAGTCCTTGCTCCTCGGACTACTGGCTTGATATGCCCCTGATTAGTTTAGTGTTTGCCACCGCTTATCAAGTTGCGCTGGCCTTCTTGTCCTGGGATGGTCCGTGCTTGTGCTTACCAATGAAGGCGTATGACACAAACCCCAACCCTCCAAAGAAGATATTGGCGATGGCCCACGTGGGGAACCAGGACCACTTCATACCGATAAAGTTTACTATTTCTAAACTATTTGATGTAAATGCTCATTTGTTTAGTCTAATTAGGGTTAATTATTGTGTTTGTAGGTGTGGCTCAAGGATGGCTCTCCACTACCCCCCCCCCCCTCCGTACGCCTGGCGCAACTACAGGGACCAAAGCGTCAATGGTTGGGATGCTATGCTTGAGTCGAGCTTTAGAGTGTTTCGAGAATACCGCACCAGATATAATTGTCCACCTAATCCTCCAGTTTAGTTTATTGACCTTAGTGATATTGTATGTAAAAAATGCGTAAAGTGTAATATATTAGGGGAGGGCTACCCCTATTGTGTAGCCCAACTTGTATTAATCTTTATAAGAACAATACAAAATGATCATCAACCTAGAAGACAATACACATTGTTCATTATGCTGGTTGACTACAACCACATTTAGCACACAATACAGAAAACATACAAATTGATCATAAACTTAGAAAAAATTAGAGAAAAGAAATGACACTACTTTAGCGTTTAAAGAAATTAGGGTGGTCTCTGGTGAACGTTCACTTCATATGATATCTTTGGTTTGCTAAATTTGCTTGCTCCCTACAAAGGTTGATAGTACATAAACAACATTACACAAAAGATACGACATTAATCACCTACGATGTATATCATTTAATAGATTGAAGTTATACCTACGAATGTTATCAAGATCTTTAACAAGTTCTTGATTTTCCTTAACAAGATCTTGTTTTTCCTACCATTGTTGTCGAATAACCGCGTGTGCCCTCTCCTCATACATTGGATCAATCCACTCCCTGAAACGACACCCCACTTCTGGGCATCCCCAATACATCCTTCCGTAGTTCCACTGCAAATCCCAAGTTCGGACAACGACTTTCAAATTACAGTAGCATAGCCTATATGCGTTTGTTGATGATTTCGATGAAGATGTCATTATTTGTTGTATTGTTTGGTTTCCTACAAATATCATAAATCCATTTATATGAAAAATCAGCGTTACTAAATTGATGGATATGGAGTTGAATTCGGATACTTATAGGGTGAGATTTAGCCGTTGGAAATTTTGGCCGTTATACACGCCAAAATCAGGCGCATGTAACAGTCGTTTTTTTCAAACGGCTAAATCTTGCACGCCATATAATGGCGCGTACCTGCACGCCAAAATATGGCATCCAAGATTTAGCCGTTAGAAAAAACGACCGTTACATGCGCATGATTTTGGCGTGTATAACGGCCAAGATTTCCAACGGCTAAATCTCACCCTATAAGTATCCGACTTCAACTTTGTAACACCCCCGATTTATATCGGTAGTGCCACACGCCAGTGACCTCAGACGTTGATGTCCGATGTCACCCAAGGCTTTAATCGGAACAATTAATCTTAAATAAACATGTTAAACAATGAAGGATTAAACAGCGGAAGACATTTTCATATAAACCTCAATACTTTTATTAAAAGATTTCTCCCAATACAAGAGGAGTGTTTTACAACATAGTGAAATCCCAGCGGAAAACTTATAAATTATACAGCGGAAGACTTTAAGAATAAACCTAATACATGACTAGGTTATAAAAATACGTATTAAAGTAATACTTAATGATCTTGAAATACCGGGACTTAAATCTGCGACTGCAAGTCTCTTCTTCAATTTGTTTACTTCGAGTCCTCGGGAACCGACCACTGATGTGCCGCATAGGACGGATGACACCAGCCAACCATGCAAGGAATAAAACCTGGTTGGTTAGTCTAATGAAAGACTATGCAAGGGTGAAAACAGATGGTTCTAGTGATCGTAACCGTTTACTATCATTGTCCCTCGAATAACAACCGAAGGAACGATATATAACCCGGAACTTTCACGGAATGATTAAGGTTTAGACATGCACTAAAATAAGACTCCAAGGAATTGGGTCTTAAGGGAAACGTATGAAGAGAAGACTCCAAAAGATTGAGTCTTACGGGAAAGTATGACAAATGTTTGGGAATGTTATAATTTCACACAAGCGTTTAAAAAGACTTGACCATTTGGGTCCACGACCAACCTCACCGCGTAATGCGAATTCAGATTTGGAAAGAGGACTTACTCTAATCGAAGTCCAAGCGAGTTTCCAAGTTGTACTCCTCGCCCGAGGGTATATTAATTATGTACATAATCACACTTATCTTATTTAATTCCAAAACGCACATTTACGTTATAAGCTTTTATCATATAAATATATCATCTCGAGTAACTACGAAAGTTTACCATATCGAGTGACTACGAAAGTTTATGATCTCGAGTGACTACGAAAGTTTAACACAGGGTGACATTACGCCACCCAATGGCACTAGCAAGGTGTTGAACACTTCTTATCCTTACAGGTGGGTAAGAAGCAATGGGTCATGATCTGGAAAGGCTTAGAGAATTGTTATACTAATACTGAGTTATAAAGAAACGATTAATTCTCATAAGGAATTAACGTTCCTACGAATACTCGTGCTAATCTAGCATTTAAGTTTACATTTAAATCCACAACAAAACCATTACGGTCATCACAGATATAAGCATTGTTTCTAGCAATATATACAACCTATTATAATATCACATTTTAATCGTATCAAATACGTTTATCAAATCTGTTCCCAAACGAAAACAACAATTCACTCCTATTTAATTAACAATTAAAAGCAATTGATAATTAATAGAATATGGAATGATTAAGCAAGAGCGAACCACCACTTGCCTTAGACTAGACGAACGATTGAGCGACGACGGGTTTCTGGGTCCGGAACGGGAACGGGAACCGGATTATAGATTCCTACGGACAACGACCCCACAATGAAACCCTAGGTTAAATTCGACGACTAAAATATACGAATCTAAGTAAGAACTAACCAAATCAAAGGAACGAAAGTCCCGACCGAGACCGGTAATACCCAAGGCCACGATCGCGATTGCCCAGGCAATCCGCGGTCGCAGTGGGCACTGCCGCGGTCGCGGTCGTCGAGGACGAGTGTCCGCGAGTGCCAAAGGCAGCGGCCGTGGGCGCGGCCGGCCTTGTCACAGCCGCGGTCGCGGCAGTTCATGTCCGCGATCGCGGACATGAACTCCGGCGACCCAAAATAACGAGGAACTCACCAGCGGGGACTCCTTGGGGCTCGATTCGCGGCGGCTTCACTTCCGACCTCCTTTGCGCCTCCAATGCAACCACCCTACGAGCACCACCACCTCCAACGAGAGCTCCGACGACGACTTCAAATTTTTCGGCGAAAGTTCAAACTCCGGCGACAAGCACCTTGGGAGAGACAGATCGGGATTTGGAGTGCTCTCAACCCTCCGAATCGACTCCCATTTATAGGCCAAGGAGAGAGAGCAACCTGACAAGATCAACGGTGAAGCGATGGATCGACGGCGACGACGAGCACGTGGCTCGCATGCCCGACTGTGCCCTCTGCACATTTCCGCGGTCGCGGTGGGCTCTGCCACGGCCGCGGAAAATTCAAAGCCCAACTCCTCTGGGAGCTATTATTCCGCGATCGCGGAATTGCCCTTTTCGTGTCTGTTTACCCGGGAAAAGGTTTGGCATGGGTTTAAAACCCCGTATCTTAAATATTTATACCCAAACAAATATTCTAAGCCCCGAAAATACGTCGAATGTATTTTATACCTCTCAGGGAAATAATACAGAGATCGAACACGAGCTACAGAAATTCCGAACTTCGCCTAACGCGTCCCGAATAATTAACGAGGGTTTGAGAAATTACCCAAATACCCTTATTAAAAATGAGGGGTATTACATCACTACCCCCTTAAAATAAGTTTCGACCCTAAAACTTGCATCGCTAAACTAATGGGACATGATTCACCATAATCTCACTACCTGATCTTAACTTCCATAATCATTGCATCCATATACTTGCTTCTGGAAAACGATCTAATTCCTTAACCATATCATTGTCTCGCATAGCCTACTTCCACGTACTATTTTGTACTAACTCATGACCATCCTCAAAGTCATAATTATCTTAGGATAATCGTCTCCCAAAATCATCACACTAGTCCCGCTATACCTTAAGCATGAGAATACACAGATTCCCCTTTTCTCTTTCTCTAAACTTCTCTCAAAGTATAAAACTTCTCTTCCCTAAATCGATATCCTTAAATAAATTTGGTTTCTGAAACCTGTACCACCAAAAATCGAACTATTTACTCGATCATGATTCTTCTCACAACATACTGCCTGCTTTCCTTTCTCTTACTAGAACATATGTGATTATTCACAAGATTACCATTGTGTCGCTCAGAGTATCCAATACAATCTCCAATATAACCTCATTGTTATGACTTATTCCTCTTAGAGACCTTGATGTCCTTAATTGGGAGAATACAACATCTTTCTATTAACTTCCTTTCGACAATCCAATCCTCAAGTACATACATAGAATTCAACTATACCTCAACTTAGTACTTCTCTTGTCATATAGACCTTACTCATTATATACACGACTCACCTACTACATTGGTTTCCTTACTCGCATTTGGCCCTTGTGCCATAACTTTAACTCAAAATCTTCACTCCTGTGATCCCACAATTACTCACACCACAACCTAAGTCCGATTACCTCAACATGATCTAATAATCCATTCCACAAGGTTATACTCTAGTTTTGCCTCAATGTTTCATACGATCACCTTAATAGACGTAGGTCACCTTTTCCTCAAGTCCACTTGATATCATCTACAAACTTACTTTATGCCACACTATCGACCTTCAAAACCGTAACAGCTTTTACCGGTCAAGTTTGCTATTCACCCAAAAATCCGTAGGCAATCAGTTGTCCTCATGCGATTTATTATCCCAAATCGAGCACCCTTTTGCTTTACGGATATTTACCATTTATCCAAAATTAACTTAACGTATTCCTTATTCAATCTCTAACTTAAACCTTTAAGGTTCCTTAACTTTCTCCAAACATAATCACAATACCTTTATTCCTATGTTCCTGATAACAGGTTTTCGTCGTGTAAAACTGCTATGCAAAATATCCAAACAAACCTTAAACCATAGTCCTAGGTAAGTAAAGGTCGAATCCACAGAGAGGCGAATTCTATCTAAATATGCAATTCGTATGTCAATCAAACGTAACCAAATGGGGGGGGGGGGGGGGGGGGGTTGTGAGTTTTGTAAGTTCTAAACATGCAAAAGTAAACAAACTAAAAGTTGATGAATTCAGTGATGGGAAAAGCACTTAGTCAAACAACATCCACTATTCGTATGACAAGTTGATCCTAGATACTCATTCAAAATCTCATGCAATGGAAATTCCAATTCCTTTTCAGATATAACTAATAGCACAACCAGATACTATTAGCACTAACTAATTAAACAACCCTGAAACTATCAATATTCAGTTTAACAGCAGCCTTACGGATAGGAATATAGTTGGATACAATTCTAGCATAAAACAACCAGCTTTTATCCTAGAATGTAAATCAGTTCTCTTCTGCATAAGACTAGCACAACCAGATACTAGTACGATGCAGTTGCTACTCTGAAATAGATATGCTCAACCAGTAACAATCTAAATCTAGCAATAGATCAATAACGACAAACCCTAGTTGTGTCCAAGATAGAGATTATCAATATCAATCATAAGCAATCAAGCAAGAGAATAGATAAAAACCATACAATAGATTAAGAACGAGAGTCTCACAACTGAATCAAAACGAAAGCTTCAGCGTCTAACTAAGCCAAGGGAGCTTAGTTCTTCATAACAAATACGTAGAATGAAATTAGGGTTCAGAGAGAGATTGGCTGATAGGCAAACAAGCCTTTCTCTACCCTTAAATACTAAAGGAAACAAAGTCTGAATTAACCTAAAACGAAATAATAAATCGTAATAAAATAATGCAAAATAAAGCAAATAAGGAAATGGCTCGGCGGACTTCTGAACATCGGCGGCGGTCGCTGCAACCTCCACGGCGGGCGCCGCATTTCCACGGCGGGCGCCGTGGCCAAGTCGTAGCCATCGTTGTTGGGAGGGTTTAGGTGGCGGTCGTCGTGGCTTCTGCGGCGGGCGCCGTAAGGTACTTCCTCCGAAGTCTTCGTCTCTTCAGCTCCTTGGCGTCTACTTTGATCTCCAAAACAACTCAAACACCTCCAAATACACCAACTTCGCCCCCAAACGTCATACACATGAATGTGTCTAAATCTACCCGAATGGCACCAATAAAACCTCTACTGACTCTTGGTTAAGCCCTACAAAGTAGTGCTTATCAGTTCCTCAAAACGAATCACATGAGACATTACTCCTATATCCTTAAGGTACCATCCTGATAAATGATTCATTATCAACCGCATCAGTCACTTCTATCCGGATCCTTTAATAACTTTATACTAAGAATTTTTTTTGCACTTTTAAGGTTACAATCATAAACTTAATTCAATCACGACATTTTATAAACCAGTTATAAATAGCTTTTGAAGTTCAAATAGCTAAAACATTAGTTTAAATTAAATTCCAAGAAATAATTAAAACTTTTAAATTTAACATTAAAACTCTCGAAATTTATTTCAAAATAGAAGATAGGTTGAAAATAGTTTCGAAATTAATTTTCGAAAATTCTCAAACCTAATAATAGGCCAAGAATTTTAAAACCGTTGCTCTGATACCATAATTGTAACACCCCCGATTTATATCGATAGTGCCACACGCCAGTGACCTCAGACGTTGCTGTCCGATGTCACCCAAGGCTTTAATCGGAACAATTAATCTTAAATAAACATGTTAAACAACGAAGGATTAAACAACGAAATACATTTTCATATAAACCTCAATACTTTTATTAAAAGATTTCTCCCAATACGAGAGGAGTGTTTTACAACATAGTGAAATCCCAGCGGAAAACTTATAAATTACACAGCGGAAGACTTTAAGAATAAACCTAATACATGACTAGGTTATAAAAATACATATTAAAGTAATACTTAATGATCTTGAAATACCGACACTTAAATCTGCGACTGCAAGTCTCTTCTTCAGTTTGTTTACTTCGAGTACTCGGGAACCGACCACTGATGTGCCGTATAGGACGGATGACACCAGCCAACCATGCAAGGAATAAAACCCGGTTGGTTAGTCTAATGAAAGACTATGCAAGGGTGAAAACAGATGGTTCTAGTGATCGTAACCGTTTACTATCACTGTCCCTCGAATAACAACCGAAGGAACGATATATAACCCGAAACTTTCACGGAATGATTAAGGTTTAGACATGCACTAAAAGAAGACTCCAAGGAATTGGGTCTTATGGGAAACGTATGAAGAGAAGACTCCAAAAGATTGAGTCTTACGGGAAAGTATGACAAATGTTTGGGAACATTATAATTTCACACAAGCGTTTAAAAAGACTTGACCATTTGGGTCCACGACCAACCTCACAATATAATGCGAATTCAGATTTGGAAGGAGGACTTACTCTAATCGAAGTCCAGGCGAGTTTCCAAGTTGTACTCCTCGCCTGAGGGTATATTAATTATGTACATAATCACACTTATCTTATTTAATTCCAAAACGCACATTTACGTTATAAGCTTTTATCATATAAATATATCATCTCGAGTAACTACGAAAGTTTACCATATCGAGTGACTACGAAAGTTTATGATCTCGAGTGACTATGAAAGTTTAACACAGGGTGACATTACACCACCCAATGGCACTAGCAAGGTGCTGAACACTTCTTATCCTTACAGGTGGGTAAGAAGCAATGGGTCATGATCTGGAAAGCCTTAGAGAATTGTTATACTAATACTGAGTTATAAAGAAACGATTAATCCTCATAAGGAATTAACATTCCTACGAATACTCATGTTAATCTAGCATTTAAGTTTACATTTAAATCCACAACAAAACCATTACGGTCATCACAGATATAAGCATTGTTTCTAGCAATATATACAACCTATTATAATATCATATTTTAATCGTATCAAATACGTTTATCAAATCTGTTCCCAAACGAAAACAACAATTCACTCCTATTTAATTAACAATTAAAAGAAATTGATAATTAATAGAATATGGAATGATTAAGCAAGAGCGAACCACCACTTGCCTTAGACTAGACGAACGATTGAGCGACGACGGGTTTCTGGGTCCGGAACGGGAACGGGAACCGGATTACAGATTCCTACGGACAACGACCCCACAACGAAATCCTAGGTTAGATTCGACAACTAAAATATATGAATCTAAGGAAGAACGAACCAAATCGAAGGAACGAAAGTCCCGACCGAGACCGGCAATACCCAAGGCCACGATCGCGATTGCCCAGGCAATCCGCGGTCGCGATGGGCACTGCCGCGGTTGCGGTCATCGAGGACGAGTGTCCGCAAGTGCCAAAGGCAGCGGTCGCGGGTGCGGCCGGCCTTGCCACAGCCGTGGTCGCGGCAGTTCATGTCCGCGATCACGGACATGAACTTCGGCGACCCAACATAACGAGGAACTCACCGGCGGGGACTCCTTGGGGATCGATTCGCGGCGGCTTCACTTCCGACCTCCTTTGCGCCTCCAATGCAACCACCCTACGAGCACCACCACCTCCAACGAGAGCTCCGGCGACGACTTCAAATTTTCCGACGAAAGCTCGAACTCCGGCGACAAGTACCTTAGGAGAGAGAGATCGGGATTTGGAGTGCTCTCAACCCTCCGAATCGACTCCCGTTTATAGGCCAATGAGAGAGAGCAGCCTAACAAGATCAACGGTGGAGCGAGGGATTGACGACGACGATGAGCACGTGGCTCGCATGCCCGACTGTGCCCTCTGCACATTTCCGCGGTCGCGGAAAATTCAAAGCCCAGCTCCTCTGGGAGCTATTCTTCCGCGGTCGCGGAAATTCTTCCGCGGTCGCAGAATTTCTCTTTTCGCGTCTGTTTACCCGGGAAAAGGTTTGACATGGGTTTAAAACCCCGGATCTTAAATATTTGTACCCAAACAAATATTCTAAGCCCCGAAAATACGTCGAATGTATTTTATACCTCTCAGGGAAATAATACAGAGATCGAACACGAGCTATAGAAATTCTGAACTTCGCCTAACGCGTCCCGAATAATTGACGAGGGTTTGGGAAATTACCCAAATACCCTTACTAAAAATGAGGGATATTACAAACTTCATATCCATATCCATATCCAAAACATGCTTATCAAAACGAAAAAGCTTAAGGTATGCTTCTTGGTTACATTATTCATCTTTCCTTAAATTAATTTTTTGAGTTTATAGCTTGTGATTTCATATTTCAGATCCGGGATATCATGGTCGTTGCAGAGTATGGCTTCGTCGTCCAGAAATGTTATAGTAATCAACGATAGTTCGACATCAGCTGATAGCTCATATTCCTCTGATGATGCTGGATATGTTGTAAATTCAGCATTAGAAAGAGCTGAAGCTATTCGACGTGATCCTTAGAAGAGTTTCATTGTTGTATTAAATCAAACGAATGTCTACCCAAAATATTGGCTGGTAGGCACCACATACTCCATAATGTAAATTTATGATTCAGATTTGATCATAATATCAACTTTAAATGCACTTACTGATATGCAGAGCATCCCGAGGGAGCATGCTTTGAGATTCTTGAGTTCTGCAGCAACAACGGAAGTCACCCTGGATTGTGGTGATGCTAATTTGCATGTGTGTATCGCAACGAGTGGGAATCGATACAGATTTGGCAACGGCTGGCGGGATTTGGTAAGATTCCATAGATTGGAAATTAACGATGTATTACTGTTTGAAATTGTCCATCGACGTCCCCAAGTTATATACCACGTTAGGGTATTCAAAGCTTAGGGATATTATGTTTTCGGGATTAGGAATATTATATTTTTTTGTTTTATATATGTATTTTTCGGATGACATGTACTAATACTAGGGCTGAGCACGGGCCAAAAAAACCGAAAACCCGACCCGAAAAACCCAAACCGAAATTATTCGGTTCGGGTTTCGGTCCGATCTTATCAGGGTTTCGGTTCGATTCGGGTTCGGGTTGTTAGCTCAGTTTTGCCTGATTTTTTATTTACGAGTGTGTTTTAGCCCGAACCGAACCCGAATTGACCCGAACCGAACCGCATGACTTCAGTTCGGTCTTTGGTCCCATTTTTTTGGGTTTTCGGGTTTCAGGCTTTTTGGGTCAATTCGGGTCGGGTCAGGTTCTGGCCCGTGCTCAGCCCTAACTAGTACGCATTTAATATTATGTTCATTAAATATGGATGAAATGGCCCAATAGTACAAAAACGCTTAATGGGCCCAAACTAGACCCAATAGTACAAAAAATACATGAAATGGCCCATAATAGGCCATATAGTACAAAAACGCTTAATGGGCCCAAAATAGGCCTAATAGTACAAAAAACGCTTAATGGGCCCAAAATAGACCCAATAGTACAAAAAAGCAAAATGGGCCCAAAATAGGCCCAATAGTACAAGAAACACATAATGGGCCCAAACTAGGCCCAATAGTACAAAAAACGCATAAAATGGCCCAAAATCCTAAAAAAACATATCGACTTCTTCATAAGACTTTGTCATATCCCATTAATGTATAATACAAGTGATAACTTCTTTAGAAATTATAATAATATAGTATTATAACCTATAAATATTGACTTCGTCATACTTCATGCTATACCGTAAGTATAAAGTTCATGTTATAACTTCATAACACATAGTCTTATCGCATTATAACTTCATAAGACTTTGTCATATCCCATTAATGTATAATACAAGTGATAACTTCTTAAGAAAATTATAATTCCATGGATTGGAATTATAATTTCTTAAGAAGTTATCACTTGTTTATCGAAACGATTTGTCGTAAGTATAAAGTTCATGTTATAACTTCATAACACCTTGTCTTATCACCTCATAACTTCATAAGACTTTTGTCTTAAGAAATTATAATTCCAAGTGATAACTTCATAGGATATAATACTTAGTGTTTAAGGATAATCATATACGATACAACCATATAACTATAGGATATAACACTATATATAACCAAAGTACATACCACTTAGTATTTTTCGAAACGTTTTTACAAGTTTAGGGTCATATATACATAGGCCCAGTCCTTTATGTGACTTAAATCTTTCAATATCATACATTATAGTATAATATCCTAAATCCTAAACCCTATACCCAAAAAGACAATCCAAATCTCAATCACATTCATGCGCTACATAGAGGCGCATTGCACGCCACTTAAAAAGCACTGCACGCCAAATGAAAGAGCATGGCGCACCATAAGTGGGCGTGCTATGTCCACGAAGCGGAAAGATAGAGGTTATTTACGCGCCTGATTATGGCTTGCGGTGTTCCCTTTTTAGGCGCATATTTCAGAGGGAGATTTGTTTTGAATTTAGGGTGTAATGTTTAGGATGTGTATCCTATATTGGCAGTGGTTATATGATATGATTATATCCTATAGTTATATTATGCAATAGAAGCGATAAACAAAAAACGACAAAATAATAGAAGTGTCGAAATAAACTAACGACCATAGTCAGTACATACAAACATCCATAAATACAATATCGGACTAATCATCGTCGCTAGATTCTAATTCTGCTCTCTGTAGACGCTCAGCCACCTCCCGAACACGAGCCGCGCGCTCATCCGTTTCCCGCTCAGCCGCCGTCCTTAGGGATGAACCGACCCCACTCCCCTGACCTTCCTCGTGCATAGAATCCCGAAACAACTGGGATGCACGCGGTGGGGCGGGGGCCATCGGTGGAGTCTGGTCAGTCAACTGGTGAAACCATCGTTCGACCAGCGCAACAAAATCCGTCGACCTACTCTCCGAATCCAACAGAAATCTGCGCATCTCACCAGAAACTAACTGGCTCCGCTGTATTGATAACAATACGCATTAGCAAAAATAGAAGATAACAACTAGAACTAAAAAGTAAACAAATTTATCTTACCGCAAGAGTGTCGACGGGAGGAGGTGGATGGACAGGCTCCGTCGGACGATCCTGTCTGGGGGACCTGGGATCTACGAGCACATGAGACACGTCGTCCAGCCAGTCCAAGTAGTCGTCAGTGACATCCCAGAACAACGTCGCCAAATCCTGCACGTCCAACTCGATGAGAGGTCTCGGATCGGCATCCCATGCTCCTAAAAGGTCCGACTGAAAGAGCACCTCGTACTTTTGCAGCTCGAATGGCCGGACGCACTTGATGGGCCTAGGTGGAGCAGGCAGGATCCCCTGTACATATCTGAATTGCCTGAGGACGCGGTCCGGAAGGTACGGCTCATGCACATCAAGGCACTCCAGTATGCCTCGGAACCGCGAAGTGGCGTACAAGGGTGCATGAACGTCCAATCCGGGCCATGGGGTCCACCGTATCTGTAAGTAATTAAGTAATATATAAATCATCGTATATGAAAAAGACGTAAAAATAAACCGTTATAAATTACCTCCTCGTATCGGATGTCGTCTAGGATGCGGCGTATGGCGACCAATCGCTCCGGATCACCTCCCTGGGGCGCCTCTTTTCCATCTCTCATGGCTGCCCGAGCGTCTGCCATAGACTCCAGGTCCATCACATGATGTCCTTGGAAATGGAAAAAGTATGCCCAAATCCAAGCCTGTAAAACAATAATTAAAATTAGTAATTAAAACAATAATATGCTATAAACGATCCAACAATAAAACTTACCCTCAGAAGAAGACCACAACCGGCAATGCCCTGTGCCCCACGATGGGAAGCCTGTCCCAGGTTCCTGTACAGAATGGCCAGGACACCTGCTCCCTATGCATAGCAACCCGTGAGCTCGTGATCAAACAGGAGCGCCATCCACTTGTGCTTCACGGAATTCGTCGACTTGTCCACCAGGACAGTCGTGTCGAGAAGTATAAGCAGGTAGAAAGACGCAGTCAGTCCCTCGTCCCTCTCGGGAGCCTGCATCATAGGTGGCAGTCGGCTCAGCAGGAAACCCAATGAAACTCCTCCATTTCTGTACCACCCTTCAATGTCGGTCAGCTGGATACCGAATGCAGTGGCAATGCGCTGCATGACCTCCCCGTCGGCCATCTCGGATGTCATGCTCCTCCCGTCGATGGGCAGCCCGAGAATCTGATGCACATCGTGCAATGTGATCGTCATCTCCCCCTACGAGAAATGAAACGAGCTCGTCTCGGGGTGCCATTGCTCGACAAATGCCGAAATCAGGCAAGCGTCCATCCGCCCGTACTCAAGCGACCCCAGTGCAGTGATGCCGCTGCGCTGTGTTATCCCCTACCATGTATCCGGGCCCTCTACTGCGTGCTCCTTCAGAGTCCGATAGTGTGCCTTCCGAACATGCACTTTTAGAACCTTCCTCGTCTGAAATAAGAAATTAATTTTAGGATATATTAATTGGGATACATATGAAAAAATAAAATATGTAATGATAAAAATAAAATACGTATCAAATCCTACTCTGCCTGGCGGCGCTTAATCCCTCTAAGAGGAGCATCCTCCACAGGAGCATCCTCGACAGGAGCATCCTCCACAAGAGCCCGTCCTCCGCATCCCCTCACGCATCCCCGCCCGCGTCCCCTCTCGCGTCCCCTACTCCGTGCCCTAGCCGGAGGGGCAACAAAATCGAGTGGTGCACCAGGAGCAGCAGCCGGCTCGACAGCAGTCAACTCCCATATTGCGTAGGCGATATGGGTCGGGTAGCCATCAAGGAGGGTAGGTCTACGTGGCCCTCCCGACATCCACAGAGCGATGCCTAAAATAGGACCTGCTGCAATATCTGGTGCAGTAGCTGGTGCGGTCTCCGGTGCAAGAGCGGGATCCGAAACCGGCTCTGGAACGGGAGGGAGAGAGGCAACTAGGGGTGCATCATCCCTCCCCAAATCCCCGGTCGTCGAAATAGGATCATCCTCAGCCGACAAAATGGGATCGAAAGACTCCACATAATCCTGATCCATGTCCTCCTCCTCATCATCCGACGGGAAACGAGTAGTCATGACGTGGACGTCCTCCATAACCACATCATCGTGGGCGGGTGGTGAGGACGGCTGCGCGGCGTCTAAAATCTCGCTACTAACAAGTGTCGCACGCTGACGTGCCGACTCAGTCACACCATGTCTCCGCCTCGAACGTCGCTTCGGCGTCCGATGTCTTACCGACAACGAAGAAAAGAAATCTCGTACAACCTAAAATTAAATATTATTAAAATTTATTACATTCATTTATTAATTTTCTAATAACAAATTTCATTCAAATAACTATTTTTTCTATAATTTTTTCTAATTTATGTCTCACCGACAACGGAAAAAAAAGAAATCTCATACCGCGTGTATATAACGCCCTCGTTTAATTTCGTATATAATTTATTCTAGTTATGTATTTTTTAGTACTTTCTAATTTATTCTAATGTTCTAATTTAATCTAATTTGTTTAAATTTGTTCTAATTTATTATATTTATAATTTATTCTATTTTGTTCTATTTATTCTAATTTAATCTAATTTATTCTAATTTGTTCTATTTTTTTCTATTCATTCTATTTATTCTAATTTACTCTAATTTATTCTAGTTTGTTCTAATTTATTTTCTTTTATACAAATTAGTTCTAATTAGTTCTATTTTTTTAGAATTCGTTCTAATTCATCTAATTTCTCAACCAATTCAAATTTCTAAACTAATTACATATCTAAATATAAACTACAAGTGTGCGTTATTAAATTAAAAAAAATACGAATTAGAAAATTACATACCGTCTGGCTTCCCCACATACGCATAACTGGTGGCGTCTCGAGATCCTCCGCTACCGCTCCCGGTGCAGTACTCGTGGTGTCGTCGACGACCGAACTAGCTGGCGTGCCTCGAACTTGTGCCCCAGCTCGAGTCCGGAATTCGCTTGGTAATACGATCTTGCGTCCCCTTCCGCGAAGTCTGTCTCCGCCCCGGTAAACCCGCACCTCCTCCTCCACGCCACCATTCCCCTCGCCTCCACCGCCAACTGCCGCCTCTATCACCGCCTCCGGGCCACCGCCTCCGACCACCGCCACCACCACCGAAATCACGGCCTCCTCAACCACCTCCTCGTCGCCGGCCACTACAACGCCGCCGGCCACCGGAATCGCGGCCTCCTCAACCACCTCCTCGTCGTCGGCCACCACAACGTCGCCGACCACCGGTATCGCGGCTTCCTCAACCACCTCCTCGTCACCGCAAACCTCCTCCACCGCCTTTCTGCACAACAACACACCGCCGACAGCCTTCTCCATCGCCTCCGTCCGCTCCTCTACTGGATCGCCGCCCGCCTCCACCGGATTCGCGCCTGCCAACGCCACCACCGTCGGAATCTCGCCGCCATTGTCACCACCAAAGTCGTCGCCGTTGGAACCTCCTGCCACCATGTCGTCCATTGTCGTCGCCGCTGCTGTGATGGGTGTCGAGAGGGGAGAAGAAAAAGAAAGAGATGAAGAAGACGATGCGCCTCGCACGCTGGCATTTACCCTAAGGGTATGCGCCAGCGGGAGGCGCATGGAGCGCCTTCTTTGGGCGCACTACCCGATGCGCCTTTAACATGCCCATCGCTTGAAACGCCACCTAAAGGCGCATCATGGCACGCCAGAATAAGGCGTGCCAATTTTATCACTTTTTTTGCCAAAGATTACCCCTGTGCCTACACGCTCAATTTTGGCGCACCAAAGTGCGTGCGATAAGTTAAAAACTTGCGTGTATATAGGGTCTGCCTAAAACATTTGATCATACTGAGCTCATATTTCACCATAAAACTACATTAGCCGATAACGTTGTTCACTGAACAGGAGTTCAGTGAACAATATGGTAGAATAACATGTCTAAAAAGCAAACAAAACTTTGATCCTTCAATTCCAAGCAGTAAAATCAACCAAAAGACAACCTTCAAAACTATTAGCTATGTTCCCTTAATCAAATAGACTGAAACCCATGTCCTGTAAGATATCAAAAATAAAACAATCCCATGTCAAATAGATGAAGTGTTGGACATAGCAAGTGATCAATTAGAGAGAACATCGCGTTACTTACATCATCAGACTCTTCTTTCTTTTCAACCATATCTTCCTTCTTGGCCTCAGTTGCAGGAGCAGCACCTCCATTGGAGGCAGCAGGGGCAGCATCAGCTACAACACCACCGCCACGTGTAGGGACGGAAGCCAGCTTCTCCCTCCCAGACGCAATGAGTTCAGTGATGTCTTTCCCTTTGATTGAGACAAAAGCAACCTGAGAGTAATTCTAAAGAAACCATCTAAACCGAGCTTATAATCAACCTGAGAGTGATTATAAAGAAACCATCCAATCGGGACTAGAGACTAGACAAGTGAAAACTTGATATATCAATATACAGACTCCCCACTTTTCTCTTATCTCGTACTCACGAGAGGGTATTAGAGGAGAATCATGACCAATATAAGATTTTTACTAAACTAGACTAGGTAATGGAAAGCTCATCCATAATTTATCATGAGTTCGACATACAGGTAGACTTGTTTTCCATTTTTGTTCCCTAATTGTTACTGATATTCTGTATTGCATTCACAATCCTTTGGTTATAGTTCAGATACACAATCCAAGAGCAAAGATATCCACTTCTTGGTTCTCTTGCCAATTTTTTTTTGCTTCAGCATATATTTGAATTTAAAGGGAGAGAAGTGACAATAAGGGAATTGATTCACAACTCAAATTCACTAACACTAGTCATCATTAATCAATGCCCACTAACATTTAATAGAATAAACTATAATCATTAAACATAACTGGATGCTGTTAGAAATTTGGGGCATATGCAAGGGTTCAAACATGGAGCTGAATAAAATTAGATTCACCAAATGAACACACATAATCTGATTACTATAAACCACACAGATATGTCATCATATTCACTCTAACCATCAAAATTAGCAACAAAAACACACGCACATCAAATAGTCACTCAAAATCGACAGTACATGAATACTAGTTTCTAAAAACTAAATCAATAAAGTCCCACGTTAAAGCACTATGTTTCAGTTTTTCGAGGAGCGTTGTATCAAACAGATGGAGTGCACAAGTGATACAAATTATTGAAACCTAATAAATTGCATTCCTAAGGAATATAATTCAGAAATTGCAAAGGAACTTGAAGATGGATATGGAATCACTTCATACTTACATGGTACTTGGCGAATTGGGAGCAGAGGAAGCCTCTTCCTCTTCCTTTGAATCACCACACTAGCAAACTGGAACTCAAAATGTATACAGCATAACTTTTCCCATGCAAAATTCAAATCCAATGCAACAGAAGCCAACAACACAGGATCACATCTCACATCAGGAGAAGTGAAGAAGATGCCGAGAAAGAATGGAAGAATGAAAGATGGGGTTATACTCGCCTAGTATATAAGAGAGTGGCTCTCTTCATCTATTACCAATTGGTTTTAGGTTGGAACCCCACAGACTTGTATGTTGGGTCTTTGCCCCCGAAGTGCCCCGTTTGACATGGTATTAGAGCCCGTTGTGGACTGGGCCTGTTGTGGGCCGGGGGGAGTGTTGAGTCCTACATCGGAAGATGGGGTTACACTCGCCCAGTATATAAGAGAGTGGCTCTCTCCACCTATTACCAATTGGTTTTAGGTTAGAACCCCACTGTCAAACGGGGCACTTCGAGGGAAAAGGCCCAGCATACAAGTCTGTGGGGTTCCAACCTAAAACCAATTGTCTGTGGGGTTCCAACCTAAAACCAATTGGTAATAGGTGGAGAGAGCCACTCTCTTATATACTGGGCGAGTGTAACCCCATCTTCCGATGTAGGACTCAACACTCCCATATATAAAACTCCCAACTCTCTCTTCCTAACGTGTTTGTGCTCGTGTATCTCAATTCAGGTGTCCCTCCCTACCTCTATCGATCTTCTTGTCAAACAGGGCACTTCGGGGGCAAAAGCCCAGCATACAAGTCTGTGGACTGGGCCTGTTGTGGGCCTGTTGTGGACTGGGCACTTCGGGGAAAAAGGCCCAGCATACAAGTCTGTGGGGTTCCAACCTAAAACCAATTGGTAATAGGTGGAGAGAGCTACTCTCTTATATACTGGGCGAGTGTAACTCCATCTTTCGATGTGGGACTCAACACTCCCCCTGGCCCACAACAGGCCCAGTCCACAGACTTGTATGCTGGGCTTTTGCCCCCGAAGTGCCCCGTTTGACAAGAAGATCGGTAGAGGTAGGGAGGGACACCTGAATTGAGATACACGAGCACAAACACGTTAGGAAGAGAGAGTTGGGAGTTTTATATATGGGACAAATTGTAAATAAAAATATCGGAAATTTCGACCGGTACCCTCGAGGTTTTGCATAATTCGCGAAATACCCAGAGGTTTAATCATTTTTGCGTGGTACCCCTGAACTATGGTCAAAATTTTGCCAAATACCCTTCTGTTCACTAACCGTTAGCAAAATGTTAAATGAATTACAAAAATAAAAAATAAAATTAAACCCTCTGACTTACCCCTCTCCCCCGACATCTTTGAAATTCCAATCTCCCTCAGAGAAGCCATTGGAGAGGAGGCTCGCAACCTTCGAGCGCGGAACCTTCGAGCGGTGGCTGGGTCGTCGCATGGCTGGGCCGTCGCGTGGCTGGGCCGTTGAAGGTGGTGAGGGGGCCGCAGTACTCGCTGTTCTTGTTGCCGTTGAGCAGCGACTTGAGGTCAATCCGGCGGCCGTCGTCGGAGATCCGCTAGATCCAGAGGAAGTCGGAGGAGGTGGCGAGGAGATCGGGCTTCTGGCACTCCTTGTCAGGGATGAAAATGGTCTTGGTGGGAGGATAAGGGTGGTCGAAAGACAGATTGGGGTTGGCTCGGATCTCGCCCGTGGAATCATCGAGCTGGACGATCTCGACGCGGTTCTGGTATTGCTCGAGGACACTGGAGCTAGCGGAGGTGGCCGGTCGTCTAAGCGGTGGTTGGGCATTCGAGTGAGTCGCGATGGCTACGTATTCTCCGTCCGGATCTCCGCCTTTAACCTCTCCACCCCTGCCGACATCTCCTCCGGCGCCGCCTTCTCCCATCTGAATTCCAAACTCGACTTCACAATTGCCGTGAAAACCCACCTGATCTCCGCCTTCAACGTTAAATCTTGTTCCTCTACGACCAATTCACCATCGCAGTCGACTCCTCCGGCGGGATCGAAGTCGGATCCGTGGATTTCAACCTCTCCACCCCTAAACCTCTCCAGATTTCAACCTCCGTAGTAAATGCTCCAATTCATGGCGGGCTGTGCCATGGCGCTTCGTAGGTGTAGATTTCGGATCGCTTCTGCTGCTCGTCGGAGGAGGCGTCCGGGTTCGGATCGCTGCTCGCGCCCATGGTGAGATTGGAGGTCAATTTTGCTCTGAATTTTCAGGAAATTTGCTATCAAATTCATTTAACGTTTTGCTAACGGTTTGTGAACAGAAGGGTATTTGGCAAAATTTTGACCATAATTCAGGGGTACCACGCGAAAATGATCAAACCTTTGGATATTTCGCGAATTATGCAAAACCTCGAGGGTACCAGACGAAATTTCCGTAAAAATATTTTGGTGTTTATCAAATATTATGGTGTTTATCTAGCTAATTCGCACTTTCTAAATGGATGTTTTACCAAAATAATTCTATATAAAATACGTAAATTAATCATATCTGAACGCATGTTTACATGAGAACCGTGTGAACACATTTGTGAAGTACATTGCATGTGTACTACGATGCACGGTGTATCACATTTACTACTCCCTCTGTCCCATAATGTTTGTCCTGTGTTAACCGGACACATTTGTCGAGGCGGGTTTTGTATCGTTAATATCTCTAATTACATATTAATAAAAATTATAATTTTTTAATTTTTTTTTGATTTTATTAAAGTACTCGTTGAGACGAATTAAACAAGACCCAACATGATTATGTTTTTTCTTATGTATTTGAAGAAATCTTAAAAATTCTCTTCAACTATGAATAGTGTATAAAAGTCAAACATGACAAATATTATGGGACGGAGGGAGTATTAGGCATGTCCTTTAACATGGAACCCAAAATTTGGGGCCCAATATATATTCTAGAGATAGGTTTAGAATAGAAAATCGGTGTTGCTTAGTTGGCAACTTCTTCATCCTAATTAGAAGAAGCATGTTCGTGTTCAAATCTGCTTATTAGCGCACCCTTTTTTCAATTCTTTCATTTCTTAATTGGGTTGAACCTTGTAGTGGGGCACAAAAGGTGGTGATGAGAAAGAAATGATCCTTGATGCGTCGGTGCTTCGAGGTAAGTTCGTGGAGAGGATGATCAACGTAAGCTCTTCTTGCTTGAAGATGTGATGGCGGAGATGAGGTGGATGAAGGAGGGATAAGCACTCAACATCCCTTTGGATATGCTCTACCAAATGAACTTGAGCGACTTGAACGCGTCTGGGATATGCAGCACCAAGGACGAACAAGGTTGAACTCATATTGTAGAAGGATAGGTACCACCTTCAACAATGAGAGTTCAGAGTTAATTTGTTAAATTGAATTGAAATTAACTTGAAACAAAGCTTAATGCTTAGGGTTTGATCAAATCTTGTTTATCTATCTATGAGGAAAGCAAGCCTTTACATAGGAAATATTGACCCTTCACATGACCCAAAGGGAAAGTAAAGACTCTTGACATGGGGTCTGATAAGCATTACTTTGTAGGGCTTAAGTAAGAGTCATTAGAGTTTTTATTGGTGTCATTCGGGTAGATTTAGACACATTTATGTGCATGGCATTTGGGGGCGAAGTTTGGTGTTTTTGGAGGTGTTTGAGCTATTTTGGAGATCATAGGAGATCATAGGAAGCCACAAGAAGAAGACGCCAAGGAAGTGAAGAGAAGAGTAGAAGAACAGTGTGCTGAATTCAAATGGTTCGTTCTCTCTACTCAGATGTCCAAATGGAGTGATTCCAATTCGAGGAGTTAGATCTTGAAGTCTACTGCAAGTCCTCAAAATATGAGCGCAATCCGAGTTGGGAATCAAAAGTTATGGCATTTTTACTGAAGTGTCGCAGAAGCTGAAGTACTGGAATCCCACCGCACCCAGCGGTGGGAACTGCCGCACCCGCGGCGAGGTCGTCAGAGAACTGGAGTTTCTGTTAAATGGCCGCACCCGACGGTGGAGCCACCGCACCCGCGGTGGAGACGCGCTGAAAGTCTTTTACGAGTTTTCTTATTCCCGTTTTATTTTATTTCCGAAACTTTATTTCCAAGTTTGTTATTTTTCTTTTCTTTATTTCTGAATTATTACTTTAGTATTTAAGTTAGGTTTAAGACTCTTTTAGAAAAAAAACTTCTCTAACCCTAGTTGCCACTTTTCATATTTCTCCTCTCACAACCCCTATGGAGAACTAAACCTCCATTGTTGCACTTGACAGTTTGAAGCCAGCAATTGATTGGTTGTGAGTTTTCTACTCTTGTTCGTTTTCCTATCTAGTTGGATTAATTCTCTTGTGCTTGAATGTTTATTGGTTTATGTTGATTTATCTAGAGTAGCTACCTAGGTTTATTGATATCTTTCTAATTGCTAGGACTTGTGATTCCGGGTTCGGGTTGCATATCTAGTAGCGAACACGATTGTGCGTATAGGGGATCCGAGCGCATAATTGTGAGAGAGAGTTAATTGCATGCTTATAGTAACGGGTTGTTTCTATTGCATGTGTCTTGTTAATCCTTGGTTGAATGCTATTTCTTTATTGAGTTCTGAAGGTTTTCGGATTTGATTTAGTAATAAGTACTATTAGGGCTGGTAGAACTAATAGTTATCTAAGATCGGGATAAGAACAACTATAGGAAAGTTGAGAACTTGAGATTGATAGAATTCTGTGATCGACCTATCTATTGTTGTGTGGATCTCTGTTGAGTGTGGCGCTTTTCCCCATAATATTTACAACCTTTACTTGCGAATTCGTTTTCTTGCTTTGTTTACTTTGGTTACGAGAAACACAAACAAACCCCCCCCCCCCTAGTTCCTAGTTGGTGATAACAAATTGCATAAGTTGATAACCTGACTCTCTGTGGGATCGACCCTGACTTGCTTGCTATACTACTTAGTAGGTATTTTGGGATTTATTTGATAGGCATCACGACTTTAGCCCTGTCAAATTTGGCGCCGTTGCCGGGGATTAAGGTTGTTCGAGTAGTATGTCAAGCCATGACAATAACTAAGGCGCTGTCCGGGAGGCAACCCGAGGTATGTTTTTCTTTCTTTGCTTTTCTTTCTTTATTTTTGCATTTTCTTTAGTGTGTTTTTACTTTGTTTTTGTTCTTGTTTTTGTTTCCGACTAACCTGCAGGGAAGAGACCCATGCCTATTGAAGAAGGTGTTTACCACCAATGTAAGTCTCTTCTTTCCCTGCACTAAGTCACCCCCCGAAAAAACCTTAAACGGGGGGCAAAAAAAAAAAAAAAAAAAGTTCTACCGTCGGCCAGCTGTCCAGAGTTCCCCATGGAGAAGGTGCGCATCATGTTGTCAAGGAGGAAACATTCGCCCCATATTTTTATTTGGCAACGATGATGGCCCTACAATTGACAGCTGAGGAGGAGGTACACCAGGGCCCACACCACGATGACATCTGGGTCCATTTTTTGTGTTCGCTGAAGGCCGTGCAGCCCCGAATTCTTTGATTACCACTATTCACCAAAGTGGCTTCGTATGGTTGCACGGTAGATGAAGATCAATGTATAATGAAGACGCACGCTCAACACCAGAGACCTGTGCGTCTATTGAAGACCGCCAGCAACAAAGGAAGTGTCCAAGCCAGCTCGGCGACGTTGTGAGTTATTTTTTGCTTTTCCATGTGCTCTATTCTTTTGTCTTTCATTACATTGAGGACAATGCAATGTTTAAGCATGTGGGAGAGTTCTATACTTGCTACGTCGTTGAGGAGAAAAAGAATAAAGAAAAAAGCCAAAAATTGAAAAAAGGCATACATAAAAATCCTGGGATAGGTCGAAAACCCGAAAGGGCGGCCTAGGCAATAAGCAGATGGCTTGGATCAGCATTAGGCTGGGGTAATATGAGGTCAAGAGTGACGTGAGCTTATGTGAGCACATCTACGAAAAAAATATGAGTGGCTTGGTGAAAACCCGAAAGGGCGCCTTGGCAAAATGAGCGAAAAAGAAGAACAAGAGTGATTTTAGGATTTCTCTTTATTCTTGGCGAGGCGTCATAAGAAGAGGAGTCAAAGAAGGATTGTCGGGTAGGTCACTCTGGGAGGCATAAGGAGCAATAGATGGAGGCTAGGATTAGAGGTTACTCACACTATTGGATGTCCGGGTTAAGCTTGGGGGAAGTACTCTGCTTGCCCCTTAAGCTTGTTGAGTATGGATGTGTTATAGATGAGATTGGTGCCAGGAGCTTTGGCATGGGTTAGGTGACTCTTAGTTGGAGGATATGCTTCCTGAGACCTTGGGTGTTGCATTGGAGGAGTAGACTCTTTATTAGTTTACTCGAGGACGAGCAAAGGTCTAAGCATGGGGGAGTTTGATAAGCACTACTTTGTAGGGCTTAAGTAAGAGTCATTAGAGGGTTTATTGGTGTCATTCGGGTAGATTTAGACACATTCATGTGCATGGCGTTTGGGGGCGAAGTTTGGTGTTTTTGGAGGTGTTTGAGCTGTTTTGGAGATCATAGGAGATCATAGGAAGCCACAAGGAGAAGACGCCAAGGAAGTGAAGAGAAGAGTAGAAGAACAGTATGCTGAATTCAAATGGTTCGTTCTCTCTACTCAGATGTCCAAATGGAGTGATTCCAATTCGAGGAGTTAGATCTTGAAGTCTACTGCAAGTCCTCAAAATATGAGCGCAATCCGAGTTGGGAATCAAAAGTTATGGCATTTTTACTGAAGTATCGCAGAAGCTGAAGTACTGGAATCCCACCGCACCCAGCGGTGGGCACTGCCGCACCCGCGGCGAGGTCGTCAGAGAACTGGAGTTTCTGTTAAATGGCCGCACCCGGCGGTGGAGCCACCGCACCCGCGGTGGAGACGCGCTAAAAGTCTTTTACAAGTTTTCTTATTCCCGTTTTATTTTATTTCCGAAACTTTATTTCCAAGTTTGTTATTTTTCTTTTCTTTATTTCTGAATTATTACTTTAGTATTTAAGTTAGGTTTAAGACTCTTTTAGAAAAAAAACTTCTCTAACCCTAGTTGCCACTTTTCATATTTCTCCTCTCACAACCCCTATGGAGAACTAAACCTCCATTGTTGCACTTGACAGTTTGAAGCCAGCAATTGATTGGTTGTGAGTTTTCTACTCTTGTTCGTTTTCCTATCTAGTTGGATTAATTCTCTTGTGCTTGAATGTTTATTGGTTTATGTTGATTTATCTAGAGTAGCTACCTAGGTTTATTGATATCTTCCTAATTGCTAGGACTTGTGATTCCGGGTTCGGGTTGCATATCTAGTAGCGAACACGATTGTGCATATAAGGGATCCGAGCACATAATTGTGAGAGAGAGTTAATTGCATGCTTATAGTAACGGGTTGTTTCTATTGCATGTGTCTTGTTAATCCTTGGTTGAATGCTATTGCTTTATTGAGTTCTGAAGGTTTTCGGATTTGATTTAGTAATAAGTACTATTAGGGCTGGTAGAACTAATAGTTATCTAAGATCGGGATAAGAACAACTATAGGAAAGTTGAGAACTTGAGATTGATAGAATTCTGTGATCGACCTATCTATTGTTGTGTGGATCTCTGTTGAGTGTGGCGCTTTTCCCCATAATATTTACAACCTTTACTTGCGAATTCGTTTTCTTGCTTTGTTTACTTTGGTTACGAGAAACACAAACAACCCCCCCCCCCCCCCCTAGTTCCTAGTTGGTGATAACAAATTGCATAAGTTGATAACCTGACTCTCTGTGGGATCGACCCTGACTTGCTTGCTATACTACTTAGTAGGTATTTTGAGATTTATTTGATAGGCATCACGACTTTAGCCCTGTCAGGGTCATTATTGATAGTTTAATTTAGGAAAAACTCTTCAATTGGCCAACTTCAATGGCAAGACTCTTCATGTGACTAAATTGATGGCAAGTCTCTTCACTTGGACATCATTGATGGAGAGACTTTTCATGTGGTTGACTTAATATGAAATCCCTTGGCTTTGATGATATGGACATCCAAGCAAGAGGAAGGGGAAATCCTAGGTTTCAAAGTCCAACCCGAAGCCTCGTGCCTTTTGGATGAAACTACCAAAGAAGTCAAATAGACCTCCATGTGTGCGAGAAATAGTGGCCCGATCAATAAGTTGTGCGGGAGCCACTGTCTCTAGCGTGAATGCCTTACAAATCTGTAGCACATGGCTCGACAACTGTGCTCCAAATGGGATCAAACTTTGAGGTCCTTCACCTTGGGTCTCTAGATAGTCCATGGAGTCGTCGCAACTCAGTTTCATGCAATTTTGTGTGGGCGCTTTGTGAAACCCTAGCTCTTGGTGTGTCGGGTGAACGACGTGACCGAAACTGTGGTGATCATCAAGAAGTTCCTTGGGCGCTCCTCCTCCTTTGGACTTGAAACTTGATATGGCAACATGATATGACATATGAGGAGGGTTGGTGTCACCATGGTTCAGTTTGGGAAAGGTTGGCGCGGGGATGTTGAAGAATCCAAGCTTGAGTGTAGTCCGGCGTGCACACTTGGTCTTGTGACATGATGTGGATTTGAATCACATCATCCTCCCCTTCTTGAGAAAGATTCGACCTCGAATCCGTGCAACCTGCAACAATAAACATCAAGTAATTAGCATGCACAAATACAAAAGTGAAGGTACTCCCCTTTATGCCTAAGCATATGCTTAATAATGCGGCAATCTACACAAATAGAATACTTGGACATAAACAGAACTTGATGAACTACATGCAACCTTTGTGACATGAACTGAGACATAGAACTATAATGCAAAGAAGAGAACATAGTCCTAAATGCGCGTAAAATAGCTACTCAACACAATTTTTTTTATAATCCTAGATGCAAGCTCATCATAAATCACTATAAAAAAAGTAAGGAGAAGAAGGTTCTTCCCTGAATGTTGGTCTCCTTATACTCTTTGGGAAAGATTTTGGTTGTGCTAAAAGCTCCATCACTATGTCCTTCTCATTAGGAACGACACCCGTCTTGAACTCCATGAATCTGCTAATGGTAACTTCCTTTTTCAACAAGTGGAATGGCAGACATGTAGGAAGTCTGGGAGTGGCATCCAACCATGGAGTTGCCATGGATTTGAGGAAGTACGAGATACTGATTTGCTAAAGCTCTTTCACTCCCTGCAATGTTGATTCATTAGGAGTTTCCTTGAATTTCAGAATTGGCCACCTTGGAATGGTGACCATTATACAAGACCTCGAGCATGTAGAGGGAATAGCTGGTTCATAGATTTCATCCCTCGTCTTGTTGATCTCTTGTACATCTTCATCGAGCTCTTTTTCTCGTTGAGACATTGGAATTTGCCCTTTATTTTCACTCTCAACAATTTCAATCAAAGTTCAACCTTCATTAGGTTGTTTCCCCTGGTTGTGGCCTCTTCATCTTTGCTTTACAAATGTCTCTCCAATTGCCTTTGAATTTTGGCAATGATCTCGTCAAAAATAACATCAAGGCTAGCATGGTGCTCGGCAAAATCAGCCTTTATTCCTTCCATACACTTAGGGTTTGTTTGGTTAGCCATTTATAATGGCTTTTTTGTAGATAAGTATACTTATTTACAAAAAGTACTTTTAGAACTTTGAAATCTGTGCAAATAATTCTTCACAATTTACCATTAAAATGCATTTATAACTATTCTTTTCCAAACACTATTATATCAAATAAGTATTTGTGCACAAAAAAACCTTTATAAAGGTGTACACCAAACAAAACCTTAGCTTTGGCGGCTTCCCATTTAATGGAATTTTTAGGGTGACTTGAAGAGCATTGTTTCACCACTTGTATCTTGGATTCTAGTTGAGGGGGGAAGGTATTGTTGTCTCCCATAGTGTTGAATATGTTACTCTACAGCCATGGGCCATGAGTGGCACCACATTTCTTCGAGAGCCACTTGGTAAGGTTGTGGGTGCTATATTTCCTCCTTGAATATTAGGTGATAGTATGAATCATAATAGCACATCGTGTACTGATCCATCTCGGCACTTAACAAACAAGTCTCCAATAATCATCAAGGACCAAGTATCAAAGCAAAACACTACCAAGTAAGCACTAGTGCAATGACTTTAGTAATCAAAACTTAGCCATTTTAAACTCAAATGCAAGAACAAGGATGCAAGGCTTCGACTTTGGGCTTATTAAGCAAGGACAATTCAGTTTTGCTTGGCTTTCACTTACACACTTGACTTATAAATCCAAGATTAATCACAAGTGAAAAAAGAAACTAGAAAGTGCAAAGGCACTCGTCCTCAAGTAATTTTTTTGTGAAAATTTTTAGAGGAGTTGCTCCACTTCTTTTCCCTTTTGGCGTGGAGTCCGACTTTTACCTCCTCATCAAAAGGGTGCTCCACTTATTTTCCCTTTTGGCATGGAGTTCGACGTTTCTCCTTTAATCTCTCTTTTTTTTCAAAGGGATGCTTGACTTCTTTTCCCCTTCGGCACCAAGTCCGACTTTTTCCCCTTTATTTTTTTAATACTACTGATAACTGGGTGGTGACACACTTGAAGGAATAAAAGTAACTCAATTAAGCAAGATATTGATTAAGTATTAAACTTGCAGGTCAAGTGTGTTAGGAATATAAGGGTAAAGATTTAGAAGGGGAAAGGTCTTTTAGAGGTTCTTAGGAGCAATTTATGACTGACGTTTGGGGGTGAGTTAAGGAGATATGAAAGGTTCGTTTATTATGGATGAAGGTGGGGGGAATGAGTGATTAATGGATGATAACAATGGCAGGCCGTGGAGGTGGGAGTTTAGGGGTCGGATGGGAAGTTTGGTGACAACTAGGACACAACAAGCACAAATCCTTACAAATGAGAAATCAAAGACAAGTAATTAGGCATTAAAACTCAAAACACTACTTTAGAAACTTACTTTGAAGCGAAGCTCTAATACCAAATGATGAGAAATAAATGATCCTTGATGCGTCGGTGCTTTGAAGTAAAATCGTGGAGAGGATGATCAACATAAGTTCTTCTTGCTTGAAGACGTGATGACGGAGATGAGGTGGATGAAGGAGGAATAATCATTTAATGTAATAACCCTTATTTTTAGTAAGGATATTTATGTAACTTTCCCAACTCTATTTCTAATAAAGGAATTTTGGTATTTATTTCATTATTCCAAAAATTAAAATAAAATAGAGATTCTTAATATAAGTTGTTACAACTTTAAAGTTGTGAGTTATTTAAATTTATTGTTAACATTATGTTGATTCTAAATTTAAATAAAACTTATAAAATTTAACTTAGAATATTTAGATCAAGTTTAACAACTTTTGTTAAAGGATTTAAATATGGTTAAAGCCAATAGATTTATAACTTAAGCTTATTTAAGCCTAAGTTAATCTTCCTAAATATTAATTCTAGGCTAAAATAATATTAGAAACTTAAAATTATTAAATAATTAAGTTTGAGAAAGTTTGGGTATATTTTGTAATTTTTGAAAAATTATTCAAGGGCATTTTTTTCCCAACTTTAAAAGTTGGGGCAAAAAATGCAAAAAAAACCAAAAGTTATTGTTCATCATCTTCTTCCTTACCTAGCCGTGAGCTTGTGCTACTTGTTAATGGCGGATTTCTGCCATTTCCAGCCTCGTTTTGGGCTCGTTTGGATCGATTAAACCACGGGATTTTTAGTATAGGCTTATACGCAAAAGATCTCGGTGGAATCGAAAGGAAACAATAAAAAACACGATCGAATTTTAACATATAAGGCAAGTATGAACCCGATTTTGACGTTTTGGAAACTTGGGGAAATCAAGGCCAATCCAAGATCGTTTCCTTTCAATATTTATATGGATTTGAAACTCTCTCCGATACCTTTCCAACCCCTATAAATAGGACTTCAATCGTAGTGTTTCATCATCCAATTTCAACCTAGAAGCTCAAGAATCCTAGAATTCACAGCCCTCTGTTGTTGAGACGATTGCCGTCGCACCGGAGCTCCGTTGCCGCAATTACCACCACCAATAGAACCGCCTGGAGGTTCTCTTCAAAAGCCCAAACTCCCCGCCACCGGACATCCACCGCCGGTCGCCAATTCCGCCGGTTTCTGCCAAGTAGCCACCACGTGACTTTTGGATATTTCGGCCTTGTCCGATTTTTTTTCCTTTGCTATTATTTGGCTTAATTAAGGTTAATTAAATTAATCTTGATTACTGAATAATAAGTGGGAATTAATTTGTAATTATAAAAATTAAAATTAAATTAAATGGAATTATTTTGGGTATTATCTTAGACTATGAATGGTTAAAATATTAACTTTTCATCTAGATAACATTTTGGAGTGAAATTTCTAGACTAATAAATAAATTATGACATTTATTAATTTATGATAAGATTATTTAGAATATACAACTAATAGATTTATATCGTATAAATAATCGTTTTACCGATAAGCCTTGAAAATTGAATTAGTTTGAGATAACATAATTCAATTTAAATCTTGAGACATATACCCTTAAAAATTCAGTATTGCATAAATTATCTAATTATGATTTATTTTTGTGTGTGATTTGGGTACGTTTCGGATTTGCTTCTGGAACGGAAATAGAGCAGGGATTCAAGTTGCTACTCGGAAAAAAATCATCCCCATGATACCGTTCATCTCTCCGTGATTCAAGGCACGTGGTGGTTCGCTCTTGCATATTTATTCCATTTTCATCTTAATTGACAATGAATCGATTGTTCTATTAAGTTGGGATAGATAATTCTTTTATCGTTTGAGAACTTGTATGAATAAATGGTGTGTTAATTGAACCTTATAATTAGGTTGTATAATATGCTAGCTAAGACCCTTAAATATATATTGATATTATTATTATAGGGTACTAGTTATAATTGGTGTGGATTTGTTGTGTATTGGTGTGGATATATAAATGCTAGTTTAGCATGAGTATTCGTAGGAACGCTATTTCCTTGCGAGGTTTAGTCGTTTATTTATAACTTTGTGTTAGGAGGATAAATGCCCTAATGCTTTTGGTCATGACCTACCCCTATTCGAATATAGGTAGTGGTGCACTTAGCTAGTGTCAATCTTCAGGATTTATTCTCATCCTATATCTCATTGTGAGATCTGTTGTGGAAATTAAAAGCTTTAACGTTAATGCACGTTTTGAAATTAAATAAGATAAGTGCCTTGTTGCACATAATTAATATACCTTCAGGCGAGAAGTACAATGTGAAATCCGTCCGGACTCTTGTTTTAAAGTAAGTCCTCTTTCCAATCTGGATTCGCATTGTGCGGTGAGGTTATCAAGGTCGGTTTTCAAACTTTGTGTGAAATATAATGTTCCCAAACAAACATAAGTATTCCTATAAGACTCAACTTCTTTGGAGTCTTCTCTTGTTGCATTCATATTCTTCCATATCAGTGAGAGTATCTGAGTTATGTATCGTCTATCGGCTTTTATTCAAGAGATAATGATAGTAATCAGATACAATCACCAGAACCATTCTGTTTGAGCCCTTGTTTACTCTTTCATTAGACTAACCAACCTTTAATTTTCCTTGCATGGTTGACTGGTGTCATCCGCCTTATACGGCACATCAGGTACAACTTCTCAGATCAAAGCCACAGAACGAAGACGTTGAAGGCAGCTGCATTTCCTTTGTCGTTTGAATAATTATTGAACAAGGTTTAAATCCTGTTTATGTTTTGAATATTTAAGTCTTCCGCTGATATTTTGATATACATTACTGGGTTGCCGTTTTTGCAACGTCGGTTTATAATACAATTTGATTTTTATAGTATATATGTTATTGTTCGTTTTAAATTATTATTATTTGCGATCAATACTGTAAAGCCTTGGGTGATTTTGGATATGTGATTCGAGGTCACTGGCGGTAATATTCCTAAGGTAATTTAGGGGTGTTACACTTAGCATCCCTTTGGATAGGCTCCACCAAATGAACTTGAGCGACTTGAACACATTTGGGATAGGCAACACCAAGGACGAACAAGGTTGAACTCAGATTGTAGAAGGATAGGTACCACCTTCAAAGATGAGAGTTCAGGGTTGATTTGTTGGATTGGATGGGTACCACCAAAAGAACAAATCAATGGAAAATAAGAACAAGTAAAATTGAATTGAAATTAACTTGAAACAATGCTTAATGCTTACGGTTTGATCAAATCTTGTCTATCTATCTATGAGGCAAACAAGTCTTTACATAGGAAAATATCAACCCAACACATGACCCAAATGGTTTAGAAACTTAAGACTCTTGACATGGGGTCGTTATTGATAGTTTAATTTAGGAAAAACTCTTCAATTGGCCAACTTCAATGGCAAAACTCTTCTTCTCGGAATGCTTCGACCGTGACTAAGTGAAGATGGCTTCCTTCTCCTTGGCTTCAAGGTATTCTTGAGGGCACCTTCAATGGATCTTGAGCTCTTGATGGAAGGTGACCGGAAAGGAACTTGAGAGCTTGAAACTTTATCCTCGGTTTGGCCGAGACAAAGGAGGGCCAAGGAATCCTCTAGGAAGAGGATTCTTGGCTTGGATCTTGAGATTTGAAAACAAGAACAAGTGTTTGAGTGGTGAAATGGTTCGAATGGAATGAGAAATGAAAGAGTTTTGATTGCTTGGGTTGATAGATCTAAGTGAGAGCCTTGGGGAGGTATTCCTCTAACCCAAGGAATAAATCCACTTCTTTGATCTTCAACTAGTTTGCTTACAAGGAGAAAAAGACAATATATAGTACTAGGTTTGGCCTAGGGTTTTGAGTTAGAGGCCCACATGCAAGTGGCCTCACACACCGAAAATAGCAAGGTCCAATCATAAGAAAATGACAAAAGTAGAAAGGGAATAAAAGCCTTAAAAGGCTTAGATAGAGGCACGCGCTTGAATGTCTTGGAATCGAAGCATTTGTGCCTTGGTGTACTGGCATGGTCGACGCTTGAGTGTCATGACATTGAGGTGTCGGCGCCTTGGTGGCCAGGGCCTTGGCTCCTCTACGGTGAGGCACAAGAGTAGGTGCGAGCCTTGGGCTGGAGGCTCTTCGACGCCTTGGCTAGTGTGGGCACGATGGACTAGGACAGTGATGTCTTGGGCCATGGCTCGGGCCCGGGCCCTAGTCATCGGGCCTTGAGGCTTCTTGTTGATGGGTGGTTGGCACTCATCAGACATGGTAGTAGCGACATCACGACCCTCAAAGACAAGCACATTCCTCCCCTTTCAGGTGTACCAAAACATAAAAGCAAAGATGGAGCCCCATTTATCATTATGATTAAGGTTCAAAAGGATCCAATCCTGGATGTTCTCGATCGCAAAGAAGCTTGAAAGGAGGTTGTTACCCGAGAGCGTAGACTAGATATTGTTGATGACTCCGCAATCCCGCAAAGCATGGAGAGCATACTCTTCTAAGCCACAATGAGGGCAAGCCAAATCAGACGACAAATGACGTTGTACCCTATTAGCATTGCACAAGAAGCAATTGTGCACAACTAAGAACAAAAATTGACGGGCTCGCTACTGCGCTTGAACCTTCTAGATCAGCCGCCACAACGGGGAGCCATGAGATGTTGTCGGGTCACGGATAAGCTGCATAGCAGACTTAGTTGTGAACAGGCTAGAAGTCGTCTTTCCCTAGAAAAGTATGTCGACTGCAACAGGTCTATCTTGAGTCGACTTGGATCGCGGCAAGGCGAAGGCAGATTTCTAGGAAGAGATATAGAACAAAAGTCTGTCATCTTCCTAATATATTAAAGAAGGCCAAGTCCATAGAAAAAAAGTGTCGTTTGGCTAAATATATATTTGACATTTGGCTAAATATGCGTTTAACATCTATTCTCTCTTTTTGTTTAAAAATTATAGCAAGATCTATTAAAAACCACCCCACCCGCTATCTATCTTCAAAATCGTCAAAAAAAATTATCTCAGTTGATTGTAGATTGGACGGTCCTTCTCATAATAAAATTGGGCAGATGTGGATAGGTGACCGCCATGGCTGAAGCCTCCGTTGAAGGAGAATTTCTTGACACAATAACAATTTCACACTGATTCTCACAAGAGTAAATATGCAATTTCTACATCTTGGACTACCAATGGCCGCCATTGACGACGTCGGGACAGTTAAAAGTGATATCGGCTGCGATCTTTTAGTACCATAAAATCTCCATGAACCGTAGGTCAAACGGGAAGTAGGGAAAAAAGAAGAAAATAATAACATAGACCCTACGGTTGCTCATGATAGAACAAGTCAGGATATCAAGCAACTGCATAATTAAACATCAGACTGTAACCACCGTGCATAGCCAATATTTGGTTGTTTCCATACTATACAGTTATATGACTAAATTATTCAATAGTTTCATTTTCCATTGTCAACAAATATATTCTCATACTTTGACATAAGAAATTGAATTGGACACTGGATCTCTAGGAATAGATTGACTCGGTTGGCTGTCACAGAGTAACATCCCCCCCTAAACTGCATCACCTATGGGAACCTAATTCATGCAATACAACAATGGAATACCACAACACTATGCAAAACTTGTAACGCATATCAGATTCGACAAGAAATATATCACATTTTCCGTTCTCATTTCATCAATTAATCTGGCCGTAAAGGTACTAGGATCTACATGATATTAATACAGAAGTAGTACTGAGTGTACTATTGTAATACATTTTTTCAAGTGAAGATACGTCCCCTTTACGGTTTTATACATTCATGCAATTTCAATAGATCATAAGAAGAGTAAACGGATCTGGTAAGAACTGTTCTTAAAATGAGAACTTCTCTCAAAATGGGAACTAGTCTTGTGCACCAAGTTATACGAATTTGTACATCAAAGTCTCTTGAAAAATGCACCAAAATATGTGAAGTTGTGCATCACAATTTTATTAGTAAAGAACTTGTTTTTTTCTAAATAAAATAGCAGTGCACAATGTTTGTGCACCAAGTTGTACGAGTTTGTACACCAAAGTCTGTTGAAAAGTGCACCATAATATAATGAATTGTGCACCCGATTTTTATTGAGTAGTGCACTTGTATTTTTTTTAAATACAATGGAGTGCACAAACACATGAACATTCTCAATGCACAAGCAATGAACTGTGGTGAATAATTACTTGTAACATGGTGCACATTTATTTATGACATGGTACACTTGTATTTTATTTAATTATACACTTGTATTTTATTTAAATGGTGCACAATTATTTCCAACATGATGCACATCCAAAATGGTGCACATGCAAGTGCGCTGAACGGTCAAGGGTCGGTCAACGCATGCCAATGGTCGGTCAACGCCGGGCAACGATCAATCAACGACCGGTCAACGGTGGTCAATGCCGGAGCTCCGGTGGGTCAATAGAGGAGACCAGTTGTGACCAACGTAGGGTACAATTGTACACCCAAATATGTGTGCATGAGATTGCAAGTGCATTGTGCATTTTCTCCCCCTTGTGCACCTTGTTACATAGACTTGTACACCAGTTCGTATTTTAAGAGAGTTCTCATTTTAAGAAGTGTTCTCACCGGATCCGCATCCTATAAGTATATATAGCATGTGTAAATTAGGTAAATTTAAAAGACATGGAATTCTTCTTAATATGTTTTCTCTCTGGACTTTAAGCTTTCATTAAAGTATAGATGCAATCTCCCTTTAATAGTTTGCTGCTTTAATCTATCTTATTTCTTGAATCACATAAGTTACTTTTTATCCACTAGTACAAAATGAGGCTTTCCCTATGAACACATTTACTACGGTTTCGTGTTTTTTCGTAGTAATTCTGTTAAATGAGATAAATTACTACGGTTACTTGAACAACCGTAGTTATTTGACGTCCTTTTAACCACGGTTCTGGTACAACCGTAGTAAAACTGATGTTAAAAATACTTATCAACCGTACTAAATGAGTTAGATAAGATATTTTACCACGGTTCTCACACGACCGTAGTAAACCAGTCGAATAAAAACTACGGTCCGTTATGTTTTTGCAGATATTTTACTACGGTTATGGACAACCGTGGTAACAATGTTATCAAAAAAACTACGGCTCATTTATCAACCGTAGTAAATGAGTTACATAAGCTATTTTACTACGGTTGTAACACAACCGTAGTAAACCAGACGTATAAAAACTACGGTCCGTAGTGTTTATGTAGATATGTTACCACGATTTTTTGACAACCGTAGTAAACATGTTGTTTAAAATACTACGACTCATTTATCAACCGTAGTAACTGAGTTACATAAGCTATTTTACCACGTTGGTAAAACAACCGTAGTAAACCAGGCGCATAAACACTACATACTGTAGTGTTTAGGCAGATATTTGACCACGGGTTTGTGACAACCGTAGTAAACATGTCGTTTAAAATACTACGACTCGTTTATTAACCTTAGTAAATGAGTTACATAAGTTATATTACCACGATGCTAACACGACTTTAATTAATATATGTATATAATTAACATTATTAATCACAACTATTGTAAATTATACGTAAATGTTTACCATCAAATTTTTATTTTTTTTAATTAACTTATTTACTATGATTCTTACAATTTTTTGAAGTATATATATAAACTTTACAAAATTAAACAAATTTTCGACATGCTGTGATAGAAATTAGATCGAAAATTTCGCCTGATACCCTCAAAATTTTGCATAATTTGCCAAATACCCGAAAGTTAAAATATTTTCGCGTGGTACCCTTGAACTATTATACTTTTTTTTTGCCAAATACCATTCCATCTTATAACCGTTATCAAAACGTTAAATCAATTAAAAAAATTAACCTCACCTGACTTACCTCATGTATGGCTCTACCTCCCCCGATAACTTTTCTACAAAAGAGAACTCATCCCTCAGCGCGCGCCGACGACATTGGAGAGGAGCTCTCTCCCGCCGGTGAGGCTAGGGCATTCGAGCAACCTCGCGGAACCTTCGTCGCGTTGGCTGGGCATTCGAGCGCGCGGTGGGTGGGTTAATCGAGCGCAACAACGAAGGCAACGAAGGAGCTCGACTCCGACGTGGGTGGCTGCGAAGGCGGCGGGTGGGTGGCGTTTAAAGCAACGAAGGCGGCGGTGGGTGGCTGCGAAGCAACGAAGGCAGATTCATGTAAGATCCTACGAAATTAGGGTTTAAGTTTGAAATTGGGGATGAAATTGGGGAAGAAATTAGGGTTGAAATTGGGGATAAAATTGTGCTTCTGTTGCAATATACCAAATTGTGCTTCTGTTGTACTTTTAATACCCATTTTTTCAGCTTCCTATCTTTGTGAATCAATGTTACACCACATTGCCTGTCTGCATGATACCAATAAAGTTTCAATGTTACATATAACAGAAGAGCTCTCCATCGCTCACCAGATTGAGCTCTAGGCGCGTCTCAAGTGCTCTCGTTTTCTGCTTCCAAGAGCTCTTCATCTCGTCGTTCTGCGGCCGTGGTTGGGTTGGCATCAGGTCGATCAAGTTCGGTTGGTCTCCATCGATTTCCCCTAGGTTGGTAATTGTCTTTCCAATTTTCAATTTTGGTTGGTCTTCATCGATTTTGGTTCTGCAGGCTTGAGTTTCAACACATTGCAGAAGTGCCTAATCTCATTAGCTTTTAGAAAACCCCCTAACTGATGTGTTTTCTGTGAGTTTAATCTTGATTGCGTCTCTTTTTGATAAATTTAATTCAGAGAAGTTTTACAAAGGTTTGATGATTAAATGCCATACAAGATGCAATCTTTTGTTTTTATATCTGTTTTCCTGATGCTGGTTGATTGAAGTTACCGCAACAAACATCGTGGATATCTAGTAGACTAGTAGTGGCATGTTAACTGTGGCAATTTTGCTTGTGTCTACGAGTGAATGTTGTTGTTATTAGCAGTAGCAGTACCTTTAGTGTCCTTCATGTTGAATTGACATAAAGAAACTGCCTGGTTTTGTAACATTGAGTTTCTTGTTAATTGGAATACTAACTATCAACTGTCTTCCCATATGCATTTAGTTAACAAAGGAGACACCAATACAAGCCATAGGAGTGGAGTCTAGTCTGCTTGAAGCTATACAGGGTTCAGGTTTCAAGCTGCAAACACTGAATTTGAGCTTTGAGGAAGAAGAAGAGCTCGTGGCCTAGGTACTTATTCCACCCTGCTGTATGCTTTTCCTCTAAAAATTTTGTGTTATCTGTTTTGAGTTAGAAATCACTTGCAAATAAAATCCATTGTGAACATCAACTGCACTTACTTGTATATACATGTACTTGATTAAAGCCAAGTTCCTTATAAAAAAACAGAATACTTCCTGTTTGATCAGGAAAAAAAACTTGAAGATATGCATGCATGCTTGCAAGATAAGCAGTGTTTTTACTAGGCCGAACCAGGTTATGCTTATAAAAAAACAGAATACTTTAATAAATCTACAAAAGTAAATTAAAATTTTATTTGAACTATTTGAGTTTGAGAAATGTCAATTGGATTAATCGTCTCTGGTGTGGAAATTGAATTTCCCTGGAACTGAAGGCTTTTGTCAAATCACAGAAAGAGACATTCATATTTTAGCATCTACCTTATTGTGAACATATGTTTTGCCTTGTAAGTACTTGATTTGTAAACTAGATTCCCTTCTCGGTTGAGGGTGCAGTCAAGACTGTTGTTGGCCCTGTGTATCATATGTATCACGGTGTTCCAATCGAGTTTCTCAAGTTTATTGATCGTAAGGTATGTCCTATGCTCTTTCTCTCTCTTTTTTGGTGTCTGTTTTAGTATTCCTGTTAAAATTATGAAGATTCAATGTTGAATGTCATTCCATGAGTTGCTTGATTGATCACGTGAGTGGTATTCTGGTGTGTGATGGCTCCTGTCCATTTCATGTCATAACAATAAAGTGTGTTTAGCTAATCCTCGCCGTGAAGTTTTCTATCAGCTGCAAACCTTGAAATTGCTTGGTTATTCATAAATACTGAAAGTAGTAACTACCACTGCTAGTTGGAAAAACAGAAGAGTAGATCTTGTAAACTCTCATAAGATCTGCAAAGCTAACAAAGAATACATGGCCAGGCAATGAAAGTGGAAGGGTGCAATTTAAGTCTTCATAACTTTCTTCAACAATGGCAGCTTCTCTGAGTTTGCTTTCTTTCCATAGACTTTTCACAAGCAATGCTTTAGTGTAGCCATCAGGAATTAAGTTGAAGTTTCCTGAAAATTTGTTTGCATCTTCTCTTGCCTTCTTGCTGCTGAACTTACTGAATTTCCGCCTTCTTGTTGCTGTGTTAAAATAATATTTGCACGCTAGGATTCATATTTAATTGGATTTTAATCAAAGTAATATATATACTTTTGATATGCGCAGTGCTATCCAGAATCGATTGGGTCGAAACCACTGTCAAAGGACAAGATAGATGAGGTTCGAGATCAATGGATTACTTTTGTACAAAGGTTTATCTTTTAATTGGTTAAATTGTGCAAGTGATATTATTAGGAAACATTATTTAATTTACAGGATATTAGTGATTTGTTCATTACTGATCGGTTTTGAATTGATGACCAATTCAAGCTAGGTACGTTGTTACATGATCGGTATTGTGAACGATGTTTGATTATATTTGGATGGTTGTTGGATGTTCATTGGAATGGCTTGTCGTAGGTAAATGATATAAAATTCGATCAGATTCATATATTCATCATATTGTGTATAATAGTGACCCAATAAATGGGACATATAATATAACTACGGTTGTAACAAACTAACGACGCTGACATTTTACTACGGGTGAATAAATCCTTTTTACTACGGTTTAAACAAATATACTATGTGCACATTTTACACGATTCATTGCCTTTTATTACGGTTCAAACAATTTAACTACATGTAAAATTATCACGGTTGCTTTGGTTGAAACAACTTTACAACATGTCAAATTACCACGGTTGTCACTATTACTACGGGTCTTAATGAGAGTGAAAAATGTATTTTTTTATTACGGTTACAGATTTACTACAGTTACCTATTTACTACGATTATGAGGTAACCGTAGTAAATCTGTAATCGTAATAAATCTGTAACCGTAGTAAAACAACGACCGTGGTTAAACGACGACCATAGTATATTTACTACGGTTCCTGACCGTAGTAAATATGTAACCGTAGTAAATCTGTAACCGTAGTAAACAAGTTTATAACGGCCACATTTACTACGGTTCACAACCGTAGTAATATATGCATTTAAAACCGTAGTAAACTTGTCATTTTGTACTAGTGATCATTCCATTTTGCTATGTTATCTCTAGATTTTTATTTTACAATTTCTTCCATGACAAAATTTTCATACTATTATTATTATTATTATTATTATTATTATTATTATTATTATTATTATTTAATGTTATCAACAATAACATTATTACATTAGCTATAACCTAATCTATGTAATTGATGTATACTATATAAAGCACGAGAAGAAGTGGTAATAGCAAGCCTAAAATTCTCCTCCTAGTTTGCTGCTCCGGAGCATCATGCTCAGGAACAGAAGCATTGGTAATAGCAAGCCTCCGAGGCTGGGCAGTATTAAGAGGGCAGACATCATAAACATGGTCAACCTCTCCACATCATCCATAACCTGTGTAGAAGTCCTCAAACCAAATTCTGAGGGCCATATCAACGACATCTTGAGCATTCATAGTAACAACAGAGACAAGGGGAGAGGTAAGATCAACATTGATACAAATTCTTGCAAACTTCATCTTATTTCTCACAGTAGAGGCATGGTCAAGCTTAACGAAAATGCCAACATTGTTGTCTCTAAGAATGAAATCAATAGCAGATTGGTTATGTAGGTGAGCAGGAAGGAAATGATCATAATCCAGAGGTCAGCTCTAGTGACCTCTTCCATGAAGGGTTGGAAAGAAACCACCCAAGGGAAGATAGCAAGAGCCAGTTGTTGGCCAACTTCTGGAATTGAATAACTCCTTTAGTGTTTTTTCAATCAAGCTTCATCTTGCCAGTGATAATCTTAGGATCAATGGGGTCTTCCACCATTTTAGCAAGGATGCTAAAATGTGCCAGGCCATTTCTTTCTCTTCTGACAATGGGTAAATCATTGATGGTAGCAGGGGTGACATAAGGATCATCATCAGAGTGCTAAGTAGGTAGGGGTTGGGTGGCATTGGTGGAGTAGTGACTAGAGTCACCATGTTTTTCAGATTGCATAGGGGAAGACAAGTGAACAGGGGCATATGCAACATGTGAGGGAATGGGAGAGTTGTGGTCAAGGGCAGTAGAGGAGGTTTTGTGGTGGACCAAGGCTGGCTTATAGCTCTTTGAGGGATCCATGAGACAAAGAAAGTGAGACACAAGGCAAGAGTAGAAGGCAATGTACACGCAAGAGATCGAGATATCAAGCATGGGAGTGGGGTGGTGAGCAAAAGAGATAAGAATGCAATTTAAAGAGATGTTGAGGGAGTGGTGATGATAATATATTAATCAACCACACACCAGGTCCAACGGGGAAACATGCAAGGATTTATTTTAGCTAAGCATGTAAGACCTTGATACTGAGCAATCATTACAATAGCCAACTCTAAGATAATCACTAGGTTTATGTGACCCAACTCACAATTCAATTTCATTATGAAAATAGAGCTATACGAGTTAAGCATGCACACTTTAGGGAACAACACACACAATTCATTTAAACTTAACAACATGCGTGAAGTATTAAAGAGAGTAGCAGAAATAACGTAATTAAGCCAGTCATAGATGTAACCGCCAGTAAGCATGCTTTTCTAGGGAAGAGAAGATTATAAAGATAAGTTATACCTTGTAAATTGTAAGTGGTAGGGGCATAGAAAAACCTCTAGTAAATAAAAGACGTGAGAGGAGCAGATAGTCAGTCAGACTTCCAAATAAGAAAGTCATGGTGTGATAGTTGAAAGAAGCAAGAGCTTCTGGGTAAATGTAATCATGGGATTTGTAGAGAGGTGCCTCAATCTTATTGACGAGCAAAAATAGAGCTCGAAGACGTGATAGAGCATCCTCACTTTGCATCCCACTGAAGTGCTTTGAAGATTCAAAAAAGAAAGTATACCTTTAATTTGTAATTGTTGATCTATTCTCCTTTGAGCTTTGAAGTGAACAAATTCCATGGTAAACAGAAGCTTACTCTGACACATGCAACTGCTATCGCAATACAAATTTGGGGGAAAGCCCCAAAAAGGGCTAAAACCACTCAATTGATAGGAATTAATAGGGGGATTCATAGTATCTAGACGAAAGGAGGCCAATCGAGGTATGAATTTAAGGTTAGGGTTTAGGGTAGCACATATCTGGCTTTTAGGGTTCTTCCAAGTAAAGGGATTAGGGTTTCCAAAGTCCAAATTAACGCCGCATTTTGGAAGAGGATGTTCATAGGTGTGATCAATCGAGATCAAGCAAGCCAGTGAGGGGTACATGGGGTTAGGGTTAGTGTGTTTATAGTTTAGGGTTGGGTAGATGAGCCCCGAGAGACAATCTGGGCTAGACATCACGCCTCAGAGGATTTCATTCTAATTAGTGGGTAGGGTTTAGGGTTAATTTTTGATTGTTGATCTCCCCAAAGAGAAGATCAAATCCAAGATCAAGAAAAAAAACACCATTGTCGTCGTAGAGAGGAGCTGGGGGGAGAGAGGCGAGAGTTTCTCTCTCCTCCATTCGCGAGAGCTTGAAAGTTGATGAGAAAAATTAAGTCGAATATTGCAATAATGTTGAATTATCAAAATAGAACATTGCATCCCATATAGTGAAACTTTTGCTTCAAACATCAATACTAGTTGTTTAGCATCATTCTCCACACTTAGATAAGTGTGTTTATATCATGCTATTCTTATACATGCATGTGCATATAAATCATATGTTTTCTTGTATTTATATTTGGAAATGTATATAAGTAAATAACAAAAGTTGTTTTTGGAGAGTGCATCGTGGTTGAAGTTCGATGTGGCTTAAATCTCGTTTCGCTAAAATTAATTTTAATTACAATATATGTAATACATCCGGGAAGACGCAACAACAGCACCGTCGCCGGCGTCGGTGGCTTAATTCCGGGAAGAAGAAGCAGCACAGTCGTCGGCGTCGGTCCGCCATGAGTTAGAAGAAGCAACAACAAGACTCAGCCAAGACAAAAGGAAGAAGATGAGTCGAGATGAGAGATTCAGATTTGGAGGAGATGGGTTAGTTTTGTTAGGGCCGATGGAGTTACATTTTAAGATGAGATGAGGGGAAAAAACTTAAGATAATTTTATTTTCGTAGATTTTTTTTTCAACGGGGGCCACAACCACCTCTAGGCCCCATGTAAGACACATGTTAATATATATGTAGAGAGATGTGGGTTCATGTAATGCGGGTTTTGTGGTAAAATTGAATCACAAATAAGGAGCGTCAGATGAGATGATATTAATGGCGAGTAGATATAGAGGTTTATGGGGTGAAGCACACGTGATCATAATTGTGGAATCTAATTTTTTAAAATTAAGGAGGTGATTATTAATTTAAAAAAAGAAAAAAAAGAAAGGATCTAATGAGGGAGAATTATGTTGATTTTATGAAAGAGAATTAAGAAATGTTTTAGTATGTGAAATCGTAAATCTATAAATTTGTTCTCGTTGCTTCCGCCATTGTTTCTTGAATATCGTCCAATTTATAGGAATATCTCTAATTTTTTGGTAATTAATATGTGGATATTACACTTAAAATATGAGTATCTCTAATTAATATGTGAATATTTAAATTTCATAAAGACATAAATATCACCACTTAAAATATGAATATTAACACTTGATAATATAAATAGTACACTCAATTGCATGTCGCACCACCCAATTATATGGATATCACACTCAATTACATGAGTATCACCACTTAAAACATGAATATCACACTAAATTACATGAATAGCACACTTAATTACATGACACACCACCACCATCCGATTACGAATATCACCACCCAATTCATGAATATCGATCACCACCTGATTACATGAATATCATTCCCCAATTACATGAACATTACCACTTAATTCATGAATATCGATCACCACCATATTACATTAATATCACCACCTAATTACACAAATATTACCATTTGTTATAGTGAATATCACCGTCTATTATAGTGAATATCACAGTCTAAAATAGTGAATATCATCTTACAATCGACTTTTTACGAAGCTTCGATTCATGGTGGTTAACAATGGCGTTGTCGCGTCGGAGGGTAGGGCTCCCACACATCCAATTTAGTGTTGTAGATCTCGAATGTTAATCGATGTAAAAAGAACATCAACAATGAGCACAATAAACACAAAAAACGAAGATCTGACAAAGAAGCCTTAAATTTGAGAAAAGTCAAACCCAAAATTGACTTGTGTAAAATTCATAATTGAAAAAAATTTGAGCGAGATGATACATGTTCTAGGGAAGACGACGCAAATACACCAAGGTTGAAGATGGATGAAAAGGACAACTGGCGAAGTCGAAGGGAGATGGATGAAGCACATGTGGAGTAGAACGAAGAAGATGCAGACTCCGGAAATCTGGAGCCGAAAGCGGAATCGGACTCAGGAAATCTGAGGCGGAAGTGGAGTCGGACTCATGAAATCTGGAGGCGGAAGCGGAGTTGGATTTCGGAAATATGAGGCAATGTGTTTGTATGGTACTTCAAGGAACATAACTATGTCACATGGAACATAAATAACGACGCTTTGTGAATTGAGAGAGAACGTTAACGTTCGCTTGACGAAACGTTACCACGGAAGGAACAAGGGCGTTGATATATTAAATAAGGCACTGATCAAAAAGGAAGTTACATGATTGGATAAGATCTCATCAAGATTGGATGAGATCATGATCGGAAGACTTTGAAAGGATGAAGATCGTGATGTTTGGTGGATTTGGAAAAGAAAGGAAGAAGAAAAGATCATATCTTTAAATTATATTTTAGGATATTGTTTCTTTTATGTAACTCCGATTAAGATAGATTTGGTTATGAGATCTTTTTTCTTGCTGGAAAACCAAGAAAATATATCATTTCGTGTTAAGGTTTGTTTAGGATATCATATATAAGTGGTTGAGATTTCAATTTGATGGTTAACGAAGTCGAACCTAAGCACTGGTTCAATTGAGAGAAGAAGTCTTCAAGTGTTTGCAGTTGAGTTTGTGAGTTGAAGTGGTAGGAGAGATTCAAGACTAGGTGAGAAGTCTAGGGTTTGAGGCCGATCTATACTTGCAAGTGCACGAGAAACCAATAAGATAAGTAGACATCTTCTAAATCCTCTCTAGTAAAAAATATAAGGTAGTGGTTTTTCTCAAAATAGCTAGTTGATTATTTGGAGTTTTCCACTCTAAGTATAGTGTTCAAAGTTTATCTTTTTTTATGTTTATTCCGCTGCATATGCTGTGGGAACAAGTCATTTGGTCCCTAAGACGTAACACCAACGATCCAACAGAGTCAAAATTTTGAAGAGACTCCGCATCTAATAAGTTATCTTCACCTCCCAGCGAGGATTACTAGTTTACACAATTAGTGCAAACTAATGTTGACAGATTACATTATCTATATATTACTACTAAAGCCGCAGTTATCTCTCATACGTGTCGTTCATCTAAGTACGCCACGTCATCAAATAATTATATACATTTACCTATTTACCCTTATTCTATTTTTAATTTATTTTATCTTTTATTTATACAAATTTCCTAAATTACCACCCCAAAATATTTCTCATTGTACATAATAATTCTACACTTACCAAAAACATTATTATCATACTTAATTAGTGTCCATGATATAATATGTACGTAGAAATGACAATTTTACCCGAACCCGACAGACACCCGAATAAACTGACCCGAAAAAACGGGTGAAAACCCGAAAAAAACATGGATGAAATTTGGATTTCAGGTGATGGATTGGGTCGGATTCGGGTGATCGTTTTCATCCACCCGACCCGACCCGACCACCCGACATAATCACCCGAAAATATATATTATTATATTTAAAAATATATATATTGCTTTGTATATAAAAGCCCAAAACTAAAAGTCTAAAACCCTAATCTCCATCTTCTACGTACCACGTCAGCCGCTCTGAAGAGTGAGGCCTCTCCGAAGAGTGAGGCCTCTCCATGTTTTCCATCTCCCATCTCCATTCTCCATGTTCTTCCATTTCCATTTCCATCTCCAAGGCTCCTCCAGTCCTCTCACAACCAGCACCCCCGCTGCAGTGTCGCCGCTCCCCGCCGCAACACCGCAGCGCCGCCTCCCCGCAACTCGCCCCTCTCGCAACGCCACCTCCCCGCAACTGACCCTTCCCGCGATGCTGCCTTCATGCAGTTCTGCCTCCCCGGCCCGTTGTAATGCCCCAATTTAACCTCCATTGGGGAGCTACAGTGCCATGAATTTCTTTGTAGAAATTCCTTTAGGCTTTATAAGAAAGAGAACTCACCCCGAGAAAATTTCAAAAACCCAGATATCATAATCCTTAATATAGCTCATCCAATTTTCGCATCATGTCGTATGTCTTCTCCTCCATGCTTCCGCTGCGCTACTCTGATATTCGGGCCTGCAATCATAACTAGTCCCCTAGAAACGGGGTTAGTCTTTGTATAGACTAAGCAAGTTATAAGCGAATTGAATGCATACTATAGCATAAATAATTAATAGACCCGGGTTCGACTCCCGGAAGACGCACCAAATGTAATATCTGAGGTTTTTAGAAGATAAATTTGGGATTATTTAGGATTTTGGTATCTTGATTAATTCTTGAGGAAATTGGTTATTTCGGGAATAATGTTTTCTGTCAGGATTATTCCGTATTTATCGATGGATATATATAGATAGGAATTGATATTTTTAAAATATCATATGGATGTATGTTTTAGTATTTTATTTTGGGATAGAAATTTTAAGACATTTTCTACAGTCAGTTATAGTATGGAAATCGACGAGAGATACGGTTTAGCACTGGTACTGGGATTTTTTCGGGTAAATAATTGAGTATTCTAATTCTATATATATATACATACACATATCTATATAGTTAGAGATATTTTATACTAATGGACAAAATAAGGCTGTGTCCTTATCTAGTTTAAACCCTTATTATTTTTTTCATGCTCTAGAAAAAGCCAGAATTCTCCATTCTAGAAAAAGCTAGAATTCTCCACCTAAATCCCCTTAAGTGAACCGGCCACTTTCCCTCCAATTTCTTCCATGTTAATTCTTCATTATTCTAGAAATTTCATGCTAATAATGTATTCCTCCTAATTAATCTAGAATTTTCTTAAGCTTCCTATATAAAGCCTACCCCCCCTCTTTTTTGTGGTTGTTATTGGGACCGGCTCCCTCATGGCCCTCTACCTCCATGGCAGCCAACAAACTTCCCCCCATGACCACCACACGGCCAGCCACTCCACCCACCACACACCAAGCCGGCCACCTTAACTCCTCATCTTCCTACCAAGCACAACCAGCCACCATCGATATCATCCTTTCCCTTCCATCACTTATGACTTCCATGGCTCATGTCACCAAAGTGTTTTCCATGTCTTCAAAATCAAGCATCTATCCTTGAATTAGGAGTTTATAAGATTCAGGATTATGCGATGACCTTCACTGATTGGAGGATGCCGGGCCACATAAGCAATTATACCGCATAAAATGTTGTCGTGGAACGTCTTTAAGGCAAGTTATATGCGAATGCTTATATGCTTAAATATAGATTAATCATTATACGCAGATACCATAATATCCTATAACCCAATGAATATAAATGACTATATCCTCAAGAACATTTTTCCTAGATACCGCAATTCCTTACAACCCAATTATCATAATTATCTATACCTTAAGTATACATATTACCTCGGTACTTCAATATTGTAGAACCCAACATTATTCTTAACCTCAAATGTATAAGCATACCACCTAGATATCATATCACTTTATCTAGTTGGGTATTCCTTTTCACTACAGATCCTTAACTTAGTAATCTCACTAAATACCCAAAATATCATCCTTTCACAATACTTCCCAAAATAACCAATCCAAATAATATCACATTATAGATCATGCCACAATAATTCTTCTAAATACCCCAAATAAATCACATAAGTATTCTATATCATAGTACTCCTCATAAGTATCCATCAACTACGCCTTATATCACAAATCCCTTTATTAGAACTCCAAAACCTCATATCACCATAATTTCTATGGATATCATACTTAGCCATAGATCATATCACAATAATTCCTCCATCCATAACTACATTATAAATTACCTTATAAAATCCCCATAAATACTTAACTAAACCGCATATTATATCACAGAATTCCTTATAAGCATATCACAGTAATCTCATTAAACATCATATTGACTTATAAACCTCATCATCTTAGTTCATAAGTATCTAAGTAATATCTAACTAAACCACGTACCATATTACAATAACTCTTACAAATTCCCAACAAAACCCAGATTATATTACAGTAACCTCAATAAATATCACCAATCATCACATTATAACTCATATCACAGAAAATACCCAACTAAATCACATTTTCCTTTATAGTACTATCTCAGTAGTTCCTATAATACTCAATCGAGTTATAGATCATCGGGATAATAATCCATTACTTAAAACATAAATCTGGGTATGCTTTTTAAGAAAAACTCAATGGATAAACGTTATGAAACCATTCAAGAGTTATTACGAAACGTTCAAAACCATTTACTATATCATTCAAACATATGCACACTTTTTATTTAATGCGAAGGTACCTTCTAACCCCACACAAGGACCCACACAATGGGTACACCCTTTACCTGTCGGAGGGTACAACTTTGTTAGCTAGACGAGCGACCCTACCACAACCCAGGTAAAGACACCTCCTATGACCCACTCACCCCGGGCGGCCAAACCCAAGATGAGCCCTAATCGAGGGATGAATCATTGCCACACAGGCTTAATCATCAATAGTTTATTATATAGTTGCCACACATGCAAAATCACAATCAGTTTACTTTACAGTTGCCACACATGCAAAATCATCAACAGTTTATTATATAAATATGATCGTAAACATATAAGGATATGAATATCGAAATATCAACACAAGGATCAATCCCGATGATTTACATAACTCATCACCATATTCATTATCCACACAGGCCCGCATCAATCCCACCATATAACACATACAGACAATATCAACACGACGACCATATCCTCACTTTAGTATCATAAGCAACCTTATCATATATCTTAAAAATATCCCCACATAAACTCATATATTATTAACATTCCTAATCGGATACCCATACTATCACACCGATATAATTTACTAATACCACATCATATCAATACTGAATCAACTACTACAATCCATATTAAACTCATACTATCACATGAATATTCATATCATATATTCATCACCCATATAATCTCGACACATAGTCATACCGCAAACCTCAACATATATCATAACTAATAAAATGCAATCATCACATAATATTTGAATATAATTCTAATTACGGTATTACTACATATACAGATAATCTATATTTATGTTAAGCATATAAGCATTCGCATATAACTTGCCTTAAAGACGTTCCACGATAACATTTTCTGCGGTATAATTGCTTATGTGGCCCGTCATCCTCCAATCAGTGAAGGTCATCCCGAATCTTATAAACTCCTAATTCAAGGATGGATGCTTGATTTTGAAGACATGGAAAACACTTTGGTGACATGAGCCATGGAAGTCATAAGTGATGGAAGGGAAATGATGATATCCATGGTGGCTGGTTGTGCTTGGTAGGAAGAGGAGGAGCTAAGGTGGTCGGCTTGGTGTGTGGTGGGTGGAGTGGCTGGCCGTGTGGTGGTCATGGAGGTGGAAGTTGATGGCTGTCATGGAGGTAGAGGGCCATGAGGGAGCCGGTCCCAACAACAACCACAAAAAAGAGGGGAGAGTAGGCTTTATATAGGAAGCTTAAGAAAATTCTAGATTAATTAGGAGGAATATATTATTAGCATGAAATTTCTAGAATAATGAAGAATTAACATGGAAGAAATTGGAGGGAAAGTGACCGGTTCACTTAAGGGGATTTAGGTGGAGAATTCTAGCTTTTTCTAGAATGGAAAAGCATGAAAATAATAATAAGGGTTTAGGCCTAATTAGATAAGGACAAAGCCTTATTTTGTCCATTAGTATAAAATACCTCTAACTATATATATATGTATATATATATAGAATTAGTATACTCAATTATTTACCCGGAAAAATCCCAATACCAGTGCTAAACCGTATCTCTCGTCGATTTTCATACTATAACTGACTGTAGAAAATGTCTTAGAATTTCTATCCCAAAATAAAATACTAAAACATACCTCCATATGATATTTTAAAAATATCAATTCCTATCTATATATATCCATCGATAAATACGGAATAATCGTGACAGAAATCATTATTCCCGAAATAACCAATTTCCTCAAGAATTAATCAAGACACCAAAATCCTAAATAATCCCAAATTTATCTTCTAAAAACCTCAGATATTACACCCGTAGCCTCTAAGGTGTTATTATATTCTCTTAAACACTTAATATGCTTAGTATTTTGAATGTAGAATAAGGACGGTTACTGAATAATCTGCACTGAATTAGTATAGTAAGATGTTGTAACCTGAGATATTATACTAGGTTTTTTAAACTTCTTTCATATGTAGCATCTTTTGGGGGGTTTTATATGAAAAATGTTTCAAATGTGTGTGAAATACTTTTGCTCAATTTGCTTAGTGTTGCCCTGATTTCTCATCTAGGTCCTTTATAATCTGTGTGAATTGTGGGAATACTATTTTCAGGGGGTTTGCGGGTGTCTCAAAATTCTGCATATCTTGACAAGGACACTGTTAGAGGGCTTTTGACTTTTTGGTATTTATGATATGGGTTTGATTATTGGCTACTCAAGACCTGTTTTCCACTTCTTTATTAGATTGTTGCTTGTTTTTTTTAATGTTTTCTTAGACTCTTACTTCATATGGATAAATTAGTCCCGAGTTGTAAGTGTAAATATAAACTAGAGAAGGTTTAAATTAGTGGAATTGCTAGAAATTATAGTTTGCAGAAGCATATATTAAATCCTTCACTTTATAGTTTCTTATATTCTTACTTTTCTTAATTCTACATTCAGATGTGCTAAATGATTTTCCTTTCTTAATTGTGTGTTCTTTCTCATAATGTATTCATTGCATTATTCTGAAGTTGGATTCTTCTTTCTACAAGCTTCCTAACTACTTGTTGTTTTGAGAAAATTGGACATATGGATTTTCTTTAAGTTATAATGATTTCTGGTTTGCTGGTTTTTCTTTGTGCTGAACAGATGGACCTTTTCGTCAGTCACATTACATTTTGGGGTATGTTTTCTAGCGTGACACTCCATTTGAATGAGAAAGTTATTTTTTTACCTTTAGATGAATCACCCTCTTCCTGATCATTAACCTAAAAAAAAAACTAGTTGGAGGGTATTATTGCACTATTTGGATCTACTGTTATTGACCTCGAAAATGATCGCTCCGTAAACTTATCTATGTACATTTTGTTTGTCTAGTCTTTCTCATTAGTTGCATATTTTGACATCTCATGTTCTATAACAAGCACTCATTCACAACATAATATTACAGTCGGCATCAACAATCTCCATTTACGAATGTTAGCAAAATGAGGTGTTTTGCAAGGTTGATTCTAGGAACTCAAACACCGAGAGAAGTACATATATGCCCCCTCAACTGGTAGAAAATGAAGATACATTTGTGACTAGGGGCTACTAAAAATAAGGAGGGCTACTGGAAAAAAATCGATAATACTGAAGCATGTGGTTCTTGTGTGGATGATTAAGCCGAAAAACTCCTAATGGTGAGGTTGTCAATGTAACTTAATAGTTTTCTGTACTTTATACGTCATATTATCTACTCGTATATGAATTGATAGCATTTATTTTTTGTATGGTAGGATTTTCTTTTTGAAGGAGGAGTATCATATATGAATTCTGTATGAAGATTGTTGATGTTGAAGACTTGTATTATGCTTGTTTTGTTAACTTAGTTTTCTAAGTTGAATTTCTTGAATCTTGAATGAAGACTTGTATTATGATTGTCTTGTGGACTTGTGGTTTTATTTGGTGAGTTGTGTATAAGAAGTCTTAATTCTTACTTTTCTGTTTTTAATTGTGATTTAACTGTTTTTTAGTCAAATTTTAGTAAATATTATAATGAATAAGTTCACCCGAAAAATCACCCGACCCACCCGATGGATGTCGGGTGGATCGGGTTCGGGCGGTGTGATCTTCGGGTGCGGGTAGGGTGATTGGTTTTAAAATCCGGGTTGGGTGATGGATGTGGTCCACCCGTTCATCACCCGACCCATTGCCATCCCTATATGTACGTTAATGATTCGTAAACTCCATTATAAAGATATGTATATAGATAGATGATCCGTAAATAGTTAACATTAAACGGTTCCTCCACCAACATACATATAATTATACACTTATCAAAAACATTATTATCATACTTAATTAGTGTTCATGATTTAATAAGGGTGAATAGATTATCTGTAAACTCTATTATAAAGAATACAATATGTAGTTTTATTTTAGTGCAGTTTTTTATTTCATAATTATATAAAATTCCTAATTTATATTTTCTTCTATTAAGATAAATTCACACATCTACCTTCAATTTTTATCATACAATACACCTTATAAATTATTCCAATCAAGAAATTATATTTCTAATACATCATGTTAATTTTTCTATATAATTCTCTTTAATATTTTACATATCATAAACAAATTTAAATTCGTAACGTTATGAGTAATTTATGACGTGTATGATAACAAGTTCAAGATTTAGGGTTTAGAGCTTAGGGTATAGGGTTTTAGAGTTTAAGATTCGTAACAAATTTAAATTCGTAACGTTATAGTTTAAGATTTAGGGTTAAAAGTTTAGGGTTTAGAGCTTATGGTATAGTGTTTTAGGATTTATGATATATAGTTTAGGGTTTAGGGTCTAGGGTTTAGGATATAGGATTTATATTTTAGGATTTAGGGTTTATGTATTAGGGTTTAGAGTTTATATTTTAGAATTTAGGGTATAAAATAAACAAATTTAGCATGTAAGGGCAGAAATTTAACCTGGGGCATGTGTTGGCAAACATTTTGAGTTTGCATTAATACAAAAATGTGTTGCCAAATATGGCAGTTGAAGCCGAGCGTGAAGAAAGTTGTGTCTGAAGTACTTGATATCAAGTTTGGGACCCAGAGGCTCGTGATACAATGAGATGATCCCCATCCCTAATCACTTGCAAGTTGCAAGCATCCCTAATCACTTGGTCCTGGATGAACGCGATAAACCTGTAAGGATAGAAGAAAACAAAACACAACGATTTTTAACGAGGTTCGGACAAAGCCTACTCCTCGTGGCCTCAAGTAGGAGAGCCAAATCCACTAAATACGTTCAAGAATTATGAGAGTACATGTTTCAGGCCAGATGTACACAACGCGATAAACAAAGCAGAAGACGACAAGCTTGAACAAAGGACACAATAAATAAAGCAGAAGACGACATGCTTGAACAAAGGACGCGATAAATAATAGTCGACGAATATGAAGCTTTTCGCTCTTTTACAATTTCATGGGAATCATCACATGAAATACCCCAAATAAGTTGATAATGGCATAAGGGTAAATTAATTAAGGTTTTGCTTAAATTGGGAGAAATGGAAAATTTTGGGGATTTAATCCCTAACAACCTCGGTTGTCTCTCTCTCTCTTTCTCTCTGGTGATTTCTTCTCCTGAGCAGCCAAGCAGCTCCCTTCCCCTGTGTTCAGCCGAGTTCTTCTTCCTCCGACGAACCCAGCTCGGTCGTCTCCTCCGGCGAGCTCGACCCGGACCGCCGTCGCCTCGCCTGTTTCGTCCGCTGTCCGCTGGTGTTCGTGGCTGCTGTTGTTGGCTGCATTTCGCTGCTGAGTTCCGGCGACGAGGGGCCATATCCGATGGCTGCAGAGGGTGGTCGACGACGGGGTAAGGTAAGCCTTCGATCGGAGTTTGATAAGCTACTGATTTCTGCTAAAAATATATATGTGTGTGTGACCGAGTACTGTTGTGGAATTTTGGCTGAATTCGGTGGTGAGTTGTGCAGCAAATTGATTTTTGAATTCGGTTATATATATGTGTGCAAGAGGCATAATTCGATTCTAAGTTTGGATTAACTTGGGTTGAATTTGGATGTGATTTGGCCTAATTAATTAGGGATGATGATAGGAGAAATTTTGGGGTTAAATTGGGGAATTATTAGTTGAGACTCGGTATGAGTAATTAACGCCAGGGATTTGCTCGGATTGATTTTCGCAGGTTCGTTCGAGTTGGTTGGAGATCTCTGAAGTCGTGGTTGTCGAGTTTGAGGCAAGATAAATCTTGCTAACCCTTCGTATATTTTATAAAATTACTTTTGTCCCTATATTGATTCAGTAATTGATTAGCCTTGTCTGAGTAAATTAATTTGGATTATTAGTTGTGAAATTTCTTGGTTGAATATGTGTGTTTGTCGACACCTGTGTGTGTTGGCGGTTGTGTGTTGGATTGTGTGCATAATTATTGGTCGTGCATCGGATACCAATTGTGTGTTTTGTTATTGGTCTTGTGCTGGGTATTGATTGTTTGCTTGGTTGTTGGCAGATATTGGTATGTGCTTGGTTACTGTTTTGTGTAGAATATTGGTTGTTGCTTGATTGTTTGCAGATATTGGTTATGTGCTGGATTATTGGATGTAGAATTACGTGGTTGAATATATGTGTATGTGTGTGTGTGTGAATGTGTGGGTGTGTTAGTAATTGTCTCGTGTTGTGTTTGATTGAATGTGATGTGGTAGTTGGTCATAACTAAATGTGAATTGATTGTTGTGGATTGATTGGATTATTGAATTTAAAGTTGCTTGATTGATTATATATATGTGTGATTATGTGATTTTGATTGTCGTTTGTGCTAATTGATTGGGTGTCGGTGTGGTGAGGGATTGTTGTTGATTGAGAGTCCAAGGGCCAGGTGATGATAGCCTCACCAAACATCGTAGGGACCGAGGGTCGCCTACGTTGTTAAGGGCTAGTGTTAATTAAGAGTCAAAGGGTCAGGTGAAGATAGCCTCACCAAACCGCGTAGGGTGCACGCCTACGTCGTTAAGGACCAAGGGTTGGATGGTGAAAGTCTCATCCGGTGGTGGGTTGGATTGGAGGTGTTGGTTGGTTGCCTTGTGTCGTGTTTGATTGGATGTTGGTGTGATAGTTGATTGTAAATAATTGTGAGCTTGGTTTCCCACTTTAAGGGTACGGGCCAACATGGAATAGGTTGGGACTGGGCGGCATCGGAAGGGGTGACTGGTCCAGGTCCTCCATGGTTGGTTTCCCACTTTAAGGGTATGGGCCAACACGGGATAGGTTGGGACTGGGCGGCGCCGATTGCTTTCCCACCTTGAGGGTGCGGGGCACGAGGTGGCTAGTCCAGGTCCTCCATGGTTGTTTTCCCACCTTGCGGGTGCGGGGCAACATGGGATAGGCCGGGGCGTTGATCGTCTCACCCGTTTGCTTGATAGTTGTGTATGATTGGTTGTTGTGTGTGATTGGTTGTGTGTGTGATTGGTTGTTGTGTGTGTGTTGGCAAATTGTGTATGTGTTGAATTGTGTGTGTTGACTTTTGTGTGTGTGTTGACAGTTGTGTGTGTTGGATGGTGTGTGTTGACAGTTGTGTGTAATTGGCTGTTGTGTGTGATTGGTTGTGTGTGTGATTGGCTGTTGTGTGTGATTGGTTGTTGTGTGTGTGTTGACAGTTGTGTGTATTGACCTTTGTTGTGTTGGCAGCTGTGTGAGTTGGATTCTGTGTTGACAGTTATGGGTGTTGACAGTTGTGTGTGTTGATATTTGTGTATAGTGACAGTAGTGAGTTCGGTATGTTTGGTTAGCCTTGGTTATATGTTAGTAGTAAGATATGTATATATGTTTTGTAAGTTGATAATTGAGGTGTTAATAGTAGAGAAATTAGATTGGATCGTTTTATTCGTTTATGCTTGTGATGAGATTGTGGTTGCATTGAAAGAGGTTAGTATAGTGTAGAGTTGGATAAGTATGGGTACTTGATCGGTTATGTGATAGTGTGTGTTTATGTTTTGTGTTTTGACCTGTGATTGGTTGGTTGGTATGAGAATGATTTAAGTATAGTTGATATTATGATATATGTATATATATTGTGTGGCATGTTGTTGCTTGGTATGAGTTGTTGATATGTTAAAGTTGTGTTTTTAACTGTTTTGGCTTGAGGAGTCTTGCCAGTTTTTCAAAAGACTGACCAACTTTGGTTTAGGTGCCGCGGTTGGCTGGGGTTTCGGGTCCCCCAGTCAACTGGTCTTTACAGGTTTGTAGAAACAAGTGGGTTCTGGATCACAGATTGGTCTTCACAGTTAAAGATTTTGTTTTGCATCGGATTTGAAAATGTTGTATTCGCTTCCGTTGTTTTGGATTTAAATTGATGCATTAAACTGGACGACAGATTTAAGTGTTGTTTTAAATCTTGAGCAGGGATTTTAATATTGATGATTTATGTGGAAGAGTTTTGGATTTCTTTTCTTGTAGAAACTGCCTTATAGTCCTTCGGGACTATGGCACTGTAGCACCTCTGGCCCGGGGTGTTACAAGAATTGGTATCAGAGCATTTACGTTCTAAAATGGTTTTCAAAAGTTTGATATGGATGAGACCACTCGCAAAAACTGTGAAGCAATCGTGTGATCAGAGACCCTTGTTGTTACGTATAGGTAAGTTGTGTTTGATATGTTTTATATGTGATGTTGAGTATTGATGATTAATTTCATATGTGATGCTTAATATTGTGGAGTAATTATGTGATGTTTAGTGTTGATTGAATAATTTTAAATGGTGCGTTCCCTGGTAAGTGGGACGTGCTAGAGATTTAAAAGGTATGAGTATGGTAGAGGATGAGGCCGTTGGGCTTATCGTCAAGAGGTTGAGTCTGGTAACTGATGATTTGGTAGGAAGATATTGTGTGTTGCTGTTATTGTCATGAATGAGAATGACAGATTGAGCACTTTCAGATATGGTTGTGTTCCGAGATGGAATCTCGATGGGGAGGCTCAGCTGTGCGACCTTTGAGCAGTATGCTGATGATTATTTGATCAGGGAGACTGAGACAGTTGATTTTGATCAGACTGTTGATGTTAGAAGCAGTAAGAAACAGAGAACTCGGTCTGCATCTGAGAAAGTAGAATTTCGCGATTATGGGTTCGATTGAGTTGAGAATCAGAATGTTCTTGTGATTACAGGAAAATGACCGTTACTATAACAATTGATAAGAGTTTAGTGCATGTGTTGAGAGTCAGGATCCTAGAGACTCTGGCAGAATTGTTAGTGCGATGACCGCTGTAAACTATTAAGAAAAGGTTGTGTTGGTTATCTGTGTGTGTGCTGAGATTGAAGGAGCAGATAAAAGAACTTGTGAAGTTAGGCTTTATTAGGCCTAATGCTTCTCCTTGGGGTGCGCCTGTATGGTTGGTTAAAAAGAAGGATGGTTTCTTTTGACCTTGCTTGGATTATAAGGAGTTAAATACTTGTTGGGTCAATTGCAAGGAGATACAATGTTTTCAAGGCTGATTTGAGATCAGAGTATCTTCAGTTTAGGATTCGAGAGGAATATATTCATGGTACTACCTTCAGAACTGAGAATGATTGCTATGAGTTGGTTATGATGTCTTATGGGTTGACTAATGCTTCCGCAGATTTCAAGAGTTTAAGGAACTGATGTTTTTAGAAAGTACTTGGATTATTGTGGCGATTTTTATTGATTCTATTTTAGTATTTTCTCAGAATAAGAGGGAGTACGAGAACAACCTTGGAATGCTAAGGAAATCAGGAGTTTTCTCGGATTGACAGGTTACTACAAGCGGAGTGTAACAGATTACGAAAGGCTAAGAATTTTGAATGTGACAGATGATGTCGAGAGAGTTTCAAAGGAACTCAGGAAGTGTTTGATTAGTGCGTCAGTGTTGGTTTTACTGCAGGGAACAGAAGGGTTTGTTATCTATAGTGATATGTCTATGCAAGGTTGGGTTGCGTTTTGATGTAGAATGGGAAGGTCATTGAGTATGTTTCTTATCAACTCAAATCGTATGAGAGAGAATTGATCATGAGACAAAGATAATTGCTAGAGTTGATTAAGGATTATGAAAAGATATTGTTTATCAATCAGAAAAGGGCTACCGTGGTTGCTGATGCCTTGTGTAGGAAGTCGACTCTCGAGCAGGTGATTGCTTGTCTGACAGTTCGGTCGGGATTGCAACAGGAGTTGGCGAATGGTGAAAAGTGAAATTTGGTTTGAGAAGGAACATATATAGCTGAATGTAATGGAATGTTGAGTACGAGATGCCATGAGATTGCTCAGGAAAGAGTGTTCAGATTTTTGTTCAGGAAGATGGAGCATTGTGATTTCAGATCGGTTATGTGTGCCAGCTGATAAAGAGATTAGAGAATTGATTCTCAAGGAAGGTCATTCTTCGGCAAGTCCTATACATTCTGGGTCAGTCATGCGAGGCAGTTATCCGAACCTGTTTGATCTTAGTTTCGAGGACGAAACTCTTATAAGGGGGGAAGAATGAAATACCCCAAATAAGTTGATAATGGCATAAGGGTAAATTAATTAAGGTTTTGCTTAAATTGGGAGAAATGGAAAATTTTGGGGATTTAATACCTAACTCCCTCGGTTGTCTCTCTCTCTCTCTCTGGTGATTTCTTCTCCTGAGCAGCCAAGCAGCTCCCTTCCCCTGTGTTCAGCCGAGTTCTTCTTCCTCCGGCGAACCCAGCTCGATCGTCTCCTCCGGCGAGCTCGACCCGGACCGCCGTCGCCTCGCCTCTTTCGTCCGCTGTCCGCTGGTGTTCGTGGCTGCTGTTGTTGGCTGCGTTTCGCTGCTGAGTTCCGGCGACGAGGGGCCATATCCGGTGGCTGCAGAGGGTGGTCGACGACGGGGTAAGGTAAGCCTTCGATCGGAGTTGAATGAGCTACTGATTTCTGCTAAAAATATATATGTGTGTGTGACCGAGTACTATTGTGGAATTTTGGCTGAATTCGGTGGTGAGTTGTGCAACAAATTGATTTTTGAATTCGGTTATATATATGTGTGCAAGAGGCATAATTCGATTCTAAGTTTGGATTAACTTGGGTTGAATTTGGATGTGATTTGGCCTAATTAATTAGGGATGATGATAGGAGAAATTTTGGGGTTAAATTGGGGAATTATTAGTTGAGACTCGGTGTGAGTAATTAACGCTAGGGATTTGCTCGGATTGATTTTCGCAGGTTCATTCGAGTTGGTTGGAGATCTCTGAAGTCGTGGTTATCGAGTTTGAGGCAAGATAAATCTTGCTAACCCTTCGTATATTTTATAAAATTACTTTTGTCCCTATATTGATTCAGTAATTGATTAGCCTTGTCTGAGTAAATTAATTTGGATTATTAGTTGTGAAATTTCTTGGTTGAATATGTGTGTTTGTCGACACCTGTGTGTGTTGGCGGTTGTGTGTTGGATTGTGTGCATAATTATTGGTCGTGCATCGGATACCAGTTGTGTGTTTTGTTATTGGTCTTGTGCTGGGTATTGATTGTTTGCTTGGTTGTTGGCAGATATTGGTATGTGCTTGGTTACTGTTTTGTGTAGAATATTGGTTGTTGCTTGATTGTTTGCAGATATTGGTTATGTGGTGGATTATTGGATGTAGAATTACGTGGTTGAATATATGTGTGTGTGTGTGTGAATGTGTGGGTGTGTTAGTAATTGTCTCGTGTTGTGTTTGATTGAATGTGATGTGGTAGTTGGTCATAACTAAATGTGAATTGATTGTTGTGGATTGATTGGATTATTGAATTTAAAGTTGCTTGATTGATTATATATATGTGTGATTATGTGATTTTGATTGTCGTTTGTGCTAATTGATTGGGTGTCGGTGTGGTGAGGGATTGTTGTTGATTGAGAGTCCAAGGGCCAGGTGATGATAGCCTCACCAAACATCGTAGGGACCGAGGGTCGCCTACGTTGTTAAGGGCCAGTGTTAATTAAGAGTCAAAGGGTCAGGTGATGATAGCCTCACCAAACCGCGTAGGGTGCACGCCTACGTCGTTAAAGACCAAGGGTTGGATGGTGAAAGTCCCATCCGGTGGTGGGTTGGATTGGAGGTGTTGGTTGGTTGCCTTGTGTCGTGTTTGATTGGATGTTGGTGTGATAGTTGATTGTAACTAATTGTGAGCTTGGTTTCCCACTTTAAGGGTGCGGGCCAACATGGAATAGGTTGGAACTGGGCGGCATCGGAAGGGGTGACTGGTCCAGGTCCTCCATGGTTGGTTTCCCACTTTAAGGGTGTGGGCCAACACGGGATAGGTTGGGACTGGGCGGCGCCGGTTGCTTTCCCACCTTGAGGGTGCGGGGCACGGGGTGGCTGGTCCAGGTCCTCCATGGTTGTTTTCCCACCTTGTGGGTGCGGGGCAACATGGGATATGCCGGGGCGTTGATCGTCTCACCCGTTTGCTTGATAGTTGTGTATGATTGGTTGTTGTGTGTGATTGGTTGTGTGTGTGATTGGTTGTTGTGTGTGTGTTGGCAAATTGTGTATGTGTTGGATTGTGTGTGTTGACTTTTGTGTGTGTGTTGACAGTTGTGTGTGTTGGATGGTGTGTGTTGACAGTTGTGTGTAATTGGCTGTTGTGTGTGATTGGTTGTGTGTGTGATTGGCTATTGTGTGTGATTGGTTGTTGTGTGTGTGTTGACAGTTGTGTGTATTGACCTTTGTTGTGTTGGCAGCTGTGTGAGTTGGATTCTGTGTTGACAGTTGTGGGCGTTGACAGTTGTGTGTGTTGATATTTGTGTGTAGTGACAGTAGTGAGTTCGGTATGTTTGGTTAGCCTTGGTTATATGTTAGTAGTAAGATATGTATATATGTTTTGTAAGTTGATAATTGAGGTGTTAATAGTAGAGAAATTAGATTGGATCGTTTTATTCGTTTATGCTTGTGATGAGATTGAGGTTGCATTGAAAGAGGTTAGTATAGTGTAGAGTTGGATAAGTATGGGTACTTGATCGGTTATGTGATAGTGTGTGTTTATGTTTTGTGTTTTGACCTGTGATTGGTTGGTTGGTATGAGAATGATTTAAGTATAGTTGATATTATGATATATGTATATATATTGTGTGGCATGTTGTTGCTTGGTATGAGTTGTTGATATGTTAAAGTTGTGTTTTTAACTGTTTTGGCTTGAGGAGTCTTGCCAGTCTTTCAAAAGACTGATCAACTTCGGTTTAGGTGCCGCGGTTGGCTGGGGTTTCGGGTCCCCCAGTCAACTGGTCTTTGCAGGTTTGTAGCAACAAGTGGGTTCTGGATCACAGATTGGTCTTCACAGTTAAAGATTTTGTTTTGCATCGGATTTGAAAATGTTGTATTCGCTTTCGTTGTTTTGGATTTAAATTGATGCATTAAACTGGACGACAGATTTAAGTGTTGTTTTAAATCTTGAGCAGGGATTTTAATATTGATGATTTATGTGGAAGAGTTTTGGATTTCTTTTCTTGTAGAAACCGCCTTATAGTCCTTCGGAACTATGACACTGTAGCACCTCTGGCCCGGGGTGTTACAGGAATTGGTATCAGAGCATTTACGTTCTAAAATGGTTTTCAAAAGTTTGATGTGGATGAGACCACTCGCAAAAACTGTGAAGCAATCGTGTGATCAGAGACCCTTGTTGCTACGTATAGGTAAGTTGTGTTTGATATGTTTTATATGTGATGTTGAGTATTGATGATTAATTTCATATGTGATGCTTAATGTTGTGGAGTAATTATATGATGTTTAGTGTTGATTGAATAATTTTAAATGGTGCGTTCCCTGGTAAGTGGGACGTGCTAGAGATTTAAAAGTTATGAGTATGGTAGAGGATGAGGCCGTTGGGCTTATCGTCAAGAGGTTGAGTCTGGTAACTGATGATTTGGTAGGAAGATATTGTGTGTTGCTGTTATTGTCATGAATGAGAATGACAGATTGAGCACTTTCAGATATGGTTGTGTTCCGAGATGGAATCTCGATGGGGAGGCTCAGCTGTGCGACCTTTGAGCAGTATGCTGATGAATATTTGATCAGGGAGACTGAGACATTTGATTTTGATCAGACTGTTGATGTTAGAAGCAGTAAGAAACAGAGAACTCGGTCTGCATCTGAGAAAGTAGAATTTCGCGATTATGGGTTCGGTTGAGTTGAGAATCAGAATGTTCTTGTGATTACAGGAAAACGACCGTTACTGTAACAACTGATAAGAGTTTAGTGCATGTGTTGAGAGTCAGAATCCTAGAGACTCTGGCAGAATTGTTAGTGCGATGACCGCTGTAAACTATTAAGAAAAGGTTGTGTTGGTTATCTGTGTGTATGCTGAGATTGAAGGAGCAGATAAAAGAACTTGTGAAGTTAGGCTTTATTAGGCCTAATGCTTCTCCTTGGGGTGCGCCTGTATGGTTGGTTAAAAAGAAGGATGGTTCCTTTTGACCTTGCTTGGATTATAAGGAGTTAAATACTTGTTGGGTCAATTGCAAGGAGATACAATGTTTTCAAAGGCTGATTTGAGATCAGAGTATCTTCAGTTTAGGATTCGAGAGGAATATATTCATGGTACTACCTTCAGAACTGAGAATGATTGCTATGAGTTGGTTGTGATGTCTTATGGGTTGAGTAATGCTTCCGCAGATTTCAAGAGTTTAAGGAACTGATGTTTTTAGAAAGTACTTGGATTATTGTGGCAATTTTTATTGATTCTATTTTAGTATTTTCTCAGAATAAGAGGGAGTACGAGAACAACCTTGGAATGCTAAGAAAATCGGGAGTTTTCTCGGATTGACAGGTTACTACAGGCGGAGTGTAACAGATTACGAAAGGCTAAGAATTTTGAATATGACAGGAGATGTCGAGAGAGTTTCAAAGGAACTCAGGAAGTGTTTGATTAGTGCGTCAGTGTTGGTTTTACTGCAGGGAATAGAAGGGTTTGTTATCTACAGTGATATGTCTATGCAAGGTTGGGTTGCGTTTTGATGTAGAATGGGAAGGTCATTGAGTATGTTTCTTATCAACTCAAATCGTATGAGAGAGAATTGATCATGAGACAAAGATAATTGCTAGAGTTGATTAAGGATTATGAAAAGATATTGTTTATCAATCAGAAAAGGGCTACCGTGGTTGCTGATGCCTTGTGTAGGAAGTCGACTCTCGAGCAGGTGATTGCTTGTCTGACAGTTCGGTCGGGATTGCAACAGGAGTTGGCGAATGGTGAAAAGTGAAATTTGGTTTGAGAAGGAACAAATATAGCTGAATGTAATGGAATGTTGAGTACGAGATGCCGTGAGATTGCTCAGGAAAGAGTGTTCAGATTTTTGTTCAGGAAGATGGAGCATTGTGATTTCAGATCGGTTATGTGTGCCAGCTGATAAAGAGATTAGAGAATGGATTCTCGAGGAAGGTCATTCTTCGGCAAGTCCTGTACATTCTGGGTCAGTCATGCGAGGCAGTTATCCGAACCTGTTTGATCTTAGTTTCGAGGACGAAACTCTTATAAGGGGGGAAGAATGAAATACCCCAAATAAGTTGATAATGGCATAAGGGTAAATTAATTAAGGTTTTGCTTAAATTGGGAGAAATGGAAAATTTTGGGGATTTAATCCCTAACTCCCTCGGTTGTCTCTCTCTCTCTCTGGTGATTTCTTCTCCTGAGCAGCCAAGCAGCTCCCTTCCCCTGTGTTCAGCCGAGTTCTTCTTCCTCCGGCGAGCTCTACCCGGACCGCCGTCTTCTCGCCTATTTCATCCGCTATCCGCTGGTGTTCGTGGCTACTGTTGTTGGCTGCGTTTCGCTGCTGAGTTCCGGCGACGAGGGGCCATATTCAGTGGCTGCAGAGGGTGGTCGACGACGGGGTAAGGTAAGCCTTCGATCGGAGTTTGATGAGCTACTGATTTCTGCTAAAAATATATATGTGTATGTGACCGAGTACTGTTGTGGAATTTTGGCTGAATTCGGTGGTGAGTTGTGCAGCAAATTGATTTTTGAATTCGGTTATATATATGTGTGCAAGAGGCATAATTCGATTCTAAGTTTGGATTAACTTGGGTTGAATTTGGATGTGATTTGGCCTAATTAATTAGGGATGATGATAGGAGAAATTTTGGGGTTAAATTGGGGAATTATTAGTTGAGACTCGGTATGAGTAATTAACGCCAGGGATTTGCTCGGATTGATTTTCGCAGGTTCGTTCGAGTTGGTTGGAGATTTCTGAAGTCGTGGTTGTCGAGTTTGAAGCAAGATAAATCTTGCTAACCCTTCGTATATTTTATAAAATTACTTTTGTCCCTATATTGATTCAGTAATTGATTAGCCTTGTCTGAGTAAATTAATTTGGATTATTAGTTGTGAAATTTCTTGGTTGAATATGTGTGTTTGTCGACACCTGTGTGTGTTGGCGGTTGTGTGTTGGATTATGTGCATAATTATTGGTCGTGCATCGGATACCAGTTGTGTGTTTTGTTATTGGTCTTGTGCTGGGTATTGATTGTTTGCTTGGTTGTTGGCAGATATTGGTATGTGCTTGGTTACTGTTTTGTGTAGAATATTGGTTGTTGCTTGATTGTTTGCAGATATTGGTTATGTGGTGGATTATTGGATGTAGAATTACGTGGTTGAATATATGTGTGTGTGTGTGAATGTGTGGGTGTGTTAGTAATTGTCTCGTGTTGTGTTTGATTAAATGTGATGTGGTAGTTGGTCATAACTAAATGTGAATTGATTGTTGTGGATTGATTGGATTATTGAATTTAAAGTTGCTTGATTGATTATATATATGTGTGATTATGTGATTTTGATTGTCGTTTGTGCTAATTGATTGGGTGTCGGTGTGGTGAGGGATTGTTGTTGATTGAGAGTCCAAGGGCCAGGTGATGATAGCCTCACCAAACATCGTAGGGACCGAGGGTCGCCTACGTTGTTAAGGGCCAGTGTTAATTAAGAGTCAAAGGGTCAGGTGATGATAGCCTCACCAAACCGCGTAGGGTGCACGCCTACGTCGTTAAAGACCAAGGGTTGGATGGTGAAAGTCCCATCCGGTGGTGGGTTGGATTGGAGGTGTTGGTTGGTTGCCTTGTGTCGTGTTTGATTGGATGTTGGTGTGATAGTTGATTGTAACTAATTGTGAGCTTGGTTTCCCACTTTAAGGGTGCGGGCCAACATGGAATAGGTTGGAACTGGGCGGCATCGGAAGGGGTGACTGGTCCAGGTCCTCCATGGTTGGTTTCCCACTTTAAGGGTGTGGGCCAACACGGGATAGGTTGGGACTGGGCGGCGCCGGTTGCTTTCCCACCTTGAGGGTGCGGGGCACGGGGTGGCTGGTCCAGGTCCTCCATGGTTGTTTTCCCACCTTGTGGGTGCGGGGCAACATGGGATAGGCCGGGGCGTTGATCGTCTCACCCGTTTGCTTGATAGTTGTGTATGATTGGCTGTTGTGTGTGATTGGTTGTGTGTGTGATTGGTTGTTGTGTGTGTGTTGGCAAATTGTGTATGTGTTGGATTGTGTGTGTTGACTTTTGTGTGTGTGTTGACAGTTGTGTGTGTTGGATGGTGTGTGTTGACAGTTGTGTGTAATTGGCTGTTGTGTGTGATTGGTTGTGTGTGTGATTGGCTATTGTGTGTGATTGGTTGTTGTGTGTGTGTTGACAGTTGTGTGTATTGACCTTTGTTGTGTTGGCAGCTGTGTGAGTTGGATTCTGTGTTGACAGTTGTGGGCGTTGACAGTTGTGTGTGTTGATATTTGTGTGTAGTGACAGTAGTGAGTTCGGTATGTTTGGTTAGCCTTGGTTATATGTTAGTAGTAAGATATGTATATATGTTTTGTAAGTTGATAATTGAGGTGTTAATAGTAGAGAAATTAGATTGGATCGTTTTATTCGTTTATGCTTGTGATGAGATTGAGGTTGCATTGAAAGAGGTTAGTATAGTGTAGAGTTGGATAAGTATGGGTACTTGATCGGTTATGTGATAGTGTGTGTTTATGTTTTGTGTTTTGACCTGTGATTGGTTGGTTGGTATGAGAATGATTTAAGTATAGTTGATATTATGATATATGTATATATATTGTGTGGCATGTTGTTGCTTGGTATGAGTTGTTGATATGTTAAAGTTGTGTTTTTAACTGTTTTGGCTTGAGGAGTCTTGCCAGTCTTTCAAAAGACTGATCAGCTTCGGTTTAGGTGTCGCGGTTGGCTGGGGTTTCGGGTCCCCCAGTCAACTGGTCTTTGCAGGTTTGTAGCAACAAGTGGGTTCTGGATCACAGATTGATCTTCACAGTTAAAGATTTTGTTTTGCATCGGATTTGAAAATGTTGTATTCGCTTCCGTTGTTTTGGATTTAAATTGATGCATTAAACTGGACGACAGATTTAAGTGTTGTTTTAAATCTTGAGCAGGGATTTTAATATTGATGATTTATGTGGAAGAGTTTTGGATTTCTTTTCTTGTAGAAACCGCCTTATAGTCCTTCGGGACTATGGCACTGTAGCACCTCTGGCCCGGGGTGTTACATCACAGATCTTGAAAAATCTTAGAACAAGCTTATAGGCATGTTTCTTCTCTTCTTCTTCGACCTTTTTTTATGAGGGGGTCTTGGGCTATTTATAGGCAAAGGGTCCTGCTTGAAGTCGGCCGGTACACAGAGACACATGTCATCTCATGGTTCATCTAGTGACAGACGTCGGCAAGGAGGTGTAGGGCCATGATTGGACCGACAAGGCGGGATGACGCGTGTCGATCTTGAAAAGATGCATTGTTGGCATGCTCAGATTGGTTCGATGAATTCGTGGCGGTTTGATGGCATCTGACAATTACCACGCGGTTATAGAGAACTGACGCGCTGAAGATGTTCTGAGTCCATTATTGCTCTTCGCGACGAGTTCTTTTACGTGTTAGGCGTGTTCTTCTTGTTGGCTCGCGATCTTCTTTGATGATGAAAACCATGAGGGGAATGAGGGTGGACATCCAACGCGTTGAGTGATATGAAAATAGCGCGATCCAACACAGCCCATTGCATTGATGGCGAATGCGTGAGGCAATCAAAGCAATCCAAGGAAAACGCGTTTGATGGCCGTGTTTATTCACTTTACTTCAAGATGTTTTGAGACGGACGTTCTGTTTTACTCGATGGTGGGCCTTTGCATAATGGGCCCTCGCCAGACCGGCCCATCGGACCCTTTATATAAGAGCGGGAAGGGATGGGAAGCTTCCACTGTACATCTCTTCTTTTCCTAACGCGTGGAGATACCTTAGCGGATATATGATGCGATGTTATCACTCTGGCCTTTCTCCTGATGTCAAGCACATCCTTAAGCTCTTCACTCTGAAATACGACAAGGGTTTTTGTAATCTTGGCTTGCCCACCTTGAACGTGATCAGTAAGCCTTACAACGTGGGCAAGTGGAAGGACAGGTGGTTCTTAGCGCGATGTTCTTCTCATGAGGTCTTCAATTGCCAATTGTTTCCTGGTCCTTTTATGCGTCCAGATAAGCCAGATTAGAAGGAAATTGACGCGTGCAAAAATCAGTTATGAAATGAGGGAAATGCCCCTGATTACAAGCGTGTGATTACTCAAGAGAATTTGGAGAAAGCTGGGCTCAGTTTGCCGCGTTCCGTCAGACGCGCTGAGTCGGATGACATATTGTTCCTTCACTGCTCTTTATTTTAACGCGTTGTAGTAGCTAACTTCTGTATTTCACAGGTATGAAGTCTGACTTCTTGCTCAAGAGGGCCAGGAAGATCGCGAGTGGATCCAAGTCGTCAGCCAAAGAAATTGAGGATTAGGCCACGTCGGAGCAGGCCCCCGCTCCGACTCTTGATGCGATGATGGTGACAGGCAGGTTTTAGTCGTGTTATCTGGTCAAAATAAATCCTAACAAACCTAAACTAGTAGTTTTGGCAAGCAAGGGTCGAATCCCACAGGGAGGAGTTGTTTTCTTTATGTAGATTGCATGCAATAGTAACAATGGGGTTTTTTGAAGTTGAATTGGATGAGAACAAAGCAAACAAAATAAACAAAAGCAAAGATTGTAATCAAATTGACAAAACACTTAGCAAAACAAATATCCACCTTTAGTTTGGTTGATCGATCATTGATTATTCCTAGTCCTCTATCCTCAGGAATGTCCTAATCCCTATTCTGAAATAGTTACCAGTCCAACTCGGCCTGGTAACCCTAACTATTAAACCAATCAAGAAACTATCAAGATAAATCTAACAGTAGAATAAGCTCAGGAATAGATAGGCTCATGCAATACTTAACAACTCGTCAGTACTTGACATGCAATTAATTCTCTTCACAATAAACATTCACAACTCATTCCAGTAAATCGTGGTTGCTACTTCTGAATTAGGGATGAATAATATTGATCTCAACAAGTTGACCAGAAAGAGGTAACTAACACTATAGATAATACTAATCTCAACTAGGTTGTCAGGCTAGGGAAACTAATATTAATAATGATAACCACAACAACTGATGAGTTAGATCCAACCAATACTATTCAAGATCCTAATCCTGCAGTATGAATAATATCGATAAAACTAGGTAGCTAATCTAGAGAAATCAATATAACTCAATTGGATGAAGCATAAAAGAATTAATAACATTCAAGGATAAAGGAAAGGAATAACATCACAATCAAATTCAAACTTAGGCTTCAATTGTCGGACTAAGCAAAGGTGCTTAGCTCCTCATAGTCTTCGAAAGAAAATAATACTGAATGGAAAATAGTACGTAATAGCGAATGTCGATGATACCAAGATAAATGAATGGAGGATATGGAATTTAGGTTAAATAGACTTAACCTAAATCCCAAGATCACAAACCTCATCTAAAAGGAAATAAAACTAAAGTATCGAAAATAATAAAAAAATAAAGAAAAGTCGAAAAAAGGGAAAAATAACAAAGTTCGGAAAAGCTCTTCGGGCCGCCTCCCGTGTGCTTCCGCGGTCGCGGAAAATAGGTTCGAGCTCTCGACTTTTGCCCAGGTCTGAATATTCCGCGGGCGCGGCCAGATTTCCGCGGTCGCGGCAGTGACACATTTCGCTCCGCTGTTCGCCTCTCGCCACGGCCGCCTCTTGTCTTTGCCCTTGGTCGTAGTTGGTCGCGGCAGTCTCTTCTTGGCTCCGTTTGTGTGGCTCTTCTTCGTCTCCTCAGGTGGTTTTCTCCTCGTCTTCTGGATGTCTTCAATTAGCTCCTCTAAACCACCATATCCACACTTCATCTCTCCAACTACATACTCCACAGTTGTGCTCTAAATCCCTACAAATTGCACCCTAAACACTGGTAACAACTCTTATATAAGCACTTCAAAGTAGAGCTGATCAAACTTCCCCATGCTTAAACCTTGCTCGTCCTCGAGTAAGCTAAAATAAACCTACTCCTCCAATCAAATCCCCAAGGTCTCAGGAAGCATAGAAAAGTCATATCCTCTAAGAATCGCATCTAACAATGAATCTCCAAGGCACCAATACAATAAGCTCAACACAACACAACCCATATCATAACACCAACCAAGCTAAAAGGAAAGCAGAGTACTTCCCCCAAGCTTATCCCGAACACCATAGAGTGAGTAACAATCTAATCCTAGCCTCCATCTATCTTCTTATCGCTCCAGAGTGACCTACCCGAATCCTGCTTATATCTCCTCTTCTTATGTCACCACGCCAGATAAAATGTGGATTCCTAAAAATCACTCTTCTTCTTTTCACTCATTTTGCCAAGGCGTCTTTTCGGGTTTTCACCAAGCCACTCATTTCATTTTTCAATAGGTGGGCTCACAATATACTCACATCACTCTTGACCTCATATTACCCCAGCCTAATGCTGGTCCAAGCCACCTGCTTATTACCTAAGCCGCCCTTTTGGATTTTCGACTTATCCCAGAATTTCTATTTTTGCCTTTTTTCAAATTTTGGCTTTTTCTTTATTATTTTTTTTCTCCTCAACGACGTAGCAAGTATAAAACTCTCCCCCATGCTTAAACATTGCATTGTCCTCAATGTAATGAAAGACAAAAAGACTAAAGCACAGGGAAAGGAAAAAAATTAACTCACAAACGTCGCCGAGTTGTCTTGGACACTGAAGTTGTTGCTGGCGGTAAAGAAATGAACGCTCAGGTCTCTGGTGCTGCGGCGGGCGTCATCGACTCGTCTCTACCGTGCAACCAAAGGAAACCACTGTAATGTGTAGTGCTCATCAAGGAAATCGGGGCTGTACGGCCTTCAACTCAATCAACTCCTACCATGCAACCAAAAGGAACCACTGTGGTGAGAAGTGGTAAATCAAGGGAACGGGGTTTCATGGCCTTCAACGAACACAAAAAATAGGCCCAGATGTCATTGTGGTGTGGGCCCTGGTGTTCCTCTTCTCCAGCTGTCGATTGTAGGGCCATCATCGTTTCCAATTAATGATGTAGGGCTAATGTATCCTTCTTGGCAACATGATGCGCACCATCTCTCCATGGGGTATTCGGACAGCTCGCCTTCGATGAAACTTTTTTTTTTTCGGGCAGGGCAATAGGAGGACTTACATTGGTATGGTAAGAACCTTCTTCATTATGGTTCGGGCCTCCTCCTTGCAGGTTAGTTCGAAACAAAACAAAAGCAAAAACACACGAACAAAAGCAATTAAAAACAAGAATTGGAAAGACAAGAAAAGAAATTCATACCTCGGGTTGCCTCCCGGACAACGCCTTAGTTATTGTCGTGGCTCGATATACTGCTCTTATACATCAACTCGGGTTGCTCACAACAACTGAACTCCTGGGATCAATATCAGGGGGATGCCTCTTTGTGTGCTCCATTTTGAGCCTTTCCCCCATTCTCTTGCACTTCATGATGGATGGACCACTTTTTATATCCATGATTGCACTTGCCATCTTCAGAAATGGCCTACCCAACATCTCAGGGGCTACTGGCTTATCCTGCTCTGTATCCAGCGTAGAGAAATTTACCCTCTGAATCCCAATTTCCTTCTCGTGCTTCCCCTTCTGCTTCTTCTTGATCTTGTGCAGCGCCTTTAAAAATTCCTTGCAGCGAGGGATGCTATTTGCCAGTTTGAGCAAAGAAATATTTACATCGCAAATGCTAAGCGTCTCAAACAATTCTTTGTCATTGGCTGGCCTCTTCGTGTCCGCCAGAGCTTCAGGGAAAGGTGCCGGAGGCTTTTCTGATCTGAGCGAAGGGAAATAGGGGCGCATATAGTCGTCATAGGGAGCTTCAGAGCGAAGAGGCACTTCTGGAGCATTTCCGCGGGCGCGGATTGGGGTCCGCGGTCACGGAATTTGTTCGATCTCATCGCTGTCTTCGGCTCTTTTTCCGCGGTCGCGGAATTCTCTCGACCTGCTCCTTTTTTTTCTCTGTGCATTTTCCGCGGTCGCGGATGTCCTGCCGCGGTCGCGGATTTGCGTCGATTCCGACCTTCTCACCAGCAGTCTCGTCGCGGTCGCGGCCCTCTTCCTCGTGGTCACTGAATTCCTCCAGTGCCAAAAAATACTATTCTTCAGATAGTACCTCGCGGTCCCAAATATCGTCTGGAAGGCCCAACTCCCTGAGTGAACCGCGGTCGAGGGACACCTCCCGCGATCTCGGGTTCTCTTCTTCCAATATCTCGCTGTATTCAGCTCCTGTCTCTCTAATTTGCTCTTCCCTTTCAGCTAAGGGGGCGACAAGCAGCTTCTCAGTACTTCGTATGTCCATCGAGAATGCATTCTCCTCCTGGTGCACTGCTGGGTGAGAAAGTGGTTTCGCCGATGTCATGGCCTCCAATCTGCTCACTGTTTGAACCATGTGCTCCATCGAATTCTGCAAGTTATGGAACATCCCCTCAGTAGACATGGAGGGACTTGGATTGGACACTGGAGGGCTATGCTCGTAGGCTGGACTGTACTGCTGTGGAGTACCCTGCTGATAGAACGAATGTGGCCCCGGGTATAACTCCTGGTAGTCATGACCATAGGGAGGGTATTGCTGGTACCCATAACTCGAATTGGGGTGATCTCTCCATCCTGGGGTGTATGCGTAGGAGTATGGGTCATATCGCGGCTCTCCCCAGAACACCATTTCTGTATCAAATTCAAAAAAAGAAAAGAAAAGAAAAAGAAATCAGTAGCACGGGTGTGGACTGTAAGATAGGTCCACACAAAAACAGACACACAAACACACACAAAGAAAAACAAAACTTGCCTCCCCGGCAACGACGCCAATTTGACAGGCAGGTTTTAGTCGTGTTACCTGGTCAAAATAAATCCTAACAAACCTAAACTAGTAGTTTTGGCAAGCAAGGGTCGAATCCCACAGGGAGGAGTTGTTTTCTTTATGTAGATTGCATGCAATAGTAACAATGGGGTTTTTTGAAGTTGAATTGGATGAGAACAAAGCAAACAAAATAAACAAAAGCAAAGATTGTAATCAAATTGACAAAACACTTAGCCAAACAAATATCCACCTTTAGTTTGGTTGATCGATCATTGATTATTCCTAGTCCTCTATCCTCAGGAATGTCCTAATCCCTATTCTGAAATAGTTACCAGTCCAACTCGGCCTGGTAACCCTAACTATTAAACCAATCAAGAAACTATCAAGATAAATCTAACAGTAGAATAAGCTCAGGAATAGATAGGCTCATACAATACTTAACAACTCGTCAGTACTTGACATGCAATTAATTCTCTTCACAATAAACATTCACAACTCATTCCAGTAAATCGTGGTTGCTACTTCTGAATTAGGGATGAATAATATTGATCTCAACAAGTTGACCAGAAAGAGGTAACTAATACTATAGATAATACTAATCTCAACTAGGTTGTCAGGCTAGGGAAACTAATATTAATAATGATAACCACAACAACTGATGAGTTAGATCCAATCAATACTATTCAAGATCCTAATCCTGCAGTATGAATAATATCGATAAAACTAGGTAGCTAATCTAGAGAAATCAATATAACTCAATTGGATGAAGCATAAAAGAATTAATAACATTCAAGGATAAAGGAAAAGAATAACCTCACAATCAAATTCAAACTTAGGCTTCAATTGTCGGACTAAGCAAAAGTGCTTAGCTCCTCATAGTCTTCGAAAGAAAATAATACTGAATGGAAAATAGTACGTAATAGCGAATGTCGATGATACCAAGATGAATGAATGGAGGCTATGAAATTTAGGTTAAATGGACTTAACCTAAATCCCAAGATCACAAACCTCATCTAAAAGGAAATAAAACTAAAGTATCGAAAATAATAAAAAAATAAAGAAAAGTCGGAAAAAGGGAAAAATAACAAAGTTCGGAAAAGCTCTTCGGGCCACCTCCCGTGTGCTTCCGCGGTCGCGGCACCAATTCCGCGGTCGCGGAAAATAGGTTCGAGCTCTCGACTTTTGCCCAGGTCTGAATATTCTGCGGGCGCGGCCAGATTTCCGCGGTCGCAACAGTGACACATTTCGCTTCGTTGTTCGCCTCTCGCCGCGGCCGCCTATTGTCTTTTCCCTTGGTCGCGGTTGGTCGCGGCAGCCTCTTCTTGGCTCCGTTTGTGTGGCTCTTCTTCTGTTCTTCTTCGTCTCCTCAGGTGGTTTTCTCCTCGTCTTCTGGATGTCTTCAATTAGCTCCTCCAAACCACCATATCCACACTTCATCTCTCCAACTACATACTCCACAATTGTGCTCTAAATCCCTACAAATGACACCCTAAACACCGGTAACAACTCCTAGATAAGCACTACAAAGTAGAGCTGATCATTGCAAAGGTCATCTGACCTTTGCCTACTAAGTATAGTAGGATCAAGATTGATGTAAGTAGTGGAACCCTTACTATGGAATTTGATGGGGAAAAGATAGAGTACAACATATATGATGCTATGAAACACCCCATTGATGATCATTCTCTGTGTATTATTGATGTGATTGATCCTATCGTGCAAGATGTCTTTAATACTACTTGTTCTGATAAGTTGCAATCTGCTATTGAGAATGCCATTGAAGAACCACCTGAGTATCATGCTTTAGACATTGACTTGCAGGAAACGGTGGCTCACTTAACACACGGTACACCCCCTTTCCATTCTTTGGGAAATGGCCCCATCCCACTAACAGTGCCAAGCGAGAAGCTTTTACCTTCTGTTGTGCAGGCACCAGAGATTGAACTCAAGCCACTACCGGATCACCTCAAGTATGCTTTCCTGGGAAATGATGACACACTACCGGTCATTATCTCCAACAAGCTTTCCAAGGATCAAGAGGAGAAATTGGTGGCAGTGCTTAAGGGACACAAGACAACATTGGGATGGACCATTGCAGACATAAAGGGGATTAGTCCCTCCACCTGTATGCATAGAATTTTGCTGTAGGAGGACGCCAAGCCATCGAGACAGCCACAGAGAAGACTTAATCCACCAATGATGGAGGTGGTGAAAAAGGAGGTGCTGAAACTCCTACAGGCTGGAATGATCTTTCCTATCTCTGACAGTAAATGGGTGAGCCCAACACAAGTTGTCCCAAAGAAGGGAGGAATCACAGTTGTGGAGAACCAACAAGGAGAGTTGGTCCCTATCCGAGTGCAAACTAGATGGAGAGTATGCATTGACTACCGTAAGCTGAATGCGGTAACTCGGAAAGACCATTTCCCTCTACCTTTTATTGATCAAATGCTCGAGCGACTGGCTAGTCGCCCCTATTACTGCTTCCTGGATGGATACTCAGAGTACTTTCAGATAGCCATAGCACCGGAGGATCAAGAAAAGACGACATTTACATGCCTTTTTGGTACTTTTGCATATCGCAGGATGCCATTCGGGTTGTGTAACGCACCCGGAACATTCCAAAGGTGTATGGTAAGCATTTTTTCTGAGTATGTAGAGCAATTCATTGAGGTTTTTATGGATGATTTCACATTCCATGGTGATAGTTTTGATGCATGCTTAGACCACCTAGCACTTGTACTTCAAAGATGTGTAGATACCAACTTAGTTCTAAATTCTGAAAAGTGTCATTTTATGATTGAACAAGGCATTGTGTTAGGTCATATAGTGTCTGCTAGAGGTATTGAGGTCGATAAGGCAAAGATTGATATAATTCAGTCTCTGCCCTATCCTACTAATGTGCGTGAAGTGCGTTCTTTCTTAGGCCATGCAGGTTTCTACCGCCGGTTTATTAAAGACTTTTCAAAAATCTCATCACCTCTATGCAAGCTGATGAAGAAGGAAGTGAATTTTGAGCTCAGCGATGAGTGAAAAAAGGCATTTGATGATTTGGGATAATGAGATACAATCTGTCTTAGCCTTTTGTCATTCTCATGCATGTGGGGGCCATTTTGGGCCAAATAAAACTGCTAGGAAAGTATTGGAAGCAGGATTCTACTAGCCACACATCTTTCGAGATGCAAACGCCTTCTGTAGATCCTGTGATCGATGATAGAGAATGGGGAATATGTCCCGAAGGAATGAGATGCCGCAGGCACCATTAATCTTTTGTGAGATTTTTGATGTCTGGGGGATTGACTTTATGGGACCCTTTCCTAACTCCTTTGGGAATCTATATATTTTACTTACGGTGGACTACGGTTCCAAATGGGTAAAAGCGAAGGCCACCAGAACTGATGACTCTAAAGTGGTGGCAAATTTCGTAAAGGAGAACATTTTCGCTAGATTCGGTATCCCAAAGGCTTTGGTAAGTGACAGAGGGACTCACTTCTGCAACTCAACTGTGAGGGGGCTATTGAAGAAATATCATGTTACGCAGAGAGTTTCCACAACTTATCACCCATAAACCAATGGTCAGGCTGAAGTATCAAACATAGAGATCAAGGTCATTCTTGAGAAGACGGTCGCTCCAAATAGGAAGGATTGGAGTTTGAGGTTAAATGATGCTTTGTAGGCTTACCGTACAGCCTATAAAACCCCCATTGGGATGTCCCCGTTTAGATTGGTGTATGGCAAAGCATGCCATATTCCGGTGGAGCTTGAGCACAAAGCATTATGGGCCGTGAAGAAGTGCAATATGCAAATCGATGAAGTGGGAGAGTTCCGGAAGCTGCAACTTCAAGAGTTAGAAGAGATCCGCCTGTATGCTTATGATAACGCTGTCATCTACAAGGAGAAGACGAAGGCCTGTCATGACAAGACCATATTGCGAAAGGACTTCAATGTCGGAGACAAAGTCCTACTATTTCAGTCTCGCTTGCAACTTTTCCCAGGGAAACTCTGTTCCCGATGGGCAGGTCCCTATGTTGTTGCTCATGTCTTTCCACATGGAGCAGTGGATATACATGATGAAAAGAACGACAGGGTGTTCAAAGTATAAAACCTTACCACGAGGGATTTAGCAAAAAGGTGATAGATGAGTCGGTTCTTGAGGAACCAATTGCTGAGACTCAGTGAAGGGAACCATCTCGAGCCACAACAATAACTAAGGCGCTGCTCGAGAGGCAACCCGCGGTAAGTAAATAATTTCTTTTTCTTGCTTTCTCGTTCATGTTATTTTTGGTAGTAGACTAACATGCAGGTAGGGGCCTCGGAGACCAAATAATGAAGTCAGAAGCATTTCCTTTCCGCAACTGCGGAATCCACTTCAGGTTTTGTTCTTCGAAAAAAAAAAATCCGAAAAAATAAAAATATCCCACATGCTATCTTTCCCCTTTCGTATCTTTCCCTTTCCCAATTTTCTAAACCTAATTTCTACCCCACCAGCCCCACATCACCCTCCCCGATCTCTCTCTCTCTCGCTTTCGTTCCCCTCGATCCACCATACTCTCCGGCGTCCCATCTTCACCTGAAACTCCCCTCCGTTGAACCATCGCCACATCCACCAGCGAGCATCAACCACCCCTTCACCTCACCTTCGCCACCCTCCCCTCTCATCCCCAACCCCGATCGCCCCCTACCACCCAGCCGGCGAGCCACGCTCTCACCGGCAAGCCTGCAACTCCCGGCGAGACTCCGTAGACCACACCACCCACCGGCGAACACGCATATCACCCGGGGTCTTCCCCCTCAGCACCCACTCTCTTCGCCGATCTCTCTCGCCCTCCTCTCCGGCGAGTCAAACCGCCACCCGCCAACATCCAGGGAAGAAGACGAACCAGATCCGCGACCAAGCCGCCACCTTGCAACTGTCGCGGCAGAAGATTTTCCGCGCCCGCGGCCTCATCATCCGCGACCGCAGAGTGTGTTCTGCAGCACTCGTCCTCTCGGTTCTTCGGGTTCGTCTCCCCTCCTTTTGCTTGTCAATTTGTTCTGATTATTATGGAGAGCCGAAAGAGAAAGATGAGCTCGGCTCAGCTTGGGATTATGAATAAACTCAGTGAGCGGGAAGTTATCATTACGAAATTTTACAATCATGCGATGCTCGCTCGATTGGGGCTATTAGATTGTACACGCCTATTACTGCAGCATGGGGGCTTAGGAACCTTCCTAGACAAGAGCGCCCCCACCTATGTTCAATTGACGAGGGAGTTCCTGGACAGTTTGCGTGTATCTCGGGATGAGCAGGAGACTGTCACCCACATCTCCTTCATATATAGGAACGTTGAATACAAGGTCCCTTTGGGTGCATTAAGGGACATTTTTGGGGTGACCGAACCGCCTACGAAGGGTTGGGCGACTGTTGTGGGCTAGCAACATTATCAGTTTTGGCGCGCTGCTGCTCAATGCGAGTTTGAGACTAAGGGTGAGTACAACTATAGACTCACGCACCCTTGCTTACGCCTTGCCCACAAGGTGTTCGCTTTAGCTTTCCTGGGCCAGGGCGAGGTCAACAAGCTGTCGTGGACTGATTTTCAGTGGGTGTGGTGTCTCACACCAGAGAGCACTATAGTCCCAGATTGGGTGGAGATATTTCTGACCTCCTGCCTCAAGGCCCACGGAAAGAAAGCGGGCAGGATTGGAATGGGGGGGATGATTTCCCTGATTGCTCATGAGTTTATTGATTTGTCGAATACCGTGCCATTGGAAGGCATACACGAGTATGATGAGGTCCAGCTACGGCGGGCCAAGTTGTTGCAGATACAAGATGGGAATTATTTCTGGATATCTCGAGAGGGGAAGCATAGGATGCGACTTCCCCGTCTGATGCCCTTCGGGCCTAGCGCTGCTGATTTTGTGCTGCCAGCCGATGATGAGGAGGAGCCCCAGGCTGGGGCAGGACTGATGCAGATAGAGGCACCTGAGGCTGCTGCAGACCAGCGTTTTGAGGCTGGTACATCTAGTGGGGGAGATGCCCCGTCCTACTCTGGTTCATGGCAGGATGATGTGATGTCCCAGTTGCGTGGGCTTTCGACGAGGCAGAACGGTTTTGGAAGGGACATGAGAGCCCTTCAGGAGGAGATGACTGAGATGCAACGACAACAGATGAAGTTCTTTGTCCGCTTTCCCTATCCACCACCTCAGTGAGTCTTATTTTCTTTTTCCCCTATATTTTATTTTGTCTTCTATCACATTGAGGACAATGCGATCTTCAAGCATGGGGGAGAGAAGTAGACTTGCTACTTATCCTTGTACATATTTATTTCAGCATTGCAATGTTTAAAATTTTGCTACTTATCCTTGTACATATTTATTGAAAAATTTACGGATCCCCGGCAACGGCGAGTGAGATGACAGCACCGTTGCCACTACCAGGAAGTCCAGTCGAGGCAGAAACGCGAGGAGATAAGCGCGACACCCCTTCTCAAGCAGGCCGCGTGGAAAAGAGATCAAGGTCTGAGAGCAGCGTTGATCCTGCTCCGGCCACTACCATAGGGAGGGCTGTCTTTGCCGCGCCAGTGCCTTCTGTGTCCGACATGCGTCAGCTGGCTCCTCCAAATGGTGTATGTGCAAGAGAGAAAGGATGGCTGACTTCGTTGTCTCCTCAAGTCCTTTAGTTGGAGGGGATGAAATACATGGAGATGGTATGCGCTTTAATGTGTGCTCCTGCTTTTCGTCGTGTGAATTCTACTCATCTATTCTTTCCTTGTCTGATTTCATAGGCTCGTCTCAGCATGCTAGCCTCCACAACATATTGCAAAGTCTTAGATGCCAAGTGCAAAGGCATCCGTGAAGAGAATGAAGCCCGTAAAAAGGTGGCCGTGCTAACCAAGCAGGTTGAATAGTTTGCCGCGTAACTTGCCAAGGCGAATGCTAACACGACAACGCTTGAGGGGGAGAAAGCAAAGCTTGAGGAGGAGAATGCGCTGATGAAGACGAACGTTGAGAATCTTCAGCGCGCCATGTCCGGGAAAGATGACGAGACAATTGAGCTGAAGAGGGAACGCGATGCTTCTAACCTTGAAACTGAGAAGTGGCGTGCCAGAGCAGAACACGCTTTCACTGACTATCTCAAGTCGGAGGACTACCAGATGAAGCTGGCTGACAAGGTGGGACCCCATTGGGAGCAGGGCATAAGGATTAGAGTCAGGCAAGCGGTGGCGAGGTTCGGCGAGATCGATCCCAAGATTGTTTATTTCACTCCAGATTACACAGATCTCTTTGGCGAGCCCCCGATCGAAGACCCCGTGGAAGGCGATAACCAAGCTATGGACGTAGATGCGAACGTCGCGACAAACAGTGCAACTTTGCTCGAGGATCACGATGCTCCTTGATTTTCACCAGGCAATTCGTAGACTTCCTTAAGCTTTTCCTCCTGTATGTTTTTTGTATGAAACAATTAGTAAGATATCAAATGAATGAAAAAACAACTTTTTTGAGCTCCGCCTTCTTCCTAAGTTATTGCAATATTTGAGTGATATAGTAAACTTTCTCATTTTTGAAGAACGCGGTGGCGGCCCCAAGCTTGTTGGGGAATCTCACCCGTTTTGGAGAACGCGGTGGCAGCCCCAAGCTCGTTGGGGGATCTCACCCGTTTTGGAGAACGCGGTGACAGCCCCAAGCTCGTTGGGGGATCTCACCCGTTTTGGAGAACGCGGTGGCAGCCCCAAGCGAGTTGGGGGATCTCACCGGTTTAGAAGAACGCGGTTCATATCTTCTTTCGTCGCGTTCACAGAGGACCAAGCTGCCCTAGTGTGAGGAAGTCCCCATGGACGGCGCCAGTGATGGTTCCCAAGTTTTCTAAGTAAACAAAGCGCAAAGCTTATAAAAGACTTGGTCCTGGATGAACGCGATAAACGTGTAGGGATAGAAGAAAACCAAACACAATGATTTTTAACGAGGTTCGGACAAAGCCTACTCCTCGTGGCCTCAAGTAGGAGATCCAAATCCACTAAATACGTCCAAGAATTATGAGAGTACACGTTTCAGGCCAGATGTACACAACGCGATAAACAAAGCAGAAGACGACAAGCTTGAACAAAGGACGCAATAAATAAAGCAGAAGATGACATGCTTGAACAAAGGACGCGATAAATAATAGTCGACGAATATGAAGCTTTCCGCTCTTTTACAATTTCATGGGAATCATCACAGATCTTGAAAAAGCTTAGAACAAGCTTATAGGCCTGTTTCTTCTCTTCTTCTTCGACCCTTTTTTATGAGGGGGTCTTGGGCTATTTATAGGCAAAGGGTCCTGCTTGAAGTCGGCCGGTACACAAAGACATGTGTCATCTCGTGGTTCATCTAGTGACAGACGTCGACAAGGAGGTGTAGGGCCATGATTGGACCGGCAAGGCGGGAGGACGCGTGTCGATCTTGAAAAGATACATTGTTGGCATGCTCAGATTGGTTCGATGAATTCGTGGCGGATTGATGGCATCTGACAATTACCATGCGGTTATAGAGAACTGACGCGCTGAAGATGTTCTGAGTCCATTATTGCTCTTCGCAACGAGTTTTTTTACGTGTTAGGCGCGTTCTTCTCGTTAACTCGCGATCTTCTTTGATGATGAAAACCATGAGGGGAATGAGAATGGACATCCAACGCGTTGAATGATATGAAAATAACGCTATCCAACACCGATAACTTATTTCATATTTTCCGTATAATACGGAACGAGACATGCCCGCATTCAAGAGAGGAAAGAATTAATTACTGTAAGAATCTGGGAGAGAAAAGCAAGACGTACAATTAAGCACATATAAAAAGGTATTTGGGTTTTGAGAGAGGAAAAGAAAATAGAGTGACAGCCGACAAGACAAGGCACATGAAAGCTAAGAGCAAGATTGTCCAACAAAGTCAAAGAGGAGACAAAAAAGTATGCAATTAGAAGAAAGGGAAAACAACGAGTAAAACTGAGGAGAGAGAAAAATGAAGTGAAAACCTGTAACGGCGATCGTAAGGGGAAATAACGAATCGGCGGAGGCGAACCCTGCGGTTGCTCCGGGCTCCAAAAGGGGGCAGGATATCAGTGGTGAGACTGTAAAAACTCCCTTCTTCAGTTTTCACATCTTCTTCTCCGCCCCCCTCTCCTTGTTCTTCGCCGCCCCTCACGGCTGCCGGCGGAACAGGAGCTCTCCTCCTCCTCTTCCTCCTCCGCCCTGACCGCCCGAACAGGAATCCGCTGCTAAACCTGCTCCCGAACAGACCCCCCAACACCACCATTAATTCTTCCCCAAACTCTGTTTTCTTTCTCCCAGAGATATAATATTAATCACAATCGCCCTCTATTCGGGTTTAACTTCTCCTTGCTCATTCATCCTATATAATGCCTATCGACCGCGTGCTATCTGCTACCGTGACTGCATATCATTTGCTCTAATCTCATTCTTTTTAAATGGATCAATACATATTTGTAAATAAAATTGCTAATCATTGAGTTTGACTCAAAATAGTACTTTTTTTTAATTGTTTTTTAGAAGTAAAGTCATTATAAATTATTTCCTGTTTTGGGTAAATGATAGTGAAATTCCACAAATGTCCTTAATAAACTTCTTCTAAATTCATGACCCATCACTATAAGTCAATTAATTTAACACATTTGACCATTGTCCGGTCAAAGATCGTTCATCGACATTGATCGACGAACTTTTTCCCCGGGCAATAACTATTTTTAGATGACATTATGATGCCAATTTCTGTCAGACACAAATTGTCATCACAAATACTTGTTTGTCTCCTCTTTGACGTACGTCATCAACTTAAATCACCGAGGCTAGTCGGTAGCGCGATCCAAGCGTCAATGAGGCTAGTCGGTGGCGCATTCGAAGCATCACCGAGGCTAGTCGGCAGCACGTTCGAAGCGTCACCGAGGCTAGTCGGTGGCGTGTTCGAAGTGTCAGCGAGGCTAGTCGGTGGCACGTTCGAAGTGTATGTAATAACCCTCATTTCATCATAAGGGTATTAATATAATTTCTATATATTTTATTTTGATAATAATAAAAGTTATGAAATTTATTTTAGAGAAATAATTTGAATTTTTTATTAACTTAAGTTCAAAAGTTAGGTTAAGATAATTGTTGAACGAATTATCAAATGGGTTATAATAGTATGGGTAGAAAAAAATAGTTAAGTAAAACCATGAATGTGGTTTTGAAATATTTTAGGTATATAATAAAGGTAATAAAAGTTATTATGTTTATCCATGAAGGGATAAAATAATACTTAAGCTAAGTAGGTTACCTTTTTAAGCCATGAATGCTTTCAATTTTGTTAACTTATGTTAATATTAATTTAAATAAAATTATCTTGTTAAGCTTAAAGTATTTAAAGTATGAATAATAGAATGTTAATTAAAATATATTTAAAGGTGATTTAGAATGCTACCTATGTCAACAAGAGCTCTTATTTTTTCTGATTCAAGTGAGGACAAAGAACTATGAAGTTAAGCGTGTTAGGGCGGGAGTAGTCTTGAGATGGGTGACCTCCTGAGAAGTTCCCGATTGACATGGGGACAGCGTCTCTAAGGCTGTGGGCCTTACAAACTCATCCATGGGAACCAAACACACACCAATTTTAACCACCAAACCCAACAGACCATCGCTCATTTTCATCCCTTATAACACCCCCAATAGCGGCAATCTGAAAAGGATTACACTTGGCCCATATGTATTCACTTTCACCCAACCAACCTCAGGGAAAATCCATTATATCAATTTCTCCTACATAGGAGAAAGAGGCGCCCTACAACCATGAGACATGAATACCTCTTGAAATTTTGCCGCATGTTTCAAGATAAAATTATGCTTCATAGGAATCACAATAGGTCTCCTAAAAATCCGGTAAATACATCATTTCCAAATCCACCAAGAGCAGTAGCGAATATAACATAATCTGCCACACCCCTTTAAATATTAAACTTCCCGAACAACCATTCTTTAGCTAAGAGTAAGGATCACCAGAATAAAAATCAGAGGAAGTAGAGGAGTCAGAAGGAGACGACAATAAATACAATACCTCAGTCGCAAGAGATCAGTCACGAAATAAGTGAATGAGAGACTCTGTCGTCGACCCACAACCTGTGCAAAGATCATCAGAAGCAATATGTTGGCGAACACGCTCGACATCAGTGAGGAGTTTACCTTTAATGCCAAGCCACGGAAAATGGAGAAGCCGTACTGAAACCAGAAGTCTCCATAGTTGACAAAATAAAGCTCTTTCATAAGGGGAAATATTACGAAATTGGCAAAGAGCTTTATAGGCAAATGCAGTAGAGTAATCCCTAGAAGAAGTAAAAGCCCAGGACAGAGAACTACTTGTAGTAGCAGTTTGAAGGATCTCAACAACAACAAGTTGTATAAGGATATTAGTCTGTAAAATATTATTCAATATAGGCCGATTCGACATCCTCGGATCAACCCAAAAATCACCCACTTTACAATTTCGTAAAGTAGGATTAACTACCGAAACGGTCACCTCAGGCAATGGTTTATCAATCAAACCAACATCTTCCCAAAATCTTATTCACTTCCCATCACTGAGATTCCAACGAGTACCCTTGGAGACAATATCCTTGAGGCACCACTTGATATTTGTCCAAATATAAGACTCATGAGAAGTCATAGTCTTCTGGATAAAACTTCTTGAAATACGAAGGCCATACTTAGCCTTTGAGCAGCTCCCCCATAAACCAGCAGAGGCATTCAGTAAACTTCATCCAAGTTTACCAAGAATCACCAAATTAGAGTAAGAAGTTTCATGGAAGCCAAGACCTCCAAACAATTTGGGCAAACACGTATACGGTATACCTCATGCCAATTGACCAAGTGAATCCGTCTAGCTCCTTGTTGATCACCCCAAATAAAACCCTAAACAATTCTGTCAAAATTTGTGCAAATAATTGAAGGCATTTTAACAGATTTCATAGAGTAGAATGGTCAGGAGGGTTGCACCGATTTTGCTAATGTGACTCTATCGGCAAAACTCATCGTACGACACTTCCAACGTGCTAACTTCATATTATCCTTATCAAGCAAAGACCTAAAAGTATTCCTATTCATCCGCTTATGAAAAATAGGCATGCCAAGGTAATTATCCAAATTTGTGGTAACCTCCATTTCACTAGCTTGTTGAATACCTTGAATGATTTTGACCAACATTACTAGAGAAAAGATTTTAGATCTAGTCATGCTCCTCTTCCACCCTGACGACACACATAAGTGGTGAAGGACCTCCATGGTAACTTGGATTTGAGCCACCGATCGACCCCTCAACCATAAGAAGTATATCATCCGTGAAGAATAAATGAGATAGACGCGGAGAACCACGACAAATTACAATGGGTTTCCAATTTGTATTCGCCACTTCCTGACTAATCATATGGATCATCGCTCTAGACTAAGGACAAGAGATAGGAACAAATAGAATATCTTGTCTAATTCCTCCTCTAGTAAGAAATGCATTAGTAATCTCTTCGTTCCATAACAGACACATAGAGGCGGAGGAGATACATTCCAAAATTCATTCAATCCATTGATTCGATAATCCAATATCACCAACAAGAAAGTCCCAACAAAGACGATCGTAAGCCTTTTCAAGATCAAGCTTAAGAATCATCCAACCCTCCCTTCCCTTCTTCCTTTGCATCCAATAGACCAACTCCTGAACAATAACAACATTATAAGTGATGAATCAACCTGGGATGAAGATGCTTTACATCCGTGAGATAAGTCGCGCCATCAGTTTCCAATTAGTAAATCGGTTGGAACCCATCAATTCGTGGGGACTTTTAGGCACCCATGTGTTTCACATAATACCATATTTCCTCATTAGAGACCGACTTAATCAAATCATTTAACTCAATATGAGTGAGTACATGAATCCCCCAATATGGAGGGGGACAAAACCACTATCATCGGTAAGGAGAGATAACAATTCTAATAGAAATCAATGACCATGGTTTCCAACATCTCTTTCTTAATAATCCAACAATCAATTGCGTACTTAAGGGTTGTCACAGTCTTACGGCGGCACCGTATAACCATGCTAGTGTGGAAGAAAAAGTAATACGGTCCCCACATACAAGCTTTAAACCCGAGACTTTTGAAACCATAACATCTCTTCTGGTGACAAAATATCATCAAGCTGATTTTGAAGATCCTTTTGAAGCTTCAACAAGTTACTCAATACTTGGGAATCTAGCACTCTCATCACCCCCTGAAGCTGAGCCAAGAGCACATTTTTTTGGTAATGCACATTACCAAAAAACGACTTATTCCATTTCAACAACTCAATGTTTAATTCAGCAAGAGCGCATGACATTTCTAGAGCTGATTTCCAAGATTTAGCCAGAAAATCCATATACCTCGAGTGTGAGATTCATATGGCTTCAAATCTAAAAGGGCACCGCACCTTATTATGATCTAAGGAAGATGAAAGCATCAAGTAGAGGGGTAAGTAATCAGACCCAATGACATGCAAATGATGCACCACATCATGCGCCCCAAAATGTTCGCTAACACTATTTCTAAATGTTTAAAACCTGAGTACTCACATCCAACCTAAGGTTTTAAGTGAAACGAGAGCCAACAAACACTAAATCAATTAACTCAAGCTGATTAACCACATCAGCAAAGCTAGCCGAATCAATAGGAATTCCACCAACATCCTCATGTCTCTCATCCATACTCAAAATATAATCAAAATCACCTCCAACAAATAGAGGCCTTGTAATACCATTAACCACATTCTCAAGATCCGCCCAAAATTGGTGACGACGAGCAGCGGTACGATGAGAACACAACAATCAAATTGACATAACCACTGCTAGTATTAATCGGGGAGTGAATAAAATTCCCATTGACCAAATGATGTGATTCTGGACCGCATCAAGACTCGTGCCAACACCAAAGCCACAACCAAGGCCATGATGCCTTGCCCGACGCCTCTCAAGCAAGGGTTTTTCATAACCCCTACACCAACCACTTCAGAACTGAGCCAAGATGGTGCCAAATCTCAAGCTAAGACGAATATAGAGCCTATGCCAAGTTTCAGGTTAATTGGAGGATAAGTGCTCGAAGGAAATAAGATGGGTGCCTTTGCTACCGCGCCACGAAATAGGGCATCAAGAAGTCCCCAAACAAACCATATTGAACCTGAATTTGGTCACACCAAGGGTCATCATATCCTTCAAGTAAGTGACTCACAAAAAAATGGGGCCATTTGGAGCACAAGTGCTCAGACAAGTGTGTGGAGGGCCAAGGCGACGCACGCGTGCGAAGGGAGCCACCAACCATCACATGGCTCGAGGCCGAATTGCCTGCACACATGAGGGTCCATTGGACTCATATGGGCTCACGAAGCATGCTGGTCAAGTTTACTCGATATGCATGAGCGGATTGGGAGATGGCTCATGGAGAGTTCTTACGCCGCGCACACTGAAACCAAGGTCTATGAGGCCGACCATGAGGAGTGAGATAAAAGAGATGGTTCTTGTGTTTGAACCTGTTTAGGCCCATTTTTGGAAGGCCCATTTTTAGTGTTTTATCTTCTATAAAAGCCAAGTCAAAATACTTGTTCTAGGTTGGCTTAATTTGAGAAAAAACTTTTAAGTTGTTGTTTTCGTTGTTTTTGTTAGTTCGAGTTCTTTCAAGTTCATCATCTCCTTTGTTCAACTAAATTTTGTGGCAATATCAAAGATATTTGATTTCTACGTACCTTTTGGGCACCTATCGAAAGTTCACTTTCAAAACCCGAACTCAAGTGTCAAAGGTGGCCATATCCTTCGACGACTCGTGTTCAAACCTCCTCAAGACTTGGTGGATTTTATCCAGGCCTTTGAGAAGTCCTTCAAGCTCCTTGGGTGGATTCACTTGGACTGTTGATCTCTTATCCTTTCTACCAATCATTCCTGTGAAGATCTCCACCAAATTCCTATGCAAATCTCCATCGTCTCCTTCAAGGAGTCATCACCGAGCAAGTTTGTTTCGTCTCTCCCCAAGTTCGACTCTTCCCTCAAGTCACTAGTGTTACAAGGTCCTAGGAGAACCCTATGAAGTGGTATCAGAGCCTAGTCTTGAGGTAAGTCTAGTTTGAGTCAAACTTGGGAATTTTTCTTGCTCTTCCATTCATCACCATTGAAGAGCTGAATTGAGTGCTTATCCTCACCTTAAAACTCTTCATCTCCACATCCCAAAACTGAAGAGGAAGAAAAAGTTAAAAGGTCAAGAGTCTCGAGTCATTACAGAAGTCACTTACCTTTTAATCTTCCTACATTAAGCCGCTTTCATTCAAAGAGGGATTATCCATTAAGAAGATGATTGTTTTCCATCTTTATCTTCCCTTTTAAATACTCCCTTTATCTCAACATTATCTCCAAGATCCCTAAAGGTCTCTTATCATCCTTAGCTAATTGTCTTTCATTCCTTCACCTTCCATAACCACCCGAACATTAGTGCATTTGCATTAACTTATCACATTGTTTGATTGCATGAATTAAGTGTGACATTGTCTATATCTCTTCTTCTTTTCTTTCTCTTGCATTTGAGAGTTACTTTGCAGCCTTAGTTAAAAATAAAAGAAAAGAAGAGAAAGCAAAGAGGAAAAATTCGGACTTGGCGCCAAAGGGAAAAAAAGCAAAGCGGTCTCTTTCAAAAAGAGTTAATTAAATGAGATCATTTAGACTCAACCAAAGAGGAAAAGAATTTGAGAACCCTTTGAAGAAGAGGTAAAATTCGGACTCCACGACATTGAAAAAGAAGTGGATCAAACTCTTTAAAAAAATAGAAGGCCGAGAGGTTGTCTTTCTTTTCTCCCTCTCTTGAATTGGAAATCTTGTACGTGTGACTTGTTTTGCTTGTGCATTGGTCGTATTTTTTGGATTCTTGGAAACTGAGAATACCACTTCCCAAAGGCCTAAGCCTACCTTGTGTCACACCCTCCCATTGTTAAGTATTGCTTGATCTTCATTGGAAACTAGAATGCTTATTCTAAGGCTTATTTCTTGTACTTGTTTTGGTACTATTTTGTTGTGGTTTTCTTCTTGTGATCTTCCTAATTGTCGAAAGCTTGAAAGGGGCTTTTCGGTTCTGGTTTGAAATGTCTTCGTAGGAGAACACTGAAAAAGGCAAAGACACCTTTGATCCCGAGGAAGTTCCAAATCTAAGATTGGCCGGCATGAAGGACTTGCTTGAAGCCATGATGAGACGTTAAGAGACCTCGGAAAGCAACATAAACGAACAGTTTTAGGCCCTCCGGGCTACTCGAAGTAGAGCAAGTTCGCGAGGAAGCCATGAGAGTGATTCGAGTCTCCAATGGAACTACCCTCCTATTCTTACGACTGTTGAGGCTCATCACTTGGCTCAAGGGGCTCTAGCTCACCAACGGTTGCACCTCCCCACACCTTCCCCAATGTGGCCCCAATGCCCCTCCTTTTAAGCCAATGCGGCTTCACTGGCGCCCTACTCACCAACACCAACGCTTAGGCTTTACTTGGGAGCACCGGTGTTTTCTTTTCCAATGAAATCGCCCTAAGCCATGCCTATATTCTCTGGATCACCATGGCCTTCTAGTGGGCCTTTGGTGAGCCAACAAGTGGCTTATGGTCAACATCAAGCCAGCACCTCCGTAGCCCTCCCATGTGCCCCGACTCTTACGCCTACATTGCGTCCTACCGTCATTATGACACAACAATGGTATCCTTTCATGCAATAAGCTCCTAGGCAGCCCTATGTCCAACCAAGACAAGAGGAGGCTTTCCTACACCGCTATGGATATATGCCCACCATCTCGGACCATGGGTTCAGTTGCACCACCTCCACGCCGATACCACCACGACATCAAGGAAAGTATTCCAACTTTCTCAAGTACCTCTAATCCAAAGGCGTATTTCAAGTGGGAGTTGAAGACACAACAAGTCTTCGACTACTATGGATATGGTGAAGAGGAGCGTGTCAACTTGGGCACCATTCATTTCCCCGAGTTCGCGCTCCTTTGGTGGAATGATGAGAATGAGTCGAGAGAGCTTATTTTTGACCCTTCCCTTGACACTTGGACTGCCTTGACGAATTCTATGAGGAGGCATTTTGTTTGCTCCAACTTCGAGCAACAAGTGCACTTAAAACTTGAACACCTACACCAAGGAAACCGGACGCCAATGAATACTACAAGGAGTTGTGCTACCTCCTCGTGCGATCGAGACTTAAGATCCCCGACATGTATTTATTGCCAAACTTTACATCTGGACTGAATCATGAACTTAGTATGCAGGTAGACTTGAAGAGTTTTGCGCACGTCCATGACGCCTTGCACTATGTTATATAAGTGTATTACTCGTTTCATAGGCGACGAGGAGAAGCTAGAAGTGGATCCAAAAGGTGGGATTCTACATCATCTAAGGGAAGATAGCGATCCAAGAGGCTAGAAGTTAAGCCGATCCCCAAGAAATAAGCACCTACCGTGGTTCACAATGACCCTAATGCACACACGGGGAACATTAGTGTTACAAATGCATGAGGTGTGGTCACATGGAAATGGAGTTTCCAATAAGGAAGCACATGCTGATGTCGACTCAAGGAGAGTATGAATCAACTGAGGAGGAAGATCGAGAATATGTAGATGCCAAGTTGGCCGTGAAGGCACAAGTAGAAGAAATCACCGCCTACGTCGTCCAAGGGGGAGAGTGCTTCATGATTTCTAGGAGCATTATTCTGAGTTAAGACCTTAAGGAGGCACCACCTATGTCGTCCTTTCCTCCAAGAGGTCCTCTGTTGTGGGGATAATAAAGCCAATCCTTCTATCATGAGTGTAAACTTGAAGGACATTCGAAAACCTTTCTAGCTATGTTGGACAACGGGGATGACTACAATATCATTTCAAAGTCTGTGGTCCAAAGATTGGTGCTTGAAACCATTACACAAGATGTCCCATATAACGTGGGATGGATTACACCGGACCACCAAATTTAAGTGGAGAGAAAGGTCTTTGTGCAATTCAATATGGGTCCTTGTTTGGATTCAAATACCTTTGATGTCATGCCCCTTACGGCCTATGACCTTATTGTAATAACCCTCATTTTATCATAAGGATATTAATGTAAATTCTCTATATTTTATTTTGATAATAAAAAATTTATGAAATTTATTTTATTTCTTTTAGAGGAGTACTTTAAATTTTCATGAACTTAAGTTCAAAAGTTAGGTTAAGATAATTTTCGTACAAATTACCAAATGGGTTATAATAGTTGTTAGGCCCAGCATCTCCCTTGGAAGTCAGATCGGGCGAGATAAGCCCAAGACAAGTCGGAAGAACAGGGGAAAAGCGTAGAGGAGTCATCGAAAGCCTCCCCAGTCGAACGCTGCCCGACAAATCGCGAAGATCTCGCGGAGCATTAATATGCTAGGATGGAGCAACGGCCACAACATTCAAGCACCACAATAATGGCAGAAATTAAGTACAGAATCCCAGCAATCACTCCCGGCATTGAAGACAAGATCTGGCAAGATCACAAGGAAACGGTCAGAAGAAAAGGCACTTACCATATTTGGATTCGGAAGAGATAAGAGAGGGAGGAGAGCTGGAAAGAGGGGGAGATAGCATACTCTCATGCATAATTAACTCTGAAAATACGCACGCATAAGCGGGGGATCTTCACCACTCACCCCGTTGAGAAACACCGCTCTACGCCCACCGATCAAACATCGTTATCTCCGGTCGAATCCAGTCTGACCTACTCCCCTCTAAGGATAAGTTGTAATCCGACTTAATTCGATTATCAACACGTTAATAAAACTATCTCGCTACTTCATATTTGCTTTTTATTTATTGATTCTCTATTTGGTTTGGATTGATTTTTGTTACCCGATCGACTTGTTACCCCGTCTAAGGTGATTTAGGCAGTCCGATCTTTTCGTCCCAAAACAATTTGGCGCCCACCGTGGGACAACTTGCCGATCACCCTCCTGAAACCTTCCAAACCATGACTATCGACCCACCTACCAACACTGAAGAACCACATCTCGAAGACGATACTCAAGCTCCAGGAAACACGGCCGAAAATCCTACTCCAACCCAATTCCAATAGCTTTCCCAAAAAATGACCGCCCTCCAAGAGGAACTAGCCCAGCAATGCCAAAAGACCGAAACCTTAGCCACCCTGTCGACCCAATCCGAGGCCAAGATCGCGCAACTAACCCGTGAAAATGAGTCTCTTAAGTCGCAGGTACAATCAATGGCCTCAGGGTCTAGGAATATGGCTATCCACAGCAGCGTCCGAATGCGCCTCGACATGGATAGCATCGAGCCGACACCTCCGAACATACGATGGCTCGGACACACAGAGGGTACATCTCGAACTCCTTTTGCTAATCCGTTTTCGACTAACAATATCGCTTTTTCCACACCGATCGGGTCGGCAGGGGCCCGAATCGACGAACCGCAGGTTACCAATCTGCCAAACATCCTAGCTCTTGTCCAGCAGACACTCGACCGATACATGAAGACGATCGACGATCGCTTCACTAGGCTTCCGGGAGTCCCACAACCAATCGAGAAGGAAGCGTCCGGCGGATTCGAAGAATCCCCGTTCGCCGAAGAAATTGCTAAGGTCGAGATCCCCAAGAAGTTTCATCTCCCCAACATGGCGACATTCGACGACACTAGCGACCCAGATGACCATATCTCTCTATAAACAAAAACTAATGGTTGCATCCGTTTCAAGGGAGAGCCGCGAGGCTGACATGTGTAAAAGCTTTGGCACGACCCTCGCGGGTCCCGCACTAACTTGGTTTATGCGTTTGCCTCAGGGAATGATTGCATCGTTTGCGGATCTGGTCAACTCTTTCAAGAGTCAGTTCACCAGCAGTCGGAGGCTCGAAAGACAATCGAGTGACCTCTACCGAGTCACACAAAGGTATAACGAACCTCTCCGAAATTACCTCAACAGGTACAATAAAGAGAAAGTGGCGATCCTCCATTGCGACGTCACCACCTCCATCGAAGCCTTCCGACAAGGTCTAGTCAAAGACAACAATCTCTACAATGAGATCACCAAGTACCCGTGTAGAAGTTTCGAAGATGTCCAGGCCAAGACCATGGCCGAGGTAAGATTGGAAGAGGACCGTGAGTCACGGAAAGCCTCACACGGACCCGATCCATCCGATCGTAAAAAACTCTCCGACAACCGTCGAGATAGACGTCATCATCCCTATTCTCGTAATCGAAATGAGCCGAACCAGGTAAACTCTTTCCAACACAGATCGCAGGATTGGAGAGACGGCCCAACGTTGCCTCCTAGGGTCCAATCTTATAACTTCAATGTTTCCGTGTCGGAGCTCGTCAAGAGTTTCGACAAATATGGGAAAGAGGTAAGATGGCCCCAAAAGAGCGACCGACCAGACGTCAAGAAAGACATGAGCCGAAGGTGTGAATTCCACGGCAACCACGGTCATTCGACCGACGAGTGCATCGCCCTGCGAAAGGAGGTCGCTAGACTACTCGCACAGGGGCTCCTACGCGACATAATCTCGGAGCGAGCAAAAGCCACCATGGAACGACGAGATCAGGTAAAGCAAAACAAACCCCCATCTCCTGTCCATACAAAAGTCGTCAATACTATTTCAGGTGGTTCGGACATATGTGGAAACACATACTCCGCGGTGATCGGAGGAGAATAGTCGTCGTATCCCCAATCAAAAGTAAATCCTAAAATCCTCACTAAACAGAGTATAGTAAGCAAGTCAGGGTTGATCCCACAGAGAAGGAAGGAATTCAATGGTGGTAGCATGCAATGTCACAAAGGGGGGTTTTATGGTTGGTTGCAAACAAAACAAACAAAACAAAGTAGAATGGATGAAATATCAAGAAAGAAAAACACTTAGCCAAGTAATGTCCACATAAGTCATTCAAAGGTTGTTCATAGATTAAGTCCTATCTTCCTATTCGGTTATTCCTGTCCCGATCTTATATAAATTCAGAGGGAAACCTTTCACAAAGAACCCTTACCGATGAATAACCCTAGTACCACTAAAGGTTCAACCCAAAGGCAACAATGCATATAATAATTAACCAGGATACACAGAACGCTCGCTCAGATGCATTTACCATGTAATCAATTCCCACATAGATATAATCCATAGATGCAGATAACAATCAATGCTTGATACTTATACTAGAGCGTTAGCCCAACAGTTCCCTAGTATTAGCAATAAGAATGAAAGCAATAAACCTAGGTGATCAGTCTAGATAAACCAACAAACATTCAAATATGAATTTGCTCAGAGAAAAGATATAACTCAATAGGATAGATAGATAGGAACAAAACCTCACAACCAGATGAACGAACTCATGCTTCCATTACCGGACTAAGCCAAAGAGGCTTAGCTCCTCATAGTCATGGTAGAAACTTTAAAGGAATAAACAACGATGAATTGAAATTGCAACTAAAGTGTGATAAGAGTCTCTCTAACCCTAATGCATAAGAAGAGTATTTATAGGGCCCTAACAAATGACCTAGCCCATTAAGAAAAATAACTGAAATAGAAATAAGAAAAAGGGAAAAGAAAACTTAAAAAGATAATTCGGAATAAGTCTGAGCCTCTGCCGTGTCAGACCCGCGATCGCGGGTGGTGGACCTTGATCACGGCCCATGTGGCTCCGCGCCCTTCAATCTCTCCGCGCCCGCAGAAAACTCTCGACATGCTCCGAGTCCCGCGATCGCGGCACCCATGCCCGCGATCGCGGTTAATGCTCGGCACTCTTGTCTTTGCCTTGTACCAACCCATCTCCTCTTCACTCCTTGGCGTCTTCTCTTGATCGCTTCCTTCCTCAGTGTCTTCATGATCTCCAAAGTAGCTCAAACACCTCCAAAAACACCAACTTCGCCTCCAAACGCCATACACAAGAATGTGTCTAAATCTACCCGAATGACACCAATAAAACCTCTAATAACTCTTAGTTAAGCCCTACAAAGTAGTGCTTATCAAACTCCCCCATGCTTAGACCTTTGCTCATCCTCGAGTAAACTAAAAGAAAGTCTACTCCTCCAATGTAGCACACAAGGTCTCATGAAGCATATCCTCCAACTAAGAGTTACCTAACCCATGCCAAAGCTCCTGGCACCAATCTCATCTATAACACATCCACAACTCAATAAACTTGAGGGCAAGCAGAGTACTTCCCCCAAGCTCAACCCGGACATCCAATAGTGTAAAGTGACCTCTAATACTAGCCTCCATCTATGACTCCTTATGCCTCCCAGAGTGACCTACCCGACAATCCTTCTTCAACTCCTCTACTTATGTCGCCCCGTCGGTAAAATGAGATCCTAGAAACACTCCTCTTCTTTTCACTCATTTTGCCTAGGAGCCCTTTCGGGTTTTTATCCTAGCCACTCATTTTTTTTCCATAGATGTGCTCACATATGCTCACGTCACTCAGACACCTTTTTACCCCAGCCTAGCGCTGGTCCGGGTCACCTGCTTTTTACCCAAGCCGTCCTTTCAGGTTTTCAGCTTGTCCCAGGATTTTCATGTATGTCTTTTTTGATTTTTGACTTTTTCAATTTTTTTTTTAAAAAAAAATGTTGAAATTCGAAATGCTAAAAATCAAAGTACAATGCTGGAAAAGATATATGTACAAGATAGATAGTGAATACTCTACTCCCCCATGCTTAAATCATGCATTGTCCTCAATGTATGGAAGACAAGAAAAAGATAAGGGGAAAATAGAAATACTCACTAGGGTGGAGGCCAATACCCATAAGCGTTGAAGAAAGCCTCAGTTCTCCTCTGCATCTGAACCACCTGGTCCTCAACAGTGGTGAGGTGACTGTCTAGGCGGTTGGCGTGGTATGCAAGGTTGACCTCCATGTTGCGCTGCCACTTAGCGCTCCGCCGCTCCTGCTCATCCAGGCGGGTGGAGACTTGGCGTTCCCACTGAACGCTTCTCCTCTCATGCTCCTCTAGCTTCTAGGAGATGCCGCATTCCCACTCGGCACTCCTTCGTATATGCTCGGCCTGCCTCAGCTGTAGGTTGGCCATTCTGTCCAGGAGCTGGTCCCAGGGCACCCCTCCAGATCCACTACCAGACCCAGATGTCTGGTAGGTATAGTCAGGGTAAACAGGTGGGCCCCTGGAATGCAGCGGAGATGGCACATCGCTCTCCATGTCCACCGCTGCAGTCGCTTCCTCCTCCTCCTCCTCCTAGTTGTCGTCGTCGTCCCCTTCGTCTTCGGACGACGACCCCTGCTCTCCATCGGCATAGAGGTAAAAATCCCTCGCCCGGGACCCATAAGGCATCGGACGAGGCAGCCTCATTCGGTGGGTCCTTTCCTTCTTGGAGAGCCAGGTGTACTCTCCACCACGGACTTCCAGCAGATGGGATCTCCGCAGCAGTGTGATGTCGTAGGTGTAGATGTCGGCGGGGAAATCCCAATGGTCCGCGATGTTCTCGTATTGCTGGGCGATAAGCGTCACCATGCCCCCCATTGAGATCTTGCCGCCCGTCTTCTCCCTCAGCCCGAGACAGCTGGAGAGGAACAAATCGACCCAGTCGGGGGTGTTGTGGCTCTCTGGTGTCAAACACCAGAGCACTGTAAGGTCCAGCGTCGAAACCTTGTTCACCTCCCCTTGTCCCAAGAAGGACATGGCGAGTACCTTGTGCGCCAGCCTCAGACAGGGGTGCGTCAGCTTGTAGTTATACTCGCCGGCGCTAGGGTTGAGTACCTCCCGGGTCGCATCCTGCCAGAAGAGCTCTGGTAAGGTGCCTGCGGCCTCCCAATCCTCGGAGGGAGCCTCAGTAACGCCAAACAGGTCCCGCAGACCTTGGTAGGACATCATCCTCTGCCGCCCCAGCAGGTTGAACGTGATCCCGTCGTCGTGGCGCTCCAGCGTGGCCAGGAACTCCAGGGTCAGCTCATGCGAGGACGGGGCGGCTAGGTCAATGAAGTTGTCGAGCCCTCTGTGACTCAGCAACTGTTGTGTGCAGTCCTCCAGTCTGAGTCGTTGTAACGTCGGCCGATCGAAGAACTTCGTCTGGATGAACTTCCGCACGCTGAACGTCTCGTAGTAGCGCCTGTGCCTCTGGCTCCTCATGTTGCCTACGAAGGCTGCCATGGTGGGAAAAAGGAGCGACAAAGCACAACAGAGAGAGTACCGGAGGGACCCGCGATCGCGGGGTGTAGGGCGCGGTCGCGGTTTATGCTCGACTCGAAGCCCGCTGGAGAAGATGTGCCGCGATCGCGGGGTTGATGTCGGCGATCGCGGTTTTTGGGTTTGCAGCGAACTTCGAGAAAAAATGGCTCCGGTGCTTTGCGGTGGCGCTGCGGTGGTCGCGGGGTTTGGCGTGGGTCCGGCGATCGCGGCTCGTGAGGCTATGAGAAATCCAAGAGTTGGACAATGGAGATCTCACCCAAATAACGTCGCGGCGTCGGAACGATAGTCGCGGGGCTGCAGGGGGGTGTCGCGGTGGTCGGGGTCGGAGATCCGATCTGGTGAGAGTGAGTGGTGGTGGTGGAGGTGTTGTAAAATGCCTCCACCGCCTCTCGCCATTTATAATTGCCGCGATGAACACCCGCGATCGCGGGGCTGAGGGCCCGCGATTGCGGGGTTAATGCCACTGCATCCGTAACAGTCGGCGCGAGTTACGAGGCACTGACTGCCTCGAAAAACGCACCGGTTTTATTAAACCGTGGGTTTTTTTTTTGCTAGAACTCGCCATGGATCGCCGAGGGGAAACCACGATCGCGGGTGCTGGATTCTGGCCTCCGCTACAAGGTTAGTTCTAGTACCCACAGAAAAAGAAAAACAAGTGCAAAGAAGAAGAAAGAAAAATAAAATCTAAGTCCTAAGAAAGGTAAAAACATAAATGAGTTCAACGACTCATACCTCGGGTTGCCTCCCGAGCAGCGCCATAGTTATCGTCGCGGCACGACGTCCTGCTGTACTTCTCATCCGGGATTGCTTCCTGTAACCGTACTCCTTGCTCTTGTATCTGGAGGATGCTCCGGAATGTTCTTTAGCCTATACTCTGTCTTCCTCTTGTCGAACTCCATGCTGATTGTGCCTCTGCTCGATCTTTGTGTTGGAGGTCTTCATGAAATGCCTCCCTAGCATTACTCGTCCTCCTCGTTCCCTTGTGTTCATGACAAAGAAGTCTGCAGGAAAAACAAGGGTATCGACGCTTACCAGTACGTCATTCACAACGCCCTCAGGAGTGATGACGGAGTTGTCAGCCAGTTGGATGACTATTTCCGTGCTCTCTAATGGTCCAACGTCGAGGTTGTTGTAGACGGATAGTGGCAAGACATTGATTGAAGCTCCCAAATCCAGCAATGTCTCGCTGAATTCAGTCTCCCCAATCTTGCAGGGCACGCTGAACATTCCAGGATCCTCACACTTCTTGGGAATCCTCTTCTGCACCACAGCCGAGACATCCTTCTTGACCTTTGGCTTCTTATTAGATCGCTCCTTTTGCTCCGCTATGGTCTTGCGTAGCTCTCTCAAGAAGGGGCTATCTGGGTAGTCCTGGTATATCTCGCAGTATATTTCCGTATTCCCTTCATCTTCTAATGCTGCAGGGAATGGCACCAGGATGTCAAAATATCCCTCCGGATAGTCATACTTGTTCATAAATGTCTTGCGAGGCGGAGCGCTTTCCGAGAGTTGATTGCGGGTGTCAACCCGCGATCGCGGTTCTCGCACTGGTTCCCCGCGATCGCGGCTGTCATGCCCGCGGTCGCGGTTAATGCTCGAATTTATGATCGAGTTTTTCTCGGCTTTTGGGTCCGTAAACCCGCGATCGCGGCTGTCGCCCCGCGATCGCGATTTCGCCTCGTACTTCTCTTTTAATTCCAGCTTCTCTTCTTCATTCTCCCATCTTGGCCTTGACGTCATGCAGTTGACGTTTTGCCTTGGATTAATCTCAGTTTGAGATGGGAGTGCTCGTGAATCTCTAGCTTCGAGCTTGCTGACCGCCTGTGAGATCTGCCCTACCTGCTTCTCCAGGTTCTGGATACTGGACTTGGTCTCATGTTGGAATTGAACCATGTTTTGCTGCATGGTTCCTACTGTCTGCGTCAGTGTGGTCATGTGCTGTGCCAGTGTATTGACCTGGTCCTCTAGATTCATAGCGCGGGGAGCTCCTTGTCCTTGCGGTCTCTGCTCTGCTGGGCCTCTGAACTGCTGGCCTCCTTGGAATGGTCGCTGGGGTACTGCTACTGCTGCTGGTATTGCTGAGGGGGTCTTGGTCGGAACTCAGGGGGGTTCTCCACATTGTGCGTGTTCCCGTACCTCAAGTTAGGATGGTCTCTCCACCCCGGATTGTAGGTACTGGAGTAGGGGTCATACCGTTGTCTTTGTTGGTACCCCCCAATAGCGTTGACTTGCTCAGTGGGCTCCTCATGGAGTGTAGGACATGCGTCAGTTGCATGCGTGGTGGCATAGCAAAATTCGCACTCCTTGACCCTCTGGGGTCCTTCCTTCCTCATCAAAACCTTGATCATCTCCTTCATTTCGCTCACTTCCCTCGCCATAGATGGGGGAACATTCTCACTTGAAGTGGCTTTCACAGCCTGGGCGCTCTCCCTCTTGCTGAATTGCCTTGAGCCTTCCGACAACTCGCTGAATATCTCAAATGCAGCGGTAGGGGTTTTGTTCAGTATGTTTCCCCCACACGCTGCGTTCACCATTCGTCGCTCTTCATCCAGCAATCCCCCGTACAGATATAAGACCAAATCCTGGTCTGAATACCCGTGATAGGGACAACTAGAGCACAACCTCTTGAAACGCTCGTAGTACTCGTAGAGCGTCTCTGTCCCATGCTGCTCTATGTTGCTCAGGTTGCGCTTGAGACTGTTCAGCTTCGTTGTTGGAAAGTACTTTTCCAGGAACACCTTCTTCATTTTCTCCCAAGTGTTGATGCTTCCTGGGGTGAGGTAGTAAAACCAGTCGTTGACTGAATCCTTAAGTGAAAAAGGAAAAGCCCTCAACGTGATTTGATCCTCAGTGACATTCCGTGGCTTCATGGAACTGCACACGGCGTGGAACTCCGAGAGGTGCTTGTTTGGGTCCTCTCCAGCTAGCCCATGGAACTGAGGCAAAAGATGGATAAGACCAGACTTGAGCTCAAAGTTCACTCCTGTGCCTAGCTCAGGGAATTATACGGCCAGTGGCTGCTGCGTCAAGTTAGGCGCAGTCAGCTGCCTCAACGTAGGCGGTGGTACCTCGTCTGCCATCTCAAAAGTGGGATTCTCAAAGACCAAAGCTCGATTCACTCTGCGTCCTTGGGAGAAAGTTCTCTCAATCTCTGGATCAAGATCTAAAGGTGGAGAGTCAGCAGTACGGGTGTGGACCATAAGATAGGTCCACACACACAAGCAAACACACGAAAATCACACAGAAAAAAAATTCGAAAACACACAAAGCATGCAAAACACCAAAAAATCGCAATTGCCTTCCCCGGCAACGACGCCAAAATTTGATCGGAGGAGAATAGTCGTCGTATCCCCAATCAAAAATAAATCCTAAAATCCTCACTAAATAGAGTATAGTAAGCAAGTCAGGGTCGATCCCACAGAGAAGGAAGAAATTCAATGGTGGTAGCATGCAATGTCACAAAGGGGGGTTTTATGGTTGGTTGCAAACAAAACAAACAAAACAAAGTAGAATGGATGAAATATCAAGAAAGAAAAACACTTAGCCAAGTAATGTCCACATAAGTCATTCAAAGGTTGTTCATAGATTAAGTCCTATCTTCCTATTCGGTTATTCTTGTCCCGATCTTATATAAATTCAGAGGGAAACCTTTCACAAAGAACCCTTACCGATGAATAACCCTAGTACCACTAAAGGTTCAACCCAAAGGCAACAATGCATATAATAATTAACCAGGATACACAGAACGCTCGCTCAGATGCATTTACCATGTAATCAATTCCCACATAGATATAATCCATAGATGCAGATAACAATCAATGCTTGATACTTATACTAGAGCGTTAGCCCAACAGTTCCCTAGTATTAGCAATAAGAATGAAAGCAATAAACCTAGGTGATCAGTCTAGATAAACCAACAAACATTCAAATATGAATTTGCTCAGAGAAAAGATATAACTCAATAGGATAGATAGATAGGAACAAAACCTCACAACCAGATGAACGAACTCATGCTTCCATTACCGGACTAAGCCAAAGAGGCTTAGCTCCTCATAGTCATGGTAGAAACTTTAAAGGAATAAACAACGATGAATTGAAATTGCAACTAAAGTGTGATAAGAGTCTCTCTAACCCTAATGCATAAGAAGAGTATTTATAGGGCCCTAACAAATGACCTAGCCCATTAAGAAAAATAACTGAAATAGAAATAAGAAAAAGGGAAAAGAAAACTTAAAAAGATAATTCGGAATAAGTCTGAGCCTCTGCCGTGTCAGACCCGCGATCGCGGGTGGTGGACCTTGATCACGGCCCATGTGGCTCCGCGCCCTTCAATCTCTCCGCGCCCGCAGAAAACTCTCGACATGCTCCGAGTCCCGCGATCGCGGCACCCATGCCCGCGATCGCGGTTAATGCTCGGCACTCTTGTCTTTGCCTTGTACCAACCCATCTCCTCTTCACTCCTTGGCGTCTTCTCTTGATCGCTTCCTTCCTCAGTGTCTTCATGATCTCCAAAGTAGCTCAAACACCTCCAAAAACACCAACTTCGCCTCCAAACGCCATACACAAGAATGTGTCTAAATCTACCCGAATGACACCAATAAAACCTCTAATAACTCTTAGTTAAGCCCTACAAAGTAGTGCTTATCAAACTCCCCCATGCTTAGACCTTTGCTCATCCTCGAGTAAACTAAAAGAAAGTCTACTCCTCCAATGTAGCACACAAGGTCTCATGAAGCATATCCTCCAACTAAGAGTTACCTAACCCATGCCAAAGCTCCTGGCACCAATCTCATCTATAACACATCCACAACTCAATAAACTTGAGGGCAAGCAGAGTACTTCCCCCAAGCTCAACCCGGACATCCAATAGTGTAAAGTGACCTCTAATACTAGCCTCCATCTATGACTCCTTATGCCTCCCAGAGTGACCTACCCGACAATCCTTCTTCAACTCCTCTACTTATGTCGCCCCGTCGGTAAAATGAGATCCTAGAAACACTCCTCTTCTTTTCACTCATTTTGCCTAGGAGCCCTTTCGGGTTTTTATCCTAGCCACTCATTTTTTTTCCATAGATGTGCTCACATATGCTCACGTCACTCAGACACCTTTTTACCCCAGCCTAGCGCTGGTCCGGGTCACCTGCTTTTTACCCAAGCCGTCCTTTCAGGTTTTCAGCTTGTCCCAGGATTTTCATGTATGTCTTTTTTGATTTTTGACTTTTTCAATTTTTTTTTTTAAAAAAAATGTTGAAATTCGAAATGCTAAAAATCAAAGTACAATGCTGGAAAAGATATATGTACAAGATAGATAGTGAATACTCTACTCCCCCATGCTTAAATCATGCATTGTCCTCAATGTATGGAAGACAAGAAAAAGATAAGGGGAAAATAGAAATACTCACTAGGGTGGAGGCCAATACCCATAAGCGTTGAAGAAAGCCTCAGTTCTCCTCTGCATCTGAACCACCTGGTCCTCAACAGTGGTGAGGTGACTGTCTAGGCGGTTGGCGTGGTATGCAAGGTTGACCTCCATGTTGCGCTGCCACTTAGCGCTCCGCCGCTCCTGCTCATCCAGGCGGGTGGAGACTTGGCGTTCCCACTGAACGCTTCTCCTCTCATGCTCCTCTAGCTTCTAGGAGATGTCGCATTCCCACTCGACACTCCTTCGTATATGCTCGGCCTGCCTCAGCTGTAGGTTGGCCATTCTGTCCAGGAGCTGGTCCCAGGGCACCCCTCCAGATCCACTACCAGACCCAGATGTCTGGTAGGTATAGTCAGGGTAAACAGGTGGGCCCCTGGAATGCAGCGGAGATGGCACATCGCTCTCCATGTCCACCGCTGCAGTCGCTTCCTCCTCCTCCTCCTCCTAGTTGTCGTCGTCGTCCCCTTCGTCTTCGGACGACGACCCCTGCTCTCCATCGGCATAGAGGTAAAAATCCCTCGCCCGGGACCCATAAGGCATCGGACGAGGCAGCCTCATTCGGTGGGTCCTTTCCTTCTTGGAGAGCCAGGTGTACTCTCCACCACGGACTTCCAGCAGATGGGATCTCCGCAGCAGTGTGATGTCGTAGGTGTAGATGTCGGCGGGGAAATCCCAATGGTCCGCGATGTTCTCGTATTGCTGGGCGATAAGCGTCACCATGCCCCCCATTGAGATCTTGCCGCCCGTCTTCTCCCTCAGCCCGAGACAGCTGGAGAGGAACAAATCGACCCAGTCGGGGGTGTTGTGGCTCTCTGGTGTCAAACACCAGAGCACTGTAAGGTCCAGCGTCGAAACCTTGTTCACCTCCCCTTGTCCCAGGAAGGACATGGCGAGTACCTTGTGCGCCAGCCTCAGACAGGGGTGCGTCAGCTTGTAGTTATACTCGCCGGCGCTAGGGTTGAGTACCTCCCGGGTCGCATCCTGCCAGAAGAGCTCTGGTAAGGTGCCTGCGGCCTCCCAATCCTCGGAGGGAGCCTCAGTAACGCCAAACAGGTCCCGCAGACCTTGGTAGGACATCATCCTCTGCCGCCCCAGCAGGTTGAACGTGATCCCGTCGTCGTGGCGCTCCAGCGTGGCCAGGAACTCCAGGGTCAGCTCATGCGAGGACGGGGCGGCTAGGTCAATGAAGTTGTCGAGCCCTCTGTGACTCAGCAACTGTTGTGTGCAGTCCTCCAGTCTGAGTCGTTGTAACGTCGGCCGATCGAAGAACTTCGTCTGGATGAACTTCCGCACGCTGAACGTCTCGTAGTAGCGCCTGTGCCTCTGGCTCCTCATGTTGCCTACGAAGGCTGCCATGGTGGGAAAAAGGAGCGACAAAGCACAACAGAGAGAGTACCGGAGGGACCCGCGATCGCGGGGTGTAGGGCGCGGTCGCGGTTTATGCTCGACTCGAAGCCCGCTGGAGAAGATGTGCCGCGATCGCGGGGTTGATGTCGGCGATCGCGGTTTTTGGGTTTGCAGCGAACTTCGAGAAAAAATGGCTCCGGTGCTTTGCGGTGGCGCTGCGGTGGTCGCGGGGTTTGGCGTGGGTCCGGCGATCGCGGCTCGTGAGGCTATGAGAAATCCAAGAGTTGGACAATGGAGATCTCACCCAAATAACGTCGCGGCGTCGGAACGATAGTCGCGGGGCTGCAGGGGGGTGTCGCGGTGGTCGGGGTCGGAGATCCGATCTGGTGAGAGTGAGTGGTGGTGGTGGAGGTGTTGTAAAATGCCTCCACCGCCTCTCGCCATTTATAATTGCCGCGATGAACACCCGCGATCGCGGGGCTGAGGGCCCGCGATTGCGGGGTTAATGCCACTGCATCCGTAACAGTCGGCGCGAGTTACGAGGCACTGACTGCCTCGAAAAACGCACCGGTTTTATTAAACCGTGGGTTTTTTTTTTGCTAGAACTCGCCATGGATCGCCGAGGGGAAACCACGATCGCGGGTGCTGGATTCTGGCCTCCGCTACAAGGTTAGTTCTAGTACCCACAGAAAAAGAAAAACAAGTGCAAAGAAGAAGAAAGAAAAATAAAATCTAAGTCCTAAGAAAGGTAAAAACATAAATGAGTTCAACGACTCATACCTCGGGTTGCCTCCCGAGCAGCGCCATAGTTATCGTCGCGGCATGACGTCCTGCTGTACTTCTCATCCGGGATTGCTTCCTGTAACCGTACTCCTTGCTCTTGTATCTGGAGGATGCTCCGGAATGTTCTTTAGCCTATACTCTGTCTTCCTCTTGTCGAACTCCATGCTGATTGTGCCTCTGCTCGATCTTTGTGTTGGAGGTCTTCATGAAATGCCTCCCTAGCATTACTCGTCCTCCTCGTTCCCTTGTGTTCATGACAAAGAAGTCTGCAGGAAAAACAAGGGTATCGACGCTTACCAGTACGTCATTCACAACGCCCTCAGGAGTGATGACGGAGTTGTCAGCCAGTTGGATGACTATTTCCGTGCTCTCTAATGGTCCAACGTCGAGGTTGTTGTAGACGGATAGTGGCAAGACATTGATTGAAGCTCCCAAATCCAGCAATGTCTCGCTGAATTCAGTCTCCCCAATCTTGCAGGGCACGCTGAACATTCCAGGATCCTCACACTTCTTGGGAATCCTCTTCTGCACCACAGCCGAGACATCCTTCTTGACCTTTGGCTTCTTATTAGATCGCTCCTTTTGCTCCGCTATGGTCTTGCGTAGCTCTCTCAAGAAGGGGCTATCTGGGTATTCCTGGTATATCTCGCAGTATATTTCCGTATTCCCTTCATCTTCTAATGCTGCAGGGAATGGCACCAGGATGTCAAAATATCCCTCCGGATAGTCATACTTGTTCATAAATGTCTTGCGAGGCGGAGCGCTTTCCGAGAGTTGATTGCGGGTGTCAACCCGCGATCGCGGTTCTCGCACTGGTTCCCCGCGATCGCGGCTGTCATGCCCGCGGTCGCGGTTAATGCTCGAATTTATGATCGAGTTTTTCTCGGCTTTTGGGTCCGTAAACCCGCGATCGCGGCTGTCGCCCCGCGATCGCGATTTCGCCTCGTACTTCTCTTTTAATTCCAGCTTCTCTTCTTCATTCTCCCATCTTGGCCTTGACGTCATGCAGTTGACGTTTTGCCTTGGATTAATCTCAGTTTGAGATGGGAGTGCTCGTGAATCTCTAGCTTCGAGCTTGCTGACCGCCTGTGAGATCTGCCCTACCTGCTTCTCCAGGTTCTGGATACTGGACTTGGTCTCATGTTGGAATTGAACCATGTTTTGCTGCATGGTTCCTACTGTCTGCGTCAGTGTGGTCATGTGCTGTGCCAGTGTATTGACCTGGTCCTCTAGATTCATAGCGCGGGGAGCTCCTTGTCCTTGCGGTCTCTGCTCTGCTGGGCCTCTGAACTGCTGGCCTCCTTGGAATGGTCGCTGGGGTACTGCTACTGCTGCTGGTATTGCTGAGGGGGTCTTGGTCGGAACTCAGGGGGGTTCTCCACATTGTGCGTGTTCCCGTACCTCAAGTTAGGATGGTCTCTCCACCCCGGATTGTAGGTACTGGAGTACGGGTCATACCGTTGTCTTTGTTGGTACCCCCCAATAGCGTTGACTTGCTCAGTGGGCTCCTCATGGAGTGTAGGACATGCGTCAGTTGCATGCGTGGTGGCATAGCAAAATTCGCACTCCTTGACCCTCTGGGGTCCTTCCTTCCTCATCAAAACCTTGATCATCTCCTTCATTTCGCTCACTTCCCTCGCCATAGATGGGGGAACATTCTCACTTGAAGTGGCTTTCACAGCCTGGGCGCTCTCCCTCTTGCTGAATTGCCTTGAGCCTTCCGACAACTCGCTGAATATCTCAAATGCAGCGGTAGGGGTTTTGTTCAGTATGTTTCCCCCACACGCTGCGTTCACCATTCGTCGCTCTTCATCCAGCAATCCCCCGTACAGATATAAGACCAAATCCTGGTCTGAATACCCGTGATAGGGACAACTAGAGCACAACCTCTTGAAACGCTCGTAGTACTCGTAGAGCGTCTCTGTCCCATGCTGCTCTATGTTGCTCAGGTTGCGCTTGAGACTGTTCAGCTTCGTTGTTGGAAAGTACTTTTCCAGGAACACCTTCTTCATTTTCTCCCAAGTGTTGATGCTTCCTGGGGTGAGGTAGTAAAACCAGTCGTTGGCTGAATCCTTAAGTGAAAAAGGAAAAGCCCTCAACGTGATTTGATCCTCAGTGACATTCCGTGGCTTCATGGAACTGCACACGGCGTGGAACTCCGAGAGGTGCTTGTTTGGGTCCTCTCCAGCTAGCCCATGGAACTGAGGCAAAAGATGGATAAGACCAGACTTGAGCTCAAAGTTCACTCCTGTGCCTAGCTCAGGGAATTATACGGCCAGTGGCTGCTGCGTCAAGTTAGGCGCAGTCAGCTGCCTCAACGTAGGCGGTGGTACCTCGTCTGCCATCTCAAAAGTGGGATTCTCAAAGACCAAAGCTCGATTCACTCTGCGTCCTTGGGAGAAAGTTCTCTCAATCTCTGGATCAAGATCTAAAGGTGGAGAGTCAGCAGTACGGGTGTGGACCATAAGATAGGTCCACACACACAAGCAAACACACGAAAATCACACAGAAAAAAAATTCGAAAACACACAAAGCATGCAAAACACCAAAAAATCGCAATTGCCTTCCCCGGCAACGACGCCAAAATTTGATCGGAGGAGAATAGTCGTCGTATCCCCAATCAAAAATAAATCCTAAAATCCTCACTAAATAGAGTATAGTAAGCAAGTCAGGGTCGATCCCACAGAGAAGGAAGAAATTCAATGGTGGTAGCATGCAATGTCACAAAGGGGGGTTTTATGGTTGGTTGCAAACAAAACAAACAAAACAAAGTAGAATGGATGAAATATCAAGAAAGAAAAACACTTAGCCAAGTAATGTCCACATAAGTCATTCAAAGGTTGTTCATAGATTAAGTCCTATCTTTCTATTCGGTTATTCCTGTCCCGATCTTATGTAAATTCAGAGGGAAACCTTCCACAAAGAACCCTTACCGATGAATAACCCTAGTACCACTAAAGGTTCAACCCAAAGGCAGCAATGCATATAAGAATTACCAGGATACACAGAACGCTCGCTCAGATGCATTTACCATGTAATCAATTCCCACATAGATATAATCCACAGATGCAGATAACAATCAATGCTTGCTACTTATACTAGAGCGTTAGCCCAACAGTTCCCTAGTATTAGCAATAAGAATGAAAGCAATAAACCTAGGTGATCAGTCTAGATAAACCAACAAACATTCAAATATGAATTTGCTCAGAGAAAAGATATAACTCAATAGGATAGATAGATAGGAACAAAACCTCACAACCAGATGAACGAACTCATGCTTCCATTACCGGACTAAGCCAAAGAGGCTTAGATCCTCATAGTCATGGTAGAAACTTCAAAGGAATAAACAACGATGAATTGAAATTGCAACTAAAGTGTGATAAGAGTCTCTCTAACCCTAATGCATAAGGAGAGTATTTATAGGGCCCTAACAAATGACCTAGCCCATTAAGAAAAATAACTGAAATAAAAATAAGAAAAAGGGAAAAGAAAACTTAAAAAGATAATTCGGAATAAGTCCGAGCCTCTGCCGTGTCAGACCCGCGATCGCGGGTGGTGGACCTTGATCGCGGCCCATGTGGCTCCGCGCCCTTCAATCTCTCCGCGCCCGCAGAAAACTCTCGACATGCTCCGAGTCCCGCGATCACAGCACCCATGCCCGCGATCGCGGTTAATGCTCGGCACTCTTGTCCTTTGCCTTGCACCAACCCGTCTCCTCTTCACTCCTTGGCGTCTTCTCTTGATGGCTTCCTTCCTCAGTGTCTTCATGATCTCCAAAGTAGCTCAAACACCTCCAAAAACACCAACTTCGCCTCCAAACGCCATACACAAGAATGTGTCTAAATCTACCCGAATGGCACCAATAAAACCTCTAATAACTCTTAGTTAAGCCCTACAAAGTAGTGCTTATCACGCGGCTAAGCGGCATGCAAAGGAAAGCAAGAGCGATAGACCCGAGGCGTCAGAATTCAAGCCAAGAAAGGTCACCGACCTTCCGACGGTCACATTCGACGAGTCCGACTCCGACGGATCAGAAAGTCATCACGACGGTCTGGTAATCTCTTTGTCCATTGGGAATTGCTTAATACGAAGAATACTAATTGATACAGGGAGTTCGACCAATCTTCTAACCCTCGACGCCCTTAAAGAAATGGGTCTGACTGAAAATGACCTAGTCAAAAAGTCGACTCCATTGGTCGGGTTCAGCGGTGAGGTTAAGCATACGACTGACGAAATCGTCCTAACAACATACGCTAGAGGAATCAACCAACATGTGAAATTCTTAGTCCTAGATTGTCCGTCTCCCTATAATTGTATTCTTGGCAGGCCATGGATACACGCAATGAAGGCGGTACCCTCGACGTATCATCAAGTCATCAAGTTCCCCACTTAGTGGGGAGTCTAAGAAATCAAAGGAGATCAAAGGACCGCTAAGGAGTGCTACGTCGCCTCTATGAAAAGCGTCGTCAAACACAAGACCGCATAGCAACCACAGAGCGGCGAAGGACCTAATCGGTACGTCGAACCCGAAATGGAAAAACTCGACGAGATCGTATTAGATCCTTCAAAGCCAAACCAAACGGTAAGGGTCGGGTCGGACTTGGACAACTCGACCAGACGACAGCTCCTCGATTTTCTCAGGACGAATGCCGACTGTTTCGCATGGTCGCATGAGGACATGGTCGGAATATCTCCAAGCATTATTACTCATAAATTAAATGTAGATCCATCTCATCCCCCTGTCAAGCAAAAATGCAAGAAGTTCACCCCCGAGCGGAACAAGGTAGTCGACGACAAAGTCAAAAGCTTATTAGAAACAGGGAAGATAAGGGAAGTCCACTACCCCGAGTGGTTGGCCAACATGGTCGTAGTCCAGAAGAAGAATGGCAAGTGGAGAGTCTGCATCGACTTCACAGATCTCAACAAGGCTTGTCCTAAAGACTCGTTTCCACTACCCCACATCGACGCCATGGTCGACGCTACAACAGGACACGAAATGCTTACCTTCATGGACGCTTTCAGTGGCTACAACCAAATCCTCATGGAACCAGAAGACCAAGAAAAAATAGCGTTCGTCACTAGCCAAGGTATCTATTGTTACAAAGTGATGCCATTTGGTCTAAAAAATGCAGGGGCTACGTATCAACGACTAGTCAACAAAATGTTCAAAGACCAGATTGGGGACACGATGAAAGTCTACATAGACGATATGTTGGTCAAGTCAAAAAAGAAAGAAGATCATATAGACCACCTTCTCGACAACTTCGAGGTGCTAAAAAGGTACAACATGAAACTGAACCCTACTAAGTGCTCCTTCGGAGTGTCGTCAGGAAAGTTCTTGGGGTACATGGTGACGCATAGAGGAATAGAAGCCAGCCCAGAACAGATCAAGGCTCTCATCAACCTTCGGTCCCCCCGATGCATCAAGGACGTACAGAAACTTACAGGTCAGATAGCAGCCCTGAATAGATTCATCTCGAAGTCGTTCGACAAATGCAAACCCTTCCACGATGCTCTCAAGAAGAACAAATCCTTTCAATGGACGGAAGAACATGAAGCAGTATTCCAGAACTTGAAGGAGTACCTGGCCAGTCCCATGTTATTGACCAAACCCAAAGGCGACGAGCCCTTATTTCTATATCTAGCAGTGTCAAAATTGGCCGTAAGCGCAGTACTGGTCAGAGAAGAAGACGGCAAACAATCACCAATATATTACGTCAGTCGGACGCTGTTACCGGCAGAAACGAGGTATTCGTCACTTGAAAAGCTCGTACTATCACTGGTAATGGCCTCAAACAAACTCAAACCCTATTTCGAATTCCATACTATTATTGTCCGCACTAATCATCCCATGAGAGCGATCACGAGGAAGCCCGAGTTCACATGACGAATGACCAAGTGGGCCATACACCTCAGCGGTTACAACATCGAGTATGAACCCAGGACGGCAATCAAGTCGCATGCCTTAGCTGACTTTGTGGCATATTTCAGCCCGACCCTAGAGCAAGAAGCCACAAGAGAAGCAACACAACTGCTCGCAACAAAAGAAACAGGCACATGGGAACTCCACACCGATGGTGCGTCGAACGCCAGAGGATCGGGGCTAGGGGTCGTTCTGAAATCGCCACAAGGGGACAAGATAGCCCAGGCCGTAAGATGTGAGTGGGACGCAACTAACAACGAAGCTGAGTATGAGGCACTTATATTCGGACTCATCCTAGCTCACGACCTAGGGGTCCGAGAGATCGAAGTCATTTGTGACTCCCTGCTGATCGTGAACCAGATACAAGGGTCGTACAGCGCCAAAGATGTCAAAATGATAGCCTACCTGGAAGTAGCTAAGAAGCTGATCGGACAGTTCCAAACATTCGACATCAGACAGGTACCCAGGGATCTTAACTCCCAAGCTGACGCACTTGCCAACCTAGGATCCGCCTTGGACTCGAAAGAATTTCCATACATACCATTGGCACACATCATGACACCAGCCGTCCCAAGAACATCCGCCGAACCGACTATACCACTAGAAGAGCTGGTCGCCATGGAGATAGGCGACCGACCAGAGGAAGACATCGTCAACACCAACGATGATTGGATGCTACCATACATCAAGTGGTTAAAAGACGGCATCCTGTCCGACGACAAAACAGAAGCAAAAAGGCTCAAGGTACAAGCACTCTCTTTCGATATCCTAGATAACATCTTGTACAAAAGGTCTGTCACAGGGATACTCCTACGATGCCTCAAGACTCCAGAAGTCGGACGCATCTTGCAATCGCTACACGAGGGAGAATGTGGAAACCATACCGGCGGACGAAGCCTCTCGGGGAAAGCCCTGCAAAACGGGTACTACTGGCCCACGATGAACAAGGACGCTATGGAGTACACCAAGAGATGCGACGCCTGTCAGCGGCACGCGCACATCCATCATCAACCTTCAGAGATCCTCCATCCGACTCTGGCTCCATGGCCCTTTATGAGGTGTGGAATGAACATTGTCGGGAAGCTCCCGCTCGCGTCGGGTCAAAGAGTCTTCTTCCTTGCCATGACGGATTAATTTTCTAAGTGGATCGAAGCCGAAGCCTACAGAGAGGTAAAAGATCAACACGTCATTTCATTCATAAAACGCAATATCTTGTGCAGATTTGGCGTCCCATCAGAAACCGTGTACGACAATGGTTCCCAATTCATTAGTCATAAGACTCGAGCCTTCTGCGACCAATGGAACATCAAGTTGGTCATGTCCATACCTCGGTATCCGCAATCCAATGGACAAGCTGAATCCAGCAACAAAATCATCAGCAACAACCTCAAGAAACGCCTCACTGGGGCTAAGGGCAAATGGGCAGACGAACTCCCATTCATTCTCTGGTCCGACAGGACTACTCCAAAAAACGCGACCGGACAGTCGCCTTTCTCACTCGTCTACGGGAGCGAGGCGGTCATCCCGGCCGAGCTACTGGTTCCGACCGCCCGTTGCAACCTTCAGACAAACGAGCAAAATGACGTCGAGCTGGCACACAACCTAGACACAGTGGACGAGATCAGAGAAAGAGCCCAAATCAGGATGGTCAGGTTCCAACAACAGGTCGCAAGGAGTTACAACAAGAACGTCCAGATCAAGGCATTTAAAGTCGGAGATTGGGTCCTCCGGAAAGCGTTCCAGAATACCAAGAATCCATCCGACGGAAAGCTCGCACCACAATGGGAAGGACCCTACTTAATCACCGAAGTAGTCGGACAGGGAGCATATCAATTAGAAGATAAAGACGGACGACCAATCCCGAGAAGTTGGAACGCGACACATCCGAAGCTATACCATTTCTGAACCAACGAGGTAAGACATTACATAACTTCATACATCGCTTATTATCGCATACACATCTCTACTCTTTAAAAACTAGCATTCGACACTAAGTGAGAACCTCCTCCTTACAAAAACATGAGTGCAGAACAGCATCGACATACACATTGGATACAGTCATCCGTAAGAAGCGCTTACATTACATCTACACGATCGATCGGAACACGGGGAGATGAACAACACATGCACATCGGCACACCGCCTGCCTTATACAAAACATAAGGTAAGACACCTTATTACATTCACGCAATAGAGACATATTGCTTACCTCTCCGGCATAAAGTCATGACTAACACATACACAAACATTTACAGGCCTTCTTTAAACACATATATACGGCGAGCCCCACTCAACGGAGCACACGGGCGAAACCGACATACAAAACACAAAGCGTCATCGACAATTTCCTTGAAAGTCTGACGACATGTACGAAACAAACGAACATACAATCTCATGTATACGAACAGATTGCATCAAATAAAAGTATGAACATTTTTATACAAACACGCGACTCGCGATGGTAGACGGGTCGCCAAAACACATTGTTTGCCTACGCACACGTAGGACTTCAGAAATATCTGTCAAAAATACTCTGCGACCCGCGATGGTAGACGGGTGTTCAAAACATTTAAATCCAAACCCACACACAGGTGGGGCAACGAATCAGACTACATAAGAAAAATAGATCAGGCATCGAGGGCAACAACATTGCCTTCGACAGGGGCTGGCTCCAGAGAAGGCTGGGGCTCGAGCGGCTCAGCATCGCTGGAGTGGGCCTCATCCTCACCGACATCTCCGTCCAAAGTCTCCTCTCCGACGCCAGCCAGTTGGAAGAGCTCTAAGCCAGGATTCCCATTTGGAAACAGGGAATCCATGGTCTCCTTCTCTGCCTTCATATTCCAAATCTCGTGCTTGCCTTCATCAAACTCCTCCATCATCTCGACACGCGACTTCAACACATAAAAGGCGCCTACGTTGCCTATGATCCGACCAGCTTCGATCTGAGCCTGCTTCACCTCCTCCTCGACACCTGATCGACTCTCGTCAAGTTCTTTTCGGCATACGACTAACTCCTCCTGACAACTCTTCAGCTCCCTAGCAAAGCGACGCTCAGCCTCTCGACAACGACTCTCCGCCCCTTCTAGCTTGCTCCTTAAAGACGCAAGGGCGGACTCTGACCTAGCAGCTCTTTCCTCGGCCTTGACAACCATCGTCTTGACACTAGAGTATGCCCCCAAGAGGTACTGAAAGGTCTAAGGAAGAAAATATAACAACAGTAAAAAAACTCAGTCGACAAAAGGGAAGGAAAAACGAAAAAAAACAAACAAAAACAACTTACCCTCCACGCGGAACACCCCGCCTCACCAATGCAATCCAAGGGAGAGATGTCGTCGACTTCCGACTTCAGAGTCGGATCCTGGGCATGAAAGAGGTCGGCGATCGATTGACCGACCGCGCCAATCTTGTCGATCCCTTCAGCGGTCACCTCTCTCTTCCTAGGAACCTCCTCTGTCTTAACATCACCAGAGGGAACGCCCGCTTTCCTCTTGGAGCCAACTCTGACTTGAGGCGCCGGGTCCGTCGGAACTAACTTGCTCGATGCGACTTTGGCTGCCGCCTTCCTCTGCTCGATCAAACCCTTTCCAGACACTCATCTCAAGTGAGCACTTGTTCGACCACCGGGAGAAGCTGACGCGACAGACAACATGAAAAGATCATAAAGCATGTGACAAGGCAAGAAAGGAACAGAGAAAACTCCAGAGATCGAAAACTTACTCTTGACACGAGACGACGAGACGGTCGACATATCGTCCTGAGCGGCAGGGGAAGCCGATAACAGATTGACGTTGACAAACTTTCTTTCCGACGCAGGAACACTAAGGACAATCCTTGACAACCCTTCCGACTGAGCATTCACCTCCAGATCTTCCGCCTCAGGAACTACAAAAAAGAAAAGTTAAAGCAAAAAGTTAAGACACACAAACAAGCAAAAGAGAAGATAAATACATACTCTCTACTCGCCACTCCGTCAACAAGAACGAGCACTCTCCCCCCTTCTCCAGAGACGAACGCTCGACAAAAAAGAACTTCGACCCCTATCCGCGGTCGTTTACGTCAAGATTAAGCACTAAAGGCTTCCGACCCTGTCGAATGCGCAACTGAACACGGGAAGAACTCTTCGACCCAAGGAAATAATTGTACCACAGGGCGTCGAAATCAAAACCAGCCCCAGATTGAACATTTACAAGATCCAGAACCCTAAGAACCCTCCATTCCTGTGGCATCACCTAACATGGCGCTAGCACCAAAGTGGCCAGGAAGTCCCTGACAAGGGGAGAAAAAGGAAACCTGTGACCAATTCGGAACGGGTATGCATATAAACAGACCCAACCCTCATATCGGGCGTCAGTCCTCTCGTCCGGGTGAGGCAGCCTTGCAACCGTCTCCGGAGGAAAACCCCCAACCTGAAGGATCTGCTCTAGCTCCGCCTGGGACAAGGTGCTTGTCAGAGCGTCGGACTCCTTCAGAATGAAGAGGGGAGGAGCTTCGTCCTTGCGTGAGTCCGAGTGAGTCGCCGATGACTCCGAAGATTCACTAGACACCATGTCTAAGACAGAAAGAGGAGGAAATCGAAAAGCTATAGTGGAAGAACGGAAGAAACCTACCAGAGAAACTTGCAAGAGAGGAATAGTGAAGTCGAATCGCTAAAGGTCTGCTCCGAATTTATGGAGGGAGATGATGAACCTGCAGAAACGTCGCATCACGCTCCAAACTCCCGCCACGTAGCCCTGGGCAGCCGCGCCAAAAACGGATGGTGGAGATCATGGCTTAGGAATTTGCCTTGGATTCCGCCCACTCGCCTTGCCGAAGCCCAAAGCAACTTGGGGCTATTGTTGGGCCCAGCATCTCCCTTGGAAGTCAGATCGGGCGAGATAAGCCCAAGCCCAAGACAAGTCGGAAGAACAGGGGAAACGCGTAGAGGAGTCGTCGAAAGCCTCCCCAGTCGAACGCTGCCCGACAAATCGCGAAGATCTCACGGAGCATTAATATGCTAGGATGCAGCAACGGCCATAGCATTCAAGCACCACAATAATGGCAGAAATTAAGTACAGAATCCCAGCAATCACTCCCGGCATTGAAGACAAGATCTGGCAAGATCACAAGGAAACGGTCAGAAGAAAAGGCACTTACCATATTTGGATTCGGAAGAGATAAGAGGGGGAGGAGAGCTGGAAAGAGGGGGAGATAGCATACTCTCACGCATAATTAACTATGAAAATACGCAAGCATAAGCGGGGAATCTTCACCACTCACCCAGTTGAGAAACACCGCTCTACGCCCACCGATCAAACATCGTTATCTCCGGTCGAATCCAGTCTGACCTACTCCCCTCTAAGGATAAGTTGTAATCCGACTTAATTCGATTGTCAACACGTTAATAAAACTATCTCGCTACTTCATATTTGCTTTTTATTTATTGATTCTCTATTTGGTTTGGATTGATTTTTGTTATCCGATCGACTTGTTACCCCGTCTAAGGCGATTTAGGTCGTCCAATCTTTTCGCCCCAAAACAATAGTATGGGTATAAATGAATAATGAAATATAACCATGAATATGATTTTAGGAATTTTTAGATATAATGATAAAGGTTATAAGAATTATTATGTTTATCCATGAGAGGATAAAATAATAACTAACCTAAATAGGTTACCTCTTTAAGACATGAATTATTTAAATTATGTTACCTTATGTTAATATTAATTTAAATAAAATTATCTTGTTAAGCATAAAGTATTTAAAGTAAGAATAATAGGATCTTGATTTAAATATGGGTAAGTTTATAAGATAATGTAACTTAAGCTTAAAGATACCTAGTTTAATTTTTCTTCTAACTTAAACTTGGGTTAAAATCTATAAATAAACTTAGGATAAGTTATAAATAAGTTTGGGTAATTTTTGGAATTTTAGAATAATAAATAAGGACATTTTTGCCACAAAAGTTGGGCAAAATGTGCAATTTGGCCAAAAGTTGGGGGGGCATGTGAAAATAAGGCAAAAATGGTTGTCTTCAACCTCTAGCCAGCCCAGCCAAAAAACGCAGCTCCAAGGTCGAGTTCCATGGAGGTTTTCGGCTTCGATTTGCACCCGATTCTTCAAATTAGCCCATAGGCTTTGAAGATTAGTAAATCCCGAACCTAATCCTCCTAAATCAAGATTTTTAATGCTCCCATATGTTCGAATTTCATCATTCAAATTCGAATAGCCCCAAGAACACGCTCAACCTTGAAGCTCTCGGCAATGGTCGATTTTGGCCCAAATCCGAGCTCGATTGTTACAATTAAATCATTGGCTTTTTAGACATGATCAAGACGAATAAAATCCCCTTAAAGAATTACCCAAGAATAAGATCAAATTTCCCCTGAAAATGCAAGAAATCTTCTTAAACGTGTCATCACATTTTTAGGGCAATTCTGATCCGATTCGGGATCGTTTTATGCCACATTTTATATCAATCTATAGGTTTTTGAGAGATCTATCAAACCCCTATGAATACCCCTCACCCATGGATTAAATATATCCAATTTTGAGAGTTAGGGTTTCGGTATTCCAACAAATTTCCCGAGCTTCCAAGGTAAAATTCTCCTTCGTTAGGGCACCTCCAGTTACGATGTAAGTATCAAAATCTTCGTCTTGAAGTCACGAATCCAACGACACCAACCACGAGCCATTTGGTGGTCAGAAAAGTTCGAATCGAGCCTTTGAATGCACAACTATTCATCCGCGGTTTTGGGTAAATATCCAATTCGTGTTTTTGGTATTTTTGGGGGTGAATCTCGATTAATTTGGCCAATTAAAATTACTTAGGGATAATTTGGGTTAATCTAATTTTGTTGATATTAAAATTAGATTAAACATATTTTTGGGTATTATCTTATATTTTGAATTGTTAAATTATAACATTTCATATAGATAATATGTTAGGTTAGAAATTCAATAGAAGTTGTAAATAAATTATTTGATTAATTTATTTATGTTATGATTATTTAGAATATACGACTACAAGAATTTTTAGTATCGTATAAATAATCGTATATCATGTAGCCTCAATAATTGATTTATTTAGACTTAAATAGATCTAATTAGAAACCGATACAAGTATCGTTCAAATTCCGTTATCGAATAAATTATCTAATTATAATTTATTTTGTGTGAATTGGATACGTCTTAGAAGCATCAAGAATCTAGTTCGTCGACTAGAATCGATTTTCTTTTGAACGTCGACACGTCATCTTTTTCGACAAAGCGACTTAAGGCAAGTGGCGGTTCTCTCTTGCAATTTATTCCATATTTATCTTAATTGACAATGAATCGATTGTGCTATTAAGTTGGGATAAATATTCTTAATTTTCGTTTGGGAACTTGTGTGTTAAATTGGTGTGAAAATGAACCTTATATATTAGGTTGTATATTTTACTAGCAACAACCCTCATATTTATATATATTATTATTGTAGGGTGCTAGATGAACTTTGGTGTGGATTTGTTGTGGACTTGTATGCTTAGTTAGCACGAGTATTCGTAGGAACGCTATTTACCTTGCGAGGTTTAGCATTTTTTTTATAACTTTGTATTATGAGGATTATTACCGTAATACTTTTTGGTCATGACATACCCTTATTCGAATATAAGTGGTGGTGCACTTAGCTAGTGCCGATATTCAGGATTCGTCCCATGATATATCTCGTTTTGAGATTGGTGTGGATTAAAAGTTTTAACGTAAATGCACGTTTTGGAATTAAATAAGATAAATGTCGTTTTGCACATAATTAATATACCATCGGGCGAGAAGTACAACGTGGAACCCACTCGGTCTCTTGTCTAAAGTAAGCCCCCTTTCCTATATGGATTCGCATTATGCGGTGTGGTTGGTCGATGACCCAAATATTCAATGAGTCGTTTTCGAAACTTTGTGTGATAATTATAAACATTCCCAAAAAAATTCATTTAATTTCTCATAAGACTCAGTTCGTTGGAGTCTTCTCTTCAAGCATGCCTTTTCTTTCGTTTCAGTAGGAGTACATTAGTCATATACCATTTACCGAGTTTTGTTCGGAAAACAAGGGTAGTGACTATATACGACTACAAGAACCATTCAATTTTTCACCCTTGCACAGTCTTTCATTAGACTGACCAACCTTTCCTTTTTATTACATGGTTGGCTGGTGTCATCCGTCCTACACGGCACATCAGTGGTTGGTCTCAGACAACATTGAAGTAACAAATTGAAGACGAAGGCTTGCAGTTGAAGATTTTAAGTAATGTTATTTTTAAAGTTGTCTAGTATTAATTTAATCTTCCTAAATAAATGTAAGACTTAGTTAAGTTAGTCATGAGTTAGGGTTTATTTTAAAAGTCTTCTGCTGTAAAGTAATTTCGAGTTGTAAACTTATCTCCTCAATTTACGAGGAAAGATTTTAATAAAGGTTAAGTATTTGCTTCAAAAGTCTTTCGCTATTTACTTTTTTATTATTTAACGTTTATTTATCTATTTAAGCATAATTGTTTCGATTAAAGCCTAGGGTGGCTTTGGACTTACAATCTGTGGTCACTGGCGTGTGACACTACCGACGCAAGTCGAGGGTGTTACACTTATTTTGGGTAGACCTTGGCAATTCGATCGAGATGTCATTCACGAGGGGCGTTGCAATGTGATACACTTTGAGAAGAGTTGTGAATGACATTCTCTAGAGTCCATGAAGCCAGGTGCACTTTACCGAGATAGGAGGAATCGCAATGTTGGCTCATCTCCTCTTGACAAACTCGTGGAAGACACTTTATGAACACTTAATTAGGGTGTGATAATGCTGAATTTTCAAACAAATGGTGATGGTGGCAATCCAAGGGTTGAACAAGTCCACGGACAATCCTTCCTTGTTATGGATGAGTGTTGGATAGATGAGTTGAGATCCACAACTCGTTGTTGATCAAGATCCATGATCAAGAGGGATAGATAGAGATCCATAATCTGTGGTGAGCCAAGAAGAATAAAGTTGAACCTTTGATGAAAGGAGTTTAAATAGAAGAAATGAATTAAACTAGGGTCAGCCATGGGTTGCAAGCAATGAGGGGGCGTACGTCTATGCTAAATCATAATGTAAAAGTAATAAAGTTAATGTAGATCATGTCAACAAAAGCAAATAGAGAAAACACAAGCAAATAGAGACAACACAAGCAAATAGGGACAAAAAAACAAATATCCTCTAAATGGCATTAAAGCAAACAAGATAAGTATGCATTGTCCCATGCGTGAGGAAAATGTCGACTTGGCAGGTTACTTGGCGTGAATCATGGCTCGTAAGTCTCTTTCTCGGTGGTCTTGATCACCTTTTGAAGACGGTCTTCAAGTTGCCTTATCTTCATGTCATCACAACCATTCATATTCGAGAAATATATGTTCACCATTCACATACATAATTGATGTGACCCTGCCTCCCATGACGGCCCAAGACGAGGAAGAAGCCATGAGCCTACGCTCAGAGGGCCCAGTGACAAGGTCTAGGTCCAAATCCATCTCCGCCGCCGTCGCGTCACTTGTCGCACGCGTCGTCGCTGGCCAAGGAAGCCCAGACGCCAACCCAAGACTTGTCGTCCTCGCCACCATCGGCATCGAAAGAACGCGTTCATCACAACCAACATCGCGTGCACTCACTCGCGAGGCCATCGACCCTTAGTCACCGTTCCTCGCGGTGTTTGCATCCATACATTCAACGCGTCCTTTTGATAGTTTTGAGACATTTTCTATATTTGGTATTATTGCTTATTTTAGATAGTTTCCTTTTATAGTCTTTTTTATTTTTGGGTTTGTGCCTTTTTGCATGCTTGCATGGGCTAGCCCATAGGTTCGTCTCGGTCCAAGCCCATTAGGTCTTGGCCGAGTTTCTTTGGCTATTTAAAGCCCCCGTTGTTATTCTTATTTCTTACGTTCAATTTAATTCAAGGTTTCAAGTCGAATGTTTATCCTCCTTCCCTTGACCGGACGTCACCCTCTATCTTCGCATCCCCATTCCCTCCACCGCCGACGCTACGACAATTGCTTGAACCCTCAAGCCAAGTCTTCCTTCGGATCTCTCTTCATCCGCAGTCGACGCTATGACACCAAAGGCTTGTCTTTTCAAGTCATATATCGCTCATCAAATCGCTTCCGTCACCACTATACATTCACCCCATCAATCGCTGCCATCGCACCAATCATCGCAATCTCTCGCTCGCGAACCGCCACAAACACCGCGTTCCACGGCAGGCTTGACGACGCTGAGTGACTTTCCAACCAAGACTAGATCCAAAGGTGTCACCTTTGACAATTGGCTTGTCATCGAAGGCAAGAACACATTAACTGGTATCAGAGCCCAGCAGTCTTGTAAGTCACGAACTCAAGTTTGCATCTTGTTCACAAAATTTTTCTTGCCCCCATCGTTTGCTTTCGTAAGATCTCGCGAGAAAGAAAGAAAGAAAAACCAAAGTTTCCATCTTTGCAACACCTCATCGGTTTCTACAAGATACTATCTTGGCCGAAATTTTTTTTCCTTGTTCCATAAGTTTTGGTGTGTTAGGTAATTTGTTATCTTGCATGCTAGAATATTTTGTTTCTTTATTTCACGTGTGGATAGAGTTTCCTTGTTTGCTAGAGTTTACTTTTTAGTTAAGTTCGTCGAATTTCCTTAAATAAGATATCATATCAAATGTCATCTTCTCTCTCCTATATCTAAAGATCACACTTGTGATATTCTAGTTACTTAGACCGTTTTTTCTTTTGTTTCCTTGTGCAATCCGAAAAGATCAAAAGATAAGATCTCGGATATTATATATATATATAAAAAAAGATATTTAAAAAAAAAGTTTCCAAAGTTAGGTAAAGCCAAAATAAGGCAACCCTAACCCACTCTCGGTCTAAGCTCATCTTCTATCTCTCTCCACCGTCTAGGTCAAGCTTCCTAGAAGGTATTTTCTTGCTAATTCGGTAGCTTTGTTTACGTTTGTTTTAGGGTTTCAATTTGTTCTTGTTTGTTTGATTGCAACTTGCTTGATACACCATCTCTTGTCCAAGCCAAGCCGCCCTCACGGCAAGCCAAACTAACCCTACCTACGTGAACTTTGTGACTTGACTAGTGATTTTCTTGGTTGTTGTGCTTCGTTGTCTTTTGGTTCATTTTTACTCCCATGTCTGGCCATATTGTTATAGGTACCATGACGGTTGAACACGGTGAAGACCAACTTGGAGTCGACCACACCAACCAACATCAACCACCGTTAGGTCTACCCCAAGACCAACCACCGGTTGACACCCCACAACAAGAATCGCTCATCGCGTTGTCCGAGGAGCAAAGAGAGATCCAAGCCCTTCGACAAGAGAACGTAGCTTTGAGAGCCCAACAATGCGCCGCACAACTCGTGCCTGCTCCAACACCCCTGAGTACTATGGACGCGCCGGCTCAACCACGAGCCACCGACGCCGGTCCATCAAAGACAAGAGTCGACAAGGGCAAAGGGATCATGCCTTCGACGTCTCATCATCAACCACAACTCAATCGTATGCAAAGTGTCATCGAGAGTCGCCAAGGCTTCGTTTCGCACGCGGACTGCTACGTGCCCAGAGCCACAACCGTTGGCTTCGACACCGGCTCCGAAAACGACCGTGACGCCGAGGATACTAAAGGTGAGTTTTCTGATCCATACAACTTTGATGATCGCTATGCCTCTAGGAGAACCCAGAGACGCGTACCGGGCTCAACACCACGCAAAGGCCGCCCTCGACGAGCCGAGCAAGCCGACGCGACGCCAAGGAGACCTAGTCGCCGACCAAGTGGGCATACACGACGCGATGATCAAGTGAGAACCCCAACTACCCAGCCACAGAGCCATGATGTACGCGATCACCTTCGACACCAAAGTGTTCGGATGCCGCATTATGGATCCGACGGCTACGCGTCGATCACACCAAATTTCCACGATGACTTCGACGAGTATGATGACGAGGAGATCGAGGACTCAGGTATGGTCAACCCTAATTTTTTTCACCCCCCTCTTGGAGATCCACTTGAATTGCATGATCACCCTTCAGATTGGATACCTCCACCGCATCTCCAGCCCCAAGGAGAACGCATTCGTGACATTGGCGGCGAGCGCCGCGATGTTATACAGACATTCGCCGAGCCGAATACGATGACCAGCCGCGAAGACGCCGACGCGACGACGCCTACGCGCCAATGGATGAGTTCGCTCGCGGAGAAGATCACCAAGACCGCGATAGACGCCAGGTTGGATGCGATAGACCCCATGGTGTGCGCACCTACGAGAATCCTCTCTATGCCGCCGTGCCAAACAACGCGTTCAACCAAGCACCTGCCCAACCTCGATACCAACGACACGAAGTCAAGGTAAAGATCGAGCATTTCTTTGGTGAATACAATCCCTCTGTTTTTCTTGAATGGGTGCAGGCTACGGAGTACACCCTACACTATTGCCGCGTTCCTCCTGAGGAGCATGTTTACGCCACGACACTTCACTTCCGAGGAGCCGCCCGCGTTTGGTGGCATAGATTCGAAGATGATTGCGTGCGTCGCCACAAGACCAAAGTCACTGAATGGTATCAACTAGTCTACGTGATGACCAAGAAATACGTGCCTCCAGACTATAGGAATCAAATGAGGATGTAGATCGTCATGGCTCGCCAAGGGTTGATGACTCCACTCGAGTTCTTTTCCAAGCTTGAAGACATGTATTACAAGGCCAACATCTCCGTTACACCATCGACTTTGAGGATGAAATTCTTGAGTGGCTTGAACACCAACATCCGTGATCAACTCGAGATTTTGCCCATCAAAGACTTGAACACACTCACCCACACGACGATGCAAATCCATGCACAAATCTCTTGCCGAAAGTCTTACACTTTTCCAAGTGGCCAACAAAGGTATTCTTCTAACCCTAGTGGTTTGTATTCTACTAACCCTCGCCCTAGTGCCTTTACCACAGCCGCGTCGAGCCATGCCCCTAAAGTGAAGCCGTCGACGCCAAACACCGCGTCGCGCCAGAACGCGCCCAGACAAGCTCCAGTGGGCACAGATTGTGCACGCGACCTTGAGTGTTACAAATGTGGTGGAAGAGGCCACTATAAGAAGGATTGCCCAAACGCTCGAAAGGTTTTGTTCTCCACGGCCGCCGCCGGCTACGAGTCATGTGACGACGAGGAGCAAACCCTAGAGGCCATCGATGAAGGCATCGAAGAGGAGGAAGACGCCTACGACTGCAAACCCGCTTCTCTGCACGCGGGCACACCATTAAGCTTGGTGACGCGTAGTCTCCTCACAGTCAAGTAAGCGAGCCTACGCGACCAACACGAGAACTTGTTCCATACAAGGCCTCTCGTCCAAATGGCTTCCTTGAGTGTCATAGTTGATGGAGGATCTTGTGCTAACATTGTCAATGAGAAGGTCGTGACACACTTCAAGTTGCCTATGATACCTCATCCACAGCCTTATGCCCTCCAATGGATTTCTTCTAGTCCAGGTAACACTGTATCTCGCCAATGCTTAATTTCATTTTCCATAGGCCAATACTGTGATTCAATTTTATGTGATGTCATTGCAATGGACTCCACCCATATTTTGCTTGGGCGCCCATGGAAATTCGACAAGCGCGTGCTCCATGATGGCTATTTGAACACTTATGTGTTCAATTACCACGGGAAGCGCATCACTTTGCATCCAATGTCTCCCCATGATATCTTACAGGACCAGGTTGAACGCGATCGCCAGAAAGCAATTGAGGCCGCGTCTACTAGGTCAACAGAGTGTCCAAAGGCACTCCAGAAGCAAACCTCCTCCAATTCTGGCACCCTTTCGTCTCCACCAGGCACTGGCAAGAAGAAACACAACACCACCCAAAAATCAGCCAGCGCCTCGCCATCGACAAAGTTTGCTGATCCATTGCCGAAGACGTCTCCTTTGCAAGGAAAATGTGAGCAACGCGTACTTTTAGCCAGACCCAGTGACCTCACTGCGTGTTTGACTGGCAAAACTCCTTGTTTTCTGCTTGTGCCAACCCCATGCATCCCTGAGTCGTCACATGTCGCGTCCGTGCCGCCAGTCATCGCGGCCTTGCTCGCCGCGTTCGATGATGTCTTTCCTGATGAGTTGCCACAAGGATTACCTCCACTGAGAGGCATTGAGCACTAGATTGACCTTGTGCCAGGTGTCTCCTTGCCCAATCGCGCTGCGTATAGATCTGGCCCAGAACTGACCAAAGAGCTACAGCGCCAAGTATAAGAGTTGTTGGATCGCGGCTATGTAAGGGAATCTCTCTCCCCTTGCGCTGTGCATGTGATCCTTGTGCCCAAGAAGGATGGCACATGGAGAATGTGTGTTGATTGTCGTGCGATAAACCAGATCACCGTCAAGTATATGCATCATATTCCACGCCTTGACGGTATGCTTGATGAACTTCATGGCGCCATACTTTTCTCCAAGATAGATTTGAAGAGTGGTTATCACCAAATCAAGATTAAAGAAGGTGATGAGTGGAAGACCGCGTTCAAGACGAAGTATGGGCTCTACGAGTGGCTTGTCATGCCATTTGGGCTCACGAACGCGCCAAGCACCTTCATGCGCGTGATGAACCACGTATTGAGAACCTTCCTTGGCAAGTTTGTCGTCGTTTATTTCGATGACATCCTTGTGTATTCACGGAGCCTATAGGAGCATGTCGATCACCTTCGACTTGTGCTCGAATGCCTTCGACGCGAGTGCCTATTCGCCAATCTGGCCAAGTGCTCATTTTGCTCTGCGTCCACAAATTTTCTAGGCTATGTCATGAGTAGTGATGGTTTATGCGTCGACGAAAAGAAGATCGCGGCCATCAAAGAGTGGCCAACGCCGACGATGCCGACCCAAGTGCGAAGCTTTCTCGGCCTCGTGGGATTTTATAGGCACTTTGTTCGAGACTTCTCCTCCATTGCCGCGCCTTTACATGAGTTGATGAAGAAGGGTAGCACTGACTTATGGCTCACGTCCCACGAAGAAGCCTTTTCGGCTTTGAAGTGTGCCTTGTGCCAAGCACCATTGCTCTAGCTTCCCGACTTCGCCAAACACTTTGATGTGCTGTGTGATGCCTCAGACATAGGCATTGGTGGTGTGCTACACCAAGAGAAGAGGCCCATTGCATATTTCAGTGAGAAGCTCACGGGGGCCATACTCAATTACCCTACCTACGACAAAGAGTTATATGCCTTAATCCGCGTGCTAACGACATGGCAACATTACCTTTGGCTGCGTGAATTTGTCATCCACAGCGACCACGCCGCGTTGAGCTACTTGAAGAGCCAAGACCACCTCAATCGCCGCCATGCTCGTTGGGTGGAATTCCTTGAGACGTTTCCTTATGTCGTGGTCCACAAGAAGGGAAAGGAGAACATTGTCGCCGACGCGTTATCTCACATGTATGTTCTCTTGGCTCATGTGAAAACTAAAATTTTGGGTTTTGCTTTGATTAAAGAACTGTATGCTACTGATCCTTTCTTTGCCCCTATATTCGAGCATTGCCTAAGATCGCGTGAGTTTGAGTCCTATTTTCTTTCTGAGGGTTATTTATAAAAGGCTAGTCGCCTTTGCATCCCTAGGTCTTTCATTAGGCTCCTTTTGATTCAGGAAGCACACGCGAGCCGTGGACATTTTGGGATTAGGAAAACCTTAGACGCGTTAAGAGAACATTTCTTTTGGCCTAAGATGACCCACCAAGTGACTAGGTTTTGTAGAAGTTGTGTGACATGCCAAAGAGCCAAAGCTAGGTCAAGCCCACACGGCCTCTACACACCATTGCCCATTCACAGTGCCCCCTGGGAAGATTTATCTATGGATTTCATCACGGGTTTGCCCCTCTCTAGACGAGGTAAAGACTCTATTTTTGTGGTCGTAGATAGATTTTCTAAGATGACACATTTTATTGCTTGTAAGACAACCTATAGTGCTAGTGAGATTGCCGATCTAGTCTTTGAGCATGTGATGCGTCTTCATGGAGTCCCGCGTACCATAGTTAGTGATAGGGATTCTAATTTCATTGGTCATTTTTGGAGAACTCTTTGGGGTAAGCTAGGAACCAAACTCCTATTTTCCACCAGCTACCACCCCCAGACCGATGACCAAACGAAGGTCACAAATCGAACCCTAGGAGCCCTCCTTCGCACAATGCTAAAAGCCAACCCTAGGCGTTGGGAGGACTTACTATCACTTGTCGAGTTTTGTTACAATAGATGCAGGCACACGGCGACCAAGTTGACACCTTTCGAAGTGGTGTATGGCATGAACCCATTGATGCCGCTTGATTTGTCGCTGCGACCACTGCGAGACCCAGTGCATGTCTCCTCCGCCAATCGCGCAGAACAAGTACAAGAGCTCCATCGAAGAACAAGGGACCAATTGGAGAGAAAGGCCACGCAATATGCCTCCCAGAAGAACACTGGCCGACGCCGCGTCATTTTTGCACCCGGGGACCTCGTCTAGGTGCACTTGCGAAAAGAAAGGTTCCCCTCGCGGCGTAAGCACAAATTGGCACCACGTGGAGATGGTCCATTCCGCGTGATAAAGGCCATAGGGGAAAATGCCTATCAACTCGAGCTCCCACCGGATTTTGGAGTCCACGCGTCCTTCAACGTGGCGGACTTGACCCCATATGTTGAGCCTGAGTTTGATGATGGTGAAACGGGGACGCTTCACAGCCAAGTGGGGGAGGGTGATGTGACCCTGCCTCCCATGATGGCCCAAGACGAGGAAGAAGCCATGAGCCTACGCTCAGAGGGCCCAGTGACAAGGTCTAGGTCCAAAGCCATCTCCGCCGCCGTCGCGTCACTTGTCGCATGCGTCGCCGCTGGCCAAGGAAGCCTAGACGCTAACCCAAGACTCGTCGTCCTCGCCACCATCGGCATCGAAAGAACGCATTCATCACAACCAACATCGCGTGCACCCACTCGCGAGGCCATCGACCCTTAGTCGTCGTTCCTCGCGGTGTTTGCATCCATACATTCAACGCGTCCTTTTGATAGTTTTGAGAAATTTTCTATATTTGGTATTATTGCTTATTTTAGATAGTTTCCTTTTATAGTATTTTCTATTTTTGGGTTTGTGCCTTTTTGCATGCTTGCATGGGCTAGCCCATAGGTTCGTCTTGGTCTAAGCCCATTAGGTCTTGGCCGAGTTTCTTTGGCTATTTAAAGCCCCCGTTGTTATTCTTATTTCTTACGTTCAATTTAATTCAAGGTTTCAAGTCGAATGTTTATCCTACTTCTCTTGATCGGACGTCACCCTCTATCTTCGCATCCCCATTCCCTCCGCCGCCGATGCTACGGCAATTGCTTGAACCCTCAAGCCAAGTTTTCCTTCGCATCTCCCTTCATCTGCAATCGACGCTACGACACCAAAGGCTTATCTTTTCAAGTCATTTATCCCTCATCAAACCGCTTCCTTCACCGCTATCCATTCACCCCATCAATCACTGCCATCGCACCAATCATCGCGATCTCTCGCTCGTGAACCGCCACAAACACCGCGTTCCACGATAGGCTTGACGACGCTGAGTGACTTCCCAACCAAGACTAGATCCAAAAGTGTCACCTTTGACAATTGGCTTGTCATCGGAGGCAAGAACACATCAATAATCCCCAAGATAGGTTGAGTCAGATCCAATTCCACACAAATTCTCGCAAACTTTCCCCTATCCATCGTAATGGTGTTTATATCAATAGACAATTGCTTTGTTTTGGTGCATTTATCCTTGGCAATTCAGGAATTCCTTCTTGGTCTTATTGGTGAATTTATCTAGTAGGATTAAGTTGTTTTTCCCTTAAATCTTTGGCACATCAAAAAATCCCACAAAAACAGCCATCTATAACTGTGATCGTCGACGCTCTTGTGTCCTGATGGAATCCGTCTTCCTGGAGGGACAACAGAGCCAGCTTCAAGGATGGATTGTGTCTCCACCAAAGAACCCTCCATCAAAATCGAATGCTGCCCAATAATACACTCTGGCTCGATTGTGCATGACCTCAGAAGACACCATTGCAGTAGGAGAGGCAGATGGAAAGTGAGTGCGGTTCCGGTATATACTACCTACTAGGTATAAAATACGGATTTATTACGGCCATCGGATGAGACAAAATGAGTGGCTAAGATTAAAACAGTTAAATATATTAAAAAACTGATAAAGGAAGACGCGTGCCACTTGAAATGTTTTTCAATGGCACCGTCCTGTAATTAAGAACAAAACCCTACCCTCCTATAAAACAAAAAATAACCCTATCCCTATTCTGATTTTCAAAGATGCATTCATCTGATAACCTACCTCTCTTGATTCGCCTTTCAAATTTCCATCTCATCTCCAATCTCTTTCCTTCGAAATCACCACAAAAATCAATAAATCTACCCTTGAATCTCCATCCATCTCTCGTTGTAGAAGAGAGTTTCAAATCTAGGTGGGAAGTCTAGGGTTTGAAGTCCAGGATACAAGTGTAATCGAACAAGAAATCAATAAGATAAGTAGACGCTTCAAAATCCTCTCAAGCGAGAAGCTTGAAGGTAATGGTTTTTCCTTGATTAGTTATTTGATTGATTGGGGTTTCCACTATACATCGTGAGTTCGTTCCTTATCTTTCTTGCTATATTATTCCGCTACACCTTCTATGGGAACACAGATTTTGTTCCCTCAGATGTAACTCTAACGATCCAACAGGATATGTATATCAAAAGTTATGCCCAAATCTGTGTTATAATGTAGATTCGGGTATTCGCGCCGACTTCACGAACCGGGGGACGCCAGACGCATAAATAATTATAACGCGAGAATTCCTTGTCATAGAAACTTACTAAGGCAAGTTATTTGTGAATGTTTATGTGCTTAGTTTAAATTTAGGACATCTGACTATGCAGGTAAACCAAAATATGAATCTTGTGTTGGTATGTGATTTTGTATCTTAGATAGGAATGTCATATTAAGTACGTGTGCCTTGATATATCTATATGTGTTGGAGGTTAGTTCATTAATGAATACATGTTGTGATCATGATTGCTTATGAAATAATGTGGTGATGTGGAATTGGTATGAATCATCGATATTGAACTTGAAATGATGCGTTGTTGAGATCAGTGGTATTATGACTTGGTAACTAAGGTTGTTCATATTTACGAGTATAAGTTGTTGACAGTAATGCCTGTGGCAAATTATATGGTGGATTGTTGTGAATCATGATGATTGATATATGTAATGCTGTGTCTATGGTTTATAACCTTTGCGGGTAAGGATTGTTCCAAGCCCCGCATGATATTAAAATGGTTTTTTTTACGGGATACATCCCCAGATACTCTTCTCGGAGTCCCGGGTTGAGTAAGTCGAGGGAGGTGCTTTACCTGTGTTGGGAAGGCCGGGTCGCCTAGCTAACGATGTTGTTGCCGACCCGCGAGTAAAGGTGTGTACCCATAGTGTGGGGTTAGAAGGTACCTTCGTGTCCAAGACAAGCTTGGGCATTGCTTGAACCCTCAAGCCAAGTTTTCCTTCGCATCTCCCTTCATCCACAATCGACGCTACGACACCAAAGGCTTATCTTTTCAAGTCATTTATCCCTCATCAAACCGCTTCCTTCACCGCTATCCATTCACCCCATCAATCACTGCCATCGCACCAATCATCGCGATCTCTCGCTCGCGAACCGCCACAAACACTGCGTTCCACGACAGGCTTGACGACGCTGAGTGACTTCCCAACCAAGACTAGATCCAAAAGTGTCACCTTTGACAATTGGCTTGTCATCGGAGGCAAGAACACATCAATAATCCCCAAGATAGGTTGAGTCAGATCCAATTCCACACAAATTCTCGCAAACTTTCCCCTATCCATCGTAATGGTGTTTATATCAATAGACAATTGCTTTGTTTTGGAGCATTTATCCTTGGCAATTCAGGAATTCCTTCTTGGTCTTATTGGTGAATCTATCTAGTAGGATTAAGTTGTTTTTCCCTTAAATCTTTGGCACATCAAAAAATCCCACAAAAACAGCCATCTATAACTGTGATCGTCGACGCTCTTGTGTGCGAACTCATCCCATGGCTTGGTGGCGACTTTCCTTGAACAAAAACAAAGATCATCGGTGATGTTTGATCATTTGGTATCAGAACAAAGTCAAGGTAAAGTCTTAAAATCGTGCTTGTCTTGATTTCAAACATCTAGCGTGTTGTGTTCAATCACCTTGTCGTTTGCCCTATTTTTCTTGCATTCTTGCTACTGCGTTTTTGGCTAAATTTTGTTTGTGATTTTTTGCCATAAAAACATGAATGAATATCTTGTGAAAACTACAAAACATAATCCTAAAAAGATCTTGTGCATGCTCCGTAGCCCAACTCCTTGCGCGCCAAGAAAGACCTTTGCCACCACGTGCATGTGGTTTATCTTGTGCCTTAAGTTGGCCACACCCAACCCCAACCACCTTATCTTATCTTGCCTTATCTCTTCCTTATTTTAAGCTTTGGATAAGATTTGGTTTGCTTTTTGTGTTTAAGATATTATATAGTTAGGATTTGCTTAGATTTAAGAGGTAGTTTGTGATATTTTGTTATCTTTTTTTTTTGCATTATCAATATCATAGATGTGTTTAAGATTAAAAAATAAATAAATTGCAAAAGCAAAATTTGGACTTGACAAAGGAAAAAAGGTGGAGCTTAGAAAAATCTGGACTTGGCAAAAAGGAAAATGAGCCAAGCTTAGAAAAACCTGGACCCCACGAAAAAGAAAGAGAAGTCAAGCACGCCCTATTTTTAGTAAGTGACTAAGCCACAAAAAAAATGATCTAAGTTGTGTCATAGCTATATAATATTTGGACAGAATTTGCTTTCTAAATCTTTACATTGGTTCCCTTGCCTTTTGCATATCCAAACCCTAGTCGAGCACTACTTGCACGTGTTGTATTTTGAGAATTCGCTTGGTCTTTCCTTGTGCGTTGTGAGCTATTTTTGTGATTGCACTACCCTGAGTCAAGTGAAGGAAATGGAATTAACCATTAAAGTGCATGACTTGCTACTCTTGGGATATTAAGGATTTGGTTTATGGAAAGGTACTTCTCTTAGCCTTAAACTTAGTGAATTCTTTTGTTTTAGACTAACGTGTTTATTTGTTTTGTGTGTGTCTAGGATAGTTTTCTATTTTTTCTTTTTTTAGTTAATGTCATAGGGGAACTTAGGAAAAGAGCCGATGGAAACCCCTAGGGAAGAAGATAGGCCGCTCACCTTGAGTGACCTTCAAGCTTTACTTGAGCATACCCACCTTGACATCCTTGGAGCCATCGATGAGAAGCTAGACCAACGCCTCTGGGAAAGTAGGAGGGACGCCACCCATGAAAAAAGACTTGGCTCCTTTTAAGGAGTTGAGTTTCAAGATGACTTCCCCGAGGACGGGCCATCCAATCAGCCAAGAGGGAGTTTTAGGACTCAAAGACCCCCAAGTGCCCCTGCTAACCACAAGAAGAAGACTTGGAGAATCCCTTTGCCCTAGAGGCCAACTGTAGGGTTCCTTCAAGATTCCAAGGGCAGTCCACACACTCTATATTTGAAGGGATGCTAAGGCGACCCTACCAAGATCTAGCTGGCCCTACCATATTGCCAAGACGTGTGCCCATTGGCCCATGTGATTTTCGAGAAAGGGCGAGACTTAGAGACATGCATCTGAGGGTTCAAGGGCATTATGATTGAGGCTATGGCTATGGATTCGATGATAGGACTCAAAGGCGATATCAATATCACGGTGTGAAGCTTACCATCCAACCCTTTGCGGGGACAACCGACATGGAGGCCTATCAAGATTGGGAGTCGAAGACTGATTCCATCTTCCACTACTATGGCTATACCGATGCTCAAAGGGTAGCTATTGTCGACATACACTTCACGGACTTCGCCTATTCATGGTGGAAGGAGGACAATAAAGAAAGGATTCACAACCGCTACCCTCCAATCACCACATGGAAAAAACTTGAGGAGGCTCTTCAATTCTGATTTATACCTAAAGACTATGTGAATAATATCTAGGTGAAGTTGGAGAGGGTTAAACAAAGTGAAAGATCCTCAAAAGAGTTTTACAAGGAGCTCAAACAACTTGTTTTTCCTTTGGGAGTTCAACTCCCCAAGAGGTATGTGATCTCTAAGTTCATTGGTGGTTTGATGTTGCTGGTCATGTATAGATGCAGAGATTTGGCCCAAGCGTTCAAATTGAAGAGGTGTTGCACTTTGCTACTCAAGTACACCAAAATTTGCAAGAGAGGAAGTCTAGTGGTAGCTCACGGACATGGAGTTCAAGCTCACCTTCTAGCTCCTCAATTTAGTCGCCTAGCCACCAAGAACAAAAGGGTGAGCCATCCAAGGCAACGCCCAGGCGTGACCCTCCACCAATAGCCCAAAACCACAAGAGTGAAGACATGTCTCGCGCTAGAGATGTGAAGTGTTACAAGTGCATGGGGAGAGGACACTTTGCTTGTGATTGTCATACGAGGAAACAAGTTCTCCTGAATGCTTATGGCGAGTATGATTCGGAGCAAGAGAAGGAAGATGAGATAGAAGAAGAAGAGGTGCATGTCAATGCCGCAGTGGAAGAGTCCTTAGTTTTCTTTCCATGGCGGCAAGGGTGTTTCAGATCGGGTCAATTCGGTTTCAGACTAGTTCTGATTCGCGCCAATGTACGATATTATAGCAATTCGGATCAAATCGGGTCGGAATAGGTAATCACTTATCGGGTGAGATCAATTTCAATCAGGTTAATTTGGATACGGTCAAACTTAGGGGAGTCAATCGGGCGAATCAGATCAATTTCGGGTTGGTCATTTTGGTTTCGGATTAATCCGGATCTGGCTAAAGACAAAGTATTCTGACAACTCGATCCAACTCGGGTCGGGTCAATTGTTCATTTAATCGGGCGAAGTCGGGTATTTGAGTCAATTTCGATGGGTTATGGATTATGACCAAACTAGATTTTGGGTAAAACAAATTTCGATTGAGTCTGATTTCAGATAAATATGAGTTTGGATGAATCAAATTTTAGTTCAGTACAATCTCAAATGAATCACATTTCAGATAAACTAAATTTCGATTGAAATGTATTTCGGTTGAAATGTATTTCGATGGAACCGACTTTCGATTAAAGGCAAACATAATTATAATAAATATATATATTTACTATAAAATCTTCTATCATTGGATTTTTATATTTAGGATTGGGTTTTGGTAATGAGGATTTTTAAGGTAAATAGTGAGGATAAACCTAGACCTTTCAATTTAGAATTTGACGATAATGAAAGTCTATTAGAGTACAATAGTCTACATCTTCTGATACAACATGTAACTTCGATTTCTTTGGCCCTTCGTAAGTCCACCTATTCCCACTCATCTTCCAATGACCGCCACGTATCAAGGTGACATACATAGAGTTTCAAACTACAATAATACAAACAAATATCCTTACTACCATTTTAAATGATTTATATCCACAAAGGGAGACTAAGAAAACAAGTTCACGTTTCCAAAATAACTCACCCATTGTTGCATGTACTGTGAATCTTGTCTTTCACCGATTTCGACGTCACTTCTTCAAAGGTATTCAATGCACTTCAATTGAGGCTCTTGTAATGTGGGTAGGCAAGGTGAATGTTCTTTCAAGATAGGGTTTTGGAAATTATTGAACAAGATAAAATACATTTCTTGCTCCCTAAGCTGGTACTTACGGATGACCAACCATTTTTGGATGAAAAATGCTATAGTACAACGCGCAACTCCTTCGATGACGCGCCAAATGCTTCTCCTATTAACAAGCCCTCTTTCTCCATTAATCACCATCATTAGCCCTTTAAGTTTATGCTTTTACCTTTTCTTTTTCCATTTTTTATGCTTTTTTACTTTCAAATCATGAAAAGAAAAAGTAAATTTTCTTCTTAATTTTAAGGAAACTAGACCACTTGGCATATTCTTGCTACTGTGGAAATAACATGGTATTCATAAAAAGCAAACAATAAGTTGACCTATTTCTACAAATGGGTCTAAAAATAATGATTGTGTTTTATTTGGCAAAGTTAGACCTAATATTACAATAGGACAAATGTTACACTTTATATAAGAAATTCTCTTTATACTTTCACTTTATTAAAAGGACATAAGGGTAAATTTGCTTACTGCTACTTGAAAAAGTAACTATTAAAATACTAATTTTTTTCATTAAAAGGACATTTTATTTTATTTTGTCTTTCTTCTACTCCATCTTCCTCATCCGCTCACTTCTGCATTTTTTTCCTAATTATTCCTACAAACTAGATTTGAGCAACAACGAAGGCATGTTGAAGTTCAAATTCTATGTTCCTCCCCCCCTCATCTTCCTTATCGTCGGCTATTACAAGGTTTTCTTTATCAATCCAAAATTTCAGTTTGCGCTTAGTCGCAAATATCTATAGAATACATGGAGGAAGCCGAATAACCACGAACTCAATCATCCTTTCTCAAATCTTGATTGCGGGAGCTGGGTTTGCAGTAGATTACGTTGAACATCACCATTTGCAAAATAAATCATGATAATAGAACTCCTTAATTTAGGCAGCTATTTGCAAATAAATCATGATAATGGAATTCCTTAATTTATGTAGCTACTAGTTAGTGTGCCAAAATTAAATCATGAAATTTCAGAGTGAAAGGAGTATGTGTTTTGTCACCGCGCAGAGAAAAATGGAGGGTTGTGCACTTGCGCGCATTAGATCCGATGGAAATCGTAGAGGAGAGAGAAATATATGCAGATATTTGAGGTGAAGAGAGAGAGAGAAATTGGGGAAGAGGGTTTTATAGAGTTGTTGACTTTATTGAAGAAAAGACTCTTCAACTTCTTTCAAGTAACCATCAAAAAAAAAAGTAAAAAGACCATAAAGGAAATTTTTTTCAGATGAGTAAAGAATTATACAAGTCTACCTTCTAGCAGTAAGCTTTCCTAGAGCATCCAGACATATAAGAACACGGAGTTCTGAATTGGAATATAAGTTAGACATATGAGGTGATAAGCTGAGTTTAGCGATTTTATCAGCGACCCGGTTCACCTCCCGAAAAATATGTCTGAACTGGATTTCCTGAAAAACTTGGAAGTTAAGTAAGATATCTGCAACCATAATTTTAATTTTTCACGGACAATCCCATATGCCTTTCAGAAAGTTAATAAGACAAAGATTGTCACCTTCGATCTGAATTTTTGGAAGGTTAAGTTGTTTACCATAAAGGACTTTATCATTAGTACATTATAATTTCTATTAACTTTTTTTAATAAATATAAGGAATATGTGGACAATTTTAATTGGAGCAGAAGTTTACACTCTTTACACAAGGTGTAAATGTACAAATGTCCATTATAATATAGTAGTATTGTTTGGGGTTTAAATTGTTAATTCCTCAAAAATTATTTTAATTTTTTAATAAAAATATTATTATTTTTATATATAATTTATCACTTTATATTTATTAATCATAATTATATAAATTTTAGATCTAATAACCATCATTTGCATACGATCCAAGCACTATTCATAATTCCGAAAGTTGTTTTCAATCATTAAAATTAGTCAAACCCCGTGAGTGCTCGACAAAGGGCCGGAAACTCATGAATACCTGGATGCTTACGTACTCAAAAAAATAAAAGTTGTTTTTCCTTAGCGAAAACGGTGTTTTCGCAATACCAACATGTATCATTTCAAGTATCAATAGGGTACAGGTCTTTTAAAAAGTAATTAAAGGTCCATCCAACACTCCCACAAAACCCTCCCTTTGGGGAACAGCTGGCCCTAGCCTTGGGGTTGGGCTGTGCTGTAGACTCCTTTCTTCTGCTGAGCCCGCTCCACTCCTTGCCGTCGCTCCGACTGAGTCTTGCTCCGCATCGGGGCCCTGCTCTGACCGAGCCCGCTCCGACCGAGCATAACACAACAGCCGCCGCTACCATGACAACCACCGCCGCCGCCACCATGGCACCACCAACCCCTCCGGTTCTCTTCTCCTCTCCACCTCTTTTCCCATCCGCTTTCCCGGCGTTTCTCCTCTCCTCACCACCTCGTCGGTCTAGCGACCTCCAACCTCCACCGAAGAACTCACCGAGCTTCCCGCCGGCGGCCTGCATCAGAACCTTCCTTGAGGAGCCCATGCGTCCTGTTGTCTCCCACCGGCGGTTCTCCCTTCTCACCACCATGGTCGGAGCAGCCCGAGCTCGTGGTCCTCTTGGGAGAGGGCGTTGTTGGGGTCGGGGCAGTCGAGGTGGACCAGGAGGAAGGGGACCAGCAAGAGAGGAGGTCGGGTGGGTGATTTTGGAGGCTGCAGATCTGTGGAGGAGGAGCCGGCCCTAATTTTTTTTTCCCCGGTTCCGTTCCGTTGCGTGACTCTCTTGGTTGATAAAACTTGCCCAGATGATGAATCGAGTTGTAGTTCCGGGTTGATAGATGATGACCTTCCTTCCGGCGGCGCAGCGTCTGTTTGTGCTTTACTCACCTCATTTCTGGGTGTCTTTGTTTTATCATGTTTTAGGTTATTTCGCTTGTTGTTTGCTTGTTTTTGTTTCTTTTGGTTCTTGTTGTATTGCCGGTTAGTCCGGTTGCCAGTTTCTAGCCTCTCGAAGTTGTACACTTCGAATTCTTACTTTATCAAAAAAAAAAAAAAAAAAAAAGTACTAATAGTTTAACTGTAATTTTGGCGCTTGAGTTTCTGGTGCATGACAACCATATTATCAACTAGTTAAATACTTAAATGTGTGCCCAACTGCCCATGTTATCGTAGGGGTATGTGACATGATTAATTCTATTTATTTATTATTATTTATAATTAATTTAGTTTTTTAATATATTAGTTTACTTTATAAAATTTGTACATCCAAATCTATCTAAATATATGACATATTTCTAAATAACGAAACAATATATGAGTTATTTCATTTCACATTACTAATTATGATGTTATTAATATAAAATAAGATGAAATAAAATCACTTTGTTAACTTTATAACAACAATTGTATAATTCTATCTCATATCAAATTATTATACAAAATTAGCTTAATCATTCACTATTTATGTATTAATTAAAGGGTTATTTAAGGAGTTGCTTTCATTTAAAGAATTAGCGGACTTTTACCATTCTTTTAAGATGTTTTATTCAAATTTTAAATTTTAATATTTGTTTATGATTAGATTGGTTGATTTTTGATATATTAGTGTAATTCTATAAAATTATGTATACTTAATATATCATCACATCACAAAAATTGTATATTTCATCACATATTCAATTACGTTCTATTTATAAGGTAGTAGAAATTTCTATATTTGGTTTAATTTCAAGTATTATTTAAGAGTTATGTTTAAGAATCAACTTTAGTACAATTATTATAATATTAGGAATTATTTATATATTCTCAATTGACAGGTATGTAATATAAATTCAAAATTTTGTGAAGAAGTTGATTATGTAGGAGTTTTTAACATTTTTTGAAATATTGTCACAAAACAACAAATATGTGCATATTATGATATTTGAAATGTAAATAAAAATTAATGTATATATACAATGAAATTAGAAACTTATAACACCTTATTATAGGTAAAAATTTCTTATTTATTATGTTTATATTAGTATATTCTTATTCAAGAATTCTAAATTTTTTTTGAACTTATTTTAAAAATAATTAACTTTACATTAGCAAATAAAATCCTAAAAATTAAATTATGAACAAAATCGTATTAACTAAATTTTGAAATATTATGAAATCTAAATTAATATTAATCTTTCCATTTATTTTTATTTATATCATTTTATAAAAGATATTATATTTGAATATAAAAAATTACATTTTATTTTATTTTACATTTTGTTTAGTCTCATCATCTTTAATTTATGGGAGTTATAAATTTTGGTTGATATTAAATAAATTTACTATTTCTAAAATACACTATAGAAAAAATATTGCTTGATAATGAATGATTACATTTATTGCATAGAAAAAAGCTAACTTTTTTATGTACTAGTAATTATGCCCGTGCTACGCACGTGTTAATTTTTAAAATTTATTTAAGAATTTTTTTTTTATAAATGATTTATATTCTTAAAATATATCTTATGGTGTTAAACTTATGTATTTTAGTTCTTTTTAACAATATTAATGGATATTATATCTATTTTTATTTATAAATAGAAATTAGGCTACATACATTTAATATTATATTACATGTGCAAAGTTACATTGAATTCCTCTAGCAATACCAAAATGTAGATATAAATGAATAAATGTATTTGTTTTGTGCATGAAGTTTAATATCAACTTATATTATATGAACATCAAATTAAATTATTTATATATTTCAATGTTGTCCAAAAATAACTCTTCTTCAGTTTTATATTAATTAAATGCTAGAAGAAAATAAAAATTAATGAAGTAAAAATACAATAGAATACTCATTTTTAATTGCTCATCTTTAAAGGATGTGTATAGATCGAAAAAATAACATATTAAATTTGTCCATGCAATAGAAAAAGTTATTATACGGAGTACTCTTCATCAATGTAGGAGTAACTTGCATGCTTCCAATGTTAAAGGAGAGATAAATAATCATATTGTCTTCTTCATTTTGTAAAAACAATATAGTTAATATGACGTAATTAAATTATCTCATTTGTAATTCTTCCTAAAGTTCACAATATGTTATTATAATTATTCATACAAAACTCAATATCTATATTAAGAAAAAGAGTACGAAACTTATTAATTGACAATTCTTCATTTTATAAAAGCAAATATTCATTCCTGATTCAAGTCTCTATTTGTATTATACAATGGCGAGCTTATATAAAAATTAACAATACAACCTAAAAACCTCATTTATAATCTACTCCATAAGTAATGGGTTTCAAGTTTTTTCTTCTAATGTTTGTCTTGTACATGTTTATGGTGTTTATTATTTCGTATATATAAATTTGACTTACATCATTTTAAATTTACTTTTTTATTTACATTAGAAAACTACATATGTATAATGTAGGCGAACTAAGATGATTATTGCAATTGTAAGATTCATATTTGTGTAAATATACCATCCGATTAACATGCATTGTAGTATTTTGAATTGATTTACTAACAATTATAATTATCATTAATTTTTAAACGTATCAGATGGTTTAACATACTATATATATAGATCAAATGTAGGTCTTTTATTGGAAAGTATGCATTGTATTAGTTTATTTGTTTAAATAACAGTTGTAAATACCATTTTTCGTTCTTAGATATATTAGATGGGATATTAATTATCTAAAAACCTTTCATATAGAATGAACATTAATTGTGAAGTACATATTCCATAATATATGTATACTACGTGTTGCACGAAACTAATTTTCCAAACTTCTACATTTATTAAATATGCGAATAATATTATTTTCTTTAATGGAGTGTAGTAAATTTTATACTCTGTATAATGATTAGAGTGTAATGTATTTTATATTTATCAAATAATTAGTTTTTGTTGTAAAATGGCTGAGAATTGGTAATGACATAATTTCTATAATCTAGGTTGAGTTGTATATATATGTTACATGCATTTTATTCATCACAAAATTGAATTCATAGTATACAGTGATGATAATATTATAGAAATAAAAAAACTACAAAATACCAAATGTAAAGTATAATATGATAGGGTGTAAAATATATACCTCTTTAGACTGTTTAAAAGACAAAGGTAATACGTCATAATACTCTAGCTATTTGAATAAACCCAATCATCTAGCTTTACATATAAACTTTTTTAAGCTCTCTCCCTCGTCTTTTCTTTCATACAAACGTCTCTATTTTGTACTTTAAAGCAATGCTTCATTTATAGGAAGCTCATATGTATACGTAGAAACATCCAATTCAATTCAATTACTGATCGATTAATGGTTTCACGGTTACAATGCTATTTAAATGCTTATGTCGATTCATTTCCAAGTAGTTTAAACGAAACGACTAAAATCATTATCATAATATATTTAGCAACTAATATTCCCAATAGAGTTCTTAAAAATTGATCATTAATACAAATTGACCATTCCATTCTACGAAAAGAATACATGCTTTGTTACAATTCTTATAGAAATGATGTACATGTCCATGCCGTTAACTATGTTGTATAATTTCGCATGTTAATGCTTTTATTATTCAGTACTTCGTAATGTTTATTTTCTAGTATAGTCTACATAAGTTAAAAGTTGAGAGGACGTTTCAATTATTGTGAATTTCATACTTCATTGTTTGATCTTGATAATGTTGACACTAATTTAGTAGTCTCATAAATGGCCATTGCCTCTCAAAATAAATAAATAAATGGCCATTGACTCATACAATCAACCGTCGTTCACTCATATGATTGAATAGTCGAAATTGTGAATGTGTGTTTTAGCTACTTTTATTCCATGGACGCTTATTGCCAATTCAGCTTTTTTTTATTTCATGACTATTTATTGCGCATTATTTGTAAGAGAAAGCAACAATAGAAATTCAAGAGGCCTTGGTGTTTTTTTCCCTAATTTTCTTATTGATTGCTTTTAAATATGAATTACATGCATGGAAAAATCAGTATAAATATGATCACTAATTAGTAAGTTTTAATGTATATTAGTAGATATTATGGTTTATAAAGGAAAAACACTACATTGCACCTACTTGACGTTTAATATTTTTCTCAAAATTTTAATTAAGTTTCTATAATTTTAGGTTAAAATTTTCTCAAAAACTCAATTGGTTTATTTATTTATTTTAAAAAGTCAAAATTTTAATTGACTTTCTTTAACTTTAGGTCAAAGTTTTCTCAAAATCTCAATTGGCTTTTTATTTATTTAAAAAATATATATTGCTAAATGTATGAACATTGCTAAATAATTTTATTTTATATGTTTATCGAATTATCAAAATCTTCATTCTAATTTCTATGAAAAATTTATGAGTTAGCATTCAATGACCTAGAATGCTAACTTTTAAATATAGATAGATTATAGATTTGTTGTATAATAGAAAAAATTAAGAGGTTAAATTTTTATAATATTAAATTAAAATACTGATATTTAAAATTTGACCATAGTTTATTTTATGACAAAAGTTTAAATAAAATAAAGATAATAATATATGACCTTTTTTAATTATATGAAAATGACCTTTATTTCTTTTGCATATAAACATTTCTTAATAAAACTATTACTTTATATTTAGGATAGATATAAAAATTATGATTGTGATAACAATAATAATGAAAATGCATTAATTGTGTTGTTTTAGGTGAAAAAAAGAATTATAAAATTGAAAGTATTTAGTGAGGCCAAAAATATAACTATTTTTATGTAGTATAGAAGATAAAATACTTAATTGTTTTAAATTAGAAATATAGGAACATAAACATATATTGCTTCCAAACTAATGCCTTCCAGACTTCCAGTAATTAGAAAGTTAGAACATATGGGTAGAGCTTATCATATCATTTGTATTGTCTTAAATATGATTTGGAATATTTCTAAAATTTGTCTTTTCATATTTCATTTGTATAGAAGACAATAGTTATAGAATATTACTAATATATAATTATTAATATTGCAAATATATTTGACAAATTTTCAAATGATGCTAGTTGCGATTCTTTTTTTTGAAAGTTTTTTTTTTTAATGACCTAAGAACCTAAGTTGTACATGTAAGTTAGGTTAGATTAGATGGTCGGTTATACTCGTTTATAAGTTTATTCATTATTTTTGTATAATATAATATTTTGTTACATATATTAATTTTGAAAGTAAATTTTATTGTGATGTATGTATATGTGAAAAAATTGTTGTGTTTATTTTAATTTATATTTGAGTATGTCATTAAGCTATATAACTTTTTAGCTTATATACTCTAATAAGATACTCTAATAAAAATACCATAAAGATATACAATTATGAAATGGTTTATAAATTTAAGAATTTGAAATTCTAAATTTCATAGATTTTGCGTGTTTTCTTCTTTAACAAAACTACTTTGAGTAAATATGACATTTACAATCACTTGTTATTCTTTTAAATGGAGACATTAATTGAGGCAATATGTCAAATTTTATATTAGTATAGATTTCTTTTATAACAAAACTACTTTGAGTAAATATGACATTTACAATCACTTGTTATTCTTTTAAATGGAGACATTAATTGAGGCAATATGTCAAATTTTATATTAGTATAGATTTCTTTTATAACAAAACTAATTTGAGTAAATATGACAGTTATGATCACTTGTTATTCTGTTAAATGGTGACATTAATTGAGTCAAAATGTCAACTTTTATATTAATATAGATTATGTCTGATACAAATGTGTAATATGCTTCCTTCGTGTAATAATACATGTCTTCTTAACATTGTTTTACACTCTTTAAAAATGATATTAAAATACTATTCTATCTTTATTTATTAGTTACTTTATTAACTTTATTGGAAACTACCACTAATAGGTCACTAACAATTACAAGGATGAATGTGTAAAATAAATGTCAAAATAGTTACAGAGATAAATATTAATGAACAAAAAATAAAGACTACAAAACAACTATTATTAGTCAAATGGAATATATTATAAATAACTAGTGTAATTTCCGTGTCAGGCGGGTTTTTACGTCATATATGTTGAGTAAAAATATTAATAATTATTAAAATTAATCTATGTATATAAAGAATATATCTAGATAATATTGAGATCAAAATCATATTCGAATCATAATTTTGTATCTTAATCATCCATATATTGAGGAAATTTTGGATTTGTATATAATTAAGAAATTTTGGATTTGTACATAAATAGGAAATTTTGGATTTGTAATCTTTGTGATTAACTTGTAATTTTTGCGCTTGATTTGTATTTAAATTAGAAAGAGATTAGTGATATGTTTACAAAAAAATCTTAATTTATAATTAAATATATTTTAAAAAAGTAAAAAAACAGAAAATGACATGTGATGATTTTAATAAGGGGGTGACATATAGCGTAACTAGGTTCTAGTTTAGGAGAGTATGAAATGTATCAAGGAGAGTATGATATGTACAAATATGTCCTTATTTTTTTTTTTTTTTTACAATACAATTACTAATAATTCTTTTCTCATTTATTAAGAAGTGCTAAAAATTGTAAGGACATATATAAAAGTAGACATAAAAAATATCAAAAAGACAAGTATTTTGAGACAAAAAATTAAAAGTAGAAAAATTAATATTATAATACGGAAGGAGTATACAGTAAATTAATATGCTCCCAAAAAGTGACCCTATCATTTCTTTTCCATTTTTCATCATCATCATCACCAATAATGGAGATCGATTGATCATCTATTATGATTATAGACTTATTTAATACGGAGTATACAAATAAGAGGGCATGATGAATCTTGACACTTGACAGAAGAGGGCATGCTGAATCTTGACACTCTGACGCTCTTTTCGCTCTCTATACTCTCGAATCCGCTAGACCGTTAGCCCTCTCCGGCTCCCCTCCGGCGTGAACCAGGCGACCTCCACCCCGTCCCTGGATCCCACCCTCGTAGATCCAGCCCTGTTGCGTCCCTTCTTGTAATACCCCGGGCCAGAAGTGCTACAGTGCCATAGTCCCGAAGGACTATAAGACGGGTGAAATAAAAATTTGCGAAACATAACCCATATAAATTATAAATATCAAAAGCAGCACAACGGAAAAACCTGTACAACCTGTCCAGAGTTTGAGACCACAATCAAACTTAACATACCGAAAATACAACACTTTACAAACCAAAAACCAATACAACAAGTTCGACCCATACAAGGTCCAAAACCAAAACGACACGTTCAATCAAGTCAAAGGCTCAAACCAAAAGTAGAGTTCTCGACTCCAAAACCGACGGTGATCAGGATCCTCCTTGCTGGCGCTAAATCTGCAAAGCCTGATTGACTGGGGGACCCGATACCCCAGCCAACCACGGCACGTAAACCGCAGTTGGTCAGTCTCGTGAAAGACTATGGCAAGATTCCTCAAGCCAAAACAGTTGAAATCCAAAGATTTATCACAACAATCAGATAATACCAACAATATGCCAATCAATATATATATAATATATACAATATCATACTGACCAATCAATATAAATCACGCGTCAAAACACAAGCACACCTTATCACATAAATCAACCATTACACATCCTTATACAACTCTACCCTATACTAACCTCTTCAATCCAACCTCAATCTCATCTCAAGCATAAACGAATAGAACGATCCAATCCAGCTTCCTCTCCATTAGTAATACATCAATCAACAACTCTAAGCACATATACATATCTTACTACTAATACGTATAACCACGACTAACCACTTACAAAACTCACAATTGCACCGACACAACAAATTAACCTTCACAAACACATAGGCATCAACGAGATAATCATCACATAATACAAACATAACAAAATAACGACCTAGGCCAGCCACCCTTCTGGTGCCGCCGGTTCGTCAACCTCGACTGCAACTCATACATCAAACTCAACTCGTATTGGCCCACACCCTCAAGATGGGAAACCAATCTATACCCTCAATCAACACAACCAACCTTCATAATCTACCAGCTACCAACAACAACCACCTTGACCAGTTACAAACAATATACAATCATATAATATCATCAATTCAACCAAGTAAGGTACACATAACATTCACATAATATCTCCTCCGTCTTCACCACCATCTCCGACCTTCCGACCATCGGGGTTCATACCCTCCGAGGCCCTCCACATATAAGGACTTTCACCATTCGCCTCCTGACCATCGGGGTTCACACCCACCGAGGCCCTCACATATAAGGAATTTCACCATTTGCCTCCTGACCATCGGGGTTCACACCCACCGAGGCCCTCACATATAAGGAATTTCACCATTGAACAACATTCCACCACCACACCGATACCAAGCAAATAAAATCATATACGACAATCAATCAAATATCACATACGGCAAAGGTTAACACATATTCACATACACACACAATCCAACACACACACACTCACACATTCAATCCAACACGCACATACGATCCACACACACACACACACACCTTCAAGCCAACACACACACACGATCCAACACACACACACACACACATTCAATCTAACACACACATACGGTCCACACACACACACACACACACACCTTCAAGCCAACACACACACACGATCCAACACACACACACACACACACATTCAATCCAATACACACACGTGTCAACAGACACTCACACTCAAGCCAACACACACACACGTGTCAACAGACACTATCAACAACAACCACAAACACATTTAGTCACAATTGACTACCACGTCAACATTTAATCAATCACGATACCAGACAAATCATATCACACGCACATACCCATTTTTAACCAAGCAACGGTAACTTAATTATGAAATAAATTAAGCATAAATCAATTTATATAAAAATATAAGTTAGCAAGAATCCTCTTGCCTCAAGTCGAACCACAATGACCCCAGAGGTCTCCAAACCACTCGAACGAACCTGCGAAATCAATCCGAGCAAATCCCTGACGTTAATTACTCATCCAATCCACAACCAAATAAAACCCCAATTCAAACCCTAAAATCAAACCCTTAATTAATTAGGCCAAATTACCCTAAATCAATCCAATCTCAAATATTCCAAATTCAAGCCTTTGTTGTACAAACCATATATAACCAAATTCAGCTCAAATACTTCAAAATAATCAACTCAACAAAACCCCCAAATTTAAACCCTAAAATCATACCTCCAACTTTCCAAATCAGTCAAAATCCCACACACAAATTAACCCAAACTCCAACCCGCTGGACTACACAACTCAGCTCGTCGGTGGCCGCGCCTTCGTCGCCGGAGCTGGGCTTCTCACCGCCGGAATCAGCAGGGCTTCAGCAGTAGCACAGCGGCGGCACAACAACAACACGACATAGCTCAATAGCAGCTCCAGGTCGTGACTCGCCTCGTCGGTGGTTCGAACGCAGCAACAGCAGCACGCGGACAACAGCAACCGGCGAACCGTAGCTCCACCTTCAGCGGTCTCGCGCTGCACCATTCACCACCACCTCAGACCGAGCACGAACCAGTCACCACAGACACAACTCGCGACAGAGGAGAGCAGAGGAGACGAAGTGGGTTGGGTGGTGGCTCGCCGGAGAAGAAGCCGGCTCGGTGGGCTTGGAGAGAGACCGGATCGGGAGGAGCGAGTTGGCTGAACAGGAAAGACCCACGAGAGATACAACCGAGAGAGAGAGAGCCACTTGGAGGGAGTTAGGAATTTTTATCCCGAAATTCCCATTTTTCCCCTTTTAACAAATCCCTTTAATTAATTTACCATTATGCCATTATCCACTTATTTGGGGTATTTCACTTCTAGCGTCTATCCTAGAACCCGTCTGCCTGCTCGTTCTCCCCTGCAACCGCTGGCCTCTCCCCCTCCTTCTTGTCGGAGCCGTACTTCCCTGCTACCCCTCTTCCGGGCCCGTCCTTCCTCCGCCTAGGGCCTTTTCCTTCGGAGCCTGTCTGATCTGCCAGCCCTTTTCCCTTGCGCCTGCCCTAACCCTAGCCTGTCTTTCACCCTCTGGCGGCTCCCCCCCCCTTTTGCTTCGGCGGACGTGGTCACCGGTTCCTGTGTTTTCTTATTAGTTTATTAAATTTGTTTTCGTTGGGTGTGTAGTTTCTTCGTGGTGCACCCTATTTCGGTATTCTTCGGGTGTCTCTGGTTGGCTTTTGGGGTGTAGCCTGGTTAGTGTTCTCGATTAATTGGTTGGTTGGTAGTGGAAGTGTTTTGCTTGTCATCATTATGGACTGATATTGGGTTCCTGCTTTGGTGTTTTGGGTTTGGCTTCGTTTTTGTTAATCTATTCTTTTTGTTCTCTTGATTCTTGCTTCAGTATCTTTGTGCATATACAGTTTCCTGCCGTATTTATTTAATTGATTGGCAACTTGCTGGTGTGTGGGTTTAGCTCTGTTTTGGTAATCCATTCTTTTCGATCTCTTGATTCTTGCATTAACTGCTTTTGCATCGGTTTCTTTGTGCATTAACTGATTCTTGCCTTATTTTATTGTCTTTAGTGGCTCCTTGCTGGGGCGGGTGTGTTTTTGCCTCGTGGTGTGGCTGAGTTTAGTTTGGATTTTTTAATTTGACCTTGTTTCTTTATTGCTTCTTGGTGGTGGTGATGTTAGTTTGGTCTTGTTTATTTAGCTTTTCTAGGAGGCGTGGTTGTCTAGTATTTGATCCTGTTAGGTCTTGTTCCTATTTTCTTCTATTCGTGGGATTATTGTCTATTTTCTTTTTTTAGTCCTTTTCCTGTTATCTCCTTTTGTTGCTTGCGTGTTTGGCAATGTCAGGTACGTTTGTGGCGCCATCAGGTAGGGGTAGGGGGCTGTCGGTTTCCGAGGCCTCCAAGCTGAGATTGGGTTCTTGGAATGTTGGGACTTTGACTGGTAAGTCCATGGAACTCGTGAAAATTATTCAAAAGCGTCGAGTGGATATAGCATGTGTTCAAGAGACCAAGTGGATTGGGAGTGATGACAGGGCGTCTCGGGTTATTGATGGTTGGAAGTTGTGGTTTTCGGGTTCTTACGGTAGGAAGAATAGGGTGGGCATTCTTATCGGAAGCAAGTTGAGAGACCGTGTGGTCGGAGTTATTCGCTCTAGTGATCGGGTGATGGCAGTCAAAGTAGTTGTTGGAGGTTCCGTCTTATTTGTCGTCAGTGCTTATGCCCCTCATGCAGGGCTCAACGAGGACGAGAGGAGAGTTTTCTGGGAAGAGCTAGATGGGTTGATTAGATGCATCCCCCAGTCAGAGCATTTTGTGGTTGGGGGTGATTTCAACGGGCATATTGGTCGGGTCAGCAACGGGTATGAGAGGGCTCATGGAGGTTTTGGTTTCGGTGTCAGGAACGCTAACGGTGTGGACTTGTTAGAGTTTTCTGCGGCTTTCGGTTGTGTAATCTCGAACTCTTGGTTCAGGAAACAGGAGGACCATCTAGTCACTTTCCGTAGTGCTTCCAATAAGACTCAGATTGATTACTTTCTTGTCCGGGCGGCGGACAAGAGTAGATGTTGGGATTGCAAGGTTATTCCTTATGAGGGTTTGACGACACAACATAATTTATTGCTATTGGATTATGAGGTGCCAAGTTGCAAGAAACTGGTAAAACCCTTGCTCCTTCCCCGAATCAGGTGGTGGCGTTTGTCAGATACCACGGGACCCCTCCTTAGGGAAAGGGTTTGTGAGGAAGCAGAGCTAAGAGAGGCGTGGCAAGTCAGGGTTAGTGCAGATGAGATGTGGAGCAGGATGTCAGAATGTATTAGGGAATCGGCAGGCATGGTGCTTGGAAAGTCTAGAGGAAAGGGAGGTTTCAGAAAGGGAGCAGAGTGGTGGAATGAGGAAGTCCAAAGTAAGGTAAGTGTCAAACATAAAGCCTACAAGGAGTGGAGATCCAGTGTCACTGTGGAGGAGAGAGCCCAGCGTCTAGCAGTTTACAGGGTGGCCAACAGAGAAGCCAAAAGAGCTGTGGCAAAGGCCAAAGATAAGGCTTTTGAGCACGTTTATAAGGCCTTGGATGAGAAGGGTGGTGAGAAAGTTTTGTATCGTCTGGCTAAGGTTAGAGCGGGAGAGCGTAAGGACTTGGATAGAGTGCTTTGCATTAAGGCTGAGGATGGACAAGTTTTGGTAGAGGATTGGAAGATCAAGGATAGGTGGCAGGGGTATTTTGCCGGTCTACTGAACGAAGGTTTCTCTTTTCCTACAAGTACTCTTAACTTCAGGATTCCAACCGATACTACCCTTTGTCGCCGTATTTCCCAAGGAGAAGTTAAAGTTGCTTTGCAGAGGATGCATAACAAACGGTCTGTAGGTCCAGATGAGATTCCGGTGGAGATCTGGAAGTGGTTGGGGACAAAGGGATTGGAATGGCTCTCCGCATTATTCAATGTGATTCTTAAGACGTCAAAGATGTCGGATGAGTGGCGGCGCAGTAGATTGGTGCTAGTTTACAAGAATAAGGGAGATGTGCAACTCTGTGGCAACAAAGGGGGATCAAACTCCTTAGCCACACTATGAAGATTTGGGAAAAGGTTATCGACATGAGGTTGAGAGAGGTAGTCAACATCTCAAAGAACCAATTTGGCTTTATGCCCGGCAGGTCGACGACAGAAGCTATCCATCTGATGAGACGTCTTATAGAGCTTTACAGAGAGAGGAAAAAGAATCTGCACATGATTTTTATTGATTTGGAAAAGGCCTATGATAGAGTGCCTAGAGACCTTCTATGGGATTGCTTGGAGGCTAAAGGGATCTCAGGAACGTTTATTAGGAGTTTGCAGGATATGTACGAGGATACAGAGACTAGTGTCTGCACACCGAGGGGTGATTCTGCTTACTTCCAGGTGAAAGTGGGTTTGCACCAAGGGTCGGCGTTAAGCCCTTTTCTGTTCACGATTATGATGGATGTTTTGACGAGCGACTTGCAGAGGGAGGTCCCTTGGTGTATGCTTTTCGCTGATGATACTGTTCTGGTTGATGAATCCAGAGCAAGGGTTAACACAAGATTGGAGGAGTGGAGGAATGCTTTGGAGACAAAGGGATTCAAGCTTAGTCGAGCGAAGACAGAGTATGTAGAGTTCAGTTTTGGTCCAGGGGTAGAGGAGGAGTCTGACGTGATGTTGGGGGAGCATATTGTTCAGAAGAGAGAGAGTTTCAGGTACCTCGGCTCGGTCATGCAGAGTAACGGAGGTATAGACGCGGACTTACAACATAGAATTCAATCGAGTTGGCTTAGATGGAGAAGGGCTTCTAGAATGTTGTGTGACAAGAAGGTTCCCCTCAAGGTAAAAGGAAAATTCTTTTCGACAGTGATCCGACCACCCCTTTTGTATGGTGCAGAATGTTGGCCGATAACTAAGGCGCAAGAGCAGAGGTTGATGGTAGCAGAGATGAGGATGTTACGCTGGATGTGTGGCTACACGAGACTAGATAGAATCCGAAACGAAGTTATCCAGGGAAAAGTTGGAGTGGCTACTATTCAGGATAAACTGCGAGAATCTAGACTACGGTGGTTTGGACACGTGCAGAGGAGGCCTACTAATGCGCCTGTGCGCAAATGTGAGGAGTTAGCGGCAGTACAGTTCCGTCAGGACAGAAGGAGACCAAAGAAGAATTGGATGGAGGTCATTAGAAAAGACTTCGCCTGTTTGTCTCTCACAGCGTCTATGGCTCAGGACAGGTCCTTTTGGAGGGATATGATTCGCATTCCAGAGGGTTAGTCGGCCAGGGGTTCCTGGTGGCGCTCTGAATCTCTTCTACGTACTTTTCTCATTTTCTCTATTTCTCTATTTCGGCTCCCTTTATACTCTTTTTTCCTCTCTCGCTCTTTTTAGTGGGTCGTTCGAGGATACATCCATCCGACTAGTCTCGGGGTTCGGATGGAACCATCTTGACTCTCCCAGACATCCGTCTCAGACGGGTCAATCCACTGGTTGTTATTGGTTGTTGTTGTTGTCGGTCAAATTGGATTAATTATTTTTAGAAGTCAATGGAATAGATATAATTAAAGAATATGGATCGGAAAGGGGCCGGCAAGAAATTCGAGACAATCTTTATCTTCTTGTTTTTTTTATAGGATAGGCACTTCTTCATATACTAGCTGCATGTCATCATGGGAATTATAAATTTAAATATCAAAAATTTTATAAGCGTGTACATTGTAGATCAACTTTCAAATGTGTTAAAATATTTAAAAAGGTCAACTTTAATAACTTTTTGTTTTGAAATTATAGTTCTTTTTTATTACGATAGTTAATTCATTTTCATTTTTAAAGTGGTTGTACTCATGCTATGCAAGGGATTTTTATTATTGAATTTTTTAATATATATTTTATTTGTAAAAATAAGTTTACTATTTAATTATATATTTAATATTGAACTTATTTATGTTATTTTTTCCAATCAATAAGTAGATTTGTTTTATCTATTTTCATTTATAAAATAGAAAAAATGATAACTTGGAAGACATTCAACCTTTTGCTACATGTCACATGTGATATGTTCATATTTTTTCAAAACCAAACATTCTTAACTATAATAAAATGTATGTTTTAAAGTAATCTATTAATGTTTGTGTAGATGCATAATTGCATATCATCTATGTATTATAAAAACAACACAAAATCACATAACTATTCTTTCTATGTTCTCTAATATAATCGGATTTTTTTTCTTTTTAATATTAATTAAATTTAAGTGGGCATTATTTATAGTTGTACGTATATGGCAAATGTTGAAATCTTCCCTTCAAACAATTTGTCCAAAAATTTATACTATTTATTTACTTATTATAAAAAATAAAAGTATTCATAATCTCCAATATTGTTATAAGACTCTTGTACACAACTACTAATGTAATTATAGATTTATATTTATATTTGGGATCAAGTACTTCCGTCTTCTACAGTGCGAAATGCTTCGCATTTCGTACCGTCTGATTGAGTAGATCAAGGGCCGAGGACGCGTGTGACAACTTTACTTTTTTAATTCATTAAGGAGATTTACGTCTTTTTGCGACCTAATTCTTTCTTCCTCCTCAAGCACGACCCTGCACAGTGAAATGCCGAGGTTAATCTCATAGATCTTCACCGCCATTGATTTTGCATTTTCCATTGTTTTTGTCAAATTCGCGGTCGATTTCTTCCAATAAACTTCCTTGGCTGTTCATCTGGACAATAAATCTCATCGCTTTTGTTCGTATTTTCGTCCCCAACCTCCATGGATGTCGGTACCAATTTTTGTTCACACACTTCGATGTTCGATTGTATTCTAGTGTATGATTGTTTTTAGGTTTGTTTCGATGTCTCAATGTGAAGTTTAGGCATTCAAATGATATTTTTTGTTGTTGATTGTTTAGAATTGTACACTCAAAATTTTATAATTTGAGGTAGAATTTGTGGACATAAGTTGTTCAGTATGCCATAGACCACAACTGTGTTGATCATGTGTAAAATGATTGAGTATTGTTGTTGTTGAATTCATCTCAATCGAAAGATTCAATAATGCAGTTTTTATTAAGAAATTACGAACATACTATTATTAAAAATGAACATTGTCTTTTTATTTATGAACATGTCATGCTTTTACATATTTCTGTTTCAATTTCTCTGTATTTCAGCCAGTTCATCAACCTCAGTTGCTAGTAGTCATGACTTGTCCCATGATAATAGCATTGGAAGTGTTGATGCAACTAGAACTGAACAACCTGATTTGGATGAGTATTATGAAGTTCATTTTTATCAAAAAGGAATAACTTATTTCATTCCCGTTTGCCCCGATGCTATGAAACCTGTTGTGGGATGCACTTTAGCAGCATAGAGGACGACATTGCTTTTTACAAGAAATATGCCTTTGCTTGCGGTTTTGAGGTTCATCATGGAACCATTCGTTTCGACAAAGAAGGCAAGCTTGTTGTCACAAAATATATGTTGTGTACCAATGAAGGGTATAAGCGTGGAAATCGCAATACTGGTCAATGTACAAGGGTCTCCGATAGAGTGGTTGTCAGGACAAAATAATGCTATGTTTCGCTGGAAACTTGAGGTACACAATATATGGTTTTGAAGAACGCCATACATACAAGCTTGTAATAGAAAGCCACCGCCAGTTCATAAAGACTAGTAGAAATCTTGATGCTGGCCATAAGAAGTTTGTTTTGGATTGTTCGAAAGCTAACATCTGCCATGTAACATGTCATCGTCTTTTCAAGGAGATTGTGGGTGGCTATGCAAATATTGGTGCTTCCACTACTGATTTTGAGAACCATATATGAGATACGTTGGCGTACTTAGACGGTTCCGATGCGCAAATTATTATCAACCAATTTTTGAAGAAAGAAGAACTTTGTGCTGCTTTTTGTTTCGATTATATGTGGATTCCACCGATAGCTTGACACGACTATTTCCTTTTTTGGTGATGTTGTATTGTTTGATGCAACGTATCGAACCAATAGGTACTTGCATTTTTTATGGATTTATTCTGCATTTTCCTGATCCTGTTGTCCTTACATATGAACTTTATTATCTTATATATGAACTCAATTACATTATATATGAACATTTGGCCTTTATTTGTGAACCGTCTAATTGGTATGATCTAGTATTTGTTCCTTTTACTAGGTTGGATCACCATAAGAGGTGTGATGTGAAACAAGGAGGTTGAGGGCCTTGTCTCACTTGCTTGAGCTCCAGATTGTGGCACAAGTAGGCTTGAGCTTATCCTTGGGGCACCGACTGGTTCTTGATGGTTCCTTGAGGATGATTTGAAGGCGGAAGCATGAGGGAACTCCTTGGAATGCCGAGAGAGGACAATGGCCAACCGAGGGTGCTTGAGGCTAGCCGAGGTGGAGCAAGGGGCCAAGGGAACCTTTAGAGGAGGTTCCTTGGCTGGCTTCTTCTTGGAACAAATTCAAGAGATTGATTTGAGTAAGAGGTGTATGAGATTGAGTGAAAGAGAGGGGATTGAGAAAGCTTGAGTTGATAGATAAATTGGAGGCCTTAGGGAGGTATTCCTTAACCAAGGATAAAAATCCAATTCTTAAATCTTCAACTAGTTACAAATGACCTACAAGAGAAGCTTAAATACTTAGGGCATTTCAGCCAACAAGGCTTGTGCCACTAATGGGCCTTGGGTTGAATCCCATGTGCAAATGGCTCTTTACACCCAATAAGGCAAGTCTAACAACATAATGTAAATGACTAAAAAGGGAAAGGGGATAAGAGCCTTGGAAAGGCTCGGATAGTTGCGGCCGCTAGGTCGGCCATGAGGCGCACGCCTATGAGTGTCATGGGGCCGATGCGCGCCCGGTGCCATCTTGGTTTTAATGTGTGGTCATGGTCACCAAAGTGGCTAGACGCGGTGGCGGTGGCTTGGCGAGGACAATGCTTGGCCACCATGGAGTCGATGTGAGCGGCGGCCAGCCAAGTGATGGCATTGATGGAGGTGGTGGCCAACCAAGTGATGGCATTGATAGAGGTTGGCATCCATCACTCTCCCCTTCTTGAGGGAGAATTGTCCTCAATTCGTCTGCATAAGCCGGGGGCACATATGGGAAAAGGACTGCCAACTTGAGATCGGGGTGGGCACCATAGTCCTCGGAAAGCTCCGCCATATAGGTATGGTCTTCGAACCACTTGAGCACTGAAGGGGTCATGGCCGCATGGGATGAGCTTGGGGTGGCGTCGGGCTGGAAACCTTGCATAAGGGGGAAGCAAGTTCGCCAAGGGCATAGTCCTAGGATAAGCAAACTCAACAAGCAAAAATAAGTTCAGCCAATGGCGCGGGTGGGCCCTAAGGATGGCTCTAAGCAATGCACCGGGGTGGGGGTGGCAACTAATGGCAAGGCGAAGGTATGCCCCAAATTTCAGCCAGAAAGTCCTTCAAGAAGGACCCACAAGTTAGGATCCCAAGCCAACATTATAGTATGAGGGATTCCATGTACGTTCACTACGGGGTCAAAGGAAAGGGAAGCTAGCTCCGAGGCATGGTATGTGGTCCTACAAGGAATGCCATGATCCATCCTAGGGAAGGGGTCGACTATCACACAAATGGAATCCCTCCCCTTTTTAGTCGTGGGCAATCCGGTTAGAAAAGCCATGGCTATATCTGTAATAACCATTAAAAGTCCCAAACTGTCGTTTTGTAAGAAAGACGTATTGGGCAATTTCTGTAAACTCAGTAAGATCTTTTTAACGTATTAATATACGTTTAATATATATACTGGGTCTTAGGATATTTTTAGAAGTGCTAAAAATAAGTTCTAGCAAAGGATCGCGAGAGGAATCCGCGACCAAAGGCCAAGAGACGCGTTCGCGGCATTTCTGCGACCGCGAAAACGTTGTTCATCGTCTCCTTCAATTCTTCCCGCGTTTCGACGTTTGGCTTAACCAACGTTTCGCCGATGGAGGGAGGCTGATCGGTTGGAGTGCCCCGGCGTTGAGCCCTCCTTACCCTTTAAATAGGGGTCTTCAGCCTCGAGAGATCATCACCCACTGATCAGCGCTACTTTGTAGGGTTTAACTAGGAGTTGTTATCGGTGTTTTGGGTACCATTTGGATGAGTTTAGAGCGTTAGTGTGGAGTATGGATTTGAGTAGAAGAAGGATGATTATGGTGGTTTGGAGGAGCTTAAAAGAAGACATTAAGAGATGAGAAGAAAACCACAAGAGAAGACGAAGGAAGACTGAAGAAGGAGCTATAGAAGCTTTTCCGCGGTCGCGGAATTCACCGCCGCGATCGTGGAACGAAGACGGAGCGAAGAAGTGCAAACCCGAGAACCCGCGGTCGCGGAAGCCCAAGCCGCGGTCGCGGAAAAATCAAACAGCGAAGCTTTACAAGAACTTTTTCGTGGTCGCGGAAAATCCTCCGCGGTTGCGGAAATCTGCATCAGACGCGCGCGGGAATTGTTTCGTCCGAAGATCCGAGTTTTACTTTATTTTATTTTCCTTTTATTTTATTTCTTTTATTCCGATTTCTTTATTTTATTTCCTTTTAGATTTCAATTGTTATCTTTGGTTTTTAGGTTTAGCTAGGTTATTTAAACCTAGTTCCTAGCAACCTCTTGGAGGATCTGATCGTTCATTATTCAGCATATTTTTCCCTTTGAGTTTTTGTTTCAAGACTATGAAGAACTAAGCACCCTTTGCTTAGTCCGACGATTGAAGCCCTCATTAGATATATGATTGTGAGGTTATAATTCTATTTCCTATTCCTATTGATTATATCTTTTCTCTTGAGCTTATTCGTATTGATTCTTATTGATTTGACTGGATTGATCACCTAGTTGATATTAGTAATTGTCTATTGCTAGGGTTTGGATATTTCGAGTTGAAATCCCTTATCTTGTGTAGAAAACATGATATTCTAGGACTAGTTAGACTAGTTTATTATGAAAGAGAATTGATTATGTGTTAAATGCTGCGAGTTGTGGTGTTGCATGTATCCTGGTTAATTCCTATGCTTCCTGCTGCTATTGTTCTAAATCTTGATAGTTTCTCGTGCGTTCGATAATTAGGGTTGTCAGGACTAGTTGGACTGATAACTATTTCAGAATAGGGACAAGAATATTCATAGGAAGGAATAGAGATAATCTTGGATCAATCAATCAAATGAATGGTGGATATTTGTCTGACTAAGTACCTTTTACCAATTGATTACAACCTTTGCTTTTATTTACTTTGTTTATTTGCAAACAACGAACAAAACCCGCCTTGTTACTTTTGGCATACACTTTTGCACTTAGAAAGATTACCTCCTCCCTGTGGGATTCGACCCTTGCTTGCCTATTCTACTTAGTTAGGTTTTTAAGGATTTACTTTATTTAGGTGTCACGACTTTAGCACCTGTCAAATTGGCGCCGTTTCCGGGGAGACAAGTTTTGATTTTTCTTTGTGTGTGTTTGTGTGTCAATTTTTGTGTGGACCTATCTTATGGTCCACATCCATGCTACTGACTCTCCTCTTCTTGCTTGTGATACAGAAATTGAGAGAACCCTTTCTAAGAACCGCAAGACAAACAGAACTTTGTGTTTTGACAATCCTTGTTTTGAGATGGATGACGAAGCACCCACGTTGAGGCAGTTGACTACCCCTAATCTGCAACAGCAACCGCTGGCTGTGCAATTCCCTGAGCTGGCAGATGGCGTAAACTTCGAGCTCAAGTCTGGGTTAATCCACTTACTCCCCCACTTCCATGGGATGAGTGGAGAAGACCCCAACAAACATCTATCTGAGTTCCATGCCGTCTGCACCAGCATGAAGCCAAGAGACGTTACTGAGGACCAGATCAAGCTGAGGGCCTTTCCTTTTTCGCTAAAGGATCCGGCCAATGATTGGTTCGACTATTTGACCCCAGGGAGCATTGACACATGGGCCAAGATGAAGAAATCCTTCCTGGAGAAGTACTTCCCTGCGACTAAGCTCAATAACCTGAAGAGGAGCATCAACAATATTGAACAACAGGCTGCTGAGTCGTTGTACGAGTACTACGAGAGATTCAAGAGGCTGATTTCTAGCTGCCCCTACCATGGATATTCAGACCAGGATCTCGTACTTTATTTGTACGGTGGTCTTCTTGACGACGAGCGTCGAATGGTGAACGCAGCTTGTGGAGGAAACATCTTGAACAAGACACCAACTGAAGCATATGAGGTCTTCTTTGAGCTATCTGAGGGCTCAAGACAATTCAGTAGGAGGGCAGGCGCCCAATCAGTCAAGGCTGCAGACTCCCAGCCAAATTCCTCACTAATTTCTGAGTTGGCTGAGATGAAGGAGATGATGAGGAGATACATGATGAAGGATGGCCAGCAGCAAGTCAAGTCTTATGGGATATGCTATAACACGATGCATCCGACCGATGCCTGTCCCATGCTGCAGCAGCCCACTGCTGAGGTGAACGCTATTGGAGGATACGACCCTCCAAGGCCAAGATATGACCCGTATTCCAATACGTACAATCCAGGGTGGAGAGATCGCCCCAATCTGAGATACGGGAATCAACAGAGCACTCCTCAAGGCCAGGAAAATCAAGAATATCAACAGAGGCCACCACAGTTTTTACCACGCCCACAACAATATCAGCAGCCTGGGGGTCAACAACAACAATTTCAAGCTCCATATGACCAAAGACCCCAAGGCCAGAGCTCCAATTCATCTATGTCCAGTGATGCCATGTTCAGGACCCTAACCTAGAGCGTATCAACGTTGGCCAGCACTACGGCCCAACAAATTCAAGCGGTGGTCAAGCACCAGGAGTCTCTAGCTCAGACTGTAACAACGTTGGGAAATACTATGGTCTAACAAAATCAAGAGATGCGGTCAAGTATTCAGAACTTGGACTGGAACAACGATTGGAAGCCCGGGACTCAGGAAAATTACCATCTCAAACGGTAGTAAACCCAAGGGAGAATGTATGCGCCATGACGCTGAGGAGCGGAACACAAGTGGACGATGGTTGAGCTCGACAGAAAGTTTTCCGTGACCGCGAAGAAGAAGGCCACGATCGCGGATTTGCTACTGCTGAAGAGAACAAAATCGACTTTTTCCGCGACCGCGGAAAGATTTCCGCGATCGCGGACAAGTTTCTACTGAAGAGGAATTAATCGATGATTTCCGCGATCGCGGAGATGAAGTCTGCGACCTCGGAAAAGTTCCTGGAGCCCCAGATGTTGTCGAAGTTGTCCGTGAAGATTATGTGCGCCCCAACTTCCCTCCGCTCAGTTCGTTAAAGCCTCCCGCTCCATTCCCTGAGGCACTGAAGGACACCAAAAAGGTGGAGAACGACAAAGATTTATTTGAGACCTTCAGCAACTGCGAGGTAAATATCCCTTTGATAAAACTTGTTCAAAGCATTCCTTGCTATGCCAAATTCTTGAAAGAGTTGTGCAAGATAAAGAGGAAGAAAGCGGTGAAGAAGAAAAAGAAGGTCCAGGTCAATGAGAATGTTTCCGCTATGCTGCAAAAATGGTTGCCCAAGAAGCGCAGTGATCCGGGCATGTTCACTATTCCCTGCAAGATATGTGGCACCATGTTTGACAACGCTATGCTAGATTTGGGTGCTTCTATCAACGTTCTACCTCTCTCACTTTATGAATCTTTAGAGGTCGGGCCATTAGAGAAGACGGGGATTATGATCCAGCTAGCGGACAATTCATACGTGTATCCCAAAGGAGTGGTGCAGGATGTGCTGGTAGAAGTTGACAAGTTAATTTTCCCTGCGGACTTCTTTGTTATGGATATGGGGCAAGACAAAAACGCCGCCCCTGTGATGCTAGGAAGGCCGTTCATGAACACGGCGGGTACCAAGATTGATGTGAGCAGTCGTTCACTCACAATGGAATTTGACGGGGTAAGGGTCGGATTCAGCATAGACGATGCAAAGCGACACCCTCCTGATGGTGACCCCAAGTGTTCAATTGATGTGAGCAACCCAAGTTGAGTGGGAGAGCACCAAGTCGAGCCACGACCATAACTAAGGCGCTGCTCGGGAGGCAACCCGAGGTATGAAATTCTTTTCTTGTCTTTTCCTTTCTAGTCTTTATTATTTTTGTTTCATTTTTGTTTTGTTTTGTTTTGTTTTTGTTTTAGACTAACCTGCAGGTAGGAGACCCGAGCCAAATTGAAGACGGTGTTTCTCGCACCAGTAACTTTTCCGCGAGCGCGGAAATAACACTGTAAGTCTCCTGACTTGGAAAAAAAAAATTGAAAAATAAAAAAATCGAAAAAAAAAGTTCTACCGAAGGCCAGCTGTCTGAGTTTTACATTGAGAGATGGTGTGCATTAGGGGTGTCAATCGGGCGGGTCGGGTCAGGTTCGGGTCGAGTCATTTCGGATTCGGGTAGTTCGGATTCGGGTCAATGTCCAATATTATAACAAGTCGGACCATATCGGGTCGGGTCGGTTATTCATTTATCGGGTGAGATCGGGTATTCGGGTAAATTTTGGTCGGGTTAATTTGGATTTCGGTCAAACTTAGGGCTGCCAATCGGGCAAATCGAATCGGTTTCGGGTCAGGTCATTTTGGTTTCGGATTAATTCGGATCCCGACTAATAACGTATTCACGTGTATTTTGACAACTCAATCCAATTCGGGTCGGTCGGGTCCATTGTTCATTTTATCGGGAGAAGTCAGATATTTGGGTCAATTTCGATGGGCTATTTTGAATTATGGCCGAACTAGATTTTGTGTAAATCATATTTCGGTTGAGTCAGAATTCATATGAATATGAGTTCGAATGAATAAGATTTCGTTTAACTACAATCTCAAAAGAATCGCATTTCGTATAAATCAAATTGTGGTTGAAATGTATTTCGATGGAACCGGTTTTCGATTGAAGGCAAACATAATTATAATAAGTATATATATATATATTCACTATAAAATCTCCTATCATTGAAGTTCTATATTTAAGATTGGGTTTTGGTAAGGATGATTCTTACGGTAAATAGCGAGGATAAACCTAGATCTTTGACTTTATGATTTAACGATAAGGAAAGTTTATGATTAAACGATAAGGAAAGTTTAGGATCAGGTGGCATTAATTTTTTCTATGATTTCGGGCTATTGAGTTTTGGTTTTCATGTGATTTCGAATCAGTAAACTTTGGGTTTTCGGGTGATTTCAGATCGGACAACTTTGGGTTTTCGGGTGATTTCGGATCGGGTAACTTCGTATTTTTGGGTGATTTCGGATCGGGCAACTTTGGGTTTTCGGGTGATTTCGGGTCAGGTGACTTCGGGTACCAGGTTGATAATGGGCTAGTCCGTTCGGGTTATTTTTTGGGTTCGGGCTAGTCGGTTTGGGTCGAGTCGGGTTCGGATATATAATTTTTAATTCTTTTCGGATATCGAACGGGTTCGGTTTCGGGCGGGTCGGGCGGGTCATTCGGATCGGGTCAAGTTTTGACAACCCTAGTGCGCATCATGCTGCCACGGAGGAGACATTCACCCCATATTTTTATTTGGCAACGATGATGGCCCAACATTCGACAGCTGAGGAGAAGGAACACCAAAGCCCACACCATGATTACATCTGGGCTCCATTTTTGTGTTCATTGAAGGCCGTGCATCCCCGATTTCTTTGATATACCACTACACCTTACAATGGATTCCTTTTGGTTGCACGACAGAGTTTGAGTTTGAAGACCGACGCAACACCAACGACATGTGCTTTCATTGCTTTACCGCCAGCAACAACTTCCAGGTCCAAGCCAACTCGGCGACGGTTGTGAGTTATTTTTTGCCTTTCCCTGTGCTTCATCTTTTTTGTCTTTCATTACATTGAGGACAATTCAATGTTTAAGCATGGGGAAGTGTTCTATACTTGCTAGTCGTCTAAGGAAGAAATAATGAAAAAAAGAAAAAAGTCAAAAATTGAAAAAAACATAAATAAATCCTAGGATAAGTCGAAAACCCAAAAGGGCGGCTTAGGCAATAAGCAAGTGGCTTGGACCAGCATTAGGCTGGGATAATAATTGGTCAAGAGTGATGTGAGTTTATGTGAGCCCATCTATTGAAAAATGAAATGAATGGCTTGGTGAAAACCCGAAAGGGCGCCTTGCCAAAATGAGTGAAAAGAAGAAGAGTGATTATTAGGATTCCTCATTTTTTCTGGCGTGGTGACATAAGATGAGGTGATATAAGGAGGATTCGAGTAGGTCACTATGGGAGGCATAAGAACATAGATGGATGCTAGGATTAGATGGTTACTTTCACTCTATGGTGTTCGGGTTAAGCTTGCGGGAAGTACTTTGCTTTCCTTTAAGTTTGGATGTTGTATGTGTTGTGTGTATTGTGTTGGTGCCTTGGAGATTCATGTTTAGGTGCAATTCTTAGTGGAGAGGGTTTTTCTATGCTTTCTGAGACCTTGGGGATTTGATTGGAGGAGTAGGTTTATATTAGCTTACTCGAGGACGAGCAAAGTTTAAGCATGGGGGAATTTGATCAGCGCTACTTTGTAGGGTTTAACTAGGAGTTGTTACCGGTGTTTTGGATACCATTTGGATGAGTTTAGAGCGTTAGTGTGGAGTATGGAGTTGAGTAGAAGAAGGATGATTATGGTGGTTTGGAGGAGCTTAAAAGAAGACATTAAGAGATGAGAAGAAAACCACAAGAGAAGACGAAGGAAGACTGAAGAAGGAGCTATAGAAGCTTTTACGCGGTTGTGGAATTCACCGCCGCGGTCGTGGAACGAAGACGAAGAAGTGCAAACCCGAGAATCCGCAGTCGCGGAAGCCCAAGCCGCGGTCGCGGAAAAATCAAACAGCGAAGCTTTACAGGAACTTTTCCGCGGTCGCGGAAAATCCTCCGCGGTCGCGGAAATCTGCATCAGACGCGCGCGGGAATTGTTTCGTCCGAAGATCCGAGTTTTACTTTATTTTATTTCTTTTATTCTGATTTCTTTATTTTATTTCCTTTTAGATTTCAATTGTTATTTTTGCTTTTAGGTTTAGCTAGGCTATTTAAACCTAGTTCCTAGCAGCCTCTTGGAGGATCTGATCGTTCATTATTCAGCATATTTTTCCCTTTGTGTTTTTGTTTCAAGACTATGAAGAACTAAGCACCCTTTTCTTAGTCCGACGATTGAAGCCCTCATTTGATATATGATTGTGAGGTTATAATTCTATTTCCTATTCCTATTGATTATATCTTTTCTCTTGAGCTTATTCGTATTGATTCTTATTGATTTGACTGGATTGATCACCTAGTTGATATTAGTAATTGTCTATTGCTACGGTTTGGATATTTCGAGTTGAAATCCTTTATCTTGTGTAGCAAACATAATATTCTAGGACTAGTTAGACTAGTTTATTATGAAAGAGAATTGATTATGTGTTAAATGCTGCGAGTTGTGGTGTTGCATATATCCTGGTTAATTCCTATGCTTCCTGCTGCTATTGTTCTAAATCTTGATAGTTTCTCATGCGTTCGATAGTTAGGGTTGCCAGGACTAGTTGGACTGGTAACTATTTCAGAATAGGGAGAAGAATATTCATAGGAAGGAATATAGATAATATAGGATCAATCAATCAAATGAATGGTGGATATTTGTCTGGCTAAGTACCTTTTCCCAATTGATTACAACCTTTGCTTTTATTTACTTTGTTTATTTGCAAACAACCAATAAAACCCCCCTTGTTACATTTGGCATACACTTTTGCACTTAGAAAGATTACCTTCTCTTTGTGGGATTCGACCCATGCTTGCCTATTCTACTTAGTTAGGTTTTTAAGGATTTACTTTGTTTAGGTGTCACGACTTTAGCCCCTATCACCCACATCTCTCAATCTCCTCTCTTTCTCTCGTTTTAAGTGTTCGTCGGAGTTTTCGAGTTTGCCGGAGTTTTCTAGTTCGTCGGAGCATCGCCGGAAGTGCCTTGGAGGTGTGTAGTGGTGGTGGTTGTAGGGAGCCCTTGTCCAAAGCAAAAAGTCATCGTTTGCGTCGTCGGTAAGCTTCGAAGCCGAGTTGGAGCCACGTCGGAAGGTAGGTCCGCGATCGCGGGGATGAATTCCGCGACCACGGCTCTGCCCAGAATTCCGCGACCGCGGAAGTCCAAACCGCGACCGCGGTTTGCCCTAGCAAGCGCGATCATGGCTTGGACAACCACGGTCACAACTTAGGCTTTGTTTCCTTTCGATTCTTTACATTCATTCGTTCGTATCGTTATTCGTTCGTATCGAATCTAACTTAGGGTTCGTCATGGTTGTGTCATCGTCGTAGGGATCCGTATGCAGATTCCAGTCTCCAGATACTCGGAATCCGTCAGCTAAGTTCGACTAGATTAAGGCAAGTGGCGGTTCGCTCTTGCTTATCATTCCATATTTCTTTTAATTATCAATTATTTGATTGTTAATTAAAATGGGGTGAAGTGTTGTTTCGTTTGAGAACAGATTTTATAAAATGATGTGATAAAATATGATACTATAATAGGTTGCATATATTGCTAGAAACAACGTTATTATACATGTTATTTTTCCGTGATGGATATGGTGTGGATTTAAATGTGAACTTAAATGCTAGTTTAGCACGAGTATTCGTAGGAACGCTAATTCCTTACGAGGATTAGTCGTTTCTTTATAACTGTGGTGATTTAGGAAGTAAGTGCCCTAACACCCTTTCTGGTCATGACCTACCCCTATCCGAATATAGGTGGTGGTGTACTCAGCTGGTGCCAAACATTCGGGAAATGTTCCCAAGATATCTCTCGTATCGAGATGATATATATATAATAAAAGCTTTAACGTGAATATACGTTTTGTAATTAAGTAAGATAAGTACAGTTATGCACATAATTAATGAACCTTCGGGCGAGAAGTACAACTTGGAACCCGCCCGGACTTCGGTTAGAGTAAGTCTTCTTTCCAATCTGGATTCGCATTGTGCGGTGAGGTTGGTCATTGACCCAAATGATCAAGTCATTTTTAAACGCTTGTGTGAAAACTATAACATTCCCAAACAGTTGTCATATGTTTCCTTTAAGACTCAATTCCTTTGGAGTCTTTTTTTCAATACATATATTTTTCTATAACTCTGTGAAAGTTCCGGGTTATGTATCATTCATTCGGTTATTATTCGAGGAACAATGATAGTAAAATGGTTACGATCACTAGAACCTTTTTATTTCTACCCTTGCATAGTCTTTCATTAGACTAACCAACCAGTTATTTTCCTTTGCATGGTTGGCTGGTGTCATCCGTCTCATACAGCACATCATATAAGTTCCCGTATCAGTAAAGGCAATGACTCGACGTGAGGGCAGTTGGCGTTTTGTGTGTCTCTTTCTAAGGTTGATATCCTAGGTGTAAGATCGTAAGGTCAAGACCTATTGAGTCATTTTATTCTAAAGACTTCCGCTGTAAAAAATATTTGTACTCAATTTTGTTATCGAATTGTAATTTTAACATTTGAAATAAAATATTATTTGGGCAGTTGTATGTCATTTAATAAAGTTTATGTTATTATACAGTTTGTTATAAAATGGTTAAGCCTTGGGTGACCCCAGATATGTAATCTGAGGTCACTGGCGGTAATATTTCCAAGGGGTATTTTGGGGGTGTTACAGATTTGGTATCAGAGCTAAAAGTTTTAAAACTCTAAACTTTTAAACCATTTTGCGTTTATTTGGGGTTTTATAAAACAAAAACTTCATGTATGAGATTTCTTTACTATAGGCCCTAAGTAAGGTTTAAAGATAAAAACGTTTTTGAAGTAGATTTTAAATCACAATAATTTAGTAGAAACATAATTAACCAACGAGTCTCGGTTTGTTTTTAACAAGTGTTGTGGAAAAGACTTTCAGATTTAACAAACGAGTTTCAGTTTACCTTAACAGTTTTGTGGAAAAGACGTTTTCAAGCTTCTGCCAACGTTCGTAGTCCGATCATTCCTGCTTGTTATGGAAGATAGAATTTCTATAAACAAGAAAGTTCTAAATCTCTCCTTGTCTCTTCATAGACAATGGTATTCCCTAGAGCCCAACTTAAGACCCAAGATGAATTTGAGACCACTCCGACAATTAAGCCTGAGCCTGATTCTGTAGAAGTTCTAGTGGTCGGCGGATCGGTGCTTAAGTTCACCCCGTTGACTGAAGAATCCAAATCCGAGAGCGGGGAAGAAAGAGAAGTGCAATCCAAGCAAACCTCTATCCCCGAGGTCTCTGATGAAGATGAGGACTCAATGGAGGATCTAGAGGACGAGAAGGAGTCGTTGGATCCCTTCCACGAGGAGTGGGAAGAGTTTTTCTGGATTCTGAATCAGTCCGATAATGAGGATCTTTGGGGGCGAAGATGGCGAAGCTCCGAGCCACAGAAAGGCGATGTGGGCAAGTCCGGGGAGCCATCAGTTCCTGGTGAGGGATCAAGTGATCCAAAATAGAAGAGGTTAACTGATGACTCGGAAGAAGAGTTACCTCCGGTAGAGAAGAAGCAGTGAATAATAGCCCAGTTATAGTTTTCTTCCTAGTGTTTTCCCATTTTGAACAACACTGGAGCAGAAGTCTCCTAATGTTCTTTTTCCCTATTTCCCTTGCAGTTGTTGTTTGACACTTAGTGTGTGTTTCATTAATGGAAAGTTGAGTTTATTAGACGACTACCTCAATTATTGCACTTTAAGTATTTATTACTTGCAACTTAAATTTGATGGTACATATCTAATATATGTAAACACAATCAGATGGTGAACGCTAGAAACACCACACGTTATGCAGCTGGATCGAGTAATGCTTCTCGAATTCAGTTTAGAAATGCAGCGGACCAGGAGGAAGTTGGGTCCGGTTTCCACAACAACCCAGTGAGAAATGCTCCACCCTAGATAGGAGGGGAAAGGGTGCAGGTACCTCCTGCTGCTCCAATTGTTTTCATTGCAGCTGCAGCAGAGGCAATCAGACAGATCGTAATGCAAGCGGTCACTGAGTTGGTGAGGCCAGAGGTTCAGCAAGCCCAAGGGAGCCCAACCCCTCGGGGTACTGCTGACGTTGAGGATACAACAAATAACCCGCCTCTAATGTGTGCTCCGAGAGATGGAGAAAATTATGGTCATGCGCTGAAGGCAATCAACTCCATGAGGCCTGACCCGTATGACGGTACTGGAGAACCCGTCAAGGTGGCATACTGGTTCCTTCACATGGAGCGTTTGTTTAAGAACATTGTGTGTACTGAGGCTGAAATGGTGCACATTGCTTCGTTATATCTGAGGGATGGGGCCAGTGAATGGTGGGAGAACACGGGATTAGCTGATCATCCCGAGCTGAGCTGGTCAATATTTAAGACCAAGATGTCTGATCGGTTCTTCTCTCGGGCTATGAGGGAGGAGAAACGCAAGGAGTTTCTATACCCAAAGACTGATGGGTTGAAGGTGACAGAGCTGGCTGCCAGGTTTAACCACTTGTTGTACTATGCTAGAGCGGAAGCGTCCAACGAAGAACATAAAATCTGACATTTCCACGAATGGATGAATCCCGACCTCAAGCCCTTGATGATGCATCATGGTTGTACCACTCTAGAGCAGTATGTGGACGCTGCTTATAAGCTGGAAGTGACTTTGGAGGAGTCAGCCATGAAGCATAACCGACAAAGATCGGGGAGCAACTATGGTAATCAGCAGCAGAGTGGTGGGTTCAAGCGTCCAGCTCCGCCTTCCAACTTCTCCAAATCTAATTGGCCTAGGACCGAGGTGACCTAGTCCGGTTTCACTCAACGCTCAAGTCAGGGTAGGGGTTCTGTCCAATGTTTCAACTGTGAGACTCTTGGACATAAGAGCAATGAGTGTAGGAAAGAGAAGCGGATATGCTTTACCTATGGGAAGGAAGGGCATCTGCAAGCCTTCTGCCCCACGAAGAGGAATCAGGAAGCTAAGTCCCAGCAAGGATCGGTTAGCCATAACAACCGACCTCAGCAAAGGCCTGCAGGAAGTGCTGCTACGCAGTCTACTGTTCAGGACAAGGGGAAATCCCCGATTGTTTCAGGTAGTCAAGGGCATCGACACTTTGTGGTGGGCCAGTTCGATGAGCAGGACCCCCTGGATAATTAGATATCCTTAGGTTTACCTTTGATTAAGGAGCTACGACGTGTGTGTCTATAGTCTGTGGAGTTAAATTGTTCGTTTGAACATTTCCTCTGTTAGTGCCAACTCAAGTTTCAAATAATAAAGAAGTATTCCCTCGTTTTAGGGAAATTACCAAATTCATTGCTATCTTGAGTCATACGTTCATCCAAGACTTCGTGAGTGCCAAAACAGTATAAATTACGTATGGATAAGGGCTGTCAAGACTCATAAAGAAAGGGTAACGTATGGGGCCTAGGTGTTCGTCCCCTACGTGGTTGGTTAACACTAGGGTCGACTCTATTACTTAATTCCTAGGTCCATTCTTAGGAATCTCTTTTTATTCTTGGAGTAATGTCACATCGGTATGACATTAATTACTCCCTTAGTTGAGCTGACGAGCGTTATCACGTAAGTTGAGTTTTACCAAAATTCCTTAATTTAAAGGAAACAAATGTGTGTGGTTAATGCTCTATGGGATTAAGAATAATTTCTCATATGTGTACCCTGAACATTTGTTCTGGTAAAAGTACGTAAGAGTGAACTAATACGAAGTCCAGAATGCCTAGTTGTGAGGTCATATTGTAGTCATTTATGTGGTTAGATTGCCGAGAAGGGAATAAATGTATAAGAGAGATAGTTCATAAGGAATTCATTTTCTCTAAGAAGATCGTACTCTATTACGATCTTAAGTAAAACTTTAGAACCCAAGGGTTATGGTTATGGAGTTTGTAAGTGAGTGTGCTCATTGTGGGCCCAATGGGTTAAGCTTTCGGAAAGGCTAAGGGTGTGAAGTTATAAGTATTATTTTGGAAGATTTATCTGAGGTTTCGTTGTGAGGCTTTATTAAGGGAAATGATATAAGGATTGGATGAAAAGTGATCTAGGTCTATTAAGGCGATCTGATGTCACGTTTAGGGAAAATAAAGTGAATGGTCACAATTGTGCTAATTGATTTATCACGATCTTGTTTTGAGGAAGCTAAAGGTTTTGAGTTAGAAGTGAGCATTAGGGCCAAATTTAATTGGGCCAAATAATTTAATTTGTAAATTATACCTTCAAGGAATATGGAGTTATGATACCTGGAAATTTACAAGGTTTGATATGTGGATTTTAAGTGAGTGTGGCGTCTATAAGGCCGATGATATAACACTTTTTGGGAAATTAAGTTGTGAAACGATTGTATTCGGGGAAAGCTCACTTAAATTTAAAGGTTATGGTGTAGGGATAAGTGATTCGGAGGGTATCGATACCAAAGGATGTGGAATGGGAAATTGTCTTATGTGCGTTTAAGGAGTAAGGTAACAAATGTTACTCGTATATACCCATTAAACGATTAGGACGTAAGTAATTGATTTTGATGGCAAGGCATCGTTCATCAATATGGTATTTTTTTTGTTTGTAAATAAAATTGAGGAACCTTAAAAGTTGAAGTTAGAGATTGAATAATGGAATACATTAAGTTAGTCTTGGAATGATTTTTAGGTTAGAAATGGCGTAAGGAAACAAATTGGCTTAGAGATAAGTAATGGAATTGTGGGGTGTACCTTTAAAGGAATTAGAAAATGTAATGTCTCGAGGATTACTGAGATCTGATATTGGATTATAGGGAGATAATGTACGAACTTTGAATTTGATTATAAAGAGAAAAGTTGAAAGAGAAATGTGTGTTCTCATGCTTGAGGTATAGCACGTCTATTGCGATGATTTTGGAGACTATTACCCTAAGATAATTATGACCTTGTGGATATAGTCACGAGTTATTTCAGGTGTAGCGCATGGAGATAAGATATGCGAGATAGTGGTATGGTTGATGAAACATATCGTTTTCCTAGGAGCAATTACAAGGATGAAATGATTAAGGATACTAAGTTCAGGTGGTGAGGTTAATGGTGAAACCGGTCCCTCTACCTTGGTGATGCTAGTTTCGGGGTCGAAACTATTCTTAAGGGGGTAGTAATGTGATAACCCTCATGTTGCCATAAGGGTAATATGGTGATCAGTGCTATTTTGTAGCATATTTCTAGGGATTATTACCAGGTTTGAGGCGCCATTTGGTGGGATTTTATGCACAATTGGAGATTATGGAGATGAAGCAGAGAAGTGTGGTTTTGGTGGTCTAGAGGAGCTTGTTGGAGACATCCAGAAGAAGAGAAATTGACCACCTGAGGAGACAAGCAAGATCCATGAAGAAACCACGTGAGAAGGCGGTGAAGTGAAGAAACCGCGACCAAGCCACGGGGAGCAGAAGGCCGCGACAAGATTTCCGAAGGAGATGGGCGATACCGAAGAGGCCGCGACCGCGGCCGAATTATCGGAAATTAATTATGCACTTCGAGAGAAAACCGCGACCGCGGCCAAAAGGCCGCGACCGCGGCCATCAGTGGGAGTCAGCCCGACGCGCTCCGCACTTCTGTTTTCTTTTTCTGTTTTTCCTTTTTCGTTGTTTTATTTAATTCCGAATATTAGTATTTTTCCTTTTTAGGGATGAGGTTTGTGATCTTGGGCTTTAGGTTAACTTATTTAACCTAACTCTCACAGCCTCCATTCAGGATCCCATATGAACCCCGGATTATCGTATGTTCAGTATTCAGAGTTTTTCCCTTTCAACAATTATGTCTTTCAGTACTATGAGTAGCTAAGCACCCATTGCTTAGCCCGGCATGTGAAGCTTTTTCTATGGTTTGATTGCGAGGTTAATTCTCTATTTCCTATTTCCTTTGGGTTTATATCTTTCTTCTTGCACTTATTCATATGGATTGTTATTGATTTGACTAGACTGATCACCTAGTTAGGTTTAGTAATTATATATTGCTAGGGTTTGGAATTGATCGGTCGGTGATTCCTTATCTAGAGTAGCATCCATAATTATCTAGGACTGGTAGGACTAGATTATTATGAAAGAAGATTGATTGCATGTTAAATTATTGCGGGTTGTGATTATTTGACATGTATCCTGGTTTGATCCTATGCCCAATGCTATTATTGTTCTAAATCTTGATTTTTTCTTGTGCGTTCAATAATAAGAGTTGCTAGGACTGGTAGGACTAGTAACTATACAAGAATAGGGACAGGAATAAACAAAGGAAAGGAATAGAGAGAACCTAGGACCAATCTACCATAGGAAAAGTGGATCTTGTTTGGCTAAGTGTTTTTCCCACAATTGATTACACTCTTTGCTTATTTGCTTTGTTTACTTTCTTGATTACAAAACCAACCAAAAAACCCCCCCTCTTGTTACTATTGCATGCGAACAACACATAGATTAATCCCTTCCTACCTGTGGATTCGATCCTTACTTGCCCTAACTACTTGTTTAGGTTTGTCTAGGTTTATTTTGATTTAGTGGTATACGATAATCGCTTGTCAAAATTGGCGCCGTTGCCGGGGAGTGCAAGTGTTGATTTTTCTGTGTGTTTGTGTGTGTGTGTGTTCCTTTGGTGTGGATCTATCTTATGGTCCACACCCGTGCTACTAACTCCCCTCTATTTGGTGTTGATTCAGAGATTGAGAGGACTCTTTCCCAGGGTCACAGAGTAAATCGTGCTTTGGTTTTTGATAATCCTGCGTTCGAGATGGCTGAAGAAGAACAGACGTTGAGGCAGTTGACTGCGCCCAACCTACAACAGCAACCGCTGGCTGTGCGGTTTCCTGAGTTGGCTGAGGGCGTAAATTTCGAGTTGAAGTCTGGGTTAATCCACTTACTCCCCCACTTCCATGGGATGAGTGGTGAAGACCCCAATAAGCATCTTGCTGAGTTTCATTCGGTGTGTAGCAGTATGAAGCCGAAGAATGTGACTGAGGACCAGATTAAGCTGAGGGCCTTTCCTTTTTCACTGAAGGATGCGGCCAATGACTGGTTCTACTATCTCACTCCAGGGAGCATTGACACATGGGTCAAGATGAAGAAAGCCTTCCTGGAGAAGTACTTTCCGGCTACAAAACTGAACAGCCTGAAGCAAGCTATCAGCAACATCGAGCAGCAGTCTGGTGAATCGCTCTACGAGTATTACGAGCGGTTCAAGAATATGATATCCAGCTGCCCCTTCCACGGCTATTCTGAGCAGGACCTCGTACTTTATTTGTACGGTGGTCTTCTTGATGAAGAGAGAAGGATGGTGAACGCTGCTTGTGGAGGGAACATCCTCAACAAGACTCCTGCTGCAGCTTTTGAGATCTTCTTTGAGCTATCTGAGGGCTCAAGATAGTTCAGTAAAAGGGCGGGCGCCCAATCCGTGAAAGCTGCAGAGTCTCAGCCCAATTTTACTCTTCTTGCTGAAGTGGCTGAGATGAAGGAGATGATGAAAAGATGCATGATGAGAGGTGGCTTGCAGCAAGTCAAATCATGTGGGATATGCTATGAGAATACACATCCAACTGATGCATGTCCCACCCTGCAAGAACCAATTGCTGAGGTGAACGCTATTGGCGGGTATGGCCCTCAAAGGCCAAAATATGACCCGTACTCCAGCACCTACAATCCCGGGTGGAGAGATCATCCAAATTTGAGGTACGGGAACCAGCAGAACACTCATCAGGGGCAGGAGACCCAGGACTATCAGCAGAGGCCTCCACAGTTTCTCCAGTGTTCGCAGCAATACCAGCAGCCTGGGGGTCAGCAACAATTTAGAGCTCCTTATGAACAAAGACCCCAGGGCCAGAGTTCCAGTGTCTATACTTCCGTCGACGACCAGATAAAAGCTCTCACCCAAGGCATACTATTAATGTCAAATGCTATGGTCCAAACAAATAAAGAGATGGGAGCACATATCCAAGCGCTAGCAAATACGATGGCCCAGAATCAGCAGGAACATAAATCCAGTATTCAAAACCTAGAGAAGCAGATGGGTCAACTGTCTATGGCGGTGAGCAGGCTAGAAGCTCGTGCGTCGGGGAAACTACCCTCTCAAACGGTAGTCAACCCGAAGGAGAATGTGTGCGCCATGATGCTGAGAAGTGGTGCTGAGATAGAGGCCAGGAAGGCTGCTGAGAAGGAGGTCCAGGTGACCAAGGAGGAAAGCCACCAAGAAAACGAGGTCAAAGGCGAGTTCGGCAAGGGAGAGAAGGAGCCGCGACTGCGGTACGAAGGCCGCGACCGCGGCCTGTTCGCTGATGAAAATGCTGATTTATTCTCCCCCGAGGTCGAGAGCAAACCGCGATCACGGCACGAAGGCCACGACCGCGGCCTCTTCGCTGAGAAGATTTCTGAAGTTCTGAAGCAACTGCGACCGCGGTCCCCAAACTGCGGCCGCGGCCAGGCCCCTGTGTACGTGGACGACTACGTACGACCTGATTTTCCTCCCCTCTTCTCCGAGAATCCTCCCGCGCCATTCCCAGAGGCTCTAGCGGACACCAGGAAGCCTGCCAGGGATAAGGATATGTTCGACTGTGTGAGCAACTGCGAGGTAAATGTCCCTTTGCTTAAACTTTTGACTAGTGTCCCTCGTTATGCTAAATTTTTGAAGGAGATCTGCACACAAAAGAGGAAGCGCTCAGTGAAGGAGAAGAAGAAGGTGGTGGTGAGTAAGAACGTGTCCGCTATACTGCAAAAGCGGATACCCAAGAAGATAGATGATCCAGGGATGTTCACCATTCCCTGCAAGATTGGAGGTACCCTGTTCGACAGGGCATTACTTGACTTGGGTGCCTCCATCAATGTGCTGCCACTCGCTCACTATGAGTCCTTAGACGTGGGGCCACTTGAGAAGACGGGGATTGTCATCCAGCTGGCGGACAATTCAATTGTCAATCCAAAGGGAATTCTGCAGGATGTGCTGGTACAGGTGGACCACTTAGTGTTCCCTGCAGATTTCTTCGTCATGGACACTGGGCAGGACAAGGATTCACATGTGATACTGGGAAGGCCGTTTATGAACACGGCCAGTACAAAGATTGATGTGAGTAGCGGTTCGCTCATAATGGAGTTTGATGGGGAGACGGTCGGGTTCAGCATAGACGACCAGAAGAGACACCCTCCTGATGGGGACCCCGAGCGCTCATTGGAGGTGAGCGAACCAAGTTGAGGACGAGGAAGCGGTATGTCATGCCATGATAATAACTAAGGCGCTGTCCGGGAGGCAACCCGAGGTATGTATTATTTTTGCATTATTTTTGTTTGTTTTTGCCTTGTTTTTGTTTTTGTTTTTGTTTTTGTTTTTGTTTTTGTTTCCGACTAACCTGCATTGAAGAGACCCATGCTTATTGAAGAAGGTAATTACCACCATTGTAAGTCTCTCCTGTCCCTGCACGAGTACGAGCTGTCCAGTATTACCATGGAGAGGGGTGCGCATGTTGCCAACGGAGTAAATTTTTGCTACACAATTTATTGGCAATAATGGCGGCCCCACAGTCGACAGCCGCGAAGGAAGACCACTCATGGCCCACACCACGATCATATCTGGGCCCATTTTGTTTTATGGTATTTGAAGGCCGTGCAACCCCGGCATCATTGTTTTACCACTACTCACCAAGTGGTACATTTCGGTTGCACGGTAGGAGAAGATGCTGGAGTTGATGATGACACCCACCCAACACCAACGACCGGTGCATATTATGCGGACCGCCAGCAACAACGGAAGTGTCCAAGCCAACTCGACGACATTTGTGAGCTTATTCCTTCTTTTCCCTATGCTTCTATTCTTTTTTCTTTCATTACATTGAGGACAATGCAATGTTTAAGAATGGGGGAGGGTTTTATATTTCTATGTCACTGAGGAGAAAAAGAAAAAGAAAAGAGCCACAAAATTTGAAAAAAGGCTAAAATTAAAATCCTGGGATAGGTCGAAAACCTGAAAGGGCGACCTAGGTAATAAGCATGTGGCTTGGACCAACATTAGGCTGGGGTAATAAGAGGTCAAGAGTGATGTGAGCATACTGTGAGCCCATCTATGAAAAATGAAATGAGTGGCTTGGTGAAAACTCGAAAGGGCGCTTTGGCGCAAAATGAGCGAAAAGAAGAAGAGCGATTTCTAGGAATCCCTATTTTACTTGGCGAGGCGTCACAAGAAGAGGAGTCATAAGGAGGTTTCGAGTAGGTCACTGTGGAGGAATAAGAAGATAGATGGGAGATAGGATTATAATTTTTTCCACTCTATGGTGTTTTGGATAAGCTTGGGGGAAGTACTCTGCTTTCCTTTTAGCTTGACTGTGTGGGGTGTTGATTTGATGTTGTAGTTATTGTGCTGAGCTTATTTTGTATGGTTGCCTGGAGTTTATTGTTTGGTGTAATTCTTGGAGGTTGAGTTTTCTATGCTTCCTGAAGCCTTGGGGATTTGATTAGAGGAGTAGGTTTACTTTAGCTTACTCGAGGACGAGCAAGGTTTAAGCATGGGGGATTTGATCAGTGCTATTTTGTAGCACATTTCTAGGGATTATTACCAGGTTTGAGGCGCCATTTGGTGGGATTTTATGCACAATTGGAGATTATGGAGTTAGAGCAGAGAAGTGTGGTTTTGGTGGTCTGGAGGAGCTTATTGGAGACATCCAGAAGAAGAGAAATTGACCACCTGAGGAGACAAGCAAGATCCATGAAGAAACAACGTGAGAAGGCGGTGAAGTGAAGAAACCGCGACCAAGCCGCGGGGAGCAGAAGGCCGCGGCAAGATTTCCGAAGGAGATGGGCGATAGTGAAGAGGCCGCGACCGCGGCCCGAAGGCCGCGCCCGCGGCCGAATTATCGGAAATTAATTATGCACTTTAAGAGCAAACCGCGACCGCGGCCATCAACGAGAGTCAGCCCGACGCGCTCCAAACTTCTGTTTTCTTTTTCTGTTTTTCCTTTTTCGTTGTTTTATTTAATTCCGAATATTAGTATTTTTCCTTTTTAGGGATGAGGTTTGTGATCTTGGGCTTTAGGTTAACTTATTTAACCTAACTCTCACAGCCTCCATTCGGGATCCCATATGAACCCCGGATTATCGTATGTTCAGTATTCAGAGTTTTTCCCTTTCAACAATTATGTCTTTTAGTACTATGAGTAGCTAAGCACCCATTGCTTAGCCCGGCATGTGAAGCTTTTTTTATGGTTTGATTGCGAGGTTAATTCTCTATTTCCTATTTCCTTTGGGTTTATATCTTTCTTCTTGCACTTATTCATATGGATTGTTATTGATTTAATTAGACTGATCACCTAGTTAGGTTTAGTAATTATCTATTGCTAGGGTTTGGAATTGACCGATCGGTGATTCCTTATCTAGAGTAGCATCCATAATTATCTAGGACTGGTAGGACTAGATTATTATGAAATAAGATTGATTGCATGTTAAATTATTACGGGTTGTGATTATTTGACATGTATCCTGGTTTGATCCTATGCCCAATGCTATTATTGTTCTAAATCTTGATTGTTTCTTGTGCGTTCAATAATAAGAGTTGCTAGGACTGGTAGGACTAGTAACTATACAAGAATAGGGACAGGAATAAACAAAGGAAAGGAATAGAGAGAACCTAGGACCAATCTACCATAGGAAAAGTGGATCTTGTTTGGCTAAGTGTTTTTCCCACATTTGATTACACTCTTTGCTTATTTGCTTTGTTTACTTTCTTGATTACAAAACCAACCAATCCCCCCCTTCTTGTTACTATTGCATGCGAACAACACATAGATTAATCCCTTCCTCCCTGTGGATTCGATCCTTACTTGCCCTAACTACTTGTTTAGGTTTGTCTAGGTTTATTTTGATTTAGTGGTATACGACAATCGCTTGTCATATGGTAACATGTATGTTTGGTGAAAACAAAACTAATAAATTTTCCTTAGGTTAGGAAGGGTCTAAATTATGGTTAACTATACGTTAACTGTAATTTGAACCAACTTAAAAATTTTAAACTTAGAAATGCTTAAACCAATTTACAAAGTGTTAAATGGGTTAGGTATGGTTAAACTTATAAGGTTGAGTAACTTATTATAAGGTCGCTTTTCCGAGCTGTTATCGGCCAATTTTTGGGATCGAAACTTCTTTTAAGGGGGTGGTATTGTAATAACCCTTAAAAGTCCCAAACTGTCGTTTTGTAAGAAAGACGTATTGGGCAATTTCTGTAAACTCAGTAAGATCTTTTGAACGTATTAATATACGTTTAATATATATACCGGGTCTTAGAATATTTTTAGAAGTGCTAAAAATAAGTTCTAGCAAAGGATCGCGAGAGGAATCCGCGACCAAAGGCCAAGAGACGTGTTCGCGGCATTTCCGCGACCGTGGAAGTGTATCCGCGACCGCATAAACATTGTTCATCGTCTCCTTCAATTCTTCCTGCGTTTCGACGTTTGGCTTGACCGATGTTTTGCTGATGGAGGGAGGCCGATCGGTTAGAGTGCCCCGACATTGATCCCTCCTTACTCTATAAATAGGGGTCTTCAGCCTCGAGAGATCATCACCCACAACTCTCAATCTCCTCTCTTTCTCTCATTTTAAGTGTTCGCTGGAGTTTTCGAGTTCGCCGGAGTTTTCGAGTTCGTCGGAGCATCGTCGGAAGTGCCTTGGAGGTGTATAGTGGTGGTGGTTGTAGGGAGCCGTCGTCCGAAGCAAGAAGTCATCGTTTGCGTTGTCGTTAAGCTTCGAAGCCGAGTTGGAGCCGTGTCGGAAGGGAGGTCCGCGATTGCGGGGATGAATTCCGCGACCGCGGCTCTGCCCAGAATTCCGCGACCGCAAAAGTCCAAACTGAGACCGCGGCTTGCCCTAGCAAGCGCGATCGTGGCTTGGACAACCACGGTCATAGCTTAGGCTTCGTTTCCTTTCGAGTCTTAACGTTCATTCGTTCGTATCATTATTCGTTCGTATCGAATCTAACTTAGGGTTCGTCGTGGTTGTGTCGTCGTCGTAGGGATCCGTACGCAGATTCCAGTCTCCAGATACTCGGAATCCGTCAGCTACGTTCGACTAGATTAAGGCAAGTGGCGGTTCGCTCTTGCTTATCATTTCATATTTCTTTTAATTATCAATTACTTGATTGTTAATTAAAATGGGGTGAAGTGTTGTTTCGTTTGGGAACAGATTTTATAAAATGATGTGATAAAATATGATACTATAATAGGTTGCATATATTGCTAGAAATAACGTTATTGTACATGTTATTTTTCCGTGATGGATATGGTGTGGATTTAAATGTGAACTTAAATGCTGGTTTAGCACGAGTATTCGTAGGAACGCTAATTCCTTACGAGGATTAGTCATTTCTTTATAACTGTGGTGATTTAGGAAGTAAGTGCCCTAACACCCTTTCTGGTCATGACCTACCCCTATCCGAATATAGGTGGTGGTGCACTCAGCTGGTGCCAAACATTCGAGAAATGTTCCCAAGATATCTCTCGTGTTGAGATGATATATATATATTTAATAAAAGCTTTAACGTGAATATACGTTTTATAATTAAATAAGATAAGTGCGGTTATGCACATAATTAATGAACCTTCGGGCGAGAAGTACCACTTGGAACCCGCCCGGACTTCGGTTAGAGTAAGTCTTCTTTCCAATCTGGATTCGCATTGTGCGGTGAGGTTGGTCGTTGACCCAAATGATCAAGTCATTTTTAAATGCTTGTGTGAAAACTATAACATTCCCAAACAGTTGTCATATGTTTCCTTTAAGACTCAATTCCTTTAGAGTCTTCTTTTCAATACATATCTTCTTCTATAACTCCGTGAAAGTTCTGGGTTATGTATCGTTCCTTCGGTTATTATTCGAGGAACAATGATAGTAAAATGGTTACGATCACTAGAACCTTTTTATTTCTACCCTTGCATAGTCTTTTATTAGACTAACCAATCGGTTATTTTCCTTTGCATGGTTGGCTGGTGTCATCCGTCTCATACGGCACATCAGATAAGTTCCCGCATCAGTAAAGGCAAGGACTCGACGTGAGGGCAGTTGGCGTTTTGTGTGTCTCTTTCTAAGGTTGAGATCCTAGGTGTAAGATCGTAAGGTCAGGACCTGTTGAGTCATTTTGTTCTAAAGACTTCCACTGTAATAAATATTTGTACTCAATTTTGTTATCGAATTGTAATTTCAACATTTGAAATAAAATATTATTTGGGCAGTTGTATGTCATTTAATAAAGTTTATGTTATTATACAATTTGTTATAAAAATGGTTAAGCCTTGGGTGAGCCTAGATGTGTAATCTGAGGTCACCGACGGTAATATTTCCAAGGGGTATTTTGGGGGTGTTACAATATCTTCCCAAGGGGCGGTTGGAATGGGAATGGGTATGTAGGAACCTTAAAGGGGGGGCCTAGTCACATGGTAGCCAAAAGTAGGCAAAAAAACATATTCCTTAAGTGTGGCCATGGTTGTTGCATTCCCAAATTGTCCATGGCTCTCATGGGCTTTCCTAATCAACAAATGCCTGAAGGAGGCTCTAGGGACACAAAGCTCACTGACTCGGTAAAGGAAACCATCATCCAAGAAAGAGCTCTCAAGGTCACCCATAGTGGCATACTTGGCAAGGATAGGGCTAAGGAAGGATTCTTGAGCATGTGAAGACATAAGAATAGAAATTTCCAAAATGTGAGCATGAAAGAGAGAAGGGAGCACATACCTCCTAGACAAGGTGTCGGCAATGATGTCTTGGCCCTTCGTGCGCTTGACACCATACGGCCAAGTCTCCATAAGCTCCATCCCACGCACATGGCGCCAGCCAATATGGGTGTGTCTCTTCAAATAGGCAAGGGCCTCATGATGCGAGTAGAGGAAGAACTCCTTTGGTGGAGAAGTAATAAGGCGCCGACCTCCTTGGGTGTGGGTCAATGGTGGGGCATTGAGTGGCAACAAGGGCACCGGCCAAGGCGGCAACAAGGCACCTTCCTCCTTTGGTGGTGCGGCAATAGGGCGCCGACCCCCGTGGAGGTTGGGCAATAGAGAGGCGCACAGAGGTAACACGGGTGCCGGCCAAGGCGGCAACAAGGGACCGTCCTCCTCTGATGGCGCGTCAATGGGGCACCGGTCTCCTTGGGGGTAGGGTAATGGAGAGGCGCCAAGATACAACATGGGAATCGGCAAAGGCGGCAATAAGGGATCATCCTCCTCTGATGGCGCGTCAATGGGGTGCCGGTGTCCTTGGGGGTGGGGTAATGGAGAGGCGCCAAGAGGCAACAAGGGCGCCGGCCAAGGAGGCAACAAGGGATCGTCCTCCTCTAGTGGCGCGTCAATGGGGTGTCGACCTCCTTGGGGGTGGGGTAATGGAGAGGTGCCAGGAGGCAACACGACACCTTCCTCCTTGGTGGTGAGGCAAGGGTGCGACACCAAGGGGGAGGCGGAGGCCGTGCCGGTGGTGAGTGCGCTAGGCGGTGGCTGAGTACCGGCAGCCCCGAGGTGGGCCTTGGTGACGCGTGCCTCCTCGGTTGCGGCATCGGGCCGACATGCAATAGGCTCATCGTCGGCGTGGTCTTTTGGACATCGGCCGGGTGGAGGCCGATCGTCGTGATGCCCTCGTGGCTCTACACATGCCGATGCCTCATGGTGGTGGTGGTTGACCGAGCCGTAGGAGGTGGCGCCGATAAGAATGGGCATTGGGGAGGACGGTGCCAAGGCCGGAGTAGGCGTCGTGAAGGTGGTGGGGAGGATGGCCAAGAGGCGCCCTATGGAGGCCATCCGGGTGTCGGTGGCCTCCTTCACTCATTGCTCCACGAAGGCCTCAATTTCCTCCTCTCGGCGTCGCTCGGCCTCGACGAGCTTTATCTCTCAGCGGAACTCGGCTAGAGCGGCGCACAATGCCTCGGCGGCAACCTCATCACGGCGGCTCGCGGTGAGAATTGGAGCCAGATGGGGCTGGACCATGGGTGATGTGGACGCTGCGAGTGTGGTGTGGAAGCTGGCCAAGAGGCGCCGATCTTGTCAGGGGCGGCGATCATGGCCATTGGTGCGGAGGTCGGCACGGGGATACGACAACCAATTTGGGTCACGACGGTCTAGCGGGCGCCGGGCCTTCCCCCGGGCGCGGCCATGACGTCGGGGGTGCACATCCGCCCAAGCATCATCTTCAAAGGCCTCTAGATAATCTCCATAGGGGCCTTCCCCTTCATAGCCTCCAAAAGACTCATCTGTCATATTGAAGTCGGTGAAGCTATGACCATAGCGGTGATGGACCTCGTAGTCGGCGGCGGGCCTAGGAGCGGCGCGTGGGTAAGGGCCTCCATACAAGGGAATGGCATCACGAGCTTGGCCTTGTAGATGCCGGCCCGGCAACGGCCGAGCGTGATAAGGCACTTATGGTTCCTCCATGGTGACTCACCTAGCACAAGCAATAAGGCAAAGCAAGTCAAATGTTCCAAGCAATCAAAACAAGCATACTAAGAGAAGGGGAATACTAGGCCTAAGACAATCAAAACCAATGCAAGATAAGAAGGCATAAGGAGGTGCACAAGGGAGTGGGTAGCTTGTGACTTGCAAGACTTAGGTAGAACTTTGGCACTCCAATTTTCCAACTTGTATGACATAGGCAATTTAAGGACAAGGCAAGAGTAAGTCAAAGTAAACAAGTCAAGAGTATGGCAAATAATTCCAAGATCACTTATAAAATTTTTAAACAAGTATGGAACATAGGCATGCAATTTAGCAAAATGAGTGTAGAGTAGTGGAGCAAAGTGACAAGGAAAGAAGAATGATGGGGAGGCAAGCTTAATGAACCTTGGATGCCAAGTGAATGGAAACTTCCCTTTTGACGTGAGGCCTTTGAGTTCGTCCAAAGAGGTGAAACTTACGACTTTTGATCTTTCCTTGGAGACTTTGTTGATTTTTCTCTTGCTTTGACTTTCTCTTTTTTTGTTCTCCTTTGTTTTTGACTTGGAAAGACAATAAAAAAAAGAAATGAGTAGCTTTGGAAGACTACTTGACCTTGGACTTGGGAAGACCACAAATGTGTTTGAATGGTGCCAACCGAGGTATTTAGACGTTTTTGGAATGTACCACAAATATGTGTAGTGGTCAAACTAGGAATGGGGAAAGAGAAGAGAAGACTTGCCACTTTGGGTGACTACCTTTCAACCCACCATGCTAGGCTACACACACGAAATCCCACACAAGCTAAATGAAATATAGCTTTCTAGGAATTACCCAAAATGGCACTAGACAAGTTTACTTTTGACAAAAAAAAGTGTTGGGGTTTGCCACTTTGGGAGGTGTCACATGCATGGGATAAGATTCAAAAGACTCTAGCAAGGAAACATGAAGGGTGGCTGGCCATAGAGGTAAGGTTGGTGGCTAGAGGGTGGTGGGAGGTGGCGGCAAGGTGGTGGGTGGCAGCAACGTGGTGGTCGACGGCGGCGGCAAAGCGGCGGAGGGGATTTTTTTGGCTTTTTGCTGCAATATTTTGGAGGGGATGAATAATAAACCTTAACAAGCATGAAAAGTGAAAAAAAATTGAGAAGAAAAAGCACTTAACTTGGCCGTTGAGCTCTGATACCAATTGATGTGAAACAAGGAGGTTGAGGGCCTTGTCTCACTTGCTTGAGCCCCGGATCGTGGCACAAGTAGGCTTGAGCTTCTCCTTGGGGCACCGGCTGGTTCTTGATGGTTCCTTGAAGATGATTTGAAGGCGAAAGCAAGAGGGACCTCCTTTGAATTCCGAGAGAGGACAATGGCCAGCCGATGGTGCTGGAGGCTAGCCGAGGTGGAGCAAGGGGCCAAGGGAACCTCTAGAGGAGGTTGCTTGGTTGGCTTCTTCTTGGCACAAATTCAAGAGATTGATTGGAGGCCTTAGGGAGGTATTCCTCAACCCAAGGATAGAAATCCAATTCTTAAATCTACAACTAGTTACAAATGACCTACATGAGAAGCTTAAATACATAGGGCATTTCAGCCAACAAGGCTTGTGCCACTAATGGGAATTGGATTGAAGCCCATGTGCAAATAGCTCTTCATACCCAATAAGGTAAGTCTAATAACATAATGTAAATGACTAAAAAGGGAAAGAGGATAAGAGCCTTGGAAAGGCTCGAATAGTTGCGGCCGCTAGGCCGGCCATGGGGCGCGCGCCTATGAGTGTCATGGGGCCGATGCGCGCCCGGTGCCATCTTGGTCTTCATGTGTGGACATGGTCACCAAAGTGGCTAGACGCGGTGGAGGTGGCTTGGCGAGGACAATGCTTGGCCACCATGGAGTCGAGGTGAGCGGCGGCCAGCCAAGTGATGGCATTGATGGAGGTGGTGGCCAGCCAAGTGATGGCATTGATGGAGGTTGGCATCCATGAAGGTATGTGACTTTTGGTGCTGGTTTGTTACTCAAGGAAGATGTGTGATCCTTTATGCGGGTTATAAAAAAATTTAAGAAGGAAATGGGCCATGATCCGAACATCATTGTTACTAACCAAGATGTTAGGATGAAGTCGGCAATTGAGCTTGTGTTTCTTCATTCTCGCCATCGTCTTTACATGTGGCATATCATGAAGAACGTCCCAGGCAGGATAAGCCATGATGTCACCATTAGGGATGAGTTTAGGATCTAGTTAAACAGTATTGTGTGGAGCCATGACTTAGAACCATTTGAGTTCGAATCCCAGTGGTTGGCGTTGTTCAGTGAATATACCTTGAGTAATAGGAGGTGGTTTGATGACATGTTTGCGCTTTGTCATCATTGGATCCCAACTTATTTCAGAGATGTTATGTTTAGTGGGCTTGCTAGGACTACTTCCATTTCAGAAGTTATGAACAACTACTTTGGGCACTTCACAAATAGACATTACAGGCTAGCAGAGTTGACGATGCACTATGAAAGTGGCTTGGATAGTCAAAGGCACAAGCAAGTGAAGCTTAATCATGACTCTAAAACTATGGTTCCGGAACTGAAGACATCGTTAAATTTGGAGAAGCATGCTTCAAAGGAATATAATTTGGTTGTTTTCCACGAGCTTCAGAAACAGATATGTGCTACTTGCTACTCTTGTTGTATTGTTCATATGAGTTCAAAGAATGATATTACAATGTACAGTATATAAGAAGGAGACCTAAACCAAGTCACAGTTATGCACCGACATATGGAAGATGAAGTTATTTGTAGCCGTTGAACGTTCCAACGAATTGGCTTGCCATGTCGTCATATGCTTTTAGTGTTTAAGAAATATGGATGAGATTCCAAAGAAGTATGTCTTAGTACGTTGGACCAAGGCGACTACAATCACCCCAATATTCAGCATCAATGGCAATGTGGTTGAGCAATGTGCTACAATTGAAGAAATGTAAGTTATGACGAACGAGTTGATTTATGATTTCTACTATTGCTCGGGTCAATTAGAAGACAATCCCAATCGCTTGAAAAACTTTTCACGACATCTCAAGGAGCAAAGGGAAACACTTGCAACCTGTAATGGTGATGATCCTAGTGGCTCAACGTCAAATTTGAAGAGCGCAAAGGCACTGGCTAGAACAAGTATAGCGATCAAAGTCATTGTTTTCCGCCCGATCAAGCTAAGAATAAAGGCACATGCAAGCGAATCAAGAGTTCTAGGGAGATCTCACAAGCGGCAAATCTGCTTCCAAAAAGACGTTGCAGTAAATGCAAAAATTATACAACACACAACATTCACACTTGTAATGAGGGTTAATAGTTATTTGAGTTTATACGCTATTGTTTGGTCTTATGGATCTTAGTCATTCTGTTTTTTACACTTGATTTTTGGATTCGTTTTGAGAGGACTATACATATTTCTTATATGAACACTGGAGTGTCTTACTTTTCAATTAATGATTATATATGAACATTTATTCTCTTTAAATGAACTTGCACAGTCTATAAATGAACTTGTAAGTATAAAGATGTTGTACTAGTTTTTATTAACATTGTTGTTATATCTATCATCATGACAATCAATATGTGAACCTGATCATTCATTACGCGAACATGAATAGCAAGTTACTGAACGTTAACAAACATTTGTTTAACACATCATTATATTGCCAAAATTAGCATACAAAGTATGCAAACTGTCATATAAGTCAACGACCCCCATTATACCACTACTGTTCCCAACCAAAAAAACCTGTAATGTAACTTTCATTCACAAAATACCCCCTAGTTCTCTAGTTTGCCAATCCATACTTCAACAATCCAAGAAAAACACTTAATTGAGTACAAACTGTAACACCCCGAATTAGTAATCCATTATAAGGATTAGAGTGCTACCCATGTCTATAAGATCTCTTCCTTTTTATGGTTCAAGTTAGGACAAAGAACTTTGAAGTTAAGCGTGCTAGGGCAAGAGTAGTACCAGGATGGGTGACATTCTAGGAAGTCCCCGAGTTGGCATGGGATGACACTTCTAAGGCCTCGGGTCTTACAAATGGTATCAGAGCCGACTTTGGGTTACGAGTGGGCTTGGTCCGGTGGACGGTCGCTCGACCCAGAGGGTGGTCTTTGGGCCTTGACGATGTCATCAAGGGTTTAAGTGGGGGTGATTGTAACACCCCAAATTTGTAATCCATTATAAGGATTACAGTGCTACCAATATCTATAAGAGCTCTTCCTTTTCATGGTTCAAGTGACGACAAAGAACTATGAAGTTAAGTGTGCTAGGGCGGGAGTAGTACCAGGATGAGTGACCTCATGGGAAGTCCCCGGGTTGGCATGGGATGCCGCTTCTAAGGCCTCGAGTCTTACACAAACAACAATCACTTTCCAGTAACCAGTAGCTTCATAGGTTTCCCAACCTTCTTCTTGTATGCCACCAACTTTTCCTTCATCTCAGGCTTCACTTCATTCAGATCAGACATGACAATGGCATGCATATACTTGACCCTCATATTAATAATACATGTTTTAAAGTTTCCAGCTTGTATCTCATCCTCCCATCCTTGAACCGATGCACTGATGTATGCCTCCATGTGACACATGGTGTATATGCCACAAGCTTCCATGTTATCTGCATCACCCTATGGGATATCGACAATAGATGGTTGGACCTTGTCAGATGCTAGTTCCTTCTTCTTCCTATGAAGCCTCCTTAAATCCAAATAGTGAAGAACAAGTCCCCTCTGAAAATATTTAAAACATGAACATTAACATACTATTTATGAACTGAAAGACTTTAAAAATGAACATATACTTACTAGGAATCCAAGTGTGTCCCCATATCTCTCTTCCACTATGGAATCACTAACAACACTATCCAGAATATCTATGGCAGGGTATTTTAAATTGAATAAAATCATAGCATAATGACCATCCTCCATCACCACAGGGAACAAAATTTAGAGAAAAACATTGATCATGTGTTGATTTTTCTATTACAAACAAATAATCATGCATTTTTTATTTATTTATTACCTTTTCAATATATTTGCTGCCTCTCCCATCTACAAGGCTCACAATATCATTCAGCCTGCCAGCAAACTGGATCTTCTCGTTATTTTGTTCATCATGTTGTGTAGACATGTGCTCTTTCAAGTTAATTTTAATAAACATGAAAGATTTATAAACAAGTGTTAAATTGCAAAATACTTACACGTGTGAACGTGCATGGTTTGTCGCCACTTTTTACAATCTCCCCCTTGTTGACAATCAAAGTCCATGCGTCAATCACCGTTGGATCTACCACAGTGTCCAGGCTCATCATGTTCATTCTTGTTGCTTTCTATTGCTTGTGTTTGAACATGATATCTACACACTGAGAACCATTTCTTCCTCCTTTTCAGCACCCAATATTGTGACCCTTCACTTAAAATAAGGGCTCCTCCTTGATTCACCAAGTTTTGTTACTCTTTTTGCACGTGTCACCTCCATTGGTTGCTCTTGTATCATTACCTTCCTTTTGTATGCCTTCTGTGTGATGCATTATATCACATAGATTCATTTTGAACATCATGTCAATAGAAATGAACTTTTAGTTAGAACATATGAACGTATAAGTTTAATATATGAACACTGTAATGTAACTGATTAATTGTAGATGTGACTTAACTTGAACAACACTAATTTGTTCAACCATGCATGTTTTTATTTGGAAATGTTGTGAACTTTATTATTTTAGACATAAACATTTGGTTGTAGTTCATGAACAAAAAAAACACTTCATCAAGTTTGTCTTTAACTAATAAATGAACATCAAGGTCATATAAATGAACATCACTATGCTAAACATGAACATCTGTACACAGTCCTATACCTAGAGCAAGAACCAACTGAATCCCAAATTTCATGCATGAACACAAACAAGTACACACAAACCTTGTAGCCTAGGTTAATTATAACTGACCTTTGGTTTTGCTTCTTGCTCTTTCTAAGGTACAAACGGGCCTATGACCTTGACCTTTACCTTTCCTTTTCCTTTCTTCTTTGGTTGCTGAATAACTTCATTTTGTTCATCCTCTTTGTCTGCTTCATTCTCTTGTTGTTATGGTGGTGCTATAGTTGTAGCCAGACTAGCTTTAGTTGTAACGTATCTTTCTTACTCCGGGGGTGGCACTTTAGTTGTAGCCAGATCAGCTTCGGTTGTAGCGTCTGTTTCTTGCTCTCGGGGTCGCTCAGTCTCGATGTCTTGTTCTTGAACTTAGGGCGTCTCTTTTGTAGTCAGCACCTGAGGTTGGTCGTTTGTTGGCACGTCCTTCTCTTGAAGCTCACTTGTTTTCAACACTTGAGGAAGCTCACTTGCCCTTGCCTCCCTTTCTTGCTCATCTGTATCATTTTCAGCTCTTGAATCCTCCTTTTCCATGTCGGTATCCCCACCCATATGGTCATTCTTTTCTGTTGTATAATGCCTTGCAATTTCATCTACCGAGCTCCATTCTCTTGAGCAATCAAGTGCTATCTTCAACCTTCCCCTACATCCTTCCACCTTCTCCACTATTTGCCATATCTCTGCATCTGTTTATTCCCTTTGTCTAGATTATCTTGTTTTTCACCAATTTACACCTTTGCAGCTTGTAGCATATCTTGCAATTGTGGATTGTTCTTGAATTCATTTGGAATTTCTTCAATCATTTCCACCGGTTCTACAATTGCATCTTCACACTATGTTGACTTCCTCCTTAGCAGTTGCACACACCCCTATTATGCAATTCAATCAATTAGATTATACAAACCAATAAATGAACTTACACAATCAATGTATGAACATCACTCACAAAGTTGTGAGCCAAAGTATATACCTGTATATTTCTTGTTTGTTCTAGTTGTGCATTCCTTTGCGCTTGCTGAGTTGAAGTTCCCACTTCTACAGTTCTCTTAGTTACAGTGTAGTTGGCTGTTTGCACAACATACCCATGCCCAAAGCCCCTATTCTTGTCCTCATCTTTTTGTCTTTGTTTTAGGAGGTTGGCGCTCCACGCCAAAAACACAGGGAAACTTTGTGGATTCTTTCTGTCCAAGATTGTTACTCTATCTACATAAAAAAGTTGTATACAAAAGATTTATTAGAATTAGTTAACGAAATAATAAGTAAAATTCAAATAAGATTAGCATGCTTCTATGTAAAATGACTCACAATGAGGAACAAAAGTGGTCCCTGAAAGAATGTGGTCTTCTTCTTCTTCCACTCCATCTTTGAATGCACAAGTCACTTAATCACTAGGTCACACCAATTCAGATTGCAACGTCAGTTACGTCTTTAATGAGCAGCTTCTGCATAACTGTCCCTTTTTGGTTGCTTCCTACAAGCAACACAATGAAGAAGGCAAGGAAATGCCTTTTGAACCAAACTTTATCTTCGCATTTTTCCATCTTATTAGCTATGTGTTGTGGCCTCACCTCATCTTCATCACACATACCCTTCCGTGCATTCAATATTTTTGGGTCATCATTCTTCTTCCTCAGGTTAATAGGGTTTTGTCCCTTTGACAATCCTAAAACCATATGCACATCATTCTTAGTTACGTGCAATGATTTTCCGCTTACCATAGTCAGTTCACAAGTAACCTCATCAAAGTTATCGACAACCCAATGTGCTAGGTAGTACGGGATTTCTGTAATCTTTAGGTTCAACAGAAGCCTAAACTCCATGCTCCTTATCTACTCCTTTTGTACATCACTCAAGCCTCTCACAGCCCCCACAAATGTGCTTGGTAGATTTTTGAAATTTTGTCTCGAATACCTCCCCGACATTATACGTATCTTTATTTTTTTCCCCTTTTACCACTTCTTGTAGTCTTTCCCTTCGAGCCAGACTCTTTCTCCGTCGTGGTGGCTGTTCAACAACCACTTGCTTCTGCTTTGTAGGAGAATTTTTCTTAGTGACAACCTTTGTTTTTTCTAATTTTTTTGCCCTTTTGGGTGGAGGAGTGGCGAAATCTTCCATGCTATCACCCTCAAATTCTTCACTGCCCTCATATTCCTTGTCACAACCTCCACTGCCTTCTTCTGCAACATTAGTGACATCCTCTTCAGATCTGTATTGAACATCAATTTGATTTAAGTCGATAAAGAAGTCAGATCTGTATTAAACATCAACTTGATTTAAGGTACAAAATCAACTATCTGTTCACTAAAATCGATAGCATAGCACTTCAAGCAACCAAAATCAACAACAAAAGTACTTAAATCACCATAATCAAACGAAATATATGTGTGAACCCTAGAACATCAAACACCCAAAATGAACAATGAATAATCTTAAATCACCTAAGACAAATATAATCTATTATACGTGTGAACCTTAGAACTTCAAACACCTAAAATAGACAACAAAACAACTCAAATCAACCAAAACAAACGACATCTCGAACGGGGATTGCCTTCTTCAGAACCGCTTTTTGATTGAGCATCTTCATCATTTACCATTGCAAACATCTGAAGCGAGATATTATCGATTTCAAGCAACCTTGTAGCGAGATTTAATCGAATTCGAGCGAGCTTGTAGCGAGTTTCAATGGAGATTAGAGAAAGTTTGTAGAGGAATCGTCGATTGAAGGAAGCGAGTTCGAAAGGGAGAGAGATTTAGGGAAGAGTGAGCATCCTTTGGTTTCCCCCCTCTAAATTATTTTGCTTTTCGCGCGCTCTTCATATTTGTTTAAATGTGAACCCTTGATCTTGTCGATCGAACGACCTAGGCCATTTCGTACTTCGTATTGTAGGGCTGCGTTATGCCAGAAACAGACTCTTTATATTTATACATATCTTGTTAAACTTACCAATCAGTGTAAAACAAACCAACAAATTAATCTTAGAATTATTCAAATATAAGAAACCAAATCCCCTCAAAAGTATGTAGAACATTGAGACAAACATAAATAGATCCATATGAATGCATTGCGGACAAACCATAAATCGAAAGAGGTAGAACATAACAACCTTGATCATACAGATCAAACATAGATATTCAAATAAGATAATGACTTTTCTTGATTGAAACATACAAAAAACTATACATATATATAGAATTATAAGAAAAACATGTAAAATATATACCTTCAAAATATGTACCTTGAAATTTTAAAAATGTGATCGAAAATGTAAAACAAAAATATATGGCTTCAATATATAGAATTATAAGAAGAAAATGTAAAACAAAAATGTGATAAAAAAGTAAAAGTAATAAAAATATGATTACAATATTAAAATATATACCTTCAAATTTTGAGTCACATCTTTTATATTGTAAACATGTACTTTTCGGAAAGGATAATTGTAAATATCTCTATTGAAATTGTGGATATATGAAGGATAATAGGAAAGCATGTACACAGTACACGTAAATAGAGTTGCATCTCTTCATGTTTAACAAATATATATAGTCACTTTTAGGGTAAATGAAAGAAATTTGCATTAAGCTTAATTGATATTATATTTGTCATGGTGGTAAAATTAATGATAAACAATTAAACGACAAAACTCTTTTAGAATGGGGCGTTACTTTTGTAGTTGCTTGAATAATATATATAGGTATTTTTTAGGGTATGTGAAGGAATTTTGCATTAAGCTTAATTGACATTATATTTTTCATGGAGGTAGCATTAATGATGTTGAGTTTGGGTGATCAAATCAATTTATTTATTTATTTATTGTAAATTTAAATTTATAAAATCTTTTCTAAATTGATATTAGTAATTATAATATTGTTTTATGCTCATATGCTGTTATTTTTGTTCACAAAATAAGTATTGATAGTTTTTGTAGATGAAGACATCCTATCATTCTACGATTTAATTTAACATTTTAGGTTTGAGAAAATGAGAAGTCTCTATTTGCAAAATACATTATTATTAATTTTCTGTAATTTTTATATTTTTAACAACAATGATAAATTATCAATATTATTTATAAACTTGGGTAATATAGTATAAAAAATACTAAATTTCTACCTAAAATAAATAAATATTAATTTAGTGCTTTTATGTTTGAGATTAGTTTGATGATCAATGCATAAGTCTTTGAATTTAAAAGTTATATTATCATCACATTTAATTATAAATAATATTATTATAAGGATGCGGATTCGGTGAGAAAGGGCGCTTAGGTGAGAACGTGAGAATACGCACATACAGACAAAATTCCATGCGCATCACAATATGTGCATGAACTTTTTCCTCTATGTGCATGAGTTTTTACTTATACATTGTCACACATATGGTCAAATATATATACACATACAGGCAAAAATCCATGCACACGGGTGTTGATGAATTTTTGTAGAAATGGTTTGAGTTTTAACTTACACATAGTCACACACATAGTAAAAAAATATATGCACATACATGCAAAAATCCATGCACATATTGTGATGTGCATGAATTTTTGCCTATATATGTATGAGTTTTCACTTACACATATTCACCATATAGTTACAAATTTATGCACATACATGCTAAAATCCATGCACATCTTAAGGTGTGCATTAATGTTTGTATGTATGTGCATGAGTTTCCACCTACCATATTCATGCACATACAATCGTAAATCCATGCACATCCAGCATTCTCACGTTCTCACCTAAGCACCCATTCTCACATTAGCCTTTTCCTCATTATAAATGTATTAACAAACTTAGCATTAAAATATTAAGATAACATAAAATCTCTCTACATAAACTAATTTTGTAAATAATAATAAAAGGAACATATACTGTGGTAGCAGGAATTTGTACCTCCAAGAAATTGATTAGGAAACGACTGATATTCGCCGTCACAAACTCGAACATACTTCAATTCAATGATCTGAAACATGAACAAACGTGAACGTGAACGGGAGGGCTGAAACCCGCCTAAAGTCCTTCCGACTCTCAAGTCAGGCAATTACTCTCTCAAAGACAATGGAGGCAAGAAACCTAGAGCATAGAGAATGAATGAGAATTATGGAGGCTCGGGTTTTAGGTTACCTCTAATGCCTCTTTTATACTTGAAAATCTCCCAACGGGCTTTTTGCCCGAATGTGCTTTTCCCTTTTGGCCAACACAAGATATGAAATTCCATACTTAGCTATTATTATGTCCTATTTAATTAAGTAGGCTATCTATTTATTATGCCTTATTTATCACATAGACTAATTAATGCTTTATGGGGAATAATATATTTTCCCCTTCATTTTGCCCCTCAGATTCTTCGGACAACCGAGGTCGTAAGATCTGACAACTCCAGAATGCGATTCATTCGATTTACAGGGTGTGAGTTAATTATGCGCTCTACCCCCACAATCTATTCCAAAAGTCGTCCACAGGGACTTCTCTGTTGATACTTCGGTAGCTGCACGGATCCCCGATCGAGGGTCACAAAATGCAGTCCTTCTTTCCAATGAACACGTCCGGGTTGCTCGGATTCGGCTCCCATGGCGATTTGTTTTTTTTTTAGCGGTTTCTGCCAGGATACAATTACTTGGTCATTGAGTTTCTCAAATTTGGCGTCTATGACGATATTCACTACTTGACTACTCTTGTAAGCTAAAGGGAGATCGAAGTTGGGTTGCTCGTACTCGACACCCATTCCGACATTTTCTGGCAAGTTATGCCTGCTAAAGGGAGCTCGGAGTTGAGTTGCTCTTACTCGGCACCCACTGAAGCGTTTTCTGGCAAATTCTGCATGCCAAAGAGAGCTTGGAGTTGAGTTTCTCGTACTCGGCACCAACTCTGGCGTTTTCTGGCAAGGTTTGCTGTCATATTGAGCTCGACCCTGGGCTGCTCAGATTCAGCATCCGCGTCGGTGCATTTTCCTGTGTCAGTTTGCTTGGCTCTTGTGCTCTCATCAACCAAAAAATGCATAGAAATGTATAATAATGAAAACTTTCTGAAGCATAAGTCAAGGTAAGACAAAGTGAGTCTTACAAGTTCAGGGGAATGCCCCCCGGGGAACTCATTAAAATCTCTTCGTAGGAAAACCTCATGGGAAAAAAACCATACGAAGAGGAAAAAGAGTACCCCTACCTTAGTTCATGTTCACATGTAATACTTCTTTAAGTTAGAGGTATTCCAAGTGCGCGGGACTGCCTTCCCACTCATATCCTCCATCTTGTAAGAGTTGTTGCCCGGGCTCACGATGACACGATAGGGCCCTTCCTAGTTTGGACCCAACTTGCCCTTTACGGGGTCTTTAGTGTTAGTGAGGACCTTGCGTAGCACAAAGTCTCCCACTTCAAAGGCATGCGGCTTGACTTGCTTTCCATGCGCTTGATCAATTCTTGTTGGTACGCAACCATCCTGATTGACGATGCGTCCCTTCTTTCCTGTAGCAAATCAATGATTAACTCCTAATGCTTGGTCATTACCCCCTTGTTCAAACAAAGCCGTGCGAACTCCGGGGAGTCCGATATCAAGAGGTATGACTGCCTCAGTGCCATAAGCTAGAGCGAATGGGGTCTCTCCTGTTGTCCGCCTAGGAGTGTTCCTATGCACCTAAAGCACAACTGGGACCTTCTCTGTCCATCGCCCTTTAGCCTGGTCCAGCCTCTTCTTGATCCCATCCACTATTGCTTTATTCGTGGCTTCAGCTTGGCCATTTTCCTGCGGATAAGCTACAGACGAGTAGAAGTTTTTTGATGCGATATCCTGCACAAAAAGCTTTAAACAAGGAACTACTAAATTGAGTCACGTTGTCCGAAATCAAAGCATATGGAATGCCAAAATGATTAATAATTGACGCCCATGTGAATTTATTTATGTATGTGTGCCTCATGCTCGCCAAGGGTTTCGCTTCAACCCACTTTGTGAAGTAGTCGGTTACTCTGACAAAAAAACACTTATTGCCATGCGCTTTAGGAAACATACCAACTAAATCGAGTCCCCATTGTGCGAATGGCCAAGGGATCGTATGGGGATGAAGATCAGATGCTGGTTGATGTGTCATCTTTGCAAACTTTTAACACTTCTCACACTTTTTCACATAACACTCAACATCCTTTTGCATGTAAGGCCACCAATATCCTTGATCTTGTGCTCGAAAGGCCATGCTCCTCCCAGCTGCATGAACTCCGCACACTCCTTCATGGATTTTGAATAAAGTGTCTTCTACCCTTGAAGGTGGAACACATCTAAGATAAGGACCGGTAAATGACTTCTGATGCAAGATTCCCTGTGGCGATTGAGAGCCGCTGCCATTCGTATGAGTTTCTGCACTTCTTTCATGTTTTTCGAGCTCTGAATAGACTAAATTTCCCGAATCTGATCCCGACTCGCCTCATATCCCCTTCTAGTGACCAAATGCCCTAAAAATTTTCCTGAGCCGACTCCAAAAGCACATCTCGAAGCATTCAGGCGCAACCCGGAATGCTTCAATACATCAAAAACCTACTGCAAATCTTCCAAATGTGAATCCTACAACCTGCTTTTAACGACTATGTCGTCAATATACACCTCACTAGTCTTTCCAATTAGCTCTGAAAACAATAACACAACCATTCTTTGAAATGTTGCCCCAACATTTTTCAAACCGAATGGCATCACAGTATAGCAAAATATACCCCTTGGGGTCAGAAAAGTTGTCTTTTCTTGATCACCCACTGTTGAATTCCTTAGGTTTTGATGATAACAAACATTCAACTAATCTGGTAATCAAGTATTTCAGGAGCAATACAGTTGTCACAAGGAACCATGAGCAGCGCAGGATTACGGAGGGAACAAAGCTCTCTCCATATGCTTTGTTTCCTCTCAAGGAACACCAATGCCGAATAAACATCAAGCTGCGAATGGAGTGAAGAATAATCAGCATGAAGATTATGAAGATTATCTTTGAAGATCATGCAGTTGCAGAAAAGGAAATCGGGTGGATTACGCCGATTGGAAGATGTGGAGAGAGAGAAAGATATTATCTTGACCCGATTATGTTATCTTAGGAAATCTTTCATTAGATAATATATGCGGTTAAGATTATATCTTTTAGATAAAATAATATCTTCTTGTTACTGATTTTAGAGAGAGAGATCCTATCTTGTTAAACGAATATTTTCGAGTTGTATTTATAGAAGTGCGAGATTCATTTCTAGGTACGAACTCAGAGCATTTAATTGAGAGACAAGAAAGTGAAGTGTTTGTGAGTCTTAAAAGAGTGAGTTCGTGTTCACCGTTGTAGAAGAGATTCAAATCTAGGTGGGAAGTCTAGGGTTTGAAGTCCAGACTACAAGTGTAACCGATCAAGAAATCAATAAGACAAGTAGACTCTTTAAAATCCTCTCAAGCAAGAAGCTTGAAGGTAGTGGTTTTTCCTTGATTAGTTATTTGACTGATTGGGGTTTCCACTATACATCGTGAGTTCTTTATATTATCTTTCTTGCTATATTATTCCGTTGTACCTTATGTGGGAACAAATCATTTATTCCCTCAGACGTAATACTAACGATCCAACACCCACTACTAGAGGAATTTGATGGTATCCCCTGTAAGCATCTAAGAAGCTCATATGTGCATGCCCTACAGTCGAATCTACCAATAGATCAATCTCTGGAAGCGTGAACATATCCTTAGGACACACCTTGTTTAAGTTGGTGAAGTCCACACAGACTCACCATTCTCCATTCTTCTTTTTGACCACAATAATATTTGCGACTAATGTAGGATACTGAACCTCTCTGACCGCCCATACCTCTTGTAATTTATGTAATTCTTTCAACACTGCCTCGGTGTGTTGAACGGACGAGCACCTCGCTCTTTGCACTACCAGGCGTGTGTCCTGACGCACATTCAATGCATGGAAGGCAACGTCCGGGCTTAATCCGGGCATCTCATACGGTGTCCAAAGTGAACACTTCCCTGTTTCTCCTTAAGAGTCCTATTAAAGACTCTAACTCATCACCTGAAATGTTAACTCGTCACCTGAAAGACTTACAAGAATTTTTTGCAATCCTTCAACGAAATTTTCTGACAAAGAAACGCCCACTTTGTCGAACATCTGCGGGGCTGGGTGTACCATATGTACGGCTTTGTTTCCACTTTCCACCTTGAGACACTGTTGTGCCACTCTCGGGTCTCCCTGCACTCGTGTGACTCCTCCTTTGTGTGGAAAGACGATCAATTGATGGAGCGTAAAATGTACCACTCCCATCAAATGCAACCAGGGCCTCTCCAATATAGCATTATAAGACGAGGGAATGTTGACCACCAAGAACTTTGTGATCACCAATTTCCCACGTAGCGTCACTTTCTCCCTCAACATCCCCAAAGGCCACAATGGAAATGACCCTAATCCCATCAACTGAGTTGACACTGGAATTAGATCCTCCCGAGCTTTTCCTAACTTCTTGAAAGACTAATAGCACATTATGTCAACAGAGCTTCCAGAGTCAATCATAATTCTTCTCACTTCAAATGGGCCAATGCCAACTGATAGGACCAACGGTAGACCTGATCAAACACGGGTCCGGGACAGACCCATTTGTTGAGCCCGTTTTTGCGGGCCAGGTCCGGGCCATGCCTGTTCGTCGGGCCTGAAACCTTAACTGTACCCGCCCGAAAGTCCGGGCCGAACCGGCCGACGGGCAGCCCAAATAGTAATCTACGACATAAAAACATGTTTTAAAGAATCTGCTTAGTAGAAAACATTCCAAAAACCTGCTTAATATATTTTACAAGTCCATAACCTGCTAAATAAGTAACTTGACAACTTGTTCACACAACAAACCCAATTAAACAAGAAGAGTTTGAACACAAAATGACAAAGTTACTAAATCCATTACAAGTTTACAAAAAAAAAACACAAGTCAGTACATCCATTCGTTCTTCATGCAACTTCCTTCATCCTAAGAGATCTCAGTCACTACCAATTCGTCTTCTTCATCCTCGACATCATCCGAAGCATTAACACCAATTTTAAATAATGATGATGTACCTTCATGATAGAAACATACTAAAAGTGTGATTAAATCTTTACACAAGAGAAAAACATTTAAATAAAACTAAGAAATACAAATTACATGCATTAAAGCCTTTCACCCGCAACCAATCCTCATAACATGCAATTGCTTCAATTGTGCTAGATCGAAGAGAGCTTCTACATGGAGTTATTATTTTCTTTCCCAAGCTAAAAGCATATTCTAAAGGAACACTAGAGATGGGAATCATCAGAATCTCACGGGCCAAAGCTGAAAGTGCGGGTGCTCGTTGAGACTTCTTCTTCCAAAAAGCCAAAATATCAACTTCTTCTCTAGCATTTTCATTCACTTCCTCCAAATAAGCCTCCAATTCAGACTTGTCACTAGTCCTAACTTCCTTGGTTAGGAAGTCAAATAGCTCATCTCCAGTTACATTGAAAAAAACCTTCCTACTTTGAGAACTCGCAAGTGCAAAATTATTACCATTAGCCTTATCATTTCCACCACTTCCTAATGTTCATATAAATCTCTTGTACTCATCTACCAATTCAAACAAAGTAGCCTTAATCTTTGCAACCATCTCCTTAGCATAAGTTTCACCAAACAACCTTGTATAGCAAAAGTAATTGTTGCCAACTTAAAACGGGGGTCCAAAACAGCAGCACATGACAACAATAAATTATAATCTAACCAATACTTTTGAAACTTCAACAGCATTTCAGTAGACATATCAGAAAACAGAGAATTATCACCCCTAACAACATCATTTAAGGCCATATGAAGCTTCCACACCCCATGAAAATAAATATTCGCAATAGGTGTCTTAGAGGCAGAAAACTCAGTAGTAACATTATAAAACGGTTTCAGAAACTTATGAAGTTCAGCAACTGTTTCCCAATCCTCTTCCGAAAAGTGATGCACCTTCAGGTTCATATCCTTACTAACAAAGCTATCAAATGCATCTCGAAAGTAAAAGTATCTATCAAGCATTGTAAAAGTAGAATTCCACCTAGTAGGGGTATCTAAACGAAGCCTTCTAGACGAGTTCAACAATTTCATAAAACTTTTTGCTCTTTGGAATGGAATGTCTCAAATGAATGATAACTTTCCTAATCTTCACAACCACCTAATCAATAAGCTTTAAACCAGCTTGCACCACCAAATTAATAATGTAACAACAACAACGCATCTGAAAAAACTCTCCATCTAGTATCAAAGAGTGTTTTCTTAACAAATGACTCTTAAAAATGCAATCATGGTATCATTATAAGATGCATTATCAAGTGTAAAGCTTAAAACCTTGTGGGAAATCTTCCAATTCACCCAAAGACAACAATAGAAGCACCATCAAATGGAGGAGTCAAAGCAAAATTAATTATTCCCTTATGTAAAATCCAAGCACTATCAATCCAATGAGCCGTTATACACATCAATTCATCATCAGTATTCTCACTTTTCCAATTATCAGTTGTAAAACAAATCCGACTAGGTGCATTTAGTAACTCAAGGCAAACCAACTTTTTATCTTCCTTATAGTGAGAGATTGCATATCTCTTAATTGTAATAACCCCTAAAAGTCCCGAACTGTCGTTTTGTAAGAAAGACATGATGGGGAATTTCCGTAACCTCTGTAATAATCTCTTGAACGAAATATTATATGTTTAATAAGATTTTGGGTCATAAAGTATTTGGGAGTGCTAAAATAATTAAATTTGGCATGTCCTCGAACGAGACCCGTGACCAGAGGCCAAGAAACGCGATTACGGCAGTTCCGCGACCGCGGATTGAACCCGCGGGCGCAAATTTGCCCAAGAGACAATCCGCGATCGCGGCTCTGTTTCCGCGACCGCGGATCGCTGGTTCGTCTTCTTCTTCGTTCTTCTCCGAGCCTCGCCGATTCGTTTTCCCCCATGTTTCTTCAGCGGTTGCTGGTGGAGGGGAGCTGGAACGCTTGGTTTTCCAATAAGGAGTGAACGCGTTCGGATCCTTGGCTATAAAAGGAGTCCGGATTAACCCGAAATCTTCATCCACAACTTCTGAATCCATCTCTCTCTCGTTTTTGTGTGTCGCCGAAGTTCTAAAGTTCGTCGAGGCATCGCCGGAGTTCCTAGTGGTCGCCGGAAGTTCCTTGGAAGCCTTGGATTGGTGGTGTTCGCAGTGGTGAAGGAAGTCATCGTCGTCATCATTGGTATGCTCGGAACGCCTTCAAAGCCGTCGTCGAAAGGGAGAATCGCGACTGCGGGTATGAATTCCGCGACCGTGGCTCTGCCCAGATTTCCGCGACCGCGGCTTGCCCTAGCAAGCATGATCGTGGCTTTGGCAACCACGGACGTGGCTTAGGCGTTGTTTCCTTTCGTTCATATCGTTTATTCGTTTCGTATCCTCGTTTCGTTCGTATCGAATCTAACTTAGGGTTCCGTCATTTATTTCGTCGTCGTCGTAGGAATCCGTACTCAGATTCCAGCCTCCAGATCTCAGAACCCGACATCTTCGATTCGTCTAGATTAAGGCAAGTGGCGGTTCACTCTTTCTTATCATTCCATATTTCCTTTAGTTATAAATTACTTGATTGTTAATTAAGTTGGAATGAAGTGTTGTTTTCGTTTGGGAACAGATTTAATAAATCAATGTGATAAAATATGATTCTATAATAGGTTGTATATATTGCTAGAAACAACGCTATTATAAATGATATTACCATAATGGTATTGGTGTATGAACTTACATGTGTAGTTAGAACGAGTACGTAGGAACGCTATGTACCTTGCGAGGTCTAGTCGTTTCTTTAAAACTGGTATTAGGAGGATTTTGCCCTAGTACTTTCTGGTCATGACTGTACCCTTATTCAGGGTAGGTGCACACAATTGGTGCCGACAATCGGGATTAATTCCCAAGATATCTCTCGTGTCGAGATGATATATATTAAAAGCTTTAACGTGAATATACGTTTTATAACTAAATAAGATAAGTGCGGTTATGCACATAATTAATGAATCTTCGGGCGAGAAGTACAACTTGGAACCTGCCCGAACTTCGGTTAGAGTAGGTCTTCTTTCCAATCTGGATTCGCATTGCGCGGTGAGGTTGGTCGTGGACCCAAATGATCAAGTCGTTTTTAAATGCTTGTGTGAAAACTATAAACGTTCCCAAACACTTGTCATACGTTTCCCATAAGAATCAACTTCTTTGGAGTCTTCTCTTCATACGTTTCCAATAAGACTCAATTCCTTTGGAGTCTTCTCTTGATCATTCCTTTTCTTATGTTTCTGTAGAAGTGTTGAGGTTCACTGTGGTCATCGGCTATTATTCGAGAAGCGATGGGTGTAACCTAATACGGCTACTTAGAACCTCTTTATTTGTACCCTTGCATAGTCTTTCATTAGACTAACCAACCAGTTATTTTCCTTTGCATGGTTGGCTGGTGTCATCCGTCTCATACGGCACATTAGGTAAACTTCCCTTTCCGTGAAGGCCAGAATCTGATGTTGAGGGCAGATGATGATTTAAGTGTTTTCCAAGGTTGAAGATCCTAGGCATGAGATCGCTCAGATCAAAACCCCTTTTATGGCGTTTAATAATTTTCAAGAGTTCCGCTGTATTAAACAATTATGTATTTGGTTTGTTGACAGTTGTAAGACTATGACGTTGGTTTGAATGTTATTTGGGTGACTTTTATGATATTTAATAAAGTTTCCAACATTATATTATTTGTTATTAAAATGGTAAGCCTTGGGTGACCCCGGGAGTGTATTCTGAGGTCACTGGCGGTAATACTTTCAAAGGAGAATTTGGGGGTATTACAGATTTGGTATCAGAGCTAAAAAGGTTTTAAACGGGTTGGGTTTTCAAATCATTTTACCTAAAACAAAATTTTTATAAACCGTTCCCCGTTTGTGTTAAGAAATTGTTGGTTAGTTCCAAAAATCAAAAACTTTGAACAAAATTATACTTTGAGTAAAATGGGATATTTTGAAACCTTTAATAAAGATATTTTGAAACCTCTAATAAACCAAGTCCAGCGGTCGTGGCATTTGCGCGTTGTTGTTTTATGTTTGGGAACAGATCTAATAAAGCAATGTGTTAAAATATGACTTTATTATAGGTTGTATATATTGCTAGAAACAACGCTATTATATAGTTTAGTATGATATTACTGTAATGAGTTTTGGTGTGGATTTAAATGTGAACTTAAATGCTAGTTTAGCACGAGTATTCGTAGGAACGTTAATTCCTTATGAGGATTAGTCGTTTCTTTATAACGTCGGTGTTAGGAAGTAAGTGCCCTAACACTCTCTTGGTCATGACCTACCCCTATCCGAATATAGGGGTGGTGCACTCAGCTGGTGCCAATCTTCGGGATGTATTCCCAATCTTAAAGAATTTATTCCCAATGTCTCATTACGAGATGTGAAATTAAAAGCTTCAACGTTAATATGCATTTTGGAAGTAAATAAGATAAGTGCGGTTATGCACATAATTAATAAACCCTCGGGCGAGGAGTACAACGTGGAAACCGCCTGAACTCTTGTTAGAGTAAGTCTTCTTTCCAATCTGGATTCGCATTGTGCGGTGAAGTTGGTCGTGGACCCAAATAATCAAGGTCGTGTTTTTAAACTTGTGTGAAAACTTAACATTCCCAAACATTTGTCATATGTTTCCCATAAGACTCAATCCCTTTGGAGTCTTCTCTTCAGTGCATGTCTAATTCTAATCATTCCGTGGAAGTTCCGGGTTATGTATTGATCCTTCGGTTATTATTTGATGGACAATGATAGTAAACGGTTACGATTACTTGAACCATTCTCTTTGTACCCTTGCATAGTCTTTCATTAGACGAACCAACCGGGTTTTATTCCTTGCATGGTTGGCTGGTGTCATCCATCCTATACGGCTGATAAGTGCTATTTTGTAGCACATATCTAAGGGTTATTACCAGGTTTGAGGCGCCATTTGGTTGGATTTAGAGCACAATTGGAGATTATGGAGTTGGAGCACAGAAGTGTGGTTTTGGTGGTCTGGAGGAGATAATTGGAGACATCCATAGGAAGAAGAGTTGACCACCTGAGGAGACGACAAAAATCTATGAAGGAACCACATTGGGGAAGTCACCGCCCCGCGCTAGAGCCACCGCGACCCGACAGTGGGTCTCAGAGAAAGTCGCCGCCCCGCGGTGAGAAGTGCCGCCCCGCGGTGGGAGCTGGCGCCCCGCAAATACGCAAGGCGAAGCAGCTTAAATTAATTAAAGAAGCCGCGTGTTGTTGTTGATGTTGGGCTGAATTGCTAAGAAGAAGCCCACGTGAAGATACCCGCATGGAAAGGCCCAAAAGGAGGCTGGAGCCCACATGAAGAAGTAGCCGCGTGAATTGAAGCGGACGATGACGGAGGATGACGTCAGCGCACTGCTGCTTGCTTGGAGGTGGGCCGCTAATGCGCTAGTGGGCCGCAGCTGCTTGCATGGAGTGGGCCGTGCCGAGAAGCTGCTTTGTTGGGCCGAGCTGATGCTGGGACGAGAAGCTTGCCGAGAATTGCGTAATTCCGGGATTAATTTCCCGGGATTTGATTTGTTTATTTTTCTATTATTTTATTATTTTTATTTTATTATTTTATTTTACACCTTTTAGAATTAGGTTAAATACCCTTTAGTTAACTTAGTTGCCACAAGATACAATACACAATTCGAGTTTTAGAAGTTCATTTCTATTCTGCCTCTAGGGTTTTAACCCATGGAGAGCTAAACACCTTTGTTCTGCTAGACGTTTGAAGCAATACAGTTGATTCAGTTGTGAGATTTCTATTCCTTGTTCTTATTCTTATGTGTGTTGGTTTGATTCTCTTGGTTATATTGATTATTGATTTATCATTGTTCTTCATAGTCTGGCCAGCTAGGTTGAGTAATATTTATCAATTGCTAGGATTGCATATAGGGGTTCCGAGTGCATATCTAGTGGCATACACGATTGTGCGTATAGGGGTTCCGAGCGTACAATCATGAGTGAGAATCAGTTGCATGTTAAGTAGTAAGGTGTCTTTCTATTTGCATGTATCATATATCCTTGTGTGTATTGCTATTGCTTTGTTGGTGGTAAAGTGTACCGACAACTGTGAGAATCGGAGGTACTTTACCATTGGCATAGTGATAAGTCTATCGACAACTGTGCGAATCGATAGTGCTTAAGATCAGGATGGGAACAACCATAAGAATAGTTAAAGAACTTGGATTGAATAGATTTCAGTGATCAACTTATATCTTTGTATTGTGGATCTCGTTCTAGTGGAACTACTTTCCCCATTCATATTCTCAAGTCAACTAAACATGTTTACTTTGCTCTGTTTGATACTCAAAAAAACCCCTTGTTTCCTTGCACGCTTATAAACACATAGATTGATTACTTCCTCCCTGTGGGATCGACCCTTGCTTGCCTCTACTACTTGTTTAGGTTTGTTAGGATTATTTTGTTTAGGTGTCACGACAACGCCTCATCAACGGCACATCAGTAGTTGGTCCCCAAAGACTTGAAGTAACCAATCAAAGAAGAGGCTTGCAGTTGAATATTTAACTGACAGTGTTTTAAGGTTGTTAAGTATTACTTTAATATATATTCCTATAACCTAGTCATGTAATAGGATTTATTATAAAAGTCTTCCGCTGTAATTTCACTATGTTGTAAAATCGTCATTCTCATTTAATGAGAGATCTTTTAATAAAAGGTTGAGTTTCATTTAAAATGTCTTCCGCTGATTTACCTTTCATCCTTTAATATACTTATTTAAGATTATTTGTTCCGATTAAAGCCTAGGGTGACTTTGGACAGTAACGTCTGAGGTCACTGGCGTGTGGCACTACCGACATAAGTCGGGGGTGTTACAATTATGGTATCAGAGCAATGGTTTTAAAATTCTTGGTCTATTGTTAGGTTTGAGAATTTTCGAAAATTAATTTCTAAACTAGTTTCAACCTATTTTCTATTAAAAAGGAATTTCGAGAGTTTTAATGTCAGTACTAAATTTAAGATTTTCACATTGATTAAGGTTTATGAAATTTAAAAGTAATAGTGTCCTAATATTAAACGAATAAAATGGTATTCGAAATGGTGTTAAAAGTAATGTTTAAACTCTCTTGTGTTAAGCATTAATTCTCATAGTACTTTTATAAAATAATATTATAAACGTTTAAAAATTAAGTTGTGTTATAACTTAAAAAGTGTGATTTGGGTTTTGGTAAGAGTTTACAAAGAAATAATAATGTCTTTATTTCAAGGAAATAACTATATAATGATTTTTTCCAAGTTAAGTATATATGATTTATATTCATAAAGTATAAGGTTTAATAATAAGTGGTTTTCAAACTTCTGCAAGATTCGAGTTATTACTTATTCCTTAGATTCATTCTTAGAGATATTGTCTCTCCTTAGGTTTAATGTCATTTAAATGCTGACATTTCTCCTAAAGTACCTATTCTCAAGTAAAGGGAAGAAAATCGTTTTGCGGTTAATGGTGAAGGGTCAGTCATGCTGATATAAAGTTATTAGTTTGGACCCTTATAATTCGTATCATAACGTAATTGACTAAGTGTCATGTACAAAGTCGGAAAAGATCTAAACTGACGTTATGGTTCATCAACAGATGGTGAACACAAGAAACACAATCTGTGCCGGAGTTGGGCCGAGTAACAACCCAAGGCTGAATCTGAGAAGCGGCGCTAATCAGGGGGAGGAGAGCGAGTCTGTCTCTCACAATAACCCCGCAGGCATTGGCCAAGTTCAGGCTAACCCTCAGGTGGTGTTCGATGCCGCGGTCATAGAGGCCATTCGTGGGATTGTTATGCAGGCGGTCACCGATATAATTCGGCCAGTTGCACCGCAAGCACAAGGTGGTCCAGTTCCTTAGGTTATTCCTGAATTTGAGGAGCCAGTGGATCATGTACCTCAGGTCGATGCCGCCAGGAACAGAGAAAATTACGGTCGAGCCTTAAAGGCCATAAGCTCAATGAGGCCTGACAGTTATGACAGTGTCAGAGAACCAATCAGAGTGGTGTATTGGTTCTCGCACATGGAACGGTTGTTCGGGAACGTGGATTGCACTAAGGCTGAGAAAGTGCACATCGCCTCCCTTCAACTTAAGGATGTGGCTAGAGAATGGTGGGAGAGCACTGGTCTAGTTGATCATCACGGGCTGAACTGGGGTATGTTCAAAACAAAGATGACTGACCGTTTATTTTCTCGTGCTATGAGGGAGGAGAGCATAAGGAATTCCTTTACCCTAAGACCGATGGGTTGAAGGTGACTGAGTTTGCATCTAAGTTCAATCACCTGTTGCAATATGCTGGACCAGAAGTGTCGAGTGAAGAACAAAAGATCTGGTACTTCCATGGATGGATGAATCCAGAAATCAAACCTCTGATGGTGCGTCACATTTTTTCTACGCTAGAGCAATATCTGGATGCGACCTACAAAATAGAGGCCACACTGGAAGAATCCTCCCGAAAGCAGGAGAAGCAGAATAAAGGAAAGGGTGGGCAACAGGACCGCTAGGTTGGTACATTTAAGCGACCGACATCGCCCACCAAGTTTGAGAAGTCTAGTCGTGCTAAGACCGAGACGACTCAGTCTGACTCCGCCAAAGGCTCAGGTTGGAGTAGCGGAGTGATTCAATGCCACAACTATGGTGAAACTGGGCATAAAAGTTTTAATTGCCAAAAGGAGAAGCGGGTATGTTACAATTGTGGGAAGGAATGCCAATGAAAACATACTGCAGGCAGAGGGGTCAAGGGCCAATGCAATCATATCAAGCCTCAAATGTTGGCAGTAGGCAGAACTCAAAGCCGGAAGTGCCCGCTTCTGAGCAATATGCTGCTCGTAATAAAGGCAAGGCGCCTATGGAGTCTTCGGGTCGGGGGCAACGACTCTTCGTGATGTGTCAAACCGACGGGAAGAAAACCCTGGACGAGTAGTTGTAATTTCGTTAAGCCTCTTAGGAATAAGGAGCGACGACTTGTGTCGATAGTCTCCATAGTTTAGTAATCTGTCTATTCGACTTTCTGTCAGTTGTTTTAATGTAATGTTTCGAATAATAAAGAAGTGTTTCCTTGTTTCGGAAATTACTAAATTCGTTACTATTGCAAGTTGTTCGTTCATACGAGAATCCTTGAGTGCCAAAAGTAGTACATGTCATGTGTTGATAAAGACTGTCTGGACTCATAAAGGATAGTGTGGGTTGGGACATATGTGATTGTTCCCTACCTTATTAGCGATAGTTTCGAGGTCAAACTACTCGTGAGAACCCCTCTATGTTCCTGAAATAATGTCAAGTTGGGCATTGACATTATTTGTTTCCTTTGCTCGAATTCATGAGCATTTTCTCGAGAGGTTAATGTTGTAGGGATTCCTTGCTATAAAGATTTGGTGTGAGTAGTAAATGCTATATGGAGGTTGAGGTTATTTCTCATGTGCATACTATGTACATTAGATGGGGTGAGTTGTATAAATTATATATTTAAGGGAATAAATGTATACGAGCGATATTTCATAAGGAGTCTTTTTCTCTAAGATGGTCGTACTCTAATACGATCTTGAGTAAAACTTTATAACCCAAGAGTTATGTTTATGAGGTTTATAAATGAGTGTGTCCACTATGGGACCGGTGTTAAAAGTTTTTTTTTGGAAAAAGTTAAGCGTGCGAAATCATAAGTATTATTTTGGAAGACCTATTTGAGGTTTCGTTATGAGATATTCTTAAGGAAATGATATAATGAGATGATGATACGAGAAGTGTTAAGGTGATTAAGTCATGGGTAAATAGTAAGTATCAGTAAAGCAAAAGGGTGCTTGATTTGGGATAATAAAATGTGTGAGGACAACTAGTTGTTTAAGGATTTATGGGTGAATAACAAACTCAACCGGTAAAAGTTGTTATGATTTTTGGTGGATCAATAGTGTGGCATAAGATAAGTATGTGGATGTTTATCAACTGGACTTGAGGAAAAAGTGATCTACGTCTATTAAGGTGATCGTATGACACGTCTGGGTAAAACGAGATTATAATCTTGTGGTATGGATTATTAAATCATGTTGAAGTAAACATGAATAGGAAGCGGCGTGGTTAATTGTGGAAAATTAAGGAATCATAAGCGTAACATTTTGGGTTAAGATATGGCACAAGTGCCAAATTTAATTAAGGTAACCAATGAAATAAGTGAGCTGTGTAGGTAAGGAGTAAGCCGATATGACAATTAGAGGTACTAAGTTTGGGGTATTAGTGAATTTTATGTATGTACTTTGAGGATCTGATCATCGAAAGAAATTGGTAGAAAAATGTTGTATTCTTCTGCTTGAGGACATCAAGATCTTTGTGATGAATATGGCATAATAGCAAGATTATATTGGAGACTATAATGTATACTCTAATTAAGGTAATCATAATCGTGTGGATGATCATATCGATTCTAACGAGGGTAATGAACGAAGGCAGTATGTAGTAGGTGGAATCATGATCAAATAAATAGTTCGACTTTGGTGATATAGGTTATGAAGACCAAGTTTATGTAAGGATATCAACTTAAGGAAGATAAGGTATGAACTTTGAGAGTGGTTTATAAATAGAGAAGAGTTGAAAGAGAAATGTGTGTTCTCATGCTTAAGGTATAGCAAGTCTATTGCGAAGATTTTGGAGACTATTATCCTAAGACAATTATGACCTTGTGGATGTAGTCACGAGTTATTATAGGTGTAGCACATGGAGATAAGATATGCGAGATAATGGTATGGTTGAGAAAACATATCGTTTTCCTAGGAGCAATTTCAAGGATGAGTTGGTTAAGGATACTAAGTTCAAGTAGTGAGGTTAATGGGGAAACCGGTCCCTCTACCTTAGTGATGTTAGTTTCGGGGTCAAAACTATTTTTAAGGGGGTAGTAATGTAATAACCCTCATGTTGCCATAAGGGTAATATGGTACATGTATATTTGGTGAAAACAAAGTTATAAAATTTCCTTAAGTTATGAAGGGTCTAAATTATGGTTAACCTTACGTTAACTGTAATTTGAACCAACTTATAAATTTTAACGTAGAAATGCTTGAACCAATTTACAAAGTGTTAAATGGGTTAGGCATGGTTAAACTTATAAGCTTGGGTAACTTAAAATAAGGTCGCTCTCCGAGCTGTTATCGGCCAAGTTTCGGGGTCGAAACTTCCTTTAAGGGGGTAGTATTGTAATAACCCTAAAAGTCCTAACCCTCGTTTTTTAAGCAAGACGCATTGGGCATTTTGGGAACTATTGTAAGAACTGCTTAAGTGTATAATGGCGCATTAATGAAGTGCTCGGGTTCTAGTTATTTGAGTATATGTATTCGAAGTGGAACGAAGAACCCCCACTCAAGGCCCGGAACCGAGCAAGGCCCAAGTCCAGCGGGCGCGGCATTTCCGCGACCGCGGAAACGCCCGCGACTGCGGTTTGGAACCGCAGTCGCGGGTCGACACTTCACCTTCTTCCTTGTCGTTTCTGATTGCCGTCGATCTGCATTTCGCCACGTGCTCCGAATGGCGGGAGCTGGAGCGTTTCCCCTTCTCGGCGTTGATGTGGAGCTCTGCCTCCTCGTCCTATAAATAGAGCCCAAAACCGAACTCTCCTCCATCACCATCTTCAGTCTCCATCTCTTTCTCTCTCTCTCTCTCGTTTTATTGGTCGCCAGAGTGTCACCGGAAGTCGCTCGCGTCGTTGTGAGGTCATGGAGTGGCGCGCAATTATCCTGGAAGCAGAAACCCGAGCCCATCATTGTCAGTAAGCCCCGATATCACCTTCGAGTTCGCATCGGGATGGCAAACCGGGACCGTGGTTCTATCCACCGCGACCGCGGTTTGCCCAGAAAACTGCGACCGCGGTCATATTGACCGTGATCGCGGCACCCTCTGGCGCAGCCGCGGCTGTGGCCTTTTCCCTTCGTTTGTTTCGTGTATTCGTTCGTTCCGTTTATTCGTATCGTATCTTATCTAACTTAGGGTTTCATCATTTATCTCGTCGTCGTCGTAGGAATCCGTACGCAGATTCCAGTCTCCAGATCTCGGAACCCGACATCTTCGATTCGTCTAAATTAAGGCAAGTGGCGGTTCGCTCTTGCTCGTTATTCCACGTTTCCCTTAATTATCAGTTAATTGATTGTTAATTAAGATGGGATGAAAGTTGTTGTTTTCTGTTTGGGAACAGATCTAATAAAGCAATGTGCTAAAATATGACTTTATTATAGGTTGTATATATTGCTAGAAACAACGCTATTATATAGTTTGGAATGATATTACTGTAATGAGTTTTGGTATGGATTTAAATGTGAACTTAAATGCTAGTTTAGCACGAGTATTCATAGGAACGTTCATTCCTTACGAGGATTAGTCGTTTCTTCATAACGTCGGTGTTAGGAAGTAAGTGCCCTAACACTCTCTTGGTCATGACCTACCCCTATCCGAATATAGGGGTGGTGCACTCAGTTGGTGCCAATCTTCGGGATGTATTCCCAATCTTAAAGGATTCATTCCCAATGTCTCATTACGAGATGTGAAATTAAAAGCTTCAACGTTAATGTGCGTTTTGGAAGTAAATAAGATAAGTGCGGTTATGCACATAATTAATAAACCCTCGGGCGAGGAGTACAATGTGGAAACCACCCAGACTCTTGTTAGAGTAAGTCTTCTTTCCAATCTGGATTCGCATTGTGCGGTAAGGTTGGTCGTGGACCCAAATAATCAAGGTCATGTTTTTAAACTTGTGTGAAAACTTAACGTTCCCAAACATTTGTCATACGTTTCCCATAAGACTCAATCCCTTTGGAGTCTTCTTTTCAGTGCATGTCTAATTCTAATCATTCCGTGAAAGTTCCGGGTTATGTATCGATCCTTCGGTTATTATTCGAGGGACAATGATAGTAAACGGTTACGATCACTTGAACCATTCTGTTTGTACCCTTGCATAGTCTTTCATTAGACTAACCAACCGGGTTTTATTCCTTGCATGGTTGGCTGGTGTCATCCGTCCTATACGGCACATCAGTAGTTGGTCCCCGAAGACTTGAAGTAACCAATCGAAGAAGAGGCTTGAAGTTGAAGATTTAAGTGACAGTGTTTTAAGGTTGTTAAGTATTACTTTAATATATATTCCAATAACCTAGTCATGTAATAGGATTTATTATAAAAGTCTTCCGCTGTAATTTCACTCTGTTGTAAAATCGTCATTCTCATTTACTGAGAGATCTTTTAATAAAAGGTTGAGTTTCATTTAAAATGTCTTCCGCTGATTTACCTTTCGTCTTTTAATATACTTATTTAAGCTTAATTGTTCCGATTAAAGCCTAGGGTGACTTTGGACAGTAACGTCTGAGGTCACTGGCGTGTGGCACTACCGACATAAGTCAGGGGTATTACAAGCAGTATGTGGATGCCACCTATAAATTGGAGGTGACTCTGGAAGAGTCAGCGAAAAAGCGCAATCGCCAGAGACCGGCGCAGAGCCAGCCTCAGGCTAGTAGGTTTAAACGACCCGCGCCACCGTCGCATTTTGCCAAGTCTGGCCGGGCTAGAACGGAGGCAACACAGTCGGGTCCTACTCAACGCTCATGCCAGGGCAATAACCCGATTTAGTGCTATAACTGTGGAACGCCGAGGCATAAGAGCAATGAGTGTCCGAAGGACAAGAGGACGTGTTTTGCATGCGGAAAGGAGGGGCACTTTGATGTGTTCTTGCCTCCGATGACGAGCACACTTGTCAAAGGTGACGCCTTGGATCTAGTCTTGGGCGAGAAGTCACTCTTGTCCTTGTCAAACCTGCCGTGGAATCCTTGGGTGCGAACCCTTATTGTCTTGCATGAAAGGTTGACAAGATTGGTGGTGAAGTGAATAGTGCTTTTAGAGGTTATCGGACATGGTGGTGGCCGATAGCAAACCCGGTGGAGGATGTATGGGTGGTATCGGCGGCGGCGACGATGGATTTCAAGACGAGTGTCAAGACAGTGGCGACGACGGCGATGGCAAAGGCGATGGCGGCAACGATGGCGAGCGATCGACTGGGTTGGTGTCCTGGCTCGATGGCGACGGCGAAGGTGGATGTCACAAGCGATGCTAGCGACGGAGACATCGAAGGATCTGGGTTCGATGGAAGCGATTGGTGAGGCGATTGTGTTGCGATGGCGGAAACAATTTAATGGATGGTTTTGGGAAGTGATGGTGTGATGATTTGGGGATAGATGACTTGAAAGGACAAGTCTTTGTCGTAGCGTCGACACAGAGTGAAGTGAGATGCGAAGGAAGACTTTGCTTGAGGGTTCAAGCGGTTGCCGTAGCGTCGGCGCGGGTGAAGGGGATGCGAAGATAGAGGGTGACGTTCGATCAAGGGTAGGAGGATACGCACTCTACTAAAGCCTTGATTAAAATTGAACGTAAGTAAAACAAATAACAAAGTTGAACTTAAATATTAAAGGCGAGAACTCGGATGGGCCGAGTCGAGCCTAGTGGGCTAGCCCATGCAACATGCAATAGGCACACACCCTAAATATGGAAATTACTATGAATAGAAAGTGTCTAAAACAAGCATAATACCAAATATAGAATTGTCTCAAAACAATGCCAAACACATGGCAAATAAACCTCTAAGTGTCAAAACCCGGTGGCGGCGAAAGCATGGGCGCAGACAAGGCGAGCGACGGTGACGATGGGTCGATGGGCTCGGCAGTGGGTGCACCCGGTGCCGATTGTAATGGGCTCGATACTTCGATGCCGATGATGGCGAGGATGACGAGTCTGGGTTCGGTCTCCGAGCTTCCTTGGCTAGCGATGACGCGAGTGACTAGTGAGTGCACAGCGTCGGCGATTACCTTGGACCTTGTCACTGGGCCCTTTGAGCGTATGCTCATGGCATTCTCCTCGTCTGTGGCCGTCATGGGAGGTGGGATCACATCACCCTCCCCCACTTGGTTGTGAAGCGTCCCCGCTTCACCATCATCAAACTCAGGCTCAAGATATGGTGTCAAGTCCGCTACGTTGAAGGATGCATGGTTCCAAAATCTGAGGGGAGCTCGAGTTGATAGGCATTGTCCCCTATGGCCTTGATCACGCGGAGTGGACCATCTCCACGTGGTGACAGTTTGTGTTTGCGCCGCGAGGGGAATTTCTCTTTTCGCATATGCACCCAGACAAGGTCTTCGAGTGCGAAAATGACGCGGCGGCGGCCATAATTCTTTTGCGAGGCATACTGCGATGGAGCTCTTGCACTTGCTCGGCACGATTGGCAGCAAAGATGTGCACTGGGTCTCTCAGTGGGCACGGCGACAAATCCAGTGGCGTCAAGGGGTTCCTTCCATACACCACTTCGAACGGTGTCAACTTGGTCACCGTGTGCCTGAATCTATTGTAACAAAACTCGGCAAGAGAAAGTAAGTCCTCCCAACGCCTAGGGTTGGCTTTAAGCATCGTGCGAAGGAGGGCTCCTAAGGTTCTATTCGTGACCTCAGTTTGGCCATCGGTCTAGGGGTGGTAGCTAGTGGAAAATAGGAGCTTAGTGCCTAGCTTACCCCAAAGTGTTCTCCAAAAATGACTAACAAACATAGAATCCATATCACTAACAATGGTACGAGGGACTCCATGAAGACGCACCACATGCTCAAAGAATAAATCCGCAATCTCACTAGCACTATGGGTTGTCTTACAAGCTATGAAATGTGCCATCTTAGAAAACCTATCTACAACCACAAAAATAGAGTATTTACCTCGTCTAGAGAGGGGAAAACCCGTGATGAAATCCATAGAAAGGTCTTCCCAGGGGGCACTAGGAATGGGCAAAGGCGTGTAGAGGCCGTGTGGGCTGGACTTGGCTTTTGCCCTTTGGCACGTCACATAACTCCTACAATAGCGGGTCACCTAGTGGGTCATACGAGGCCAAAAGAAATGTTCTCTAAGCGCGGCCAAGGTCTTGCTAATCCAAAAATGTCCACCAGTGTCGTGTGCTTCCTGGATCAAAAGGAGCCTAATGGAGGACTTAGGGATGCAGAGGCGGCCAGCCTTGTATAAATAACCCTCAGAAAGAAAATACGACTCAAACTCACGTAGTCTAAGGCAATGCTCGATTTAAGGGGCAAAGAAAGGATCAATAGCATATAATTCTTTAATCAAAGCAAAGCCTAGAATCTTAGTTTGCACATGAGTCAAGAGAACGTACCTGCGAGAGAGAGCGTCGGCCACAACGTTCTCCTTTCCCTTCTTTTGGAACACGACATATGATCGCTGTGGATGACAAATTCACATGGCCAAAGATAATGTTGCCAAGTCTTTAGCACACGCACTAGGGCATACAATTCCTTGTCATAGGTGGGGTAGTTGAGTGTGGCCCCCGTGAGCTTCTTACTAAAAAAATGCAATGGGCCTCTTCTCTTGGTGTAGTACACCACCAATGCCTATGTCCGAGGCATCACACTCCACCTCAAAATGCTTGGCGAAGTCGGGGAGTTGGAGCAAAGGCGCGTGGCACAAGGCATGCTTCAAAGCCGAGAAGGCAGTCTCGTGTTCCTCAAGCCAAGTGACATTGGTCCCCTTCTTCGTGAGATCGTGTAAAGGTGCGGCATGGAGTTGGCACAAGCAGAAAACAAGGAACTTTCCCAGTCAAAGAAGCAGTGAGCTCACTGGGCCTGGCCAAAAGCAATCGGTGCTCACAGCGGCCTTGCAAAGGTGGCGTTTGCGGCGCTCGAATGGCCAACTGGGTCGATGGCACGACGCTGGGCAAACTTTGGGAGGCACTGGGTGTATGTGGACCAGTGCTCGAGCCAGAATGGGGAGAACCTGGCCAAGCCTTTGGTGTGCCTCTCTTGGCCTTGCTAGCGGCACCAGCAGCAACGCCATGACGATCCAAATGGGCACTGGGTGGCCCACCTATGGCATTTATCTTCTTATGGGCAGTGTCGGGTGGAGATGAAATTTTTCCAGAATTGGAGGAGTTTGGCCTCTGGAGTTCCTCTAGGGACTCGTTTGGCCTTGTAGTGGCGGCCTCGATGGCCTTCTGGCGGTCTCGCTCAACCTGGTCCTGCAAGATCTCATGGGGAGACATTAGATGCAAGGTGACGCGCTTCCCATGGTAATTGAACACATAAGTGTTCAAATAGCCATCATGGAGCACGCGCCTGTCGAATTGTCATGGGCGCCCAAGCAAAATATGGGTGACGTCCATCGCAATGACATCACATAAAACAGAATCACAGTATTGACCTATGGAAAAAGAAATTAAGCATTGTCGAGATACTGTGTTACCTGGACTAGAAGAAATCCTTTGGAGGGCATAGGATTGTGGATGAGGCGTCGTTGGAAAGGCAAAGTGCTTGACGACCTTCTCATTCACAATGTTTGCACACGAACCTCCATCAATAATAACACTCAAGGAAGCCGTCTGGACGAGAGCCCGTGTGTGGAACAAGTTCTCTCGTTGGTCGTTGAGGCTCGCTTCCTTGACAGTGAGGATACGCCATGTCACCAAGCTCAGTGGTGTGCTCGCGTGCAGAGAAGCAGGCTCGCAGTCGTAGGCATCCTCATCGTCTTCGTGGCCTTCATCGATAGGCTCGAGAGTGGGCTCCTCCTCTTCGAAAGCCTCGTAGCCGGCGGCGGCCGTGGAAAAGAGCACTTTGCGAGCATTGGGGCAATCCTTCTTATAGTCCGTCCACCACATTTGTAACATTCGAGATCGTGCGCGTGGTCTGTGCCCACTGAGGGTTGTCTGGGCGCGTTTGCGCGCGGTGCTGCGCTTGGCGTCGAGGGCTTCGCCTTAGGGGCTTGGCTAGACGTGGTTGTGGAACTAGCATGAGGACGTACATTAGTAGAAGGCAAACTACTAGGGTTAGAAGAATATCTTGTTTGGCCACTTTGCCAAGTGTAGGTCTTTCGGCGATTGAGTTGGCCATGTATTTGCATCTCCGTATGCGTCAATGTGTTCAAGTCTTTGATTGGCAAGATTTCAAGTTGATCACGGATTTTAGTGTTCAAGCCACTCAAGAACTTTGTTATCAATGTCGAAGGGGCAACGCTAATGCTGGCCTTGTAGTACATGTCCTCTAAGGCGGAGAAGAACTCGAGATGAGTCTTGGAGCCTTGGCGAGCCATGGCTATCTCCATACGCATTTGGTTGCGATAATCTAGAGGCACATACTTCTTCGTCATAACATACACCATATGGTTCCATTCGGTGATGAGTGGGAGGCGGTGTCGGACGCTTTCATCAACAAACCTATGCCACCACACACAGGCGGCACCTCAGAAGTGAAGTGTTGCGGCATCGACATGGTCCTCAGGTGGCACTCGACAATAGCGAAGGGTGTACTCCATAGCCTGCACCCATTCAAGAAAAACAGAGGGATTGTATTCACCAAAGAAGTGCTCGATTTTTACCTTGAAATCGTGTCGTTGGTATCGAGGCTGGGCAAGCGCTTGCATGTGCTCATTGTGTGGCGCGACAGTGTAGAGAGGGTTCTCGTAGGTGCGGATACCAGGGGGTGCAGCGCGGCCAAGTTGGCGTCTTTCGCGGATTGGGTGATCATCGCCGCGAGCAAACCCGTCCCTGGGCGCGTAGGCGTCATCGCGTCGACGCTGTTGCGGATGGGCGTCGTAGTCGGCTCGGCGAATGTCTCTGGGCATGGCATTGCGGCGCTCGTCACCAATGTCATGATCACGATCTCCTCTGGGTTGGAGACGCGGTGGGTGATAGGAGCTAAAGTCGTGATGTCCAATCAAAGTAAATCCTTAAAAACCTAACTTAGTAGAATAGGCAAGCAAGGGTCGAATCCCACATGGAGGAGTTATCTTTCTTAGTGCAGATTAGTATGTCAAAGTAACAAAGGGGGGTTTTGTTGGTTGATTGATTGCAAGTAAATAAAACAAAAGTTGTTATCAATTGCGAAAAAGTACTTAGCCAGACAAATATCCACCATTCATTTGATTGATTGGTCCTAGATTATCTCTATTCCTTCCTATGATTATTCCTGTCCCTATTCTGAATTAGCTACCAGTCCAACTAGTCCTGATAACCCTTACTATCGAACGCACGAGAAACTATCAAGATTTAGAACAATAGCAGCATGGAGCATAAGAATTAACCAGGATACATGCAACACCACAACTCGCAGCATTTAACACATAATCAATTCTCTTTCATAATAAACTAGTCCAACTAGTCCTAGAATATCATGGTTGCTACACAAGATAAGGGATTTCAACTCGAAATATCCAAACCCTAGCAATAGACAATTACTAATATCAACTAGGTGATCAATCCAGTGAAATCAATAAGAATCAATAGGAATAAGCTCAAGAGAAAAGACATAATCCAAAGTAATAGGAATATAATTATAACCTCACAATCATATATCAAATGAAGGCTTCAATCGTCGGACTAAGCAAAGGGTGCTTAGTTCTTCATAGTCTTGAAAAAAAAAACTCAAAGGGAAAACAATACGCGATAATAGTCTGAATGATGAATGGAGGCTATTGGAACTAGGTTTAAATAATCTAGCTAAACCTAAAAACCAAAGATCACAAACATAATCTAAAAGGAAACTAAAATAAAGTAATCGGAATAAAAAAATAAAAGGAAAATAAATAAAGTAAAAAATAATAATTCTTCGGATCTTCGGACGTGCTGATGAATGGGATTTCCGCGACCGCGGAAAAAGCTTCCGCGATCGCGGAACCTCGGTTTTGCTATTCTCCGTCTCTTCTCTTCTCCGCGACCGCGAAAAATTTCCTGTAAAGGCCTTCCAGCTCCTTCTTCATCTCTTCCTTCGTCTTCTTAAGTGGCTTCCCTCTTCATCTTCTAAATCTTAATTTAAGCTTCTCCAAACCACCATATCTGCACTTCTACTTCTCAACTCCAATCTCTACAATACGCTCTAAACATCTCCAAATGGTACCCAAAACACCGGTAACAACTCCTAGATAAACACTACAAAGTAGCACTGATCAGTGGGGGAATCCAATCCGATGGGCGATCCTGCAATTCAATAGGATCTCCAAGAGGTGGATGGAAAAAGTTGGGATTGACCATACCTGAGTCCTCAATTTCTTCGTCGTCGAACTCGTCGAAGTCGTCTTGGACAGTGGGTGTCATGGACGCATAGCCATCGGACCCATAGTGTGGCGTCCGAGCACTTTGATGTCGTAGATGGTCACGCACATCGTATGTTCTGGGCTGGGTAGTAGGCATCCTCAAAGCGGCATCATCGCATCGCGTATGCCCACTGGGACGGCGACTGGGTCATCGCGACGTCGCAACAGCTAACTCGGCTTAGCGGACTCGGCCTTCGTGTGGCGCTGAGCCTAGGATGCGTCGCTGGGTGCGTCTGGATGCATACCTATCATTAAAATCATAGGGTTCAGAAGACTCACCTTGAGAGTCAGCGTCGTGGTCGAAGTCAGTGTCGTAGCCAGCGGGTGTGGCTCTGGGCACGTATCGATCTTGGTGAGAAATGTAGCCTTGTCGACTCTCGATCACACTTTGGATTTTGTTTAGGTGTGGTTGAAGTTGGGAAGTCGAAGGCATGACTCCCTTGCCTTTGTCCACGCAAGCTTTGGATGGACCTGCGTCGGTGGCTCTGGGTTGAGCTGGCGCGTCCATGGGGATCAATGGTGTTGGAGTGGGCACGATCGGTGCCGCTCTTTGTTATGCTTGCAAGGTAGCTACTTGTTGTCGTAGAGCTTGTATCAATTGTTGCTCCTCGGACAACTCTATGAGGGGATCTTGTTGGGGAAGATCTTGTGGTGGTTGGTCTTGTTGTAGACCCAACGGCTGGGGTTGTGGGTTGGTGTTGTCGGCCCCTGCGTTGTCCTCACTAGATCCGATCGTCATGTTACCTATAACAATAGGGCCAGACATGGGAGTAAAAACGAACCAAAAGGCACAAAGAACAACAACCAAGAAATCACTAGTCAAGAGTACAAAGTTCACGTAGGTAGGGCTTGTATGGGCTTGCCGTGAGGGCGGCTAGGCTTGTCACAAGAGATGGTGTATCAAGCAAGTCGTCAATCAAACACACAAGAATAAATTGAAACCCTAGACCACGTAAACAAAGCAACCAAACTAGCAAGACAATACCTTTTAGGAAGTTGACCTAGACGGCGGAGGGGTTGAGAGATGAGCCTAGACCGGAGCGATGGGTTAGGGTTGCCTTATTTTGGCTTTCCCTAACTTGGAATTTTTTTTTTTTTTGAAAATCCGATTGGATTATCTTTTTTTTTTAAATAATATCTGAGATCTTATCTTTTGATTTTCGGATTATAAAAGGGAAATCAAATCGGTCTAAGTAACTAGAAGGATCACGCGTGTGATCTTAGAGGGTGGAGAGAGAAAGAATATAAGATTTGATGATATCTTATAGAAGGAAATTTGGCTAACAAACCCAAAAAGTAACGCAAGCAAATAAGGAAACTCTATCAACACAAGAAATAAGGAAACAACCTATTCTAGCATGCAAGATATCAAAGTTACCAAACACACCAAAACATAGGGAGCAAGGAAAAAAAAATCGGCCAAGGAGTTACCTTGTAGAAACCGATTAGACTTAGCAAATATGGAAACTTTGGTTTTTCTCAAAGATGATGATGCGAAAGCAACGATGGTGGTGAAGAAAAAAATTGTGAACAAGATGCAAACTTGAGTTCGTGACTTACAAGACTGCTGGGCTCTGATGCCAGTTGATGTGTTCTTGCCTCCGATGACGAGCACACTTGTCAAAGGTGACGCCTTCGATCTAGTCTTGGGCGAGAAGTCACTCTTGTCCTTGTCAAACCTGCCGTGGAATCCTTGGGTGCGAACCCTTTTTGTCTTGCACGAAAGGTTGACATGATTGGTGGCGAAGTGAATAATGCTTTTAGAGGTTATCGAACACAGTGGTGGCCGATGGCGAACCCGGACATCTGTCGGCTCTGAGCACTATTCGCGATGGCGGTTATCGCAACCGCCATTGCCATCGCCATTGCCTTCGCCATTGCCTTCGTCACCACTGTCTTGACACTCATCTTGACATCCATCGTCACCGCCGCCGATACCACCCAGACATCCTCCACCGGGTTCGCCATCGGCCACCACTGTGTTAGATGGCGAACCCGGTGGAGGATGTCTGGGTGGTATCGGCGGCGGCGACGATGGATGTCAAGACAGTGGCGACGACGGCGATGGCGAAGGCGATGGCGGTTGCGATGGCGAGCAATCGACTGGGTTGGTGTCTGGGCTCGATGGCGACAACGATAGCGATGGAGAAGGTGGATGTCACAAGCAATGCTAGCGACGGCGACAATGAAGGATCTGGGTTCGATTATGGGTGCGATGGAAGCGATTGGTGAGGCGATTGTGTTGTGATGGAAGAAACGATTTAATGGATGGTTTTGGGAAGTGATGGTGTGATGATTTGGGGATAGATGACTTGAAAGGACAAGTCTTTGCCGTAGCGTCGGCGCGGAGTGAAGGGAGATGCGAAGGAAGACTTTGCTTGAGGGTTCAGGCGGTTGCCGTAGCGTCGGCACAGGTGAAAGGGATGCGAAGATAGAGGGTGACGTCCGATCAAGGGTAGGAGGATAAACACTCTACTAAAGCCTTGATTAAAATTGAACGTAAGTAAAACAAATAACAAAGTTGAACTTAAATACTAAAGGCGAGAACTCGGATGGGCCGAGTCGAGCCTAGTGGGCTAGCCCATGCAACATGCAATAGGCACATACCCTAAATATGGAAATTACTATAAATAGAAAGTGTCTAAAACAAGCATAATACCAAATATAGAAATGTCTCAAAACAATGCCAAACACATGGCAAATAAACCTCTAAGTGTCAAAACCCGGTGGCGGCGAGAGCATGGGCGCAGACAAGGCGAGCGACGGCGATGATGGGCTCGACAGTGGGTGCACCCGGTGCCGGCTGCAATGGGCTTGATACTCTGATGCCGATGGTGACGAGGACGACGAGTCTGGGTTCCGTCTCCGGGCTTCCTTGGCTAGCGATGACGTGAGTGACTAGTGAGTGCATGGCGTTAGAGATGGCCTTGGACTTGGACCTTGTCACTGGGCCCTCTGAGCATAGGCTCATGGCATTCTTCTCGTCTGTGGCCGTCATGGGAGGTGGGATCACATCACACTTGTAGACGTTTTGTCCTCAAAGGAGGCATAAGGGAGCTGAGTCGCAGCAAGGGTCAGTTAGCCATAACAACCGACCCCGATTCAAGCCGGTAGAGACTCCTAGCTCTTCGATGCAGACGATTGCTTAGAATAAAGAGAAAGCCCCATCTACTTCCGTAGGTCAAGGTCAGCGGCTATATGAGATGCGTGAGGCTGACGGACCAAATGCTCTAATTGCTCAAGGTACTCTATACCTCCATTCTACATCTGTGTGCATATTGTTTGATTCGGGTGCCACTCATTCTTTTATTTCAGCGAACTGTGTGAGTAAGCTAGGCTTATTGTGCAATGAGACTTGCGAGCCATTTGTGGTGTACCTTCCAAATGGTGAACAATTAGTAGGGACCAAGCATCTGTCGGAATTTCCGATTACCATTCAAGGTCGGAAGTTCGAAGTAGATTTGATCTGCATAGCCATGACTCCATACGACATTATTCTTGGGATGGACTAGTTGACGCGTCATGGGGCGGTAATCGATTTTAGCTCAAGGACAGTGACAGTTACATCTGGGGGCCAGTTTGTGTGCAAGTTCAAGGGTCGTAATGACGCTGATAACGGAAAGTTCATCAATGCGATGGCTGCGTGTAAGTTACTTCGACAAGGTTGTGTCGGGTACTTGTGCTATCTGGATAAACCCAAGAAGGATGAGACTTCAGTCCATAATGTTCTTTTCATATGCGAGTATCCGGATGTTTTTCCTGATGAGATTCCCAATTTACCCCCAAATCGTGACGTGGAGTTCACTATCGATCTCGAGCCTGGAACCTTGCCGATTTTGAAAGCACCTTATCGGATGGCTCCAGCGGAGATGCAAGAGTTGAAGAAGCAACTTGAGGACCTTCTTGAGAAAGGGTATTTAAGGCCGAGTGCATCGCCTTGGGGCGCTCCAGTTTTGTTTGTCAAGAAGAAGGATGGATCGTTCAGACTATGTATCGACTACCGAGAGTTGAACAAGGTCATAATCAAGAATAGGTATCTGTTGCCTAGGATAGATGATCTGTTGGATCATCTGCAGGGAGCAAAAGTCTTTTCCAAGATCGATCTGAGATCTGGTTACCACCAGCTCAGGATTCGTGAGGAAGATATTCCGAGGACTGCATTCCAGACGAGATATGGACACTACGAGTTCGTAGTCATGCCATTTGGGCTTACTAATGCTCCAGCAGTTTTCATGGACCTGATGCATAGATGTTTCCACCAGTACCTGGATAATTTTGTGGTGGTATTCATCGATGATATTCTGATCTATTCTCCGAGCGAAGAGGCTCACGAGGAGCATCTTCGAATCACCCTGTCAGTCCTTAGACAAAATCAGTTGTATGCAAAATTGTCTAAATGTGACTTCTGGATCAAGGAAGTGGCTTTCTTAGGCCATGTGATTAATGAAGATGGGGTAATGGTAGAGCCTCAGAAGTTCGAAGTGGTAGCCAACTGGAAGCAACCTCAGAACGTGAAGGAGGTGTGCAGTTTCTTGAGACTTGCAGGATATTACAGACGGTTCGTGGAGGGATTTTCAAAGATTGCTCTACCCATGATCGGGTTGCTCCGCAAGGTCCATAAGAAGTTCATATGGGATGACAAGTGCGAGGCAAGTTTTCAGAAATTGAAAAAGTGCCTAACGTCTGCACTAGTTTTGGCGTTACCGAAAGGAACTGATGGTTATGTAGTCTATAGTGACGCTTCAAAGCATGGGTTAAGATGTGTATTGATGCAAAAGGGAAAGGTTATTGCATACGCATCTCGGCAATTGAAGACCTATAAAGCAAACTATCCGACGCATGATCTGGAGTTAGCGGCTGTGGTTTTCGCGCTGAAGATTTGGAGACACTATCTCTATGGTGTTAGGTGCCAGATCTTTACAGACCACAAGAGTCTCAAGTATGTGTTCACTCAGAAAGAGTTGAATATGAGACAACGTCGCTGGTTGGAGCTACTCAAGGACTACGACATCGAGTTGTTGTATCATCCGGGCAAAGCTAACGTAGTAGGCGATGCATTGAGTCGGAAGACGCCGCACGAGACTGTAGTAGCTCTGCTCACTGCTCAGACCAAACTGTACCAAGGATTGTGCGAGATTGATGTCTTGTATGATCGGCGTCGAGGATGCCTGAGTATGTTGGAGATTCAGGCTACGCTGCTAGATCAGATCAAGGAGAAGCAGATTGATGATGTGATCTTAGTGAAGTTAAGCAGTGAAGTGATGGATGGGAAAGCTCTCGGATTCGTGATTCAAGATGATGGATCACTCTGGTTTTAGGACTGGATCTGTATGCCTGACGTAGATGGCCTTCACCATTTGGTAATGAAGGAGGCCCATTCGTCAGCTTATTCTGTACATTCAGGATCCAGTAAGATGTACAAAGACCTCAGAAAGAAATTCTAGAGGCCGAACATGAAGTGGGACGTAGCAGAATTTGTGGCAAAATGCTTGACTTGTCAGAAGGTCAAGATAGAACACCGCAGACCGGGTGGTGAATTGCAACCTCTCCCAGTGCCAGAATGGAAGTGGGAGGATATTGCGATGGACTTCGTCACGGGGTTGCCGAAGACTCAGAGTTAGAAGGATGCCATATTGGTGATCATTGACCGGCTCATGAAGAGTGCTCATTTCGTGGCCATCAAGTCAACTTGGGGAACCCAGAGGCTATCAAAAGTTTTCCTACACGCGATTGTCCGTTTGCATGGTACGCCAAAAACCATTGTATCGGATCGTGATGGCCGATTCATGTCGAGATTCTGGAAGGAACTCCATAAGGCCATGGGGACTGATTTGAGATTTAGTACTGCGTTTCATCCTCAGACGGATGGACAGTCAGAGAGGACCATCTAGACACTGGAGGATATGCTGAGAGCTTACGTACTGGATCATCCAACCAGCTAGGAGGACAACTTAAGTCTGATCGAATTCACGTACAACAATAGCTGGCATTCTACCATCAAGATGGATCCATTCGAGGCTTTGTACGGTCGGAAGTACAGATCTCCGATTTGTTGGGATGAGAATACCGACAAGATTCTGCTTGGACCGGAGTTAGTCGAAAGGATTGCCTCGGACATTGCCTTGATCAGACAAAGGATGCTTACAGCTCAGAACCGACAGAAGTCCTACGCTGATCTGAAGCGCAGGAATATCGAGTTTGTGGTGGGTGACAAGGTGTTTGTCAGGGTGTCGCCATCCAAGGGTGTGTTCAGGTTCGGCAAGTGTGGGAAGCTCAACCCTCGCTACATGGGACCGTTTGAGATCCTTGATAGAGTGGGATCTCTAGCATACCGTTTGGCATTGCCGCCGTCGGTGCATTCGGTGCATAACGTGTTCCACATATCTCTGGTAAGGAAGTATGTACCAGATGTGTTTAATGTGCTGAGTTATGAGGACATCGAGATTCAGGCAAATGGTACCTACGAGGAGAGACTTGTGCGTATTCTCGAACGCCGCGAGTAGCACTTGAGGAACAAGGTGGTACCATTAGTGCGGATCCTCTGGTCCAAGTCTGGAACTACGGATCCTCTGGTCCGAGTCTGATATGCTTAGTTGTTTTCCCAAGCTATTTTCGGCCTAATTTCGGGGTCGGAACTTTTTTTTAAGGGGGAGGTATTATAATAACCCCTAAAAGTCCCGAATTGTCGTTTTGTAAGAAAGACGAGATGGGCAATTTCCGTAACCCCTGTAATAATCTCTTCAACGAAATATTATATGTTTAATAAGATTTTGGGTCATAAAGTATTTGGGAGTGCTAAAATAAATAAATTTTGCATGTCCTCAAACGAGACTCGCGACCAGAGGCAAAGAAACGCGATCGCAGCAGTTCCGCGACCACGGATTAAACCCGTGGGCGCGGATTCGACCAAGAGACAATCCACGATCGCGGCTCTGTTTCCGCGACCGCGGATCGCTGGTTCGTCATCTTCTTCGTTCTTCTCCGAGCCTCGCCGATTCGTTTTCCCCCACGTTTCTTCAGCGGTTGCCGGTGGAGGGGAGCTGGAATGCTTGGTTTGCCAATAAGGAGTGAACGCCTTCGGATCCTTGGCTATAAAAGGAGGCCGGATTAACCCAAAATCTTCATCCACAACTTTTGAATCCATCTCTCTCTCGTTTTTGTGTGTCGCCGGAGTTCTAGAGTTCGTCGGGGCATCACCGGAGTTCCTAGTGGTCGCCGGAAGTGCCTTGGAAGCCTTGGAGTGGTGGTGTTCGTAGCGGTGAAGGAAGTCGTCGTCGTCGTCATCATTGGTAAGCTCGGAACGCCTCTAAAGCCGCCGTCGTCGTTTTTAAACGCTTGTGTGAAAACTATAAACGTTCCCAAACACTTGTCATGCGTTTCCCATAAGATTCAACTTTTTTGGAGTCTTCTCTTCATACGTTTCCAATAAGACTCAATTCCTTTGGAGTCTTCTCTTGATCATTCCTTTTCTTATGTTTCTGTAGAAGTGTTGAGGTTCATTGTCGTCATCGGCTATTATTCGAGAAGCGATGGGTGTAACCTAATATGACTACTTAGAACCTCTTTATTTGTACCCTTGCATAGTCTTTCATTAGACTAACCAACCGGTTATTTTCCTTTGCATGGTTGGCTGGTATCATCCGTCTCATACGGCACATCAGGTAAACTTCCCTTTCCGTGAAGGCCAGAATCCGATGTTGAGGGCCGATGATGATTTAAGTGTTTTTCCAAGGTTAAAGATCCTAGGCGTGAGATCGCTCAGATCAAAACCCCTTTTATGGCGTTTATTAATTTTCAAGACTTCCGCTGTATTAAACAATTTTGTATTTGGTTTGTATTTGGTTTGTTGATAGTTGTAAGACTATGACGTTGGTTCGAATGTTATTTGGGTGACTTTTATGATATTTAATAAAGTTTCCAACATTATATTGTTTGTTATTAAAATGGTAAGCCTTGGGTGACCCCGGGAGTGTATTCTGAGGTCACTGGCGGTAATACTTTTAAAGGAGAATTTAGGGGTGTTACATTAATTGTATGCCTACTAGTAACAGTGATATCAGGTTTAGCAATATTCATCAGATTCTTAAAGCCCCGCAATTCAACAACACTAAATGGAGGTCCAAGAGATATGATAAACACACAAATAGCTTCACGAATTTCATCAAAACTAGCAACGGGTTTCTTCAAAGACATGTTATTGGTTCCAATACTACTAGATCCACCACTAGCAATGCTGAAATTTTCAAATCATGATGACGGCGCATAGTGCATTTTTGTACATGTCTAGTTAAATGCGACGTACCATCCTTAGCATTAGCACTCAGAATTTGCTTACAATAGTTGCAGACAACCTTCGTTCTGATATCTTTTACATCTCTGGTCATATACTCCCACACACTAGATTTCAGTCTTTTACCTTGGGAAGTGCATTGAGAGGGGTTTTCAGATGGAGAATAACCATTGCCACCCTCAGATTCTGGCTCCATACACAATAAAATAAAACACAGAATTTAGAACTCTTAATTTATTCAACATTTAGTCGAGTAACATGACATGAAGATAAAGTTTCATCACTAGATATAATGGGAGGTGAGGCACTTTCTCCATTTCACGTGATATTATGACACTCTGACAGATTACTTCATATTTAACTTTGTAATTTCACTGACAAAAAGTCCCATTATTTGAATTAGAAATACTCCAATTAGTAACCAATCTTTGTGAAAGCCCATGCAGCAGCATTGAGGCAAACACATCAGTAATCAGACGACAAACCACATTAGAACAACAAACTAAGTTAGGAATTTTTAGCTTGGAAATCCTTGATGAATCAAAGATCAGTGTTTTCCATTTATTTGATCAGTTCTAACCTGAATTAAACTTCAAATCAAACACAAGTAAAACCTAACAAACACATAAGATAGATAGATGTCAGATAATGCTCATAACCATTATTTTCCCAAAGATGGACATGCAATTAGGAGCTATTTCCGCCATTTTCTTCATCCTCATCCTCCTTACCATTATCAACATCCCACAAGAACTCGGTCAACATTTTCTCATATCAAGGCACCTTGGCGTAACCATGAAAGTTTCATCACTAGAAATGAAACAATTCACCTTCAAATTCTAGTACCTCTCCACCAGGCACCAAAGGATATGATGATGAAACATAAATAATTAAGGATATGAGTATACGACGGAGACAGGGAGAGGATTGAGAACAAAAACACTAACCGGAGATGGCACGAGCGGACGGAGGTGGATAGGTGGTCGGAAGATGCAACGGAGACCGGGGAGAGGATTGAGATTGAAGAACGAGAGAGATGGAGAACGAGAGAGATGGAGAATGAGAAAGATGGAGACTTGGAGAGCGGCGATGTTGTTGAACGAGAATGAGAGGACATAGGAGTGTTAGGTTAGGTTTATTTTTTTAATGTATTTTTTAAATATATTTTTATATAATTATATTAATATGCGGGCCACGGGCCGGGCTGAGTGGTCCGCCCTACGGCCCGCTGAACGTGTTACCGCGCCCGACCCGCTTACCCGTCTGGGCTGGACCAACCGGCCCGTTCGGGCTGGAACCCTTGTCCAAGCCCATATTATTTGGCGGGCGGGCCGGGTCGGGCGGGCCTACCCGTGTTTGCTCAGATATAACCAACGGGTCGCTATGCCGATGTTGCAGACCAATCAAATCCTTATCTGAGAAGGTAAGCAGTTTAATAGATGCTATGCACTGCTTCTTAGAAGTTCAATTTCTAATTTCAAGACCTCAAGGGTATGACATCGTTTCCTATAATCATGCCTTCATGCATTGTCTTGCTTAGCAGTACCTTCTATTACATGAATGACATGTTTTTGAGGCTCGTTCACCCTCTTCTACGGCCTCTCTTCGACCCTTTTCCCCACCTGATCTCCATCAGTCTTATTTCCATGATCAACGAACTCAGACAAGTTCCCTTGTGCAGCCCATTTCTCAAGTGCCTTCTTCAAAGTGATGCACTCGCATGTCATATGCCCTTTCTCGCGATGAAAGGAGCAGAACTTGCTTTGATCCCTACTTTGAGGTTCACTCTGATGTTTTGGTGGCCAACTGAAGAAGTCTTTGTCCTCAATCCTAGGCATGATCTTGTAAATTGGGACCTTACAGATGGGATGGATGGCTTGGAGGGGTGCCCCAGGCAAGAGTCCCCTCTCCTTACTGCTCCATCTTTGTTGTTCTTCTTCTTCGAACCAGACCTGTCTGATTTGCAAATCTCCTATCGCGAGTAGGCTTCAAATCATCCTCAAGCTTCATGTATTGCCTGATTCCTTGCAACTCTGTAACGCTACCATGCGCTCTCAACGTCACTCTCTCAAAGCTTGCTGTCTCTAGGCAAAGCTAGCTTGAAAGCTGCAAAGAGCACTTTCTCATCACAATGATCCATGTCAGCAAAGCACTCCATGAAGCGTAGAGCAAATTGTCGCAAACTCTCTCGCTTGCGCAATTTTAAATAAAATAAAGCATCCACTGACGTAGGTTCTCTACTACTAGTTATGAAATGTGACATGAATTTTCTAGCTAATTGATCCCAAGCATAAATTGAATCAGGTTCTAATGAAAGAAACCTTTAGTTGCTGTTTTTCCTAGACTAGCCGGAAACATCTTGCATATTAACGCATCATTAGACACCCACAAAGCCATCTTATGTGTAAAAGCAGCAATATGCACTACATGGTCAGACTTCCCATCTTATAAGTCAAAAGATGGAGATGAAAACTTAGTTGGTGGTCTTTATTTGCGTATCACATTGGCAAAGGGAGTCGCAGTCATACGAGCAAGTATGATTTCACCCTGCTCTTGAGTGTTCATCAAGGATTCACCTTGATTATCAAGAAGATGAAGCAAATGCCACTCAACTCGCTCACCAACCCGACACGTCGCCTCTACCTGTGCTCTGAATAAGGGGATTCAAATCTATCTCTCTAATTTGTCTGAAGCGATCGGGTTCTTCAAATCTGCTCATGAATCGTTCTCGGCGTCTAAGGCTCCTCCGAGTCGGATTTCGGTGGTCAGTTCGGTGATGTAAAGCCCTTGAGTCCAAGCGTTGATGGCTCGGTTGGGATGCAGACAAGGACGAGCGAATCTCTCCCCGACGGCTTGTATCGGCTTCTCCTCCAGATCGGCGATCCCGCCTTCTTCTCTCGGAATTTGCAATTTCTCTGTAGATTCTGCTTGCATGCGCGGGATTCCGGGACCTCCACGATACTCGCTAGACGCTGCAAACCACCGAAATTCGACTCATCTTCACCCGCTGCCCGCTGGAAGTTTACCCTTCAAACGCTCCATTCTCCAGCGTGCCACAACCAACTCTTCCTGAACCACTTGGATTTTGCATTCTCGGTTCACTAGGGTTCCAGCCAGTTCGGCCATCTGACGGTCCTTTCCAACCATCGTCGCCTCCAAGTTGGCCTGCTGGCATACAACTTCTTCGACGACGGCATCATCATCGGCCTGGTGTGTCAATTGCTTCACGCTCGTAGCCCTACTAGCGGGTGCCATCGTAATCGTTCCCACAGACAGCGCCAATTGTGGTAGCAGGAATTTGTTCCTCCAAGAAATTTGTTAAGGAATGATTGATATCCACCGTCAGGAACTCGAACAGACTTCAATTCAACGATCTAAAACACAAACAAACATGAACGTGAGGGCTGGATCCCGCCTAAAGCCCATTCGACACTCAAGTCAGGCAATTACTCTCTCAAAGACAAAGGAGGCAGAAAACCTAGAACGTAGAGAATGAATGAAGATTATGGAGGCTCGGGTTTTAGGTTACCTCTCATGCCTCTTTTATACTTGAAAACCTCTCGATGGACTTTTTGCCCTAATGGGCTTTTCTCTTCTGGCCAACCACAACATATGGAAATCGTTACTTAGATATTATTATGTCATGTTTAATTATATAGGCTATCTATTTATTATGCATTATTTATCACATAGACTAATTAATGCTTTCAAGAGAAGAATATATTTTCCCCTTCATATACATTTCTTTTGTCCTTTGAACTTAAGTTTGAATTTTCTTACTTGAGAAGATACGAAGTGCTTAAGACGCTTATTTGCTTTTCTTTCCCATAGGCTTTGTTTTTTGCTAACTATGAGTCTTTACAAACAAAACACCGTCTGACTTTCTTTTCCAGCAACTTTCCTTCTTATTTGAAGGAAAAAGGGGTAGCGAAATCTAAGATTTGCTATTGCTATTTAAACAATTCATTGCTCGTATATAATATAGGCTTTCAATATCAAACCTTTTCATCTTTAAATTGTCCCTTCATTCAACTAATATTTGAAATAGATGCTCTATGTCACCTATTAATTGGAGGGATTATAAGCATATTAAATATGGTTATAAACATCCAATTCAAGTCACATATATGTAACGTATTGACAATGAAGAGTCAAGCATTTTTTTTCCTGATTTTATAACTTCAAGCAATACTAATGCTTATATTTTGATTTTACAAAGTCAAGCAAAACTAATGCTTTTATTTTGATTTTAATATAAAAATTATCATGAAATCAATGTGTGCAACCAATATTCATTATATTTAAAATATTGTTTCGTTGTGATATACTTCATACAGATATATTATATATTATGTACTCCTTCCGTTAATCTTTAATTGTCCTTCTAGCCTTTTAGTTTTGTCAAAGATATAAATGGGACATTGATTGTAATTTAGCTCTTTCAGACTTATTTGCCTTGTGATATAATAATTAAAATTAGAATTAGAATTATATGGATGGATATACATGAATATATTGTTAGAAATATCTATATAATTACAATTAGAATCACCAAAAATATTATTTTGGTCCAATAAATGAGTCATTAATTGATAAATAAAAATTGGTCAAAGAGAGGTCGCACTCTCAAGGATACATAAATAAGAAAATAAGTGGGCTACACAGAGATAAGGCAGGGGGTAGCCCTCCCCTCAATGTCTGAAATTAAAAGCGACAAAATACCCTTAGGGGGTAATCCAACACATGAGTTCGCTCCCTAAAGACATGACAGAATTGGATAATCCAATTCCTACGAAGAAAGCCTCTACATTGCTCCACGAGGCTGAAAAGAGAGTGACATGGGTCCAGAGACTTGCCAATGAGAGTCACCGCAAGCTATGAATCGGTCTCGAAATAGACCTTCCTAAATCCACGATCCCACGCATACCTTAGACCACCGAGGATGCCCCATAATTCTGCTGATAGGACTGTGCAAAGACCTATATTGTGTAGGAATCCACCAACCCATTTCCCATGCTGATCTCGACTAACCCCAATAGCTGTTGCATGTCCATGCTCATTCCTTGCCTCATCAGAATTGATTTGTATCCATCCAACCTCAGGCTTTATCCATGCAACTTGAGTAATTTATTTCTGCACACAATTGGGAGCATGTTGTCGGGCATCCCATGCATCCCTGTATTCCTTGCATCTATCCACAAAAAAGCCCACCTTATCCGTAATCTGACAAGGGTCCCCAAAAATAGTATTATTTCTCCAGCGCCAACTCCACCAAATTGCAAGCGCGAAGATAGCCGACCAATCTCCAACTCCATTGATGATAACTTTAGACATTATATTTGCTCTAAGCCATTTTCTTTATACCTTTTATCTTGCGACAGTCGCAAAATAGGTGGGCAAGGGATTCAGTTAATGCCTGGCATGAGATGCACGTCGCCGAATCTGTCAAGTGGCATCTCCTTCTTTCTTCATTTGTAAGGATTGCTCCTCTCATGGTGAGCCGATAAAAAGGATCGGACTCTCTCGGGCACCTTGAGTCTTCAAATGGTTATGAAGACTCCACAATCAACCTCCTTGCTGAACAAAGTCCCATTGGTACACCTCGTACCTAAAGGGCACAGAATAGTTGCCATCTATCGTGTGCTTCCAACTAAGGGAGTCCATCATGTCGGGGTTGTCCGGTACGGCAACCGCTGTGAGTCGGACCAAGATAGCCGTCGATAGCAAGGGGCTAAGGAGCGTCCAATTCTACCCACCCCTACGTTCCAGTATGTGGACACCATATCCTCTTTCATGGACATTGGAAGAATATCCACAACTTCATCAATTAAGGGTGACTTCATGATCCAACAATCAAGCCAAAATTGAATCGTGAACCCATTTCCCAACAGTCGTCGGGTCCCTTTAGTAATAACAATCCGAATGCTAGATTGTAGGCTCCTCCACACATGAGATGAGGTAGCAACATCAGCGCCTGATTGCCGGATATATTTGGAAATGAGAACTTGGCACCATAGGTTGTCGCCATTATGTAGGAACCGCCCACCAAGTTTGCCAATGATGGCTTGGTTCAAGTTTGCCATAAATCTGATTCCAAGTCCCCCAAGGTGCTTCGGTTTGCACAATTTATTCCAGGCAACAAAATGCTTTTTTCTTTGTCCAGTTCCACCTCCCCATATAAAGTTTTTGCAAATTTTTTTGATACGTTGGCACGTAGAGGTTGGTAAGCATACTGTCTCCATGGAGTAGATAGGAATCGATGAGAGTACAGATTTAGTAAGTGTAACTCTCCTCGCAAGGCTTAAAAATTGAGTTTTCCATCCGGCTAATCTTGAGTTGATTTTCTCGAGCAGGGGTCTGAATGTCTCTTTAGAGACTTGCTTGTGCAGAATCGGCATGCCGAGGTAGCTTCACAAATCATTTGTAACATCAAATCCACATTCTCTACTAAGATCCTCAGTAACTTCAGTGGATACATTTTTTGAGACAAAGAGTTTGGACTTTGTAACATTGACTTTTTGTCCCGAGGCCCTGAAAAAGGAGTCGAGGCAGTTTTGAATAACTTGGTGTTAAGAGATAGAAGCTTCGGCAACAAGGACGATATCATCGGCGAAAAAGATGTGTGAAATCTCTAGCCCATTCCTCGACAGTCGAACGACTTTCCAGTTACCATTGGTCACCTCACTTAGAATCATGTGGCTGAGTTTTTTGATACAAAGCACAAAAATATAAGGCGAACTTGGATCCCTTTGGCGAATACCACGTGAAGCGATAAAGCCATCAGTCATTTCTCCATCGAACAACAACTTCATTATTGTCGATGTAGAAACACACTCTTTGGTCCAGTTGACCCACTTGGACGAGAATCCTGCATCGTTGAGAGTGTTTTCAATAAAATCCCATCGAAGCCGGTCATACGCCTTCTCGAGATCGATCTTCAATAACATCCAACCTTTCTGCCCTTGCTTTTTTTCTCATCGAGTGCACGATCTCTTGCATGAGCACAATGTTGTCATTAATAAATCTCCCTAGGACAAAGCTTCCCTACATAGGGCCTATTAATGTAGCAAGAACTGGCCTTAATCTGTTCACTAGAATTTTAGTGATGATTTTATAAAGCACATTGCATAAGCTTATCGGCCGGAATTGGCTCACAAGCTCCGGTTTGGCCACTTTGGGAAGGAGAACGATCAGGGTGCTGTTGAGGCCATCGGGCATGTGGGATGACTCAAAAAACTGCTGAACAGAACTTTAAACTGAGTTGCTCACAGCATGCCATCATTTTGGAAGAACAAGGCTTGAAACCCATCTTCTACTGGAGTCGTGAGGGCTCCCATTTGTTTCAATGCATTAACAATCTCTAAATCTTTGATATGGTTCCATTTAGTCTGATTGATAGTTAGAAAGGCACCTTGGTTCACATTGATGGGCACCACTTCATCGGGGGGGGGGGGGGGGGGGGGGGATAGTCAGATTCTAGAAGAAGTTTAATGTGAGGGCTTCCATTCTTCTTTTATTCTGATAAGGGTTCCCTCATCATTTCTAAGTGCTTCAATTTTGTTGCGCTTTTTCTTTATCACTGTGGACATGTGGTAATACGACGTATTCCTATCACCCTCGCGCAACTATTGCTCTTTGGATTTTTGCAACTAAAGGGCTTCCTCTTGTTCGAGAACCTTGTTGAACTTAGTTTGTAACTCATATTCGGGAAATAACAAGAAGGGTGTGACTTTGGAGGCCAAGGCTTTCTAAACTCCTGTAATACGAGCCATAAGTCTCTTCTCCCTAATGTGAATGGGTGGTCCAGTGAACCCTATATCGATCAAGCCTATTTAATTGACCATGAGCTCGAAGGTGGGGGTGTCCGGGGATAAGGCGCCAGACCTGCCTTGTCTTTCCCAGCTATGGAGAATACAATTCAAGTCTCCTCCAATGATCATTGGGTCTGAATTTGCGCAACATCGTTTTGTAGGTCTACCCAAAAGGAACATATGCGTGCAAGAGTTGGTGGAGCGTAGCCAATAAACAAGTGAGTAGGAGAATTATCATGCTTTAAGATAGCATGGATATAGTGTTGGTGGATCTGTACAATATCGACATCCATTTTGTCATCATTTCATAGCACCCAAACGCCTCCAACAAACCCGATGGCTTCCACTTTGACATTCCAGGCATATTTCAGTCGTCGGCAAACCTTGTGGGCTCGAGCACCTGATTTTTTTTTGTCTCAAACAGGGCTAAAACATCTACTATGTGGTGACGAATCCAATATCAAAGGGTCATGCAAATTCCGTCCTTGCCAGCACCGCAACAGTTCTAAAATAAGCAACTCATCATAGCTGAACGGTTGGAAGAGGGCGTCAACATTAAGCAGACTGGCCAAAGCCAGTCTGTTCATCTTGAGCCTCCATATTTCGATCCTCAATTCTCGCCTCAGTGGTTGCGATTTGTGTGCCCTGTAGCGAGGTGACATGAGATCAGTGATGGAATTTTCCGATCACCATCAACGTCCACTATGTCGATAATCTTTACAGGAATAACCTGGACGACAGAGACATTGATGAGCGTTGGCTTGTTACCCTAGTCATGGAGAGGGGTTGGTAGGCTGGGTTGAGAGTTGGATGGGCCTGCTAACAGTGGAAATGTGTGGGCTTGTTTAATGTTTGAAAGTGACCTCTCCATTACTTCTGGTCCTTTTTTGCGGCCCACCTTCTGAATGGTCTTTGAGCCCAATTGGAATGTAGATTCCTTTTTGTCTTTGAGCAGTGTTCTTTGGATTCTTAACCCTTCTTTTCCTTGATGCCTGAGAAGTTCTTGTAGTCGCGCTGAGGTTGTCTTATGCTTTTCATGCTACCTGATTTGGCTCAGCTTTTTGCTTCTCTATTACACCAAAAAAGGGGTGTTGGCTTTCTGAGTTGCCTTTGCAACGTTCTTTCCTTTACTATTTTCCTTCTTCTTTGCCCCTTTAGAAAGTTGACCTTGTTTTGTTACTTGTTCTAAGATCTGAAAGCGACTATCGTTTCCAACTTGGGGATTTGAGCTCATCGGCGATTTGGTTTTGGTTTTTTCTCTTCGCCCGCGCCAAGGTTTGTTCATCCATGCCTCATGTCGGGCATCTGATTGTTCCTCCGGCAAAGCAGTCTCATTCCCATGGATGCTCTTCCCGTCTTCGGTTTGTTTCTATGCTCAAGCCATTTGGTTAGCAGCGGTGCCATGTGTTGTGTTCTTCAAATTAGGGCAGTTGGCATCAATATTCCCATATCTTCCGCATTTATTGCATATCAGTTGGAAGCCCTCATATTCAAGAAAGTAGCAAGAACCATTAATGTTCACCAAACCTTGTAACGATTTTGACAAATCAACTTCCACACACAATCTGGCAAACCATCTGTAATAACCCTCAATTTTAGTAAGGGTATTTGTGTAATTTTCAAACTTTCATTTTATAAGCAAGACGTGTTAGACATTTTTTGTAACCTCTGTAAGAACCATTTGAATGTGTTGATATACGTTTAATAAAAATATATGGGTCTTAAAGTATTTAAGGAGTGCTAAAAGCGAGATTAAGCATGACCGCGATCAAGGCCTGGGAGCCGATCAAGGCCCGAGAGCCACATGCAAGTGGCAATGCAGCAGGCGCGACATTTCCGCGGTCGCGGTTTTGAAACCGCGTGTGCGGTTTTGCCAAAAGGCGCCTAGTCATTTCCGCGGCCACGGTAATGAAACCGCGGGCGCGGTTTTGGCAAAAGGCCAAACCGCGACCGCGGCTCGCTGGATCATCTTCTTCCTCCATCTTTCCGAATGCTGACGATCTGTGTCCCACCATTTCTTCTCCGAGCGGCTGGTTGGGGAGCGGGATCGTTCGGTCTTTCTCTCATTTAGTGGAGGAGCTTCCCCCTTGTCCTATAAATAGAGGCGGATCCAAGGGCATCTTCATCCTCCATCTCTTCCTCTTATTAGCTCGGTTATTGTCGGAGTTGTCGTCGGTGTTGTCGTCGTCGACCATCGTCGGAGGCCGGAATCGTCACCCTCGTGAAGTTCTTGGAGAGGTGGTAGTGCACAAGTGTCCGGAAGCGAAGATCCGCGCCTCGTCGCCATCGTTTAGGCTCCGAAATTCTATCCCGAGCTGGTGTCAGGATGGAGTTCCGCGACCGCGGATTTGCCCAGTTCCGCGACCGCGGTTATGCTATCCGCGACCGCGGAACTTCTCTTTTTCCTTCATTTTGTTTCGTCCTTTTATGAAAGTAACTAATTAGGGTTTCTCGTCTTAAAACTCGTCTCGTATGCATCGTCGGTGTTGGATTGTGCTCGTCTCCATGGTTGATTGTACGGATTGGGATCCGACCTTATGGATGATGATAAAATTCAACGGGGATTTTAGTAGGCAGCCGTGCACAAGTTCCAGTTCCCGGATTTCGGACCCGATCTCTTCGTTTGTCTAGTCTAAGGCAAGTGGCGGTTTGCTCTTGCTCATTATTCCATGTTTCCCTTGATTATCAATTATTTAATTGTTTAATTAAGTTGGAATAAAGTTGTTGTTTTGTGTTTGGGAATAGATTTGATAAAATGTTGTGTTAAAAATATGAATTTATAATAGGTTGTATATATTGCTAGAAACAACGCTATTATATAGTTCTATATGATATTACGGTAATGGATTTTTGATGTGGATTTAAATGTGAACTTACATGCTTAGTTAGCACGAGTATTCGTAGGAACGCTATGTACCTTACGAGGTCTAGTCATTTCTTTATAACTTTGTATTAGGAGGATAAATGCCCTAACACTTTTTGGTCATGACCTACCCCTATCTGAATATAGGTGGTGGTGCACTTAGCTAGTGCCAATCTTCGAGATTCGTCACATGTTCTATATCTCATTGCGAGATATGTTGTGGAAATTAAAAGCCTTAACGTGAATGTACGTTTTTGGAAGTAAATAAGATAAGTGCTTTTACGCACATAATTAACATACCCTCGGGCGAGAAGTACAACGTGGAACCCGCCCGGACTCTTGTTAGAGTAAGTCCTCTTTCCAATCTGGATTCGCACTATGCGGTGAGGTTGGTCGTGCACCCAAATAATCAAGGTCGTTTTTAACTTGTGTGAAAACTTAATGTTCCCAAACAATCTTCATATTTTCCTATAAGACTCAATTTTGTTGCAGTCTTCTTTTCGATGCATATCTTCTTCTATCATTCCGTGAAAGTTTCGGGTTATGTATCGTTTCTTCGGTTATTATTCGAGGGACAATGATAGTAAACGGTTATGATCACTATAACCATTCTGTTTGTACCCTTGCATAGTCTTTCATTAGACTAACCAGCCGGATTTTATTCCTTGCATGATTGGCTGGTGTCATCCGTCTTATACGGCACATCAGTGGTTGGTCCTCGGCGATTTGAAGTAACCAATCGAAGAGAAGGCTTGCAGTTAAAGTTTGTGTTTTAAGAAGTAATATTTCCAAGGCGTGTGTCTGTCTAATTTGAAATAAATGTAATACATAGTCATGTAATTAGGACTACTTTCAAAGAGTCTTCCGCTGTAATTTAAAAGTCTTCCGATGTAATTTAAAAGTCTTCCGATGTCACTATACTTTGTTGTAAAACCGTCCTTCTCATTTTATGAGAGGAATCTTAATAAAAGGGTGAGTCTTATTCATTTAAAATGTCTTCCGCTGATTATTCTTTCAATATTTAATATTTATGTATTTATTTAATCTTAATTGTTCCAATTAAAGCCTGGGGTGACTTTGGACATTAACGTCTGAGGTCATTTGCATGTGGCATTTCCGATAATAAGTCGGGGGTGTTACACCATCCTCTATTAGAAAATAGGGTCTTTATATCTACTTTGATAGGTCTTCCTATACTTTCAGCAATTTTGTGAAGCACGCTTTCTTCATAGGAGATAAAGGGGAGGTTGGTCACTCTTACCCAAGCTGGAGAGGTCGATATCACATCCGATTCTGGGTTGAAGTTTGGTGTCCAACCCTTGATTATGACGTAGTGTCCGAACATAGTCCAAGGGCCTCCAGTTAGGGCATGGTAGTAATCCCTCTCTGTATTGAATTTCACCACATAATACGTCCATGAGCAAGAGCTTACCCACAAGTTTCCATAGCTTTTTGAGCTTTCTTCCCATGGTTGCATAGGGTAAAAATTCACCCAACACTTTGAGGATGAGGGATGGTTGCCAAACTACAGCTAATGCATCGATGACTTCCATTGCAATTGCTATGTTGGGCTCTCTATCTTCACCACCAAGAAATGTAACTTCTATTTTTCTAGTTAAGAATTTTGGGTTCAAAGCATGTCATTTTTGTCCAGAATTGACTACCACCAACTCTTTCCAAGTTCGACGATGGGGATCGGGGGAACTTGTGGTGGGGGTTGTGGAGGTGGATTGTCACTGACCATCATCACTATCTCCGGTGCTCCTTGGTGTGCTGAGGGTTGTTGATCGCCAGTAATCGGGCCACTTCTTGGGGAACTTTCTAGTGAGTTTTGTGTTTTAGGGACAAATGAGGGATAGGTTTTTGCTGACATGTCAAAGCGAGTTTTTGAAAAATATTTGCACAACCTTTAAGTCTATATGATATTGTTGAATTCCTTGGTTTTGATGGTAACAAACATTAAACTAATATTGCTGCTAAGTGTTTTAGGATCAAACAAGAATTTCACTGGGAACAATTGGTAGTGTGGTTACGAAGAGGTAACAATGAGTTCACCAGACGATTTGGTACCTCCAAAGGATCAACAGTGCCTTCACAACAATGACTGGAATCATCATAAAAGGAAGGTTGACTAATTGTGGTTTCTACTCTAAATCGTGAGTTCTCTTATTATTCTTTCTTGCTTAAATATTCGGTTGCACCTTCTATCGGAACAAAGAATTTGTTCCCTCAGATAAAACACTAACGATCCAACAATTGGTATCAAAGCTTGGTCTCTAGATTGTGTTTGTTAAGTCTTTGCAGGAAAGATGTCTTCAAGCAATGCAATCAATGATTCATTCTGGAAAACTCCAACTTTGAGGCCTAGAGAATATGACTAGTGGGTCGAACAGATCGAATCGCACATCTTCTCCCTCGATGGTCAAATCTGGAAAAATCATCGAAGTCAGTCCTATCCCTATTCCTGGTGAAAATGATGCGACAAAAGAAAAATCAAGGGATGACTATGATGATGCTGACTGGAAGAAGTTGTAGAAGAATAGAAGGGTCAAGAAGATACTTCATATGGCTTTGCTCCCTGCTGATCTCAAGAAGGTCATCTATTATAAAACATCCAAGGAAATCTGTGATGCTCTGAAACGTCTCCAGGAAGGAAATGAGGATGTCAAGAAAAATCAAATCATTGCCTTGATGAAGGAATATGACTTCATTTCCCAATGAAAAAATGAAAACATTCAAGACTAGTACTTCTGCTTCCAAGGAGTAGTTGGTCAACTAGAATTCCTTGGTGAAAAGCTTCCTGACTGGAAACTTACTCATCACTTCATGCAAGGTCTCAATCCTCAATGGGACGCCATTGCTCTGACCCTCTATGCTAAGACTGACATCAAAACTCTCACCATGGAAGAAGTTGTTGCTAAGCTAGAGAGCAATGGATTAGTACAAAATTCTAAGATTAGTCGAAGAGGAATAGAGAAAGCTCAAAGCATTGCCCTAAAGGTTGAAAAAGCCTTTGATTTGTCTCAAGTTGAAGATGAGGATGAAGATGGAGATGAAGATGTTGCTCTCATTACCAAAGTAATGAAGAGAATATGGTCTCGAAGCAAAGGTACACATCGTTCCACGGAAGGGAACAAATATATGAAAGATGTTGTTTGCTATCACTGCCAAAACAAGGGACACTTTGCCAAAAACTTCTTCAAGAAAAAAGCAAGTCTTCCTCCAGTCCGTGAAGAAAAACAAGCAATGTTGGTAACTTGGGGAGATTCTGACTCGGAAGATGAGGAATTTGCTCAATTAAGGGATGATTGCTTGATGGCCACTGCGAGTCCTTATGACTCAAAAGAATGTAACTCTCCCTCAAGTATGCTCTGTCTCATGGCTGAAGGTAGCTCAAACGACTCTAAGGTAAACGAATCCGAACTCATTTAAAATCTAAAAAGCAAGTCTAATGAACAATTGATCTTTATCATAAAAAAACTTGCTCATGAAAATAGTCATTTCAGTGAGCAACTCGAGGAAACGGATGACACAATCTGAAATTTAATCGATGAAAACAAAGGTTAGGCTCAGAAAGTTACCAACCTTGAGAACGTTTCATCTTCTTCCTCTAGTACTTGTGGAGAATGTCCCAAGCTCACAGAGAAGATATCAATGTTGAATACTAAGTTGTCTAGTGATTTGTCAGATATCAATGAGAAACAAAAAAAGAAGGCTGAAGGCATTAAGTTTCTTGAATCCAAGAATAAAAAAAGGAAAGGGAAGAAATGTGTGCCTCTCTTTGGCATTGGATACCAAGTTAAGATTTCTGTTGATGACACCCAGACATTAAGTTCCAAAGCCAAAGGAAAATAGTCTATCCAAGAGAGTTGTGAAAGTTCCTCTCAAGGGAACAATCGCGATTCTTTGAAGAAAGATTGTGCGAATTTGGCTGAATGGAACAAACCTTGGTATCATGGACAAAATGCTCACTCCATCTGGCTAAAGCAAGCTCAGAACGGTAAGCGCAATCACATTGGTTTTCAATCAAGGATTGCTAACAAACCGATTTGGCCAGAACAAAGCAAGTATTTGGATCTAAAATGTCATAGGGTTTGTTGGTACTCTGGTCATGCTAGTCACTACAAACAAGAGTGTCTTCTGAAAAGGCACAATGAGGAAGTTGTTCGTATTGCTAGAGAAAATCAAAATGAAAAACCTGCTCAGATTAAATATGTTGCTCCCAAACCCAGAAAGCCTAAGTTTGTCTGGGTTCGTAAGAACTAATCTTTTCAATACAGGATGAAGTGAGGAAATGTTCTTGGTACTTCGATAGTGCATGCTCAAGTCATATGACAGGGAAAAAAAGCTGGTTCACCTCACTTCAATAAGCCTCCGAAGGTTCCATAACCTTTGGAAACAAGAGTAAGGGAGAAGTATGTGGCCTTGTAAAGGTAAGACTCTCTAAACGCGTGACTGCGGATAATGTGACTCTTGTAAATAATATCAAGTTTGATCTCTTTAGTGTTGCTCAACTTTGTCAAAATAGGAAGAATAGGGTTGTTTTTACTACTAATGACTGCCAAGTTGAGTGTGTAAGCACATGGAAAATTTTGCTAAAAGGAATCTATGAGTATAATGTTTACAAAGTTGATCCCTCTTTTATCCTTGATAAGGAACTCTATATGTCGTCTATCGCTGAGACAACAGATCTTTGGCACTAGCGGTTTAGACATGCAAGTCTCCAACTTCCTTCCAAACTTCATCGACAACAACTGGTAAACAGTCTTCTCAAGATTGAAATGACAAGCAATGAGGTGCGATGCTTGCGTCAAAGGAAAACAGGTAAGGTCCTCATTCAAATCGAAGAAGGAGGTAAGCACTACTCGACCTTTGGAATTAAAATGGATCTTTATGGGCTAATGTGTACAATGAGCCGTGGGGGAAATATGTATGTCTTTGTTATTGTTGATGATTTTTCTAGGTATACGTGGACCTTCTTCCTATCCTCCAAGGATGAAGTATTTGTAGAGTTTGAGACTTAACTGAAATCTGTTGAGAAGAAACTTGGAAAATCTCTCGATGCCATTCGGACTGGTCATGGGACAGAATTTGAGAACTCTCAATTTATATGCCTATGCCGAAATAATGGCACAAGTCACAACTTCCCAGCTCCTACAACTCTGCAGAAAAATGATATTGTGGAGAGGAAGAATAAGACTGTGCAGGACATGACGCGTATGCTACTAATTACAAGTGGTCTTCCGAGAAATTTATGGGATGAAGCTTTGAATGTTTCATGTTATGTACTGAATAGGGAAACTATTCGCTCAGTGCTGAACAAGACTCCTTATGAGATTTTAAGGGGAAGAAAGCCTAATGTCTCCCATCTGCGGACTTTTGGATGCAAGTGCTTCGTCCACAACAACGGAAAAAAAATCTCTTGGAAAGTTTGATCCTATAAGTGATGAATGCACCTTTGTAGGATATTCTCTCCACAGCAAAGCCTACAAAGTATTCAATAAGAAAACAAGAAAGGTAGAGGAAAGCATTCATGTTATTTTTGATGAATCTGTTATGGCTGGTAACCCTGTGCAGGAACAAAGGATGGATATGTCTCTGAATGTTGTTTCTCCTGAAGATGGCGGCTTTCATCTTCCGGAGAGTAATTCCCTAGAGAACGAGGCAAATGAGGACATCAATAACACGACCCAAGTCGTAAAAGCCATGGTTCATCCTCTGGTTCCTCAAATCTTAGGGATCATGACTCTAATGGTGAAACACAGTCCTCTGAAGAAGCTTCGGGTGTCTTCTTCTCTTTCTGTTCCTCTAGAGGAACAAGTCCTAGTCCTAATACTGAAGGGACTGCTGGAGATAGCCTAGATTCTGGTGGTGATAGCTCCGATGAATTTGATCTCACTACCTTGCATGTGAGGAACTATCACCAAAAGAAAGATCATCCAGTAGATCAAATTCTCACAGATTTTTGAAAGGGTACTTGTACTTGCTCTTCTGTATATAATTTATGTGCTTTCAGTTCTTTTCTATCTTTACAGGAACCTAAAACTATAGGTGAAGCGCTGAAGGATCCAGACTGGATAAGTGCCATGCAAGAAGAACTCCATCAATTTGAAAGGAATAAGGTCTGGCGACTTGTCCCTCGTCCAAGGAACATAACTGTGATAGGAACCAAATGGGTGTTCAGAAACAAACTTGATGATCAAGGACAAGTTACAAGGAACAAAGCAAGGCTGGTGATCAATGGATACAATCAAAAGGAAGGGATTGACTATGATGAAACATTTGCTCCCTTTGCTTGCTTGGAGGCTATTCGATTACTTATTGCCTACACTACCTCTCATGGTTTCTGGCTGCAACAAATGGAAGTGAAGACTGCCTTCTTGAATGAAGTTCTCAAGGAGGAAGTCTATGTGGAGCAAACCCCTGGATGTGAAGATTCTTCTCAACCGGATCATGTTTATATTCTTGACAAGGCACTGTATGATCTTAAGCAGGCTCCCAGGGACTGGTATGATAGACTATCACAATTCCTCTTGTCACATGGATATGTACGTAGGAAGGTTGATAAGACTTTGTTCCTTCTAAAGGAAGGAAAGCACACTTTCGTTGTGCATGTGTATATTGATGACATCATATTCGGATCTACAGATGACAAACTAGTCCAAAAATTCTCAAGTCTTATGGCCATTGAATTTGAAATGAGCATCAGGTCTCACAGGGAGAAGATGGAACAATGGTTCATCAACAAAAGTATCGCAGGGAATGTGTCAAGAAATTTGGAATGACGGATGCAAAACCTTTCTCAAATCCCATATCTCCAAATAATCCGATGGGAAAAGATGAACATGAAATAGGAGTTGACCAACACTCTATCGAGGAATCATAGGTCCGCTTCTCTAACTTACTGCTAGTAGACCTGACACTATGTATAGTGTGTGTCTATGTGCTCGATTTCAGGTTGATCCCAAAGAGACACACCTCAAAGCAGTAAAGAGGATACTAAGATACTTGAAGGGAACATATGATCTTTGTCTGTGGTATCCAAGGGGATGTAACTTTGAGTTGGTAGGATACAGAAATGCCAACTTCGTAGGGAACAAAGTGGATAGAAAATCTACATTTGGAATGGCTCAATTTCTTGGGCCATGTTTGGTTTCCTGGGGGTCAAAGAAGCAAAACTCAATAGCCTTGTCTACAGTAGAAGCAGAATATATAGTTGTCGCAGCTTGTTGTACTCAACTCCTATGGCTCAAGCAGTAACTCAGCGACTATGGTATTCTTCTTGACTCTGTTCCTATCCTTTGTGACAATACAAGTGCTATAAATATTTCCAAGAATCATATACAACACTCACGCACCAAGCATATTAAGATAAGACATCACTTCTTGCGTGATTGTGTGGAGAAAGGGTTGGTGTCCATGGACTTCTTTGGAACCAAGGATCAAATTGCTGATCATTTCACTAAGGCACTCAATAGGGTACCCTTCGATCAGTTTTGTATGGAAGTTGGTATGATCTCTCTTATTGACTGGATGAATATACTTGCATTATTTCCCTATTCTATGTGTCTCTTTTAAACTTGCAACATTTCCCTAGTTTATTGTGTTAATGATGTGTTTGAGTTACTTGCCTGTATAACTCTGATTGGCATCTTATCTTATGTGTTCTTCTATGCCTTCATAACAATACTTGGAACATAATTCTTTTTATCCCAAAAGTGTTAACTTGATTAACTGATCCCTCATTATAAGCCCAAATGATTGTTGACTCTATAGCTTACTAGCCTATCATGTTTGAAGCTCTCTATGAGCCCTCCTTATCATCCATATATGGGAGCCTCTCGTCATGATTAAAAGTTATTAAAATTATTCACAAATTTCATGTGTGATGTTCTTTGTACCCACTCTAGTAATGTTACCCCAGCATCACACTCTTCTACTTTTCGATAAGTCGAGAAGTCAAATCGTCGCTATGTGCTCTATATAAAGGGATTTGACAGGTTTGGGTGTCATTATGGTCTGCCTTTCTCTTAGAAAGGAGGTAAGTACTTAGGGTTGATGTGATGGCGGCAAGGTGATTTGATTTGGAAAGAGATTGTGTGGGCTTTGATGTATGTAGAGCAATCTTCCACAAGATTTGGTTTTGGAAGATAATATCTTACATGTTATCTTTGGGAAGAGAAGGAAAGAAGAAGATTTTGAACGTTATCTTTGGCTGACGGATTCTTTCATTTCGGAGAACTGTGTGAGTAAGCTAGGCTTAGTGTGCTGATGCATCATAGGGCGGTAATCGATTTTAGCTCAAGGACTATGACAGTTTCATCTAGGGGCCAGTTTGTATGCAAGTTCAAGGGTCGTAATGACGCTGATAACGGAAAGCTCATCAATGCGATGGCTGCGTGTAGGCTACTTCGACAAGGTTGTGTCGGGTACCTGTGCTATCTAGATAAGCCCAATAAGATGAGACTTCAGTTCCTGATATTCTTGTAATTTGCGAATATCCGGATGTTTTTCTGGAGGAGATTCCCGGTTTACCCCCAAATCGTGACATGGAGTTCACTATTGATCTTGAGCCTGGTACCGTGCCAATTTCTAAAGCACCGTACCGGATGGCTCCCACGGAGATGTAAGAGTTGAAGAAGCAACTCGAGGACCTTCTTGAGAAAGGGTATATAAGGCTGAGTGCATCGCCTTGGGGCACTCCGGTCTTATTTGTCAAGAAGAAGGATGGTTCGTTCCGACTTTGTATCGACTATCGAGAGTTGAACAAGGTCACGATCAAGAATAAGTATCTGTTGCCTAGGATTGATGATCTGTTGGATCAACTGCAGGGAGCAAAAGTCTTTCCAAGATCGATTTGAGATCTTGTTACTGTTTTGGGGCAAAAAGATCAGACGACCTAAATCGCCTTAGACAGGGTAACTAGTCGATCGGATTATAGATATCAATCCAAACCAAGTAGACAATCAACAAATAAAGAAGAGATGCAAAATAGCAAAGTAATTTTATTGATATATTGACGATTGAGTCGGATCAATGTACAACTTATCCTTATAGGACAAAGGGTCGGATCTTGTCCGACCGGTGACTCTGGGGCTCGACCGGTGGAGACTGAGCGGGATTTCGAGGGGAATGAGCTAGAATGGGTGTATTCTTTGGTCCTACTCAGGGAAAATCGGCGGATGTGGGTGGTAATCGTGTCTAGATGTCCCTCTTCCATGTTCCGTCGTGGTATATATATGGCAATTATCGTCTTGTGACCGTTATTCTCCTCTTGCAATCTTTCTTATTCAATCCGGGCGAGATTCTTGTGATATGCTCTTGATTGCCATCTTTATGCCTATGTTTAAGGCTATAACCGTTGCCATTGATCGATCATTCAATGCTTGGGCGGGATTCTTGGGATATGCTCTTGATTGCTAGCATAATCTCTGACTTTAATGCTGGGAGTGATTGCTGGGATTTCTTCTTAATTACCATCATTATCTCGGTGTTTAAATGTTGTGTCCGTTGTCCCAATCAAGCATTCAATGCTCCAACGTGATCTTCACAGCTGGTCGGGAGGCACTCGACTGCAGGGAGTCCGACGCTTCTTCTTGGTTTCTCTTAGCTTCCGATTCCGCTTGGATCTTGGCCCAATTCATTTGATCCATTTTCATGGGATGAATCTGGGCCCAACAATAGCCCCAAAATTAAACTGGGCCAGAGCGTCAAGTGATGGAACGGTTTGATTTTATAACTTCTCTCTTCTGGCATGATTTTGATTCTGTTACAGGCGTTCTGGCGACAGGGCCGACATGTGTATTGCTCAAACTGAGAGTTAGCCTAATACAGCCAATAATCGTGTGAAGACGACTGAGGGCGTTTCTTGTGACGATGAAGGGTCAGGGGACCGCTCCTTGTTTGTCATTTGTTTTGTTTTGTAGGTGGACTCGTCAGTCGCTTCCCGGTCAAGTCATATGACATTGGTCGTGTAGACTTGTAATTGTTGTGCGACGATGGTCGTGTAGACCTGTCGTCGATCATCTAGACCTGTAAATGTGTGCGACATTGGTCGTGTAGACCTGTGGTTGGTCGTATAGACCTATCGTCAGTCGTATAGACTTGTAATTGTGTGCGACATTGGTCGTGTAGACCTGTCATTGGTCGTATAGACCTGTCGTCGGTCATATAGACTTGTCGTCGGTCGTATAGACTTGTCGTCGGTCATATAGACTCGTCGTCAGTCGTATAGACCTGTAATTGTGTGCGACGTTGGTCGTGTAGACCTGTCGTTGGTCATATAGACCTGTCGTCGGTCGTATAGACTTGTAATATAGCATGCTTCGTATGTCCGGGGAGGAGTTGTATGTATTGTAGGAAAAGACAAGTGCCTTGGACAGGATAAGTCTTGTAAGTAGTTCGTAGTATGCCGTTTCTCTTTGTTTGCTTGTGATTTATGTATTGTCTGTTCTGTCGGCGCCTCCGGCTGGTCGGATTGCAGGCGACGTATGCGCTTTTTACGCGTTGAAGTCGCGTGTCGAGATGATGAAAGAGTTTGAAGAGGGCAAGCAGGGGACCTGAGATTTGAAGGCGAAGAAGGAGACCATGGAGATCTTGTTTCCGAAGGGGAATCCAGGCTCGAAGCTTTTCCATCTGGCCGGTGTCGGAGAGGAATCTCTGGTCGAAAGTGCCGATAAGGACGAGGTCCATTCTGGTGACTCCGTACCGCTTGAGCCCCAGCCTTCTCCCGACTCGGCCCCTGCTGGAGGTGACGTTGCAAACCCTGACCCTTGATTGATTTTCGTAATTTGATTTGTGACCCCACTAGTGTGTGGGTAGAATACTTTCTGTTTCGGTGACCTGTCCACCATCGCGGGTCATAGAGTGGACGATTGGAAGTCCTGCGTGTGTGTAGGCAGACAATGTGCGTTGGTGACCCATCCGTTATCGCGGGTCGTGTGTATGTAAAAAATGCTTTTATCTGATGCAATCTGTTTTATAAAGGATCGTACATTTGTGTGTTCGTACGTTTCGTTGGATTCTTCTAGAGAAGATTGTCGTTGACGCCTTTGATTTGTGTGTCGGGTTTGCCCGTGTGCTCCATCGAGTAGGGCTTGCCGCATGTATGTCGGGTTTGCTCGTGTGCTCCGTCGAGTAGGGCTTGCCGTATGTATGTAAAGAAAGAGGCCTTTATGTATGTGTTTGTGTTTAGTCATAACTTTATGCCAGGGAGGTAAGCAATATGTTTCTATTGCGTAAATGTAATCAGGTGTCTTAACCTTATGTATTGTGTAAGGCAGGCGGTGTGCCGACGTGCCTGTGTTGTTCATCTCCCCGTGTTCCGATCGATCGTGTAAATGTAGTGTAAGCGCTTTTTGCAGATGACTGGATCCAGTGTGTATGTCGATGTCGTTCTGTACTCATGTTTTTTGCAAGGAGGATGTCCTTACTTAGTGTTAAATTCTAAATTTCAAGTAATAGAGTTGTGTATGCGACAATAAGCAATGTATGACATGTGAAGATATGTAGTTGCGCATGCGACGATAAGCAATGTATGACATATGAAGATATGTTAGTGTCTTACCTTGTTGGTTCAGAAATGGTATAATTTCATATGTGTCGTGTTCCAACTCCTTGGGATTGGTCGTCCGTCTTTGTCTTCTAATTGGTATGCTCCCTGTCCGACTACTTCAGTGATTAAGTAGGGTCTTTCCCAGTGTGGTGCAAGCTTTTCCGTCGGACGGGTTCTTGGTATTTTGGAACGTTTTCCTGAGGACCCGATCTCCGACTTTAAAGACCTTGACTCGAACGTTCTTGTTGTAACTCCTTGCGACCTGTTGTTGGAACCTGACCATCCTGATCCGAGCTCTTTCTCTGGTTTCGTCTACCGTGTCTAGGTTGTGTGCTAGTTCGGCGTCGTTCTGCTCATTTGTCTAAAGGTTGCAATGGGCGGTCGTAACCAATAACTCAGCGGGAATGACTGCCTCACTTCCGTAGACGAGAGAGAAAGGCGACTGTCCAGTTGCGTTCTTTGGAGTGGTCCTATCGGACCAGAGAATGAATGGGAGTTCGTCTGCCCATTTACCCTTAGCCCATGTGAGGCATTTCTTGAGGTTGTTGATGATGATTTTGTTGCTGGATTCGGCCTGTCTGTCGGATTGTGGATACCGAGGTGTGGAGGTGACCAACTTGATGTTCCATTGGTCGCAGAAGGCTCGAGTCTTACGACTGATGAACTGGGAGCCATTGTCGCACACAATTTCTGATGGGACGCCAAATCTGCACAAGATATTGCATTTTATAAACGAAATAACGTGTTGCTCTTTTACCTCTCTGTAGGCTTCAGCTTCGATCCAGTTAGAGAAGTAATCCGTCATGGTAAGGAAGAAGACTCTTTGGACTGACGCAGGCGGGAGCTTCCCGACGATGTCCATCCCCCATCTCATAAAGGGCCATGGTGCCAGAGTCGGATGGAGGAGCTCTGAAGGTTGATGATGGACGGGCACGTGCCGCTGACAGGCGTCGCATCTCTTGGTGTACTCCATAGCGTCTTTGTTCATCGTGGGCCAGTAGTACCCGTTTCGCAGGGCTTTCCCTGAGAGGCTTTGTCCGCCGGTATGGTTTCCACATTCTCCCTCATGTAGCGATTGCAAGATGCGTCTGACTTCTAGAGTCTTGAGGCATCGTAGGAGTATCCCTGTGACAGACCTTTTGTACAAGATGTTATCTAGGATATCGAAAGAGAGTGCTTGTACCTTGAGCCTCTTTGCTTCTGTTTTGTCGTCGGGTAGGATGCCGTCTTTCAGCCACCTGATGTAGGGTAGCATCCAATCATCGTCGGTGTTGACGATGTCTTCTTTTGGTCGGTCGCTTATCTCCATGGCGACGAGCTCTTCTAGTGGCGCGGTCGGTTCGACGGATGTTCTCGGGACGGCTGGTTTCATGATGTGTGCCAATGGTATGTATGGAAATTCTTTCGGGTCCAAGGCGGATACTAGGTTGGCAAGTGCGTCCGCTTGGGAGTTAAGATCCCTGGGTACCTGTCTGATATCAAATGTTTGGAACTATCCGATTAGCTTCTTGGCTACTTCCAAGTAGGCTATCATTCTGACGTCTTTAGCATTGTACGATCCTTGTATCTGGTTCACGACCAGCAGGGAGTCGCAAATGACTTCGATCTCTCGGACCCCTAGGTCGCGAGCCAGGATGAGTCCGAATATGAGTGCCTCATACTCAGCTTAGTTGTTAGTCGTGTCCCACTCATATCTTACGGCCTGGGCTACCTTATCCCCTCGTGGCGATCTCAGCACGACCCCTAGCCCCGATCCCCTAGCGTTCGACGCACCATCGGTGTGGAGTTCCCATGTGCCTGCTTCTTCCATTGCGAGAAGTTGTGTTGCTTCCCTTGTGGCTTCTTGTTCTAGGGTCGGGCTGAAATCTGCCACAAAGTCGGCTAAGGCCTGCGACTTGATTGCCGTCCTGGGTTCATACTCGATGTCGTAACCGCTGAGGTGTATGGCCCACTTGGTCATTCGTCCTGTGAACTCGGGCTTCCTCATGATCGCTCTCATGGGATGATTAGTGCGGACAATAATAGTATGGAATTCGAAATAGGGTTTGAGTTTGTTCGAGGCCATTACCAATGATAGTACGAGCTTTTCAAGTGACGAATACCTTGTTTCTGCCGGCAGTAACGTTCGACTGACATAGTATATTGGCGACTGCTTGAGAGCGTCGTGGAAGGGTTTACACTTGTCGAATGACTTTGAGATGAACCTGTTTAGTGCCGCTATCCGACCTGTCAGCTTCTGCACGTCCTTCACGCATCGGGGGGATCGAAGGTTGATGAGAGCCTTGACTTGTTCTGGGCTGGCTTCTATTCCTCTTTGTGTTACCATGTACCCCAAGAATTTTCCTGTCGACACTCCGAAGGAACATTTAGTAGGATTCAGTTTCATGTTGTATCTTTTTAGTACCTCGAAGCTGTCGCGGAGGTGATCGATGTGATCTTCCTTCTTTTTTGACTTGACCAGCATGTCGTCTATATAGACTTCCATTGTGTCCCCAATCTCGTCCTTGAACATCTTGTTGACTAGTCGTTGATACGTAGCCCCTGCGTTTTTGCTTAACAGGGGGGTGAGATGGATCTACATTTAATTTATGCGTAATAATGTTTGAAGATATACCGACCATGTCCTCATGTGACCATGTAAAACAATCAGTATTGGACTTGAGAAAATCAAGGAGTTGTTGTCCGGTCGAGTCGTCCAGGTCCGACCCGACCCTTACCGTTTGATTTGGCTTTGAAGGATCTAGTACGATCTCGATGAGTTTTTCCATCTCTAGTTCGACGTATCGACTAGGTCCTTCGCCGCTATGTGGTTGCTATGCGATCTTGTGCTCGACGGCGCCTTTCATGGAGGCGACGTAGCACTCCTTAGTTGTCCCTTGATCTCCCTTGATTTCTTGGACTCCCCACTTGGTAGGGAACTTGATGATTCGATGGTATGTCGAGGGCACCGCCTTCATAGCGTGTATCCATGGCCTGCCAAGAATGCAATTATAGGGAGATGGGCAATCTAGGACTAGGAATTTTACCTGTTGGTTGATTCCCCCGGCGTACGTTGTGAGAACGATTTCGCTGGTCGTATGCTTAACTTCACCACTAAATCCGACCAGTGGAGTCGACTTTTTTTGATCGGGTCGTCTTCACTCAAACCCATCCCAGACCGTCGTGATGACTCTCCGATCCGTCGGCATCAGACTCGTCGAACGTGACCGTCGGGAGGTCGGAGACCTTGCTTGGTCTGAATTCTGGTGCTTCGGGCTTATCGCCCTTGCTTTCCTTTGCATGTCGCTTGGCCGCGGAATATTTGTTTCCACATATGTCCGAACCACCTGATCTCGTTGTAGAGGTTGCTATCTTTGACCAATCCTTATCGGAAGGCTTCGATGGAGGTGGTGACGTCGTAATGGGGGATCGCCACTTTCTCTTTATCGTAGAGGTTGCTATCTTTGACCACTTTCTCTTTGTGTGACTCGGTAGAGGTCACTCGATTGTCTCTCGAGCCTTGGATTGCTGGCGAACTGACTCTTGAAAGAGTTGACCAGATCCGCAAATGATGCAATCATTCCCTGAGGCAAACGCATAAACCAAGTTAGTGCGGGACCCGCGAGGGTCGTGCCAAAGCTTTTGCACATGACGGCCTCACGGCTCTCCCTTGAAACAGATGCAGCCATTAGTTTTTGTTTATAGAGAGAGATATGGTCATCTGGGTCGTTGGTGCCGTCGAATGTCGCCATGTTGGGGATATGAAACTTCTTGGGGATCTCGACCCTAGCGATTTCTTCGACGAACGGGGATTCTTCAAATCCGCTGGACGCTTCTCTCTCGATTGGTTGTGGGACTCCTGGAAGTCTGTTGAAGCGATCGTCGATCGTCTTCATGTGTCGGTCGAGCGTCTGCTGGAAAAGAGCTAGGACATCTGGCGGATTGGTAACCTGCGGTTCATCGATTCGGGCCCCTGCCGACCCGATCGGTGTGGAAAAGGTGACATTGTTAGTCGAAAACGGATTAGCAAAAGGAATTCGAGATGTACCCTCTGTGTGTCTGGGCCGTCGTATGCTCGCAGGTGTCGGCTCGATGCTATCCATATCGAGGCACGTTCGGACGCTGCTATGGATGGGCATGTTCCTAGACCCTGAGGCCATTGATTGTACCTGCGACTTAAGAGACTCATTTTCACGAGTTAGCTGTGCGATTTCGGCCTCGGATTGGGTCGATAGGGCGGCTAGGGTTTCGGTCTTTTGGCGTTGCTGGGCTAGTTCCTCTTGGAGGGAGGTCATTTTCTGGGAAAGCTCTTGGAATTGGGTTGGAGTAGGATTTTCGGTCGTGTTTCCTGGAGCTTGGGTTTCGTCTTTGAGACGCAGTTCTTCAGTGTTGGTAGGTGGGTCGATAGTCATGGTTGGAAAGTTTCGAAAGGGTGATCGGCAAGTTGCCCCACGGTGGGCGCCAAATTGTTTTGGGGTGAAAAGATCAAACGACCTAAATCGCCTTAGACAGGGTAACTAGTCGATCGGATTATAGATATCAATCCAAACCAAGTAGACAATCAACAAATAAAGAAGAGATGCAAAATAGCAAAGTAATTTTATTCATATATTGACGATTGAGTCGGATCAATGTACAACTTATCCTTGTAGGACAAAGGGTCGGATCTGGTCCGACCGGTGACTCTGGGGCTCGACCGATGGAGACTGAGCGGGATTCCGAGGGGAATGAGCTAGAATGGGTGTATTCTTTGGTCCTACTCAGGGCAAATCGGCGGATGTGGGTGGTAATCGTGTCTAGATGTCCCTCTTCCATGTTCCGTCGTGGTATATATATGGCAATTATCGTCTTGTGACCGTTATTCTCCTCTTGCAATCTTTCTCATTCAATCCGGGTGAGATTCTTGTGATATGCTCTTGATTACCATCTTTATGCCTGTGTTTAAGGCTATAACCGTTGCCATTGATCGATCATTCAATGCTTGGGCGGGATTCTTGGGATATCCTCTTGATTGCTAGCATAATCTCTTACTTTAATGTTGGGAGTGATTGCTGGGATTTCTTCTTAATTACCATCATTATCTCGGTGTTTAAATGTTGTGGCCGTTGTCCCAATCAAGCATTCAATGCTCCAGCGTGATCTTCGCAGCTGGTCGAGAGGCACTCGACTGCAGGGAGTCCGACGCTTCTTCCTGGTTTCTCTTAGCTTCCGATTCCGCTTGGATCTTGGCCCAATTCATTTGATCCGTTTTCATGGGATGAATCTGGGCCCAACAGTTACCATCAGCTCAGGATTCGTGAGGAAGATATTCCGAGGACTACATTACGGATGAGGTATGGACACTACGAGTTCGTAGTCATGCCATTTGGGCTTACTAATGCTCCTACAGTCTTCATGGATCTGATGCATCGATGTTTCCACCAGTACCTGGATAAGTTTGTGGTGGTATTCATCGACGATATTCTGATCTATTCCCCTAGTGAGGAGGCTCACGAGGAGCATCTTCGAATCACCTTGTCAGTCCTTAGACAAAATCAGTTGTATGCGAGGTTGTCTAAATGTGACTTCTGGATCAAGGAAGTGGCTTTCTTAGGCCATGTGATCAATGATGATAGGGTTATGGTCGACCCTCAGAAGATTGAAGCGGTATCCAACTGGAAGCAACCTCAGAATGTGAAGGAGGTGCGCAGTTTCTTGGGACTTGCTGGATATTACAGACGGTTCGTGGAGGGATTTTCTAAGATTGATCTACCTATGACCGGGTTGCTCCGCAAGATCCATAAGAAGTATATATGGGACGACAAGTGCGAGACAAGCTTTCAGAAGTTGAAGAAGTGCTTGACGTCCGCACCAGTTTTGGCGCTACCAGAGGGAACTAATGGTTTTGTGGTCTATAGTGACGCTTCGAAGCATGGGTTAGGATGTGTACTGATGCAGAAGGGAAAGGTTATTGCATACGCATCTCGGCAGTTGAAGACCTATGAAGCAAACTATCCGACGCATGATTTGGAGTTAGCGGCTGTGGTATTCGCGTTGAAGATTTGGAGGCACTACCTCTATGGTGTATGTGTTCACTCAAGAGGAGTTGAATATGAGACAACGTCGCTGGTTGGAGCTACTCAAGGACTACGACATCGAGCTGTTATATCATCCGGGCAAGGCGAACGTAGTAGCCGATTCATTGAGTCGAAAGACGCCACACGAGACCATAGTAGCTCTACTCACTGCTCAGACCAAACTGAACCAAGGATTGTACGAGATTGACGTCTTGTACGATCAGCGTCAAGGATGCCTGAGTATGTTGGAGATTCAGGCTACGCTGCTTGATCAGATCAGGTGTAACACCCCCAAATCTTAACTCATTTGGAAAGGTATTACCGCCAGTGACTCTGATATTCCTCACCAAAGTCACCCCAGGCTTTATCGTTTGAATACAATCATGAAATACAATTGATACAAAAGCATAACTTTATTCAATTAAAAACATGAGTCACGGGATTACATCCCAATCCCGAGTAGGATAAACACATAGTTTAAATACAATACAGCGGAAGTCTTAGCACAAATATTACAAACCAAAGTCTTGACCATCATGGTCAGTGCCCAAAGATCTCAACCTGATTAAAAGCAATTATTAAAAACATCAACAATATTCGAAAACATCTAAAAACCACCGTTGTCTTCACAGTCGTTCTAATCTCTTCAAAACCGTACCTTATCTGATGTGCCGAATCGAATGGATGACACCAGCCCACATGCAGAGAACAATTTCTGTGGGTTAGTCTACTGAATAGACTAGCAAGGGAACAAAGCAGAAGGTTCGAAGTAGTTGTATTAGGTTAGACTCATCGTTTCTCGAATAATAACCGATAACGATAATCAACCTTCATACTTATACTGAATAATCAACAAGAGGTATGCACAAGGGAAGATTCTGGAAGACTGAACCTTCACAGAAATCGACCTGAAAGAAGACTCCAACGGAAGTGAGTCTTAAGGAAATATGACAAATCTGGAACGTTTAAAGAGTCAGACATCAGTGATTTAAAAGCTGACTTAGATGTTTCGGTTCACAACCAACCTCACCGCATACAGCGAATCCAGATTGGAAAGAGAACGCACTCTGATCAAAAGTCAAGACGAGCTTTCCTAGCTGCACTATTTACTTAGCTGCACTACTCGCCAAAGGTATATTAATTAAGTGCACTCGGGCACCTTATCTTATTTAAATTCCAAAAACGAGCATCTCATTATAAGCTTTTAAATGTATACACCACCAAGGTACGATACATCTTGATATGCGTTTCTTGAGATTGACGCACACCGAAAGGGATGAGATCCCGAGAATTGTGACACCAGCTAAGTGTCCTGTCTCTACACTCTTATAATAGAGACCGGTCATGACCTTAGAATGGTATTAGGTGGGGACGAGCCACCCATCTACCTGATTATAAAGAAACGACTGGACTGAGTCCAAGTAACGTTCCTAACTACTAGTGCTAACTAAACAGTTCGACCACAACAATAGTTTAGGATAAATTCACATAAATGCCCTCAAGGCGATATAAATAACAACGTTGTTCTAACAGATATACAACCTATTATAATACCATTGTTACAGTTTCCAAAACAGTTTATAAAACCATTTCCAGAGAAACACAATAACCATTCCAAATTAATTACTCAGATAAATAACTGATAATTAATGTAAATATGGAGCGATGAGCAAGAGCGAACCGCCACTTGCCTTAATACGTAGAGTTTGACGAAGCCTAACGACGGGATTCCGGGCTCGATATAGGGATAGTTCTGGTAACACAGATTCCTTCGGATTGACCCTTACAGAAATCCTTAGTTAGATTCGACATAAACGGACAGAATAACGAAAGAAATCGAAAGGAACGACGTCCGAACAACGACCACCAAAGCCGAGGCCTAACTAGGCCATCAGCCTTCTGGCGGCGGTCGCCATCGGCCTTACAGCGGGCGCCGTGTTCATGGCGGCGGTCGCCGCCTTCATCGCGGTGGGCGCCGCTATGAACATCGGAAAATAAAATCCGAGAACAGAAACTCACCGACGGCGAGCGATTGGTCTCCTCTTGCCTTGCTTTGGATTCTCGGCATCTAAGGGCCTCCAAGGCTTCTTCTAGCAACTGGAAACAACACCAATTGAGCTTCGGCGATCACTTGCACAACTCCGACGAGCACTCCAACTTCCGGCGAGAACACTTTGAGAGGAATTGAGCTAGATTTTGTGCCTAATCCGCTCCCATTTGCTCTCAATTTATAGCCCAAGCTCCAGGGGAAGCAATGATGGCAGCCAAGCGACGTGGAGGGCCATCAACGGCGCTGTCAGAGCTCGCCGGCGAGTACATGCCTAGCCCCCTGCTAGTCTACGGCGGTCTCCGCGATCCTCTCCAGGTCGCTGCTGCCTAGGCCCCATGACGGCGGGCTGATGGCGGCGGTCGCCGCTTCTGGCGGCGGTCGCCGCATCCTAGGGACACTTATCCCTGTAGCTGGCGAAGGAAGGCGCCAGGAGGATGCTGGCGGCGGTCGCCGCCATACCCACGGCAGGCGCCGCCAGGTCAGCCTTATTCGGTGGCTTATGGATAATCTTGGCCTAACCCGGGATAAAAATAATCGTACACGCGAGTATTAAGTCCCAAAGTACGTCGTCTGTATTTTATTTCACTGAGAAAAATATTATAGAGATAGAGCACATTACAGAATGTCTCAAACTATCTGAAATTGACCCGACGTACAAAACGGGCGCTCAGGAAAAATCCCAAAATTCCCAAAATATCCTTACAGAAATACGGGGTATCACATCAGGGAGAAGCAGGTTGATGATATGATTTTGGTAAAGCTAAGCAGTGAAGTGATGGACGGGAAAGCTCCCGGATTCGTGATTCGGGATGATGGATCACTCTGGTTTCAAGACCGGATTTGTGTGCCTGACGTGGATGGCCTTCGCCAGTTGGTGATGAAGGAGGCCGATTCGTCAGCTTATTCTGTACATCCAGGATCCAGTAAGATGTACAAAGACCTCAGGAAGAAATTCTGGTGGCCCAATATGAAGTGGGACGTAGCAGAATTTGTGACGAAATGCTTGACTTGTCAGAAGGTCAAGATAGAACACCGTAGACCGGGTGGTGAATTGCTACCTCTCTTAGTGCCAGAATAGAAGTGGGAGGATATTTCTATGGACTTCCTCACAGGGTTGCCAAAAACTCAGAGTCAGAAGGATGCCATATGGGTGATCATTGACAGGCTCACGAAGAGTGCTCACTCCGTGGCTATCAAGTCAACATGGGGAACCCAGAAGCTATCAGAGGTGTTCCTACACGAGATTGTCCGTTTGCATGGTACGCCAAAAACCATTGTATCGGATCGTGACGGCCGATTCATGTCGAGATTTTGGAAAGAACTCCACAAGGCCATGGGAACTGAGTTGAGGTCCAGTACTGCGTTTCATCCTCAGACGGATGGACAGTCTGAGAGGACCATCCAGACACTGGAAGATATGCTGAGAGCTTGCGTACTAGATCGTCCGACCAGCTGGGAGAACAACTTATGTCTGATTGAATTCACATACAACAATAGCTGACAATCTACCATTAAGATGGCTCCATTCGAGGCTTTGTACAGTCGGAAGTGCAGATCTCCAATTTGTTGGGATGAGAATGCCGACAAGGTTCTGCTCAGACCGGAGTTGGTCGAAAGGACTGCCTCGGACATTACTTTGATCAGACATAGGATGTTGACAGCTCAGAGTCGACAAAAGTCTTACGCAGATCCGAAGCGCAGGAATGTCGAGTTTGAGGTTGGTGACAAGGTGTTTGTCAGGGTGTCGCCATACAAGGGTGTGTTCAGGTTCAGCAAGCGTGGGAAGCTTAACCCTCGCTACGTGGGACCGTTTGAGATCCTTGACAGAGTGGGGTCTTTAGCGTATCATTTAGCATTGCCGCCGTCGGCGTATCCTGTGCATAACGTGTTCCACGTGTCTTTGCTAAGAAAGTACGTGCCAGATGTGTCTCATGTGCTGAGTTATGAAGACATCGAGATTCAGGCAAATGGTACCTACGAAGAGATACTTATGCGTATTCTCGAACGCCGCGAGAAACACTTGCGGAACAAGGTGGTACCATTAGTACAGATTCCATGGTCCATGTCTGGATCTGAAGAGGTTACTTGGGAAACCTGGGAGACTGAAGCTAATATGCTTAGTCATTTTCTCGATCTATTTTCGGCCTAGTTTCGGGGTCGAAACCTTCTTTAGGGGGCAGTGATGTATTATTCCTCAATTTCGAGCTGTTTTCGGCCAAGTTTCGGGGTCGAAACTTTTTTTTAAGGGGGTAGTAATGTAATACCCCTCAATTTCAGTAAGGGTATTTGGGTAATTTTCCCAACCCTCGTTCTATAAGAAAGATGCATTGGCATATTCGGAATCTCTGTAATAATCTTTTGAACGTTATAATATACGTTTGAGGTATTTTGGGGTCTTAGAATATTTTTATGGATACTAAAATTTAATTCTAGCTTAAGTCCGCGAGTGAAACCGCGACCAGAGGCCACAGACGCGATCGCAGCATTTCCGCGACCGTGAGAGTGTTTCCGCGACCGCGGAAGTGTTTCTGCGACCGCGGAAACCTGTTCGTCGTCTTCCTCCAGAACTCTCGTGTTTCGCCGATTCAAATTTCCCACGATTGCGTAACACTGCCGTTGAGGGAGGATGGATCGATTCGTGTGGCCGGCGTTGGGGTCCTTCCCACCCTATAAATAGAGGGCCTCCAGCTCTGGAATTCTTCATCCACAGCTCTCGATCTCGCTCTATTTCTCTCGTCGTCTCCATCGTCGGTGAGCCTCGATTCGATCTTGAGTCGCGTCGAAAGGAGGGATCTGCGATCGCGAGGATGAATTTCGCGACCGCGGAAGCTGCCCAGAATTCCGCGACCGCGAAAGTCCAAACCGCGACTACGGTTTTCCCTGGCAAGCGCGATCGTGGCTTGGACAGCCACGGTCATGACTCAGGCTTTATTCCTTTCGATTCGTATCATTTCGTCCGTATTGTGTCTAACCCAGGGTTTCGTCGTTGTTCGTCGTTGTCGTAGGAATCCGTAATCAGATTCTAGTTTCCAGATCCCGAAACCCGTTTTCGTCAAGTCAGCTAGATTAAGGCAAGTGGCGGTTCGCTCTTGCTTATCATTCCATATTTCCGTTAGTTATCAATTATTTATGATTGTTAATTAAATTGGAATGCAGTGTTGTTTTCGTTTGGGAACAGGTTTTATAAATGATGTGGTTAAAATATGATATTATAATAGGTTGTATATATTGCTAGAAACAACGCTATTATACCTGTTATTACCATGATGGTATTGGTGTGGATTATTGTGTGAACTTAACTGTGTAGTTAGAACGAGTATTCGTAGGAACACTATGTACCTCGCGAGGTCTAGTCGTTTCTTTATAACTGGTATTAGGAGGATTTTGCCCTAGTACTATCTGGTCATGACTGTACCCTTACTCAGGGTAGGTGCACACAGTTGGTGCTCACAATCGGGATTAATTCCCCAGATATCTCTCGTGATGAGATGATATACTTTAAAAGCTTAAACGTAAATGTGTGTTTTGTCATCAAATAAGATAAGTGCGGTTTTGCACATAATTAATGAACCTTCGGGCGAGAAGTACAACTTGGAACCCGCCCGGACTTTGGTTAGAGTAAGTCCTCCTTCCAAATCTGAATTCGCATTGTGCGGTGAGGTTGGTTGTGGACCCAAATGATCAAGTCGTTTTTAAACGCTTGTGTGAAAACTATAACGTTCCCAAACACTTGTCATACTTTCGGTAAGACTCAATCTTTTGGAGTCTTCTCTTCATACGTTTCCCATAAGACTCAATCTTTTGGAGTCTTCTCTTGTTCATACCTCTTCGTATATTTCTGTAGGAGTGTTGAGGTTCATTATCGTCATCGGCTTTTATTCGAGAAGCGATGAGTGTAACCTAACACAGCTACTTAGAACCTTTTCTAGTTTACCCTTGCATAGTCTTTCATTAGACTAACCAACCGGTTATTTTCCTTTGCATGGTTGGCTGGTGTCATCCGTCTCATTTGGCACATCAGGTAAACTCCCTTTCCGTGAAGGCTAGTACACGATGATGAAGGCATATGACGTTTAAAGATTTTTCCAAGGTTAAGGATCATAGGCGTGAGATCGCACAGATCAAGACCCTTCGTGATGTTTATCTATTTCAAAGACTTCCGTTGTATTAAAACAATTCTGTATTTGGTGATATTTGGTATTAACAGTTGTAAAACCGTGACTTTGGTTTGAATAATATTTGGAAATTTTATGATATTCAACATAGTTTGTGTTATTATATGGTTGTTATAAAATGGTTAAGCCTTGGGTGACCCCAGATGTGTAATCTGAGGTCACTGGCGGTAATAATTTTAAGGGAATATTTGGGGTGTTACACTCTTCACCGCCTTTGTAATGTTCTCTCTATCTCTTACTCTCATCCTCATCTCTCTCAAGCTCCACAAATGGCCTCCACCTCCAACGTCTTCATTAACGGAACCGAAATCCCTCAAACCCTCCTTCACAAACCTACTGCAATAGGATCTCACCCTTTCATCATCGCTGCTCTCTCAAGACACCCAGTCCACCACCACCATCCACCGCCTCCAAAATCGCCTTACTACTATCGTCCCATCCACTTGCAATCCATACCATTGTTCCATACTCCCCGAAACAAACATCCCTAACTCCCGCCCCATCTAACCCTAACACTAACCCCTCCACCTCCGCACCCACTGATATCTCCTCCAATGAAAAGGAGGAAGTCCATTCCTCAGCAACTCATCCTACCCAGCCTGAGACTGAGACTGAGGAATGTCTCGGCGACGTCACTATGGTGGCGCCGACAGCGGCGGAGACTCATGTTGCCACCACGACAACAATCAAGAGGTTTGTGCATAATCTGGAGAAGGAATTGGTTGAGGAGGAGGTTGAAGCTTCATCGGCGGTTGGTCTCAAGTTTTTCGGTCGGGTCAAAATGACCGACCCCTCTAAGTGCAAGACCATGGCTCAAATTGCCAAGGCGATCCCAGTTAGTTCTGATGATGAATCAGAGCAGGTGTCGGAGCGTAAATCCAAAAAGGCCAAGGTCACCACTGCTCTAGTTCGCAAGAGCCAACGCCGTCAAGGGGCAAAGTCGAAGTCCAATGCTTATTTGGAGGAGTTCAAGGATATGAGCCACAAAGGTGTTGCGAGGAAATTGTTATTTGACCATGAGTTCCTTGAGAAGTATACTTTGGGGGAGAACGTGTCCGTTCTAAAAGCTCAGAGGTGGGATCATTTGTATGTTGCAGCTGAGTTAGTTGATGATGAGAAGTTGCAGTCTTTTTATTCCACCTTTGTCATTAAGTTCCGCTAATGAGGCTAAAGTCGTGATTGCCTATCAAAGTAAACCTCAAAAACCTAACTAATATAGTAGGGTAAATAAGGATCGATCACACAGGGAGATAAGCAATCTTCCTAAGTGCAAAGGTTGTATGCCAATAGTAACAAAAGGGGGGGTTTTGGTTTGTGTCACGTAACAAAGTAAATCAAAGCAAAAGATGTAATCAATGGATGAGAAGTAACTTAGCCAGACAAATATCCATACTTTAGTTTGATTGGTTGATCCTAGATTATCTCAAATTCCTACAAATGAATATTCGTATCCCGATCTTATGTATATAGACAGGTCAACTAGCCTTGAAAATACTTACCATTAAACAATCAAGAAACTATCAAGATTCAATCTAAAGGCAGCAGTAAGCATAGGAATTAACCAGGATACATGCAATACTTAACAACTAGTCAGTACTCGACATGTAATCAATTCTCTTCACAATAAACATTCACAACTAGTTCCTGTAAATCGTGGTTGCTACACAAGATAAGGGATTTCAACTAGAAATATTCAAACCCTAGCAATAGATAATCACTAATATCAACTAGATGATCAGACTAGTCAAAACAGCAAGAATCAATGGGATGAAGCACAAAGAGAAGAGATATAATCAAAGGAAAGGAAATAGAGTTATAATCTCACAACCAATTACAAACGAAGGCTTCAATCGTCGAACTAAGCAAAGGTTGCTTAGTTCTTCATAGTCTTCAAAGATAAAACTCTAAGGGAAAAACTGAACGATAATGTGATCACTTTAATAATGAAAAGGCTGCTAACTAATGAAAGGTATAAACCTAGCAAACCCTAATCTCAAAGGATAAGAAATAAAATCTTTCTAAAAGAAAATAAAATAAAATAAACAAAACTCGGACGAAACAAATTCTCGGCTCCGCGTGTGAACAGTAGCCACGACCGCGGAAAGAATTCGGAGACCGCGGATTGGTCTTTGAGGCTCTCGCTGCTTCTGGTGTGTTTCCGCGACCGCGGCGGATCTTCCGCGCCCGCGGAAAAGCTTCTGTTGCGTTCTTCAGCTTTCTCTTGCGGTCTTCTCTTGTGGCTTCGCCTTCATCTTCTTAAGTCTTCATTTAAGCACTCAAAACCACCAAATCAACACTTCTTCTCCACAACTCCATTCTCCTACATTGTGTCCTAAATACACACAAATGGCACCCCAACTACTAGTAACAGCTCATAGTTACGCACTACAAAGTAGAGCGTATCATCCGCCCACATGCCATTCTGGGGAGTTATACGTTGGAAAGAACTACTCATGTGTTCCACAACATGGAACTCATCATCATTCTAGGGTTCCCACATTCTGGCTATGAGGCGTATCCTAAGGTACATTGGCCCAATTATAGACATTCCATACCATGATGTGGTCCATCGCGTTTCAAAGAATTCCACTCCTCCCCGCTCTGGCGCACTTCACACTAATTCCATGAGTGCGGTCAACAAGGTTTTGTATCATTACCTCACCAGCGACGTCACCCCAAGGGAACAAAAGCGCAACAACTTGTTGATTCTGGCTGTTGTGCTCCTCGCTAAGCTGTTCGAGAAGGAAGCCATCAACTTGCCTAAGATAATGATGCAGCACATGGCTCATGCGAGGACCACTGAGAGGCATGCTTTACTGTTCCCCAATGCAGTCAAGAAAATCCTTGCATACCACAAGGCATACAAAGAGGGGGCAGATGAGTCATTTTCTACCGCGAACTGGATGCTAGTAATCTGCACAAGATGCAGTTCGTCTTACATGAGGGTGTAGGATGGGTCAAGGTTGTTGAACCTGATGCTGATTGACGTGGCCTAAGGTCATTATACCAAATCAAAGTAACCTCAACTTCCAAACTAGAATAGTGAGTAAGCAAGGTTCGAAATCCCAAGAGAATCACAGGCGTCTATTTTCTTGTTAACAATCAAATACCAATCGAACAGTGTAACAAAAGGGGGGTTTTGAGGTTTGGTTTGCTAAAATCTATGGATAAATCAAATAAAGGAAAAATGCTCCTCCTAACAAATATCCACAATCACTGAATATGGTTGATCATAGATTATCTCGAGTTCTTCTTCCTTCCTATGGTTGTTCCTGTCCCGATCTTATGTAGATTCAAAGGGAAACCTTCCACTAAGAACCCTTACCAGTGAATAACCCTAGTACCACTAAAAGTTCAACCCAAAGGCAGCAATGCATATAAGAATTAACCAGGATACACAGAACGCTCGCTCAGATGCATTTACCATGTAATTATCTCTCCCTACAATAGAACAATTTCAACCAGAGCATGTGAATTGTAGTTGCTACAGCAGAATAGGACGTTAGCCCAACAGTTTCCTAATCCTAGCAATATGAAAATCACCAATAACAACTAGTTGCGCGGGCTACTGCAATCAATGAAATCCAATGGAATAGGCTTAGAAGAGATAATACAAACCAATAGGAACTCGAACACGAAAGATAATCTCACAACCAAAATCCAATGAATGCTTCAATTGTTAGGCGGAACCAAGAAGGTTAGTTCCTCCTCATGTTCTTCATAAAAACTCTGAATCAATGAATAACGAACAACGTAGCAATTCTAGAAAACTAAAACTCGATTCTCAAAACCTAAAAACTAAGAGAGTATATATATGTGGGCTTAACAAATGACCTAGCCCATTGAAAATAGAAAACGGAATAAATAAACTGAAAATAAAGAAAACAGATAAGATAGGATCGGGAAATCCGAAATAACTCTGTCGTGCTGACCCGCGATCGCGGGTCATGGACCTTGATCGCGGGCCATGTAGTTTCGCGCTCCTTGCTCTCCTCCGCGCCTGCAGAAGTGTCTCGAATGCCTCGAAGTCCCGCGATCGCGGCAACCTCACCCGCGATCGCGGTTAATGATCGATATGCTGCACCAGCATTCTCCTCTTCTATTCTTCCATAGGCTCTCTCATGGCTGCTTCTTCTTCAATGTCTCCAACAATCTTCAAGTAAGCTCAAAACATCTCCAAAACACCAAGACTTTGCCTCCATACTCCATGCACAAGAATGTGTCTAAAACTACCCAAATGACACCAATAAATCCTCTAATGACTCTTAGTTAAGCTCTACAAAGTAGTGCTTATCACTGATGTTGAAGTTGATGAGGAAGAGTCTAGTAGAGCAGACTCTAAGGGGGGATAAAAGAATGCACCCTGATCCGCTCTACTTTGTAGTGCGTAACTAGGAGTTGTTACCGGAGTTTTAGGTGCCATTTGTATGAGTTTAGAGCATAAGTTAGGAGAATGAAGTTGAGGAGAAGGAATGTTGATTTGGTGGTTTCAAGAGCTTAAATGAAGATTTATTGAAGACGGAATCGAAGCCACAAGAGAAGACCAAAGAAGAAGTTGAAGAATGTTGCAGAAGAGAATCCGCGGGCGTGGAAGTCACCGCCGCGGTCGCGGGAAAATGCCAGAGACAGTGAAGACAACAGAAAGTTTTCCGCGGTCGCGGATATCAAGCCGCGATCGTGGATACTATTCATACACGGATCCGAGAATTTCGTTTCGCCCGATACTTCGTTTTATTTTATTTCTTTTCTTTTATTTCTTTTATTTCCGTTAGTTTATTTTATTTCCTTTTAGATATTATTTCTTATCTTTTTAGTATTAGGTTTTGCTAGGGTTATAACCTAGTTTTTAGCATTAGCAGCCTTTTGGGATTAGAATCCATTATTCAAGTTTTACAACTTATCGTTCAGTTTTCTTTTAGAGAATTTTATGCTTTGAAGACTATGAAGAACTAAGCAACTATTGCTTAGTCCGATGATTGAAGCCTTCGTTTGTATTTGGTTGTGAGATTATAATTCTATTTCTTTTCCTTTGAATGTATTGATTCTCTTGTGCTTAATCCCATTGATTCTTGCTGATTTGATTGGCCTGATCATCTAGTTGATATTAGTAATTATCTATTGCTAGGGTTTGGTTATTTCTGTTTGAAATATCTAATTCAGAGTAGCAACTGCGATATTCTAAGAACTGTTTGGACTGGTTTATTGTAGAGAGAATTGATTGCATGCATAGTAAGACTGTTTGTTGCACTTGCATGTATCTATTGAAATTCTTGTGCTTATTGCTGCCATTAAATTGAATCTGGAGGTTTTCCTGGTTATTTGATAGTTAGTATTCGCATGGTATGTTTGTCCTGTTTATAACTTAAGAAAAGGAAGAGGAACATTCATTGGTAGGAATTAGAGATAATCAATGATCAACCAATCAAACTAAATGGTGGATATTTGTCTGGCTAAGTTACTTCTCATCCATAGATTACACCTTTTGCTTTGATTTACTTTGTTACTTATTTACAAACCAAAACCCCCCTTTAGTTACCTTTGACATACAACTGTTGCACTTAGAAAGATTGCTACCTCCCTGTGGGATTCGACCCTTGCTTGCCTACTATACTTAGTTAGGTTTTTGAGGATTACTTTGATAGGCATAATGACTTTAGCCTCGTCAAATTTGGTGTCGTTACCGGGGAGGCATAGTTTCAATTTTTCTTTGTGTGTGTTTGTGTGCCAATTTTTGTGTGGGCCTATCTTATGGTCCACACCCGTGCTACTGACTCTCCCACTTTAGATCGTGATCCAGAAATCGAGCGAACACTCCATAGCAACCGCAGGGCAAACAGATCACTCCAACCGCACTTTGAGATGGTTGACGAACCATAGACCTTGAGGCAGTTGACTGCACCACATCTAGAGCAACAATCGTTCGCTGTGCAATTCCCAGAGTTGGCGGAGGGCGTGACCTTTGAGATAAAATCTAGGTTGATTCATTTATTACCCCACTTCCATGGGCTGAATGGACAAGACCCCAACAAGCATCTTTCTGAATTCCACGTTGTCTGCCCCAGTATGAAGCCGAGGAACGTCACTGAGGACCAAATCAAGATGAGGGCCTTTACTTTCTTTCTAAAGGATGCGGCCAATGATTGATTCTATTATTTGGCTCCGGGAAGCATAGATACATAGGCGAAGATGAATACATCCTTTCTTGAGAAGTACTTCCCTGCAACGAAACTGAATAGCCTGAAGAGAAGCATCAGCAACATCAAACAACATGCTACTGAGACGTTGTATGAATATAATGAGAGCTTCAGGAGGTTGATATCTAGCTGCCCATACCATGGTTATTCTGACCAAGATCTCGTTCTATATCTATATGGCGGGCTTCTTGAGGATGAGCGCAGAATGGTAAACGCAACTTGTGGCAGTAGCAATCTAAACAAGACGCCAGCTGCAGCATTTGAGGTATTCTTTGAGCTATGTGAGAGCTCAAGACAATTCAACAAAAGGGTGAGCCCCTATGCAGCAATGGCAGCTGACTCACATCCATTTTCTCCCCCGAAATCTAAGCTGGATGAAATGAAGGAGATGATGAAGCGCTTCTTGATAAAAGGTGGCCCACAACAAGTTAAGTCCTGCATAATCTGTTATGATACGTTGCACCCCACTGACGAGTGCCCAACACTGCAGGAACCCACTGCTGAAGTGAATGCTATTGGAGGTTTCGGCCCTCCAAGGCCGAGATATGACCCGTACTCCAACACTTACAATCCAGGGTGGAGAGATCACCCTAATTTGAGGTACGAAAACCAGCAAAATCCTCCTCAGGGTCATGATAATCAAGAGTTTCACCAGAGGCCACCACAGTTTTTACAGCAGCAACAACAATTTTAGCGGCCTGGGGGTCAACAACAACAACAATTCAGAGCTCCATATGACCCCAGACCCCAAGGCCAAAACGCAAGTTCATCTATGTCCATTGATGACATGATCAAATCTCTCGCTTAGAGCGTATCGACGTTGGCAAACAATATAGTCCAACAATATAGTCCAACAACATAGTGCTCTTGCTCAGAGCGTATCAACGTTGGCAAACACCATGGGCCAACAAAATCAAGAGATGAAGTCTAGCATTCAGAACTTGGAGAAGCAAGTGGGGCAGATTTCTCTCGTAGTGAGCAAACTGGAGGCCCGGGATTCGGGAATACTACCATCTCAAACGGTAGCAAACCCGAGAGAAAATGTGTGTGCAATGACGTTGAGAAGCAGAACGCAAACGGAGGAAGTTCGTGGGCAACAGAAAGAATTCCGCGACCGCGGATAGGGCAGCCGTGAGCGCGGAATTATACCTGAAGGCGGTGAATTTTCCGAACTTTTTCCGCGACCGCGGCCAGAAATCCGCGACCGCGGAAAAGTTTCTGGAGAAGATGAATTTTCTGAAGACGAGCCGCGACCGAGGAATACAATCCGTGACCGCAGAAAACTCCCTGAAGCCCCAGAATTGCCCGCTGACGTCCATGACGATTATATTCGTCCGAATTTTCCTCCGCTCAGTTCGCTGAAACCACCCGCTCCATTTCCTGAGGCGCTGAAGGATACGAGAAAGTTGGAGAACGACAAGGAACTATTCGAGACCTTCAGTAATTGCGAGGTAAATATTTCTTTGATAAAGCTGGTTAAGAGCATTCTTCGCTATGCAAAATTTGTGAAGGAGCTGTGCAAGATAAAGAGAAAGAAAGCTGTGAAAGCGAAGAAGAAGGTCCTGGTGAGTGAGAATGTCTCCGCTATGCTGCAAAAGCGGTTGCCCAAGGCAGTGACCCAGGCATGTTCAGTATTCCCTGTAAGATAGGTGACACCACGTTCGATAAAGCCATGCTGGATTTGGGTACATCTATCAATGTGTTGCCTCTTTCTCTATACGAATCTTTAGAGCTGGGACCATTACAGAAGACGGGGACAGTAATTCAATTGGCAGATATGTCCTATGTGTATCCCAAAGGAGTGGTACAGGATGTTCTGGTAAAAGTTGACAAGCTGATTTTCCCTACGGATTTCTTTGTGATGGATACGAGGCAAGACAAACATGCAGCCCCCATGATGTTGGGTAGGTCGTTCATGAACACGGCGAATACAAAAATTGAAGTGAGTAGGGGTTCGCTCACAATGGAGTTTGACGGGGTAAGGGTCGGATTCAACATTGATGATGCAAAGATACACCCTCCTGATTACAACCCCAAGTGTTCGGTTGATGTGAGCAACTCAAGCTGAATTGAAGAGCACCAAGTCGAGCCGCGACAATAACCAAGGCACTACTCGGGAGGCAACCCGAGGTATGTATTTATTTTCGTGTCTTTTCATTTCAAGTTTTTATTTGTGTTGTTTTCGTTTTAGACTAAAACGCAGGTAGGAGACCCGAAGCCAAACTTAGAAGATGGTGTTCAACTCGCACCCGAAGCTTTTCCGCGACCGCGGATATATTTCCGCGACGCGGTTTCGCCACTATAAGTCCCCTTATTTGAAAAAAAAAACGAAAAACAAACCAAAAAAAAACGGCGATTTTCCGCGACCGCGGCCTTACATCCGCGATCGCGGCCCAGCTGTCCGAGTTTTAATTTGAGAGACGGTGCGCATCATGCTGCCAAAGAGGAGACATTAGCCCCGCCTTTGTATTTGGCACCGATGATGGCTCGACATTCGACAGTTGACAAGGAGGAACACCAGAGCCCACAACACGATTACATTCGGGCTCCATTCTGTGTTCGTTGAAGGCCCGTGCAACCCCGTTTCTTTGATGTACCACTATACCTTACAATGGAATTATTTGGTTGCACGTGGAGTTTATTTGGGAAGGACCGTGCAACACCAGCGACATGAGTTTTCAATGTTTTACCGCCAGCCCCAACATCCACATCCAGGCCACCTCGGCGATGGTGTGAGTACTTTTCTGCTTTTCCCTGTGCTTCATTTTTTTTGTCTTTCATTACATTGAGGACAATGTAATGTTTAAGTATGGGGGAGTGATCTATACTTGCTAGTCGTCTTAATAAAAAGAAAAATACAAAAAAAATTTGAAAAAGACAAAAATAAGAAAAAAGACAAAAATAAATCCTGGGATAAGTCGAAAACCCGAAAGGGCATCTTAGGTAATAAGCAGGTGGCTTGGACCAGCATTAGGCTGGGGTAATAAGAGGTCAAGAGTGATGTGAGTTATTGTGATCCCATCTATTGAAAAATGAAATGAGTGGCTTGGTGAAAACCCGAGAGGGCGTCTTGGCAAAATGAGTGAAAAGAAGAAGAGTGATTATTAGGATTCCTCATTTTTCCTGGCATGGTGACATAAGAAGAGGTGATATAAGGAGTATTCGGGTAGGTCACTCTGGGAGTTATAAGAAGATAGATGGAGGCTAGGATTAGATGGTTACTTTCACTCTATGGTGTTTGGGTTAAGCTTAGGGGAAGTACTCTGCTTTCCTTTAAGCTTGTGTGTTGTGTTGATGTTTTGGTACTTGGAGATTCATGATTAGGTGCAGTTCTTAGTGGAGATAGTTTTGTTGTGATTCCGGAGACCTTGGGTATTTCATTGGAGGAGTAGGTTTCTATTAGCTTACTCGAGGACGAGCAAGGTTTAAGCATGGGGGAATTTGATCCGTTCTACTTTGTAGTGCGTAACTAGGAGTTGTTACCGGAGTTTTAGGTGCCATTTGTATGAGTTTAGAGCATAAGTTAGGAAAATGGAGTTGAGGAGAAGGAATGTTCATTTGGTGGTTTCAAAAGCTTAAATGAAGATTTATTGAAGACGGAATCGAAGCCACAAAAGAAGACCGAAGAAGAAGCTGAAGAACGCTGCAGAAGGGAATCCGCGGGCGCGGAAGTCACCGCCGCGGTCGCGGAAAAATGCTAGAGACAGCGAAGACAACATAAAGTTTTCTGCGGTCGCGAATACAGTTCATACGCGAATCCGAGAATTTCATTTCGTCCGATACTTCGTTTTATTTTATTTCTTTTCTTTTATTTCCGTTAGTTTATTTTATTTTATTTTTAGATATTATTTCTTATCCTTTTAGTATTAGGTTTTGCTAGGGTTATAACCTAGTTTTTAGCATTAGCAGCCTTTTGGGATTAGAATCCATTATTCAAGTTTTACAACTTATCGTTCAGTTTTCTTTTAGAGAATTTTATGCTTTGAAGACTATGAAGAACTAAGCAACTATTGCTTAGTCCGACGATTGAAGCCTTCGTTTGTATTTGGTTGTGAGATTATAATTCTATTTCTTTTCCTTTGAATGTATTGATTCTCTTGTGCTTAATCCCATTGATTCTTGCTGATTTGACTGGCCTGATCATCTAGTTGATATTAGTAATTATCTATTGCTAGGGTTTGGTTATTTCTGTTTAAAATATCTAATTCAGAGTAGCAACTGCGATATTCTAAGAACTGTTTGGACTGGTTTATTGTAGAGAGAATTGATTGCATGCATACTAAGACTGTTTGTTGCACTTGCATGTATCTATTGAAATTCTTGTGCTTATTGTTGCCATTGAATTGAATCTGGAGGTTTTTCTGGTTATTTGATAGTTAGTTTTCTCAAGGTTTGTTTGTCCTGTTTATAACTTAAGAAAAGGAATAGGAACACTCATTGGTAGGAATTAGAGATAATCAATGATCAACCAATCAAACTGAATGGTGGATATTTGTCTGGCTAAGTTACTTCTCATCCATAGATTACCCCTTTTTCTTTGATTTACTTTGTTACTTATTTACAAACCAAAACCCCCCTTTAGTTACCTTTGACATACAACTGTTACACTTAGAAAGATTGCTACCTCCCTGTGGGATTCGACCATTGCTTGCCTACTATACTTAGTTAGGTTTTTTAGGATTACTTTGATAGGCATAACGACTTTAGCCTCGTCATACCCAGTATGGATTTTGATTTGATCAAGGTTGTGAGGAGGTTGTCTCGCCTAGTTGCACTGCTGGAGGAACAACAAAGACGTCTTCGGGAGGATGTGTGTGCATTAATGGCTACTTGTTCCACAACTCCCTCCGCAAGCACTGATGGTGTCTGATTCTTCTCTCTCCGGCTTACCAATCCCGCTTTTGTTCCTAGCTCATCTATCCCTTAGTTGCTTTATCTTGTCTTGTTATTGTTCGTTGTGTTTGCCTTGCTTGGCATGTTGATCATGTTTGCCTTTTTGCTTTATTTGTAGTTGTTCGTGTTGTAGTGTTAGCATGTTCATTAATTATCAATGACAATGGGGTTGGTTGGTTGGTTGCTTAGAATTGCTAACTTGTGTTATGAAATTTTCTAAGTTTTTGATGATGCCAAAAGGGGGAATAAGATGGGTTGTCAAATTGAGGGGGAACGTATCTTGTCTTCTTTGTTACTATCTCTAAAGGGGAACTATATTGTCTTGGGGAAAACCTTTCTTCATGCATATTGTCTTCATCAATCATGCCTTATTTGTCAAGGATGTTTGTCACCATCAAAAGGGGGGAATTTGTTGAATTCCTTGGTTTTGATGGTAACAAACATTAAACTAATATTGCTGCTAAGTGTTTCCGGATCAAACAAGAATGTCACAGGGAACAATTGGCAGTGTGGTTACAAGGAGGGAACAATGAGTTCACTAGACGATTTGGTACATCCAAAGGAACAACAGTGCTTTCACAACAACGACTATAATTATCATAAAAGGAAGGTTGTGAACCAAAGAAAGAAAGAAAGATTCTCCATGAAGATCTTGTAGTTGGAATCGGTAAGCTTGTTCGATTGCGCAGATTAGAAGAATTGGTGATATAAGATTCTATCTTATTCGTTTGATATTATTTTAGGAGAGATTTCCGTAGATAATTATTTCGGTTAAGATATTATCATATTGGGTCAAAGAATATCTTCTTGTTAGTGGAAAGTGGGTAGAGGATATTATTTGATACTAGGAATTTCAACTTGTATTAATAGAAGTGACTCGTTCATTTCTAGAGGTACGAACTCATAGCATTTCATTGAGAGAGAAAAGAAGTGAAGGAGTCTGTGAGTCTTAGATATTGAGTTTGTGTTCTTCGTTGTAGAAGAGATTCAAAACTAGGTGGGAAGTCTAGGGTTTGAAGTCCGAGCTATAAGTGTAACCGACCAAGAATTCAATAAGACAAGTAGACCTCTTCAAAATCCTCTAGAGCGAGAAGCTTGAAGGTAGTGGTTTTTCCTTGATTAGTTATTTGACTAATTGAGGTTTCTACTCTAAATCGTGAGTTCTCTTATAATGCTTTCTTGCTTAAATATTCCGCTACACCTTTTGTAGGAACAAGCATTTGTTCCCTCAGACAAAACACTAACGATCCAACAGATATGCATAACAATTGATAAATTTATAGGTTTAATGGATGTGCATCGAATGCTAAAAAGTCTACTTTGTGTGTTTATACAAGATACATGATTTATATGTTTATAGATAGATTATAGATACATGTGCAATATGTAGAGATGGCACGGTTCCAAAACTAGAAAAATGAAAACCGAAATCGGAATCGAATTAATCTGAAACCGGAGGTTTCGGTTCCGTCCTGTTCCGGTTTCGGTTTTATCCGATTCCGGTTTTGGTTCCAGAACCAAAAAAACACATTTTTTTATATATCAAAAAAAGAATAAACATTTTTTTAAATAAAAATATAAAAGACATTACTTTTTTATAATAAATGATAAAGTGAACGTTTCTTTAAACTTAAAAGATTTATACATTAAGACTTAAACTTAAAATTTAACTTAATTTGACTTATAAAATAAATTGACAGAAAAATAAAAATAAAAATAAATATATATATATATATATAACTTGAAGACCGGAGGTTTACCCGGTTCGGAACCGGAGGTTTGCCCGGTTCGAACCTCCGGTTCTACGGTTTTGGGTTTTGCCAAACCGAAACCGGATATAGGAGGTTTATCCGGTTTCGGTACGAGCCGATTCCGGTTCCGGAACCGAAGGTTCTCCGATTCCACCGAACCACGAGCCATCTCTAGCAATATGTGTATTTTTAATGAGTCTTCATTACTTTACTCCAAGAACGTTTTCCTATATATGTTATAGGTTCTTTAAATTAAAAAGTGAACTTTTCACTATATTTTTTATTTATGATATATCCAGTTAAATTTTATTAGAATATTATTGTTATAGTTAATCATCATAAAACTAATATATACTAATTGCATAATTATAAAATGTAAATTATATCTGTGTGCAAGCAATCCTATTTATACTCAATTTATTTACATGTACAAGAACATAGTTTAATAGATTTTATAATTTATTTCATGCTGAATTCATTCTAGCAACTATATTATCGTAAATCAATGTAATGTATGTTTAGTAGCAAACTTCTCAAAACATGCATATCATATTTATGTATGCACCCAACTTTTTTACATAGATATAGATTAATCTTTTTTATTTTCTTATGTTGGAAAAATGTATTAATCAAATATTATATGGAGTTTTCATAAATTTATATTATTCTCTATTATTGAAAAAATTGATCAAGATTTGAATGTCAATACAAAAGTTAGAGAATACTTTATCTAATAAACTTATGAACTAGAAACATGTTGTTCCCTCAATTTTAAAAGCAACAATATAATTAAATCCTAATATTTTTAATATCATTTTTCATCAAGGTTCTTATAATATCAATCACGATACTGTATAATTCACGAAGTTTTGGAGAGAATAAAATAGAATATTGAAACTTATAATATCCTAGAAAAGTATTACGATTCTCTTTAAAACATCATTGACCCTCAATATGCATAAGATTTAATAGATCGATCATTGTATAGATACGCATTTGTAATAGCTTCATTGTCTGTAAGCTCTGACCATAATCTCTAACCTTCAAACAAAATAAGTATCATCAACAAATATACATCAACAGTAGATGTGCATGTGCATGCGCATAACATAAATAATTAGAAAGAAAGAAAATGACTGCGAAGTTGTGGTAGCATATTTTTGTACCACAAAGATTAAGAGAACCGACGACGATAAACCACCTTGGAACCTGATCAGTTAATGGGATCTGCAAGGGAAAACGATCAAAGAGAGGGTCGGGATCTCCCTAAGGCCCCTCTAACGCTCAGGTAAGATATGATATGTAGAGAACTCCACCCATGGCGGCTAGGGTTTTCTTGAAAGAGAAGAAAATGAATGAAAAATATGGAGGCTAGGGTTTTCTTGAAAGAGATGAGAATGAATGAGATGAGAATGAATGAGATTAGTGGAGGCTAGGGTTTCAGATTACCTCTTATATCTCTTTTATACTTGGAAACCTCTCGATGGACTTTTTTCCCTAATGGGCTTTTCCTTTTTGGCCCAACACTTTTAAATAATATCAATAATTAAAAATAAATTTGATTGAATAATTTTTACCTCAACAAAAATCTAGATGTTACAACAGTGATATCAAGAATTGCAAACATAATAAAGTCTAAGAATATGCATGTTAGGGAAATAGGTAGTAAGCTTTAGCACTTCTGTATATATGAGATTCTAAATGAAAGAGATGCATGACATGTAAAATGGTAAATCTTGCAATGTGAAATTAAGTACGTTTCATATTCCTTCATTAAGTTTGTATTTAATTTTTGTCTTTGTTTTTTTAAAGGAAGTTTTGGTCTTTGTTTCTATTGCAGAGCAACTGTTAGAATATGAATGGATGGAAATCTATATGAAATGCAAATTAAACACGTCTTGGATATTAAATTAATTTGCATTGAAATTATAGTAACATTGGAAATTCACAATTAAGTTTAAGAATATCAAATGTTCACTGTTGTTATTTATTTCTATCTCTTATACCTAAACGTGTGAACGTTAAACTATTAATTTTACATGAATTTTTGCTAATGTGTTAATCTTATGGGTTGACACATATACCTTCTCACATTAGTGGAAGTATATGATTAGTCTAAACTAGCTTAGTTTCCCGTGTCATGCATGGGGCTTCGATAAATTTTATATTGACATTTTTAATTATTAAAAATATATTAATTTCACATTTAAAAATATTAAATAAATGAAAAACATATCTAATTAGTGACAATATAAATGAAATTAAGATGAGTATGATAAAATAAATAACAAAATCTACTAATAAACAATTAATAGGGAAGTTTTGTTTTAGTAGGAAGTTTTTTTAGTAGATATATTATATATAGTTGATTAATTGAAAACTTATAGTATTTGATTTCAAATTTTCTAGTAATTATAAATTAATAATATCAAGATATACAAAATCATATCCAATCAAATCATAAATATTTCCCTAAGGCTTAAAATTGGAAACAAATATATAAGTATTGAATTTTGGAAATAGGATAAAGATCTTATATATAATTATTATATTAATTCTTTTTAAAAGGAAAAATAGGGAAAATGTCATGTGACAAAATGAATCTAAGTGTGTCATGTGGCATAAGGAGGTTATAGGCTTAGTAGGGGGTGCCATGTGTCATAAAATGATTTTGGTTTAGTAGATATATAGTAGATTACACTTGTAAAAAAAATTCTCAGACTTTGCTAGATGGCTTTCTATGGGGAGGTTGCAACTTTGCAACCGGTTTCTATAGAAGAATTGTGTAAAGCGTACTTTTATTATTGATTCAATAGGGAATTTATACAAGATGGAGTAACAACTTCAGAAGATAAAATCTCCCATTAGTTACTGGTTGTTACATCAGTTAGAGATAAAGAAGCAACTAATTAATTAATAAAGGAAATACAAATAATAGATAAACATTATTATTATCAATCCCCCACAAGATGAACGATCGGAGAGAAAGTTAAGCTTGGAGAAGATTTCGTAAAGCCGTAGCTCAAATGGAGTCGTACGGAGCAGCTCCCGGTTTCGTCGGAGTCGGGCAGTGCCGCTCCTGGTTTCGTCGGAGTCGGGCGGAGCCCTTCCCGGTTTCGTCGGAAAAAGATATGGATTTGTTCGGAGTGGATTGGTTTCATCTGGATTCACCTGGATCAGTCGTAGTCTTCATGGAATCGGTCAAAACTGAGGTATTGTTGGCGGAAGCCATGAATGGATGGGCCAAAGGCCGGTTTTGTATAGGCCGAAGCCTAGTTTTGCGAAGCCGCTATATACACTACGTTTTTTGCCCATTCGCACTATATTCCTCTACGCAAGAATCTTGCGTAGAGGAAAAATATGGTCGTTGGGTTTTATTTGAAATTTTGGCTCCTACGCAACATACTTGCGTACGCCAGCTACTTGCGTAGACCAACGGCTATAATTCCAACGGCCGAATTATCCCTCTATATATACTCAAACTCATTCATCCAATGTTTTTTCACACATGATACAATCTTACCACAATGGAAAATAGAAAAAATGACTATTGGAGTAGCGAAAATGAATATTTGAGCAGTGATGAAGAATTCAACCCCAACAATTTCGTGGTTAGTATTCCATAATTCGTAAAAGGCTTGATATTTGCGTTATATAGATATGTATGAATTAGTTATGGTAATATGGCATGCGATATTGTGAATTAGTTCAAGTATAGAGGAATAAAGTATATATAGTTTTACTCAAGTTTTTATCGTATAAATCATAAGTTTGTAAATAGAGATATTATAGTTTAGTTTTGTAAGTATATTTTAGGGGTATGGAGATATTGTATGGTAATATTGTATGCAATATTGTACGAATTAGTTTAGGTATAGAGGAATAAAAGTATATATAGTATTACTTGTCGTATAAATCATAAGGTATGTATTGAGAGATTAGTAAAGTGGAGAAGAGATCTAGATATTGTATGTGTAGTTATGAAGTAATAGTTCTTTAAGTTTCTAAATGGAGATATTATAGTTTTGTTTTGTTTGTATATTTTAGGGGTATGGAGATATTGTATGTTATGAAGTAGTACTTGTTTAGAAATGGAAAGATATGGTTTTCTTTTATTACTACTATTGTAGTTTTGTTAGCATTTATTAAATATTTAGCAGTATTTTGATATTGCATGTGTAGTTATAAATAGTAGTTCTTTAAGTTTAGAGATTGAGATATTGTTATGTCATTAAATGCAAATGAATAACATTATTGTTGACATTAATAGGCTAAAGATTATGGATCTAAATTTCATACGAATCAAAAGTAGGATAGCCGAGAGGAGTTGGTTGATTGGGCTCAGAAGAGAGGCAAAGATTTGATGATGGTTCAAGTCATTCGCCGCAGTAATGGAAGACATGTTAGTTTGACGTGCGAGAACTTTGGTGAATATAGATCGGGGAGGAAGAAAGTTAGTGAAGAAGATTCGAATGAGGCTGATGTGGTACTTCGTGAAACCAGATCAAAGAAGTCAGGGTGCACATTTGAGTTGTACGGTGTTCGAATGAAGAAGAAGTCGAGAGTAGAGACTCAAAAATGGATCTTGAATGTGTTGAGCGGACAACACAACCATAAGCTTCCGACTACCTTCCTTGGGCATGCATACATGACCGGGGGGAGAGCAGTGCATTGTCAGGAGGTTCGGCAAGAGGTTCAATCCGCTGAGGGATATTTTTGCGGAGTTGAGAAGTTGCTTCCCCGGAAATGTAACATCGCTGAAACAAGTTTCCAACTATCTACAAAAAATGCACTACGAGGATCGTGGGGAAATGACGGTTACCCAATGGACCCTAAATTTCTTCAAAGAAAACATGTACGAAGTGTATCCTTTCAGGTAGTTGTCTACGTCTCAGATCGATATCCTAATTTTCTCTCACCCTCACTCATTGTACCTGTTGAAGTTGTTCCCATACGTGGTAGTTATCGAGGCCACATACAAGACAAATAGGTATATAATGGCCTTCTGTTTATTACAATTTAATATAGTCATAATATCCATGATCTAAAATTGCTTATACTCTTTTGTTTTCTTACATTCATCCTTAGGTATAACATGCCTCTAGTGGAGATTGTCGGTTTTACATGCACTAACAAGACGTTTCAACATCGCATATGCATTTACACGGGAGGAACATGGTTTTGAATTACGGATTCATAATGCGAAAGCTTCTGCATTTGTTTCAAGAGGCGGGAGTAATGTCGACGACCATAATGATTGATCGAGAGAATGCCTTCATTAATGCAATTCGGGTAGTTTTTAAAGATCTGGTTAAACACCTTTTGTGTTGGGTGCATATCAAACACAACATCGAGGCATATACTAATCCAATCTTGAAGGATTCGAAAAGAGTAAGAGACTTTTACGGCCAATGCTGGGGACTTTGGTGTTCAACCACGGAGGAAAGCTACGAAGAGAGGCTCAAAAAACTGAGGAAATCGTGGAAGAGCGGCCTCGTTTGATACCTTGAGATAAAATGGTTGAATCCTTACAAGGAAAACATAGTCAGAGCATGGACGGATCATCATCTTCACTTCTTCACGAGGACTTCAAACAAGTATGTATCCCTTTTTCATTTTCTTGGTTGTTTATTAGGCTTAGGGCTCGGTGTCATACTTTCTTACTAGCACGATTCATTTTTTTGTTTTGATAGGGTTGAGGGTATGCATAAGGTGTTGAAGGATATTGTGGATTCTAGTATTGGCGGTTTTAACAGGATGGCAGTGAGGATCCACCATGCAATCAAAGGTCAAATCGGGCAGGTGAGGGCGAGCATGGAGATGTCACGGATCAAGAAACCAAATTATTTCAACGAGGTGTCGCTAGAAATGAGAAGGGTGTTTACGAAGTTGTTCTACAAAGTGTCGGAAAGGGGCTTGAGGAAGTTGTTCGATATGTATAAGCAGCTAGAGAGAGATGATTTCAAGGAGGAGTGCGACGTTTACTGGATGAAAGAATGCCAAGGCCTGCCGTGCATCCATAGGAGTGGGGAGGCTATTGTTCATAAGAGACAGATCATGCCGAGTGAGATCCACCGCTTCTGGAGGCAGCTGGAATGGGATAATATTTATCATGACAACACCATTAAGGAACATACAACAATGTTGATTCCACAATTGAGACTTGAGGAATTTTACAAGATGGAGAAAGATGGAATCCTTGATAAATCCATGTTATCGCAAGTCATTGAGTTGTTCTATGACTTGGAGCATCCGCGTGAATCTTCGTTGTTGGAGCCGACATGTATCGTTGCCAAAGGAAGGCCGAAGGGTTCCACAAAGTATTCTACCAAGAGGGAGTTGAGCTTGTTTGAGCACAGAAGGGTCGAGTTGGAGGAGTATGAGAAGGAGAAGGAGATAAAGAAGGAGAATGAGAATGGGACCCAAGGTAGCCAAGGTAGGGGCCGCGGCCATGGCCGTCCTAAAAAGGATAAAAGTGGAGTTTCACCGGACATTAGTGGGCAATGTGAAGGGTCTGGATCGCAGTTCCCTAAACAACCCATTATTTATATGGGGGTGAATACATTAAAGAGGCAAGAGATGTAATTCCGGACGAGCATTGTGGATATCGGTCACTAGTTGTACCGTTGGGGTACGAAGAGCTGATTACCCTATGGTTCGAATGCATCTAGCGGAAGAGTTGTTGGATAACAATGATGTATACAGGGAAATACTGCCTAGACTACAACCGGGAATGAGAAACAAATATCTTATATTCCGGGTGAACTATGTCATAAGTCCTTGCTCCTCGCAATATTGGCTCGACATGCCTCTAATTGAAATACCCCAATATATGTATATATTAAAATGGTAAAATTGTCATGACTATATATTGAGCAAAATCAGAATTTGGGGGCAGAAACCCCTTCGGTCTCCTTCATTCAGAGATGACCTACCTCTCGCTTGTCCTTCAGCTGCTCATTCCGCCGGTGGACGCGACCTTCGATTGATGCCGGTGACCACTTCTTTTCCCTGGTATGAGACGCCACGAGCTGCTCGTGCGAACTACGACGAGATGCTGGTGCGAACTGCAGTGGGCTGCTGTATGAGCCGAGAGCTGCTGTTGTACGATCCGCGAGTTGTTGTTGATCGAGGCCGCGACCTGTTGGTGGATGCCCTTCCCGGCGGCGAGATCAAGCGGACGATAAGGTAAATTTTGGGGGTTTCCTCGATCTGATTTTGGGACACCAGATAATGTGCTGCTGAATTATGTGCTGCTGAATTTCTGTTGTTGACAGATTTGCAACGTTCGGGCAGTTTTTGGTTTGGAAATTTTAGGGAATTGTGGGCAGCCAGAAATTCTGATTTTTGGCTAGTGTGTTGGTACGTATTTGGTGGTTGATTTCTATTTTTGTGTGTGTGAAGGTCTTTCTAAACAAGCCTTTGAATTGGTTAATTAGAGATATAAATTAGGGTTTATTCTCTTGTTTAGGAGCACCTTTGGACTGCGTATGCACTTGATTGGCGATTGGAAATTTTCGGGTTCTAAGGTAAAGGTGGTTGACCCTAGCTTGCGGAGTTGGAAAATATCTAGGGTCGTTGCCATTAAGTTTAAGGCAAGATGATTCTTGCTCATACTTATTACATATATCTTTGAGTATAATTATTCTCACTTATTAATGTTCAGTAATTGATTTTTATACTTATCTGTTATATTGATCTAGATTGGTATCGTAGAATTAAATGGTGGAATGTGTGCAGGTTGGTTGTTGCCTTGTGTGAGGATTATTGTTGGATCAATATGGTTGTTGATTGTTGTTGGTTGTTGGTTGTTGTTGATTGTTGGTTGTTGTTGGTTATTGATTGTTGGTTATTGATTGGTTGTTGGTTATTGATTGGTTGTTGGTTGTTATTTGTTATTGATTGTTGGTTATTGATTGGTTGTTGGTTGATTGTTTGTTTCGGTTATAAGGAGGGCATGACTCCTTATAGCTGGGCCGGGGTGATGATACCCTCACCCGACCACGTAGAGGGTGACCTTGCGTTGGTTCAAGGCCACAATTGGATGGTGAGTGTCCCATCTTAAACCTATCCATGGATAGTATGATTATCTAGGGTGATGATAGTCTCACCCGTTTATACTCAGTACGATTACTTAGGGTGATGATAGTCTCACCCGTTTATACTCGTTGTGTGGTTGAGAATCGGATTGCATGTATTTAGTGTGTTTAATAATTGAGTAAGAATGGTTAAGTAAAGGTTAGGTGATGATGATAGTATTTATTTTTATGTGTTATTAATTGGCATTGGTTGGAAGGTATGATAATTCTTTCCTATGTGCTATTATTTTTGCTTGATGATTCTTGCTAGTCTTTCATTAGACTAACCAACCTCGGTTTATGTTTCCGCGGTTGGCTGGTGTATCGGGTCCACCAGTCAACTAGTCTTCGCAGGTTCGGCAGCAGCAAGGGGGAGATCTTGGTCACAGATTCGTCTTCATAGTTAAAGATTTAGTTTTTTTTGCATCGGATTTGATAATGTTGTATTAACTACCTATTGTTTTGGATATAAATTGATATACTGAACTTGATGCAAGGTTTAAATGTTGTTTCAAACTTGAAACAAGGATTTTGATGTTGATAACTTTTGTATATTTGGAAGCGTTTTGGGTTTCTCCTTCTTAAAATCGCCTTATAGACCTTCGCGCCTACGGCACTGTGACACCTCTGGCTTGGGGTGTTATAGAAATTGGTATCAAATCTATTCAAAAATGTTTTTCCAAGTGTTTGACGTGGAAAAGACTATTTTCTAACATTGTGAAACAATCGTGTGATCGGGGACCCTTACTGTTACTTATAGGTAAGTTTGTGTTTGATAAGTTTTATATGTGATGTTTAGTATTGATGAGTAATTACATGTTGTATGCCCCCGGAAGCGGGACGTGTTAGAGGTTGAGGGCATGGGCGAGGAAGAGGACGAGGCGCTTGGGCTTATCTTCAAGGGGTAGATGCATGTAGTCAAGTAACTGATGATTCTGTAGGAAGTTGACGTATACTACTGCTATTATCAAGGATGAGAAATGCAAGATTAAACACTTTCATAGATGGTTGTATCGTGGGATAAAACCTTTGATGGCGAGGTATAGTTATACGACCCTTGAGCAGTATACTGATGAGTGCTTGATCAGGGAGGCTGTTATGGATAATTCTAATCAGACTATTGATGATTGAGGTGGTAAGAAACAGAGGACTCAGTCTACACCGGAAGAAGTGGGATTTCACAACAATGGGTTCGGTTGGGTTGAGGAGTAGAATGCGCCTGTGACTACAGGTATGATTTTTATTCGGTCTGAGCCGATCCGTTTATTGTTTGATTCAGGTGCTACACTTTCATTTATTGCTGAGAATTGCGTTGATAGACTTGGACTAGTATGCGATTTGGAGTGTGAACCTTTTGTTGTCGGATTGCCTAAGGGTGATAAATTAGTAGGGACTAGGGGACTTAGAAACTTTCCAATCATCATAGGTGGTCGAGAATGGATGGTCGATCTTATAGCTATCCATATGTTGCACTACGATATCATTCTAGGTATGGATTGGCTCTCTTGCCATGGTGATGTTCTTAATTTCAGGAAGAAGACAGTTACTATAACAACAGATGAGGGTTTAGTGCATGTGTTTGAGGGTCATGATCCTAGAGACTCTGGTAGAATTATTAGTCCAATGACAGCTACAAAACTATTAAGACAAGGTTGTGTCGGTTATGTGTGTTATGCCTTAGAAGAGAGAAAGGATGAAATAAAGTTAGACGATATCCCCATCGCTCGCGAATATCCATATGTGTTCCCTGAGAAACTGCTAGGGCTAGCACCGAGATGTGATGTTGATTTCACTATTGAGCTAGAGCCGAGAACTGTCCCGATTTCTCGAGCTTCATACCGGATGGCACCAACAGAAATGTTAGAATTGATGAAACAATTGGAGGAATTTGTTGAGTTAGGCTTATTTAGGCCACGTGCATCTCCTTGGGGTGCGCCTGTGTTGTTTGTTAAAAAGAAGGATGGTTTCCTTCTACTTTGTATCGACCACAGGGAGTTGAATAAGGTGACAATCAAGAATAAGTATTCGCTCCCTCGTATTGATGACTTGTTGGATCAATTGCAAGGAGCTACAGTATTTTCAAAGATTGACTTGAGATCGGGGTACCATCAGCTTAGGATTCGAGAGGAGGATATTCACAAGACTGCTTTCAGAACAAGGTACGGTCACTATGAATTTGTGGTAATGCCTTTCGGGTTGACTAATGCTCCCGCGGTTTTCATAGACTTAATGAATCGATGTTTTAGAGAATACGTGGATCGTTTTGTAGTGGTTTTCATTGATGATGTTCTAGTATACTCTCGGAGTAAAGGGGACCACGAGACTCACCTCTGAACTATACTCGAAGTGTTGAGGCGACAGAAACTAATTGTAAGGCCTGAACGTGATTTTTGGTTACCTAAGGTAGCATTTATAGGCCATGTGATTTCTAACGAGGGTGGGATGGTAGATCCGGAGAAGACAGAAGCAGTAGAAAATTGGAAACCACCTCAGAATATTAAGGAAGTTAGGAGTTTTCTCGGACTGACAGGTTACTACAGGCGGTTTATGGAGGGATTTTCTAAGATTGCACAACCGCTAACCAATATGTTGCGTAAGGCTAAGAAGTTTGAATGGGACGGGAGATGTTAGGAGAGTTTCGAAGGACTCAAGAAGTGTTTGACTAGTGCGCCAGTGTTAACTTACCGCAGGGAACATAAGGGTTTGCCGTCTACAGTGATGCTTCTAAGCAAGGTCTGGGTTGCGTTCTAATGCAGAATGGGAAGGCCATTGCATATGCTTCTCGTCAGCTCAAACCGTATGAGGTGAATTATCCTACATGATCTTGAACTTGTAGATGTAGTCTTTGCCCTTAAGATTTGGCGATAGTCCAATTTTCATTGATCACAAGAGCTTGAAGTATATTTTTTTACTCATAGAGAGTTGAACATGAGACAAAGACGGTGGCTAGAATTGATTAAGGATTATGATATAGATATCCTTTATCCTCCAGGAAAGGCTAATGTGATAGCAGATGCTTTGAGTAGGAAGTCGACTCCAGAGCATATGGTCGCTTGTTTGACAGCTCAGCCCGAGCTACAACGAGAGCTTATAAGGAGCGAGATTAAAGTATGGATTGGGAAGGATCGAATGCATTTGAGTGTGTTAGGGATTCAATCGACATTACTGGAGACTATCAAAGAGAAGCAACCGCATGATCCATTTTTGAGAAGGATATGCAGCGATATTACTCAGGGGAAGGCACCAGGATTTCGTATTCATGATGAGGGGGTATTAAAATTTCAAAATCAAATATGTGTGCCAGCTGATAAAGAGATTAGAGAGTTGATTCTCAAGGAAGGTCATTCTTCGGCATATTCTGTACATCCTAGGGCCAGTAAGATGTACAAGGACTTGAGACGGAGTTATTGGTGGAGTGACATGAAGCAGGAAGTTGATGAGTACGTGTCGAGGTGTTTGGCGTGTCAACAAGTAAAGATTGAGCACCAGAGGTCAGCTGGAGAACTATAACCGCTTCCTACCCCTGAATGGAAGTGGGAGGATATCACGATGGACTTTGTTGTTGGTCTTCCTATAGCACGAAAAGGAAACGATGCGATATGGGTCATTGTGGATCAGTTAATGAAATTTTCGCATTTTATACCCATCAAGATTACTTGGGACCCAGAGAGGTTGGTTGAATTATTCTTGAGAGAGATAGTTAGATTGAATGGCGTTCCCAAGACTATTGTGTCTGATAGAGATGGACGATTTGTGTCTCGTTTTTTTTTAAGTCATTACATGCAGCAATGGGGACGCAATTGAGATTCAGCACATCCTTTCATCCTCAAACTGATGGTCAGTCAGAAAGAACGATCCAAACCTTGGAGGATATGCTTCGAGCTTGTGCCTTGGAGTGGCCAGGAAATTGGGAAGACAATCTGCATCTGGTGGAGTTTACGTACAATAATAGTTGGCATGCGTCGATTCAGATGGCACCTTATGAGGCTCTATATGGTCGTCGGTGTAGATCACCACTGTGTTGGGACGATATGGCCGATGTCGTTCTAGTTGCTCCCGAACTTTTGCAGAAGACTAAGGACGACATTGTAGTGATTCGTCAGAGATTGTTGTCAGCTCAGAGTCGACAGAAGTCGTATGCAGATATTCATAGACGACCCTTAGAATTTAATGTTCGGGACCACGTGTTTGTTAAAGTCTCACCGACTAAAGGAGTGTTCAGATTTGGGAAACGAGGGAAGTTGAGTCCTCGTTATGTTGGTCCCTTCGAAGTTCTGAAGAGAGTTTGTGATGTAGCTTACAAATTAGCGTTACCGCCGAAATTGAGTGGAATGCATGATGTGTTTCATGTGTCACAGTTGAGGAAATATGTGTATCACCCGACCCATGTTCTGAGATTTAAGAGATAGAATTTCAACCTAATGGCACATTTGAAGAATCACCCGTAAGAATTTTAGCTGTTGAACAGAAGAAATTGAGGAATAAGGTCATTCCCTTGGTGAAAGTCTTATGGTCTAAGCACGGTACAGCAGAAGAGACTTGGGAATTGGAGTCGGTCATGAGAGATCGATACCCGAACCTGTTTGGATTTTAAGTTTCGAGGACGAAACTCCTATAAGGGGGGAGAATGAAATACCCCAATATATGTATATATTAAAATGGTAAAATCGTCATGACTATATATTGAGCAAAATCCAAATTTGGGGGCAGAAACCCCTTCGGTCTCCTTCATTCAGAGACGACCTACCTCTCACTTGTCCTTCAGCTGCTCATTTCGCCGGTGGACGCGACCTTTGATTGCTGCCGGTGACCACTTATTTTCCCTGGTACGAGACGCCACGAGATGCTGGTGCGAACTACGACGAGCTGCTGGTGCAAACTACAGCGGGCTGCTGTGCGAGCCAAGAGTTGCTGTTGTGCGAGCCGTGAGTTATTGCTGATCGAGGCCGCGACCTGCTGGTGGTTTCCCTTCCCGACGGCGAGATCAAGCGAACGACAAGGTAAATTTTGGGGGTTTCCTCGATCCGATTTGGGGACACCAGATAATGTGCTGATGAATTCTGTGCTGTTGAATTTCTGTTGTTGACAAATTTGCAACGTTCGGGCAGTTTTTGGTTTGGAAATTTCAGGGAATTATGGGCAGCTAGAAATTCTGATTTTTGGCTAGTGTGTTGGTACGTATTTGGTGGTTGATTTCTATTTTTGTGTGTGTGAAGGTCTTTCTAAATCAAGCCTTTGAATTGGTTCATTAGAGATATAAATTAGGGTTTATTCTCTTGTTTAGGAGCACCTTTGGACTGTGTATGTACTTGATTGGCGATTGGAAATTTCCGGGTTCTAAGATAAAGGTGGTTGACCCTAGCTTGCGGAGTTGGCGAATTTCTAGGGTCATTGCCATTAAGTTTAAGGCAAGATGATTCTTGCTCGTACTTATTACATATATCTTTGAGTAGAATTATTCTCGCTTATTAATGTTCAGTAATTGATTTTTGTACTTATCTGTTATATTGATCTAGATTGGTAGTCGTAGAATTAAATGGTGGAATATGTGCAGGTTGGTTGTTGCCTTGTGTGAGGACTAATGTTGGATCAATATGGTTGTTGATTGTTGTTGGTTGTTGGTTGTTGGTTGTTGGTTGTTGTTGGTTATTGATTGTTGGTTGTTGGTTATTGATTGGTTGTTGGTTGTTGTTGGTTATTGATTAGTTGGTTGTTATTGGTTATTGATTGTTGGTTGTTGGTTATTGATTATTGATTATTGATTGCTTGTTGGTTGTTGTTGGTTGATTGTTTGTTTCGGTTATAAGGAGGGCATGACTCCTTATAGTTGGGCCGGGGTAATGATAGCCTCACCCGACCACGTAGAGGGTGACCTTGTGTTGGTTCAAGGCCATAATTGGATGGTGAGTGTCCCATCTTAAACCTATCCATGGATAGTATGATTATCTAGGGTGATGATAGTCTCACACGTTTATACTCAGTACGATTACTTAGGGTGATGATAGTCTCACCCGTTTATACTCGTTGTGTGGTTGAGAATCGGATTGCATGTATTTAGTGCGTTTAATAATTGAGTAAGAATGGTTAAGTAAAGGTTAGGTGATGATGATAGTATTTATTTTTATGTGTTATTAATTGGCATTGGTTGGAAGGTATGATAATTCTTTCCTATGTGCTATTATTTTTGCTTGATGATTCTTGCTAGTCTTTTATTAGACTAACCAACCTCGGTTTATGTTTCCGCGGTTGGCTAGTGTATCGGGTCCACCAGTCAACTAGTCTTTGCAGGTTCGGCAACAGCAAAGGGGTTCTTGGTCACAGATTCGTCTTCACAGTTAAAGATTTAGTTTTTTTTCATCGGATTTGATAATGTTGTATTAACTACCTGTTGTTTTGGATATAAATTGATATACTGAACTTGATGCAAGGTTTAAATGTTGTTTCAAACTTGAAACAGGGATTTTGAAGTTGATAACTTTTGTATATTTGGAAGCATTTTGGGTTTCTCCTTCTTAAAATCGCCTTATAGACCTTCGGGCCTACGGCACTGTGACACCTCTGGCTTGGGGTGTTACAGTCAGCTTAATTGGTAACAAGGTAGCGTAGGCTTCTTGTTTAAAGGGAGGTTGGGGGTTCGATCCCCAACTCCAACAACCTACATGGTTGGTTTCCACCTTGAGGGTTTGGGCCAACATGGGATGGGTTGGGGTGTATGGGTTGCGGCCCATGTTAACGAACAGGCGGCACCGGTTGGGTGACTGGCCTGGGTCGTTACACTAATTGGTTTGGTGTTTGCCATGATGTATCAAGTTGCGCTAGTCTTCTTGGCATGGGATGGTCCCTGCTTGTGCCTACCAATGAAGGCGTCTGATACAAGCCTCGGCCCTCCAACGAAGATATTGACGATGGCCCACGTAGGAAACCGAAACCACTTTATACCGGTAAAGCTTACTATTTCTAAATAACTTACTAAAAATAACTTACTAAAGTATACGAGTCTATGCGCAAAGAGTCCAAGTTTGTGTTTGTATGTAGGTTGTGCTCAAGGATGATTGTCCAATACCCCCTCCTCCATATTCTTGGCATCGTTTCAAATACCGAAGTGTAGATGGCTAGGATGTTTAGTTTCACTCGAGGTTTCAAATGTTTCGGGATTATCGCACGAGATGTAACCGTCCACCTGATCCTCCAGTGTAGTGATTTACATTTAGGGATTGTAATATACTATCATTGTAATATTCTAGCATGTTAGCATTGTAATATTCTAGCGTTTTCCCAAAAATATGAAAAGTTGTGGAGGGCATTTTTGCCACACAACAAAAGTTTTGGGCAATAATTGTAATTTATGGAAAAGTTATGGAGGACATTTTTGCCACAAAACAAAAGTTTCAAGCAATAATCATAATTTATGAAAAGTTGTAGAGGACATTTTTGCAACAAAACAAAGTTTTAGGCAATTATCGTAATTTATGGAAAGTTGTGGATGACATTTTTTACACAAAACAAAAGTTTCGGGCAATTATCATAATTTATGAAAAGTTATGGAGGACATTTTTGTTACAAAACAAAAGTTCTGGGCAATTATCATAATTTATGAAAAGTTGTAGAGGGCATTTATAAAAGAAAAGTTTCGAGCAACTATCGTAATTTATGAAAAGTTGTAGAGGACATTTTTGCCATAAAACAAAAGTTTCGGGCAATTATCATAATTTATGAAAAATTATGGAGGGCATTTTTGCCATAAAACAAAACTTCTGGGCAATAATTGTAATTTATGAAAAGTTGTAGAGGTCATTTTTCCACAAAACAAAACTTCTGAGCAATAATCGTAATTTATGAAAAGTTATGGTGGTCATTTTTGCCACAAAACAAAGTTCCGGGCAATTATCACAATTTATGAAAACTTGTGGAGGATATTTTTGCCACAAAACAAAAGTTTTGGGCAATAATCGTAATTTATGAAAAGTTATGGAGGACATTTTTGTCACAAAACAAAGTTTCAGGCAATTATAGTAATTTATGAGAAGTTGTGGAGGGCATTTTTGCCACAAAACAAAAGTTTCGGGCAATAATCATAATTTATGAAAGTTGTGGAGGACATTTTTGCCACAAAACAAAAGTTCCGGACAATTATCGTAATTTATGAGATATAAAGAAAAACTATAGTATATAAAAATATTCATATGAAATATAAAGAAAAACTATAGTATATAAGTATAACTATATGAGATATAAAAAAAAAATATAGTATATAACTATATTCATATGAGATATAAAGAAAAACTATATTATATAAGTTTAACTATATGAAATATAAAGAAAAACTATATTATATAAGTATATTCATATGAGATATAAAGAAACACTATATTATATAAGTATAACTATATGAGATATAACGAAAAACTATAGTTTATAAGTATAATTATATGAGATATAAAGAAAAACTATATTATATAAGTATAACTATATGATATATAAAGGAAAACTATATTATATAAGTATAACTATATGCGATATAACTAAAAACTATATTATATAAGTATATTCGTATGAGATATAAGGAAAACTATAGTATATACTCAAACTTTATGAGATATAAAAGAAAACTATATTATATAATTATAACTATATGAGATATAAAGGAAAACTATAGTATACAAGTATAAATATATGAGATATAAAGGAAAACTATAATATATAAGTATATTCATATGAGATATAAAGGGAAAATTATAGTATATAAGTATAATATATGAGATATAAAGAAAAACTATAGTATATAAGTATATTCATATGAGATATAAAAAAAACTATATTATATAAGTATAACTATATGAGATATAAAGAAAAACTATAGTATCCAAGTATAACTATATGTGATACAAAGGAAAACTACATTATATAAGTATATAACTATATGAGATATACAGAAAAACTATATTATATAAGTATATTCATATGAGATATAAAGAAAAATTATACTATATACTCAAACTTTATGAGATATAAAGGAAAACTATATTATATACGTATACTATATGAGATATAAAGGAAAACTATAGTATATAAGTATAACTATATGAGATATAAAGAAAAACTGTAATATATAAGTATATTCATATGAGATATAAAGAAAAATTATAGTATATAAGTATAACTATATGAGATATAAATAAAAACTATATTATATAAGTATATTCATATGAGATATAAAGAAAAACTATATTATATATTCAAACTTTATGAGATATAAAGGAAAACTATAGTATATAAGTATAACTATATGAGATATAAATAAGTTATACTTATATTTATATATTATAGTTATACTTATATTATATACGTATATACTGTAGTTTCCTTCATATCTTATATAGTTATATTTATATACTATAGTTATACTTATATTATATACTTATATACTATAGTTTCCTTTATATCTTATATAGGTATATATTTATAATACATAGTTATACTTATATTATATACTTATATAATATAGTTTCCTTCATATCTTATATAGTTATATTTATATACTATAATTATACTTATATTATATACTTATATACTATAATTATACTTATATTATATACTTATATATTATAGTTTCCTTTGTATCTTATATAGGTATATATTTATATTACATAGTTATATACTTATATACTATAGTTTCCTTCATATCTTATATAGTTATATTTATATACTATAGTTATACTTATATTATATACTTATATACTATAGTTTTCTTTAGATCTTATATAGGTATATATTTATATTACATAGTTATACTTATATTATATACTTATATTATATAGTTTTCCATTATATCTTATATATTATACAGTTTTTCATTATTTCGACAAATCAAATCCATAAACATCCACAAAATACCATATTGTTCAAATATTCGTACAATAACAGTTTAGGTAATATACAACAAAAATCCCCAAACATGAACTAATCCTCGCCAGGTTGCCTCCCGCTGCCAGACCCCTCCTCGTGAACTGAGTCGCGGAATATATGGGAGGCACGCGGTATGGGATCCGCCGTAGGTGTCACGTCACCCATCAAAAACTCAACCCAAAGGCGCATCCGTTCAATAAGACGGGGATGCGTATCGTCGTACTCGGCCAAGTACGCACTCATCTGGCCGGCAACAATCTGGGAGCGCTGTATGAAAATTAAAACAACATTAGAAGATAAACATAAAAATAATATATTATCGTAAACATAAGAAAATCACATACGGTAACATATGAAGCCGGGTGATGTGAATCACAATGCTTCACCTCATGTTGCCAGCCACACGCCAAGTGCCTAGGAGGAAGACCAGGCCAAGGCCATAGACGGCGCTGAGGGAGTTCGAAGGTTTGCCTAGAGATGGCATTGGCTGACAACGGAAGCCCGATGCCGACAGTGTCATGGCATTGAGAGAAGGCTATCTCACAAACCACTCATGCCTTTTCCCCTAAGTTTGGTGATGACGTGGCACATTGGATTCTGTCATTTATCTCCAAAATCGAAGGCAAATGGCGTTGAGAATTGACCAGGCCATTTAGAGCACCACTTTATGTTTTTCCTTAAATGTGTTCAAAGACAATTTAGGTAATTTTTGTGTTTATAAGCTGGCTTGCAGCTACAATGTTTCTCACGTTAAACACAAAAAGCCATTGAGAGCCTTTCAATTTTGCGTCTTTGTTTGGTGTGTTCATCTGAACTTAGTAGAGCGGTTTTAGGTGTGTTCATCCTCGATCCAATCTACGACCCTTCTGGTTATTTTTGGTGCGTTTATCCAAGGGTTTCCAGAAGTTTATCCCATCACAAAAATCGCCTTCAAATACTTCCAAACACTTGGCCAACTTTGCTTGTCAAACGAGTCCACCGTCGGCGCCAAGGAGGAATTGGCTTGGAGTTTTGGTGTCGAACTTTCCTTGAAGCTTGAGATCCTCACAAGGGACACATCATTTGGTATCAGAGCATCTTTCAAGGTAAGTTTCAATCCAAAACTTGTTCTTGAAATCTCAAGAAAATTTTACCATAGTTTTGCCGAGTACTTTCTAGCCACACTTGCGATTGTTCCTTTGTTCTTGCTTGAAGTACTCCATAATTGCATGTCATTTCTAAGGGAAAAGTGATTGTTGATTGTTGTATGCTCTTAAATACCTATTAATTTGCTAGCATCAAACCGGATCAATCCCATTGAATTGCATGCATTAAACTTGGCATTGAATTCCCCACATTTACAACCGCCACTTACCATATTTGGCCACACTTGTTTGGCTGCACTTTGTTCTTGTTGCTTGTGCTTTTTATGTGACCAATCTATATTATAAGTAGCATAAGTTACGGAAAAGTGCTTAGTCCCAAGATAAGAGTGGCTTACAAAGTTGTTAAGTGTTTTGTTGTGATAATTGCATTTAGAAGTTTGTCAAAGTTGTATGGAAAAACTTGCCCACGTTTAAAATAAAAAAAGGGACTCTAGAAAAAACGTTTTAACCAGAAATACCCAGCCTAAGACAAAAGGGAAGGCCTTAAAAAGATTGGTCAAACCAAGAAAAAAGAGAGCAAGTGAAGAAGAGGTGTTTTATGTCTAAAACAAGAGTTTGTAAGGGTTTAAGTACCTAGTAGCTTTCTTGTGTGACTTATCTATATTTTGACTTGCATAACGTACAAGTTTATATTGAACAAAGTGCAACTATCTTGTCAAAAACACCACTCCGAGCCCAAACCCTAGTGCTCGGTAAAGCTTGCCATCAAGCGCTTGTGTAGGACTTCCTAGAGGGGTCGGGATCAAGTGTGTGTGAGCCTAAGAGGTTTTGAAAGCGGCTTGGAAACAAGTCACTAAGAGGCAAGCCTTTGAAGAAAGAAGAAGGTCGTGCAAAGGACAAGACAAGTAAGTCACTTGGAGGTACTTCATCCTTACCTCGTGAATTCATTTTTAGACTGATTTGTGTGTTGTTTGCCTTGTGTTTGCTATCTCTATACAGGGAGACAAGAGAAAGAGTCTCATGGACTGTGATGGTGAAGACAAGCCTCTCACGATTAGGGATATCAAAGCCTTGTTCGAAAGGACTCGGTTGGATCTCCTACAAGCAATAGATGAGAAGCTAGAGCAACGACTAGGCAGCCCTCGTAGGAGTCACACCTCAACCCAGCCAAGCTCACTAAAGCAAAGAGAGTTCCAAGAGATCTTTCGAGAGGAAGGGCCTTCACACCAAGACGGGGAGAGTACCAATTTGTTGAGGCCTTCTAGGGGCCACGACCACATCCTTGATGACATGGATAACCCCTTCTCCCCTGATGCCATCAACCAAGCCCCAACACTGCCATTTGCGCCGGCCAATCCCCCTATGCTCGAGAGGATAATGAGGCGGCCTTACCAACCGCCGACTGGTCCACTCTTGCATCCACGGAGAGTGCCTCTTGAACAACAAGAACATCCAAAAGGGGCTAGAGGACAAAGGATGTCGCCACGCGCGTAAGGGCCTAGGCACTTTGCCTTTGGCCAAGGAGATGGAGCTAAGGCTCAAGAGAGGGAGCTACATCATGGCATCAAGCTCTCCATCCAGCCCTATGTAGGCACGTCATATCCAGAGGCCTACCTTGAATGGGAAGCCAAAACTGAGGCCGTTTTTTACTACTACGGCTACACCGATGTGCAAAGGGTGGCCATTGCCACTATCCACTTTTATGACTTTGCCTACTCTTGGTGGCTTGAAGATAAAGAGGAGAGATCCTACCACAACTACCCACCCATCACCACGTGGGAGGAGCTCAAGGAGGCCATGAGGTTCCGGTTTGTGCCTCAAGACTTCCAATATCGAATCCAAGTCAAATTGGAGAGAGTGAAGCAAGGGAACCAGACGCCAGAAGAATTTTACAAGGAGTTAATCACTTGGTGTTTCGCTCTAATGTTCACTTCCCCAAGGGATATCTAGTGTCCAAGTTCACCACGGGCTTGAATCCTGACGTGGGCCAAGTGGTGGAGATGCAAAGGTTTGGAACGCATGTGCAAATTGAGGAGGTGCTCCACTATGCCACCCAAGTTTATCAAAATTTGCAATAGAGGAAGAGTTCCACAAGTTCTCGGCCATAGGGCTCCACCTCAAGCTCTAACACCGTGCCAACTGCCCCTAGGCGCCAAGAGAACAAGACAGACCTAGACAAGGCTCCACCTAGGAGAGAAGGCCAGCCGCCTAGCCAAGGCCCCAAAAAGGAAGACAACTCTCGCACTAGAGATGTCAAGTGCTACAAGTGCTTAATACATGACCATTATGCTAGGGACTGTCGTACACGGAAGCAAGTCACTAGTGGAACAAACCCTAATAGAGGCGGGCATTTGGACACTTATTGAGGCGAACACCATTCCCTTCAAATGAGGGGGTTGCAACAAGTAGGGACCCTTTTTGAGGCGGGCAATATACGTCTCTAAAAGCCACTTGTTGAGGCGGGCCTCTATAGGCCCGCCTCAACAAGTGCCTCACTATGGCGCCAAAGTGAGGCACTTTAGGCCCGCCTCTAAAAGTCCACTTGTTGAGGCGGGCCTCTATATGCCCGCCTCAACAAGTGCCTCACTTTGGCGCCATAGTGAGGCACTTGTTGAGGCGGGCCTATAGAGGCCCGCCTCAACAAGTGGCTTTTAGAGGCGGGTCTCCATAGACCCGCCTCTAAAAGTTATTTCATTAAATTTGCAGAATAGATTCCTGATTTTATGATGCACCATACACACATTAAATTTTCACCATACACACATTAAATTTACAGAATAGATTCCTGATTTTATTCACAGAATAATATACAACAACACAACAGATTTCACCAGAGTACAGTCAGGTTCTCAACAACAGTTTACATGACAAGTACAAACAAGTTCAATCCGATAATAAATACTTCGATGTAAAATACTGTGTCCATTGCTCACGAACAACATCCATTTCTTCATAAGTATACGCTGTCTTCCTCTTAGGATATAGCTTCATAAAAAACACAGAAATTATTGACACAAAACACAAATACTATCAATATATAGTTAGTTAAGTTACATACCTTATCTAGTCGCTCATCAGAGTCCTCGAGTCCCGTGACTATCTCTAACATGAACTTCATGACATAATAGCCACACTCGGTTCCGCTGCTTTGTTGAGCGCACTAATTACACAACATAAGGGGGATGTCTTAGATACAAGGCCTTTGATTATAAATAAACAAACCTAAAGCGTTTAAAATGCTATATGTACCTCTATATTGCAGACTCTCAACGTCTTACATTTTCCTATTGATTTATCGCACTTCCCACCTTGATACTTAAACACTTGAAATGCCCTAGAAAATCAACATAATATAGTCACGAAATTGATATTGTTAATATTCCAAAAAAAAAACTAGTTCATAAGCAAAATAACTTACAAATTCATGATTCCAGATGCATCAGTCGTTCTGTTGTCTGGACCTTTTAGAGAATCGAAAAGATAGACTTGTTCTTTAAATAGGTCTATCACGTACAGAGTCCAATGATTGCTGCATCATTTAAACGTAAATTAATAAACATTAATGATTGCTTAAAATACTAATTATATATGAAACTTATTGAAAACACTTACTCTTGATTATATGGGAGCAAAAACAATTTGGCACTGTTAGCATTGAACACACGTTGCAAGTAATTTGCTGGAACAGATGGATCGGCCTTGATTCTAGTGCTTGACACCATCTCAGGACAAATGAACCCAATTCGAGAATTTTCAAATGCATATGTGTGATTGTCCAATAAATACCTGCACATTTAAAGAAAAAACGATTAAGAATGATAGTTGAACAATTAAAGAAAAAACGATTAAGAATGATAGTTGACAATTAAAAGATAAAGACTGATCAAAACATTTACATCATGTAGACTTGAATCACAGAAATGTTTAAGCACGCCCCCTTAAGGAACTCTTCTACATCGGATGCAGTGACGTATGTTTCTTGATCTATCACATAATTCCAAACCGAGGCATCCAATGGGATGGGAGTACTATCATATATACCACCCGGCGCCGAAGACATAACAAATTGCAACCACTTGCATGACTGGCCATGACCTTGAATTTCTTCGTTTTCTGCTTTCTTCCTTTTGGCGGCTGATTCTTCTGTTTTACGATCACAGCTACCAACCACCTCTTTGTTGGACTGAGACTTAAGAATTCTTTTGACATGAAATTTCCAAACAATAATAATGAAGTAACATTTGTATTATTGAGCACAAACAAGGAAGATTTAATATCATTTCTAATAACTATCCCGCCAAGGGCCTAAATTATGAATTCTATCCCGCCAAGGGCCTAAATTATGAATTCTATCCCGCCAAGGGCCTAAATTATGAATTCTATCCACCTTTTTAGAGAGAAATGACTTACCTTTGTATTTTTGGCGCTGTCATCCACCTTTTTAAAGAGAAATGACTTGGACTTCTTTGTTGGGCGTGGAGTAGTATAGTCCTATATATATTAGAATTATAGATGAGCAAGAGTGAGTAATGTGTACATTATTATTGAGCCTAGATTTCTTACCTCGTCGTCTTCGAAAATCACTAAGCGGATCGGCCATTGCACGAAACTACCCTGAGCACCGCCTAAGTTAGTGAAACCATCACCCGTAGGCACCGGAAGAATATCATCATGATGTCCATCATAAACAAAATCAACTTGGACTTTGTAGTGATCAGGCTTCATCGGTGTAAAGTGTTGGGATGATGCACCGTTTGAGGGTTGTACCATACCATCCGCTACGAGCACTTTGTTACCAGAATCTTTATCCTCAAGGGCAAGATGGCATGGAGTCCTTTCCTGCATAAGAGGTATTTTAATTCATGTTATAAGAGGTATTTGGACATAAAGAGTTCATGATAATACTCAAACTCAATCATACCTTTAGCTCACGTGGTTGCGGTGTGGAATCAGGACAAGTGGTATAGGGTGCATCAACATTAAGTTCAAGAACGGGAGTAGAAGTGAAGTTTGGTTGATTTATGTGTAACATGGAGCGTAGTTGCTTTTGGAGGGCCTTAGCAACCCTTTTATCTAACTCACCTTCAAACTCCTTTCTAACTTCAGCTCTGATCGATTCGATCAGATCTGATGAAGCTTCACTAGAACATCTTCTCCGTCGTTCTCTTGGACTGAAAGCAACTCTATAACCCACATTTCCACCTATTGCCTTGACACGGCCACGATGATCTTTTTTCCCAATGGCTTTGGTGAGGGCATCCTCATCATCCTCGAAAGTAAGGTTTCCTTTTTCTTCTTCTTCGATATACTCCTCCTATAATGTCAATTAGGAAAGTATAGATTAGTTCATATTTCCAAGTAAATTTAAGTAAATATTCATTAAAAAGCACTACTTACAACTTTTCTTGCAATTTCTACGGCATCCTTATCATTCGGGCTAACTTCCCACTTTCCATCCTCAGTTCGAACTTGATGAGCCAAAACCCACTCCTTTGATCTGTATTTTCTAGCTCTAGGAACCGATGAGTTCACTGAGGAGCTACTTGACAGAGATAAAGCTGCTTCCTCTGGGAGTCGTCCTTCCTTTATCCACTCGTGTCGTTTTCTAATATAACCCGCCTGGCCGATGCGATGAGGATTCTTGTGGTGGGCTGCACTTGCCTTTGCTTTCTCACTACGAGCCTGTCAAAAGTCAATTGCATTATTACCAATGATTTCCGCTAGCTGACTAGAAATCTTTAATACTAAAAAGAAATAGCATTATTACCAATGACTCTGGCCTGTAATATTCTTGAAGAAAAACTGACCAATCAGCCTCTGTAATGTGGTGGTAGATTTCCCAAGGCATCTTGTTTCTAGGATACTTCGACGGCTTTTGCGTCTTAGTTATCCATCGAGCTACCAACTTGCTCTTGAAATCTCTAAATCGTTTTGCCACACAAGAATGGAAGTATTTTTCCCTTGATTTATTGACATCCTCAATGATGTGGAACATAAGCTGTGGATTTTTACAATAAGTTAGAATGATAGTTAATATAGTATATATTTAAAACAATTTAAAAAGACATTATACCTTGGTCTCCTCCCAAAACCCTTGCCTCGTCTGCTCATCTATCCTTCGGTATTCTTTCACGTTAATATTAATTCTTTGAGCACAACTCCCAACTTGCTTTCCGTATTGTTTCGACCACTCGCCATCAGGGACATTAAACTCATTAAACTCAAGGTGCATAGGCTTTTTTACTTGAACGCCTTTTGACGGACCACGCCCTTTAGCGATCTGTGTAATCGCGCTAACACCTTGTGATTCAGGATCACCTTGGGTAGGGAAAATAGCATTTCCACTTTCGTTAGACATAGTGGCTAGAATTCCTGCAACAAGCACACACAAAAAATTACTTATTGTAACATAAAGCTTCTGTATTGTCACATGAAAATGAACTTCCTAAGAGGAGAACAAGGTATAATTAACGTCTATGTAATAAAGACTCATTTGCTTCAGCATTGCTCATACACAAAAAACTAGATCATGATTTCATGAGTACATATAAAAAAAAGCATATGAGTACATATAAAAAAAAATCCAAGGAAGACAATTCATAATGCAATTAAATCTACTTGTCAATAAATTACCTCATCTTATTCATTTGTGATTTGTAACCCATATTCCCTCCCTATGATCTGTACATCTAATGAACTCCTCAACCCCACTCAAGTATTGTGTCATAGTATGATCACCGTACATTCAAGGACGACTCATTTCTAGTAATAAATGCAAAACAAGGAAGATTTAATATCATTTCTAATAACTATCCCGCCAAGTGCCTAAATTATGAATTCTATCCCGCCAAGGGCCTAAATAGATAATAATACGCAACTAAGCAAGAAAAAATACAAACTCAACTATCCCGCCAAGGGCCTAAATTATGAATTATATCCCGCCAAGGGCCTAAGGAATTAGGGTAGAAGTATTACCTTGACCCAATATCGATCCTTCAAGACAATGCCTCTATCAACCTGCAGAATGTAATTTCCCCAATTAAATAAACTGTAAAAATGTGATCCTCTAGTATATTACATCCTCATTGCCTTCAATGCACGAGCTTTAAACACAAAAAATACACAAATTCGTACAAGCTTTAAACACAAATTCGAAATCAGTATTAGGCCCGCCTATTAGAGAAACGCATATTCATAGGGGCATTTCATCAAACACCTTCAATGCACGAGCTTTACACACAAAAATACACAAATTCGTACAAGCTTTAAACACAAAATACACAAATTCGAAATCAGTACATTAGGATTTGCTCGTATTTTACTTCTCCAAATCCGTACAAGCTTCAGTACTTATGATTTTACTTCTCCAATTACTTCTCCAATTCGGTATGAACCTAAATAAAATTGTAAATGTGTTGGATGAAATTAAAGTAAAATAGGGTGTTAGATGTGCTTACCGGACAACGGAATCGGGTGAGGAAGTCGGAACTCTGGTGAAACCGAGTGCTCGGCGAAAGGAGAGGAAGTCGGAGCTCGGCGAAGACGACGATACGAAGATATGAATGAAGGCGCGCGCGGAGCTGAATGTTTTTAATTTAATTAGGGTAGACTTATAGAGGCGGGCCTAATATGCCCGCCTCTATAAGCTGAATGTAATGAGGCAATAGAGGCGGGCCTCTTTATGCCCGCCTCTATTGCATACATTTGTTGAGGCGGGCTATAATATGCCCGCCTCAACAAAAGTTAATAGAGGCGGGCTTTTTCGCCCACCTCAATTATGTACCATTAGAGGCGGGCCTACATTTGGCCCGCCTCTAATACTTTAGCGGGAATATTTTTTCGGAAACTTTTTGAGGCGTATAATTATTTGCCCGCCTCAATAGAGTTTTTTGAGGCGTATAAAATAATTATCCGCCTCAAAAACCTAAAAAACTGATTGCGTAGGTCGTTGTTGAGGCGTTTTGAAATATGTACGCCTCTAAAAGGGAGCCTCAAAAAGTTTTTTTTCCACTAGTGAGTGCTCTTAAATGAGCATGGCGACTATGTGTCGGAGGATGAAGAGGAAGTCCTAGAAGAGGAGGACGACACTCAAAATGAAGAAGAAGAGGTCCATGTCACGGCATCCATATGAGATTGCTTTGTGGTCAAGAGGACCTTGGTGGCTAGTGACGCGCCGCCCATGCCTTCTCAACGTGAAACAATTTTTCACATAAGGTGTCACATCCAAGGAAAAGTTTGTAGTGTGATTGTTGATGGAGGCTTGTGCTGCAACATCATAGACCAAGAGGTGGTTAAGAGGTTCAACTTCAAGACCACACCCCACCATCAACCCTACATGCTCAATTCCTCCACTCCTCTCAAGGTACAAGCTCAAGCTTTAATTCAGTTTTCCATTGGAGTTTACGAGGATGAGGTGCTTTGTGATGTGTTACCCATGTTGGCATGCCACTTACTACTTGGACGGCCATGGCAATATGACCAAGGGGTGATCCACCAAGGGGTCACCAATGAGTATTCCTTCCACATGGCTAGAAAGAATATTACTCTTCACCCAATGACGCCTCATGAGATCATGGCCGACTACGTGGCCAATGAGCAAAGAAGAAATCAAAAGAACCATGGAAAATGAGGCAACAATAAGATGGCCATAGGCACCAACTCCGGAGCTAGCAATCACATGTTGTTGGCCAAGGCTAAGGAAGTTGACAAGGCCCTTCAGGAAATAAAAGTTTGTTTTCTTTTTGTACCTATGACTAACTTGTTTTCTTCACAAGAATTGAGTGATCTACCTTTGCCTATTGCATCTTTTTTGCAGGAATATGAAGACCGTTTTCAAGAGGAAATTCCTAATGGCTTGCCACCACCCATTCGAGGGATAGAACACCAAATTGACTTTGTGGCTGGCGCCACATTGCCAAACAGGGCAGCCTATAGGACCAATCCGGAGGAAACCAAGGAGCTACAAAAGCAAGTCAAGGAGCTACTTGACAAGGGCTATGTGAGGGAAAGCTTGAGCCCTTGTGCCGTGCCGGTCATACTTGTGCCTATGAAGGATGGAACTTGGAGAATGTGTGTGGATTGCCGAGCCATCAACAACATCACCATCAAGTACCGGCATCCCATACCTCGGTTGGATGACATGCTTGATGAGTTACATGGGTCCCAAATCTTCTCCAAGATAGATCTCAAAAGTGGGTACCACCAAATCCGGATGAAAGAAGGGGATGAGTGGAAGACCGCTTTCAAAACAAAGTATGGCTTGTACGAATGGTTAGTAATGCCTTTCAGACTCACTAATGCTCCTAGCACTTTTATGAGTTTGATGAATCATGTTCTTAGGCCTTTTTTAGGGAAATTCTTAGTTGTTTATTTTGATGACATACTGATTTATAGCAAGAACTTACAAGAGCATGCTCATCATATAAAACAAGTACTAGATGTCCTTAGGAAGGAAAAGTTATATGCCAACTTCAAGAAATGCCACTTTTGCTCGGATCATGTTGTCTTTGTTGGCTTTGTTGTGAGTAAGACAGGATTGAAGGTTGATGAGGAAAAGGTGAAAGCCATAAGAGAATGACTGACACCTACCACAATGACACAAGTGAGAAGCTTCTTAGGGTTGGCGGGGTTCTATAGGAGGTTTATGAAGGACTTTAGCACAAGAGCCACGCCAATGACCGAGCTCACCAAGAAAAATGTGGTGTTCCATTGGGGTGAGGCGTAAGAGGCTGCATTTCAAATGCTCAAGCAGAAGCTCACCCATGCACCATTGCTTGCACTCTCGGACTTCACAAGAACCTCTGAGATAGAGTGTGATGCCTCGGGAATTGGCCTTGGCGGGGTATTGACGCAAGGAGGCCGCCCAATAGCCTATTTTAGTGAGAAAATGAGTGGCGCCGAGCTCAACTATCACACCTATGACAAAGAGTTGTTTGCTCTTGTCCAAGTGCTCAAGACATGGCAACACTACCTAATGCCCAAGGAGTTTGTCATCCATTCGGATCATGAAGCATTGAAGTATCTTAAGGGCCAAAGCAAGCTCAATAGAAGGCATGCCAAGTGGGTAGAGATTATAGAGGCCTTTCCCTATGTGATCAAGCACAAGAAGTGAAAAGACAACATAGTGGTTGACACCCTATCAAGGAGGTACACTCTTCTCACTTCTTTGGATGCTAGAGTTCTAGGATTTTCTTGCATGAAATATTTGTATTTTGATGACCCTGATTTTTGTGAAACAATTAGAGCATGTGAGGGAAAGGGTAGCCAAGGCATATTCTATTTACATGATGGATACTTGTTTAGAGGAGAAAGGCTATGTGTTCCTAGTGGTTCCCTTCATAGGCTTTTCATTCATAAAGCACATGGGGGCGGACTAATGGGGCACTTTGGGGTAGCTAAGACCTTAGGCACATTGAGGGAGCATTTCTGTTGGCCAAGGATGGCTAAGGATGTTGAAAATTTGTGTGCTTCATGTACCACATGTGCTAGGGCCAAGTCTAAGCTAAATTCGTGGCACATTGGATGTTGTCATTTATCTCCAAAATTTGGTGATGACGTGGCACATTGGATGCTGTCATTTATCTCCAAAATTGAAGGCAAATGGCATTGAGAATTGACCAGGCCATTTAGAGCACCACTTTATGTTTTTTCCTTAAATGTGTTCAGAGACAATTTAGGTAATTTTTGTGTTTATAAGCTGGCTTACAGCTACAATGTTTCTCACGTTAAACTTGAACAAATCTTAAGCTTTTGAGCACAAAAAGCCTTTGAGAGCCTTTTAGTTTTGTGTCTTTGTTTGGTGTGTTCATCCGAACTTATTAGAGCGGTTTTAGGTGTGTTCATCTTCGATCCAATCTACAACCCTTTTGGTTATTTTTGGTGCGTTTATCCAAGGGTTTCCAGAAGTTTATCCCATCACAAAATCGCCTTCAAATACTTCCAAACGCTCGGCCAACTTTGCTTGTCAAGCGAGTCCACCGTCGGCACCGAGGAGGAATTGGCTTGGAGTTTTGGTGTCGAACTTTCCTTGAGGCTTAAGATCCTCACAAGGGACATATAACCGGGGGAGGTGGAGGGATATGCTCAACCACATGTGGGTCCTGTCTGGGCAAGCAGAAATCCAAATATGGATGAGACACCTGGTCAAACCAATCGAGGTATGCCTCGTCATAATCACACGCGATGGTGGACGTGATAAGAACATGCAGCTCGATCAGCGGCCTCGGGTCCACATCCCACAGACAATGCTCATCCCCATACTCCACTTTATATGACCGCAGGGCCGCATGTCGGACAACTCTATTCGGCTACGGTGGCACCTGCGGGATACACTGCCTATACCCGAATTGGCGGAGGCAACGGTCGGGCAGGTACGTCTCTCACACGTCAAAAAACTCAATGACGCCTCAATATAGCGACGGTGCGTACCCAGATCGCTGAAGTTTAGCTTTCCCCACGGTTGCTACCGCACCTGAAATAAAAAAAAATAGAGTCAGAACACAAAAAATGATCAAAAAACCCAAAATTCGAACGAAATGCTTTTTGATTACCTCTGAATACTTCATGGCGTCGAGAACCCGATGCAGGGAGATAAGGCGATCTGAGTCACTGTACTGAGGAGCCTCCCTCCCGTCATGGGCGGCCGCCCGTGTATCCCCCATGTGCTCCAGGTCGGGTGACGCGTGACCTCGGAAGGCGTGAAAGTATAACTAAATCCACGTCTGTACAAAAAATCATATAATCGTTTGCATTTATACTTAAAACCGTAAACCGGAAAAATTAAATTATTACCCTCAAAAGCAGCAGACATCTGGCCAATCCCTATACCTGGGCCCGCGATGCCTGACCCAAATGCCGATACAGGTTGGCCAAGACACTAACACCCTAGGCATAACGGCGTGGTCGAGGAGGAGCGACAAATACTTCGCCTTCACCTTCTGCCCCAACTTGTCAGTGAAGACGGTACTGCCCAACAACATGAGCAAAGACATCAAAGCAATATGACGCTCTTCCTTGAAATTAGTAACATTAATTTAATTATAAAATGTATAAAAAATTAATTAAAAATTCTAATATTAATAAAACTACAAATATATCATCTCTGGGCCGCTTCACATAATAAGGTACAATGATTCTTCAACGTTGTGTTGATCGCAAAGCCGCCAACTGAAAAAAGAAATAAAACCAAATACCGTCTATCAACAACATTTTAATAAAAATATATTAAATAAATAATAAATAGGTATATAAATTTTTACTTGATGCCATATGCGAGACGACAACTACATCGATCCCAAGCATCTCTAATGCAGTGACAAATAGCTCGGCGTCGGGCATATCAGATACCACCAACTTCCCATCGATTGGGATCTCCAAAATGTGGAAGACGTCCTAGAGTGTGATCGTGATCTCCCCCCACAGAAAATGGAAAGAGTTCATCTCCGGATGCCACCACTCCACGAACGCCGATATCCACACAGGGTCCATCCGATGAAACTCCAGGGACCCCAGGGATGTGATGCCGCTCCGCTGTGCTAGCGGCCACCACGAATCCGGATCCTGCCTCTGGAACCGGTGGATCGCGAAGAAATGCGGGTGGCGGGTGTACGACTTCAGTATCTTCCTCAACTGAAACCCAATAAAAAATTTATTATTAATTACAATATTAAACAAATTATTATTTAAATATTTGATAAAATACGTACCGGATCGGGATCCACGGGTGGAAGGGGAGGGTCGTGTGTAAGTCGCTCCGTATGCGTCCAAATAATGCCAGCGACGTGCGTCGGGTATGTCACCAGGAGACTGCGCGACCGGGGACCTCCTGGCATCCACGCCTTCTCCTCCTCCTCCTTGTTAGCCACACCTGTCACGGGAGGAGGGGGACCGTTGGCTCGGGTACGGGTCCCGCTGCCTCAGGAACGGGGGAGGGAGGCGTATCGTCCCTCTCCAAATCCTCGACCGTCGAAACGGGAGAGGGATCGATGCTCTCGTCGTAATCCCGCTCCAAGGCCGCTGTCAATGCCTCCTCGTCGTGTAACACCCCAAGCCGAGGTGTCACAGTGTCGTAGGCCCGAAGGTCTATAAGGCGATTTTAAGAAGGAGAAACCCAAAACGCTTCCAAATATACAAAAGTTATCAACATCAAAATCCTTGTTTCAAGTTTGAAACAACATTTAAACCTTGCATCAAGTTCAGTATATCAATTTATATCCAAAACAACAGGTAGTTAATACAACATTATCAAATCCGATGCAAAAAAAAAACTAAATCTTTAACTGTGAAGACGAATCTGTAACCAAGAACCCCCTTGCTACTGCCGAACCTGTGAAGACTAGTTGACTGATGGACCCGATACACCAGCCAACCGTGGAAACATAAACCGAGGTTGGTTAGTCTAATGAAAGACTAGCAAGAATTATCAAGCAAAAAAATAATAGCACATAGGAAAGAATTAGCATACATTCCAACCAACGCCAATTAATAACACATCAAAATAAATACTATCATCATCACCTAACCTTTACTTAACCATTCTTACTCAATTATTAAACGCACTAAATACATCCAATCCGATTCTCAACCACACAACGAGTATAAAAGGGTGAGACTATCATCACCCTAAGTAATCGTACTGAGTATAAACGGGTGAGACTATCATCACCCTAGATAATCATACTATCCATGGATAGGTTTAAGATGGGACACTCACCATCCAATTGTGGCCTTGAACCAACGCAAGGTCACCCTCTACATGGTCGGGTGAGGCTATCATCACCCCGGCCTAGCTATAAGGAGTCATGCCCTCCTTATAACCGAAACAAACAATCAACCAACAACCAATCAATAACCAACAACAACCAACAACTAATCAATAACCAACAACAACCAACAACCAATCAATTACCAACAACCAATCAATAACCAACAACAACCAACAACCAACAATCAACAACCATATTGATCCAACATTAATCCTCACACAAGGCAACAACCAACCTGCACACATTCCACCATTTAATTCTACGACTACCAATCTAGATCAATATAACAGATAAGTATAAAAATCAATTATTGAACATTAATAAGCGAGAATAATAATACTCAAAGATATATGTAATAAGTATGAGCAAGAATCATCTTGCCTTAAACTTAATGGCAACGACCCTAGAAATTCGCCAACTCTGCAAGCTAGGGTCAACCACCTTTATCTTAGAACCCGGAAATTTCCAATCGCCAATCAAGTGCATACGCAGTCCAAAGGTGCTCCTAAACAAGAGAATAAACCCTAATTTATATCTCTAATTAACCAATTCAAAGGCTTGATTTAGAAAGACCTTCACACACACAAAAATAGAAATCAACCACCAAATACGTACCAACACACTAGCCAAAAATCAGAATTTCTAGCTGCCCACAATTCCCTGAAATTTCCAAACCAAAAACTGCCCAAACGTTGCAAATCTGTCAACAACAGAAATTCAACAGCACAGAATTCAGCAGCACATTATCTGGTGTCCCAAAATCAGATCGAGGAAACCCCCAAAATTTACCTTGTCGTCCGCTTGATCTCGCCGCCGGGAAGGGCAGCCACCAGCAGGTCGCGGCCTCGATCAGCAGCAACTCGTGGCTCGTACAGCAATAACTCGCGGCTCGCACAGCAGCCCGCTGCAGTTCGCACCAGCAGCTCGTCGTAGTTCGCACAAGCAGCTCGTGGCGTCTCATACCAGGGAAAAGAAGTGGTCACCGGCAGCAATTGAAGGTCGCGTCCACCGGCGGAATGAGCAGCTGAAGGACAAGCGAGAGGTACGTCGTCTCTGAATGAAGGAGACCGAAGGGGTTTCTGCCCCCAAATTCTGATTTTGCTCAATATATAGTCATGACAATTTTACTATTTTAATATATACATATATTGGGGTATTTCACGTCGAATACGTCGTCGGGCTTCTCCAAGACGACGTCGGCGTCGGGCATCACCGTGTCGTTGTTATCGCCGTCGAGATCCGACATAGATGCATCGTCTTTCGTGTTGTCCTCATGAGCAGCATCTAGACGCAGACCCAAATCATTTGCACCTCCGTCGCCCCGTCAGGTCGATCTTGTGACCCTTCGCTGTCCTAGCCGACGGGACCCTCTATATGACTGTCGCACTGAATGCAACGACTACTGTACCACCTTTGGATAAATAAATTAAATAAATTAATATACAAAAAATTATATATTTTATATTAAATCCTTTGAAATACAGTTGTTTCACTTTTTTTGATTAAATTATATATTTTATATTATTTATTTAAATAATTGTTTAATTTTAATTTTTACTAATTTATAATTATTAATTGGTTACTTTTAATTTTTTTCTAAAAGTATTATATATTTGTTTACTTAAAAAAGTTTATAATTTTTTGATATTCTAGTTTTTATACATTTAGTTCTAGTTTATAATTTATTAAAACAAATCCTATTAAAAAATTCTCATTTCATTTTCAATTTCAAATATTATTTGATTCAATTACAACAAATATACTACCATTGCATAAATTCATAATCTAAACATTTGGTGCATTAATCGATCTAATCTAAATTTATAAGTGCATAACTAAACATTTCTATTTAGTTCAATGTAATCTAAACATTTCATGCATATCTAATTCAAATTCACTGTATAATCTAAACATTTATATTTATTCGTTGTTTTAAATTAAATACAGAAAAATACATACTAAGAGCCTATTCTAATTCTAACATCATTACCGTCTATTCAAAGTCCAAACGGAACATATAATTTCAACCAAAATAGTTATACAAATTTAATTTTACTTGTCGCAAACCTCCTAGTCCTCTTGTCCCGACAAGCGTCTCGACTGAATCCGAAGTGGACGCGCCTCGACCACGAGTACGAACGCCACCAGTATGACGCCCACGAACCCGACCGCGATGACTGACATCCTCCTCCACCACTGCTCCGACCGCTGTGCCACCACCACCAGCCACCGCCACCTCCTGGACTGGATCTCCACCACCACCACCAGCCACCGCCACCACCCTCTGTTCCTCCACCGCTGCGCCATCACCGCTAACTTCCTCCGCCACCGTCCTCGGAGAGGCCATTTTTTTTGGTCGATTTGGATGGAAATAGAAGGATTGGGAGAGGTTAGGGGGATTTGGGGGAAAATTGCCGCCGTCTGCGATTTTTGGAGTGGAGGAAGACGAAGAAGAGAGCCGCGCGACTCTCTTAACCTACAGAGCGTACGCAAGATTTTGGCGTACACCAAAAACTTGTGTATGTAATTAAAAAATATTAAAAAAGGCTTTACGCCAGAAACTGGCATATGGCTTTTTTTTTAAAGTTCATACTTATTTATACAAATTTGCCTTCTGCGCTTGTATATGGTGTACGCAATATTTTTGCGTAGTGATTTGTAGTGCGAAAACGCAAAAACTGTAGTGTATATAGAATTTACCTAGTTTTGTTGGCAGAAGAAAGAAAAATTAGTCATGATGGACCTGCTCTTGATACCATATAGAGAGTTTAGTAAAAATTACTTCATTATTGATTCAATAGGGGATTTATACAAGATGAGTAACAACTTAGGACTCCCACTGGTTGTTATATCAAATAGAAATATAGAAGCAACTAATTAATTAATAAAGGAAAATACAAATAATACTTAAACATTATCTACCCTAATATATTAAAGCTGTAGGCATCTCTTTGTTAAAATTTTAGCCACGTTACCTCATATATTGTTGACATTTGGCAGCCTATTTGAAAGACAATTGTCCTTTATCACCCTCAAAACTACCCACTATCCCCACCTTCTCCTATCAGCTCCCCCCTTTCTCGATTGCATTCTCATCTGAGAGCCCCATTCAACCCAAATTCTACTGTTCAACTGCAGATTTGCTTCTCCCAATTTTTATCACTCCAAACTGCTCTCCCAATTTTTATCATCTTCTTCGATCTTCATCGTCCGACTACTACCGCTCTAGGTTTGTCTTCACTTCCTTTCTCTTTCCTTAATTCTCTTCCCACGGCTTGATCACCAGTACTAATTTGCACTGTTGTGTTGTCTTCTCGATTTTATCTGAATTTGAAGCTTCGCCTTCCTCTTACAGCTTCGCCTTCCTCTGCAACTGTTTCTATTTACCTGTTTAGTAGTCGATGCTTTTTTTTTGCCCCTTTCTTTTCCCAATTTGTTATCAGTTTACCAAAGGAGTTAAAATTCGAGTTTGAGAGGTATCGAATACGAAATGGAGGTCGATTATTGCCGCATATTGAAATTCTGAAGATACCAAGAACGGCGAGCCGAGTCCAAGTAGATATGTGAAGCTTACGATATGCTCAGCAACATGTAGATCCTCCATTCAACCCAAGTTCTGCTCTTCAACTGCAGAACTGCTGCTTCTCCCAATTTTTATTGCTCCAAACTGCTCCCCACTCCCAATTCATCGTTCGACTACCGCTCCAGGTTTGTCTTCGCTTCCTTTCTCTTTCCTTCTGATATCTCTTCTTTTCTCTTCCCACGGTTTGATCACCAGTACTAATTTGCACTGTTGTCGCCTCCCTCTTCACTCACAAGTGGGAAATTTGAAGCTCACAACACCAGTTCTTCATCTTCTTCGATCTTCTTCCTCCTCGCCATGCTCACATGTACGATACAATAGTTCTTCTTCCTCCTCGCACAGTTTCACAGTTTGGGGGTGCGATTTCCTTCGCTGAGTGGTTCTTCTCTATCTTTGTTCTTCTTTAGGTTTTTGGTTCTTCGATCTTTCTCCTTGCACTGTTCTTCGTCTAGATGGGTTAGGTTTAGATTGGTGTATTCTGCAGATTTTTAGGCCGATTTAAGATTGGGGTTTTGGATTTAAGCATTTTGGGAGAAATTTGGGATTTTGGGTTCGAGTTTTTAGGAACTCTACTTTCGGTTTCTCCAAAATCAGTGTTGTAAATAGGCTCAAATCTTTTAACTTGCTTTAATCTAAAATCAATGTTTTTTTTGTAATACCCATACCACATTGGGCCGGCCCATCACAGGGCTGTAGCCCATACACCCCAACCCATCCTTGGTAGCCCCTCCTAATTAATTAGGAAGCTATTTCCAAGAGGTTGTTCGTGAGGCTCGAACTCGAGACCTCCCGCTTTAACAAGAAGTCCAACGCCCTCTTGTTACCAATTGCGCTGCAGCACAATTGGTAACAAGAGGGCGTTGGACTTCTTGTTAAAGCGGGAGGTCTCGAGTTCGAGCATCACGAACAACCTCTTGGAAATAGCTTCCTAATTAATTAGGATGAGCTACCAAGGATGGGTTGGGGTGTATGGGCTGGAGCCCTGTGATGGGCCGGCCCAATGTGGTGTGAGTATTACAAAAAAGTACACTTTGAATGAGAGGGGCTCCGACCTTATTGGGCCAGCCATTTCTCTATCCATGGACCGCAGCCCATGTACCCCAACCAAATCCACATGGCTGGGAGGTTGTTCGTGAGTCTCGAACACGAGACCTCACGCTTTAACAAGCGGCCTTACGCCCACTTGTTACCAATTGAGCTGTAACACCCCCAAATCTTAACCCATTTGGAAAGGTATTACCGCCAGTGACCCCAGTGTTCCTTACCAAGGTCACCCAAGGCTTTACCAGTTTAAATACAATTCATGGAATACAATTGATACATAATGATCAAAGTATTCAAATCAAAACATCAATCAAATGAAACATGAGTTACGGGATTACAATCCAATCCCGAATAGGCCAAACACAGAGTTTAAACAAATACAGTGGAAGACTTTAAATAAAACACAACACTATACAAAGTACAGCGGAAGTCTTTTAAATCTAAACAGATTACAACGGAAGTCTTTTAAATCTAAACAAATATCTTGACCACAATGGTCATCTCTCAAGGATCTCAACCTGATTAAAAGAAATTATTAAAACAACCAAAAATACCGTCGTCTTCAGAGTCATTCTAGTCTTCTCAACTACACTCTATCTGATGTGCCGAATCGAACGGATGACATCAGCCCACATGCAGAGAACAATTTTCGTGGGTTAGTCTACTAAATAGACTAGCAAGGGAACAAAGCAGAAGGTTCGAAGTAGTCATATTAGGTTAGACTCATCATCCCTCGAATAATAACCGTGTACGATAGTCAACCACCATACTTCTACTGGAATATGGAAAAAGGTATGCACCAGAGAAGACTCTGGAAGACTGAATCTTCACAGAGATCGACTCGAAAAGAGACTCCAAGAGATTGAGTCTTTAAGGAAATATGACAAATCTGGAAAGTTTTAAGAATCAGACAACAGTGATTTCAAAGCTGACTGAGATGCTTCGGTTCACGACCAACCTCACTGCTTACAGCGAATCCAGATTGGAAGGAGAACGTACTATGATCAAAGTCTAGAACTTTATAGAATCATATAACGATGATTTAAAAACTGACAGAGATACTTCGGTTCACGACCAACCTCACCGCTTACATCGAATCCAGATTGGAAAGAGAACGTACTATGATCAAAGTCGAGACGAGTTTTCCTAGCTGTACTATTACCTAGCTGCACTACTCGCCGAAGGTTTATTAATTATGTGCGCTCGGGCACTTATCTTATTTAATTCCAAAATGAACAACACGTTATAAGCTTTTAAATATATATGCCATGTCACGCAGAACACATATCTAAGGAATGAACCTCACAGAGTCCAAACCTCATCTATATCGAAAGAATGAACCTCACAGAGTCCAAGCTTCTACTATCGCAGGGTCTTGCTCGCCCTTAATAGTTAAAAAAAACGAATGGACCTCTCAGAATCAAGGCGTTCCTACGAATACTCGTGCTAACTAACAATTCAAGCACAACAATAGTACGGATAAATCCACATAAATGCCCGCAAGGTGATCATAAATAATAGCATCGTTCTAACAGATAAACAACCTATTATATGATTTTCCAAAACAGTTTATAAAACATTTTCCAGACAAACAGAATAATCATTCCAAATTAATTACTCAGATAAACTACTGATAACTAATGTAAATATGGAACGATGAGCAAGACCGAACCGCCACTTGCCTGAATCCGCAGAGTTTGAATGAAGTCTAACGATGGGATCCTGGGCTCGACACAGGGACAGATCTGGAGCACATATTCCTTCGGATCGACCCACAAAGAAACCCTAAGTTAGATTCGACAAACAACAATACAGATCTAAGAAAGAACGAAAGGAATCGAAGGAAACGAAACCCGAATGAAGGCCACGGAAGCCACGACAGCAACCGGCCAACAACCAAACTTGCGGCGGGCGCCGCCCCACTTGCGGCGGGCGCCGCCTCAGCTGCGGCGGGCGCCACCTCACTACGGCGGGCTCCGCCTTCACCGCGGCGGGTGCCGCCTCCCATGCGGCGGGCGCCGCCCAAAGGCAACTCTTCACGGCGGATGTGGCTTCTTCACGGCGGGCGCCGCTTCTAGCCGGCGGTCGCCGTCGCTAACAGAAACCGAAATACGCGAGAAGAAAACTTACCCGCGATGATCGATTTGGCTCGTCTTTCTCCTTGCTTGGTTTCTAGGCTTCTAAGGGCCTCCCAAGCTTCTCTTGGCCACCGGAAACGACACCAAACGAGCTCCGACGATCGGCTTGAGTTTTCCCGGAGAGAGCGTTTTTGAGAGTCTTGAGAGTGAGCTCTCTCTCTCCTCCCATGCCTCCTTTTATAGGCAAACCCTAATGGAGGAAGGTGGTAGGAAACTTCCTTTTTCCTTTGTTGCCTCTTGGATAATAACCTTTTGGGTAATAATCTTAACCCCGGGTTAAATATACTCGTATACGAATGAATATTAACTCCCAAAATACGTCGACTGTATATTATTTCACTGAGAAAAATATTACAGAGATAGAGCACATTATAGAATGTCTTAAACTCTCTGAAATAAATCCGACGTACAAAACGGGCTTTCCGGAAAAATCCCAAAATTCCAAAATATCCTTACAGAAATACGGGGTATCACATCACCTCTCCCTTAAAAGAAGTTTCGACCCCGAAACTTAGGTCGCAAATAACTCGGGAAAACGTCTAAGCATCTTTGCTTTGGTTTCCCAAGTAACTTCCTCTGTCCCAGACTTGGACCACATAATTTGTACCGACAGTACGATCTTGTTGCGCAGTTGCTTCACACGGCGTTTCAGAATGCGCATTGTCATCTCCTCTGAAGTACCATTTGCCTGAATCTCGATGTCCTTATAGCTCAGCACACGAGACTCGTCTGGCACGTATTTCCTTAGCAAGGAGACGTGGAACACATTATGCACTGGGTGTGCCAATGGCGACAATGCCAAACGGTACGCTAGAGATCCTACTCTAACCAGAATCTAGAATCGTCCCACGTAGTGAGGGTTAAGCTTCCTACGCTTACCAATCCTGAAAAAAAAACTCCCTTGGATGGCGATACTCTGACAAGTACCTTGCCACCAACCTTGAACTTGACACTTCTACGCTTCTTATCTGCGTACGACTTCTTTCGACTCTGGGCGGTCAACATCCTCTGTCTAATCAAAGCAATGTTCGAAGCTGTCCTTTCGACCAACTCTGGTCCAAGTAGAATCTTGTCGGCGTACTCAACCCAACAAATCGAAGATCTGCATCTGTGACCATATAAAGCTTCGAACTGAGTCATCTTAATCGTAGCATGCCAGCTATTATCGTACGTGAACTCGATCAGACTTAGACTGTCTTTCCAGCTAGTCGGATGATCGAGCACGCATGCTCTTAGCATATCCTCAAGGGTCTGGATGGTCCTTTCAGACTGACCATCTGTCTAAGGATGAAACGTTGTACTGAACCTCAGCTCGGTTCCCATGGCCTTATAAAGCTCTTGCCAGAACCTTGACATGAATCGGCCATCTCGATCCGATACAATGGTCTTAGGAATGCCATGTAAACGGACAATCTCCTGGTGGAAAACTTCTGTTGACCTCTGGGTCACCCAAGTAACCTCAGTTTCCAATGTAAACACTATTGCTGCTAGTTCTAGGTCATGTGTTGGTTAGTTTGCTTCATAGGTTTTCAATTGTCTAGATGCGTATGCAATAACCTTGACCCTCTGCATCAAAGACACATCCCAACCCATTTCTCGAAGCATTACTATAGACCATATAACCATCATTCCTTCCGATAACGCCAAAACTGGTGCATAAGTCAGACACTGTTTCAACTTCTTGAAAACTGGTCTTGTACTTGTCATCCCAGACAACTTCTTGTTGACCTTGCGGAACAGACTGGTCATAGGTGGAGTGATCTTAGAAAAATCATTCCATGAACCGTCTATAATTCTCAGCAAGCTTTGGGAAACTGCGCACCTCGCTCACACCCTAAGGCCGCTTCCAAACAACTACTGATTCACTCTTCTGGGGAATAACCATAACCTCATTCTTATTGATCACATGGCCTAAGAAAGCCACTTCTAGATCCAACAATCGTACTTAGCCCACTTTGCGTACAGCCGACTTGGTCTAAGGACCGATAAAGCAATCCACAGATGTTCCCTGTGAGCTTCCTTGCTCGGGAAATATCAAAATGCCATTGATGAAGACCACTATGAACTTATTCAAGTACTGGTCTAAAACATCGATGCACTAGGTTCATGAAAACTGCTGGAGCATTCGAAGCCCAGATGGCATGACTACAAACTCGTAGTGACCATCTCTCGTCCGAACGCAATCCTCCGAATATCATCCTCACGAATCCTGAGCTGATAAAAACCAGATCTTCGGTCGATCTTGGAGAAAATTTTTGCTCCCTGTAGTTGATCCAACAGATCATCACTCCTTGGCAACAGATACTTTCTCTTGATCATGACTTTATTCAACTCTCGAAAGTCAAAACAAAGTCGAAACGGTCCATCTTTCTTTTTGACAAATAAAACTAGGGCACTCCTACTTAAGGTGATGCAATCAGCTTTATATAACTTTTGTCAAGAAGATCCTTGAGTTGCTTCTTCAACTCTTGCATCTCAACAGGAGTCATCCGGTACGGTGCCTCAGATATCGGCGTGGTACTCGGCTCGAGATCAACGACAAACTCCACGACACGATTCGGGGTATCCATGAATATCTTCTGGAAAGACACCCGGAAATCCTCTAACCATAGGAATATCAAAAACTGAAGTCGATCACTGCCTTATGACGCTTCCGTCAATCCATACCGAGAATAATTATCGTATGGGACCATGGTTATTTAGGTCAAATCGCTTTGAATTTCTTACCCTTGATGGTAATCGATAATCCCGACAGACGATTTATTCTAACCAAATATTTCATATTAATAATATTTATAACCAAAGGTTCACAAACTTAGCCGCATACAGAACTTAACTTACAACCATCCAAAATGAAAGTATGGGTAGCACCCACATCAACAACACATTAACAAATGTAGAACGCAGATACAAAGTACTCTAAGCATTAGGAGCATAGGGTCCATCCGCGCCGCCTCACGCATCACGTAAAGGCATTGACTCTGACTTCTAGAAGCCACTAGGGCTTTCCCCTTATCCTGCGCAGTTGTCTGCATCGAAGGAGAAGTCTCTGCTGGTGTAAACCTAGGTCTGTTGTTTGGATTAACAGACCCCTGTTGTGACTCCGCTCCTTTTTGCATTCCCTGCCGACAGAACCTCTGCATATGTCCTTCCTTTCCACAACCAAAACAAGTCTTCTTCTCATTCCGACATGCAAAACTTTTGTGCCCATATGCACCACAATTATGGCATTGGATCAGACTCTTGCTCTGACCCGATTGCTGAGTTGACCCATCTCGAGTCGTTTCTGTCTTTGCCTTGCTGGACTTGGCAAAATCAGAAGGTGGTGCGGGACGTTTAAACCCACTTGCCTGAGGCTGGTTCTGCACTTGCCTCTGGCTATCACGCTTCTTGGTTGACTCCTCCAGAGTTACCTCCAACTTGTAGGCCGCATCCACGTACTGCTCGAGAGTAGAGCATGTGTGGTGCACCATCCATGGTTTAATATCTAGGTTCGTCCATTCATGGAAGTACCAGATCTTCTGAGCCTCACTGGATATCTGTGGTTCAGCATACTGCAGCAAATGATTGAATTTAGTGGTAAGCTCGGTCACCTTCAATCCATCCATCTTAGGATACAAGAACTCCTTGTGTTTCTCCTCCCTCATAGCACGAGAGAAGAAACGGCCCGTCATCTTGGTCTTAAACATTGACCAGGTCAACACCAGGCTATCAGCTAAGCCGGTACTCTCCCACCATTCACTGGCTTCTTCCTTCAACTGTAGAGAAGCTATGTGCACTTTCTCCGCTTCAGTGCACTCAACATTATGAAACAACCGTTCCATATGTGAGAACCAATGAGCCACTCTGACTGGCTCTCCTTTTCCATCATAGCTGTCAGGTCTCATAGAGTTAATGGCCTTCAGAGCTCGGCCATACTCCCCTCTATTCCTGATCATGCCTCCCTGTAGTACCTGGTTCTCTTGTTCCTCAAACCTCGGAACTTCTGGAGGTACTGGCACTCCTTGTGCCCGAGGTGCGATTGGTCGCATTATCTCGGTGAATGCTTGCATAACAATCCCCCGAATTGCTGTGACTGTTGCTGCATCGAGCACTACTGGAGCGTCGGCCTGAGCTTGGCCATTGCCTCCTGGATTATTGTTGAAGACATACTCACGCTCTCCTGATGGGTCTGCATCAATCCTCGGGTTTGGTCTGGGGTCATTGCTCGGCCCAATACCAGCATGGATAACGTTCCTTGTGTTCACCATCTGTTTACCGATGAAATTCCAAGGATTTTATCACATTAGTATCATTATGATATACTTATTGTAATAAAATCAACTTAGAATAGATCAAACTCGTAAATTTCTATTGATGAACTGAAACTGAGATACTAGGTTCTACAACCTCAAATCACAACGAGCGAACTGGGAATCAAGCGTAACTGGAGATGGCGAAACCACCTCGGCTTCTCCCGGGTTCCTCTGAAGAGAACATAATGCACCCATATCTAGCGGGGCAACGGGAAAGGAATTAGTCTTTCTAGACATAGAAGCAATATTACTATATCAGACTATACAAAAGACATGACTATGAACGGTGTTTTCAAATTCTTTTCACTTTAAAAATTCAGAGCCCTTTTAAAGCATTTTCAAAAACGGATAAATGATTTATAAAATCCCAAACCCGTTTTAAAACCTTTGGCTTTGATACCACAATTGTAACACCCCCAAATCTTAACCCATTTGGAAAGGTATTACCGCCAGTGACCCTAGTGTTCCTTACCAAGGTCACCCAAGGCTTTATCGGTTTAAATACAATTCATGGAATACAATTGATACATAATGATCAAAGTATTCAAATCAAAACATCAATCAAATGAAACATGAGTTACGGGATTACAACCCAATCCCGAATAGGCCAAACACAGAGTTTAAACAAATACAGCGGAAGACTTTAAATAAAACACAACACTATACAGAGTACAGCAGAAGTCTTTTAAATCTAAACAAAGATCTTGACCACAATGGTCATCTCCCAAGGATCTCAACCTGATTAAAAGAAATTATTAAAACAACCAAAAATATCGTCGTCTTCATAGTCATTCTAGTCTTCTCAACTACACTCTATCTGATGTGCTGAATCGAACGGATGACACCAGCCCACATGTAGAGAACAATTTTCGTGGGTTAGTGTACTAAATAGACTAGCAAGGTGTAATACCTCGACAGCTTAGCAGCCCGGCCCATCACAGGGCTGCAGCCCATACACCCCAACCCCTCACTGGCCCATATTAAATGACGCACAATAGGTTGTTCGTGAGTCTCGAACTCGAGACCTCACGCTTTAACAAGCTGCCAAAGCATCACTTGTCACCAATTGTCCTGCATTCTAATTATTTCAATAATTTTAGCTTTACTCATCCATTCTTTGGAGCTAGAATATTTTCATTGATTGATATAGTCCTAATCTCACTTTTGTCATTAGGTTCACTTATTTTGAGTTTTCATGTTGTTTTATTTGACCATATATGACTGTTTTTTTGTAGAAAAGATCAAACTTTTTCCTAATTCTATTCTTTAGAAAACAATCGGTTGACTATATGATTGGTTGCTCTTAATTCTAATTCTATTCTTTAGAAAACAATCTATAGCATGATATGTACTTTCATGTCATTGTGGTTGTTGATGTATATGGTTTAATATGAAGTTTTCCACATTGTTTTATTGGAACTCTTATAGATGTCCAATCTACCCTAATATATTAAAGCTGAAGGCATGTCTTTGTTAATATTTTAGCCACGTATCTTCACATTTATTTGACATTTGACAGCCTATTTAAAAGACACATATCCCTCAAAACTATCCACTACCCCCACCTTCTCCTATCACCTCCCCCTTTCTCGGCTGCATTCTCATAGAAATATGTAAGCCACTATAAATACAGAAAATCTAATTAGCCACCATTCAACCGGCGCTGCATTCCAATTTTTATTTAACTTCCACCGTCGCTGATTCTCCCTCTCACACCGGCGCTGCATTCTCCCTCTCACGGACACCGGCGCTGCTTTCTCCCTCTCACAGACATCGGCGCTGCATTCTCCCTCTCACAATTTTTCGAAGGGAAGAGTAAGTTCGAGGTTAGATTTTGCATCTTTGAATTCTTGCACTGCTACAGTTTAATTTTCTGCTTTTGCAGTCTTTTAGATACCCATTTCTCTAAGCTTTTCTCTTTCCCTCTAGCATCTTAGGTATCGGCATATCCGAGGACAGCCAGTGTTCTATATAGTCCCACTTTCCCCCTATTTCTTAGCTTAATTTTCCATGAGATTTGGGTCTTTCCTACATAGCAAGGCTTATGGTTTGGATGTTTGATAAATTAGTGTTGTTTGCAGTGACTGGGAGCAAAAAGGCTGTGATTATTCACGTTATTGACAAATCAGCTTCTGATTTCAGGAAGAAGATTCAGATAGTGTTATTGCTCACATAGATATTTGTTTGGCTGATTTCAGGAAGAAAAAAATGAACTTTTAGTAACTAGATGGATTAGGGTTATTTGCAAACAGGAGGCGATTAATTTCAAAATTACAGATCTGTCCATTTGAATATATGTAATTTCATATTGCTGAGGATTAGGGCACTGTGTTCGAATCATAGATTTTGGACTATGCTAAGTTACTAATCTTGGACATTGTCGAGTTACTAATTTTGAAATTCTATACTGAGTTTACAGCATTTTGGTTAATCCAAAATTATGAAGAAAACTTAGAAAATAAAGAGGAAGGTAGGTTGATTTCAAGATGCTTTTTAATTGCTTTACTTTTTGGTCATCTTGCCTTTGCTTTTTGTGATGTATATTCTGGACCAAACTTGTGCAGAAGCTACATTGAAGGCTATTTTGCGGACAATGGGTGTGACTCACTCTTTTCCATCTAAAGAGTCATCTCCAGGTTCCTTTTTTCATTGTTGAACACTTTATATTCATGATGTGTTGTACTCTACCACAGCAAGTTCTTATCGGGGGAGTAGACCAAAAACCACCAAATTATTGATGAATTGTTTATGTTGGATTGCAGAAGTACAGATTAGGTAAGCAATAAGCCTACAGAGGACAAATGTCAAGTGTAGGTTTGAACCATTTTTTTTTTTTTCTTTGGAATGTTGTTCAATTTTTTTTATTTGTTCTACGTTGCATCATTGGTTGATTTCACGATTTTGTTCTTGTGTTTGGGGATTCTTTTTACAATTTTTTTTTACCTTTCTCTCCTTTTACTCTATACTAAAATTATGCTAAATTTGTGCTTTTAAAGGAGATAACACCTTGCTCCTTTCTAGACTACTTCCTTAATAAAATAATCGAAGGCGACCCTATACCACCAAAGCTGGTCTAAAAGTCAATTCAGGTTATCTTATGCATCATAAGAGGTTTGTATTTGAGTTTAGGCTAATCATTGGTCTCAATGCAAGTTATTGTTACATTTTTCAACCTTTGAATTATCAACATGGCTTCACTTCTTGGTATTTAGGCCTTCTGAAGTAGCAGTTGTGTTGCCATCTTTGTTATAGGGGAGCCTTTTGACGACAATGTTGCCTGCTAATATATGGTCATGTAGTGTTATTCCTTTTGTCATTCTTATCGGTTACTTTCTTTTTGATGATAGAAATCGTGTATTCCTGTTATAAGGTACCTGGAAGATCTTCAGTTTGACATCATACTCCTTAGGAAAGACTTTAAACTCTACTTGAACTTTTCTTCTTCTTCAAATGATTCAGATTGCCAAGGAGGTAATAGCACTAGATATTGTTAGGTATTTTAGGTATGCTTGCAAGTCAGGTACTTTCCATGTTCTACTGCTATTACTTTTACATTTTGATTCATGCTATTACAGAGTTTTGTGTTCAAGAAATTTCTATAGATATAAAAATGTCAAAAAATATTTTGATTTAATCCCTTATACGGGAAAATACACAAGATATTGTAAGAATAAATTTGTGGATGACTATACAGTCATGGATATTCTCAACTAGGAATTTGTGATGGTCTGCTCAAAAAAAAGAAATTTGCGATGGTCGTTTCATTTGTTTTTGATACTTTTTTCTAGCTGTATAACTTGAATCAGGGAAAATAAGATGTACAAACTATTTTAACTATGGGAATTATAGAGGATGACAATGTTTTTGCACAACTAGGTGATAATGAGCCTGCATACATTCAATTCTATTAGTTGTATAGGGACAATATGTTAAATTGACGATAATAGTTTAACCCAAAGCTCTTTTCTTCTCTTTTCAACCCAAACAATAAGTAATTTATTTCTTTTACGTTTTATGACTTTTATCTACATTTCATCTATTTCCAAACAAGAGGTAAAAACTAACCTCAATTGAAAAAGTTGATAGCCTTGTACAACTTAGTACGTCAAACGTTGATGATTTGATTTTGCTAATCAATTTAACAATGCTTACATGCAAGTCATGAATTTTGCTGATTATTTTTAAAATCGGAAGACATTTTACTGGCACTCACAATGATAGTTAAGCATGTTTTCTTATTCTTTTGGTTGTCAATTGGTACACTCGACCTAGCTCTATGTATTTCTTCCAGATACCTATATAGCTGGAAGTAGCACTAACCTATATGCAAGACAATATTACGGCTTGATAGCTATAACCTACTAATTAAGCATGTTTTCTTTTCTTATTTTTTCGTTTCAAAATTTAAGAACAAACGCAAGAATGCTATAATTTGTAAAGGTATTTATGGATATGTTCTTTATAGTTGAATTCAGTTTTTTGGTTATGTTATGTTCTTTGTGTAGGATAGTTTTTGTAGATGGTTGAGGTGCTGGCTTCGAATATGATGTTCATATGGTTGGAATTATTAATCTGATTAGTGATGTTCATATGGTTGGAATTATTAATCTGATTAGTATGAGCTTTGGGGATATTCGTGTGAGCTTTTGTAGATGGTTGGAGTGGCATTCTTGCGTTTTTTTTTTTTTGGAATTGTAATGTCTCATTACACATTGCATAACGTTACAGAGAATTAAAAAAACTCTATATTGTATTAACCCGCGCATGGCGCGGGCGTTACACTAGTTATTATTATGAGTGGATGCATTTCTTCACACGGCTTCGAGCTCCTCCACCGTTGAGATTTTTGTGTATGTGCTTTGCTCCGATTCGGTTTCGTTTGCTTGCTTTGACGATCGATCTGCTTGTTTTAATTGATTGTGTTCTCTCTCAGATTCAGATTTCTCTTGCGGTGCTGAAGAAGAGTTGGCAGAGTATTACTTTTTCTCCCTCTTTCTCTTTCTCTTTCTCTTTCTCTTTCTCTTTCTCTTTCTCTTTCTCTAGTCGTTGCTTCGGTGCTCGATGGAGTTGAGCTATGAGGTTATTGTTGGTTGCTTGTCTTGATCTTATTTCGAATGCTTTGTGTTACGAAATAGATCTATTGAATTACACTTGTCCATTGAACTGGGACTCCAACCCTATCTAATTACCGCCTGGGGCCAATTGTGGTTTGCGATTATGGTTGTGGCAAAGCATTGAAGGGGCTTTGACTCGGTGTCTTAATTTCTCTCACCTTATGCACATAAGGATTCGATTGTTCTTCGTGAGTGCTTCTTCAGCACCGTTAGGTGCGTGTTTGTGCAGGAAAAAGTATTTCCTCTGCTGAACTACCCAACATGCCGCTGAAAATTCTTCATACTTGGATTCTTGGTAGCATCAAATGCTTCCTCAAAGAAGGTGTGGTAGCACAGTATTGCTATGAGAGTCCAGAAATTGGAAATATTACTTTATTCCTAACAATCACAAGAAGTATGAAAATTTTCAAGCGTCTTCACAAATATCGTATGTAGACACAAGAGAGTCCTCTACGTTCTTGGCCATGGTGGGTGTGTAAGCATCATTGCAGATTCGAGTGAACGAAACATGTGGATAATTCGAACCTTGCAGAGTGCAATGGAATATGAAAAATGCATGAAGGTATGTGATCGGTTCAAGACTTGCATTTATTATTAATGGACTGATTTGTCATGAGAAGCATGTAAGGAAGAAAAATGCAAAATTTGTCAAAATATAAAAGGGATAAGGATCAACCTGTATGTTACATCACAATTGCAAAGACATGAGGGCTCAATTCACCCACAAAACATGTTGCTATAGCATAGAAGTAGGAACAACCTACGTAGGTTCTTCCATTAGTTATTATCAAATTTGTAAATATAAAAAGGCAAACATCATGCATTTTGTAAAATGAATAAGAAGCCATGAAAGTACTCTTTTTCTTTCATCCATGTCAGCCTTGTTCCCCACAAGAATCTTATTAAAATTATCATCATTATTAGATGATTGTTGCTTCATATTTTGATTCCAATTTCTTATGTCTAGACACGCAAAGATGAGTGTGGAGAACAGGGAAAAAATATCAGCATCCAATTGGATAATATGGCATCAAATACACAAAAAAAATAATTTGTTGTTCTTACAAGAAATTTATTTGGATAATTCAAATAGAATTCAACTATTAAAATATCAGCCCACAAACAAGAAAGTCTAATGATAGACGATTCATCAAAGTTTATATGGAGGAGTTACTATTAAAAGACTCATCTGTAACATCACAAACCAGCTGAATACCCATAGCTCCGCGGTAATATGCTGTAGTTGATGTACAAACACTAGAATACCTCACACATCTAGAGATACTTGAATGTTTTAAAGAAAAACACATCAGAAGTTTCGAGTCTTGACCTTACAATTAATTTTTAGCACACTTCTGTTTTGGGGCGAAAAGATCAAACTGATCCGAATTGCCTTATGAATGGCAACTAAACAATGATTCGACTGAAAGAGTCTAAATAATCCAAATCAACCTAAAGTTTCAATCGTCGGTCGTTTCGATATTGCAAATGAGAATTCGGGCTAGAGCGATTTCAGAGAAAGTAAGAACGAGAGCTAGAGATTATGGATTGTATTCGATGATAGTAGTGTACTTTACAATGATCATACGATTTGTATTTAAACTATCCTATCTGAACCTACTTGTCCGAGATTTTGGGGTAGTCGTTACAAGCGTCGTGGGGCCAAGATTTGCTCCAACGTCTAATGAAGCCTAACGTCCACTGATGAGTCAGCTCCGGTTTCCTTGGGGAGAATCGTCTTTCCACCGATTGGGCCGACTTGATAGGATGCTGAAATTCGGAGGCCAACAATTGCCCCAAAACATAACTGGGCCGGAGAGAGCCCCTTGTGGTTGATGGGACAGTTATGTTTTCAGAAAGTTTACTTTCATGCGTAATCTTTTCCTGCCGATTTTGTTGCAGAATATCGGTGACGTGACGGCAAGTTACTAGACCATTGCTTTGACCGATTGGGCTGGCGGTTTTCCTTCTTAAATACACGATCAACTCACTTCTTTTCACCACCTCCTTTTTACTGCAAAAGGCATCATCTTTCATAGGTAAAAATTTCAAATTTCTTGCTGTTCTTTTGCGATGGCGTTTTCTCGATCAAAGAAGACCAAGGCGTCGTCTTCTGGCTTCGGCGAGGAGGACAGTGGTTTCACCCCCTTGAAGCTTCTCAACCCTGAGGAATCTGTGGCCGAAACCCTAACCCAGTCGGAGTTAAACACTATTCTGGAGGTAGGTCAATTTCCCCCAGAGACAGTCGCTCGTCTCCCTCGTCCTCACGAACGTGCCGATTGGCGCCGAGACGGGTGGATTTGTTTCCTTGAATACCCTTTTAAGGTTGGTCATACATTTCCTTTCTCGAACTTGGTTCGAAATTTCTTGGCTGTCTTGAATCTTGCCCCATGTCAGGTCATGCCTCACGCATGGCGGCTTCTTAGAGTGATTGATCTTTTGATTTCCAGTGTCAAGATCGACTTTGATTTCGATGCGCTTTGGCATTCTTATTACTTGAGTACTCATGGGTCTTCCCGTTTCCAATTGCGTCTTAGGCAGGATAGACAACCCATCGCCCTGAACCTTAACGTTAACGATCGTGGGTGGAGATCGCGGTTCTTCTTTGTGGAAAATAAATCGCTTGAGGGGGGTTTCGACTATTCCTTCTTACGGGATGTTTAGAGGACATCAAGTATTGTATTTGTCTTTTCAGATTTTTAGTTGACGCTCCTTTAACTTGTGCTCACTTGTGTCTCTTGTCAGTGCCAAATCCGGAGGAAAAGGAGGATTATGATTTTGCTGTTGTGACCAAGATTCTGCTGTCCTTCTTTGAGGAAGAGATGTCGTTCCGAAACATCAATTTCTTGACAACCGATCCTACCGAAATGGCGACACCATCTACCTCCATCACCAAAGGCACTTGTTCGTTCCTCCAGGTATGCGTGTGGGTGATTTTTGGTATGTCTTTGTGCTTACTTTGTTGTGCTTATCTGACAGCGCCTCGAGGTGAAAGATTGAGCGCTCACCTATCGGGAAAGAGCCTCATGTACCATAAGCTCTCAGCGGCTAAAGCGTCTATGCCGACAAAAAATGTTGTCGTAGATTCGCCTTCATCCAAGACCTCAGGAGCGAAGAGGAAGGCTATAGTCGTTGCCGAAACGCCGATTGGTGAGTTAAAGAATAGGTCTTTGAATGATTTACTCCATACCTTAGATCCGGAAGCAAAGAGGAAAATTGGCGATTTGCACCCAATCGACTGTATCGATGAAGCTGGGGTTGCTGCTTGGAAGGTAAAAATTTTTGTGAATTGCGTGTACATTTCTTTATTGTTTTTCTTTCAATTGATTACATAATTCATCGTGTACAAGCCTTGCAATATTCAATCACTGCGTTCTCGAGTGTTCAAGCTTTGAGCGACATGGCTGACAAACGGGTTGCTCAAGTTGAGGGTCAATTGAAGGCTGCTAACAATCGTGTAAAGGCCGCCGATAACAAGCTGACATCGTCCGAGAATAAGCTGTCGCAGGTTCAGGCTTGTCTTGATGAGTTGGAGGGCATCATCGATGAGCTTCGTGTAAAGGATGCTCGGATTGCTAGCGACGTGGGGACGTACTTTTGCCTTAAGTCGCGCATTGAGATGATGGAGGAATTTGTTGCGGGAACTCACATGGATTGGAAGGTTGATGATGAAAAGGCTAGCATGGACCTCTTGTATCGTAATGGTAATCCTTGTGATGATCTGTTCAAGCTCGTCGGCTTGGGGGAGGACGGGCCAAGAGGAGAAGCCGATCCTGAAGCGACCGAGAAAGCTATTAAGGACGCGTCGGAGGCTCCTCCTGAGGTGACTAAGGGTAAGAAAGTTGCCCCTGCAGATGTTAATGCGAAATCAGGCGAGTCTTAGATAATGTGATGACAATGTTTTGTGTGTGTTGTTTGCGAACATTCTAACTTCATATATTTTAGCGAAGTGTTTTTCCCTATCGTGGAGATGGGATAGACAATGTTTTGGCGACCCGTCCACCATTGTGGGTTGCGTATTTTGTGAAATGTTTTAGTATTTCGCATACCTTGTGTTTGTTTGTTTTTGCAGGTTGACTTGTCAGTTGCGCCTTGGCCGAGACGCGTGGAAGTTGGTCGAAGCGACCTGTATGTTTAAGTGTTTAGTGTAACATGCTTTGTATTTCCAGGGAAGAGTAATTGTAATGTTTAAGTAAAGAGAAGTACCTCATGCGGGACAAGTCTTGTAAATGAAATGTTTAGTGTTGTTCTTCTCTTCCCTGTGTGCCGATCGATCATGACTTTTAAGCGCTTTTGTGTATGGAAATGTTTGTATGTTTGAATGCTATGTACATCTTCAAGGCCTCTTGTTCATGACTGGGTTGTCTTAAATCATAAAAGAAAAGATCAAGGGGTGACCGTTGGGTGTGAGCCCAACGGGCCTCCGATGCTTAAGTCAGTAAAATGAATCAAACAAGTGTAATTGAATGAATGTAATGGGAATATGAGAAAGTACAAGGATTTAGAAGTGATACAACTTTAGGTGGGTGGCATTCCAGCTTTGCGGAAGTGGTTGTCCATCCTTTGTTTCCAATCGATATGCACCTTGTCTGACGATCTCTTTGATGAGGTAGGGTCCTTCCCATTGAGGTGCTAGATTCCCGTTGTCTGGATCTCGAGTATTTTGGAATGTTTTTCTCAAGACCCAATCCCCTAATTTAAAGACTTTGACACGGACATTATTGTTGTAGCTCCTAGCGACTTTTTGTTGGTATTGGATCATTCGGATCCTGGATCTTTCTCTGATCTCGTTTGCAGTGTCGAGATTGTGGGCCAACTCGACATCGTTTTGTTCTGGGGTTTGGTGGGGAGGTGGCATATCATCACCGCGGCGCTCATAGTCGCGCCTTGGGCGGCCACGACCTCGGGTGGGGTCGCATCGGGGCAAACTCTCGAGGAAGTAATCCTCATCATGCTCTTCATCATAAATTTCCCCAATAGGACCTTGGTAGGGTTGGTCCTCCTCGTCGTCATAAAGTGCGTCTCCCTCATCTTCAAGATCGTCATAGTAGTCACCGCGGGGCGCGCGACTCTTTCTACCGTCAGAGTCATGGCGCCTCGCATTGTGGCGACGTGATGGTTATCGGTGGTCGCGGCCACTGGAGCACACCAGGGGTCTAGCTTGGCGCCCTTCATCCGAGGTTGCGGCATCGGATTCGTACTCATGTGGCCGGGGGTGCGACGACGCGCGTGGGTTGTAGCGCTCACTTGGATCAATTCGCCCCGGGTGGCTCTCAATTTGGGAGGGGAGACAATGTGAGGGCAGCATGCGTGAAGTGTGGGGGTGAGAGGGGCCTTTCGCCTTGTCGCATGGCACTCCTTCACGGTGGCGTGCGGCATAATGGCTCCCCGGGTCCATGTAGACTTGGGGAGTTGGACCCGTGGGAAGGGGCGCGGGCTGCATCAACAAGTAACTTCACACTTAGCCTTAAAATTGAGATTACACATGGGAATCAAAGCATTAAAACCAATGAAGTGAGCTGAGGCTTCTCCTTGGAGTAGTGGCTTTAAGAAAGAAAGATGGAGGGATGGGCTTAATAGGCCTTGTTGCCGTAGTGAAGGGCTAGGCCTCAAAGCTTTGGTGTGCCTTTGACCCAAACTTTCTTCTTTTCTTTTCTTCTATTTTTTTGTATTTGATCTCCTCTCTTTTTTAATGGAGATGGCTCTCTTTTTTTTTATGGAGATGGTCGGCAACAAGGAAACTAGACAAAACTTGCCTCTTTTGTGGGGGGACAAGTTATTTTGAAGAGAGAAAGTGGAGGAGAGAAGTAGCCACAAATGGATAACACCAACAACCCCACTATTATGTGACTTTTAAAGCTTTAATCCCAAGTTTGATACCAGCAAAAAGAACGGCTTGGAAGTTACCCAAAGAAGGCCAACAAGGAAGGTGGGTGGAAGGGGTAAAGTGTTTTGGCTTTTTGTCACTTTGGGTGTGGTCCCCTTTTGGTTGTCTTGGAGCATGGAAACCCTAGCTAGCTAGGTTGACATGGGATAAGGATATGAGAAAGGTGGCGGCAGGCTATGGGAGTTTTGGGAGCGGCTGTGCGGTGGTGCGGTGGGCGGCAGAGTGGTAGCGGGGCGGCAGCGCACGGTCGTGGAGCGAAAAAATGCAAGCAAAAGCTGTAATAACCCTCAATTTTGGTAGGGATATTTGTGTAATTTTCAAACTTTCGTTTTATAAGCAAGACGTGTTAGGCATGTTCTGTAATCCTATAAGAACCATATGAATGTGTGGATACACATTTAATGAAATATATGGGTTCTAATTATTGGAGGGTTGCTAAAATCGGAATCAAGCTAGACCCACGATCAAGGCCCGAGAGCCGCGGGCACGACACCGCCCGTGACCGCGTTTATGAAACCGCAAGCGCGGCTTTGCCCAAAGGCCAAACCACGATCGCGGCGCCATTGCTTCATCTTCTTCCTCGTCTTCTCTGTGACGCCAACGATTTAGGATCCGACGTTTCTTCTCCGAGCGGCCGGTTTAGGGAGGCTAAACGGTTGCTCTCCCTCTCATTTAGTGGGAGAGCTCCACCCTTGCCCTATAAATAGAGGCGGATCCGAGGGTATTTCACATCCTTCATCCTCTTCCTCTCGTTTTAGCTCGGTGTTGGTGTTGTCGTCGAAGTTTGGTCATCGTCGTTCGTTGTCGGAGTCGGAGTTCCATCAAAGAGAAGCCAGGAGTGGTGGTGGTGCGCGCTTGTCCAAGAAGCAAGATCCGAGCCTCGTCTTCCCTCGGTATGGCTCCGTTGTGTTCGTTAGCTTGTCGTTCGATAATGGATCCCGCGACCGCGACATAAATACCGCGATCGCGGCTGGGCAGAGGCCCACGATCTCGGCTAGGCATAGAACCCCGATCGCGGCACCACTGCTTTATCTTCTTCCTGCTTTGTGTCGCGCACCGCTGCTGCAGCTGCCCAGTTTACTATCGTGAAGGACTTCTCCATGATTGTCGTACCGCTGTATGAGCTCACCAAGAAGAAAACCTCCATCGAGTGGAGCGAGGACCGTGATGCCACGTTCACCGCGCTCAAGGATCGCATGTGCCGCGCACCGCTGCTGCAGCTGCCCGACTTTGCCAAGACCTTTGAGGTCGAATGCGACGTGTCTCACCACGGAATTGGAGGTGTCCTACTCCAAAAGCGCATGCCCATTGCCTACATCAGTGAAAAGCTCACGGGCGCCACACTTAACTGCCCGACCTATGACAAGGAGCTCTACGCGCTCATACTTTCGTTTTGTAAGCAAGACGTGTTAGGCATATTCTGTAACCCTGTAAGAATCATATGAATGTATGGATACACATTTAATGAAAGATATGGGTTCTAATTATTGGAGGGTTGCTAAAATCAGAATTTAAGCAAGACCCGCGATCAAGGCCCGAGAGCCGCGGGCGCGGCATTGGCCGCGATCGCGGCTATGCAAACCGCGGGCGCAGCATTGCCCGTGACCGCGGTTATGAAACCGCGATCGCGGCACCACTGCTTTGTCTTTTCCTCGTCTTCTCTGTGACGCCGACGATTGAAGATCCGGTGTTTCTTCTCCGAGCAACCGGTGTAGGGAGGTTAAGCGGTTGGGTGACCCTCTCATTAAGTGAAAGAACTCCACCCTCACGATATAAATAGGAGCAAATCCGAAGGTTCTTCTCATCCTTCATCTCTTCCTCTCGGTTCTTGGTGTTGTCGTCGGAGTGTTGTCGTCGTCGTCGATCGTTATCGGAGTCGGAGTTCCATCAAAGCGAAGCCATGAGTGGTGGCGGTGCGCGCTTGTCCAAGAAGCAAGATCCGAGCCTTGTCCTCCCTCGGTATGGCTCCATTGTATTCGTTTAAGCTTGTCGTCGACGATGGATCCCGCGACCACGGCATAAAAACCGCGATCACGGCTGAGCAGAGGCTCGCAATCTCGGCTAAGCATGGAACCGCGATCACGGCCCATCTGCCGCCGGCGCGGTTTTGTCCAGTAAAGCCGCGATCGCGGCTATGCAAACCGCGATCGCGGCACTGCCTTTGCTTCGTCTTTTTGTTACTTCGTATCCATAACTAATTAGGGTTTTATTTCGTCGGTGTTGGATTGTGCTCGTCTCCATGGCTGATTGTACGGATTGGGATCCGACCCTATTGAATGATGATAAATTCCAACGGGAATTTTAGTAGGTAGCCGTGCACAAGTTCTAGTTCCCGGATTCGGACCCAACTCTTCGTTCGTCCAGACTAAGGCAAGTGGCGGTACGCTCTTGTTGATTTATTCCATATTCTTCTTGATTATCAATTACTTAATTGTTTAATTAAGTTGGAATAAAGTTGTTGATTTGTGTTTGGGAACTTAAACGATAAAATGTTGTGTTGAAAATATGAATTTATAATAGGTTGTATATATTGCTAGAAACAACGCTATTATATATAATTCTATGTGATATTACCATAAAGTGATAAATCGATTTTGGTGTGGATTTATATGTGAATTTACATGCTTAGTTAGCACGAGTATTCGTAGGAACGCTATGTACCTTGCGAGGTCTAGTCGTTTCTTTATAACAAGTAATAGAAGGTTTTTTCCCTAGTACTCCTGGTCATGACTATACCCTTATTCGGATATTAGTGGTAGGTGCACTTAGCTAGTGCCAACATTCGCGATTCATCCCAAAGATATCTCTCGTATCGAGATGATGTGAATTAAAAGCCTTAACGTGAATGTACGTTTTGAAAGTAAATAAGATAAGTGCTTTTTACGCACATAATTAATACACCCTCGAGCGAGAAGTACAACGTGGAACCCGCTCGGACTCTTGTTAGAGTAAGTCCTCTTTCCAATCTGGATTCGCAGTACGCGGTGAGGTTGGTCGTGGACCCAAATAATCAAGGTCATTTTTATAAATTTGTGTGAAAGCTTAACGTTCCCAAACAATTGCATACGTTTCCTATAAGACTCAATTCCGTTGGAGTCTTTCTCTTGAATCATTCCTTTTCTTGTATTTCCGTAGAAGTATTGAAGTTAACATCGTCTATCGGCTATTATTCGAGAAACGATTGTTGTAACTTAATACGACTACTTAGAACCTTTTCTTCATACCCTTGCGTAGTCTTTCATTGGACTAACCAATCGTTATATTTCTTTTTCATAGTTGGCTAGTGTCATCCGTCTCATACGGCACATCAGGTAAATTTCCTCAGCTGTGAGAAGTCAAATCCCCGACGTTGAAGTCAGTTGATATTTTAAGTGTTTCCTTAAGGTTGAGAATCCTGGCATGAGATTTACATGGTTCCAAAACCCCTTTATGGTATTTTATATATTTTAAAGACTTTCGCTATAATATGTTTTTGTAATTGATTTCAATTACCGTTTGTAACTTGCAACGTTGGTGTGAAACATTATTTTGTCATTTCATGATATTTAATAAAGATTACAATGTTATATTTATTTGCAATAAAAACGATAAGCCTTGGGTGACCCCAGATATGTATTCTGAGGTCACCGGCGATAATATTTCCAAGTTATTTTTGGGGGTGTTACAGATTTGGCATCAGAGTCGAAAGTTTTTTTTTTAAATGAGTAAAGATTTAAAATCATTTTAAGTAAAACAAAACTTTGTGAAAAGTTCTCCTTTCGTAGTAAATAAATAGATTGGGTTATTTCAAAAGACGAGTCAAAGTTTTAACAAAATTTTACTTTTGAGTAGATTTTTATTTTTTGAAACCTCTGCCGTTCTAGTCGTGCCTTCTTCTCCTATCTAAATATAGAAAGTTAGCTTTTATATTTGGAAATATCTAATTCTCCCTCGTCACCTCGCAGGCAATGGGTGCTATTGTATCACAGCTTAAGGAAAGGAAGGAAGCCGAGGTAGCTCTGCCACTTAAGGCCGAGCTCGAGTCCCCTATTATCCCGAGTTGTGCTCTAGTTGGGGATTCGGTTAGCCCTCAAGAGAAGGAAAAGACCGTTCTCGGGGAGTCGATGGTCCTTATATCAGACAGGGCGGAAGACCCCAAGGAGGATCCCGAGGAAGACCCCGAGGAGGATCCCGAGGAAGATCCCGAGGAGGATTCCTAGGAGGATCCCGAGGAGGACCCCATGGAGTCTGAGCCCGAGTTGGATCTGGAGCACATGCTTGTGGTTGATGAGGAAGATCCGGGGATGCAATTCATTTTCCCTAGCCCGGAGTTGCCACCATTTCTGGGGTACACACCTTAGTCCTCTGCAGCTTGGGAGGCACTTGGGGTGTCTGGTGCTGATTGGTGGAGTACGAGTCATTGGATTCACCAATAGCTCCGCCTCCATATCCTACCCACTCACCTCGAGAGCCGATGTTGAGCCCTGCTTCACGCCGCGTGCTACGTCAGAATGAGATGGTTTCCACCGAGACTCGCCGCCATGTGGATGAGATGACGGAGCAAGCTCGTAGGCAAGCAAGACCGTGGGGATCGTTGGAGGCTTCTGTGGATGTTCCCACCCAACAGGCAAGGGTTAGGCCCCGTGTGCTAGTTGAGCACATGAATGAATGGATGGACTCGCTATACGCTATGGAGGAGCGGGCTTACGGTGTTGAGTCCAATCTCTCCCTCATGCTGGAGAATGTCCACGAGCTTCAGGAGGACATTAGGCAAGCAAAGCAAATGGTCAACCCGCACTACGAGCTGGATGTGGCGGATTTTCGCCCAGGGTTTTTGGATCGGTTTTGCTATCCACCGGTGCCTAGGGAGGGGCCAAGTGTTTCGGGTCCTAGTAGCTCGAGAAGACCGGCTCCGAAACCAGAAGACAGGTCACCTCCGAAGAGACATCGGAGGGCTAGTGAGTACATGAATCTCTTCAAAGACACTTCGAGGGGGCAGTAGCAAGTCATAGTGATCATTTCTCGCTGTTTTGCTTTTTGTTGTTATTAGAGCATTAGCCTCCTAACAGTTTTGTCTTGTCGTTTAGGAAGGTTATTGTAAGACTTATGAAACATGGTTTTAGTTCTTGTTATCAATAAAGTTTTCAAGATTAATCTACTCTGAATTGATTACATTCATTGTGCTTCTTTAGATGGTATATTAATTTCATAGAGTACTTTAATAATTTGATCGGCCAACAGATGGTGAACACGAGGAACACTACCCGTATGGGTGCTGGGCCAAGTAACGACCCTAGGATAAACCTGTGAAGTGCTGCTAATCAAGGGGATGAGAGTGAATCTGCCTCTCACAATAACCCATCAGGCCATAACCGTGTTCAGGCTAACCCTCGAGTGGAGAGGGAAGGAACTTTCGTCCCACCAGCTGATGTAGTTGTCTTTGATACTGCAGACATCGAGGCCATTCGAAGGATCGTTGTACAGGTTGTCACCGAGATAGTTAGGCCAGCTATACAACAAACGCAAGGTGTCCCAGTTCCTCAGGTTATTCCTGAATTTGGGGAGCCAGTGGACCTTGCACCTCCGATCGATACCATGGGAAATGGAGGGAATTACGGTCGGGCCGTGAAGGCCATTAGCTCGATGAGGCCTGATAGCTATGATGGTACTGGAGAACCAGTTAGGGTGGTGTATTGGTTCTTACACATGGAACGGTTGTTCAGGAATATCACTTGTACTGAAGTTGAGAAAGTGCACATTGCCTCCCTTCAACTAAAGGATGTGGCTAGTGAATGGTGGGAGAGCACCGGATTACCTGATCATCCCACGTTGAATTGGAGTATGTTCAAGACCAAGATGACCGATCGTTTCTTTTCTCGTGCTATGAGGGAGAAGAAACATAAGGAGTTCCTTTACCCCAAGACTGATGGGCTAAAGGTGACTGAGCTTGCTATAAAATTTAACCATTTGTTGCACTATGCTGGAGCAGATGTGTCGAGTGAGGAGCAGAAAATCTGGTATTTTCATGAGTGGATGAACCCAAATATCAAGCCTTTGATGGTGCGCCACGGCTTCTCTACTCTGGAGCAGTATGTGGATGTCGCCTACAAGCTAGAGGTGACTCTGGAGGAGTCAGCAAAGAAGCGTAACCGACAGAAACCGATGCAGAGCCAGCCTCAGGCTAGTGGGTTCAAACGACCCGCACCGCCGGCACACTTTTCCAAGTCTGGTCGAGCAAGAACTGAGTTGACACAGTCAGGTCCTACTCAACGCTCGGGCCAGAGCAAGAACCCGATCCAGTGCTATAACTGCGAAACGTCGGGGCACAAGAGAAATGAGTGCATGAGGGGTAAGAGAACGTGCTTTGCATGCGGGAAGGAAGGGCATTTGCAGACTTTTTGTACTTAAAAGGGCAGAAGGAGGTTGAGTCGCAAAAAGGGTCAGTTAGCCATAACAACCGATCTCAATTCAAGCCCACAGGGACTGCTAGTACCTCGATGCAAACAACTGCTCAGAACAAGGGAAAGACTCCAGCTGTTTCATGGAGTCAGGGGCAGCGGCTGTACGAGATGCGTGAGGCTGATGGACCAAACGCTCCGATTGCCTAAGGTACTATATACCTTTACTCTACATCAGTTTGCATATTGTTTGATTCGGGTGCCACTCATTCCTTTATTTCGGAGAAGTGTGTGAGTAAGTTAGGGTTGAAGTGCAATGAATCTTGTAAACCATTTGTGGTGAACCTTCCCAATGGTGAGTAATTAGTGGGAACCAAGCAACTGTCGGAATTTCCGATTACCATTCAAGGTCGAAAGTTCAAAGCCGACTTGATATGTATAGCCATGGCTCCATACGACATCATTCTCGGGATGGACTGGCTAACACGTCACGGGGCGATAATCAATTTCAACACAAGGACAATGATAGTTTCATCTGGGGGCCAGTTTCTATGTAGATTCAAGGGTCCTAATGACGCTGATAACGAGAAGTTGATAAATGCAGTGTCCGCATTTAAGCTACTTCGACAAGGTTGTGTCGGGTACCTGTGTTATCTGGATAAACCCAAAAAGGATGAGACTTCAGTTCATGATGTTCCAGTCATATGTGAGTATCCTGATGTCTTTCCTGAAGAGATTCACGGTTTACCCCCGAATCGTGACGTAGAGTTCACTATTGATCTAGAGCCTGGAACCTCGCCGATTTCTAAAGCACCCTATCGGATGGCTCTAGCGGAGATGTAAGAATTGAAGAAACAACTTGAGGTGCTACTCGAGAAAGGATATATAAGGCCGAGTGCATCGCCTTGGGGCGCTCCTGTCTTATTTGTCAAGAAGAAAGATGGTTCGTTAGGCTTTGTATCGACTATCGAGAGTTGAACAAGGTCACCATTAAGAATAAGTATCCTTTTCCAAGGATAGATGATCTTTTGGATCCACTGCAGGGAGCAAAAGTCTTTTCCAAGATCGATCTGAGGTCTGGTTATCATCAGCTCAGGATTCGTGAGAAAGATATTCCGAGGACTGCGTTCCGAACGAGATATGGACACTACGAGTTCGTAGTCATGCCATTTGGGCTTACAAATGCTCCGGCAATTTTTATGGATCTGATGCACAGATGTTTCCATCAGTATCTGGACAAGTTTGGGATGGTATTTATCGACGATATCCTGATCTACTCTCCGAACGAGGAAGTTCACGAGGAGCATCTTCGTATCACATTGTCGATCAACTGACAAAATAAGTTCTATGCTAAGTTGTCTAAGTGTGAGTTCTGGATTAAGGAAGTGACTTTCTTAGGCCTTGTGATTAATGAGAATGGGGTTATGATTGACCCTTAAAAGATTGAGGCGGTAGCTGACTAGAAGCGACCTCAGAACGTGAAGGAGGTGCGCAGTTTCTTAGGACTTGTAGGGTATTACCGATGGTTCGTGGAGGGATTTTCAAAGATCGCTCTACCCATGACCGGGTTTCTCCACAAGGTCCACAAGAACTTCACATAGGACGATAGGTGCGAGGCAAGTTTTCAAAAGCTGAAAAAGTGTCTGACGTCAGCACCAGTTTTGGCACTACTTGAAGGAACTGATGGTTATATGGTCTATAGTGACGCTTCAAAACATGGGTTAGGATGTGTATTAATGCAGAAAGGGAAAGTTATTGCATACGCATCTCGTCAATTAAAGCCCTATGAAGCGAACTGCCCAACGCATGATTTGGAGTTAGCGGCTGCGGTTTTTGCACTAAAGATTTGGAAGCACTGTCTCTACGGTGTAAGATGCCAGATCTTTACTGACCACAAGAGTCTGAAGTATGTGTTCACTCAGAAGGAGTTGAATATGAGGCAGCGTCGCTGGTTAGCGCTACTCAAGGATTACGATATCGAGTTGCTATATCATCCAGGCAAAGCTAACGTGGTAGCCGATGCTTTGAGCTGCATGAGACCGTGGTAGCTTTACTCACTGCCCAAACAAACTGCAACAAGGATTGTGTGAGATCGATGTCTTGTACGATCAGCGTCGAGGTTGCCTGAGTATGCTGGAATTTCAGGCTACGCTACTCGATCAGATCAGGGAGAAGTAGGTTGATGATCTGATCTTAGTAAAGTTAAGCAGTGAAGTTATGGATGGGAAAGCTTCGGGATTTGTGATTCAAGATGATAAATCACTTTGGTTTCAGTACCGGATCTGTGTGTCTAACGAGGTGGCCTTCATCATTTGATAATGAAGGAGGCCCATTCATCAGCTTATTCTGTACATCCAAGATCCAACAAGATGTACAAAGACCTCAGGAAGACATTATGGTGGCCCAACATGAAGTGGGATGTAGCAGAATTTGTGGCGAGATGCTTGACTTGTCAGAAGGTCAAGATTGAACACCGTAGACCAGGCGGTGAATTGCAACATCTTCCAGTACCAGAATGGAAGTGGGAGGATATGGTGATGGACTTCGTCACGGGGTTGCCGAAGACTCAGTGTCAGAAGGATGCCATATGGGTGATCATTGACCGGCTCACGAAGAGTGCTCATTTCGTGGCCATCAAGTCAACATGGGGAACCTAGAGGCTATCAGAAGTTTTCCTACATGAGATTGTCCGATTGCGTGGTACGCCAAAAACCATTGTATCGGATCGTGATGGCCGATTTATGTCGAGGTTCTGGAAGGAACTCCACAAGGCCATGGGAACTGAGTTGAGGTTTAGTACTGTGTTTCATTCTCAGACAGATGGGCAGTCTGAGAGGACCATTCAGACACTAGAGGATATGTTCAGAGCTTATTGCTAGATCGTACGACCATTTGGGAGAACAGCTTGAGGCTGATTGGATTCACGTACAATAACAGCTGGCATTCCACCATCAAGATGGCTCCATTCGAGGCTTTGTATGGTCGAAAGTGCAGATCTTCAATTTGTTGGGATGAGAATACCGACAAGGTTCTGCTCGGACCAGAGTTAGTCGAAAGGACTGCCTCGGATATTGCCTTGATCAGACAAAGGATGCTTATAGATCAGAGTCGACAAAAGTTTTATGCTAATTTGAAGCGCATGAATGTTGAGTTTGAGGTAGGTGACAATGTGTTTGTCAGGGTGTCACCATCCAAGGGCGTGTTTAGGTTCGGCAAGCATGGGAAGCTCAACCCTCGCTACGTGGGACCATTCGAGATCCTTGACAGAGTTGGATCTTTAGCATACCGTTTGGCATTGCCGCCGTCGGCGCATCCTGTGCATAACGTGTTTCATGTGTCCCTACTGAGGAAGTATGTGCTAGATGACTCTCATGTGTTGAGTTATGATATGACATCGAGATTCAGGCAAATGGTACATACGAGGAGAGACATGTGCGTATTCTCGAACGTCATGAGAAGCACCTGAGGAACAAGGTGGTACCGTTAGTAAGAATCCTCTGGTCCAAGTGATGATCTGAGGAAGTGACTTAGGAAACTTGGGAGACTGAGTCTGATATGCAAGATCGTTTTCCCGAGCTGTTTTCGGCCTAGTTTCGGGGTCGAAACTTTTTTTAAGGGGGTGGTATTATAATAACCCCTAAAAAGTACGTGTTAGGCATGTTCTGTAACCCTGTAAGAATCATATGAATGTATGGATACACATTTAATGAAATATATGGGTTCTAATTATTGGAGGGTTGCTAAAATCAAAATTTAAGCAAGACTCGCGATCAAGGCCCGAGAGCCGCGGGCGCGGCATTGCCAGCGATCGCGGCTATGCAAACTGCGACCGCAGTTATGAAACTACGATCGCGGTTATGAAACCGCGATCGCGGCACCACTGCTTCGTCTTCTTCCTCGTCTTATCTGCGACACCGACGATTCAAGATCCGGCATTTCTTCTCCGAGCGACCGGTGTATGGAGGTCAAGCGGTTGGGTGACCCTCTCATTAAGTGAAAGAACTCCACCCTCACCCTATAAATAGGGGCGGATCCGAAGGTTCTTCTCATCCTTCATCTCTTCCTCTCGGTTCTTGGTGTTGTTGTCAGAGTGTTGTCGTCGTCGATCGTTATCGGAGTCAGAGTTCCATCAAAGCGAAGCCAGGAGTGGTGGTGGTGCGCGCTTGTCCAAGAAGCAAGATCTGAGCCTCGTCATCCCTCGATATGGCTCCGTTGTATTCGTTTAAGCTTGTCGTCGACGATGGATCCCGCGACCGCGACATAAAAACCGCGATTGCGACTGGGCAGAGGCCCGCGTTCTCGGCTAAGCATGGAACCGCGATCGCGGCGCATCTGCCGCGGGCACGGTTTTGTCCATCAAAGCCGCGATCGCGGCTATGAAAACTACAATCGCGGGACTGCCTTTGCTTCGTCTTTTCGTTCCTTCGTACCCGTAACTAATTAGGGTTTTATTTCGTCGGTGTTGGATTGTGCTCGTCTCCATGGCTGATTGTACGGATTGGGATCCGACCCTACAGAATGATGATAAATTCCAACGGGAATTTTAGTAGGTAGCCTTGCACAAGTTCAAGTTCCCGGATTCGGACCCAACTCTTCGTTCGTCTAGACTAAGGCAAGTGGTGGTTCGCTCTTGTTGATTTATTCCGTATTCTTCTTGATTATCAATTACTTAATTGTTTAGTTAAGTTGGAATAAAGTTGTTGATTTGTGTTTGGGAACTTAAACGATAAAATGTTGTGTTGAAAATATGAATTTATAAAAGGTTGTATATATTGCTAGAAACAACGCTATTATATATAATTCTATATGATATTACCATAAAGTGATAAATGGATTTTGGTGTGGATTGAAATGTGAATTTACATGCTTAGTTAGCACGAGTATTCGTAGGAACGCTATGTACCTTATGAGGTCTAGTCGTTTCTTTATAACAAGTATTAGGAGGTTTTTGCCCAAGTAATCCTGGTCATGACTGTACCCTTATTCGGATATAAGTGGTAGGTGCACTTAGCTAGTGTCAACATTCGGGATTCATCCCAAAAATATCTCTCGTATCGAGATGATGTGAATTAAAAGCCTTAACGTGAATGTACGTTTTGAAAGTAAATAAGATAAGTGCTTTTACGCACATAATTAATACACCCTCGGGCGAGAAGTACAATATAGAACCCGCTCGGACTCTTGTTAGAGTAAGTCCTCTTTCCAATCTGGATTCGCAGTACGCGGTGAGGTTGGTCGTGGACCCAAATAATCAAGGTCGTTTTTATAAACTTGTGTGAAAGGTTAACGTTCCCAAACAATTGCATATGTTTCCTATAAGACTCAATTCCATTGGAGTCTTTCTCTTGAATCATTCCTTTTCTTGTATTTCCGTAGAAGTATTAAAGTTGACATCGTCTATCGGCTATTATTCGAGAAGCGATTGTTGTAACTTAATACGACTACTTAGAACCTTTTCTTTATACCCTTGCATAGTCTTTCATTGGACTAACCAATCGTTATTTTTCTTTTGCATGGTTGGCTGGTGTCGTCCATCTCATACGGCACATCAGGTAAATTTCCTCAGCTGTGAGAAGGAAAATCCCCGACGTTGAAGGCGGTTGATATTTTAAGTGTTTCCTTAAGGTTGAGAATCCTGGCGTGAGATTTACATGGTTCCAAAACCCCTTTATGGCGTTTTATATATTTTAAAGACTTCCACTATAATATAAGTTTTTGTATTTGATTTCAATTACCGTTTGTAACTTGCAACGTCGGTGTGAAACATTATTCGGTCATTTCATGATATTTAATAAAGATTACAATGTTATATTTATTTGCAATAAAAACGATAAGCCTTAGGTGACCCCAGATATGTATTCAGAGGTCACTGGCGGTAATATTTCCAAGTTATTTTTAGGGGTGTTACAGACATGGAAGCACTACTTGTGGCCCAAGGAATTTGTGATTCACTCTGACCACGAGGCTCTGAAGTACCTCAAGAGCCAAGTCAACCTCAACCACCGCCATGCTCGTTGGGTTGAGTTTATGGAGACATTTCCATACGTGGTCCAATACAATAAGGGAAAAGAGAACGTGGTTGCCGACACCCTCTCCCGCAGATACGTACTCTTGACTCACCTTGATGCCTCTATTTTAGGTTTTTCCCTTATCAAGGAGCTATATGCCAATGATGATGACTTTAAGTCTATTTTTGAGTCTTATGTTGAAAGGGAGAGTCTAGTGGCTTTATTTTGGATAATGGCTACCTATTTAAGGAGGGAAAACTATGCATCCTTAGGACTTCTATTCGTAGGCTTTTGATCCAAGAGGCACATGAGGGTCGAAGAAATTTTGGGGTACCTAAGACGGTCGCCGCACTTAAGGAGCATTTCTATTGGCCTAGGATGGTTCACCATGTGACTATGTTTTATGTGAGTTGTGGGACATGTCAGAGAGCCCCCATGGATTATGCAACCCCTTGCCTATACCGACTACCCCTTGGGAGGATATATATATATGGATTTTATTTCGGGGTTTCCCATGTCTAAGAAGGGGAGGGACTCGATATTTGTGGTTGTTGATAGATTTTCTAAGATGACTCATTTTATTCCTTGCAAGATGACTCATAATGCTTCAGATGTTGCTAGTTTAATTTTTGAGCATGTGGTGAAATTGCATGGGATTCCTAGGACTATTATCTCGGACCGTGACACTAGGTTTTTTGAGCTATTTTTGGAAATCTTTATGGTCGAAATTGGGGACACACTTATTGTTTTCTACTAGATATCAGCCCCAAACCGACAGCCAAACAGAGGTTACCAATAGAACACTAGGTACTTTGCTTCGTACTATGTTGAAATCTAACCTCCGCAGGTGGGAAGAGTGCTTGCCTTTTGTGGAATTTTCTTATAATAGGTCCATGCACTCAGCGACGAAGATGACTCCATTCGAGGTTGTCTACGGCCTCAACCCACATAGGCCGCTGGATTTGATGTCGCGCCCCATGTAAGACAAGGAGAGAGTCAAGGGCATGCATCACGCGGAATTCGTTTGAGCACTTCACCAGCGGATGAGAGCGCAGCTTGAGCGCCGCACGGCACAATACAAGGCGCAAGCTGATCGCGTCCGACGCCGCATGATCTTCGAGGCCGGCGACTTGGTGTGGCTCCACCTTTGCCGTGAGCGAAATTCCTGTTGGTACCCCTGAGTTTAGGGTTATTCCTGTTGGTGTCCCACGATTAAGTTTTTTCCTGTTGGTACCCCTAAGGTTTTGGTTTGTTCGCTTTGTAACCGAAATTTTTCATATTTGTATCATTTCGGTTCAAATTGATCAAATAGAAGCTCATCACTATGTTTATTGACCTCAACTTAGTAGGATTTGACTCCTAAAACACTCAAATCCATACTCGAACCATTCTGATTTGAATTCTTAAGGTCGAAACGGGTTGTTGCTTCGGAATTCAAATCGATATGGTTCGGACATAAATTTTGGTATTTTAGGAGTCAAATCTTACTAATTTGAGGGCGAGGAACACAATGGTAGACTTGGATTTAATCAATTTGAACTAGAATGGTACAAACATGAAAAAGTTTGGTTACGAAGCAAACAAACCCAAACCTTAGGGGCACCAACAGGAAAAAAACTTAATCGTGGGACACCAACAAGAATAACCCTAAATACAGGGGCACCAACATGAATTTCCCTTATTAAAATGCATGTTTACTTTGTTTATCAAATGTGAATCTTTAGTATATCGGATATGAACTTTTAATGTACTATATATGAGCCTCTATTGTACTAATTATGAACCTCAAGTATAGTTTAATTATGCACCCTTTACTTTTAGTATATCAAAATGCATGTTTATTAAATATGAACATCTAGTATATTAATTATGAACATCTAGTTTACTTAATATGAACCTTGGTCTATGTGGTTCATATGTACAATTGTGAGCACATTCATGTTTGAATTATTTTCTTTGGTCTATGGGGTTCATATGTTACATGTCCATGTTCATATATAGTTATCTAAGGTTCATATTTATTCTTATGAAAAATTCATCTCATTTTCAATATTCTGCACCATAAAAACTATTTCGAGTTTTATATGTAATCATTTTGAACGGAAATTAGTAAATAAAAAACATTGCTCAAAACTGTAATTGTTTTACAAAAATTAAAAATATAAAAACATGTGTTTAAAATTGTCATTATTTTGAGCAAGATTTAAAAGAATAGAGTCGGGATAAATGTGAGGTTGTCCTCTCGTGCAAAATATGAAGGCATCTAGGCCGTTGATCATGGCGCGTGTGGCAGCCTATGGGAAGCGTGATGTTATATTGATATATTTCCTTATTAAATCATAAAAGTCTTATGGTCCAGTTGATAGGGGAGTAGGGGAGTACTATGAGGTCATGGGTCCACCCCCCCCCCCTAAACAACACTTCTTTTATTTTACTTTTTCATTTTTTTTCACTTTTCTTTTAATTCCGTAAACCATAAATATTTACATATTGTTTTAAATTAAATATGGGAAGAAGGAGACATTATCATATATGAACAATAAATGACAATATATGAACACCAACACACAACATATGCGCATCCAGTTTATGAATATCGGAAAATTATTATATGAACATGTGCATGTTAATCTCACAATTTCACACTTGATATGCTCAATGAATCTCTAGTATAAAGTGTGTTTGTATATAACTAGTTCACTTAGATTTGTAAACTTTCAGTACAAAGTGTATGAACATCTAGTATTAATATATGAACCTTATAGTACAAATAAACAAACATCTAGTGTTTATATGTGAACGTAAATAAAATAGTTTAGAACGGTGGGAAAAAATTGTGGACCGAAACAAAAAGTCCGCGATATATACGAAAATGCCACAGTGCCACTTAATCTCACCATTTTATTCTCTTTGATCCAAGGGCTCATAATATTTCTTACTTTAAGAGATAAATGTAAGTGATCCTTCTGAAATAATATATGTGGTAGCATAAATATGTACCACAATAAATTGTTGGGGCTTTGGCCTTTCTTCATAGGGCACCGAAAAAGGGATCGGAAGGATCGTTTCGTCGGAGTTATGGGTTCTCATCGCCGTCAACAATTTATTACGGTACAAATTTATGCTACCACAATTGGCGTTGTCTCTGGGAATCGAAGACTACGATTGGACTTCATACCATATCCCCCTCGTTCAACCTTCCATTGATGTGCTATTTTGAAGCCCTTGGTGGACTAAAAGGGACACCGAGTGCTACGGGTCGGTCAGGCGAATTCGATGCAAGGCCATCCTGATTCTTCATCACTAACGTTGGCGTCGCTGCGAAGCCTCACCTAGTTGTCTTATACCTTACCGAGCCCAACCGTCGACTCTAACCACACCCCTGATACAGGATCGCCGCAACCAGCACAACTCTCTAAAGGCGAAAGAGATTGGCACTCCCTTGTTTCTCAAGAGCAGTCTGACAAGCGAGAGAAAGGGCGTGATACTGCATTCGGGGATTGTAACCCATATCGCCTAGTACCACCATAATTGCTCTTCCAATCATGCCCATGTTCCACCTTCAGAAAACATGTTTTCTGAATTGCTCTTGAACACCTCCTCACTCAACACCGAATTGGGGGTCACAAATGTCGATGATGTCACCAGCTATTAAAATTAAAGGGAGATATGAGGGAAAATTGTTTTTGTTGCTTTATTCATAAACAAATGAAGTACATATATACAGAGAAGCAGAAAACTGAACAGATGAAAACGGAAGAGATAAAATAGGAAATAGGAAGAGATAGAAGATGGAGTAAAAGGAAATAAATACATAATACACTAATACTCCCCCTCAAGTTGGAGCATGCAAATCAGAAATGCCCAACTTGTAAAGAAGATAGAGAAACTGTTGCCTTCCGAGAGCTTTGGTAAAAAGGTCAGTCAACTGGTCGGTGGACCGAACATAAGAAGTAACAATGTCCGTCTTGCAATTGATCGCGAACAAAATGGAAATCAATCTCTATATGTTTCGTTCGTTCATGAAAAACAGGATTAGTAGCAATGTGAAGAGCAGCTTGATTGTCACAAATGAGTTCCATAGGATGAGAGTGTCGGACACCTAAGGAATGAAGAAAGGACTTGAGCCATATTAGCTCACAACAAGCAGCAGCCATAGACCGGTACTCCGCTTCAGCCGAGGAACGTGAGACGGTGGGCTGCTTTTTCGTCTTCCAAGAGATAGGAGAGATGCCCAAGGTGACAAAAAAACCAGTAAGGGACCGACGCGATATAGGGAAGGCAGCCCAATAGAGTCACAATGAGCGATCAGACAAAGCGAGCTGGCTCGAGAGAGAATAATAACTTGCCCTGGGTGGCCTTTCAAATACCGAAGAATGCGCAACACAGCATTCCAATGAGCTTCCCATGGGTTTTGCATAAATTCAGACAGGATGTGAACAACATAGCAAAGATCCGGCCTGGTGATAGTTAGATATATCAAACGACCGACAAGACAATGATACTTATCTCGATGGGCAATACAAGGACCATTAGCACGCCTCAAATCAAGATTTTGAGGGATTGGAAACTCAGCTGATTTTGCAGCAAGAAGGCTAGTTTTAGATAAAATTTCAAAGGCGTACTTGCGTTGAGACACATATAAACCAACTGGACCTGAAGCAATCTCGAGGCCCAAGAAGAATTTCAATGTGCCTAAATCTTTCATGTGGAAGCAAGCATGCAAGTAAGCTTTAAACCAGGCAACAGATTCAGAACAACTTCCCGCAATGATTAAGTCATCAACATAAATCAAGACATGAAGAGTGATATGGTTCCGAATCAGCGAAAAAAGAGAGTAATCAGCATATGACTGCACAAAGCCAAAGGCAAGAAGAGATGAAGCGAGTTTGGCAAATCAATTTCGCGATGCTTGTCGGAGACCATACAAAGACTTACGAAGACGACAAACTTTGCCTGAAGGAGCGACAAAGACTTGTGGGGGTCTCATATAAACCTCTTCATGTAAATCACCGTGGAGAAAAGCGTTGTGAACATCCATCTGATGGAGTTCCCATCCATGGATAGCGGCAACAGCAAGAAACGTCCTAACAGAAGACATTTTGGCAACGGGAGCAAAAGTCTCGGTGAAATCAACTCCTTCAACTTGTTTATTGCCAAGAACAACAAGACGGGCTTTATATCGTTCAACAGAACCGTTAGAATTATACTTGATTTTGTAGACCCATTTACAACCAATGGGTTTCTTCCCCAGAGGTAAATCCGCAAGTTCCCAGGTGCCATTCCTTTCAAGAGCGGACAGTTCCCGATTCATAGCATCACGCCACTTTGAATGTCTAACAGCATCAACAAAGTGAGTAGGCTCAAATTCAGCAGTAACAGCGGCTAACAAATGCACATGCGAGGCAGAAAACTTGTTGTAACTCACATAATCTGCAATAGAATATGGAGTACCTGAAGATGGTGATGGTGTATAAGCAGTAGACATGAAGGGTTGAAAAGCGGTGTTACAAACGTAATCCCGAAGACGAATAGATTGTTGGCGTGCTCTATCACTACGCCGAACAACTGATTCAGTTGGCTCAAACAAAAGAGCAACAATAGGTGTGGAAATAGTGGGCTCAGATGTAGGGATGTGAGAACTAGGAGGAATTTCCTGGCTCATATGTCCTTGCTCAGCAAAAGCAGGAACAGGAACACATCCTCTGGAAAGGAGTCGATCCCATTTTCAAAATCATACACTGTAGGGAATTAAGTCGGGGTCGACGAAGTTGGAGCCGCATGCACTGTAGCAAACGGAAATTGATCTTCATAAAAGATAGCATCCCGAGAGTAGAAGAAAGTGCTCGTGTCTAGATCGAACAAACGCCAAGCACGCTTACCAAACGGGTATCCGATAAAGATACAACGCCGACTTCGAGCACTAAACTTATCCTTGTTTTGAGGTATCAAGGAGGCATAGCATAAGCACCCAAACACTTTGATGTGAGCATAATCAGGAGACCGGCCAAATAAAATCTCATAGGGTGTTTTACCTTCAAGAAGAGCAGAAGGTGTACGATTTATCAAATAGACTGCTACCAAAATACACTCCCCTCAAAAGCAAAGAGGCAAGGATGCCTGAAATCATAGTGCCCGGGCGACATTCAAAATGTGCCTATGCTTGCGTTCAACCCTCCCGTTTTGTTGAGGAGTGCCGACACAAGAAGTCTTGAAAACAATGCCAGCTGAAGCAAAATAACTCATCAGGGGCTGAAATTCACTCCCATTATCACTACGAACTCGTTTCACTGTCTTAGAAAATTGCATTTGAACAAAAACGCAAAAAAATTGCACCAATTGTGACACTTCAGATTTAGATGTCAACAAATAAACCCAAACTGAACGAGATCTATCATCAACGATGGTCAAAAAATACCGATCACCACACGAAGAAACACTACTATATGGGCCCCATACGTCGCAATGAATCAATTCAAAAATTTCAGAGGCTTTATTAGAACTCAAAGAAAAGGATTATCGAGTTTGTTTCGACTGGGAGAAAACAAAGCAAGGCTCATAAATCAAACTAGATGGAACAAAACAAACACTAGAAATATACTTAATAGCCCGATATGAGGGGTGCCCTAATCTTGTATGCCAAAGGCGCACGGTGGTTGAAATAGCAGCATTGCAAAACTGATTGGAGGAACTCGACGGATACAACCAGAAGACTTCACCCCGCTCTTCACCTGCTCCAATCATCATCCTCGAATTGCAATCCTGAATCACAACCAACTTTTTAGTTAAAGTCATAACACATTGTAGATCTTTGTTAAGCTTAGCAACCGAGAGAAAATTGCAATGCAATTTAGGAACCAACAACATATCAGTAACATGTAAAAATTTGCCCAAAATAACAGTTTCGGCCTGAGATGCAATGGTCTGAGACACATCAGGTAGAATTATGAAGGATGGAGGAACCTCATGAACATCACTTAATAAACTTTGATCCCCTGTCATATGATACGAAGCTCTGGTGTCAAGAATCCATTGAAACTAAAGCTTACCCATTTGCTTCTCTTGGGAAGACTTAGCGTTGAAAGACTAGAACATGCTGAAGACAGTATTCCATTGCTCATTTGATAAGGCTGGGATTAATGCTTCACGGTCCTGCGAGGTTACAGAGTGACTGGATGAGGACGCAAGGGGCTGTCCAGGAGAATGAGCAACATTTGCCATCCCCACTGACCCCTTTCCACGATCAGACGATGATGTGGTCTCACGACGCCCACGCCCTTGTCCATTGCAATTTTCAGGATACCCTATTAGCTTATGACAAGAGCTAATTTCATGTCCACCTTTACCGCAGTGGGTACACACAATACCCAACAACTTATAGCAAGTGTTGACTTCATGGCCAGTTTTACCGCAATGAGAACATATCGGCCGATCAGACTTCTTTCCTTGAGTAGACAACCCTTTCGAACCTCCCTGAACAGCAAAAGCAACAGCCTCAGATCATGCTTCTTTCTCCTTTGTCATCAAGTGATGACGCTCTTCTTGCACTGTCAAAGCATAAACCTGATTCAAAGACGGGAGTGAATCTTGAGCAATAATATCCGATCGAAGATTTCCATACAAATCTCCATTTAAACCCATAAGGAATTGATGAACACGCTCCTCTTCTCGTTCTATTTGCAAGTCATCACCCCACTTGCAAGTACAAAGTCCACAAAAGCAGCCTCTAGCCTTGGTGTAGTTAGTCAGCTCATCCCAAAGCAACTGTAAGCGACAAAAATATGCAGCTACAGATTGGCCTCCTTACTCACATCTCGCAATTTCAGTATGCAATTGATGGACTCTAGGTGCAATTCCAACAGAGAATCGTTGATTCAAGGCATCCCATAGCTCTTTCACCGTGTCAGAATAAGAGATGGACGATCGAAGGGAAGGTTCAATCGATTGCAAGATCCAAGCAACAAGCATTGAATTGACGCTCCACCAATCTTCAATTTCAGCAGATGAATCTTCTGGTTTTGGGATGGAGCCATCAAGAAATCACAATTTTCTTTTGGCCTGAAAAGCATTTCTCAAACCTTTCTGCCATTCAGAAAAGTTGTCTCCTTTCAACACAATTGGGCTAATATTCATCCCAGGGTGATCAGAGGGGTGAAAATAGAAGGGGGGTGAAGGATCCATGGCCCCTTTCTTGCCTTCACTAGTGACGATCGTCATTAGAACAGAAAACCAACAAGAAGGAATTTTGCCAGAAGAGACGATGTACAGCTGCAGAAGAGAGGCAAGAAAATTTAGGGTTGAAAAAGAAAAGGCTCTAATACCATATTAAAATTAAAAGGAAGATATGAGGGAAAATTGTTTTTGTTGCTTTATTCACAAACAGATGAAGTACATAAATACATAGAAGCAGGAAACTGAACAGATGAAAACGGAAGAGATAAAATAGAAAATAGGAAGAGATAGAAGATGGAGTAAAAGGCAATAAATACATAATACACTAATACCAGCCCCAAATTCCTGACATGGGAAACCGAGTTATGTGAATAAGACCAATTGCAAAATCCACAAACACAACTCACTAAAACATCTAAGGCGGAAACTGAAGCGAGAGAAACAAAAAAAAATCCAATTTTAAGATGTGCAATTTGACGGAACATGAAACAGTGAAACACAACAAGAAGATGATGAACAGTAACATAGGTAGGGCCTACATGGCCTTTTTGCAGCTAAAGAAGGAAGATGGGCCTGGATACTTGGTAAGCACCCATAATGCAAGAGTTTTTTAGGGGGTTTTTTAGCCTTTTTTTATTGTTTTTTATTATTTACCTCACCTAAAAAACTCAATCCACTTTTTCTTCACATCCCTAGTTTTTTAACCCAAGTTTTTTAACTACATCTTTATTTATCCATCAACTATTTAAATATATAATAATAGTTTAAATAGTATACATACATCACCAAATCAAATACGAATTTCATTTTATAAATTAAAACAATAAAAGATATCACTCACATTTATTCTATAATAATATACATACATCACCAAATCAAATACGAATTTCATTTTTATGATAAACATATGCAATATGAATGTCTATGAATAGATAAAAATAAATTAAAAATATTGAAAATAAAATTAATTTTTTTTAATATTATTCTTGGGCTAGAAATTGGCTAAAAAACTATAAAATCTCAACCCAAATTCTATTTGTGTGAGCCGTTCAAAATTTTTCCATCCAATGGTTATAAATGCTTGTGTCATAAAAAGTAAGTTTTTTAAAGGTTTCTTGCTAAGAAACCGGATGGTGGATTTTTTAGCTATATTCCACTGTAGCTAAAAAATCAATAATATTAAATGGCTAAAAAACCTCCACTGTGAGTGCTCTAAGTGTGGATTTGGCTTATATTATAGGCGGAATGAGGCCCCATTGCCCCTTTTTATAATCAAAATCTGAAAAATACCCTCAAAATTAAACTTATGGTAAATTAACCCCTTATCTTTTACACGCTCTCTCTCCACCTTTCACCTCCCCCATTTCTCACCTCCTCCATCTTCAAATCTGTCACCCGTGTCCGCGCTCCACCTCCATTTCCAACCTCGACCTCCGTGGCTCCGTTCTCTCCATCTCCGGCATCAACCTCCTTCGTCCCCCATTTTGTGCTCTTCTAGCTTCTCCACTCTCAAGATCCAACCATCCGCTGCTTCAATTCGACAGATATGTCTTCGACTTCCCTGCCTTTGAGATTCCAACTCCGACGCCGGAGTTTTCATTATCGTTGTCGCTTCCCGGAGGGATGGAACAACGTCAACATCTACCTCTTTATTTCCTCTACATCGGCGGCGAATTAGGTCCTCACCTGCACCGGGATCCTCGATCGCCGACCAAGCAGCTCCTCGGCCTCATCCTCGTCCAAGAAGGTCTTTAGCTTGGTCAAATTTGTAAGCTACGACGAGGTAGTTCTCTCTTCACTATAAGCTACGACGAGCTCCAATAATGGCGGGAACTTCAGTCCCAATCGCGACCTTGAAACTCTAATTAAGCAAAGCGTTTTGCCTACTTTGATCACCTACATGTATTTTATTCTCTTTCAAATTTTGTTTGGTTACTTGCCTTGTACAGAAACCTAGCGCTTAATACATGCTTGTTTATCGGATTGGAATATTGTAGTTAGATATTGATATCAGCATTTCTTTTATCTTCCATTAATATTTTGTTGTTGTTGACTTAAAATCGAGAAGTACTGCAAGGGGGCCCTACTCGAGCGAGCAGGAGCTAAGACCCGGGCCGGAGGCCCGAGGCTGTAGCGGGCTCGCGAGAGTACGGTATGGGTATTTGGATCCGTTTCGGGTTTTTCTTGGGAGTATAAATACTGTATTAGGGTTTGTAACTGTTTCATCCACAGCAGCAATAGAAACCCTAAAGGGGCGTTTTTCTCTCTCAAACTTTGTTCTCATTCTCCTGCGTTAATCTGTTCGATTATCCCTCAAATTTACAACAACTGGTATCAGAGCGATTGTTGTGATGTCGAATTCCCTCAAGTTCGAAATTCTGCGATTCAATGGAACTGGGAATTTTGCGCTCTGGCAGCGGCGAGTGAAGGATCTGCTAACTCAGCAGGGTATGCAGAAGGCACTTGTGGCGGCGAAACCAGAGGCGACCAAACAGGAAGATTGGGATGAGATGCAAGAGAAGGCAGCGTCTATAATTCGTCTATGTCTAGGAGACGAAGTCGTATACCAGGTAATTGATCTCAAGACCTCAAAGTCGATTTGGGATAAATTAGAGAAGATGTATATGTCGAAGTCGTTGTCTTGCAAGTTGTATCTCAAGCAGAGGTTGTACGGGCTGAAGATGTCTGAAGGCTCAGATGTAGTTCAGCACGTGAATGCTTTCAATCAGATTATTGGAGATCTAGGTCGTGTGGATGTCAAACTAGACGACGAAGATCAAGCCATGATATTGCTGTGTTCTTTACCCCCTTCATATGAGACCTTGGTGACTGCACTCACTGCAGGAAAGGAGGAGATAAGTCTAGAGACGGTTACTACTGCGCTTGTTGCACACAACGAGAGAAGGCAACATGCCAATAGTGATAAGTCTCAGGGAGATGGGTTGTACGCTGGCAACAACCAGGATAGGGGAAGGCAGAAGGACAAGGAGAAGCAATCTGATGGCAAGAGCAAGAACAGGTCAAAGTCAAAGAACAGAAAGAAGGCTGTTTGCTATGGCTGTGGTAAGACAGGGCACTACAAGCGAGAGTGCACAAACAAGAAGCAGAACGGTGCAAGGGATTCTAGAGACTCTTCAAAGTCTGCAAACGTGGTTCAGAATGAGAATTCAGATAGTGGTGATTCAGATATGCTCTCAGTAACGTCAGGTAATATCTCGGATTCATGGATCTTAGATACGGGTTGTTCATTCCATATGACTCCAAACAAAGAGTGGTTTGAGTCATATAAAGCTGGAAACTTGGGCTCTGTTCAGTTGGGAGACAACAATACTTGTGGTGTTGTTGGCATTGGGCAAATTAAGGTGCGTATGCATGATGGCATCGTCAGGACGTTGACTGATGTAAGGCATATTCCAGCTTTAAGGAAGAATCTGATCTCTCTAGGTACTCTACACAAGAATGGATTCTGTTACAAAACAGATAATGATTGTGTTAAGGTAATCAGAGGAGCCATGACTGTGATGAAGGGGCAGATTACTGGAGGGAACATCTATCGGTTGATAGGGAGTACAGTTGTAGGTGGAGCTACAGCTGCTATGTCTGAATCTGATAACACAGCCCTGTGGCATATACGTATGGGGCATATTGGAGAGCAGGGATTGGCTGAATTGCACAAGCGTGGTCTTCTGGATGGTTTGAAGAGCTGCAAGATGGGATTCTGCAAGTTCTGTGTGATGGGAAAACAATCCAAAGTATCCTTCAAGATGGGTCAGCACACCACAAAGGGTCTTCTAGACTATGTGCATTCTGATGTGTGGGGGCCAACTAGAGAACAGTCGATTGGGGGATCCAGGTATTTTGTTATCTTTATTGATGACTATTCCAGGAAGGTTTGGGTCTACTTCATGAAGCAGAAATCTGAAGTCTTTGGAAAGTTCAAGACTTGGAAGGCTGAGGTAGAGAATCAGACAGGGAGGAAGGTGAAGTACCTGAGATCCGACAATGGCACAGAGTATACTGATTCAGAGTTACAGAGATTCTGTGAGGAGCATGGCATCCAGAGGCATTTTACAGTGCGTAAGACACCACAACAGAACGGCATGAGCAAGAGGATGAACCGTTCTATTGCTGAGAAGGCAAGGTGTCTAAGGTTGAATGCAGGGCTTCCAAAGCAGTTCTGGGCAGAAGCAGTGAACATGGCGGTCTACCTCATCAATAGATCACCAAGAAGTTCTCTACAGGGGAAGGTTGCTGAAGAGGTATGGACGGGGATAGACATAGATCTATCAAACTTGAAAGTTTTTGGCTGTCCTGCATATTCTTTGATTCCTAGTGATGAGCGGTCAAAGCTGGACTCTAAGTCCAAAAGGTGCATCTTCTTGGGATTTGAGAAAGGTGTAAAAGGGTTCAAGTTATGGGATCCTGTGGCTAAGAAGAGAGTGATCAGTCGAGACGTTGTGTTTGATGAGGAGTATATGCTGCAGCAGGCAAGATCAGAATATACGCCTGTCATAATTGAGACTGATACTGGTTCTAGAGCTGAACAGGTAGAGGAGTCTGGTGAGTTGATCACTAGACCAACAACTACAGTTGATGAGCAGCCTGCTGAGTCTGAGCAGAGAGATGTTCAATAACAGCAAGTGGAGAATCTGGCAGCCCACAGAGAGAAGCGTACTATCAAGCCACCTGTCAGGTTTGGGTACGAAGACATGGTCAACTATGCTCTTATAGTTGGTACAGATGATCCATCCAACTTTTGAGAGGCTATCTTAAGTCAGGAGAAAGAAGGATGGATGGATGCCATGATAGAGGAGACGGAGAGTCTAAGTAAGAACCAGACCTGGGAGCTTGTCCCTCTCCCAAGAGGGAAGAAGGCAGTAGGATGCAAGTGGGTATTCAAGAAGAAACAAGGGGCGTCAGAAAATGAAGGGGTGAGGTTCAAGGCTAGACTGGTAGCAAAGAATTACTCACAGAAGAAGGGAGTTGATTATGATGAGATTTTCTCACCTGTGGTTCGGCACACTTCTATCAGAATTGTGTTGGCATTGGTAGCGAGTTGGGATTTGCATCTAGAGCAAATGGATGTGAAGACGGCGTTTCTTCATGGCAACTTGGAAGAGGAGATCTACATGGAGCAGCCTGAAGGGTTTGCTCAGCCTGGGGAGGAGAAGCTTGTATGCAGATTGAAAAAGTCTTTGTATGGGCTAAAGCAAGCTCCTAGGCAGTGGTACAAACATTTTGATTCCTTTATGCTGAAGATTGGCTACCAGAGATGTGAGTATGATTGTTGTGTTTATGTTAAGTATCTTGATGATGGTTCCCCCATATTCCTGTTGCTGTATGTTGATGATATGCTCATTGCTGGGAGAAATATGAAAGATATTGCTGAGTTGAAAGGTTTTCTGGGCAAAGAGTTTGATATGAAGGATCTTGGTGCTGTAAAGAAGATCCTTGGGATGGAGATACGTAGAGAGAGAAGCTCTAGGAGACTATGGTTGTCTCAGAAGAGCTACACAGAGAAGGTGTTGAACAGGTTTGACATGTCAAAGGCCAAACCTGTAAGTACACCTCTGGCGAGCCACTTCAGACTTTCATCAGCTCAGTGTCCAAGCACTGATGAGGAGATCAGGGATATGGCACAAGTTCCCTATGCTAGTGCAGTTGGTTGTCTGATGTATGCTATGGTCTGCACAAGGCCTGACTTAGCTCAAGCAGTTAGTCAAGTCAGCAAGTATATGTCTAACCCTGGGAGAGATCACTGGAGTGCAGTGAAGTGGATTCTCAGGTATTTGAGAGGTATTGCTGACTACGGTCTCATGTTTGGAGGTCAGAATGGTGATCCAGCGGTTGTGGGTTTTGTTGACTCAAACTACGCTGGTGATCTCGACAATAGGAGGTCCACTACAGGGTATGTCTTTACTCTTGTAGGAGGGCCTATTTGCTGGAGATCTGTGTTGCAGTCTGTGGTTGCATTGTCTACTACTGAGGCTGAATACATGGCAGTGGGAGAGGCAGCTAAGGAAGCACTTTGGGTCCGAGGACTTGTGGAGGAGCTTGGTGTTGAGCAAGGTGGAGTTCAGTTACACTGTGATAGTCAGAGTGCTTTATTTCTGTCTAAGAACCAGGTGTACCATGCAAGGACGAAGCACATTGATGTTAGATTTCACAAGATCAGGGAGTTGGCAGCTTCAGGTGAAGTCTTACGTGAGAAGGTGCATACGTCAGAGAACGCAGCTGACATGTTGACCAAGCCAGTCAACACGGACAAGTTCAAGCATTGCTTGGACTTAGTCCATATCTTCCAGTGCTAGAGGAAGAAGGAGCCCCGTGCAGCAGACAAGGTCCTGGAGTCGTTGGTGATTTTTCGTCAAGGTGGAGTTTGTTCTTGTTGACTTAAAATCGAGAAGTACTGCAAGGGGGCCCTACTCGAGCGAGCAGGAGCTAAGACCCGGGCCGGAGGCCCGGGGCTGTAGCGGGCTCGCGAGAGATATGGTGTGAACTTGAATGATGGGATATTCCTCTTATCTATTATTGAAAAGTGAGCTTCCAAGAGATATCATTGATCAGCTTGAATGTGTTTTTTTATGTAGCATGGGCGTGTGGTTGTGAAGAACAAATCGTAGGCCCCTGCTTCAAGCTGTCGAGAAAATGAAAGAAGGTATGTTTAATTAGTAATACAACTCAAATGCTAATGTATTTTGTATAAAAATCTGAGGTTGGGTGTACGTGTAGAGCTGATGCTGCTTGGATTCATCTCTCTTCTTCTGACTGTGACCTCCAGCACCTATTTGATTACTTTGATCTATGGAAATTCTAGTGGCATAAAAGTTTTCAATTGGTTTCAACCACTAGAAATACGCAAGTGTTGGTTAGTGCTTTGGTGATTACTGATGTTAACAAATAGAATGTCTTCCCATAGCCCATATATACCTTCACATTTTCAATACAACATCAAGATTGTTGATGCAGATGATTGGGTGACATGAAAATCAATGAGATTTCTCCCCAAAAGCAAACAATTGAAAATTTGTTTCTCTATAATTTTCTCGTCTTAATCCACTACCACTTCTACATGCTTGTTACATTCTTGGCTTCATATTGATGCTTGCATTACACACCTACAATCTTGTTTGGTGGAGGTGCTTTACTTGCTTGTTAGGTGCATAACTATGTTGTCTTCCTATGCTTAAAAATCTGCAACTAGTTGGATAAATGGCTAACCAAACCCACCTTCACACCAGTTTGTGTAAATGTGATAATGCTGGCATAAACAATAAGTTTTTACTTGACTTGATTATAGAAACAGAAGAAATAAAATGCAGATAATGATTATATGTAGTATGTACTGAGCTGATTTGATCTACATTTCTTATCTGAACAACCTTATTAGCTGAGATCAAGAAATCAGTGAGCTGAAGCAAAAGAATGATGATATACTTCTAGCTATTGCAGTTGGAGACAGACAACGTATGATTCCACATGTGGAATTTGAATATCTTGATCCAGGTATCTACGAGGATTTGTATCAGCTCATAAAGGATTTGTATCAGCTTTGAACGCGCCACAAACTAGCCTCGGTGACGCTCGAACGCGCCACCGACTAGCCTCGGTGACGCTTCGAACATGCCACCGATTAGCCTCGGTGACGCTTCGAACGCATCACCGACAAGCCTCAGTGACGCTTCGAACGCTTCACCGACAAGCCTCGGTGACGCTTTGAACGCGCCACCTACAAGCTTCGGTGACGCTTCGAACGCGCCACCGAACTAGCCTCGGTGACGCATTGAACGCGTCACCGACTAGCCTCGGTGACGCATCAAACGCGCCACCGACTAGCCTCGGTGACGCTTCGAACGCGCCACCGACTAGCCTCGGTGACACTTTCAAAGTGTCACCACTTACTAGCCTTGATGACACTTTGAAAGCGCCACCAACTAGCCTCGGTGACACTTTAAAAGTGTCACCACTTACTAGCCTTGATGACACTTTGAAAGCGCAGTCGGTGACGCTTTCAAAGTGTCATCAAGGACCGACTAGCCTCGGTGACACTTTGAAAATGTCACCAACTAGTCTCGTTGACACTTTGAAAGTGTCACCACTTACTAGCCTTGATGACACTTTAAAAGCGTCATTAATTACTAGTCTTGATGACACTTTGAAAGCGTTACTAATTGCTTGTCTTGATGACACTTTGAACATGCACTAACTAGTGGAGATGACACTTCATAAATGCCACTAACTAGCGGTGGTGACATTTCAACGATAATTGTCATCAAAACGAGATTTGTATTGTCATCAACTAGTTGTGATGACAGTTTGTGACATTAACTAGTTGCGATGACAATATGTGTCATCAACTAGTTGCGATATCGTTTGTATTTGATGACAGTTTGTGTTTTGATGACAATATGTGTCATCAACTAGTTGCGATATCATTTGTATCTGATGACAGTTTGTGTTTTAATGACAGTATGTGTCATCAACTAGTTGCGATATATTTTGTATTTGATGAAAGTTTGTGTTTTGATGACCGTATGTGTCATCAACTAGTTGCGATACAGTTTGTATTTGATGACAATTTGTGTTTTGATGACAATATGTGTCATGAACTAGTTGCGATACACTTTGTATTTGATGACAGTTTGTGTTTTGATGACAGTTTGTGTTTTTTATGATAGTTTGTGTTTTTTATGACAGTTTGTGTTTTGATGACAGTTTGTGCTTTTGATGACAATTTTTGTATTTTGATGACAGTTTGTATTTTGATGACGATTTGTATTTTGATGACAGTTTGTGTTTTTGATGGCAGTTTGTATTTTGATGACAATTTGTGTTTGTGATGACAGTTTTTGTATTTTGATGACGGTTTGTATTTTGATGACAATTTGTATTTTGATAACAGTTTGTGTTTTTGATGACAGTTTGTATTTTGATGACAGTTTGTGTTTTGATAACAGTGACTGTCATCAAAATGATGACAGTTTGTGTTTTGATGACAGTTACTGTCATCAAGATGATGACGTTATCAAAAATATTTTTTGGCGGGAAAAATTTCACCGGCTGACTGCCGGTCAACACCGGTCAACGGCCGTTGATCGCCGGTCAACGGCCGTTGATCGCCGGTCAACACCGGTCAACGGCCGTTGATCGCCGGTCAACGACCGTTGATCGCCGATCAACGCCGGTCAACGGCCGTTGACCTCCGGTCAACGGCCGTTGACCTCCGGTCAAATGTGTTAATTTATTTGACTTATGGTGATGTCATCATTATGTAATGATGACATCACCATGGGTCATGGGTTTAGATGAAGTTTAATTGAGGGTATTTGTCTAATTTTACTATATCAAAGGGGTCATTTAACCTGAAGATCGTATATTATATAAAGAAACAATGAGGCCCATTGCCCCATTGTTTAGATAATAGTTGATAACTATCCTCTTAAGTAATTATTTTACAAAATAATTCCCCTTATAAACTCCCTCATTCAGATTTACTCTCTCATCACTTTCAAACAACTCTCTCCCTCGTAAAAAACCGCTCGTTCTCTTCTCCCTCTCGCTCGACCTCTCTTTGCAAAAACTGCTCGATCGTCCTTCATCATCATCTCTCTCTCCGTCGTCGGTGTTGCTCGTGGTTTCGGCATCGTTCGTCCTCTGTCATCGTTGTATTGTTATCGTAAGTGCTCCTCTGCGTCTTTTTCCCCTTTTTTGGTATTGTCTAGGGTTTGTCACCAATGCTTCTTTGTTTACTCGTTTCTTTTTTAGTTGTTTGTGTATATTGTTGTAAATGTTGTGATTTTTCTAATTGTTTTTGTTTGCCCGCTCGATTTTCCTGATTGTCATCGACTCTTCTTAGTTGATTTTCATGAAGTAGTTATATGTGACAATATTCAACTGTCACCAAATTATATTTTTATGAGATTTATCGGTGACAGTAGTAATATTTTGTTGAGATTGTTACGTGCATGTGTCATTATAATACTATTCGTGTGGTGACAATGTTTTACATGTTTTTATTCATGTGTGCTGACAATGTTTTTGATTTTGATAATTTGATGACAATATTTTTATTGTTTGACTAGTCATTAATATGTGTGATGACAATTGTAGTTGTGGTGACAGTGTTTATCTAGTATGGTTATATAGTAGTTTGTGTGATGACAGTAGCAGTAGTGTGGTGGCAATGTTTTAATTGTGTTTACAACACTAGTTTGTGTGATGACAGTAGCAGTAAATTAGTGACGGTGTTTTGTAAGTGTTTACACATTAGTATATGTGATTTGCATTGTTTTGATACAACTGTCACAATATTTTTGTTGATGACAGTTTTCTATTGTCATCAACAATACACTGTCATCACTAATTGACTACTCATTAATGTGTGATGACAGTAGTAGTAGTGTGATGATAATGTTTGTGAGGTTTGACTACTCATTATTATGTGTGATGACAGTATTAGTAGTGTGGTGACATTGTTATTCAAGTGTGATTACACACTAGTTTGTGTGATGACAGTAGCAGTTAAATGATGATAGTGTTTACACTTTAGTATGTGTGATTTGTAGTAGTAATAATGTGATGACAGTATGTTGCAAGTGTTTATGTTCTTGTTTACTTGTTAATATTGATGACAATATTTATGTAATGACATTTTTAATGACAATGTTTATGTTCTTGTTTGCTTGTTAATTTGATGACAATGTTTATGAGGTTTGACTACTCATTAATATGTGTGATGACAGTAGCAGTAGTGTGGTGACAGTGTTATTCAAGTGTGATTACACACTAATTTGTGTGATGACAACTTTTATTTTCTTTTTATCTGTTGATAGGCCATGGATGCAAGCACATGTAATTTTATTGTTCAGAAAAAGCTTCATTCTGCATGCAAATGCAACTATTTCACACGTATGGAAGTCATTACAAAAATGGAGGAAATTTTGTCCTCGTCTGATTTTATGGTTCTCATGGATGGTCCTCTTGGCCCTATTTTTCTATTGGGAGATAGTATGAAGTTATGTGCTCAGTTAGTCCATTACTTTCTTCTTAATGAGTTAGAGACTGAAAAGATGCATGAAATGTGGTTTAACGTTGGCGGTAACATATGCCACTTCTCCATCGCTGAATTTGCTGCAGTCATTGGGTTGAATTGTGATGAACTTTCAGATTATGAGCTTCCTGATGTTGACATGGAGGAGTACATTGGGTCAGATCCATGTACAATAAATGATCTAATTGCTCAGTTTGCTATTGAAATCGATCGTGATAAAAAGATGAATCTTGCACATTTGATTGTTGTTGAGACTATTTTGTTGCCTCAACGCCATATTACTGTTACAGATGAGTACTTCAAACTATCAACTGATTGGGAGAAGTTTTCTAGATACCCTTGGGGTAGGGTAGCGTATTCGCTGACCCTAGAGTACATTAGGAAGGTTAGTAGGGCAATACGTGAACATAAGAGCGTAGCAAAGTTTGATGAAAGGATTGGTTACAATTTGTATGGGTTTCCTATTGTATTCTAGGTACAGTTTTATGTTATTTTTATGTGGTTTCTGTCTTGTTTATATTTACCGTTCTATTAATTGTGTATATTTCCTTGATGACATGTATGGATTTTAGAGTTATTCTCACAACTTCGCCATGTTGTGGGTTGTGCGAGTTCTGGTCTTAAAAACATTTCGTATTGTACACAGTGGTACTATTCAAATCCGAAGAATGTGTGGTATAGTTCCATTAGTAACTTAGTCAAAGAAAATAAATTGGTATGCTTTTTTTCTTTCTCAATTAAGATATGATTGTTCACCATTTCTAATTGTCAACAAATATTGATTAAGTTGTTATGTGTGATAGTTTATAACTCTCACCTAATTACCATCATGTTTTTATTGATGACAGTTTGTAACTGTCATTAAGTCATTCAATGACAATTTTAAAATGTCACCAATGTATTTTTGATGTTAGTTTCTGATTGTCATCAATTATTATTGATGATAATTGATAAGTATCAATATATTATTGGTTGTCATCAATTATTATTGATGACAACTTGTAAGTATGAAAAAGTTTTGGGTTATCATTAGTTATTATTGATGACAAGTGGTAAGTATCTAGAAGTTATTGGTTGTCATCAATAATACTGGTAAGTATCAAGAAGTTATTGCTTTTCATGAATTGGTGACAATTTCTTACTTTCATGTAAATGTCATCAAAGTTTTACTAAGTATCAAGAAGTTATAAATTGTCATCAAAATGTTTTTTAGCTATTTTTTATTATAGTTTTCTTATCTTTATGTAATTGTCATCAATCTTTGGTCGATGACAGTTGCTGGTGACAGTTATCACGTGTCTCAAGATAAAAATGATGATATTTTTATTTTTGTATTGTTTTCATTTTATTTGATGCATTTGTAGATTTGTAAATATCCTCCATATGAAGAGCATGAAAGGTTTCGCAACTTGTGTTTTAAAGATGAAAGTGAAGATGCCTTTTACGATGAGTTGTCTGAACGCATGATTTCTCTTGCAAAGGAGCAGTAGGGGAAAGAAGATGATGTTGTTGTTGTGGCTCCAAGAAAAAAAAGAGCAACAAGTTGGCTCAAAGAGGAAGAAAGCTGTTGTTGCTGAGATTAAGTGTCCTCCAAGAACAAGGGCTCGCAAGGGTGAGGTCAAGAAGGTTGTCCAGGAGAAGGATAAAAAGGTGTACCAAAGGCGGCCAACTGATAAGGTCGTTGTGAAGCATGTACCAAAAGACAAAAAAGCTTCAAAGGTTGTGAATGATGTACCAAAAGACAAAAAAAGCTTCAAAGGTTGTGAATGATGTCACCGACAATGATAAGGCGTTGATTGTGTACAATAAAAATGATGATGTTTCGTCGATGGTTGATAAAATAATTGAGGATTTGCATAAGTCATTTGAGGTTGAAAAACAGGCGAAGGTTGTTCTTGAGAAGGATGGTGATGTGGTTGATTCTGACAGTGAAAAAACTGTCGGCGTTGATATGGATATGCCTACAACAGGCAACGAGGCTAGAGGTGAGTCTGAAGTTGGGGATGAGAATGTGAATAATATGCCAGAATTGTCCAAGGGAGCAAATGACGAGCCACAGTGGGCAAAGGAGATAAAGGAGCAATTAGTTACTATCTTTGGTGTTATTAAAGAGCTTGAGTGTAAGGTTGATAATAATTGTCTGCAAATGTGTGGTTTCTCCAAGAGGCTATATGACATTGAGAGTGTCATCAAAGCTAGGCATTCATCTCCATTGAATGATGAAAATAAAGATAAGGAGTGTGAGAAAGGTTTACATTGTGGTGGCTACAGTGATTCTCAAACAGACATTGGAAAAGAGATGAATGATGTTGATGAACCACTTGTTTCCAATTTGAATGTTTTGGAGAAGGCTTGTGTGTTGATGTTTGTCATCGAGAAGGAAGTTGTTGACAGTATAGATGATAAGTCTCATAAGGATGAAACCCCTGAGGCAGTTGACACTGATGTCCTGGATGGCAAAGCTGCACAAGAAGCATTTGAGGTGGAAGATGTTGTTTTGAATGATGATTCAAAAGAGGAGGTATATGAGGGACATGGTGCTAATGCTGATATGACTGAAGCTGAAGAAGAAGTAAGTGTGCAAGTAAATGAGGCAGATAGTGGTAATGCCAATGTGAAGGAAGCTACAGAAGGAGTAATTGATGGCAGTCTGAATCCTGAAGTTAAAGATACTTCAGTTGATGACAGGATTGTTCAAGTGAAATTAGGAGAGGAAGCAGTTGAGCCTATTGTTCTAAATGCTGACACTTTTGACTCCCAAGGAGAAATAGTTATGAGAGGATTGAGCGAAAATGAAGAAGCATATGATGACAATGAAAAGCTAAGGAAGTCCACAAGGGCGACAACAATCAGTGCTCATTTGACCTCACCATTTACCGCTGGGAAGAAGAAACAAGCGTTGTCTCCAAGACATGCTTATTCCTTCTACAAGTATGATGACCGTAGAGAGTTCTATGATTGGTTTCGTAGAAGATATGTTGTTATTGTATTTTTCCTTGTCACTGAACTTTTTGTTGATAGTTTTTTATTTGCTGACAGTGTTACATTCTTTGCTTTATTTGTAGTTTTGTTTTAGTATCATGTTAATAGTTGGTGACAATTTGAACTTTCATAACTTTCTTTATTACCTAGGTTTTTTTTTGTCTCTTATTGTAAACTAATGACAGTATTTTGCAAGTGTGATGACTGCTTTATCTTTTGTTGACAGTTTGACATCTCGATGACATTTTTAATATACATTCATAACTTTTTTTCTTGTTTTTCTTTTTTGTCCTTAGTGTAATGTGATGACAGTTTTATATTTGTTGACAGTTTAACATCTCGATGACTACTTATTTTACATTTATAACTTTCTAGCTTCCTTTGGTTTTTTTGTCTCTTATTTTAATGTAATGACAATGTTTTGCAAGTGTGATGACAGTTCGATATTTTGTTGACAGTTTAACATCTTGATGACTTTTTAATTTACATTCAAATATTTCTAGATTCCTTTGCTTGTTTTTTGTCTTTTAGTGTTATGTGATGATAGTGTTTTGCAAGTGTGATGACAGTTTGATCTTTTGTTGACAGTTTAACATCTTGATGAATTTTTTAATTTGCATTCATTACTTTCTGGTTTCTTTGGCTTTTTTTTGTTTTTATGGTAGTGGTGACAGTTGGTGATGATTTGAACTTGCTACTTCTTTGTTTTTGTACAATTTCAATTGTATATATTTGAATGATGACAGTTTTATCATGTTTCTTCTTTTTTTACTTTATTTTTGGATGTTGCTGACAACTTTTTATTGTTTTAGTGATACCAAGGCTACCGTCGCCGGCTATGATATTCCTCTGGACAAGAACTTCTTCAAAAAACATGTGTACAAGAATAATTGGTTGGATGATGTCGTAATTATTTATTTTTTGCTTTTCTAAAACATATTTTTAATTTCTGAAACTGATTGCATTTTTTATTATGTAAACCAACATATAGCAGAAGCTTTATATCATATGAGGAAGCGTGTTGCCCGAGAACATGAAGCTTTCAAGGGAATAGCCATTATGGATTGGATTTGATTTAGTAAATTCAATGATGTCATGCTACAACGCTTAAAAAATGGTGGTGATGAATATCTAGACTCCTACCTTGAGTATTTCACTGGTATATATCCTAAAGAATATGGAAAGTCATGGTTTGATGGTGTTACCAAGGTATACAGCCCGTTTAACTTTATTGAGAAGCATTGGGTTGGTTTAGAGATTGATTTGGCTAAACATCATGTGAGGGTGCTGGACTCAAACATCAATGTAGTCAGTGATGCCAAGGTTGCAGAATTGTTATGACCTTTATGTGCCACGCTCCCTATTTTGATGAAGAAATCAAACCATTTTTCACACCTTGGGTCACTTGATGAGGATTTTACCGTGAGTAGAGATGGAACTCTTCCCCAAGATACTCCAGGGTAAAGTTTTTATCTTATCTTTTCATTTTGTATTACATATTTTCTGTTTTTTTTGTTTATGGTTTGTAATGATATGAATTGTGGATGCAACTGACAGAGGCAATTTGTCTTTACATTTTTTCTTATTTATTTTGACAGAGGCAATTGTGGAGTTTATACCATCAAATATATTAAAGCTTTTGCATTTATTGATAATCTAGATGATTTGGATGATCAGTGTATCAAGGCGCATAGAGAAAAAATGAGCATTGACTTGCTCAAGCATACTTGAATTTTCAAGCCATTGCCTCCTACAAAGAAGAAGGAATAGTTTGTAACTGTGATTGTGTCTTTGGGATTATATGTTATGTAAAACATTTAGTCGATTACCTTTTTGTGTTGATGTTATTGTTGAACAAATTATCGTTTATTTGTAAACGTTTAGATCATTGTGACCGTGTTTTTACATTTTGATGACAGTTTGTTCAGTTAATTTGTAATGATATTATGCTGATGACAGTTTAGCTGCTTTTCATGTGAATATAATCTTCAAAGTTTTTATTGCAACAGTGTAACTGTGTTTTTACAATGCTGATGACACTCTGTACAATTTGATGACAGTATATCACTTTAATAACACTGGTACATGAAACATTCAAAACTGTCATCAAAACATTTGTCTTATGGATGACAGTTTGCTTAATGGCAGTTTACTTTCTGTTATCAACTTTCAGTTTCGTTCTTTTCATGTTTTTATAACAATCAACAAAATTCATTTTCTTTTTTGTTAGTGTGATCATTTTCTAATTTAGATTCATAACTTTCTAGCCTTTTTTGTTTTTTGTCCTTAGTGTAATGTGATGACGGTTTTTGGCAAGTCTGATGTCAGTTTTATATTTTGTCAACAACATTCATTTTCTCGATGACTTTTTTAATTTACATTCATAATTTTCTACCTTCTTTTGCTTTTTTGTCCTTAGTGTAATGTGATGATAGTTTTTGGCAAGTGTGATGACAATTTTATATTTTGTTGACAGTTTAACATCTCGATGACTTCTTATTGTGATCATTTTGATAATTGTCAACAACATTCATTTTCTTTTTGTTAATGTGGTCATTTTCTAATTGTTAAATGTCATCAATATTTTGTTTGATGACACAATCTTTCTGTGTTGATGACAGTGTTATTAATGTTGACAAGCTACTATAAATTGTGTACGATTGTTTGATCATTGTCATCGTTACTTTCATTTGTTCTATTTATTAGATGACAAATTGATAACCAATATACAGAAACATATGTAGATCTGTCATGATTACATTGTTCATGATTCCATTATAACTGTCAATAAGAGTTTAAATTATTGATGACAAAATATGAATTTTATTTCTGTTGACAATGTTATTATAGTCTGGATGATGAGAATTAATATATATAACACTTCCTTATCTATGAGAATTAATATATATGAAACCATATCAAAAGTGATCCAAGCATTTGTCCATTGTAAAGTTAAATAAAACATCAAAAGTAAACAATACTTTTTTGTCTGTAAAAAGCATATGGAAATACTTACAGTAATAGGTATTATTTCACTCTACTAAGTTGAAAGCTATTCCACTTGCAATACATCACAACTTGTGCTTGCTGAGTTGTGTTTGCATGAAGTCTTGTTGTGTCCAGTTTGTCCATAATTGCTGCACTTGATTGGCTTCCTAAATGATTTCTTGCGGGCAGTATTTGTGAATTCACCTATGGAAGGCAGAATCAGATATCTTCCATTTTTTCTTTTGAATTGCAACGATTGCATGTGCACATGGCATCTGATCCACATCAAACACTTTGCAGCTACATTTTTTGTCTGCAAATCAACGACATCGTAGAAGTTGCCACCAAGTACCTGAAACTGAACTGAGTTCAGCATTTTTACCTCATATCTCTTTGACAACGTATATCTCTCCTCTAGTACTTTTGCCACATTTGGTGGTAATCTGTTCACACCTTTTTCTATCTTTTCTCGCTGCTCATTAAACCATTTGGATAGCAAATCCCTGATGTAATCTAGGAGGGCAATAATTTGGTACGACCGAGCCTCTTTAAGTATTGCGTTTAATGTTTCTGAATTATTCATAGTTATAATATTGTATCTGTCTACCTTGCAATGTGCTCTAGACCATTTCTCAAAATTTGCTTTTTGTAGGTACTTTCCCATCTCTGTATTGATGTCGCAAATTTTCTAAAAAAAGTTCTCAAATTCCCTCATGGTGTAACTGTCAACCGCCTTTGTCAACAACCTGTGTACCCCATACTCCTTGAACCTTGCTTTTAAATTCTTCTTTAGGTGTCGTGTGCATATCACATGTTTTGCAATAGTGTATACAAACTCCACAGCTTTGCCGATGCTCAAGTGTCTATCAGAGACAAATACTAACTCTGTTGAAGAAGGGATGACATTGTGTAATTGCTGGAAAAACCATGTCTAAGAGTTGTCATTCTCAGAGTCCACCACAGCGTAAGCAATAGGGTAAATCTGTTGGTTCCCATCTTGTGCAGTTGCAATCAAGAGATGCCCCCCATACTTTTCATGTAGGTGTGTTCCATCTACCATGATTACCTTCAAAATTAAGTGTAATGGAAATTCAATTTATTTATATGTGTATGCTGTCATCTAATGAATTGTTTGTGACAGCAAACTGCCATCAAGCAATGTATATATGATGACAGTGAAAAATTGTCACAATATTTTTGTTGATGATAGTTATTTACTGCAATAACCAATACATTGTCATCAACCAATGCAATTGATTAATGACAATTATCTACTGATATCACCAATAAATTGGTTGATGACAGTTGTCTACTAACATCACCAATGAATTGGTTGATGACAGTTATCTACTGACATCACCAATGAATTGGTTGATGCCAGTTTACAATTGTCATCAACTAATGCAAGTATGGTGACAATATCTCACTGTCACTATAATTGCACTCGTTTATGACAATTAACTACTATCATCACTAATGCATTGTTTATGACAGTTATATACTGTCACAATTTATTTGTTCATACAACTGTCATCACCAATACACTGCCATCACCAATGCAAGTATTGTGACATTTTAATACTGTCACCATAGATGCATTTGTTGATGACAATTATCTAATGACATCACCAATGAATTGGTTTATACCAGTTTACACTGTCATCAAACAATGCAAGTATGGTGACAGTATTTCACTGTCATCATACTTGCATAATTTATTATTTGTTGTCACAACAACTACATTGGTTGATTACAATTATCTACTGTTATCACCAATGATTTGCTTATAGTGAGAAACTGTCACAATTTATTGTTTGATGGCAGTTGAAAACCGTCATCAACCAATGCAGTTATTGTGACAGTTTCTCACTATCACCATAGATGCATTGTTTGAACTGCAATCATCATTGAATTTTTGGTTTATACCTTTCGCATTAATTGAAACCCTCTAATCGATGCTCCAATTGAAATAAACACATACTTGAAACGATTATTACTTTCAATCTCAATGCATGTGTATGTCCCATTGTTGACCTGTTTTATCATATGACAGTATACCAGAAGCATTCCATAATTTTGTTCTGGTGTTCCTCTTATCAAGTTTTGTGCCCATTCTTGTGCTTTCCAAGCTTTCCAGTAGCTTACATCCTGATAGAACTCACATCTCATATCATTGCGAATCATTTTAGGGTTTGGTCCCTTTTTGACACCTTCATACTTATGTTCAAGACATGAGATGTATATTTAGAATTTATTTTACAAAATATGCATGATATAATATGTTTCTAAGTTTTTAATGTTACCTTGTCTTTATCTTCTCTCCCACCATCTTGTATGTAGGTTTACATTGGTTTGCACATCTGACGTCAAAAGAGCAAGTATGTTCTTCTCTGAATCTTCTTATCTCGAAGAATTCAGTTTCTTTCAATACAGTAACTCGTATTCTCCACTTGCATTCAGCATCTACACATAGGACAGTATATAGTTGAGGTGTTGATTTCCTTACTCTGAATCCAAAGTTGTCACACATTGCCATATTCTTCACCGCATCCTTTAGCTCTTGTTTTGACCCAAAAATTTGGCCTACGTGAAGAAAATCAATAGCTATTTCAGTATGACTTATTTCATCTTCCTCTGATCTTTGCACAATTTCTAGGTTGCTTCTGTCACCATTTTCAACACTGTCACTGTTTCCTTGAAAATTATAATCAGATTGCAGAGAGAGTAGATTGTTGCATGCACTATCACGAGTGTGTTGACTCCCACTCATTGTCTTTGTTGATGACACGTATAATGGTAAAGTCCATGAAACTTAAGGTGCCTCATTAATATCTAGGAAAGACCTGAAATCATCCTCTGTGTCAACCATGTATGGATTTCTGAGTTTCTGGAATGGATTCAAATGTGTGAGTGTAATTTCAGCTGGTGTTGAATCATTTTGAAATCTCTCAATAATCATGTGTTTGACAACTTGCAGTTGCATACTGTCATCAAATAAGATTGCCTTTGAGATCATGTTTCCAACATATGAATAAAATCCATCTTTGATATTCCACTCCCCTCCATAGCATACAGTAAGAATTTTGAGTTACATCTGCACAACACCAAAAAGTTGTCATATTTACATATTGTTTATATCATACTGTCATCACAACAGTTTTAGTATTTAGCAATTCCCGTTAACTAATTCTCATGTTCAAAAAGTTTTTATCACAACTTAATAACTTTTATGAACTTATTAAATTGTAATTAACTAATTACTGTTGTCAATTGAAATAGAAAATACGTATTTATTCATCATATTGTCAACTTAAGATGACAGTTTGGAATTGTCATCAACCAATGATGTGTTTGTGACAGTGAATAATTGTCATCAACCAATGCAGTTAACTGTCGCCATCTTTTGGTTGATGGCAGTTTACAACTTTCATCAACAAATGCAGTGCTTGTGACATTTTATTACTATCACCATAAACTGTCACAAACACTTCATTGATTGATGACAATTATCTACTACCATCAACAAATGCAGTATTTGTGACATTTTATCACTATCACCATAAACTGTCGCAAATAGTCCATTGATTGATGACAATTTACAACTGCCATCAACCAATGCAGTATTAATGACAGTTACTAACTGTCACCATAGATGCATTGATTGATGGCAGTTGTAAACTGCCATCAACCAATGCAGTGTTTGTGATAGTGAGAAACTGTCGCACATAGATGCATTGATTGATGACAGTTTACAACTTCCATCAAGCAATGCAGTGTTTGTGACAGTTACTAACTGTCAACTTCAATTCATTAGTTGATGGCAGTTGTGCATTGTTTGTGACAGTGAGAAACTGTCACCATAGATGCATTGATTGATGACAGTTTACAACTGCCATCAACCAATGCAGTGTTTGTGACAGTTTCTCATTGTCGCCATTAATTCATTGGTTGAAGTCTTTGTGACAATTTTTCACTGTCACCATTAATTCATTGGTTGATGGCAGTTGCAAACTACCATCAACCAATGCAGTCTTTGTGACAGTTTATAGTGATTTGCATTGTTTTATGCTTCGAGTTTGTGACGGCTAGAATCTATCTTGTACTAAACAAGGTTTGTGTTCTTCGTCAACTGACTCTCGTTCCTCCGACAAAACGAACTAAGCACAGTATCCAGTTAATGATCTAGCTGTTTTATGCTTTGATTTCTATTTGAAATCACTCGAACCTGTAGCAGATAATCATTGAAGTAGTTCTATCACAGTGTTAGATAAATACCTTGATCGATTGTATTCTACGCTGACAGTTCTCGATGAATTTTGTTTTCGATCGATTGCTTATTGTCGTCTTCCACGTTGTTTGTTGTCGTTTTTGTTAGTTAATTGATTTCTCTTAGTTTATTGAGTTTCCTGTCGAGAAACCAGATGCCATTGAAGGTGTCTTCTGCTCCACGACGCGCGTTTCGTCTAGGTTTTTGTTTGGGCTTCTGTCAACGCGTGTTAGGTAGTTATCTAGGGGATCACTGATAGGTGTCATTTCATGCACCTTTACTAGCAATTATTAGCATCATTTGGAGGAGTTTAGGATGAGATTTGAGGCTAAGTCTGTGATCCAGAAGTTGTGGAGAAAAGTGAAGATATCCAGGGATTTACAGCTTAGACGGAGATGGAGATGAAGATGGATGAGGTTCTGCTAGAGTTTATTGGAGAAGGCTACCAACACTTGGTAGTAATGAAGAGCAGAAGAGAAGAAGAAGAGGAGCTGGAGAAGGAGTGGGCGATTTCACCGCCCCGCGCCAGATGCCACCGCGACCCGGCGGTGGGTCTTAGAGAATAGTTGGCCGTGCCAGAAGAAGCCACCGCCCCGCGGTAGAAGTAAGGTTTTCTTCTATTTGCATGTATCATATATCCTTGTGTGCATTGCTATTGCTTTATTGGTGGTAAGGTTTTCTTCCATTGATATTGTGATAAGTCTATCAACAACTGTGAGAATTGGTAGTACTTAAGATCAGGGTGGGAACAACCATAAGAATAGTGAAAGAACTTGGATTGAATAGATTTCAGTGATCAAATTATATCTCTGTATTGTGGATCTCGTTCTAGTGGAACTCTTTTCCCCAATCATATTCTCAACTCAATCAAAATTGTTTGCTTTGTTCTCCTTGATAACTAAAACCCTCTTCCTTGTCACTTGTCAATCATAATTGCATACTTTATCAGATCTTCCCTGTGGGTTCGACCCTTAATTGCTTACTATACATCCATTTAGTAGGTCTGTTAGGACATTTTCAACGATATTTGCATTGCATATTTCGGCCACGTCAAATTTGGCGCCGTTGCCGGGGAAGTTTTCTGTTTTGTTGTGCGTTTTTGTGATTGACTTTGGTGGAGACCTATCTTATGGTCGACACTCGTTCTACTGACTCTCCTCTAGCTGCTTTTGATCTAGAAATCGACAGATCGTTCCGTGCGAAACTACGCGATCAAGAAGAAGAAGCCGAGGTTGAGACCGTTGAAACAGTTGACATCCCTGCTGATAGGTGTTATTTCATACACCTTTTCTAGCATCTATTAGCATGATTTGGAGGAGTTTTGGAGTTGTTTTAGTGCTAAGTCTGCGATCCAGATATTATGGAGAGAAGTGAAGAAATCCAAGGATTGGCAGCTTAGTTGGATCTTAGAGATGGAGATGGAGCTGCTGGAACATCTATAGAGAAGGCTACCAACACTTGGTAGTATTTGTAGAGCAGCTGGAGAAGAGAAGAAGATGAGAGTTAAAGTCTGGAGTTCACCGCCCCGCGTTAGCAGTGATGCCCCACGGTGATGACTCCCAGTGATGATGAAGCCCCGCGTGAGAGGAGGCCACCGCCCAGCGGTGGAGAGCAGAAGCCCCACGGTGGATCTTTACCGCCCCGCGGTGGACGTGTTTATTGCCTCGCGCCAGATTATATTTATTTCCTTTTATTTCTATTTCAGACTTTGTTATTTTATTTGTTTCCTTTTGGATTGGTTTTGTGATCTTGGGCTTTAGGTTAACTCTATTTAACCTAATGTTCCACAGCCTCCAAGCCAGTCTGCGAACACTTAGACACATCTTGTTATCGAACTACTTTTGATCCTTATTTCATATTATAGTTTTTCATCCCCTTTGATGGAGAACTAACTTTCCTTTGTTCTGTTAGACGATTGAAGCAGTACTTTGATGTGTTTGTGATATTTCTATTCCTTGTTCTTATCCTTATAATTGTTGGATTGATTCTCTTGCTTACCACGTCTACGATTTCTAGTTGTTCTTCTTAGCCTGATCACCTAGGTTGAATGCTTGTTATCAATTGCTAGGATTGCATATAGGGGTTCCGAGTGCATATCTAGTGGCAAACACGTTTGTGAGTATAGGGGTTCCGAGCGTACACTTGTGTGTGAGAATCAATTGCATGTTAAGTAGGGGAGTGAGTACTTGTACGTCTTTCTACTTGCATGTATCCTAAATCCTTGTGTGCATCGCTATTGCTGTGTTGGTGCTAAAGTACGCTGATAACTGTGAGAATCAGTTGTACTTTATCATTGGCATAGTGATAAGTCTATTGACAACTGTGAGAATCAATAGTACTTATGATTAAGGTGGGAACGACTATAAGGATAAATAATTGAACTTGGATTGAATAGATTTCAGGGATCAAACTCTATCTTTGTACTGTGGATTTCGCTCTAACAGGACTACTTTCCCTCATATTATTCTCTCGATTTTACTCAATCTGCATGCTTGTTTGCTTCGTTCTCTTGACTACAAAACCCCCAGTTGCTTGTTACTTGTCATTCACGATTGCATATTACATCATACCTTCTCTGTGGGATTCGACCCTTACTTGTCTGCTATACTTTGTTTAGTAGGTTTGTTAGGATAATTTATTTTGATAAGGCTAATCAACGACATTTGCTTGTGCATCTTTAGCCCCGTCAAATTTGGCGCCGTTGCCGGGGAAGGTTTTTGTTTGTTGTGTGTTTTCGTGTTTGATTTTTGGGTGGAGACCTATCTTATGGTCGATACCCGTGCTACTGACTCCCCACTCTTATCTTTTGATCCACAGATTGAAAGATCGTTCCTTGGACGTCTGTGCGATCGAAGGGAAGAAGCCGAGATTGAGACTGTGTTGGCCGCTGAGACTGACACGACCGAGAATGTTGAGACTAAAACCGCTAAAGTTGCTACTATCCCAGCTGCTGCTATGGCTGGAAACGGAACTCTACGAGAGCTTACGGCACCGAATATTGGGGTTGAACCCCTAGCTGTGATCATCCCTGCGCTGGATCAAGGGGTGAACTTCGAATTGAAGACTGGAATTGTTAACTACCTGCCTAAGTTCCACGGTCTTAGTGGAGAGGATCCGATTTCTCACCTGGGCAAGTTCCACAATGTCTGTATGACGATGAAGCCCAGGAACGTGACTGAAGAGCAGTTCAAGATGAGAGCTTTTGGCTTTTCTTTACTCGATAATGCGAGCGACTGGTACTATCACTTGCCACCAGGAACCATAGATACATGGGCGAAATTGCACAAGGCGTTCCTGGATAAGTATTTTCCGACGAAGAAGGCGAATGCTTTGAAGAAGGCAATTGCCAACATTGAGCAGGCTTGTGATGAGACACTGTATGATTATTTGGAGAGGTTCAAGAGGCTCTGCTCCAGCTGTCCATTCCATGGATACGCCCAGCAGGATCTTGTCCTTTATTTACACAACGGTCTACAGGACCAAGAGAGGAGAATGGTCGATGCTGCATGCGGTGGCAGTATTCTGAATCTGACACCGAAGGAAGCCATGGACCGAATCCAAGAGATGAGTGAAAGCACCCGGAACTTTGGAAAAACTTACCAAAGAAAGGCGGTCAATGCTGTGACCCCTGTAGGATCGAGTCCGGTATTATCTGAGTTAGCCGAGTTGAAGGAGATAGTCATGAAGATGGCGAATCAGAATGCTTCTCAACAAGCCAGACCGTGTGGCCTTTGTCCTAGCCAGGCCCACCACACAGATACCTGTCCTCAGCTGCAAGAGGATGGTGTTGCTGAAGTTAATGCTGTAGGAGGCTATGGAGCCCCTAGACAACAGTATGGTGGCCAGCCCAATTACAACCAGAGAGGGCGTGACCATCCAGGATTTAGATGGAGTGACCCTCAAGGTGGTCAGCAGCCGGCACAACAACAATATCAGCCGGCTCAGCAACAACAGTACCAGCAATGAGCTCAGTACCAACAGAGGCCCCAAGGCCAAACTTCTGGAGCCTCTACTGAGGATATACTGAAGACCTTGACTCAGCACTTTGCTACGCATGTGCAGGCTACTGAGTCGAGTATCAAGAATATAGAGAGGCATATTGGCCAGTTAGCCGACGAGGTGACTAAAATCAACCAGAGGACCTCAAACTCCCTGTCGTCCCAGACCACTATGAATCCTAGAGAGATTGTGAGTGCTATCACGCTGAGAAGTGGTAAAGAAGTTATGTCTCCTATTGCTGAAGAGGAGAAAGAAATTTCCGAGAAAAAGGAACTCACCGCACCGCCCCGCGGCAATTCTCGCCGCGACCCGATGCCTATGCCCAGTAATGTCAACGCGACCCCACCGCCCCGCGGTGACGATTTATGCCCCGCGGTGGGCTCGTCGCGAGCTGCTCCTCAGAAATCTGTTCCTACTGACGATGTCTATGTTGATACCTACGTTCGTCCAGTGTTTCCTCCCCTACGTTCAGAGAAGCCCCCAACACCTTTTCCAGAGGCGCTAAAGGCTAAAAGAGTTGTCGATGATAGAGACCTGTTCGACACGTTCCAGAACTGTGAGGTGAACAGTCCCCTGCTGAAGCTTATCAAGGCTATCCCGCGATATGCCAAGTTCTTAAAGGAGCTCTGCACGGTGAAGAAAGCTCAAAGGCAGAAGACTCAGAAGAAGAGTCCAGTGGGCGAACAAGTGTCAGCTGTGGTTTAGAAGCGTCTACCTGCGAAGTGCAAGGATCCAGGTACGTTTACTATTCCTATTACTATAGGTGAGCATGTTTTTGAGAAGGCCCTACTTGATTTGGGTGCCTCAATTAATGTTTTACCCTATTATTTACTTGAGAAATTGGAATTAGGACCCTTGCGTGAGTCTAGTATTGTGATACAACTTGCTGATGGATCGTGTGTACCCCCTAAGGGTGTTGTAGAAGATGTCCTTGTTAGGATAGGTCCTTTGATATTTCCTGTTGATTTCTTTGTTATGGATATGGATTATGATGAGCAAGTTGCCCCGGTTATGCTAGGGCGACCTTTTATGAAGACTTCCATGACTAAGATAGATGTTGATAGTGGTACCCTGACTATGGAGTTTGATGGAATAATTTTTCAGCATGATATTCATAAAGCTAATTCCATTAAGTCTCCTCTTCCTCTCTGCATTAATGACTTTGATGATTCTGTGCATGATAATGTTAAGATTGATGCAGTAGAGGCCGTAGTTGAGTGTTCCACTAGTGATGGACCCATTGAGTTGCATGATTTTCATGATTTGCTTGTGGATGATGTCTTATTAGCTGATATAGGAGATTCCTCTATTTTGGGCACTTGCCCCCCCGCACTAACCACACAAGGCTGCAAGCCTTTATCTAGTGATGTGCAGCATGTTCAGGTTGAGCCATATCGGCCCCCGCATCGTTCTAAGTATGAGGGCGACACTCCGAAAAGAATGCACATGGAGTGGGTGGCGAAGAAAGACCATGGTCTAAGGTTCAAACCTTTCCATGAGAGGTCTCACCAGGAAGAGACAAGTTGGAGGATTCCGAAAGAATCCTACCCAAAATGGTAGTTGATCTGCAATACGTCGAGCCGACGACGATAACCAAGGCGCTGTCCGGGAGGCAGCCCGTGTTTGTATTTCTTTGATCTCTTTTTCTTTTTATTAGATTATTTTCGCAGTTTATTTTGCTTTGTTTCGTTCGCCTGTTACTCACATTTCAGGTACGAAAGTAAACCCAAGAAGAGATGAAGTGCCCAGCCTTTCTCACCGCCCCGCGACACTTTCCTACCGCCTCGCGGTGGAGCTGTCGCCCCGCGGTGACGGTCAGGTATCAATTCTCAACTTTTTTTTTTAAAAAAAAAGCAAGAATAATGGGCCCCGAAAAAACCTTAAACGGGTGAGTAAAAGCTTATTTCTTAAGTGGTTACTAAGGTTTTGACGGATTGGGCTTCATTTTTGGGCCAAGATTTCTCATATGGGCCATGGTACATGACTGGCCCATCAACCCTTTCTTTTCACCTTATCCTACCTTGACCTAGCCCCACATAAAATTTCCACCGCCTCCACTCAATTCTCCTTCTCCTATTTTCCGTTCACTCTCCCTAAATCCCCTCTCGACCTTGAGCATTTCCTAGCCCCCATACCCCCATTTGGAGTCTAGCCTCACAGCCCAGCCCAAACACAACCCCCACCGCGCCGCTGTTGTCTCGCCTCGCTTTAGCTCCGCCTCGCGCTGCCACCGCTTCGGGTCTCTGTTGCTACCGCCCCGTGCCGACCTCACCGCGACCCGGTGACCTGTTGTCAGTTTCTCGCCGCGACGCTACCGCCCCGCGTTGAGTCTCTGCAGAACCTGTGTTTGCTTGTTTGTGAGTATTCTTTACTGTCTTCTGATTTGAGCATTTCAATTCTTCACTTATGGCTCCCAAAGGCAAGAAGAAGGCGTCGACGAGTAGGGATGAGGGTGAGCTGTACGATATTGTGAAGGGGAGAAAGGTGGTGCCTTCTAAATTTTTCCACACGCCGACTCTGGAGCAGATGGGAATGCTCGCGTGTGTGACGATGTGCCTAACGCAGTGTGGGCTGGGAGGATTTCTGGGCAAGGCAGCCCCCGCGTATCCTGAGCTATGCTTCCAGTTCATTTCTTCGTTTCGGTGGTTCAACCGCGAGGAGGGTGATGATAGCTTCCTGCGCAAGATCGCGTTCTCCTACAATGGACGTGAGCATTCTCTGTCGAGGAGGGCGATCCACGAGGCCCTGGGCATTACGAAGAAACCGACCCCTGGATGGTCGAATGGGCTTCAGGAGGATGAGATGTTTGCTTTCTGGCGGGCTGCTACTAGGAGGACTTTCAAGACGGGGCATGAGGTGAATTCGAAGTTGGTGAACCCGTGTCTGCGGTTGATCCACAAGGTGTTGATGAGAGATTTCTTTGGCCATGCTGACGATGGGAAGGTGCCCATGAAGGACTTCCAGTGGTTTTTGAGCATCCTGGGAATGGTTGAGCTTACTCCGTGTTGGGCAACTCTTTTCCTAAGTTCCCTGCGGAGGATTCGTGAGGGCGAGCCTAGAGATATTTATGGGGGTAGCTTGATTACTCTCCTCTGCGCTGATGTGATTGCTTGTGATCGGATTGCTCGGCCGGTTCCCTGCGTTTTATATGATACCGCACACATGAGGGTGTGCTCTATGGTAAAGCCGCTGGGGCAGGATGGTGATGTGGCTTGGACGGCTTACGAGGGCCATATTTTGAGTGTTCCGCGAGAGTTCACTTACTCGCCTTCATACGCGGGCTGGTGGATTGATAGCGATGGCCAGACGCCTGCTGATGATGCCGCTGCAGTTGTTTCTTCGGGTCCATATGGAGAGGGCCCTAGTGGTGGATATGCTGCTGCTGATCGCGAGGAGGGGGACGACCCCAGTGCTTCACAGTTTGAGGAGTCCTCATCTGTGTACGGACCTGTCGCACCATGGTAGGAGATGTACGCTAGATGGGATAACTTCTCTACGCGCCATGATCAGTGGACTTCCAGAGTAGAGACCGGTCTGCAAACTTGGCAGACCCAGCTTCACGATGAGATAGATGAGCGTCTGGAAACTATAGACACTCATCTGCAGGACTACTTTGGGATGTACCCACCACCACCTTCCGGTCCACAGTGAGTTTATTTCTCTCTTCCCCTATCATTTGACGTTCTCTTTTCACATTGAGGACAATGTTCGGTTTAAGTATGGGGGAGGGACATAGACTTGCTATTCTTGCTAGCTAGTGTACATAGCTTTATTTCTGCATTCGTTTTCTGCAGTGTTGATTCTGTTTTCGAAAAAAAAAGGTAATCAAAATCCTGGGATGGACTGAAAACCCAAAAGGGCGGTTCAGGTAAAAAGCAGGTAGTACGGCTGGTATTAGACCAGGGCAAAATTGGACTAGAGTGATGCGAGCTTATGTGAGAACGTCTATTGGAAAATGAAATGAGTGCTTGGTGAAAACCCGAAAGGGCGCCTTGGCAAAATGAGTGAAAAAGAAGAAGAGTGATTTTAGGATTTCTCTTATCTTTCGGCGAGGCGTCATAAGGAGGGTGACATAGAAGGATTGTCGGGTAGGCCACTCATGGAGCGATAAGGAGATAGACGAGAGTTAGGTTAGATTGTTCTTGCATCACTTGTTTTGGTTGTTTTGGGCGTATTGTTGATGTGTTGTAGTTGTTGGAGTCACGTTTTCTTGTACTTCCTGAGTCCTTGGTATTGATTGAGAGGGTGAGCTTTTCTTTAGCTTACTCGGGACGAGTAAAGGTCTAAGTATGGGGGAATTTGATAGGTGTTATTTCATACACCTTTTCTAGCATCTATTAGCATGATTTGGAGGAGTTTTGGAGTTGTTTTAGTGCTAAGTCTGTGATCCAGATATTATGGAGAGAAGTGAAGAAATCCAAGGATTGGCAGCTTAGTTGGAGCTTAGAGATGGAGATGGAGCTGCTGGAATATCTATGGAGAAGGCTACCAACACTTGGTAGTATTTGGAGAGCAGCTGGAGAAGAGAAGAAGATGAGAGTTGAAGTCTGGAGTTCACCGCCCCGCATTAGCAGTGATGCCCCGCGGTGATGACTCCCAGTGATGATAAAGCCCCGCGTGAGAGGAGGCCACCGCCCAGCGGTGGAGAGCAGAAGCCCCGCGATGGATCTTTACCGCCCCGCGGTGGACGTGTTTATTGCCTCGCGCCAGATTATATTTATTTCCTTTTATTTCTATTTCAGACTTTGTTATTTTATTTGTTTCCTTTTGGATTGGTTTTGTGATCTTGGGCTTTAGGTTAACTCTATTTAACCTAATGTTCCACAACCTCCAAGCCAGTCTGCGAACACTTAGACACATCTTGTTATCGAACTACTTTTGATCCTTATTTCATATTATAGTTTTTCATCCCCTTTGATGGAGAACTAACTTTCCTTTGTTCTGTTAGACGATTGAAGCAGTACTTTGATGTGTTTGTGAGATTTCTATTCCTTGTTCTTATCCTTATAATTGTTGGATTGATTCTCTTGCTTACCACGTCTACGATTTCTAGTTGTTCTTCTTAGCCTGATCACCTAGGTTGAATGCTTGTTATCAATTGCTAGGATTGCATATAGGGGTTCCGAGTGCATATCTAGTGGCAAACACGTTTGTGCGTATAGGGATTCCGAGCGTACACTTGTGTGTGAGAATCAATTGCATGTTAAGTAGGGGAGTGAGTACTTGTACGTCTTTCTACTTGCATGTATCCTAAATCCTTGTGTGCATCGCTATTGCTGTGTTGGTGCTAAAGTACGCTGACAACTGTGGGAATTAGTTGTACTTTATCATTGGCATAGTGATAAGTCTATTGACAACTGTGAGAATCAATAGTACTTACGATTAAGGTGAGAACGACTATGAGGATAAATAATTGAACTTGGATTGAATAGATTTCAGGGATCAAACTCTATCTTTGTACTGTGGATTTCGCTCTAACAGGACTACTTTCCCTCATATTATTCTCTCGATTTTACTCAATCTGCATGCTTGTTTGCTTCGTTCTCTTGACTACAAAACCCCCAGTTGCTTGTTACTTGTCATTCACGATTGCATATTACATCATACCTTCTCTATGGGATTCGACCCTTACTTGTCTGCTATACTTTGTTTAGTAGGTTTAGGATAATTTATTTTGATAAGGCTAATCAACGACATTTGCTTGTGCATCTTTAGCCCCGTCACCTGCTGTTGCAATGGCCGAAACTTTGAGAGAGCTGACTGAACCGAACATCGGGGCACAACCCTTGGCTGTCATCATCCACGCACTTGGCGAAGGGGTGAACTTTGAGCTGAAGTCTGGAGTTGTTGCTTATCTCTCGAAATTCCATGGTTTGAGTGGAGAGGACCCGATATCTCATCTGGGTAAATTCCACAATGTCTGTATGACTATGAAGCCAAGGAATGTGACGGAGGATCAAATCAAGATGAGAGCCTTTGGATTTTCGTTGCTAGACTCTGCTAGCGACTGGTATTATCACTTGCCACCAGGGACTATAGATACCTGGACTAAACTGCACAAGGCGTTTCTTGACAAGTACTTCCCAACGAAAAAGGCAAATGCTTTGAAAAAGGCAATTGCTAACATTGAGCAGGGTGGTGATGATACGCTATATGACTATCTTGAGAGGTACAAGAGGCTTTGCTCTAGCTGCCCGTTCCACGGATACGCCAAGCAGGATCTTGTTCTCTACTTGCATAATGGTCTGCTAGATCAGGAAAGAAGGATGGTTGACGCTGCATGCTGTGGGAGTATTCTGAATCTGACACCAGACGCAGCCATGGAGAGATTGCAGGAGATGAGTGAGGGTACCAGGAGCTTTGGAAAGACATATCAGAGAAAGGCAGTCAATGCTGTGACTCCTGCAGGACCGAACCCAGTGTTGAATGAGTTAGCTGAGTTAAAGGAGATGGTGAAGAGAATGGCGAACCAAAACACTCCTCAACAAGTCAAGGCATGTGGAATTTGTTGTGATCAATTTCACCCTACCGATACTTGTCCTCAACTGCAAGAGGAAGGCACTGCTGAAGTGAATGTTGTAGGAGGTTACGGACCCCCTAGACCGCAATTTGGTAGACAGCCTAACTATAATCCGAGAGGGCGAGACCATCCGGGTTTCAGGTGGAGCGACCCCCAAGGTGGTCAACAACCAGCACAACAACAATACCAACAGAGAGTCCCATACCAACAGAGGCCTCAAGGCCAAACCTCTGGTGCTACTACTGAAGAGATGCTAAAGACTCTGACTCAGCATTTCGCCACTCATGTTCAGGCTACTGAGTCAAGCATAAAGAATATGGAGAGGCAGATTGGCCAACTGGCTGATGTTGTAACCAAGATTGACCAGAGGACATCTAACTCCCTACCCTCTCAGACTACAGTGAATCCAAGGGAGAATGTGAGTGCCATCACCCTCAGAAGTGGAAAGAAGCTGGTCGTTCCTCCTATTGCTGAAGAGGAGAGCGAGTCTGAGAAGAAGAATATCGGTGACCGCCCCGCGGTGGACTCCACCGCGACCCGGCGACAAGTTGAGGCTGAGGCCAGGAAAGAAGGATTCCTGCCACCACCCCGCGGCGACACTAGCCGCGACCCGACGGCAAGTCTCAGTAATCCCACCGCGACCTCACCGCCCCGCGGCGATAACCACCGCCCCGCGGTGAGCCTACCGCGACCCGGCCTCCAAAATCCTCGCTCTGTAGAAGAGATCTGTGTTGATGATTATGTTCGTCCATTTTTCCCCCTCTTGGTTCCGAGAAGCCACCAGCACCTTTTCCCGAGGCGCTAAAGGCTAGAAGGGTCGCCGACGACAGTGATCTTTTCGAGACGTTCCGAAACTGTGAGGTGAACATTCCTCTTCTCAAGCTTATTAAGGTTGTTCCTCGATATGCCAAGTTTTTGAAGGAGCTGTGCACCATTAAGAGGACACAAAAGATGAAGGTCCAGAAGAAGGTTCCAGTTGGTGAACATGTCTCGGCGGTATTTCAAAGGCGTATGCCTGAGAAGTGCAAGGATCCAGGTACGTTCACTATTCCTATTGCTATAGGTGAGCATCGATTTGGGAAAGTCTTGCTAGACTTGGGTGCCTCTATTAATGTTTTGCCTTATTTATTTATTGTGGATTTAGGAGTCGGACCCTTGCATGATACCAATATTGTGATACAACTTGCTGATGGTTCTTGTGTGTCTCCTAAGGGTATTGTGGAGGATGTTCTTGTTAAGATAGGTCCTTTGATTTTCCGTGTTGATTTCTTTGTTATGGATATGGACTATGATGAGCAGGTTGCTCCTGTTATGTTCGGTCGACCTTTTATGAAAACAACCATGACAAAGATTGACGTAGATAGTGGAACTTTGACTATGGAATTTGATGGAATAATTTTTGAGCATAATATTCATAAGGCCAACTCCATTGAATTGCCCCCCCCCCCCTTCGCTGCATTAGTGATATCGATAATCCTATTCAGGAAAATGTTAAGCCTAGTGTAGTGGAGACCATAGTTGAACTGTCTGCTATTGATGAACCTTTTGATTCGCATGAGTATGATGTCTTACTTGATGACATAGGAGATTCAATTCCCTCTAATTTGGGCACTTGCCCCCCTGCACTAACCACACAAGGCTGTAAGCCTTCATCTAGTGTCGTGCAGCATGATCAGGTCAAGCCCTATCGGCCCCCACATCGCTCTAAGTATGGGGGAGATGCTCCAAAGGGAGCAATCATGGAGTCATTGGCTAAGAGGGAACATGGTCTAAGGTCCAAGCCTTTCCATGGGAAGTCCCAGCAGGAAGAGACGAGTAAGAGGATTCCGAGGGGATCCTATTTTAGGTGGTGATTGATCTGCAGTACGTCGAGCCAACGACGTTAACTAAGGCGTTGTCCGGGAGGCAACCCGTGGTAGACTTCCTTGAGTTTTCTTTCTTTTCGATTAATTTCGTAATTTCTTTTGCTTTGTTTCGTTCGCCTGTCACTAACATTTCAGGTACGAAAGTAAATGGAGAGAGACGGTGTTCCCAGCCAATTCACACCGCCCCGCGGTAGAAGCCACCGCCCCGCGGTAGAAGCCACCGCCCCGCGGTAGAGGCCACCGCCCCGCGGTAGAGGCCACCGCCCCACGGTGGAGGTCTGGTATGCCTTCTCAACTCCGGAAAAAAAAAGAGAATAAAGGGCCTCGAAAAAACCTTAAACGGGGAGTAAAATTTTTATTTCTTGAGTGGTAACTAAGGATTTGATGGTTTGGGCCCCCTTTTTTGGCCGAGATTTCTCTTTGGGCCATTGTATATGACCAGCCCCATCAACCCCTTTTCTTCCTATTCCCTTTCCCTAACCTAGCCCCCACTCTCTCAAACCCTCCATATCCAACACCCCTCTCAAGTTCTCCAAGCCAAATCCCCTATTCTCCCCCCAATCCCTCTCGTTCTTGGTCCGATCCTAGCCTCCAAATACCTTAATCTTGAGTTTCCTTGCCCAATTTGGAGTCTAGCCTCACAAACAAGCCAAACACATAACCCCACCGCGTCGCTGTCGTCCACCGCCCCGCGTTGCCCCGCCTCGCGTTGCCCCGCCTCGCGTCGCCAGCCACCGCCCCGCGGCGACCCCTACCACGACCCGGTGTGAAGTTCCAGTTATCTCACCGCGACCCGGCGACTCGTCCACCGCCCCGCGTCGAGACTACCAAACTTTGTGTTTTCGCTCGTTTGTAAGTCTTCTTGGTTGCCCTCTGTTTTGAGCATCTCAATTCATTACTTATGGCACCTAGAGGTAGGAAGCAAGTATCTACGAGCCCCTCTTATCATCCACAACTGGAGACCTCTTATGCATGATGTAAAATTCAATCGCAAAAATCATATGTTTTGGTGTGATGCTCTTTTGTACCCTCTCTGGTATCTAACCCCCAGCATCACACCCTACTACTCTTTTTGGATTGGTGGGAAAACGATTCGGCTTATGTTCTTGCAGGTTGAGGTGACGTGTGTTTGCAGGAAGTAATGATGGAAATTTGTGTTAAGCTGCGTCGTGCATTTATGGCTGATTTGATGGAAGGAAGTTGGGAAGAGGGTTTCGGCTGGATTAGTCGGATCCGAACGAGATATTGATTTTATTTTGGGAAGTTGGAAGATTGCGATTATTATCTCTTGGAACCAGATCAGATTCGGCATTATCTTTGGAAACTTTTGAAGATCTTGTAAGGGCTATATATATTGTGGCTTCCGGGTAAGTTTCCTCCTCACTGTTTCCTTATCTTCCTCAAGTTATCTTCCTCTTCCTCTCTGCCTCTCGTCTTCCCAGTGCTCTCTCTCTCAAAAAATGGCCTCAAACACTAACCTTGCCCAAGACCTCCAAAACCTCCTTGCCAAACTGTCCTCCATGGGGACAGACCCCGCTCTCCTCGCCGCCATTACCCAGTCCCTACCTTCCACCTCCACCACCCCAGCGACCACCACTGTTACCCCTCCACCATCACCCACCCATGACCAACTCGCCATGGTCCCCTACATAGCCCCAATCGCCCCAAACTCAGACCCCGCTCCACAAAACCCTAACCCTAACACCGCTCCTGCCGTCCCCACAACCATCTCCTCTACTAACTTAGAGGAGGTACATTCCTCGCCTACCCATCCCGATCCCATTGAGGAGGAGACAGAGGAGTTGCCCGGTCAAGGGACCCCGGTCACGGTGGAGGAGCACCTGGCCGTCAAGGAGAAGATTCAGTCAGTGGTGAGAGACCTCTCCAGGGAGCTCGCTGAGGAAGAGGACGTGGAGGAGCCCCCAAAGGCCCCTAAGGCGTCCGACAGGGTGAAGACTGCCTACTCCTCCAAGCGGAAGACACGCTCTCAGAGGAAGTCTGAGAAGGCGATAACGGTGAGCTCCGATGAGGAGTCGGTACCCCTCTCAGGGAACAAAGCAAAGAAAGCCAAGGTGTCTGCCGCTCCCGTCCGTCAAAGCCAGCGTCGTCTGCCGGCCAAAGCCAAAGGAAAGACAGTGGCGGCTGATGATGTTAAAGATGTGAGCCACAAGTCTGTGGTAAAGGAGCTGTTTCTGGACCCTGAGTTCCTCAAGGAGAACTTTCTGGATGGGGTGCTTGACATCTTGAAGGCTCAGAAATGGAGCAAGCTGTTTGTAGATGAAGTGGAGATGGATGAGGAGTTGCTGAGGGAATTCTATTCCACGTTTGCTATGGAGGTGAGGCCCCATGCTGTTCTGGGGAGCTACAAGTTGAATGGGGAAGTTCATGTTTTCTCAAGCATTGAACTAGGCATGGCTCTGGGAGTTCCTCACGAAGGGTATGGAGAATACCCAAAGGGCAGGTGGCCAAAATAATTTCGCCTACTCAGAGTCTGTGCTGGCTGTTGCTGGGATTGAGAACGCTCAAGGTAGTGCCGATCTCGACATCTCTGAGATGTCTGCTGTTAACAAAGTACTGTACCACTTCCTCATCAGCAACATCACACCAAGGGGACAGAAGAGGAACCGACTTCTGATCTTAGACATTGTCCTATTGTCCCTACTGCTGAAAAAGGAGCCCGTTTGCCTCCCTATGATTCTGATGCAGCACATGGCCCATGCCAGGAACACCACCCAGCATGCTCTTCCCTTCCCTCGCATTGTCAAGAAGATCCTTGAGTACCACAAAGTCTACGACGCGTCGGAGGATGTGAGTGTCTTCTCCCGTCCCTTCAATGCAAGCAATCTGCACAAGATGCAGTTTGCTCTTCTAGAGGGAGAAGGCTGGGTGAAGGTCGAGGGCGCTCCTGCAGCTTCTGTGGTTGTAGAGGATGTTGAGGAAATGGAGGGATCTGAAGCTGATAGCTCCGAGGGGGAACAAAATACAAATCCCTCGCTGGGAAAGGATGTGAGGAGTCTGTGCAGAGCAGTGAAGGACCTGGTGGCTCAGCAGACTCTCCTCATGGCAGATGTGCGCGCGCTTATTTCTCACCACGCATCAGCTCAATCGGCTGGTCACAGTGGTGCCTAATCGCTTACCTGCCATCCTATCCCCTTTTGTTCCCTTACTGTCTACCCCTCCTTGTTCTGTTTTCTTGTTATCTGGTTTATGTGCCCGTTGTGGCAGTTGACAATGTTTGATGTTTTGTCTGTTTTGGTTGTGTTTGCATGTTTTCCAGTTTTTTTTTAAATTAATGACAAGGGGTGTTTTTGTTTATCTGGCATTGATCTTTCTTCTCTAACTCTTTACTGTGTTTTTGATGATGCCAAAAGGGGGAAAATGACAGGTAGCATTGTCTGAGGGGGAACAGAACAGGTAAAACGTATTGCTGAACTAAGGGGGAACTAACGGTGTTTTTAGTGGGAAACTTTCTTGTCAGTTTTGTCTTGTTCTAGTTGGTATATGCTTTATTGTTAAGGGTGTTTGTCACCATCAAAAAGGGGGAATTTGTTGAATTCCTTAGGTTTTGATGGTTATAAACACTCAACTAATATGTGTACCAAGTGTTTCAGGGACCAGAAGAGTTTTCCCAGGGAGCGTTGCAGCAGAGGATCTCAGAGGGAACAAAGACTTAGCAAGTGCTTTTTTACCTCTCCAGGAACTGAAGTGACAGACCAAGATCGAGGCTGCAAAAGGAAAAAAGTCATACAACGTGCATAATTAAGGAAATAAATCAAGAAGCCACGCGGTAGAGGATGAAGACTTCGGCTCCAAGGATCAAGCCGGATTGCGCGAAGATATGGAAAGAGAGAAAAGACCCGATCGTGTTATCCTAGGAATCTTTCCTAAGATAAGGCGATTGGAGAGAGAAGAAAAATATCCAATCGGTTGGATTAATTAGGGAACTCCTTCCTTAATTAATATAATCGGTTGTGATATCTTATCTTCCAAACAAAATCATATCTTTGTAATCCGATTCTAGTATTTCCTAATTTGTGTCAATTAGGGTTTCTGCCGAGTTGTATTTAAGTAAAGTGAGGATTCATTTCTTAGGGAGGACTTCACGGTTAAGAACGACTTTGAACGAAAAAAAAGAAAAGAAGAGAAAGAGAGTGAGGTGCGTGTGAGTCTTTGAGAGTTGAGTTTGATTCATCGTTGTAGAAGAGGTTTCGAGTCTAGCTGGTTGTTTAGAGGTCGAAGTCTAGGATACAAGTGTAATCAAGCAAGAAACTAATAAGACAAGTACGCAGTTCAAAATCCTCTCAAGCGGAAGCTTGAAGGTAGTGGTTTTTCCTTGAGAAGCTAGCTTTGCTAATCAGGGTTTCCACTATATATCGTAAGTTCGTTCTGTTATCTTTCTTGCTATTTAAATTCGCTGTGCCTTCTGTGGGAACAAAGCTTTTGTTCCCTCAGACGTAACTCTAACGATCCAACATTGCTCATACTTATTATATATATGTTTGAGTATAATTATTTTTGCATATTAATGTTCAGTAATTGATTTTTATACTTATCTGTTATATTGATCCAGATTAGTAGTCGTAGAATTAAATGGTGGAATGTGTGTTGGTTAGTTGTTGCCTTGTGAGATGATTAATGTTGGATCGTTATGGTTGTTGGTTGTTAGTTGTTGGTTGATTGTTTGTTTCAGTTATAAGAAGGGCATGACTCCTTATAGCTGGGTCGGGGTGATGATAGCCTCACCCGACCACGTAGAGGGTGACCTTGGTTCAAGGCCACAATTGGATGGTGAGTGTCCCATCTTAAACCTATCCATGGATAGTATGATTACTTAGGGTGATGATAGTCTCACCCGTTTATACTCGTTGTGTGGTTGAGATTGGATTGAATGTATTGAGCACGTTGAAGAGTTGGATAAGTATGTTTAAGTTAAGGTTATGTGATGATAATGGCATTTATATTGATTGTGTTATTAATTGACGTTAGATGGATGGTAATGATAACTTTCCTGTGTTCTATTATTTTGCTTGATGATTCTTGCTAGTCTTTCATTAGACTAACCCAACCTCGGTTTATGTTTCCGCGGTTGGCTGGTGAAACGGGTCCACCAGTCAACTTGTCTTTGCAGGTTCGGCAGCAGCAAGGGGGTTCTTGATCACAGTTTGTCTTCACAGTTAAAGACTTAGTTTTTGGCATCGGATTTGAAAATGTTTTATTAGCTACATGTTGTTTTGGATGTAAATTGATATTCTAAACTTGATACAAGGTTTGAATGTTGTTTCAAACTTGAAGTAAGGATCTCTATGTTGATAACTTTGTATATTTGGAAATGTTTTGGGGTTTTCCTTTCTAAAATCGCCTTATAGACCTTCAGGTCTACGGCACTGTAATACCTTTGGTTCGGGGTGTTACAGAAATTGGTATCAGAGCATTTCGTTCAAAAATGTTTTTCCAAATGTTTGACGTGGAAAAGACTATTCTCTAACCTTGTGAAACAACCGTGTGATCGAGGACCCTTGCTGTTACTCATAGTAAGTTTTGTTTTGGATAAGTATTGTTCGCGATGTTTAGTACTAATTATTAATTACATTCAGTATGCCTTCGAAAGCGGGATGTGTTTGAGGTCGAGGGGCGTGGGCAAGGAGCAGATGTAGGTAGTCTAGTAGCTGATGGTTTTATAGGAAGTTGACGTATACTACTGCTATTGTCAAGGATGAGAAAGACAAGATTAACCACTTTCATAGATGGTTGTATCCTGAGATAAAACCTTTTGATGGCGAGGCATAGTTGTACGACCCTTGAGCAATATATTGATGAGTGCTTGATCATGGAGACTGCTATAGATGATTCTAATCATACTATTGATGCTAGAAGTGGTAAGAAATAGAGGACTCAGTCTACACCGGGAGAAGTGGGATCTCACAACAATGGGTTCAAGAAGCCCTTCTCTACTCATTGGGGATCTCAGAACTACAAGCCAACGAAGACAACTCAGAGTGGAGGTTCTCAGATGTCAGTAGGATACCATCAGTCAGGGGGTCAGCAGGGGATGACCAGAGTTGCACCTCGTTGCTTTAACTGTGGCGATTCTCAACATAAGAAGATAGATTGTAAGAAAGCACCCCAGACTTGTTACAAATGTAGGGGAGTTGGGCACATTAAAGCTTCTGCAGACAGGGGGGTAAATACAGCTCAATCTCAAGCATCTTCTCCAGCTTACTGTCCAACTCCAAATCAGAACCGTCCGACAAAGTCCTAGTTTCAGCAGAACAATAATGGAAACAAGGGTAAAGCACCGCTTGGTGGGGTTCCAACACCACGAGTCTATGAGATGAGAAGAGCTGATGATAACAATGTGCATGTGACTACAGGTACACTTTTTATTCGGTCTGAGCTAGTTCGTTTATTATTTGGTTCAGGTGCTACACATTCATTTATTACTAGAGTGTGAACCTTTTGTTGTCGGATTGCCTAATGGAGATAAAATAGTAGGGACTAGGGGACTTAGAAACTTTTCGATTGTCATAGGTGGTCGGGAATGGATGGTCGACCTTATAGCTATGAATATGTTGCACTACGATATCATTCTAGGTATGGATTGGCTCTCTCGCCAAGGTGTTGTTCTTGATTTCAGGAAGAAGACAATTAATGTAACAACAGATGAGGGTTTAGTGCATGTGTTCGAGGGTCATGATCCTAGAGACTCTGGCAGAATTATTAGTGTGATGACATCTGTAAAACTGTTAAGAGAAGGTTATGCCGGTTATGTGTGTTAGGCCTTAGAGGAGAGAAAAGATGAAGTAAAGTTAGACGATATCCACATCGTTCGCGAATATCCGGATGTAATTTCTGAGAAACTGTTGGGGCTAGCACCGAGACGTGATGTTGATTTCGCTATTGAGATAGAGCCGGGAACTACCCGATTTCTTGAGCTTCATACCGGATGGCACCAGTGGAAATGCTAGAATTAAGAAAACAGTCAGAGGAACTGATGGAGTTAGGCTTTATTAGGCCAAGTACATCCCCTTGGGGGGCGCCTGTGTTGTTTGTTAAAAAGAAGGATGGGTCCCTTCGACTTTGTATCGACTATAGGGAGTTAAATAAGGTGACTGTCAAGAATAAGTATCCGCTTCCTCGTATTGATGACTTATTGGATCAATTGCAAGAAGCTATAATATTTTCAAAGATTGACTTAAGATCAAGGTATCATCAGCTTAGGATTCGAGAGGAGGATATTCACAAGACTGCCTTCAGAACAAGGTACGGTCACTATGAATTTGTGGTGATGCCTTTCGGTTTGACAAATGCTCCCGCGGTTTTCATGGCCTTAATGAACCGATGTTTTAGAGAATACTTGGATCGCTTTGTAGTGGTTTTCATTGATGATATTTTAGTATACTCTCGGAGTAAGGAGGACCACTAGACTCATCTCAGAGCTGTACTTGAAGTGTTGAGGCGACAAAAACTATTTGCAAAATTGTCTAAATGTGACTTTTGGTTACCTAAGGTAGCTTTTCTTGACCATGTGATTTCTAACGAAGGTGTGATGGTAGATCCACAGAAGACAGAAGCAGTAGCAACTTGGAAACAACCTTAGAATGTTAAGGAAGTTAGGAGTTTTCTCGGACTGACGGATTACTACAGGCGGTTTATGGAGGAGTTTTCTAAAATTGCTCAACCGCTAACCAATCTGTTACATAAGACTAAGAAGTTTGAATGGGACAGAAGATGTTAGGAGAGTTCGAAGAACTCAAGAGGCGTCTGACTAGTGCGCCAGTGTTAGCTTTACCACAGGGAACAGAAGGGTTTGCCGTCTACAGTGATGCTTCTAAGCAAAGTCTGGGTTGCGTCCTGATGCAGAATGGTAAGGTATTACATACACGTCTCGCCAACTTAAACCACATGAAGTCAACTATCCTACCCACGATCTTGAGCTTGCAGTTGTAGTCTTTGCCCTTAAGATTTGGCGACATTACTTGTACGGGTTAAGTTGTCCAATTTTCACTGATCACAAGAGCTTGAAGTATATTTTTACTAAGAGAGAGTTGAACATGAGACAAAGACAGTGGCTAGAGTTGATTAAGGATTATGATATAGATACCCTTTATCATCTAGGAAAGGCTAATGTGGTAGTAGATGCTTTGAGTAGGAAGTCGACTCCAGAGCATATGGTCGCTTGTTTGACAGCTCAGCCGAGCTACAACGAGAGCTTATAAGGAGCGAGATTGAAGTATGGATTGGGAAGGATCGAATGCATTTGAGTGTGTTAGAGATTCAGTCGACATTACTGGAAACGATCAAAGAGAAGCAACCTCATGATCCATTTTTGAGAAGGATATGCAGCGATATTACTCAGGGGAAGGCACCAGGATTTCATATTCATGATGAGGGGATATTAAAATTTCAAAATTGAATATGTGTACCAGCTGATAAAGAGATTAGAGAGTTGATTCTCAAGGAAGATCATTATTCGGCATATTCTGTACATTCTGGAGCCAGTAAGATGTACAAGGACTTGAGACGGAGTTATTAGTGGAGTGACATGAAGCGGGAAGTTGCTGAGAACGTGTCAAGGTGTTTTGCATGTCAACAAGTTAAGATTGAGCACCAGAGGTCAGCTGGAGAACTACAACCGCTTCCTATCCCTGAATGGAAGTGGGAGGACATCATGATGGACTTTGTTGTTGGTCTTCCTTGAGCACAAAAAGGAAACGATGCTATATGGGTCATTGTGGATCAGTTAACGAAATCTTCGCATTTTTTTGTGCCCATCAAGATTACTTGGGACCCAGATAGGTTAGCTGAATGATTCTTGAGGGAGATAGTCAGATTGATGGTGTTCCCAAGACTATTGTGTCTGACAGAGATGGACGATTTGTGTCTTGTTTTTGGGAGTCCTTGCACACAGCAATGGGGACGCAACTGAGATTCAGCACATCCTTTCATCCTCAAACTGATGGTCAGTTTGAAGGAACAATCCAAACTTTGGAGGATATGCTTCCAGCTTGCGCTTTGGAGTGGCTAGGAAATTGGGAAGACAATCTGCATCTGGTGGAGTTTACATACAACAATAGTTGGCATGCATCGATTCAGATGGCACCTTATGAGGCTCTGTATGGTCGTCGGTGTAGATCGCCACTGTGTTGGGACGATATGACCGATGTCGTTCTAGTTGCCCTCGAGCTTTTGCAGAAGACTAAGGACGACATTGGGATGATTCGTCTGAGATTATTGGCAGCTCATAGTCGATAGAAGTCGTATGCAGATATTCGTAGACGACCCTTAGAATTTAATATTGGGGACCACGTGTTTGTTAAAGTCTCACCGACTAAGGGAATGTTCAGATTTGGGAAACGAGGGAAGTTGAGCCCTCGTTATATTGGTCCCTTCGAAGTTATGAAGAGAGTTGGTGTTGTAGCTTACCAAGTAGAGTTGCCGCCGAGAATGAGCGGAATGCATGACGTGTTTCATGTGTCACAGTTGAGGAAATACGTGTATCACCCGACCCATATTATGAGATTTGAGGAGATAGAATTTCAACCTGATGGTACATTTGAAGAATCACCTGTAAAAGTTCTAGCTGTTGAACAAAAGAAATTGAGGAATAAGGTCATTTCCTTGGTGAAAGTCTTATGGTCTAAGCACGGTACGGCATAAGAGACTTGGGAACTGGAGTCGGTCATGAGAGATCGATACCCGAACCTATTTTGATCTTAGTTTCAAGGACGAAACTCCTATAAGGGGGAAGAATGAAATACCCTGTTATATGTTAATATATATTTATTAGTCAAAAAAAATAATGAAACAAAAGCAGAAAAGGGGGAGGAAAACCCTTGTCTCCTTCGTTCGAGAGCACCACCTTGAGCTCGCAGCCTCCTACCTTTCCTCTCGTCCATTTAGCTGTTCTTTCCGCCGGTGAGCACGACCCCGGTTGCTGCCTATCACCACCTCATTTCCTTGGTTTGGACCGCGTCGACCAACAACTGGTGCGAGGGCTCGCGTAGCTGCGCGACTTGCATCGAGCTCGGCTCTCCTGCACAACCGTAGAGCGCCGCCAGCTTCTGTCTTGCCGCTATTGCTGCTGCACTTTCCGGCGACGAGAAGCCCATTTCCAGCGGCAACAGCACAGTGGACGACAAGGTATTGTGGGTGTTGCCTAAATTTGATTTTGGATGCCAGATAATTTCTCTTGATTTTTGCTGTTGTTGGCATATTGGGGTTTTGGGCAGAATTGAATTGTTGACAGAATTGGATGTTTGGACAGATTTGAATTCTGGGCAGTTCGGTTGGAACTTGCAGGGAATTGGTCATCCAGAAATTGTTCAGCTAAGGGTTGGTACGTATTTGTTGGGTGTTGATTTCAATTTAACAATTTATGGACTGAGATGGACTGTTTTTAAAATAATTTAGGGGCTGTTAAAAGGGAATTGGCTGCTGGGCATTTGTTCCGTACAATCATAAGCAAGGACGTCTTGTTGAATCAGGTGAGTTCATACAAGTTGTGGTGGGTTACTAAAGTTTGCGGATGGTTTATATAAGATTAGGTGTTGATTTGTGTGGTTTACTAGAATTGGTAATATTGGAGATATGATGTTATTAGGGACTGATTTGGGGTTGCAAGTAATGGCATGTTATGTGCTAAATTAACGCAAGAAATTGTTCGAATTGTCGTCGCAGGTTCGTTCGGGATTAGTTTGCGAAGTTGGTGAATTTCTAGGGTTGTTGACGTTAAGTTTAAGGCAAGATGATTCTTGCTCATACTTATTATATATATCTTTGAGTATAATAATTTTTGCATATTAATGTTCAGTAATTGATTTTTATACTTATCTATTATATTGATCCAGATTAGTAGTCGTAGAATTAAATGGTGGAATGTGTGTTGGTTAGTTGTTGCCTTGTGAGATGATTAATGTTGGATCGTTATGGTTGTTGGTTGTTAGTTGTTGTTGGTTGATTGTTTGTTTCAGTTATAAGGAGGGCATGACTCCTTATAGCTGGGCCGGGGTGATGATAGCCTCACCCGACCACGTAGAGGGTGACCTTGGTTCAAGGCCACAATTGGATGGTGAGTGTCCCATCTTAAACCTATCCATGGATAGTATGATTACTTAGGGTGATGATAGTCTCACCCGTTTATACTCGTTGTGTGGTTGAGATTGGATTGAATGTATTGAGCACGTTGAAGAGTTGGATAAGTATGTTTAAGTTAAGGTTATGTGATGATAATGGCATTTATATTGATTGTGTTATTAATTGACGTTAGATGGATGGTAATGATAACTTTCATGTGTTCTATTATTTTGCTTGATGATTCTTGCTAGTCTTTCATTAGACTAACCCAACATCGGTTTATGTTTCCGCGGTTGGCTGGTGAATCGGGTCCACCAGTCAACTTGTCTTCGCAGATTCGGCAGCAGCAAAGGGGTTCTTGATCACAGTTTGTCTTCACAGTTAAAGAATTAGTTTTTGGAATCGGATTTGAAAATGTTTTATTAGCTATATGTTGTTTTGGATGTAAATTGATATTCTAAACTTGATACAAGGTTTTAATGTTGTTTCAAACTTGAAGTAAGGATTTCTATGTTGATTACTTTGTATATTTGGAAATGTTTTGGGTTTTTCCTTTCTGAAATCGCCTTATAGACCTTCGGGTCTACGACACTGTAATACCTTTGGTTCGGGGTGTTACAGTAAGTGTTATATTTTCTCTATATGGGGGTTGGGGGACTGAGGGGATAGCTTGATGGCATCGTTCTCTCGTAGTACCAAGTTGTTGAATGATTTTTTTTATAGTTGTTTACAGGAGTACGTGATGTAATACCCCTCATTTTTAGTAAGTGTATTTGGGTAATTTCCCAAACCCTCATCAATTATTCGGGACGCGTTAGGCAAAGTTAGGAATTTCTGTATCATGTTTGATTTCTGTATTATTCCCAGATCATTGGAAAATACATTCGACGTATTATCGAGTCTTAGAATATTTGTTTGGGTACAAATATTTAAGATCCGGGGTTTTAAACCCATGCCAAACCTTTTCCCGGGCAAATAGAGGCGAAAAGGGCAATTCCGCGACCGCGGAAGAATTTCCGCGACCGCGGAATAATAGCTCCCAGAGGAGCTGGGCTTGAATATTCCGCGACCGCGGCAGAACCCACCGCGACCGCGGAAATGTGCAGAGTGCACAGTCGGGCATGCGAGCCACGCGTTCGTCGTCGCCGTTGATCTTGCCGGGGCTGGCTCTCCTTCTTGGCTATAAATAGAGGCTGAAATGGAGGGTTTTGAGCACCCAGATCTGAGATCTCCCCTCTCACTCTCGTTTCCATAGTCGCCGGAGCTTCGAGCTCTCGCCGGAATTCTTGAGGAGTCATCGGAGCCCTCGACGGAGGTGGTGGTGGCCAAGGAGCAGTGCATTGGAGGCGCAAGGTGCCTAGGAGTGGAAGCTGCCGTGAATCGAGCCCTTCTGAGTCATCGCCGATGAGTTTTTATCATTTTGGGTCGCCGGAGTTCTTAGCCGCGATCGCGGCAGTGAAAATGTCGGCCGCGTCTGCGGCCACTGTCACCAGTGCTCACGGACATTCGTCCTCGACGACCGTGACCGCGGTAGTGCCCGCCGCGACCGCGGATTGCTTTAGCAATCGCGGTAGTGCCCGCCGCGACCGCGGATTGCTTTAGCAATCGCGATCGTGGCCTTGGGCGATCCGGTCTCGGTCGAGACTTCCATTCTTTAGATTTCGTTCGTCATTCTTTAGATTCGTATAGTTTATTATCGAATCTAACTTAGGGTTTCGTTATGGGTCGTTCCGTAGGAATCTGTAATCCGAGTTCTGGTCCCGTTCCGGACCCAGAAACCCGTCTTCGTCAATCGTTCGTCTAGTCTAAGGCAAGTGGCGGTTCACGCTTGCTTATCATTCCATATTTCTATTAATTATCAATTGTTTTAATTGTTAATTAAATGGGATGAATATTGTTTTCGTTGGGAACAGTTTTGATAAACGTATTTGATACGATTAAAAGAGATATTATAATAGATTGTATATACTGCTAGAAACAACGCTATTATAGATATATATATATATATACTGTTGCCAGGATGACATTGCTGTGGATTTATGTGAACTTGAAATATAGTTAGAACGAGTATTCGTAGGAACGCTATGTACCTTGCGAGGTCTAGTCATTTCTTTATAACTTGGTGCTTAGGAGGATTTTGCCCTAACACCCTTTCCCTGGTCATGACCGGCCCCTATCCGAATATAGGGGTGGTGCACTAAGCTGGTGCCAACCAATCGGGATTTATTCCCAAGATATCTCTCGTATCGAGATGATATATTATATGATAAAAGCTTATAATGTGAATATGCATTTTGGAATTAAACAAGATAAGTGCGATTATGCACATAATTAATGAACCTTGGGATAGAAGTACAACTTGGAACCTCGTCTGATCTTCGATTAGAGTAAGTCCTCCTTCCAAATCTGAATTCGCATTACGCGGTGAGGTTGGTCGTGGACCCAAATGGTCAAGTCTTTTTAAACGCTTGTATGAAATTATTATGTTCCCAAACATTTGTCATACTTTCCCGTAAGACTCAATCTTTGGAGTCTTCTCTTCATACGCTTTCCGATAAGACTCAATCTCTTGGAGTCTTCTCTTTATACGTTCCCGATAAGACTCGATCTTTAGGAGTCTTCTCTTGATCATTCAACTTTAATCATTCCGTGAAAGTTCCGGGTTATATATCGTTCCTTCGATTGTTATTCGAGGGACAATGATAGTAAACGGTTATGATCACTAGGACCATTCTGTTTTCACCCTTGCATAGTCTTTCATTAGACTAACCAACCGGGTTTTATTCTTTGCATGGTTGGCTGGTATCATCCGTCCTATACGGCACATCAGTGGTTGGTTCCCGAAGACTCGAAGTAACCGTTGAAGAAGAGACTTGCAGTTGCAGATTTAAGTGCCGGTATTTCAAAGTTGTTAAGTATTAATTCAATATGTATTTTTATAACCTAGTCATGTACTAGGTTTATTCTTGAAGTCTTCCGCTGTGTAATTTATGAGTTTTCCACTGTAATTTCACTCTGTTGTAAAAACACTCCTCTCGTTTGACGAGAGATCTTTTAATATAAAAGGATTGAGTTTCATATTCAAATGTCTTCCGCTGTTTAACCTTCTGTTATTTAATTGTATTTATTTAAGATTAATTGTTCCGATTAAAGCCTTGGGTGACTTTGGACGGTAACGTCTGAGGTCACTGGCGTGTGGCACTACCGACAATAAGTCGGGGGTGTTACAATTATGGTATCAGAGCAACGGTTTTAAAATTCTTGGCCTATTATTAGGTTTGAGAATTTTCGAAAATTAATTTTGAAACTATTTTCAACCTATTTTCTATTTGAAATAAATTTCGAGAGTTTTAGTGTTAAATTTAAAAGTTTTAATTATTTCTTGTAATTTAATTTAAACTAGTGATTTAGCTATTTCGAACTTCAAAAGTTGTTTATCGTTGGTTTATAAAAGGCGTGTTATACGCAATCAAAATAAGTTTATGATTGTAACCTTAAAAGTGCAAAAAAAAAATTCTTAGTAAGAGTTTTGTGATAATCATATCACTAGTTTGAGGAACTAACTTTATAAATAACTATTTTTATTTATAAGGTTTAAGGATATAATGTATGAAGTTGAAAATATAAGATTTAAGAGATTTTTCAAACTTCTGCAAGATTCAAGTTGTTACTTATTCCTTAGAGCCATTCTTAGGAATATCATTTCTCCTTAGATAGAATGTCATACAAAGGTTGACATTTCTCCTAGAGTTCCTTTCAAGTAAGTCAGAGAAGAAGTCATTTCTGCGGTTAGTGGTGGTGGGCCAGTCAGACTAATATAGAGTTATTAGTTTGGACCCTTATAAATCGTAACATAACGTAATTGACTCAGTGTCAAGTACAAGTTGGAAAAGTTCTAAACTAACGTTATGGTTCATCAACGGATGATGAACACCCGATCCACCAACCGAGCAGCTAACGAAAGTCCTAGCAACGATTCTCGAATTCGGTTGAGAAGTGCTACTCCACCAGGGGAAGACGCGGGATCTGGATCACGTAGTAGTGACCCGACCCTGCGACAGGACGTTCATCAGGAACAAGTGGACCCCCAAGCTGCAAGGGGATTTCCACCTCCTGCCCCGATTGTGCTAAATGCAACGATCATTGGACAGATAGTGGGGCTAGTGGTCAAAGTAGTAACGGCCTAGATGATACCTCAAGTCCAAGAGGCCCCCATACCTCAAGTCGCAGTTAGTGTGGAGGCACAGACTAAGGCAAAGGATAGGCAATAGAATCACAGGGCTGGCTCGTTCAAGCGCCCGGCATCGCCCACCAAGATTGAGAAGTCTGGTCGTACTAGGATCAAGACGACTCCGTCCGATTCCGCCAAGGACTCAGGCTGGAATAGCGGCGGGATTCTATGCCACAACTGTGGAGAAGTTGGGCATAAGAGTTTTAGCTGTCAAAAGGAAAAGAGGGTATGCTATTATTGTGGAAGGGAAGGCCACATGGTGGCATACTGTAGGAAGAAGGGCCTAAGGCCAACTCAAGCTGATCAGGCCCCAAAAGTTGGTAGTGGACAGAACCCAAGGGCGGAAGTATCTGTTCCGGGGGTAGTCTGCTACTCGTGATAAAGGCAAGGCGCCTATGGAATCTTCGGGTCAAGAGTAGCGACTCTTTGTGATACGTCATCCCGATGGGAGGGAAGCTTTGTACAAGTGGTAGTATTTTGTAAGGTTTTTTAGAATATGGAGCGTGGACTTGTGTCGACAGTCTCCATAGTTTAGTAATCTATATATTCGACTTTCTATCAGTTGCTTTATGTAATGTTTCGAATAATAAAGAAGTGTTTCCTTGTTTCGGAAATTACTAAATTCGTTACTATTGCAAATTGTTCATTCATACGAGACCCCGTGAGTGCCAAAAATAGTTATGTCACAGATGGATAAGGGCTGTCAGGACTCACACAGGAGGGGTAACGTATGGAACCGAGGTGTTCGTTCCCTACATGGTTAACACCAGGGGCGACTCCATTACTGAATTGCTAGATCCATCCTTAGGAATCTCTCTTTATTCTTGGGGTAATGTCGCATTAGTATGACATTAATTACTCTATTTGTTGAGCGGACGAGCGTTATCTCGTGATTTGAGTTTTACAAAAAAAAAATTGGTATAGGAAACAAATGTATGTGGTTAATGCTCTATGGGATTAAGAAATTGTTCTTCTCATATGGGTACCCTAAACATTTGTTCCTGTCAAAGCATATAGGAATGATATACATGAAGATCAGAATGCCTAGTTATGAGGTCATGCTGTAGGCATTGATGTGGATAGATTGTTGAGGAAGGAATGATTGTATAAGAGGGATAGTTCATAGGGAACTCGTTTCCTCTATTACGACCTTGAGTAAGACTTTAGAGTCTAGGGTTATGATTATGAGATTTATAAGTGGGTACGACCAGTGTAGGACTTATGGTTACAGCTTTTTGAAAAGCCGAGTGTACAAAGTCATATGTATTATTTTGGAAGATCTATTCGAAGTTTCGTTTTGAGATTCTATCAGGAAATGATGTGATTAAGTCTTGGAGAGATAGTAAGTATCTGTAATGCAAAAAGGGGTTGCTTTAATTGGGATAGTAGATTGTGTGAGGAGTATAAGGATCTTAAGTTAGAGATAAGTTATTTGAGCAAGTTAAACAAACCTTTGGGATGTGAGTCAGGAAAAGGGCGGCTGAGCCAAATCTAAGTGGACCAAATGATTGAGATTGGTAGGTTGTACAATCAGGGAATAAGGAGTTATGATACTTGTAAGGTTGTAAGGTTTGATGTTTGAATTCTATGTGAGTTTGTCAGTTAGAAGGCTTATGGTGCAATTCTCTGGAGAAGACTAAGTTGTGAAGTTACTGTGTTAGAAGGAGGACACTTAATTGGAAAGATTACAGTTAAGGATAGGATACGTTGATGATTCCGATATATTAAAGGATTTAGTGGAGAGAATTGTCTATGTACGCCTAAGGAGTAAGGTAGCAAGCGTTAATCGTAGAAAGCTATTAAAGGATTCTGATAGAAGTAACTGATACGGTTGGTAATGAATCAATTATCAGGATGATACCTTAAGGACATAGGAGTAATATCTCAAGGGATTTTGGTTATGGAAGTTGTAAGTAAGTAGGTTCATTATGGACCAGAGGATTAGACTTTCGGAAAGGCTAAGGGCGTGAAGTCATATGTATCATCTTGTAAGATTTATCTGAGGTTGGTTATGAGGCTTTCTTAAGAGAAAACGACATAAGGATTGGATGGAAAGTGATTGATGTCTGTTAAGGCAATTTGATGTCATGTTTTGGGGGGAAATCGAGTGATTGGTCACAATTGTGCTAATGGATTTATCACCGCATTGTTTTTAGGAAACTAAAGGTTTTGAGTTGGAAGTGAGCTTTAGGGCCAAACTTATTTGGGCCAAGGAACTGAATCAGTATTGTACCTTCAAGGGATATAGAGATATGATATCTGGAGATTTACAAGGTCTGATATGTGGATTGTTAGAGAGTGTGACGTCTATAAGACCGATGATATAGCACTTTTTGGGAATTAAGTTGTGATCGATAGTTTTGGGAGAAAGCCCACTTGAAATTGAAAGGTTATGGTGTAAGGCCCAATTATTCGGAGGATATCAATAAACAAAAGGATGTAGCATGGGGAATTGTCGTATGTTCATTTAAGGAGTAAAGTAACATTTGTTACTCAAATATATACCAATTGAAGGTTTTAGAATGTGAAGTGATGGATTTTGAAGGCAAGGTATTGTTCATGCATATGGTATTTTGAGTAAATAGAGTCGAGGAACCTTAAAGGTTTAAGTTAGAGATTGAATAAGGAATACGTTAAGTTAATCTTGGATAAATGGTAAATATCCGTAAAGCAAAATGGTGCTTGATTTGGGATAATAAATCGTATGAGGACAACTGATTTCTGAAGGATTTTTTGGGTGAATAGCAAACTCGACCGGTAAAAGTTGTTACGGTTTTGAAGGTCAATAGTGTAGCATAAAGTAAGTAGGTAGATGATATCAAGTGGACTTGAGGAAAAGGTGATCCATGTTTATTAAGGTGATCGTATGACACGTTTGGGTAAGTCGAGAGTATAATCCTATGGAGAGGATTAGTAAATCATGTTGATATAATCGGACATAGGTTGGGGTGTGATTAATGGTGGAATCACATGGGTAAAGATTTTTGAGCTAAAGATATGGCACAAGGGCCAAATGCGAGTAAGGTAACCAATGTAATAGCTGAGTCGTGAATATGAGGAGTAAGGTCTATATGACAAGAGAGGTACTAAGCTGAGGTATAGTGGAATTCTATGTATGTACTTGAGGATTGGATTGTCGAAAGGAAGTTAGTAGAAAGAGGTTGTATTCTTCTAATTAAGGACATCAAGGTCTTTAGGAAGAATAGGTCATAACAATGAGGTTATATTGGAGATTGTAATGGATACTCTAAGCAAGACAATGGTAATCTTGTGAATGATCAACATCTGTTCTAGCAAGAGTAAGGAATGTAGGCAGTATGTTGTAAGTGGAATCAAGATCGAGTAAGTAGTTCGATTTTGGGATATAGGTTTCGGAAACCAAATTTATTGAAGGATATCGACTTAAGGAAGATAAGGTATATACTCTGAGGGAAGTTTAGAGGAAGAGGAAAGAGAAATATGTATAATCTCATGCTTAAGGTATAGCAAGACTAGTGCGATGATTTTAGGAGACAATTATCCTAAGATAATTATGACCTTGAGGATGGTCACGAGTTAGTACAAGAATAGTACGTGGAAGTAGGCTGTGCGAGATAGTAGTATGGTTGAGGAAACAGATCGTTTTCCTAGGAAGCAAGTACAAGAATGAGATGATTAAGGATACTAAGATCAGGTAAGGAGATTATGGTGGAACCGGTCCCTTTAGCTTAGCGATGCTAGTTCGGGGTCGAAACTCTTTTAAGAGGGTAGTATTGTGATAACCCTTATATTTCATAGGGGTAGTGTGTTGGAATGCATGTCTGGTGAAAGCAAGTGTTAGAATTCTTTTGAGGGTGAAGGGTCTTAATTATGGTTAACCTAACGTTAATTGTAATTTGAACCAACTTATGGATCTTAACCTAGAAATGCATGAACCAACTTACAAAGTGTGAAGTGGGTTAGACATGGTTAAACTTATACGATTGGATAGCTTAGATTGAGGTCGCTTCTCTGAGCTGTTATCGGCCAAGTTTCGGGGTCGAAACTTCTTTTTAGGGGGAAGTGATGTAATACCCCTCATTTTTAGTAAGGGTATTTGGGTAATTTCCCAAACCCTCATCAATTATTCGGGACGTGTTAGGCGAAGTTAGGAATTTCTGTATCATGTTTGATTTCTGTATTATTCCCAGAGCATTGGAAAATACATTCGACGTATTATCGAGGCTTAGAATATTTGTTTGGGTACAAATATTTAAGATCCGGGGTTTTAAACCCATGCCAAACCTTTTCCCGAGCAAATAGACGCGAAAAGGGCAATTCCGCGATCGCGGAATAATAACTCCCAGAGGAGCCGGGCTTGAATTTTCCGCGACCGCATCAGAACCCACCGCGACCGCGGAAATGTACAGAGTGCACAGTCGGGCATGCGAGCCACGCGTTCGTTGTCGCCGTTGATCTTGTCGGGGCTGGCTCTCCTCCTTGGCTATAAATAGAGGCCGAAATGGAGGGTTTTATGCACCCAAATCTGAGATCTCCCCTCTCACTCTCGTTTCCATAGTCGCCAGAGCTTCGAGCTCTCGCCGGAATTCTTGAGGAGTCGCCGGAGCCCTCGACGGAGGTGGTGGTGGCCAAGGAGCAGTGCATTGGAGGCGCAAGGTGCCCAAGAGTGGAAGCCGCCGTGAATCGAGCCCTTCCGAGTCATCGCCGGTGAGTTTTTATCATTTTGGGTCGTCAGAGTTCTTAGCCGCGATGGAGGCTATGAACTACCGTGACCGCGGCAGTGACAATGTTGGCCGCGTCCGCGGCCGCTGTCACCAGTGCTCGCGGACATTCGTCCTTGACGACCGCGACCGTGGTAGTGCCCGCCGCGACCGCGGATTGCTTTAGCAATCGCGATCGTGGCCTTGGGCGATCCGGTCTCGGTCGAGACTTACATTCTTTATATTTCGTTCGTCATTCTTTAGATTCGTATAGTTTATTATCGAATCTAACCTAGGGTTTCGTTATGGGTCGTTCCGTAGGAATCTGTAATCCGAGTTCTGTTCCCATTCCGGACCCAGAAACCCGTCTAGGTCAATCGTTCGTCTAGTCTAAGGCAAGTGGCGGTTCGCTCTTGCTTATCAATCCATATTTCTATTAATTATCAATTGTTTTAATTGTTAATTAAATGGGATGAATATTGTTTTTGTTGGGAACAGTTTTGATAAACATATTTGATACGATTAAAAGAGATATTATAATAGGTTGTATATATTGCTAGAAATAACGCTATTATAGATATATATATATACTGTTGCCAGGATGGCATTGATGTGGATTTATGTGAACTTGAAATATAGTTAGAATGAGTATTCGTAGGAACGCTATGTACCTTGCGAGGTCTTGTCGTTTCTTTATAACTTGGTGCTTAGGAGGATTTTGCCCTAACACCCTTTCCCTGGTCATGACCGGCCCCTATCCGAATATAGGGGTGGTGCACTAAGCTGGTGCCAACCACTCGAGATTTATTCCCAAGATATCTCTCGTATCGAGATGATATATTATATGATAAAAGCTTATAACGTGAATATGCGCTTTGGAATTAAACAAGATAAGTGCGATTATGCACATAATTAATGAACCTTGGGCAAGAAGTACAACTTGGAACCTCGTCTGGACTTCGATTAGAGGAAGTCCTCCTTCCAAATCTGAATTCGCATTACGCGGTGAGGTTGGTCGTGGACCCAAATGGTCAAGTCTTTTTAAACGCTTGTATGAAATTATTATGTTCCCAAACATTTGTTATACTTTCCCGTAAGACTCAATCTTTGGAGTCTTCTCTTCATACGCTTTCCGATAAGACTCAATCTCTTGGAGTCTTCTCTTTATACGTTCCCGATAAGACTCGATCTTTAGGAGTCTTCTCTTGATCATTCAACTTTAATCATTCTGTGAAAGTTTCGGGTTATATATCGTTCCTTCGGTTGTTATTCGAGGGACAATGATAGTAAACGGTTACGATCACTAGGACCATTCTGTTTTCACCCTTGCGTAGTCTTTCATTAGACTAACCAACCGGGTTTTATTCCTTGCATGGTTGGCTGGTGTCATCCGTCCTATACAGCACATCAGTGGTTGGTTCCCGAAGACTCGAAGTAACCGTTGAAGAAGAGACTTGCAGTTGCAGATTTAAGTGCCGGTATTTCAAAGTTGTTAAGTATTACTTCAATATGTATTTTTATAACCTAGTCATGTACTAGGTTTATTCTTGAAGTCTTCCGCTGTGTAATTTATGAGTTTTCCGCTGTAATTTCACTCTGTTGTAAAAACACTCATCTCGTTTGATGAGAGATCTTTTAATATAAAAGGATTGAGTTTCATATTCAAATGTCTTCCGCTGTTTAACCTTCCGTTATTTAATTGTGTTTATTTAAGATTAATTATTCCAATTAAAGCCTTGGGTGACTTTGGACGGTAACGTCTAAGGTCACTGGCGTATGGCACTACCGACAATAAGTCGGGGGGTGTTACACGTGAAAGCTTATAATATGAAGTCTGTTACTTTGAGACAAAAGTATTATCGGCTTGTAGCACTTAAAGTGCCAGGACTAGGTGAAAGAAAGCCTTCAGTTGTCCATGGAGATGTGGTGAATGTTTATGGAGAAGGCCCTCTCCATCAGGTATGTGGATATTGTTAGGTAGCTTATTATTTTTGTCAAAGTGTTATATATTATTGTCGGAATGAATTATGAAATTGCACTAATTATCGTTGCCAATGTTGTGTTCTCATGTTGAACTTGCCAATGTTCTTTGAACAAGGCTTGATCCACCGTGTTGAGGCTGATGAATTATTATTGCAATTTGATGATGAATTTTACCAAAGGCACATAGATAGCAATGTGTATGAAATATGTTTTGTGTTCAACGGGGCAAATTTCAGTAAGCTCCATCAAGCCATTCTATCTGCAGAGGCATTACACGAAAACTTCCTCTTTCCCCCTGAGTATCATGCAAAGCGGAGGATTACAACAAACAATTTTGTGCCTATCTCACTTCTTATTGTTGAGGAGCAAAAAAATGTTGTTCGCTTAATTTTAGGCTGCAGAGGAGGAGCTCCTTATGTGATTTATGGACCCCCAGGAACAGGAAAGACAAAAACACTGGTGGAAGTGATCCTACAAATCTATACAAGTAGACGTAATTCTCATATACTGGTATTTGCTTCTTCAAATTGCGCGGCATATCACATATTAGAGAAAATCCTTTGTGAGGGGATGAAACTTAGGGAGGAAGATATTTATAGGTTGAATGCCTCACGTCGTCCCTTAGAAAAAATGAACGCTGCATTGTTGAGGTTCTGCACCTACAGTGCAGATTTCTTCACTTGCGCTTCTCGAGATGCACTCCGCAGGTACAAGATAATAATAATGACATACACGAGTGCATCTTACCTCTATCATCCTGAAGGGGTTAACCGTGGCCACTTCTCCCACATCATCTTAGATGATGCAAGCCAAGTTTCAAAGCTAGAGACAATGATCCCCATATCAAGCCTCTTAGAAAACAACACAGTTATTGTTCTTTGTGGTGATCCTAAACAACTTGGGCCTGATATTCATTCAAAGCAAGCTGAGGCTTATGATTTGGGAAGATCTTTTCTGGAGAGGTTGTTGGACTTTGAAGTTTACAGATCAGGGGATCGCAATTATGTCACAATGTTGTTGAACAATTATCGGAGCCACCCTGCAATTCTTTGTGTTCCTTCAAGACTATTTTATAGTGGAGCATTGATTCCATATCGAGAAGACAGTAACACATCTTCCTTACCTTGGGCTGATATGCTTCCCAATGGGAACTTCCCTTTCATGTTCTGTGGCATCCAAGGCTTTGATGAGAGGGAAAAGGGCAGCCCGGCCATCATGGTTTAATAGGATTGAAGCTAGCAAGGTGGTTGAGCTCGTACAGAAGCTGATAAGAAGGAATGTGTCTGAGCAAGACATCGGGATTATTACCCCTTTCCCACAACAAGTACTAAAGATAAGAAAGGCTCTCATGTCTCTACATATGAGGGATATTGAGATTGGCGGGGTTGAGCAGTTTCTGGGTAAAGAAAAGGAAGTGATCATCCTGTCAACCGTCAGATCGACCGCTAAACACGACGAATATGACAGGACTTTCCGCATGGGATATCTGAGCAACCCGAAGAGGTTCAATTTTGCCCTGACTCGTGCCCGGTCATTGCTTATTATTGTTGGAAACCCTTATATTATTAAAAAGGTAATTCTCGGTAAAAAAAACTTACATTGTTGGTCATTGTTGTTAGGCATTGACATGATTAAAAAGGTTGATTAACTAACCGTGTTGTTGGTCATTGTTGTTGCTTATTATTGTTGGAAACCCTTACACTATTGTTGGAAACCCTTATATTGTTGGTCATTGGTGTTGGTCATTGACAGGATTAAAAAGGTTGATTAACTAACCGTGTTGTTGATCATTGACAGGATTGGCACTGGCAAGAAATGTTAAAGGATTGTGTTTTAAAAAGCGCCTATGAAGGTTGTGCATTCCGCGGGGACTTTAAAGGTTGAGAACAAGCAGTTGTGATTCTAGTCATGTAATGATAGCATCCAGTTGACAACTATCCTTTTTTTTTAGAAATGTAATGGTAGCCCACGTTCCAACATTCTAGGAATGTAATGATAGTATCCAGTTGGAAACTATTCTAGTAAGGTAATTGTTTGTGTGTATAGTGCTGGCATTGTGCTTGAATTTACAAAACTTACATGAAGATCGACATTAATATTTTGGCAATCTGACACGTAGAACCAACCATGCTTACGAATACAATTCGAAATAAAATTCATCCTCTTATATAAAAAACCAAAGTCATGAGGTACATACTTGATGCGCCCCTACCCACAATGACTGCCACAGAGGAATAGGAAGCTATGAGCATTCGCTCAGAAGGGCCAATAACAAGATCGCGTGCCAAAGCAATCGCCAACGCGACACAATCAATGGTTGTCCGCATCGTCGCGTGCCAAGGAACGCAAGAGACCGCGTTCTCCCTCAGAAGCCTCCAACCAAGTCTAGAGAATGCGTTCTCTATCAAGATACTCTCCTCGATCAAGTGAACGTGATCTTTCAGTGTTTTGTCATTTTAGAACATTAATGTTTTATTAGTTATTTCTTTTTGGGGCGTGTGTTCCATGCGTGTCACATGGGCCAGCCCATTAAGCGAGACTCGGCCCATCCGAGTCCCTTCTTTTATAAAATGTCAACTCGACCTTCTGTATCAGGTTATGGTTCATTTTAATCTAAGACTATTTGTCGAGAGCTTTTGCCTCCAATCTCTTAGATCGGCGTCACCTCTAACTATTACTTCGCATCCCCATTCCTCCGCTGCCGACGCTGTGATACCCCGTAATTTTGTAAGATTATTTTGGGAATTTTGGGATTTTTCCCGAACACCCGTTTTGTACATTGGATTTAATTCAGAGAGTTTAAGACATTCTGTAATGTGCTCAATCTCTGTAATATTTTTCTCAGTAAAATAAAATACAGACAACGTACTTTGGATCTTAATACTCGTTCGTGTACGATTATTTTATCCCGGGTTAAGACGATATCGTCCCAAGAGCCAATTGGTCAAAGATGACCTGGCGGCGCCCGCCGCAGTTATGGCGGCGACCGCCGTTATGCGCTCGAGGCGGATGTCATCTCATCTTCTAGCTGGGCACCGGGGCTAGGAAACGGCGACCACCGTACAGTGCGGCGACCGCCGCTATCATCCCGCCGCCGTTGTTTTATACAGCGGCGACCTGGGGAAAAACGGCGACCGTCGCAAGCTAGAGGGGGCATAGCCCTGTGGTCACCGACGAGCGTCTGACGAGCGCCGAATTAGCCCCTCCACGTCGCGTTTGTAGCCATGATTGTGTTCCCTGGGCTTGGGCTATAAATGGAGAAGGATTGGGGATCGGATTTCACACAAATCTGAAGCTTTAATCCCTCAAAATCTCTCGACGGAGTTTTGTGCCCCTCGCCGGATTCTGAAGCAATCGCCGAGGTGTTGTTTGGTGTGTTTCCAGTGGCCTTTGTGAAGCCTTTTGGTTGCCTTTGAAGGTCAGAACCCAAAGCAAGGCAAAGGGGGTCGAAACGCGTACCATTTGGTGAGTGTTCTCGCCATTTCTGTTTTCTGGGTTCATCGCGGCGCCCGCCGTGTTCATGGCGGCGACCGCCGTGATGAACAGCGGCGCCTGCCGCCAGAGGGTTGTGGCCTCTTTTGGCCTCGGCCCTGGGTGGTCGTCTTTCGGGCGTCGTTCCTTTTGATTTCTTTCGTTTTTCCTTAGATTCGTACTAGTTTATGTCGGATCTAACTCAGGGTTTCTTTATGGGTCGACCCGAAGGAATCTGTGCTGTCAGAGCTGTCCCTGTGTCGAGCCCGGAAACTCGTTGTCTCTAGCTTTGTTCCAGATCTGCGGATTAAGGAAAGTGGCGGTTCGCTCTTGCTCATCGTTCCATATTTACATTAATTATCAGTTGTTTATCTGAGTAATTAATTTAGAATGATTATTGTGTTTATCTGGAAATGGTTTTATAAACTATTTTAGAAACTGTAATAATGATATTTATGTTCGCCTTGAGGGCATTTATGTGGATTTATCCTGAACTATGGTTGTGCTCGAACTGTTAGTTAGCACGAGTATTCGTAGGAACGCCTGGACTCCGAGAGGTCCATTCGTTTCTTTATAACTTGGGTAAAAGGGCGATCAAGACCCTACGATAGTAGAGGCTTGGACTCTGCGAGGTTCATTCCTTCGATATAAGTCCAGAGACTTGGATTCTGTGAGGTCCAATCCTTAGTTGTATGTCCTGCGTGACAGGGCATATGTTTAAAAGCTTATAACGTAATGTGGGTTTTGGAATTTAATAAGATAAAGTGCCCGAGTGCACATAATTAATATACCTTTGGCGAGTAGTGCAGCTAAGTAAATAGTGCAGCTAGGAAAGCTCGTCTCGACTTTTGATCAGAGTACGTTCTCTTTCCAACCCGGATTCGCTGTAAGTGGTAAGGTTGGTCGTAAACCGAAACATCTAAGTCAGCTTTTAAATCACTCATGTCTGATTCTGTAAACGTTCCAGATTTGTCATATTTCCTTAAGACTCACTTCCGTTGGAGTCTTATTTCGGGACGATTTCTGTGAAGATTCAGTCTTCCAGAATCTTCTCTTGTGCATGCCTTTTGTCATATTCAAGTATAGTATGGTGGTTGACTAACGTACTCGACTTTTATTCGAGAGACGAGGAGTCTAACCTAATACGACTACTTCGAACCTTCTGCTTTGTACCCTTGCATGGTCTATTCATTTAGACTAACCAACCGCAATTGTTCTCTGCATGGTTGGCTGGTGTCATCCGTTCGATTCGGCACATCAGATAGAGAGAAGATATGAGGAGACTAGAATGACTATGAAGACGATGGTGATCTTTGGATGTTTTAATAATTATCTTTTAATCAGGTTAAGATCCTTGGGCAGATGATCATTACGATCACAACTCTTTTTGTAATATTTCAAGAAAGACTTTCGCTGTACTTTGTTTAAACTCTGTATTTGTCCTATTCGGGATTGGGATGTAATCCCGGGATTCATGTTTTATATGAATAAAGTTATCATTTTGTATCATTGTATTTCATGATTTGTATTCAAACGGTAAAGCCTGGGGTGACTTTGGTGAGGAATATCAGAGTCACTGGCGGTAATACCTTTCCATTTGGGTTCAGATTTGGGGGTGTTATAGACGCTACGGCCTCCACTCGATCCCCATCGAGTTTATCCAACCCCGCCGCCGACGCTACGGCCACTCACTCGATCTTTTCGAGTCTATCCCCTCCACTACCGACGCTACGGCTTCGCTCACCTCTCGAGCCACCATCCACCATCGCGTTCACCTACTCACGCAAGGGTCCAAACACCGCGTTCCACTTATCCAACCATAGAAGCAACCCGCGTGACTTCCCACCAAGATCATCGATCCGGCATTCACAAGCAGGAACGCATCAACTAGTATCAGAGCCTTTGATCTTGTAAGTCGCTTGTCAAGTTTCATTTGTTCACAATTTTTCTCCCCCATCACCCTTGATTCCGTGTTTTTTCAAAAAAAAATCTCTTCAAACACATGCTAGTCCTTTCGGTTTCTACAAGAGAATCTCTTGGCCGATAATTGCTTGATCACCTCGCAAAAATTGTGTGATTTGCTTTGCATGAAATCTGCCATAATTAATTGATTGATTTCCTTAATTAATTGCTTAAATTTCGCTAGCATATCTTGCCATATTTTCTCGTGTGACCGTTATAAATCTGCAACAAATCTTCTCTCTCTCCTATCGCGTAAATCTCGCGATTTCTTTCCTTAAGTTACTTAGCCGTTTATTTTTTATTTTATTTCATTGAATTCTTATCCGATCTTCAATCACAAGTCAAAGACTAAGATTCGGATTTGAATTTCAAAATTCAAAAGTCAAGGTTGCATTAAAAAAACAAAAATAAAAAAAAGACGCGACAATTCAAAAAAAAAAAAAGAAGAAGGAAAGCCAAAATAAGGCAATCTTCTCCCCCCTACTTGGCTAGGCTCATCTTCTTCATCTCTCCACCGTCTAGTGTCACACTTGAAGGTGTGTCTTGTGTGTCCGCGTTGTTTACGTAAAAGGTTAGGACTTCTTTCTTTTGGTTTCGTTTGCTTTTGTGCTTGCATATCACACTTGCTTTGCTTGACTTTAGCCGCCCTCACGGCCAAAAGAAAGCGCCCTCCTACGTGAACAATTGTTACTTTCTTGTTGCTTACTTGTTCTTTGGTTGTGTATTGTCTTTTGTTCATTTTTACTCGCGATGTCTGGTCATATTGTGATAGGTAGCCTCACGGAACCCACCGGTGGGAATGTCCAAGGAGATGGCACCAACAACCCACCATAGCAGAACATCGTGCAACATGAAGTGATCCCACTCGCCAATCCTCCCCAACAAGACCCCATTCTGGAGCTCTCGGAGGAACAACGCGTGATCCAAGATCTTAGGCGCCAAGTTGCCCAATTGTAGGCCATGCAACGCGCTGTGCCGGCCCAACCCACACCAACTTTGATGGTCCCTATGGACACCCTAGCCGCGCCGCGACACACTGAAGCCGGCCCAAGTCAACAATGCGTGGACAAGGGCAAATGAGTGATGCCCTCCACCTCCAACTTGCAACCGCATCTTCAAAGGATCCAATCAGTGATCGAAAGCCACCAAGGCTATGTGTCGTATCGCGAATGCTATGCACCGTGGCCAACACCAGTCGGCTACGATAGCGACTCCGACCGCGATGAAGATTCCCATGGTGAGTACTCTGAACCCTTTGACTTCAATGACATGTATGAAGCCAAAGGAACAAGACGCCGCCGCGAGATTGCCTCAACACCGCTTGCCGACCGAGCCAGACGAGAAGAATGCGACTCAGGTCTACTGCGTCGACCCCATCGCACCCCAGACGCTGAGCCGCATCAGCGTCGCCATGATTCCACCCCAGTGCCATTCAACGTCAACGACCACCTTGGTCATCAAAGCGCGTGCACTCCGCGTTATGGCTCCGATGGCTATGGATCGACGATGCCGACTGTCCATGATGACTTTCATGAGTTCGATGACGAGGAGATGGAGGACGCAGGGCTCATCAATCCAGGCTCCTTCCATCCTCCCCTTGGTGATCCCATTGAACTCCAAGATAGGCCAGCGGATCTTTCAGTGCTTTGTCATTTTAGAACATTAATGTTTTATTAGTTATATCTTTTTGGGGCGTGTGTTCCACGCGTGTCGCATGGGCCAGCCCATTAAGTGAGACTCGGCCCATCCGAGTCCCACTATCTCTTATAAAAGGTCAACTCGACCTTCTGTATCAGGTTACGCTTCATTTTAATCTAAGACTATTTGTCGAGAGCTTTTGCCTCCAATCTCTTAGATCGGCGTCACCTCCAACTCTTACTTCGCATCCCCATTCCTCCACTGCCGACGCTACGGCCTCCACTCGATCCCCATCGAGTTTATCCAACCCCACTGCCGACGCTACGGCTACTCACTCGATCTTTTCGAGTCTATCCCCTCCGCTACCGACGCTACGGCTTCGCTCACCTCTCGAGCCACCATCCACCATCGCGTTCACCTACGCACGCGAGGCTCTAAACACCGCATTCCACTTATCCAACCACAGAAGCAACCCGCACGACTTCCCACCAAGATCATCGATCCGACATTTATAAGCAGGAACACATCAATACTTCATAGTCAATTCATCCTCAACCATGACTACATGCTCGATTACAAATGCTAAAAGCACTAATCCCTAGAATCACACCAACACCAAACGCAGAAATAGGAATTATTACATGGTTCCTGAAGTTTTTCTGGGAGTGTAGTGTCTTGTTTTCCGCATCAAGTTCTGCCATCCTTGCATTTAGTCGCCAAATTGCATGATCGAATTACATCTCACTTGTATTGAGTTCCATAATTCTTTGTCCAAGTTCATGTATCTCAGTACGTATGCGTGTGATTATTTCACCCAGCATGTTGGAATGTGGGCTATTCATTAGCAACATGTCTAACTCTTCTTGCAACTTCTCCTCTATTTGAGAAGGTGTAGGAGATGTAGGTGGATATTCATATTTTTGGGGGTCCCCGCTTTGATAACTTGAGGTGTCGCTGGATGACATTGTGCTTGAGTACTACAGAAACAAAGAAAGATTTCCAGCCAAAAACACATTGATACATGCTTGCTTATTGATCTAGTATGAAAACCACATAATAAACAAAGAGGGTTACCTTCAACTTCGGCGCATCAGTGAAGGATCTTTGCTCCGCGAAACGAACAGAGATGGTTTAGGGATTGTTGAGTCAAAATGAGAAGGAACATGGTCGGTCATAACTATTTACCTGATATGACTTTATTTATGTAGTATACATCTTTTAACCTCTGTTTTCCCTCTAAAACTTAACAAGTTTCCCTCCAATTTCTACTACCCCTTTACCCACGTGTTAGGTTGTCATCCAAGCAGAACCCAAATCCACCGTAACAAGTTTCCCTCCAAAGCCACCGTAACACCACAAGACCTTAAATCCACAAATCTTCAAAAAAGATTGTGCAGCGTCTTCAATGTCTTTGGAATAGAAGAAATTTAATAATGGGTGAGTTCTGACTTTCACGTTCATATTTAGATGCATTACAAGACATTCTTTTGTGGTTCACTAAACGAGAGAACAACCTTTCAGCTTCTTGTTGAGCATTACACCAACTTTAACTCCCGTTTATCCTTGATTCTAGAATATTTGTTTTCCCTACAAATTTTTACAGCCACCCAATAGAATTATCAAATCGCCAGCCTGAAAACCCTTTATTATGGCTTGAAAACCCTTTAATGTCGGTGTTAGGGTATTGGTCATACTGTCAACGTTTGTCATAAAGTATTTAACTTGTGTTTGCTTTTTGTTCGTATAACAGGTTCAAGATCATACTACTTGACTCTGAAAACAGGTGGTGAATGGATATCTAAGGGAAACAAGTGGGTTTTTGATGGGATCATAATGACAACCGAACTTCTTTTGTATGCAGATATGAATTACTCAAATTTGAGGAAAAAGTTGGCTGAGAAGATTAAATGCATTGACGAGATAGATGAAATGGAGATAAAATATCTGTCACCGTGGAAACCAATGCCACAACCAATCGATGTGAAAGATGACAAGGACCTTGATGCTTTCAAATTTTTGAAATTGCAATCACAAGATGTTATTTGGCCTGTCAAATTATATGCGAGTATGAAAAAGAAAGGAAACAAAGAGGCAGAGGCCGAGGTTGTGATGGCTGGTCATCCAAGTAGAAGTGATGACGAGGACATCACATTGTGTCTGACTCTGCCACCGTTAACACAAACTCAAGAGGCAGAGGCCGAGGTTGTGGTAGGTTGTCATCCAAGCAGAAATGGTACCAAATCCGACAAGAGCAATATGGTAAGCGACAATTATCCCACTGAAGTTGTACTGAATATAGTTGATTGTGACATGTATGAAATGAAACCAAAAATTTGTCGTGTAAACAATAGGGAACTACAAATAGTTGACTTGGTGAGCCAATCTGAGGCAGACTCGAAAACTGATGGGAGAGAAACAAGGTCTTCCACAGGAACGAAAAGAATACAAGAATGTATTGACATTAAGAGTGATTATGAAGAAGACGACGTTGGGCGAGATTTTGATTGGGATGACTTTGAGGATGATGTTGAGGAGGATGTTGAAGAAGGGACATTGTTGGATGACACTAATGAAGTCGACAACTTATTTATAGACATTGATGATGAAGTTCTCCAAGAGATTGAAGTCGAGTACTATCGTAGCAAACAGTTTAGTAAAAGGCAACTGGATGATTTGGAAGAGCCAATGGAGGATAATGGGGTAATCGGCAATGATTTAGAAATAAAAGTTGAAGAGCATTTCAATTGCAAGAAGGATCTTAAGGATCGTTTATCCTTGATGGCATTACATAGGCGCTTCCAGATGAATGTCCAGAAGTCTGATAAGAGGTTATATGTGGTAAGGTGCATTGATCCTAGTTGCACATTTTATTGTCGTGGGACCGCTCTTGGCAGCACAGGATTGTTTACAGTAAGGAAGTATTGTGGACAACACACATGTGGCATGAAGCTAAAGCATAACCACCACACACATGCAAGTTCAATCGTAATTGTTGACCATATTATGTCAAGGTAAGTAAACAATCCTGTCAGTACGATGATATATATTTATCAGCATGTATATGAACTAACCTTAGCACGTTACATATACAATCTTGTTACAACTTTAACACAACCGGTACATGACCTGGACCTCGTGCTGCCAAAATTCAAGACATCATGAAGAAGAAGGGAGTGGCAGTTAGTTACGACAAGGCAAACAGAGCACATTTAACCGCCATTGACAGGATAAGAGGCACAGCTGAAGAAAGCTACAATAGGATTCATGGATACATGTACATGCTCGAAAGGATGAATACAAGGACAGTCACACATGTTGAAGTAGATTCTAATCGTCGATTCAAGTATTGTTTTATCAACTTGGGTGCTTGGCGCAATGGAATGCAATTTTTAAGAAAGGTATATTTAAGTTTTGTCCCGTTCCATGATGCTGTTGTCAAATTGATACAGTCCATTGTAGCATATAAGATTACTACTGCATTTGTACAATGTCACTTTGTAAAGCTGAGTGAAAACTATTGCAGGTCATAACTGTGGATGGTACCCATATAGGATCAAAGTATAGAGGCACACTTCTAGTTGCAGTGGCACAAGACGGAAACAGACAAATATATCCAGTGGCTTTTGCTGTTGTTGACAACGAGAATGACAGTTCATGGTCATATTTCTTCCGACACCTACACTCCGTTGTTGCCGACGATCATGACCTCGTATTTGTGTCTGAACGTCATGGAAGCATTTACAAAGGTTTAAGAGAGCGCTACATCTTTGCAAAGCATGGTTGTTGAACACTTCACCTATTTCAAAACATGAAGACGAGGTTTAAAAGGAATGACTTGTGGATTATGTAACAAAAGGCAAATCAAGCGTACACCAAACAAGACTTTAATCGTGAATTTGCAAGACTTTGCAAACAGTCCCCGAAAGTCGGTACCTACCTCAGGGGTGTTGGATTTGAAGCGTGGACAATGTCGCATATGCCCGCAAACAGATTCAACATTATGACGTCCAACAATGCGGAATCCGTTAATAGTCGCTTAGTGGGCCCGCTTCGAATGTCGTTGATTGGGTTGCTTGATGGTATACTAAATGTCATGACTCGGTGATTTTATGACAGGAGATTTAAGGGAGAGCGACATTCTGATCTTCTGACCCCGACAGTTTGTCGTGAGCTAGAAGGTAATTATTTGAAATCATTGACAATGGTTGTGAGTAGGCTAAATCAATATGAGTTTCAAGTGCATGCCAATGGAACTACATTCTTGGTAAATCTGCATGCTCGAACTTGCTATTGCAACGTCTTCCAAGTTGACCAAATTCCTTGTGCGCATGCAATATCGGTTGTGAAGGATTGTGGTGTGGATCCTGTCACTCTTGTTCATCCCCTCTTTACTGCTGAAAAGTGGAAGGAAGTGTACAAGGAAACTTTATATCCGGTTCCTGCATTTGAGCATTGGGAAGTTCCTGACAGGGTCTTGAATAGAGCATGTTTGCCCCTGATGTTAGGAGGAAATCAGGAAGACCAAGGAAGAAAAGAATCCCGTCACGTGGAGAATACAGGGGCCCGAGGAGAAGGTGTGGAAGTTGTGGCACTGTCGGCCATAACTCACGAAACTGTCCTAACCCCTCAGCCGGCCCATGATGCGGTTAATTGTGCTTCCTCTTCAATTATCTATTTTGTTAATATGTGTTTTCTTGTGTTACCTCTTGAATTATCTATTTTGTTAATATGTGTATTAATAGATCCAAACTCTTGAAGGATCTCTTACCACTCATATTACTTTTCGTATAAATGATGTCTATTTTGTTAATATGCGGTTAGTTACTGTAACTCTATCCTGTCATGACTATATTTTTATCCTGACAAAGGGTTATTGACTACTTTTGGTTAAATTCATATGACAGAAGTTCACTCCATTTTATACCTACCCCTTGACCCCACTTGTTATTCTTCCATATTTATCATGACAGATTCAATATGCTTTCAAATAACCTACTGACCGACATGAGTGACATCTGAATAACACACAGGAAAAACATAAATCGTCCTCGGCCATACATAACATGCTTCTTAAAATCACTACATTTACGTGACATTATATAGTCACTACATGACATTATATCTTCACGACACTAACATGTATTAACACTAATACAATGTTGAACACAACTAATTTAAACCCACAAAAGTATCATCATAGAGTTATATTCTTCAATTTCAGAATAATACTAAAAACAGGCATTTAAGCTCTGAATATGGTAACGTTGTATATAACATTGCGGTGCCTCACTATTTCAAATACACATGCATCGTTCATTTCTAATTCATTGTCAATTACAAATTGCCTCCAACCTGTTCCAAATCTGTAGTGATTCCCACTTTTTGCGACAGACACGGGCCAAGCAGCCATACCACAATTCAGGATGACTTCGGTGATTCTTGCAGCACTCAAGAATTTGATAGCATGTTTGCTCGGGACACCCTGCATATCAATAAGTGCATTGCAAGTTGATATTATGAAGTAATCCTTATCACACATTTACATGATATTATGAAGTAATCGTACCAGATGATAGTCGCCCTGGACATTGGTTTGTTTCATTAAAATAACGAAACTATTATTCTTGTCACATGGTGATACACACGATTATGTTGTGTGTATAGACGGGGTTTTAGCATTGATTTAGTGGTGTTTTAGGATACTTTGGAGGAGTTATGGAGCATTGGCGAGGAGGTGCTGAAGACACACATTTGGAGGCTTTGGGAGCATTCGGAGCTGAAGAGACGAAGACACACATGTGGGAGACGCTCCAGCAGATGGATACTCGCCGGAGGTCCATGCAGTCAGACTTTGTTGATTTCCGCCAGGAGGCGCGAGGGTATCATGAGGAGTTTGTTGAGTTTCGCCAAGAGGAGCGCGATCACTATGCCGCACAGTCTACTATGATGCAGCAGCACAATGACGACATCAGGGCCATGGAGGAGCAGATGCGTCAGTGGAACCTATTCATGGGTTCCCAATATCCAGGCTTTCCACCACCTCCGCAGTATTGGTACTTTCTCTACTTCCCCCATTTATTTATGTCTTCTTTCATTGAGGACAATGTTTATTACAAGTGTGGGGGAGTGGATTCTGTATTTGCTATTGTTATTCTGAAAAAAAAAAACAAAAAAAAATTAATAAAGAAAAGAAAAAGCCAAAAAGAAAGAAAAAAAGGCAATAAAAGTCCTGGGATGGACTGAAAACCCGAAAGGGCAGTTCAGGTAAAAAGCAGGTAATCTGGCAGGCATTAGGCCTTGGCAAAAATAGATTCAGAGTGATGTGAGGTGGTGAGTCCAATTTGAAAAATGAAATGAGAGTGTTAGGTGAAAACCTAAAAAGGCGCCTAAGCAAAATGAGTGAAAAAAAATTGAGTGTTTTAGGACTATCAATTTACCGGCGCAGGAGACATAAGAAGTGGAGTATAGGAGTGTTTTTGGGTAGGTTTTCACGTGGAGGAATAAGCTGTAGTTTGGTGTCTATCACTCTCTTTGATGATTGTTGTTGATGTTGGACTTGGATGATGTGTTTTGCTTGGAGCTGAGGATTAGGTTGTCGTTGTTGTTGTTGTGTGCATTGTGTTGGTGTTGTGTTGGTTGGTGTGTGCTGATGGATGAGTAGTTTTCATGTGTGGTTGGTCAGGGGGATGTTGTGCTTTCATGTAGGTGTTTTTACTCTTAGTTGTGAGCTTCTTTGCATGTTGATGATCTAGGGATTCTATTAATGATGGGTGATAGTTTTCTATCCACTCGAGACGAGTAGAGATTCAAGTGTGGGGGAGTTTGATACACACGATTATGTTGTGTGTATAGACGGGGTTTTAGCATTGATTTAGTGGTGTTTTAGGATACTTTGGAGGAGTTATGGAGCATTGGCGAGGAGGTGCTGAAGACACACATTTGGAGGCTTTGGGAGCATTCGGAGCTGAAGAGACGAAGACGCTGAAGGAATGGCTTCACGGCGACCGCTGTTCACATTACGGCGACCGCCGCCAAAGCCCTACCAGCCACCTTGGCTACGACAAAGGACCGGCGACCGCCGTTTAAAGATGGCGACTGCCGCAATTACGGCGACCGCCGCCCGTGTCAAAAGCCCACCGAGCCCGTTTCCATATTTGTTTTATTTTGGACTATTTTTATTACGGTTTCAGTATTTCATTTAATGTTAATTTTGGAGACCTTATTTATTTTGAGTATTTAAGGGTAGAGGAAAGGCTTGTTTTCCTCTCTCGAACCCTAATTTCATCTTTTCCCTTTTTACGTACTTTGCTATGAAGAACTAAGCCACTCTTGCTTAGTCAGACGCTGAAGCTTTCGTTTTGATTTAGTTGTGAGATTCTCGTTCCTTATCTATTGCATGGATTTTATCTATTCTCTTGCTTGATTGCTTATGATTAATATTGATAATCTCTAGCCTGCGTAACTAGGGTTTGTTTCTATTGATTGATTGCTAGATCTAGATTGTTGCTGGTTGAGCATATCTAATTCAGAGTAGCAACAACATCGTACTAGTATCTGGTTGTGCTAGTCTTATGCAGAAGAGAACTGATTTACATTCTAGGATAAAAGCTGGTTGTTTTATGCTAGAATTGTATCCAACTATATTCATATCTGTAACGCTGCTGTTAAATTGAATCTTGATAGTTTCAGGGTTGTTTAATTAGTTAGTGCTAATAGTATCTGGTTGTGCTATTAGTTATATCTGAAAAGGAATTGGAATTTCCATTGCATGAGATATTGAATGATTTTCTAAGATCAACTTGTCATACGAATAGTGGATGTTGTTTGACTGAGCTATTTTCCCCATCACTGATTTCACAACTTTTAGTTTGTTTGCCTTTACATGCTTAGATTTACTGAAACATACAAAACCCCCCTTTGGTTACTTTGGATTGACATATAAATTGCATATAATGATAGACTCTGTCTCCTCGACCTTTACTTACCTAGGACTACGGTTTAAGGTTTGTTTGGATGTTTTGCATAGCTGGAATTAGCACGACAAATTCCTGTTATCACATGGAAAAGCTTGGGCTCTTTGTATTACTGATGTTGGCTCAGCTGCAACAGCTCCAACATCATCATCAACATCTCCATCATCTTCAAAAATAATTGGGTGGTTGCCACTGTTGTACTCTCCAGTACTCCAACTGCTGTAACTGGTGTCTTCTGTACAGTGGGATTCAGAGCTGATATCAATCACATTGTTCGGCATCCTGTTAACAGCACCACATAGAAGATAACTTTGATGCAATACGGTAAAGCAAATAGAACTACCCAGTTCCAAAGAGAGACTTTCATTGAAACTCATAATATCACTTCAGCAACTCCATGTGTTCGTATCCAAGGTAAACTTTTCGAAACAATTTAAAAATAACCAAGCTAATTGTTTAATAATACCTAGACTTCCTTTTTTGTGAGTCAAATGGTGTTGATTGTGGTTGAACTCTCTTCTCAAAAAGGAGACAATTTGATTTCGGCTGCTCAATCCCGACAAACCCTAGAAAACTTACTTTCCCAAATTGAGATAGATGAAATGAAGTCAAACCCGTCGGCTAAACAATATATATAATAGTCTGTTAAACCGGGTTCATAACAAGTTATTAATATAATTGTTAAACCGGTCAGAAATTGGCACTAATATGGCATTGTGTGCTCCAAGGAACCGCTCAGAAATTGGGCCTAATATGATATTTTGGGCCTGTCATACTAACTGTTTTGGTATGTCGTCTTTCATATGTCATAAAGTACTATATCATATTAGATTATCATAAAGTACTATATTATATACAACGAAAATACATAACATGCTTCATAAAGCACTATATTTTTATGACATTATATAGTCACAATATGACAATAAACAGTTCCTACATGACATTATATATCCATTACAGTAACATGCATTACGGTCAGAAATTGGCCCTAATATGGCATTGTGTGCTCTAAGGAACCGCTCATAAATTGGGCCTAATATGGCATTTTGGGCCTGTCATACAGTCCACTGTTTTGGCCTGTCGTCTTTCATATGTCATAAAGTACTATAGCATGCGACATTATCATAAAGTAATATATTATATACAACAGAAATACATAACATGCTTCATAAAGCACTATATTTTTATGACGTTATATAGTCATAATATGACAATAAATATTTCCTACATGACATTATATATCCATTACAGTAACATGTATTACAAAATACTTGATTTCCTACTAAATACTACGTGACATTACATGGACACAACACTAAATTACTTACTAAATACTACGTGAGATTACTAAATATTACATAAACACTGATGCGGAGGAGACAGATGAATCTGGGCCGTCGCGTTGCGAAAGTTCTTGAACAACTAAATTATCTATTTTGTTAATATCTGTTTCCTTGTGTTACCTCTTGAATTATCTATTTTGTTAATATGTGTATTAAGAGATCCAAACTCTTGAAGGATCTCTTACCACTCATATTACTTTTCGTATAAATGATATCTATTTTGTTAATATGCGGTTAGCTACTGTAACTATATCTTGTCATGACTATATTTATATCCTGACAAAGTCAATATTGACTACTTTTGGTTAAATTCATATGACAGAAGTTTTACTCCATTATGTACCTACCCCTTGACCATACTTGTTATTCTTCCATATTTATCATGACAGATTCAATATGCTTTCAAATAACCTATCGACCGACATGAGTGGCATCTGAATAACACACAGGAAAAACATTTACGTGACATTATATAGTCACTACATGACATTACTAATATGGCATTGTGTGCTCCAAAGAACCGCTCAGAAATTGGGCCTAATATGGCATTTTTGGGCTTGTTATACTAACTGTTTTGGCATGTCGTCTTTCATGTCATAAAGTACTATATTATGCGACATTATCATAAGATACTATATTATATAAAACAGAAATACATAACATGCTTCATTTGGCAATCTGACATTTACGTGACAATATATAGTCACTATAAGACATTATAAGGTTCCTACTTGACATTATATATTCATACAGTAACATACTTCATAACCTACTAAATACTACACTAAATTACATAGTCCCTACACTACATTACTTAATAAAATACTAAATATTACATAAACACTGATGCGGAGGAGACAAATGAATGTAGGTCGTCGCGTTGCGGAAGTTCTTCAACAACATCTCCGGTGACAACATATATGTTTATGAATGCCACGGTTCTACCAAGGGCAGCAAGGACGGCTGAAATACCCTAACGGATATATATATATTAAAAATGGTAAATAAAATTTTCCATTACTTTATAAACTCAGCAAAGGGACAAATAAAAGGGATCAAACCCTTGTCTTCCTCGGGAGAGCACCACGGTAGAGCTTCCGCCTCTTCCTGCCTTCTGATTTCCCCTTCATCTGCTCAGATTTCCGCCGGTGAGCTCGACTCGGCTATGGCCGCCATTCCCTCCCTGAAGCTGGACGTGAACTGCTGTTGCAGAAGAGTGAAGCCGCGAACTGCTGCAGCTGTGGTGCGAACCGCTGCTGAAGATCGAGTCGCTGCTGCTGTAGACCGGACTGCTGCGGCTGTCACTAGAGTTGCAGCTGCTGATAGGCTGATTTTCCGGCGAACGGGAAGCTCAAACCGGTGGCGAGTTTAGCAGACGACAAGGTATTTTTATGGGAAGGGATTTCCTTCGATCTGAAATTTTTGGAACAACCGATTGTTGTTGAATTCTGCGTGGGCAGATTTGATGAATTCGGGGGTTTTGGACAGTAATTTATAATTGTTGACTGGTTTTGTTGGATTTGTGCAGCCACACTCTATTTTTGGAAGCAATTGGTTGATTTATGGGGATTTGCTGAAGTTGATTATTTGGAGGTATGATTTTAGGGGCTGAATTGGGGGTTGTTAGTAGTGGCTTAGTATGGGTTAATTAACGCAAGGTACTGTTCGGATTGTCGTTGTAGGATTGTTCGAGATTGGTTGACGAATTTCTGAAGTCGTTGTTGTTAAGTTTAAGGCAAGATGATTCTTGCTCATCCTTTTACCTATCACTTTTAAAAATAATTATTTTCGCATATTATTATTTTCAGTAATGATTTATGCACCTGTCCATTATATTAATCTAGAATTGTAGGCGTAGAATTAAATGGTTGTATGTGTGGATATTGATTGTTTGCTTGGTGAGTGGTTTTGTTGGCGGATATTGGTTGTGTGCTTGGTTATTGGTTTTGTGATGGATATTGATTGTTTGCCTGGTTAGTGGTTTTGTTGGCGGATATTGGTTGTGTGCTTGGTCATTGGTTTTGTGATGGATATTGGTTGTTTGTTGGTTAGTGGTTTTGTTGGCGGATATTGGTTGTGTGCTTGGTTATTGGTTTTGTGTTGGATATTGATTGTTTGCTTGGTTAGTGGTTTTGTTGACGGATATTGGTTGTGTGCTTGGTCATTGGTTTTGTTGTTAGATATTGGTTGTTTGTTGGTTGTAGCTAGTTGTGGTTGTTGGTTTCCGTTGGTTGTAGTTGTTGGTTGTAGCTAGTTTTGGATGATTGGTTATTATTGGTTGATTGTTGATGGTTGGTTATTAGCAGGGCTGGGGTGATGTTTGCATTACCCGACCACGTGAGGGTGTGACCTCCGTTGGTTTAAGGCCAGGGCAGGGGTGATGATCGCCTCACCCGACCACGTGAGGGTGTGACCTCCGTTGGTTCAAGGCCACAACTGGATGGTGATCGTCCCATCTTAAACCGTGAATGTTTGTTTCAGTTATGTAGGAGGGCATTACTCCTTATAGCTGGGCCGGGGTGATGATCGCCTCACCCGACCACGTGAGGGTGTGACCTCCGTTGGTTCAAGGCCACAACCGGATGGTGATTGTCCCATCTTTAGTCTATCCATGGATAGTAGGTTACTTAGGGTGATGTTCGTCTCGCTCGCGCTTATGTGTTCCCTGATGCGAAGGTTGGATTGGATGTGTTAGTACAGTAGTGGGTTTGATATAATTGGTTAGCACTGGTTACGTATAGTAGTAGTATATGTATTTATGTTTCGTAGTGTTATTAATTAACGTGTTAGTAGTAGAAAAGAAAGTTGGATTGGATGTGTTAGTAAAGTTGGATTGGATGTGTTAGTAAGGTTGGATTGGATGTGTTAGTAAAGTTGGATTGGATCGTCTCACCCGTTATTCTTGTTGTGTGGTTGAGATTGGATTGAATGTGTCTAGCATATTGAAGAGTTGGATAGGAATGGTTAAGTAATGGTTATGTGATAGTAATAGTATATATTTTGGTGTGTTGTTGTTTGGCGTTGGTTGGATGGTATGATAATTCTTTCCTGTGTTCTACTGTTTTTGCTTGATGATTCTTGCTAGTCTTTCATTAGACTAACCAACCTCGGTTTATGTTTCCACAGTTGGTTGGTGTATCGGGTCCACCAGTCGGCTAGTCTTTGCAGGTTCCGCAGCAGCAAGGGGGTTCTTGATCACATATTCGTCTTTACAGTTAAAGATTTAGTTTTGCATCGGATTTGAAAATGTTGTATTAACTACCTGTTGTTTTGGATATAAATTGATACACTGAACTGGATGAAATGTTTAAATGTTGTTTCAAACTTGAAACATAGATTTTTATGCTGATAACTTTTGTATAATTGGAAGAGTTTTGGGTTTCTCCTTCTTAAAATCGCCTTGTAGACTTTCGGGCCTACGGCACTGTGACACCTATGGTTTTAGGGTGTTACATAAATTGGTATCAGAGCTTTTACATCCGAAAATGTTTTTCTAAGTGTTTGACGTGGAGAAGACTATTCTCTAAAATTGTGAAATAATCGTGTGATCGGAGACCCTTGCTGTTACTCATAGGTAAGTTGTGTTTGATAAGTTTTATATGCAATGTTTAGTATTGATGAGTAATTTCATTCTGTTTGCCCCGGAAGCGGGATGTGTTAAGAGGTCGAAGGCGTGGATGTGGTAGAGGACGAGGCCCTCGGGCTTATCGTCAAGGGGTAGATGCAGGTAGTCTAGTAACTGATGATTCGGTAGGAAGCTGATGTATTCTACTGTTATTGTTAAGGATGAGAAAGACAAGATAAAGCACTTTCGTGGATGGTTATATTCTGAGATAAAACCTTGATGGTGAGGCATAGTTGTACGATCCTTGAGCATACTGAGGAATGCTTGATCAGGGAGGATGTTATAGATGATTCTAATCAGACTATTGATGTTGGAGGCGGTAAGAAACAGAGGACTCATTCTACACCGGAAGAAGTGGGATTTCACAACTTTGGGTTCGGCTGGGTTGAGGAGTAGAATGCGTCTGTGACTACAGAAAGAAGACAGTTACTATAACAACAGATGAGGGTTTAGTGCATGTGTTTGAGGGACATGATCCTAGAGACTCTGGCAGAATTGTTAGTGCCACGACAGCTACAAAACTGTTAAGACAAGGTTGTGCCAGTTATGTGTGTATGCTGGGATTGAGGGAGCAGATAGAGGAACTTATGGAATTAGGCTTTATTAGGCCAAGTGATTCTCTTTGGAGTGCGCTTGTATTGAGAGAGCAGATAGAGGAACTCAAAGTGTTGAGGTAGCAGAAACTAATTGCAAAGCTGTCTGAACGTGATTTTTGGTTACCTAAGTTAGCATTTATGGGCCATGTGAATTATAATGAGAGTATGATGGTAGATCCGCTGAAAATAGAAGCAATAGTGAATTGGGAACAACCTCAGAATGTTAAGAAAATTAGGAGTTTTTCTCAGACTGGCAGGTTACTACAGGCAGATTGTGGCAGGTTACGTAAGACTAAGAGGTTTTAATGGGACGGGAGATGTCAAGAGAGTTTCGAAGAACTCAAGAAGTGTTTAACTAGTACACCAGTGTTAGTTTTACCGCAGGGAACAAGAAGGTTTGTCATCTACAGTGATGCGTCTAAGCAAGGTCTGGGTTGTGGTCTAATGCAGAATGGAAAGGTCATTGCATATGCTTCTCGACAGCTCAAACTGTATAAGAGAGAGTTGAACATGAGACAAAGATGGTGGCTAGAATTGATTAAGGATTATGATATAGATATCGTTTATCATCCAGAGAGGGCTAATGTGGTAGCTAATGCTTTGAGTAGGAAGTCGACTCCAGAGCATATGGTCGCTTGTTTGACAGCTCAGCCCGAGCTACAACGAGAGCTTATAAGAAGCGAGATTAAAGTATGGATTGGGACGGATCGAATGCATTTGAGTGTGTTAAGGATTCAGTAATGTCGACTGGAGACAATCAAAGAGAAGCAACCGCATGATCCATTTTTGAGAAGGATGTGCAACGATATTGCTCAGGGGAAGACACCGGGATTTCTTATTCATGATGAGGGGATATAAATTTCAAAATTGAATGTGTGTACCAGCTGAGAAAGAAATTAGAGAGTTGATTCTCAAGGAAGATCATTCTTCGACATATTAGGTACATTCTGGAGCCAATAGATGTACACGGACTTGAGACGGAGTTATTAGTGGATTGACATGAAGCGGGAAATTGCTGGGTATGTGTCAAGGTGTTTGGCGTGGCAACAAGTTAAGATTGAGCACCAGAGGTCAACGAGAGAACTACAACCGCTTCCTATCCCTGGATGGAAGTGAAAGGACATCACAGTGGACTTTGTTGTTGGTCTTCCTAGAGCACGAAAAGGAAACGATACTATATGGGTCATTGTGGACCGGTTAACGAAATCTTTGCATTTTTGTGCCCATCAAGATTACTTGGGACCCAGAAAGGTTAGCTGAATTACTTTTGAGGGAGATAGTCAGTTTGCATGGTGTTTCCAGGATGATTTTGTCTGACAGAGATAGACGAATTATGTCTCGTTTTTGGAGGTCCTTGTATGGAGCAATGAGAACACAACTGAGATTCAGCACATCCTTTCATTCTCAAACTGATGGTCAGTCTGAAAGAAAAATCTTAACTTTGGAGGACATGCTTCGAGCCTGCGCCTTGGAGTGGCCAGGAATTTGGGAAGACAATACGCATCTGGTGGAGTACGAACAAGAATAGTTGGCATGCATCGATAAAAATGGCACCTCATGAGGCTCTATATGGTCATCGATGTAGATCGTCACTGTGTTGGGACGATATGAATAATGCCGTTCTAGTTGCCCACGAGCTTTTGCAAAAGACTAAGGTGACATTGTTGTGATTCGTCAGAGATCGTTGTCAGCTCAGAGTCGACAGAAGTTGTATGCAGATATTCGTAGATGACCCTTAGGATTTAATGTTGGGGACCACGTGTTTGTTAATGTCTCACCGAATATAGGAGTGTTCAGATTTGGGGAATGAGGGAAGTTGAGTCCTCGTAATGTTGGTCCCTTTGAAGTTCTGAAGAGAGTTGGCTTTGTAGCTTACCGATTAGCTTTGCCGCCGAGAATGAGTGGAATGCATGGTGTGTTTCATGTGTCACAGTTGAGGAAAGACGTGTATCACCCGACTCATGTTCTGAAGTTTGAGGAGATAGAATTTCAGCCTGATGGCACATTTGAAGAATCACCCGTAAAAGTTCTTGCTGTTGAACAAAAGAAATTGAGGAATAAGGTCATCTCTTTGGTGAAAGTCTTATGGTCTAAGCTCGGCACAGTAGAAGAGACTTGGGAGTTGGAGTCGGTCATGAGAGATAGATACCCGATTATGTTTTGATCTTAGTTTCGAGGACGAAACTCCTATAAGGGAAAGAATATGAAATACCCCAACGGATATATATATTAAAAAGGGTAAATAAGATTTTCCATTACTTTATAAACTCAGCAAATGGACAAATAAAAGGGATCAAACCCTTGTCTTCCTCGGGAGAGCACCACGATAGAGCTTCTGCCTCTTCCTGCCTTCTGATTTCCCCTTCATCTGCTCGGATTTCCGCCGGTGAGATCGACTCAGCTTTGGCCACCACTCCCTCCCTGAAGCTGGATGCAAACTGCTGCTGAAGAGTGAAGCCGTGAACTGCTACTGTTGTGGTACGAACCGCTGCTGAAGATCGAGCCGCTGCTGCTGTAGACCGGACCGCTACTACTGTCGCTGGAGTTGCAGCTGCTGATGGGCTGATTTTCTGACGAACGGGAAGCTCAAACCGGTGGCGAGTTCAGTAGACGAGAAGGTATTTTTGTGGGAAAGGTTTTCCTTCGATCTGAAATTTTTGGGACAACCGATTGCTGTTGAATTCTGCGTGGGCAGATTTGATGAATTCGGGGGTTTGGACTGCAATTTATAATTGTTGACTGGTTTTGTTGGATTTGTGCAGCCACACTCTGTTTTTGGAAGCAATTGGTTGATTTATGGGGATTTACTAAAGTTGATTATTTGGAGGTATGATTTTAGGGGCTGAATTGGGGTTGTTAGTAGTGGCTTAGTATGGGTTAATTAACGCAAGGTATTGTTCGGATTGTCATTGCAGGATTGTTCGAGATTGGTTGACGAATTTCTGAGGTCGTTGTTGTTAAGTTTAAGGCAAGATGATTCTTGCTCGTCCTTTTACCTATCTCTTTTAAAAATAATTGTTTGCTTGGTGAGTGGTTTTGTTGGCGGATATTGGTTGTGTGCTTGGTTATTGGTTTTGTGATGGATATTGATTGTTTGCCTGGTTAGTGGTTTTGTTGGCGGATATTGGTTGTGTGCTTGGTCATTGGTTTTGTGATGGATATTGGTTGTTTGTTGGTTAGTGGTTTTGTTGGCGGATATTGGTTGTGTGCTTGGTTATTGGTTTTGTGTTGGATAATGATTGTTTGCTTGGTTAGTGATTTTGTTGGCGGATATTGGTTGTGTGCTTGGTCATTGGTTTTGTTGTTAGATATTGGTTGTTTGTTGGTTGTAGCTAGTTGTGGTTGTTGGTTTCCGTTGGTTGTAGTTGTTGGTTGTAGCTAGTATTGGATGGTTGGTTATTATTGGTTGATTGTTGATGGTTGGTTATTAGCAGGGCCGGGGTGATGTTTGCATTACCCGACCACGTGAGGGTGTGACCTCCGTTGGTTCAAGGCCACAACCGGATGGTGATTGTCCCCTATTTAGTCTATCCATGGATAGTAGGTTACTTAGGGTGATGTTCGTCTCGCTCACACTTATGTGTTCGCTGATGCGAAGGTTGGATTGGATGTGTTAGTACCGTAGTGGGTTTCATATAATTGGTTAGCATTGGTTACATATAGTAGTAGTATATGTATTTATGTTTCATAGTGTTATTAATTGACGTGTTAGTAGTAGAAAATAAAGTTGGATTGGATGTGTTAGTAAAGTTGGATTGGATGTGTTAGTAAGGTTGGATTGGATGTGTTAGTAAAGTTGGATTGGATCGTCTCACCCGTTATTCTCGTTGTGTGGTTGAGATTGGATTGAATGTGGCTAGCATATTGAAGAGTTGGATAGGAATGGTTAAGTAATGGTTATGTGATAGTAATAGTATATATTTTGGTGTGTTGTTGTTTGGCGTTGGTTGGATGGTATGATAATTCTTTCCTGTGTTCTACTGTTTTTGTTTGATGATTCTTGCTAGTCTTTCATTAGACTAACCAACCTCGGTTTATGTTTCCACGGTTGGCTGGTGTATCGGGTCCACCAGTCGGCTAGTCTTTGCAGGTTCGGCAGCAGCAAGGGGGTTCTTGATCACAGATTCGTCTTCACAGTTAAAGATTTAGTTTTGCATCGGATTTGAAAATGTTGTATTAACTACCTGTTTTTTTGGATATAAATTGATACACTGAACTGGATGAAATGTTTAAATGTTGTTTCAAACTTGAAACATGGATTTTTATGCTGATAACTTTTGTATAATTGGAAGAGTTTTGGGTTTCTCCTTCTTAAAATCGCCTTGTAGACTTTCGGGCCTACGGTACTGTGACACCTATGGTTTTGGGGTGTTACATAAATTGGTATCAGAGCCTTTACATCCGAAAATGTTTTTCTAAGTGTTTGACGTGGAGAAGACTATTCTCTAAAATTGTGAAACAATCGTGTGATCGAAGACCCTTGATGTTACTTATAGGTAAGTTGTGTTTGATAAGTTTTATATGCAATGTTTAGTATTGATGAGTAATTTCATTCTAGTTGCCCCGGAAGCGGGATGTGTTAAGAGGTCGAAGGCATGGATGTGGTAGAGGACGAGGCCCTCGGGCTTATCGTCAAGGGGTAGATGTAGGTAGTCTAGTAACTGATGCTTCGGTAGGAAGTTGATGTATTCTACTGTTATTGTTAAGGATGAGAAAGACAAGATAAAGCACTTTCGTGGATGGTTATATTCTGAGATAAAACCTTGATGGTGAGGCATAGTTGTACGATCCTTGAGTATACTGAGGAATGCTTGATCAGAGAGGATGTTATAGATGATTCTAATCAGACTATTTATGTTGGAGGCGATAAGAAACAGAGGACTCATTCTACACCGGAAGAAGTGGGATTTCACAACTTTGGGTTCGGTTGGGTTGAGGAGTAGAATGCGTCTATGACTATAGAAAGAAGACAGATACTGTAACAACAGATGAGGGTTTAGTGCATGTGTTTGAGGGACATGATCCTAGAGACTCTGGCAGAATTGTTAGTGCGATGACAGCTACAAAACTGTTAAGACAAGGTTGTGCTAGTTATGTGTGTATGCTGGGATTGAGGGAGCAGATAGAGAAACTTATGGAATTAGGCTTTATTAGGCCAAGTGCTTCTCTTTGGGGTGCGCCTGTATTGTTGGTTAAAAAGAAGGATGGTTCCTTTCGACTTTGCATGGATTATAAGGAGTTGAATAAGGTGACAGTCAAGAATAAGCATCCGCTTCCCCGTACTGATGACTTGTTGGATCAATTGCAAGGAGCTATAATGTTTTCAAAGATTGACTTGAGATCAGGGTATCCTCAGCTTAGGATTCGAGATGAAAATATTCATGATACTGCCTTCAGAACTAGGTACGGTCACTATGAATTGGTGGTGATGCCTTTCGGGTGGACTAATGCTTCTGCGGGTTTCAAGGACTTAAGGAACTGATGTTTAGAAAGTACTTGGATCGTTTGTAGTGATTTTCATTCATGGCATTTTAGTATACTCTCGGAATAAGAGGGATCACGAGACTCACCTCAGAACTATACTCAAAGTGTTGAGGCGTCATAAACTAATTGCAAAGCTGTCTGAACGTGATTTTTGGTTACCTAAGTTAGCATTTATGGGCCATGTGAATTCTAATGAGAGTATGATGGTAGATCCGCTGAAAACAGAAGCAATAGTGAATTGGGAACAACCTCAGAATGTTAAGGAAATTAGGAGTTTTTCTCGGACTGACAGGTTACTACAGGCGGATTGTAGCAGGTTACGTAAGACTAAGAAGTTTGAATGGGACGGGAGATGTCAAGAGAGTTTCGAAGAACTCAAGAAGTGTTTAACTAGTGTGCCAGTGTTAGTTTTACCATAGGGAACATGAAGGTTTGTCATCTACAGTGATGCGTCTAAGCAAGGTCTGGGTTGCGCTCTAATGCAGAACGGAAAGGTCATTGTATGCTTCTCGTCAGCTCAAACTGTATAAGAGAGAGTTCAACATGAGACAAAGATGGTGGCTAGAATTGTTTAAGGATTATGATTGTTTGCTTGGTTAGTGATTTTGTTGGCGGATATTGGTTGTGTGCTTGGTCATTGGTTTTGTGATGGATATTGGTTGTTTGTTGGTTAGTGGTTTTATTGGCGGATATTGGTTGTGTGCTTGGTTATTGGTTTTGTGTTGGATAATGATTGTTTGCTTGGTTAGTGCTTTTGTTGGCGGATATTGGTTGTGTGCTTGGTCATTGGTTTTGTTGTTAGATATTGGTTGTTTGTTGGTTGTAGCTAGTTGTGGTTGTTGGTTTCCGTTGGTTGTAGCTAGTTTTGGATGGTTGGTTATTATTGGTTGATTGTTGATGGTTGGTTATTAGCAGGGCCGGGGTGATGTTTGCATTACCCGACCACGTGAGGGTGTGACCTCCGTTGGTTTAAGGCCAGGGCCGGGGTGATGATCGCCTCACCCGACCACGTGAGGGTGTGACCTCCGTTGGTTCAAGGCCACAACTGGATGGTGATCGTCCCATCTTAAACTGTGAATGTTTGTTTCAGTTATGTAGGAGGGCATTACTCCTTATAGCTGGGCCGGGGTGATGATCGCCTCACCTGACCACGTGAGGGTGTCACCTCCGTTGGTTCAAGGCTACAACCGGATGGTGATTGTCCCATATTTAGTCTATCCATGGATAGTAGGTTACTTAGGGTGATGTTCGTCACACTCGCGCTTATGTGTTCGCTGATGCAAAGGTTGGATTGGATGTGTTAGTACAGTAGTGGGTTTGATATAATTGGTTAGCATTGGTTACGTATAGTAGTAGTATATGTATTTATGTTTCGTAGTGTTATTAATTGACGTGTTAGTAGTAGAAAATAAAGTTGGATTGGATGTGTTAGTAAAGTTGGATTGGATGTGTTAGTAAGGTTGGATTGGATGTGTTAGTAAAGTTGGATTGGATCGTCTCACCCGTTATTCTCGTTGTGTGGTTGAGATTTGATTGAATGTGGCTAGCATATTGAAGAGTTGGATAGGAATGGTTAAGTAATGGTTATGTGATAGTAATAGTATATATTTTGGTGTGTTGTTGTTTGGCGTTGGTTGGATGGTATGATAATTATTTCCTGTGTTCTACTGTTTTTGCTTGATGATTCTTGCTAGTCTTTCATTAGACTAACCAACCTCGGTTTATGTTTCCGCGGTTGGCTGGTGTATCGGGTCCACCAGTCGGCTAGTCTTTGCAGGTTCGGCAGCAGCAAGGGGGTTCTTGATCACAGATTCGTCTTCACAGTTAAAGATTTAGTTTTGCATCGGATTTGAAAATGTTGTATTAACTACCTGTTGTTTTCGATATAAATTGATACACTGAACTGGATGAAATGTTTAAATGTTGTTTCAAACTTGAAACATGGATTTTTATGCTGATAACTTTTGTATAATTGGAAGAGTTTTGGGTTTCTCCTTCTTAAAATCGCCTTGTAGACTTTCGGGCCTACGGCACTGTGACACCTACGGTTTTGGGGTGTTACATAAATTGGTATCAGAGCCTTTACATCCGAAAACGTTTTTCTAAGTGTTTGACGTGGAGAAGACTATTCTCTAAAATTGTGAAACAATCGTGTGATCGGAGACCTTGCTGTTACTCATAGGTAAGTTGTGTTTGATAAGTTTTATATGCAATGTTTAGTATTGATGAGTAATTTCATTCTGTTTGCCCCGGAAGCGGGATGTGTTAAGAGGTCAAAGACGTGGATGTGGTAGAGGACGAGGCCCTCGGGCTTATCGTCATGGGGTAGATGCATGTAGTCTAGTAACTGATGATTCGGTAGGAAGTCGATGTATTCTACTATTATTGTTAAGGATGAGAAATACAAGATAAAGCACTTTCGTGGATGGTTATATTCTGAGATAAAACCTTGATGGTGAGGCATAGTTGTACGATCCTTGAGTATACTGAGGAGTGCTTGATCAGGGAGGCTGTTATAGATGATTCTAATCAGACTATTGATGTTGGAGGCGGTAAGAAACAGAGGACTCATTCTACACCGGAAGAAGTGGGATTTCACAACTTTGGGTTCGGCTGGGTTGAGGAGTAGAGTGCGTCTGTGACTATAGAAAGAAGACAGTTACTGTAACAATAGATGAGGGTTTAGTGCATGTGTTTGAGGAACATGATCCTAGAGACTCTGGCAGAATTGTTAGTGCGATGACAGCTATAAAACTGTTAAGACAAGGTTGTGCCGGTTATGTGTGTATGCTGGGATTGAGGGAGCAGATAGAGGAACTTATGGAATTAGGGTTTATTAGGCCAAGTGCTTCTCTTTGGGGTGTGCCTATATTGTTGGTTAAAAAGAAGGATGGTTCCTTTCGACTTTGCATGGATTATAAGGAGTTGAATAAGGTGACAGTCAAGAATAAGCATCCGCTTCCCCGTACTGATGACTTGTTGGATCAATTGCAAGGAGCTATAGTGTTTTCAAAGATTGAATTGAGATCAGGGTATCCTCAGCTTAGGATTCGAGAGGAAAATATTCATGATACTGCCTTCAGAACTAGGTACGGTCACTATGAATTGGTGGTGATGCCTTTCGGGTGGACTAATGCTTCCGCGGGTTTCAAGGACTTAAGGAACCGATGTTTAGAAAGTACTTGGATCATTTGTAGTGATTTTCATTCATGGCATTTTAGTATACTCTCGGAATAAGAGGGATCACGAGACTCACCTCAGAACTATACTCAAAGTGTTGAGGCGGCATAAACTAATTGCAAAGCTGTCTGAACGTGATTTTTGGTTACCTAATTTAGCATTTATGGGCCATGTGAATTCTAATGAGAGTATGATGGTAGATCCGCTGAAAACAGAAGCAATAGTGAATTGGGAACAACCTCAGAATGTTAAGGAAATTAGGAGTTTTTCTCGGACTGGCAGGTTACTACAGGCGGATTGTAGTAGGTTACGTAAGACTAAGAAGTTTGAATGGGACGGGAGATGTCAAGAGTTTCGAAGAACTCAAGAAGTGTTTAACTAGTGCGCCAGTGTTAGTTTTACCGTAGGGAACAAGAAGGTTTGTCATCTACAGTGATGCGTCTAAGCAAGGTCTGGGTTGCGCTCTAATGCAGAATGGAAAGGTCATTGCATATGCTTCTCGTCAGCTCAAACTGTATAAGAGAGAGTTGAACATGAGACAAAGATGGTGGCTAGAATTGATTAAGGATTATGATATAGATATCGTTTATCATCCAGAAAGGGCTAATGTGGTAGCTGATGCTTTGAGTAGGAAGTCGACTCCAGATCATATGGTCGCTTGTTTTACAGCTCAGCCCGAGCTACAATGAAAGCTTATAAGAAGCGAGATTAAAGTATGGATTGGGAAGGATCGAATGCATTTGAGTGTGTTAAGGATTCAGTAATGTCGACTGGAGACAATCAAAGAGAAGCAACCGCATGATCCATTTTTGAGAAGGATGTGCAACGATATTGCTCAAAGGAAGACACCGGGATTTCTTATTCATGATGAGGGGATATAAATTTCAAAATTGAATGTGTGTACCAGCTGAGAAAGAGATTAGAGAGTTGATTCTCAAGGAAGATCATTCTTCGACATATTAGGTACATTCTGGAGCCAGTAGATGTACAAGGACTTGAGACGAAGTTATTAGTGGATTGACATGAAGCGGGAAATTGTTGGGTACGTGTCGAGGTGTTTGGCGTGGCAACAAGTTAAGATTGAGCACCAGAGGTCAACGGGAGAACTACAACCGCTTCCTATCCCTGGATGGAAGTGAGAGGACATCACAGTGGACTTTGTTGTTGGTCTTCCTAGAGCACGAAAAGGAAACGGTACTATATGGGTCATTGTGGACCGGTTAACAAAATCTTTGTATTTTTGTGCCCATCAAGATTAATTGGGACCCAGAAAGGTTAGCTGAATTACTTTTGAGGGAGATAGTCAGTTTGCATGGTGTTTCCAGGATGATTGTGTCTGACAGAGATAGACGAATTGTGTCTCGTTTTTGGAGTTCCTTGTATGGAGCAATGAGAACACAACTGAGATTCAGCACATCCTTTCATTCTCAAACTGATGGTCAGTCTGAAAGAACAATCTTAACTTTGGAGGACATGCTTCGAGCCTGCGCTTTGGAGTGGCCAAGAATTTGGGAAGACAATACGCATCTGGTGGAGTACGTACAAGAATAGTTGGCATGCGTCGATAAAAATGGCACCTCATGAGGCTCTATATGGTCATCGATGTAGATCGTCACTGCGTTGGGACGATATGACTAATGCCGTTCTAGTTGCCCCGAGCTTTTGCAAAAGACTAAGGTGACATTGTTGTGATTCGTCAGAGATCATTGTTAGCTCAGAGTCGATAGAAGTTGTATGCAGATATTCGTAGATGACCCTTAGGATTTAGTGTTGGGGACCACGTGTTTGTTAAAGTCTCACCGAATATAGGAGTGTTCAGATTTGGGGAATGAGGGAAGTTGAGTCCTCGTAATGTTGGTCCCTTTGAAGTTATGAAGAGAGTTGGCTTTGTAGCTTAACGATTAGCGTTGCCGCCGAGAATGAGTGGAATGCATGGTGTGTTTCATGTGTCACAGTTGAGGAAAGACGTGTATCACCCGACTCATGTTCTGAAGTTTGAGGAGATAGAATTTCAGCCTGATGGCACATTTGAAGAATCACCCGTAAAAGTTATTGCTGTTGAACAAAAGAAATTGAGGAATAAGGTCATCTCTTTGGTGAAAGTCTTATGGTCTAAGCTCGGCACAGCAGAAGAGACTTGGGAGTTGGAGTCGGTCATGAGAGATAGATACCCGATTATGTTTTGATCTTAGTTTCGAGGACGAAACTCCTATAAGGGAAAGAATATGAAATACCCCAACGGATATATATATTAAAAAGGGTAAATAAAATTTTCCATTACTTTATAAACTCAGCAAAGGGACAAATAAAAGGGATCAAACCCTTGTCTTCCTCGGGAGAGCACCACGATAGAGCTTCCGCCTCTTCCTGTCTTCTGATTTCCCCTTCATCTGCTCGGATTTCCACCGGTGAGCTCGACTCGGCTGTGGCCGCCACTCCCTCCTTGAAGCTGGACGCAAATTGCTGCTGCTGCTGAAGAGTAAAGCCGTAAACTGCTGCTGTTGTGGTACGAACCGCTGTGGAAGATCGAGCCGTAGCTGCTGTAGACCGGACCGCTACTGCTGTCGTTGGAGTTGCAGCTGTTGATGGGATGATTTTCCGACGAACGGGAAGCTCAAACCGGTGGCGAGTTCAGCAGACGACAAGGTATTTTTGTGGGAAAGGTTTTCCTTCGATCTGAAATTTTTGGGACAACCGATTGTTGTTGAATTCTGCGTGGGCAGATTTGATGAATTCGGGGGTTTTGGACAGCAATTTAAAATTGTTGACTGGTTTTGTTGAATTTGTGCAGCCACACTCTGTTTTTGGAAGCAATAAGTTGATTTATGGGGATTTACTAAAGTTGATTGTTTGGAGGTATGATTTTAGGGGCTGAATTGGGGTTGTTAGTAGTGGCTTAGTATGGGTTAATTAATGCAAGGTATTGTTCGGATTGTCGTTGCAGGATTGTTCGAGATTGGTTGATGAATTTCTAAGGTCGTTGTTGTTAAGTTTAAGGCAAGATGATTCTTGCTCGTCCTTTTACCTATCTCTTTTAAAAATAATTATTTTCGCATATTATTATTTTCAGTAATGATTTATGCACATGTCCGTTATATTGATCTAGAATTGTAGGCGTAGAATTAAATGGTTGTATGTGTGGATATTGATTGTTTGCTTGGTGAGTGGTTTTGTTGGCGGATATTGGTTGTGTGCTTGGTTATTGGTTTTGTGATGGATATTGATTGTTTGCCTGGTTAGTGGTTTTGTTGGTGGATATTGGTTGTGTGCTTGGTCATTGGTTTTGTGATGGATATTGGTTGTTTGTTGGTTAGTGGTTTTGTTGGCGGATATTGGTTGTGTGCTTGGTTATTGGTTTTGTGTTGGATAATGATTGTTTGCTTGGTTAGTGATTTTGTTAGCGGATATTGGTTGTGTGCTTGGTCATTGGTTTTGTTGTTAGATATTGGTTGTTTGTTGGTTGTAGCTAGTTGTGGTTGTTGGTTTCCGTTGGTTGTAGCTAGTTTTGGATGGTTGGTTATTATTGGTTGATTGTTGATGGTTGGTTATTAGCAGGGCCGGTGTGATGTTTGCATTACCCGACCACGTGAGGGTGTGACCTCCGTTGGTTTAAGGCCAGGGCCGGGGTGATGATCGCCTCACCCGACCACGTGAGGGTGTGACCTCCGTTGGTTCAAGGCCACAACTGGATGGTGATCGTCCCATCTTAAACTGTGAATGTTTGTTTCAGTTATGTAGGAGGGCATTACTCCTTATAGCTGGGCCGGGGTGATGATCGCCTCACCTGACCACGTGAGGGTGTGACCTCCGTTGGTTCAAGGCCACAACCGGATGGTGATTGTCCCATATTTAGTCTATCCATGGATAGTATGTTACTTAGGGTGATGTTCGTCTCACTCGTGCTTATGTGTTTGCTCGTGCGAAGGTTGGATTGGATGTGTTAGTACAGTAGTGGGTTTGATATAATTGGTTAGCATTGGTTACGTATAGTAGTAGTATATGTATTTATGTTTCGTAGTGTTATTAATTGACGTGTTAGTAGTAGAAAATAAAGTTGGATTGGATGTGTTAGTAAAGTTGGATTGGATGTGTTAGTAAGGTTGGATTGGATGTGTTAGTAAAGTTGGATTGGATCGTCTCACCCGTTATTCTCATTGTGTGGTTGAGATTGGATTGAATGTGGCTAGCATATTGAAGAGTTGGATAGGAATGGTTAAGTAATGGTTATGTGATAGTAATAGTATATATTTTGGTGTGTTGTTGTTTGGCGTTGGTTGGATGGTATGATAATTATTTCCTTTGTTCTACTGTTTTTTCTTGATGATTCTTGCTAGTCTTTCATTAGACTAACCAACCTCGGTTTATGTTTCCGCGGTTGGCTGGTGTATCGGGTCCACCAGTCGGCTAGTCTTTGCAGGTTCGGCAACAGCAAGGGGGTTCTTGATCACAGATTCGTCTTCACAGTTAAAGATTTAGTTTTGCATCGGATTTGAAAATGTTGTATTAACTACCTGTTGTTTTGGATATAAATTGATACACTGAACTAGATGAAATTTTTAAATGTTGTTTCAAACTTGAAACTTGGATTTTTATGCTGATAACTTTTGTATAATTGGAAGAGTTTTGGGTTTCTCCTTCTTAAAATCGCCTTGTAGACTTTCGGGCCTACGGCACTTTGACACCTATGGTTTTGGGGTGTTACAGAAATTGGTATCAGAGCCTTTACATCCGAAAATGTTTTTCTAAGTGTGTGACGTGGAGAAGACTATTCTCTAAAATTGTGAAACAATCGTGTGATCGGAGACCCTTGCTGTTACTCATAGGTAAGTTGTGTTTGATAAGTTTTATATGAAATGTTTAGTATTGATGAGTAATTTCATTCTGTTTGCCCCGGAAGCGGGATGTGTTAAGAGGTCGAAGGCGTGGATGTGGTAGAGGACGAGGCCCTCGGGCTTATCTTCAAGGTGGTGTGACCTCGCCTTCCATGACAGCTGCAGACGAGGAGGAGGCTATGAGTCTTAGGTCCTCAGGTCCCATTACTAGAGCACGAGCCAAATCTATTCAAGTTGCGACTCAATCACTGGTGACCAGACTCGTAGCAGGTCATGGACGTCCAACTACAGATGAGGGATCCATTCTGAGTTTAGTGACAGTTGGGACGTCTACACAGTCTGCAGAGATCCCGGAGCTTACAGATTAGAGATATTGATCGCTATTCGCCTAGTTATCAATATTTCTGATTTATGACATTTTTAGTTTTTAGTCTGGATATTATTTATTATTATTTTCAGCATTTTTAAGGGAGTTTAGGAGGTCATTTTTATACTTAGAATGACCAGCCCCCTTAGAGTAATTTTTAGTGTTTTATTTGTTTTATTTTTAAACTTTTTGGTTAAGGAAAAGGAAGAGTCTTCCTTTTACTTAACCTAGCTTTGTAGCCTCCTTTCCCTGGTACGTTGATAATTATACTTTTATGTTGAGAGAAAACCTCCATTGAAGTTCCTTCAACGTCACCTTGAATCACCTAGTTGAGCTTGCTCCTTCGTCATTCTCACATCAAATCCTTTAGATCTAGGTCGAGCGTGCTCCCTTCATCTATTCCGCTTCCAAATATCCATCTTTTCCAGCCCTATACTGGCCGTGAACACCCCTTCATCCCTACGGTCATCCACTCAAATTTCTATCGCTTCCGCCTCACCGTCGTCTTGCAATCTCCATCAAACGCAGACGCCTATCCAAGGAGTTGCTTCGCCCCACTACGGATTCATCACGATCTCATCCGGGACTTGAGACCTTCTTCATAGCAAGGTCGCATCACAAGGGGTAGATGCAGGTAGTCTAGTAACTAATGATTCGGTAGGAAGTCGATGTATTCTACTGTTATTGTTAAGGATGAGAAAGACAAGATAAAGCACTTTCGTGGATGGTTATATTTTGAGATAAAACCTTGATGGTGAGGCATAGTTGTACGATCCTTGAGTATACTGAGGAATGCTTGATCAGGGAGTCTGTTATAGATGATTCTAATCAGACTATTGATGTTGGAGGCGGTAAGAAACAGAGGACTCATTCTACACCGGAAGAAGTGGGATTTCACAACTTTGGGTTCGGCTGGGTTGAGGAGTAGAATGCGTCTGTGACTATAGAAAGAAGATAGTTACTATAACAACAGATGAGGGTTTAGTGCATGTGTTTGAGGGACATGATCCTAGAGACTCTGGCAGAATTGTTAGTGCGATGACAGCTACAAAACTGTTAAGACAGGGTTGTGTCGGTTATGTGTGTATGCTGGGATTGAGGGAGCAGATAGAGGAACTTATGGAATTAGGCTTTATTAGGCCAAGTGCTTCTCTTTGGGGTGCGCCTGTATTGTTGGTTAAAAAGAAGGATGGTTCCTTTCGACTTTGCATGGATTATAAGGAGTTGAATAAGGTAACAGTCAAGAATAAGCATCCGCTTCCCCGTACTGATGACTTGTTGGATCAATTGTAAGGAGCTATAGTGTTTTCAAAGATTGACTTGAGATCAGGGTATCCTCAGCTTAGGATTCGAGAGGAAAATATTCATGATACTGCCTTCAGAACTAGGTACGGTCACTATGAATTGGTGGTGATGCCTTTCGGGTGGACTAATGCTTCCGCGGGTTTCAAGGGCTTAAGGAACCGATGTTTAGAAAGTACTTGGATCGTTTGTAGTGATTTTCATTCATGGAATTTTAGTATACTCTCGGAATAAGAGGGATCACGAGACTCACCTCAGAACTATACTCAAAGTGTTGAGGCGGCAGAAACTAATTGCAAAGCTGTCTGAACGTGATTTTTGGTTACCTAAGTTAGCATTTATGGGCCATGTGAATTCTAATGAGAGTATGATGGTAGATCCGCTGAAAACAGAAGCAATAGTGAATTGGGAACAACCTCAGAATGTTAAGGAAATTAGGAGTTTTTCTCGGACTGGCAGGTTACTACAGGCGGATTGTGGTAGGTTATGTAAGACTAAGAAGTTTGAATGGGACGGGAGATGTCAAGAGAGTTTCGAAGAACTCAAGAAGTGTTTAACTAGTGCGCCAGTGTTAGTTTTACCGCAGGGAACAGGAAGGTTTGTCATCTACAGTGATGCGTCTAAGCAAGGTCTGGGTTGCGCTCTAATGCAGAATGGAAAGGTTATTGCATATGCTTCTCGTCAGCTCAAACTGTATAAGAGAGAGTTGAACATGAGACAAAGATGGTGGCTAGAATTGATTAAGGATTATGATATAGATATCGTTTATCATCCAGAAAGGGCTAATGTGGTAGCTGATGCTTTGAGAAGGAAGTCGACTCCAGAGCATATGGTCGCTTGTTTGACAGCTCAGCCCGAGCTACAACGAGAGCTTATAAGAAGCGAGATTAAAGTATGGATTGGGAAGGATCGAATGCATTTGAGTGTGTTAAGGATTCAGTAATGTCGACTGGAGACAATCAAAGAGAAGCAACCGCATGATCCATTTTTGAGAAGGATGTGCAACGATATTGCTCAGGGGAAGACACCGGGATTTCTTATTCATGAAGAGGGGATATAAATTTCAAAATTGAATGTGTGTACCAGATGAGAAAGAGATTAGAGAGTTGATTCTCAAGGAAGATCATTCTTCGACATATTAGGTACATTCTGGAGCCAGTAGATGTACAAGGACTTGAGACGCAGTTATTAGTGGATTGACATAAAGCGGGAAATTGCTGGGTACATGTCGAGGTGTTTGGCATGGCAACAAGTTAAGATTGAGCACCAGAGGTCAACGGGAGAACTACAACCGCTTCCTATCCCTGGATGGAAGTGAGAGGACATCACAGTGGATTTTGTTGTTGGTCTTCCTAGAGCACGAAAAGGAAACGATACTATATGGGTCATTGTGGACCGGTTAACAAAATCTTTGCATTTTTGTGCCCATCAAGATTACTTGGGACCTAGAAAGGTTAGCTGAATTACTTTTGAGGGAGATAGTCAGTTTGCATGGTGTTTCCAAGATGATTGTGTCTGACAGAGATAGACGAATTGTGTCTCGTTTTTGGAGGTCCTTGTATGGAGCAATGAGAACACAACTGAGATTCAGCACATCCTTTCATTCTTAAACTGATGGTCAGTCTGAAAGAACAATCTTAACTTTGGAGGACATGCTTTGAGCCTGCGCTTTGGAGTGGCCAGGAATTTGGGAAGACAATACGCATCTGGTGGAGTACGTACAAGAATAGTTGGCATGCGTCGATAAAAATGGCACCTCATGAGGCTCTATATGGTCATCGATGTAGATCGTCACTGTGTTGGGACGATATGACTAATGCCGTTCTAGTTGCCCCCGAGCTTTTGCAAAAGACTAAGGTGACATTGTTGTGATTCGTCAGAGATCGTTGTCAGCTTAGAGTCAACAGAAGTTGTATGCAGATATTCATAGATGACCCTTAGGATTTAATGTTGGGGATCACGTGTTTGTTAATGTCTCACCGAATATAAGAGTGTTCAGATTTGGGGAATGAGGGAAGTTGAGTCCTCGTAATGTTGGTCCCTTTGAAGTTCTGAAGAGAGTTGGCTTTGTAGCTTACCGATTAGCGTTGCCACCGAGAATGAGTGGAATGCATGGTGTGTTTCATGTGTCACAGTTGAGAAAAGACGTGTATCACCCGACTCATGTTCTGAAGTTTGAGGAGATAGAATTTCAGCCTGATGGCACATTTGAAGAATCACCCATAAAAGTTCTTGCTGTTGAACAAAAGAAATTGAGGAATAAGGTCATCTCTTTGGTGAAAGTCTTATGGTCTAAGCTCGGCACAGCAGAAAAGACATGGGAGTTGGAGTCGGTCATGAGAGATAGATACCCGATTATGTTTTGATCTTAGTTTCGAGGACGAAACTCCTATAAGGGAAAGAATATGAAATACCCCAACGGATATATATATTAAAAAGGGTAAATAAAATTTTCCATTACTTTATAAACTCAGCAAAGGGACAAATAAAAGGGATCAAACCCTTGTCTTCCTCGGGAGAGCACCACGATAGAGCTTCCGCCTCTTCCTGCCTTCTGATTTCCCCTTCATCTGCTCGGATTTCCGCCGGTGAGCTCGACTCGACTGTGGCCGCCACTCCCTCGCTGAAGTTGGACGCAAACTGTTGTTGCTTCTGAAGAGTGAAGCCCTGAACTGCTGCTGTTGTGGTATGAACCGCTGCTGAAGATCGAGCCGCTGCTGCTGTGGATCGGACCATTGCTGCTGTCGCTGGAATTGCCGCTGCTGATGGGCTGATTTTCCGACGAACGGGAAGTTTAAACCGGTGGCGAGTTCAGCAGACGACAAGGTATTTTTGTGGGAAAGGTTTTCCTTCGATCTAAAATTTTTGGGACAACCGATTACTGTTGAATTCTGCGTGGGCAGATTTGATGAATTGGGGGGTTTTGGACAACAATTTATAATTGTTGAGTGGTTTTGTTGGATTTTTGCAGCCACACTCTGTTTTTGGAAGCAATTGGTTGATTTATGGGGATTTACTGAAGTTGATTATTTGGAGGTATGATTTTAGGGGCTGAATTGGGGTTGTTAGTAGTGGCTTAGTATGGGTTAATTAACGCAAGGTATTGTTCGGATTGTCGTTGCAGGATTGTTCGAGATTGGTTGACGAATTTCTGAGGTCGTTGTTGTTAAGTTTAAGGCAAGATGATTCTTGCTCGTCCTTTTGCCTATCTCTTTTAAAAATAATTATTTTCGCATATTATTATTTTCAGTAATGATTTATGCACCTGTCCGTTATATTGATCTAGAATTGTAGGCGTAGAATTAAATGGTTGTATGTGTGGATATTGATTGTTTGCTTGGTGAGTGGTTTTGTTGGCGGATATTGGTTGTGTGCTTGGTCTTTGGTTTTGTGATAGATATTGATTGTTTGCCTGGTTAGTGGTTTTGTTGGCGGATATTGGTTGTGTGCTTGGTCATTGGTTTTGTGATGGATATTGGTTGTTTGTTGGTTAGTGGTTTTGTTTGCGGATATTGGTTGTGTGCTTGGTTATTGGTTTTGTGTTGGATAATGATTGTTTGCTTGGTTAGTGATTTTGTTGGCGGATATTGGTTGTGTGCTTGGTCATTGGTTTTGTTGTTAGATATTGGTTGTTTGTTGGTTGTAGCTAGTTGTGGTTGTTGGTTTCCGTTGGTTGTAGTTGTTGGTTGTAGCTAGTTTTGGATGGTTGGTTATTATTGGTTGATTGTTGATGGTTGGTTATTAGCAGGGCCGGGGTGATGTTTGCATTACCCGACCACGTGAGGGTGTGACCTCCGTTGGTTTAAGGCCAGGGCCGGGGTGATGATCGCCTCACCCGACCACATGAGGGTGTGACCTCCGTTGGTTCAAGGCCACAACTGGATGGTGATTGTCCCATCTTAAACTGTGAATGTTTGTTTCAGTTATGTAGGAGGGCATTACTCCTTATAGCTGGGCCGGGGTGATGATCGCCTCACCTGACCACGTGAGGGTGTGACCTCCGTTGGTTCAAGGCCACAACCGGATGGTGATTGTCCCATATTTAGTCTATACATGGATATTAGGTTACTTAGGGTGATGTTCGTCTCGCTCACGCTTATGTGTTCGCTGATGCGAAGGTTGGATTGGATGTGTTAGTACAGTAGTGGGTTTGATATAATTGGTTAGCATTGGTTACGTATAGTAGTAGTATATGTATTTATGTTTCGTAGTGTTATTAATTGACGTGTTAGTAGTAGAAAATAAAGTTGGATTGGATGTGTTAGTAAAGTTGGATTGGATGTGTTAGTAAGGTTGGATTGGATGTGTTAGTAAAGTTGGATTGGATCGTCTCACCCGTTATTCTCGTTGTGTGGTTGAGATTGGATTGAATGTGGCTAGCATATTGAAGAGTTGGATAGGAATGGTTAAGTAATGGTTATGTGATAGTAATAGTATATATTTTGGTGTGTTGTTGTTTGGCGTTGGTTGGATGGTATGATAATTCTTTCATGTGTTCTACTATTTTTGCTTGATGATTCTTGCTAGTCTTTCATTAGACTAACCAACCTCGGTTTATGTTTCCGCGGTTGGCTGGTGTATCGGGTCCACCAGTCGGCTAGTCTTTGCAGGTTCGGCAGCAACAAGGGGGTTCTTGATCACAGATTCGTCTTCACAGTTAAAGATTTAGTTTTGCATCGGATTTGAAAATGTGGTATTAACTACCTGTTGTTTTGGATATAAATTGATACACTGAACTGGATGAAATGTTTAAATGTTGTTTCAAACTTGAAACAGGGATTTTTATGCTGATAACTTTTGTATAATTGGAAGAGTTTTGGGTTTCTCCTTCTTAAAATCGCCTTGTAGACTTTCGGGCCTATGGCACTGTGACACCTCTGGTTTTGGGGTGTTACAACGGCCGCGTCTCCACGGTTCTACAAGGCCCTCAAGGTACGAGGGCTGCCACCGGGGGGCACAACTTCGAAGAAGTAGGAAGCGTGTTGGATTCAAAGGATCGTGAGGCCACGGTGCAAGCTTTGCTCGTCGTCGGAGTGGAAACGCCAATTAGGGTTTCTCGGATGGACGGTGGCGTGGCGGAGGCGCAAGGATGGTTTGACGGCGGAGTTGTGGGGGATAGATGGCACTCAATGTCTTCTTATAGAGGGAAGAAGAATTGCTTGCAGAAGTGAAAGGGAAGAGGAAGTGTGAGAGATGTACTCACTCGACACACTTAGACTATTTTGACGAAAGAGAGACTAGAGAAGCAAGAGAGATTTTGACAAAGCAAAGTTGATAATTCTTTCGTGAGCTTTTCAGCTTTCAAAGTACCAATATAAAGGTTTACAAAAAAGGCAAGAATGTCTAAGGAAACGTCAAGAGTCTTGCACAAAATTAAACCCTAATTTTAATACCGAAAATGTCCAAATAAGGTAACTTATTAACTTCAAAAGCAAATGTCTTCAAGCACGTTTAAGATTCTCTCGGCCAAGGCTTAGGCCTATGATGGTGGGGTAGGTGGGCCAGCCCATAGTGGTTGGAGTGCCGAACAAAGTGGCCCAAGTGGCTCGGCGCCCCTCTTTGAACGTTCATTTGCCGCTAGCGTCGTGTTCGCCGGCGCCTTGATGAATGCAAAGGACTAGGCTAGGCTCGGCATGGCTTAGGGCAACTTGGCATGTCAACCCCTTGTGGAGGTCTTGGAGAAGCTTCCTAGCCCTAGACCTCGTGATGGCACCAGGGGTTGCCTTGTCTTCTTGGGCGTTGTCCTTAGTGTTGCTTGAGCCCGGCGCGGCTGATGTCTTGGCCTTGTGGCCAATGTCTTCCTTTGGTTTGGCTTTGGCCCTCCCATGCATGTCTCGGTCATCTCCATCTCCAAGGGTGTCATCCATAAGCTCCGTGCTTTGATCCAGCTCTTGGGCCTCCATAGTGCCCACGGTGTGCTCCTCGGTGTCCAAGTCCTCGGCGGCGCCTAGGGTTTCCTCGGTGTCTTGACCTTGATGTGGCATGGTCACATCATCCTCCCTCTCTTGAAAGGGATTCGACCCCGAATCCAGCTCTTCTTGGTCATCTTCATCCTGCACACAATAAGGCATCAAATCAGAAACATTGAAAACATCATGTACACCAAAGTTAGGAGGAAGATCAAGCTTGTAGGCGTTGTCATTGATCCTCTCAAGCACTTGAAAGGGTCCATCGCCTCTTGGCTTGAGTTTGGAGTTGTGGAGCAATGGGAAGCGCTCCTTCCTTAGGTGTAGCCATACTAGATCACCCGGTTCAAAAATTACTTCCTTTCGCCCCTTGTCCACATGCTTCTTATATTGGTCGGTTCTCCTCTCAAGTTGCAACCTTGTGTCTTCATGCAACTTCTTAATCCTTGCAGCTTCATCCGCACCTTCTTTGCTCTCTCGCTCTTTGATAGCATAGGGTAGGAGCTCTAGTGGTGTTGTGGGATTGAGCCCATAAACCACTTTAAAGGGTGTCTTCCTTGTTGCTGAATGGACCGTCCTATTGTAGGCGAATTCAATGACGGACAAGCTATCCTCCCACCTGCGCAAGTTAGTCCTCAAGATAGTTCTAAGCAAGACACCAAGAGTACGGTTAACCACCTCGGTTTGGCCATCCGTTTGAGGGTGGCAAGTAGTAGAGAAGAGAAGCTTAGTTCCAAGCTTAGCCCAAAGGGTTTTCCAAAAGTAGCTTAGGAACTTAACATCTCGGTCCGACAAAATGGACCAAGAAACTCCATGCAATCTCACAACATGATCAAAGAAAAGGTTAGCAACATGAGATGCATCATCATTCTTATGGCATGCAATGAAATGTGACATTTTGGAGAACCTATCCACTACTATAAAGATGGAGTCTCTCCCTCTCTTAGACCGTGGCAACCCCAAAACAAAGTCCATGGAAATGTCTTCCCAAGGTAGTTTAGGGATTGGCAATGGAGAGTAGAGACCATGGGGTTGCATTTTGGCCTTAGCACGCATACAAGTAGTACAAGAAGCACAAAGCTTCTCAACCGCTCTTAGCATCTTAGGCCAAAAGAAGTGCTCTCTAAGCACATGTAAGGTCTTAAGGACACCAAAGTGCCCCATCAACCCACCCCCATGTGCTTCTTGCACAAGTATAGCTCGAATGGAGCCCTTAGGAATGCACAACATATGACCCTTGAACAAAAATCCATCATGCAAGTAGAATTGACCCTCACTTCCCTTAGACTTACATGCATCTACTATAGCACAAAAATCAGAATCAAGAGCATATAAGTCTTTCATGAAAGTGAAACCAAGCAACTTTTCATCTAATATGGTCAATAGAGTGTACCTCCTTGAGAGGGCATCCGCCACCACATTGTCCTTTTTTTTTGTGTTTTATCACGTAGGGGAAAGACTCAATGAACTCCACCCACTTAGCATGTCTCTTGTTGAGCTTGCTTTGGCCCTTCAAGTATTTCAATGCCTCATGGTCGGAGTGTATGACAAATTCTTTAGGCAATAAGTAGTGTTGCCAAAATCTTAGCACACGTACTAAAGCGAGAAGTTATTTGTCATAGGTGGGGTATTTGAGCTCGGCTCCCCTAAGTTTCTCACTAAAATAGGCAATGGGTTTGCCCTCTTGCATGAGGACACCTCCAAGGCCTATTCCCGAAGCATCACACTCTATCTCAAAGATTTTATCAAAGTTAGGCAATGATAAGAGTGGTGCTTGGGTGAGCTTGGCTTTGAGGCAAGCAAAGGCCGCCTCTTGTGCGACATCCCATGAGAACGCCACACCTTTCTTGGTAAGCTCCGTGAGGGGCGCAGCCAAGGTGCTAAAGTCCCTCACAAAGCGGCGGTAAAACCCAGCCAAGCCTAAGAAGCTTCGGACTTGAGTCATAGTAGTAGGTGTTGGCCATTCATGAATAGCTTTCACCTTCTCCTCATCAACTCTCAAGCCCTCCTTACATACCACAAATCCAAGAAATACCACATGATCCGAGAAAAAGTGGCACTTCTTGAAGTTGGCATATAGCTTCTCCTTCCTAAGGACCTCAAGAACTTGTCTAAGGTGATCCACGTGCTCATCAAGATTATGGCTATATACTAAGATGTCATCGAAGTACACAACCACAAACTTGCCAATGAAGCGCCTTAGAACATGGTTCATGAGCCTCATGAATGTGCTAGGAGCGTTGGTGAGTCCAAAAAGCATCACCAACCACTCATATAATCCTTGCTTGGTCTTAAAAGCGGTTTTCCATTCATCGCCTTCTTTCATGCGAATTTGGTGATAACCACTCTTAAGATCAACCTTGGAAAACACACTCGCTCCATGCAACTCGTCAAGCATGTCGTCCAATCTTGGTATGGGATGGCAATACTTAATGGTTATGTTATTGATCGCTCGACAATCAACACACATCCGCCAAGTACTGTCCTTCTTTGGTACCAAGATGACTGGAACTGCACAAGGGCTAAGGCTCTCCTTCACATAGCCCTTGTCAAGCAATTCTTGGACTTGACGTTGTAACTCCTTTGTCTCCGCGGGATTAGTGCGGTACGCAGCCCTATTAGGAAGTGTTGCCCCCGGTATGAAGTCAATTTGATGTTCAATACCTCTTATCGGAGGCAACCCCTTAGGCACTTCCTCTTGAAAGAGATCATCGAACTCTAACAAAAGGCGAGTGATGGGCTGCGGGAGTCCCTCAAGGTCATTCAAGTTGAGGAGCATGTCCTTACGAATGAACAAAAGACATGACTCTCCACTCTTGAACGCTTGAACAACATTCTTAGACCTAGCTAAGAGCATATGACTAGAGGCATTTCCTTTGCCCCCAATCGCCATTTTCTTACTTTTGGCATGCTCCTTAGCTTGGGCCTTGCGTTGTTCCCTAGCCACATGGTCAGCCATGATTTCATGAGGAGCTAAGGGATGGAGAGTAATCCTTTTCCCACGCAAATGGAAGGAATACTCATTGCTCACCCCTTGATGTATGACGCCCCTATCATACTGCCATGGCCTTCCCAAAAGAAGGTGGCACACAGTCATAGGCAACACGTCACACAAAGCCTCATCCTCATAGCCACCAATGGAGAACTTGATTATGGCTTGCTCCTTAACCTTTAGAGGGGTATCAGAATTCAACCAACAAAGTGTGTAGGGTTATGGGTGAGGAGTAGTGCTTAGGTTGAACCTAGACACTACTTCATGGTCAATGATATTGTAACATGACCCCCCATCAATTATCATACTACATACTTTGCCGTTGATAGTGCACCTAGTATGAAAGATGGTCTCTCGTTGGCTAGGCATACTTGATCCCTCCGAGGCTATAAGCATTTTCTTAGCCACAAAACAGTACCCATGGGCTGCAACAACATGCATCTCTTCCTCGGCCTCCTCATTCTCAACAACCTCTTCTTCATACTCATCCTCGGATTCATATTCTCCTAGAGTATTAAGTAGAAGTTGTCTTTTTGAGGTGCAATCCCGGGCATAGTGCCCTATTCCTAGACACTTGTAACATTTGATATCCCTTGCTCGGTCCTCGCCCTCCTTTCGTTGGGGTTGGACTCTACTAGGGAACTCTCGTCTAGGGTGACTAGGATTATCACCCCTAGTCGGTTCCAAGCGTCTAGGTGGAGGTGGTGCCCCTTTGGAACTTTGCCAAGGGCGTGAGCTATTCCCTTGGGGGCGTCTAGAAGATAATGCTTTATACATACGATTAGTATAATGAAGCACTTCCTCCATAGGCGTCCCACGAGGAAAATGTTGCTTACTCACGACCGCTTTGAGTTCATTGTTGAGATGGTTAATGAACTTGGAAATAAGATACCCTTCGGGAACTCTAAGCCCGGACCTAAAGACCAAGGTCCTTAGCTCCGTATAGAACTCATCCGGGGTTTTATTCCCTTGCTCAAGTTGTTCCAATCTCTCATGAACTCGCTCGGCATAGTCATCCTGAACAAACCTATCTCTAAGAGCCCGTTTGAGTTCTTGCCATGTGGTCACTTGGGGGTGTCCATGGAACTCTCGTTCCTCTTTGTCCCCAAGCCACCATTGATAGGCGAATCCCTCAAACTTGATCGTAGTTATAGCTACTCGTTGAGCTTCCGAGTAGTTATAGTATTGGAATATTTGATCGGTTTTTTGTTCCCAATCAAGATATACCTCGGGCTCACAATTTAAACCAAAACTTTGTACCTCCAATTTAACTCCATGTGGCCGTGGTTGCTCCAAGTTGGCCGGGTATTGGTTTCCATTGCCGCTGGCGCCGCGTGCTTCATAAGGCATGTAGCCGCCTTGCCCTTGGCCTTGGAATGCTCCGCCTCGGCTTGGTTCCCTCCTTAGGGGATGGAGCAAGGGTCCTTGAGACCTAGGGACGTCATGGGGCTGCATTCTTGATTGCTCTCCAAGCCTTAATCCGGAATCTGCATGGTTAGATCTAAAAGGCATAGTAGTAGGAGCAAAAGGCAATGAAAAATTAGAAGAAGCATATTCTTCCCTTGTACTGCTCATGTGATGTGCATGCCCTTGGAAGCCCTCGGTCAAGGCATGATTGGTCACTCCCGGATTTGGCAATGGCCAAGTAGTCATGGGCACCGAGAGTTGATCACCCGGCGGTGCAAGACCTAGCACGGAGGAGGTGCCGACACTTGCTTGCGGCAAAGATCCTCCTTGGCCTTGGATGGAGGAGACGCCCTGCATGGTGCTCCATTTCTCCTCCATGGCGCGCATGAAGGCAGCTTGCTCCTCCCTCATGGCGCTCAAGTGTTGTCGGGCGCGCTCGTCGGATTTCTCTTGAGAAGCTTGAATGGCTTTGAGGAATGCCTCCATAGTGATTTCCGAGACCTCCTTGGGGTCCTCTTCAGCCGCTTGCTTGTCCTTGGGATTCACCATCTCTAACCTTCACAAATCAAACACACGACAGCCAACAAAACCCAAAGAAATTCCAACAAAAGTACGTAACAAGTAAGATTGCCAAATTTGCCAAATTTAAATTAGGACTCGGAATCCAACAAGTTCTTAGGTTAGGGTGGCTCCTATATGCAAAAGACTCACAAAAATCGAAAATAAAGTGCACCACAATCCTTGTCAAAAGCTTAAGTTAATTCACAACTCAAACAATTCTTGTAAGTACTTGTTTCCTATTACCACTTACTAATGTTAGCTCGAGCAAAAGGAATTACAACTTCACTTACAACCACAAAGATAGTGCACGACTTCTTCTTTCTTTCTTTTTTTTGATTTTGATTTGGCTTGCTCTTTTGTACAATATCAAGCCGAGTTTTTTTCTAAAATGCTTCTTTTTTCTTTTTTTTCTTTTTTGACGTATGGAATGCAGAAACGAGAACAAGAAACTTGCGATGCAACTCGAGTAACAAAAGCGTACGCACTTCGGATTCGTTCCTCCACAAGAAGGCTCGGTTTGCAAATTATGTAAACAATTAAACTCGGATTGTATATGTGCCAAATAAGGAAAGCAAAGACTCAAAAGATCCTATACTAAATGCACAACTAAATGGGCTTTAAGAGGGTTGAAGGTTACTCTTTCCAAATTGAAACTAGTATTAAATGCAATTAAAGCACACAATAAAGCCAAATTTGAAGGTTACAATTCTTCCACTCTAAAAACGTCACTTCCTATAAGGCATTCAGATTTTCTAGATCTATCCTAGATGCAAGACACACGAAACAAACAAGAAAAAATTCAAGAACAAAGCAAGAACAAGATTCGGACACAAAATTCCAACTACACATGCAAAGGCACGAAAACAAAGAACTTGTAGGACTTCGGACCTTGAATTTAAAAGAGGAATTTGAGAAAAACTTACGTGCTCTGATACCAAATGTTGGATTCAAAGGATCGCGAGGCCACGGTGCAAGCTTTGCTCGTCGTCGGAGTGGAAACGCCAATTAGGGTTTCTCGGATGGACGGTGGCGTGGCGGAGGCGCAAGGATGGTTTGACGGCGGAGTTGTGGGGGATAGATGGCACTCAATGTCTTCTTATAGAGGGAAGAAGAATTGCTTGCAGAAGTGAAAGGGAAAAGGAAGTGTGAGAGATGTACTCACTCGACACACTTAGACTATTTTGACGAAAGAGAGACTAGAGAAGCAAGAGAGATTTTGACAAAGCAAAGTTGATAATTATTTCGTGAGCTTTTCAGCTTTCAAAGTACCAATATAAAGGTTTACAAAAAAGGCAAGAATGCCTAAGGAAACGTCAAGAGTCTTGCACAAAATTAAACCTAATTTTAATACCGGAAATGTCCAAATAAGGTAACTTATTAACTTCAAAAGCAAATGTCTTCAAGCACGTTTAAGATTCTCTCGGCCAAGGCTTGGGCCTATGATGGTGGGGTAGGTGGGCCAGCCCATGGTGGTTGGAGTGCCGAACAAAGTGGCCCAAGTGGCTCGGCGCCCCTCTTTGAACGTTCACTTGCCGCTAGCGCCGTGTTCGCCGGCGCCTTGATGAATGCAAAGGAATGGGCTAGGCTCGGCGTGGCTTAGGGTAGCTTGGCATGTCAACCCCTTGTGGAGGTCTTGGAGAAGCTTCCTAGCCCTAGACCTCGTGATGGCACCAGGGGTTGCCTTGTCTTCTTGGGCGTTGTCCTTAGTGTTGCTTGCGCCCGGCGCGGCCGATGTCTTGGCCTTGTGGCCAATGTCTTCCTTTGGTTTGGCTTTGGCCCTCCCATGCATGTCTCAGTCATCTCCATCTCCAAGGGTGTCATCCATAAGCTCCGTGCTTTGATCCAGCTCTTGGGCCTCTATAGTGCCCACGGTGTGCTCCTCGGCGTCCAAGTCCTCGGCGGCGCCTAGGGTGTCCTCGGTGTCTTGACCTTGATGTGGCATGGTCACATCAAATCATCTTGTTCATAATTGTTAAACTGATACAATTGGTTGATGAGCCACCAAATATCTTGTACCATTTCAGCCGAAGGACTCCAGTTTTGGGTCGTCCCGCCTTGGTAGTAATGGGTCGAAATCCTGGCCATTGCTCCCCTTGAAGGGATGATTCTCCCTCCTGTATGGAGGGTGGTAAACACCTTGTGATCGTTAGGCTGATCATCCATGGAAACGAAAGAAGCGTAGGGAATTTGGAGTTTAGGGTAAGGTGGAAGATGTTTGCTTGGATTATGGATGAGGATATACGACTTCGGATGAGGGGGTATATAAAGAGGTTTTTGGGTTGGTGGTAGTTACGGATATATTTATGACGGTGCTCTAATATATTCTTAATTTTATTACTTATGTTAATGTCCTGTCCTGTCACTGATATGCTGTCTAATCAGCATAAATTGGAGTTGGTGGACATTTACTGTTAATTTCATGATGGTTTGGAGTTTTTTATTGTCTCTTCTCAAAAAATGAGTTAGTAGAGCCGATACCCTGTTACAGTTAGTTGTGTATCCCACATCTCTCTTAGATTCATCTTGTCATGCTACTTCTTAATATGTATATTATGAAGTCAGTCAATGTCCCTATATTATTAGACACAACTGTCATTCGAATGTCGTTTAAGTGCCATGTAACTACCATTTAACCTACACGCACATAACTGTCATTTAACTGCCATTCAACTACCACATCTATAATAAGTTGTCGTAACATTGTATGTAATCTATACAAATGTCTTCGAAAACATCCAATTGTACGTAATCTAAGCAAATGCCATCCAAACCCCAAAAAGAACATCCAAATATCTAATTTAAATGATGGGGTTCCTTAGGCTCGACCTCCACACCTTGTCAAACACGCTGTGAGCCATGTCGCTCCTGAAGCCGTCAATAAATTTATCTGTCATAACGTCAAGATTTTTCCAACCAGCACTGAGCAACTCCATGTGTTTCAGAGTGTATATCCCACAATCATGACTACAAACACAAAATGCAATAAAGTTACTTAGATGAAGTATATAATAAAATTGGTAAGGGGATTGATATTTCGACTTACCCACGCTTGTTCTGCTTCAGTCCTTGAGTTCTCTTAAATTTAATCTCTTTAGTACCCCGATGTTCAAATTTCTTGGCAAGAGGCGGGTACTGTGTCATGAAGTGAGGAAGAAACCTTAAAACCCCATGCATCCAGGTCTCTACGCCCAAGTTAGTGTTCAAATCCATATTACAATCATATAAATTTGCATGTCATTGTTGCAGATCGATCTCTACATCCACCCAATGCATGTTATCGATGTTGAAGGGGACATAAATGAAGTCCAGATCATCCCAACTGGACCCATAAGGTTTAGGCCGATCTCTCCTAAAGTATTCAAGTGCACGTTCAGGTGCAGGTGGAACAGTGCAGGCATTTTGGACATAATATCTATATGCATCCGTATAATCAGCAGCCCAGAAAACGTCCAATATTATGGCCTTGCGTTTAACTTCAGACTCCAAAAGCGCCTTACGGATATAACAACAAACTTCATCGATTTGCTTCAAAAAATATATAATTCATCCAGTCAGGCATTGCAGCAAATCCCAACAGTAAACTAATTTGACATCATAAGTAAATAGCTTACACCATCTTCTAGCCAAGCTTTTGGTGCCAGTATTAGGCCAAACCAGTCCTTGTCCATCTCTTGACCACACAGTCCAACTCTTGGCTCAGAGCTGAAAAATAAAGAAGGCGTAATTAAATCCATGAAAGATAGTTGAACATTATTAAATCCGTGAGATACTAACCTTTCATCATCCATCCATTTCAGCAAAGCAGTCATCTCTTTCACATGTGAATTCTTGGTTATCTTCTTCACAATTTTCCCCTTTTTCTCATCTGTGTAAGGTGTTAGTTTTTTGGTGGATGGCTTCACCATACGACTAGGAAGAACCCTCTTCGGTTGGAGATGCTGCTTTCGTTTATTTTTGGGTTTTGCCTTGGTGGATAAAGCAACCACAACGGCTAGCACTGAAAGAGGTTTCTCTCTTTCCTCAACCTCTGTTGTGGTAAGCTCCTGCTGGGTAGCCTCCGGTGCTCCTTCAATGTCGGTAGTAAAATCCTGCTCCTGGTCCTTTTCACCATCGCCCGCATTTTCATTTAGGTCTTTGACAATGGCCATAACACCATCCGCACCCTCAACATCATTGTTACCCTCAATAGAATTATCAAAATCCTGCAATCATAATAACCATGTCATACATGAGTAAACATCCTGTCACCATGCCAGACGTTTCTTGTAAAACATAAAAACTCCCATCAGACACTAGAAATCTTGTCACCTTGTACAGATAATAATGTCATAGTAGTAATGATAATATGATAATTTTCATATGAGCATATTCATACCTCTACCTTCTCCACCTCAGCCTTCTCCACCCCAGCCTCCTGAACCTCAACCTCTACCTTCTCCACCTCAGCCTCCTGAACCTCAACCTCCACCTCAGCCTCCTCAACCTCAACCTCTTTGTCCCCCCCCTCACCATCACTCTCATTATCCTGATCAGCATCACCAACTTCATTATCCTCATCAGAAACTTCATCATTATGACTTGTAACCTCAGCCTCTACCTTGTCCTCCTCCTTCGGTTTGTCACCACCCTGGCGAAGTTCTTCATTGTCATTACCCTCATCACCATCACCAAATTCATCATCATCACCATCATCATCACCATCATCATCACCATCATCATCATCATCATCATCATCATCATCATCATCATTATCCTCACTCTCAACCTCATCACTCTCAAACTCCTCACCCTCAACCTCCTTATCCTCCACCTCCTCATCCTCTGTTTCTTGGTCATCCTTATAAACTTCCTCCTTTTCCTCATCAGACTCACCATAGGATTCAAAATCATCATCATCCGAATAACTCTTTGATTTCCCTTTACTCTTGAGCTTAGGCACCTCTTCCTCCTTTGATACCCTCTTTTCCAACCTTCTCATCCTGGCAAGCACTCCTTTTTCCATCCTCTTCATCATTCTGAACATCTGACTTATCACCTCTGATGAATGCACAGATGCATTACTCGGGCTCGCTCAATCTTTTCCTTGCTTCCCATTCCCCTTCTTTTTCAAACCCTTCATTGCTTCCTTCACAATCTTGTCAAAATGCGGGTCATCATTTTCAACAATATAGTAGTAGTCGGACAGCTTACCCACCTCATCCTCATTGGGAATAAGAATGGGCTTAACCACATGTGTAGGATCAGCCAAAGACAACTCCAACACTCCATGTTCAGGGGCTTCATCTGAAAACCCGTCAAGATTACTTGGAACCCAGAGAGATTAGCAGAATTATTCTTAAGGGAGATAGTTAGGTTGCATGGTGTTCCCAAGACCATTGTGTCTGACAGAGATGGGCGATTTGTGTCTCATTTTTGGAAGTCCTTGCATGCAGCCATGGGGACACAACTAAGATTCAGCACATCCTTTCATCCTCAAACAGATGGTCAGTCTGAAAGAACAATCCAAACCTTGGAGGATATGCTTCGAGTATGCGCTTTGGAGTGGCCGGGAAATTGGGAAGACAGATTGCATCTGGTGGAATTTACGTACAATAATAGTTGGCATGCGACGATCTAGATGGCACCTTATGAAGCTCTGTATGGTCGTCGGTGTAGATCGCCACTGTCTTGAGACGATATGATTGATGTCGTTCTAGTTGCTCCCGAACTTTTGCAGAAGACTAAGGACGACATTGTGGTGATTCGTCAGAGATTGTTGTCAGCTTAGAGTCGACATAAGTCGTATGCAGATATTCGTAGACAACCCTTAGAATTCAATGTTGGGGACCACGTGTTTGTTAAAGTCTCACCGACTAAGGGAGTGTTCAGATTTGGGAAACGAGGGAAGTTGAGTCCTCGTTATATTGGTCCCTTCGAAGTTCTGAAGAGAGTTGGTGATGTAGCTTACCAAGTAGAGTTGCCGCCGAGAATGAGCGGAATGCATGATGTGTTTCATTGTCACAGTTGAGGAATTTCGTGTATCATCCGACCCATGTTCTGAGATTTGAGGAGATAGAGTTTCAACCTGATGGCACATTTGAGGAATCACCCGTAAGAATTCTTGTTGTTGAACAAAAGAAGTTAAGGAATAAGGTCATTTCCTTGGTGAAAGTCTTATGGTCTGAGCACGGTACAGCAGAAGAGACTTGGGAGGTGGAGTCGGTCATGAGAGATCGATACCCGAACTTGTTTTGATCTTAGTTTCGAGGACGAAACTCCTATAAGGGAGGGAGAATGAAATACCCCAATATATATATATATTAAAAGGGTATAATTGTCATGGCTATATATTTAGCACAATCAGAAATTTGGGGGCAGAAACCCCTTCGGTCTCCTTCTTTCAGAGACGACCTACCTCTCGTCTTCAGCTGCTCGGATTTCCGCCGGTGGACGTGACCTTCGGTTGCTGTCGGTGACCACTCCTTTTCCCTGGTACGAGACGCCATGAGCTGCTGGTGCGAACTGCGATGAGCCACTGGTGCGAGACAGCAAAGAGCCACTGAGCGAGGCCGCGAGCTGCTGTTGTGTGAGCCGCGATCTGTTGCTGTGCGAGCCGCGGGCTGCTGTAGAGCTAGGAGCTGTGAGCTGCTACAATTCGTTGCTGCTGTTGGTGGCTGCAATTGTCGGTGACGAGAAGCCCCAATCACGGCGGCGACAGCAGTGGACGACAAGGTAAATCAAGGGCGCCCCTTTCTGAATTTTTTTTGGGATTAATTAGATGCAGTGCTGCTGAACTTCTATTGTTGACAGAATTGAACTTGAGAAGAATCAATTACAAAAGAATTTTAGGGAATTAAACAGCTAGAAATCTGTATTTTTAGCTAATTTGCTGAATCTGTACAGCAGAAATCTATATTTTTGGGTTATTTGCTGAATATGTACAGCAAAAATCTGTTTGGGCTGATCGTGTGATTTTTTGTGTGCAGCCCTCGATCTGTAGTGGTTGTTTATTCGGTCGATTGGGTAATTTGCTGAAGTTGGAGACATTGGAGGTATGATGATAGTAAGGGCTGAATCGGGGGTTGCAAGTAGTGGTATGAGATGTGTTAAATTAATGCAGGGAGTTGTTCAATTGCCATCGCAGGTTTGTTCGGAATTAGTTGCGACGTTGGTGAATTTCTAAGGTCGTTGCCATTAAGTTTAAGGTAAGATGATTCTTGCTCATACTTTACATATATCTTTGAGTATAATTATTCTCGCTTATTAATGTTTAATAATTGATTTTTATACTTATCTGTTATATTGATCTAGATTGGTAGTCGTAGAATTAAATGGTGGAATGTGTGTTGGTTGGTTGTTGCCTTGTGTGAGGATTAATGTTGGATCGTTATATGTGTTGTTTGTTGTTGTTGTTAGTTGTTGATTGTTGTTAATTGTGGTTGGTTGATTGTTTGTTTCGGTTATAAGGAGGGCATGACTCCTTATAGCTGGGCCGGGGTGATGATCGCCTCACCCGACCACGTGAGGGTGTGACCATACGTTGGTTCAAGGCCACAATTGGATGGTGATTGTCCCATATTTAGTCTATCCATGGATAGTATGGTTACTTAGGGTGATGATAGTCTCACCCGTGTATATGTTAGTATGGTTACTTAGGGTGATGATAGTCTCACCCGTGTATATGTACGTATGATTATCTAGGGTATTGATAGTCTCACCCGTGTATATTTCTCTATGTGGTTGAGATCGGATTGGATGTATTTAGTGCGTTTATTAATAGAGTAAGAATGGTTAAGTAAAGGTTAGGTGTTGATAATAGTGTTTTTTTTTATGTATTATTAATTGGCGTTGGTTGGAAGGTATGATAATTCTTTCCTATGTGCTATTATTTTTGCTTGATGATTCTTGCTAGTCTTTCATTAGACTAACTCAACCTCGGTTTATGTTTCCGCAGTTGGCTGGTGAATCGGGTCCACCAGTCAACTAGTCTTCGCAGGTTCGGCAGTAGATAGGGGGTTCTTGATCACAGTTTTGTCTTCACTGTTAAAGACTTAGTTTTTGGCATCGGATTTGAAAATGTTGTATTAACTACCTGTTGTTTTGGATATAAATTGATATACTGAACTTGATGCAAGGTTTAAATGTCCATGTTGATAACTTTTGTATATTTGGAAGTGTTTTGGGTTTTCTTTTCTAAAATCACCTTATAGACATTCGGGTCTATGGCACTGTAATACCTCTGGTTCGGGGTATTATAGAAATTGGTATCAGAGCCATTCAAAAATGTTTTTCCAAGTATTTGACGTGGAAGAGACTATTCTCTAACATTGTGAAACAATCGTGTGATCGGAGACCCTTGCTGCTACTTATAGGTAAGTTGTGTTTGATAAGTTTTATTTGCGATGTTTAGTATTGATGAGTAATTACATTCTATATGCCCCCGGAAGTGGGATGTGTTTGAGGTCGAGGGCGAGGGCGAGGACGAGGCCCTCGAGCTTATCGTCAAGGGGTAGACGTAGGTAGTCTAGTATCTGATGATTCCGTAGGAAGTTGATGTATACTACTGTTATTGTTAAGGATGGGAAAGACAAGATTAATCACTTTCATAGATGGTTGTATCCTGAGATAAAACCTTTGATGGCAAGGCATAGTTGTACGACCCTTGAGCAGTATACTGATGAGTGCTTGATCAGGGAGGCTACTATAGATGATTCTAATCAAACTATTGATGCTTGAGGTGGTAAGAAACAGAGGACTCAGTCTACACCGGAAGAAGTGGGATTTCACAATAATGGGTTCGGCTGGGTTGAGAAGTAGAATGCACATGTGACTACATGTACGATTTTTATTCGGTCTGTGCCGATCCGTTTATTGTTTGATTCAAGTGCTACACATTCATTTATTGTTGAGAATTGCGTTGATAGACTTGGGCTAGTATGCGATTTGGAATGCGAACCTTTTGTTGTTGGATTGCCTAATGGTGATAAATTAGTAGGGACTAGGGGACTTAGGAATTTTCCGATCATCATAGGTGGTCGGGAAAGGATGGTCGACCTGATAGCTATCAAAATGTTACACTACGATATCATTCTAGGTATGGATTGGCTCTCTCGCCATGGTGCTGTTCTTGATTTCAGGAAGAAGACAGTTACTATAACAACAGATGAGGGTTTAATGCATGTGTTCAAAGGTCACGATCTTAGAGACTTTGGCAGAATTATTAGTGCAATGACAGCTGCAAAACTGTTCAGACAAGGTTGTGCCGGTTATGTGTGTTATGCCTTAGAAGAGAGAAAGGATGAAGTAAAGTTAGACGACTCATCGCTCGCGAATATCCAGATGTGTTCCCTGAGAAACTGCTAGGGCTAGCACCGAGACGTGATATTGATTTCACTATTGAGCTAGAGCCAGGAACTGCCCCGATTTCTCAAGCTCCATACCGCATGGCACCAGTAGAAATGCTAGAATTGAGGAAACAGTTAGAGGAATTTGTTGAGTTGGGCTTTATTAGGCCAAGTGCATCTCCTTGGGGTGTGCCAATATTGTTTGTTAAAAAGAAAGATGGTTCCCTTCGATTATGTATCGACTACAGGGAGTTGAATAAGGTGACAATCAAGAATAAGTATCCTTTCCCTCGTATTGATGACTTGTTGGATCAATTGCAATGAGCTACAGTATTTTCAAAGATTGACTTGAGATCAGGGTATCATCAGCTTAGGATTCGAGAGGAGGATATTCACAAAGACTGCCTTCAAAACAAGGTACGATCACTATGAATTTATGGTGGTGACTTTCGGGTTGACTAATACTTCTGCGGGTTTGAAGGACTTAATGAACCGATGTTTTAGAGAGTACTTGGATCGTTTTGTAGTGGTTTTCATTGATGACATTTTAGTATACTCTCATAGTAAGGAGGACCATGAAACTCACCTCAGAGCAGTACTTGACGTGTTGAGGCGACAAAAGTTATTTGCCAAGCTGTCAAAATGTGACTTTTGGTTACCTAAGGTGGCATTTCTTGGCCATGTGATCTCTAGCGAGGGTGTGATGGTAGATCCACAGAAAACATAAGCAGTAGCAAATTGGAAACCACCTCAGAATGTTAAGGAAGTTAGGAGCTTTCTTGGACTGGCGGGTTACTACAGGAGGTTTGTGGAGGGATTTTCTAAGATTGCACAACCACTAACCAATCTGTTATGTAAGGCTACGAAGTTTGAATGGGACAAGAGGTGTCGGGAGAGTTTTGAAGAGCTCAAGAGGCGTTTGACTAGTGCACCAGTGTTAGCTTTACCGCAGGGAATAGAAGGGTTTGTTGTCTACAGTGATGCTTCTAAGCAAGGTCTGATTTGCGTTCTAATGCTGATTGGGAAGGTCATTGCATATGCTTCTCGTCAATTCAAACCGTATGAGGTGAATTATCCTACATATAATCTTGAACTTGCAGTTGTAGTCTTTTCTATTAAGATTTGGCGACATTACCTGTATGGGACATACGCTATCATCCTGGAAAGGCCAACGTAGTAGCAGATGTCGTGAGTAGGAAGTCAACTGCCGAGCATAGGGTTGCTTGTTTGATAGTTCAGCCGGAACTGCATCAAGAGTTAGTGAGGGGTGAGATTGAAATTTGGTTTGGAAAGGAACGGACGCAGCTGAATGCGATGGAATGTTGAGTAGGATATGCAGTGAGTTTCTCAAGGAAAGGCGCCCGGATTTCTCATTCGTAAGGATGGGACATTACGGTTTCAGAATCGATTATGTGTGCCAGCTGACAAGGAGCTCAGAGAGTTAATCCTCAAGGAAGGTCACTCTGCAACATATTCAGTACACCCTGGAGCCAGTAAGATGTACAAGGATTTGAGATGGAATTATTGGTGGAGTGACATGAATTGAAAAGTTGCTGAGTATGTGTCGAAGTGCTTGACATGTCAACAGATTAAGATTGATCACCAGAGACCAACTGGAGAATTACAACCGTTTCCTATTCCTGAATGGAAGTGGGAAGACATCATGATGGATTTTGTTATTGGTCTTCCTAGATCACGAAAAGGGAATAATGCAATATGGGTCATTGTGGATCGATTAACCAAATCTTCGCATTTTGTACCCGTCAAGATTACTTGGAACCCAGAGAGATTAGCAGAATTATTCTTAAGGGAGATAGTTAGGTTGCATGGTGTTCCCAAGACCATTGTGTCTGACAGAGATGGGCGATTTGTGTCTCATTTTTGGAAGTCCTTGCATACAGCCATGGGGACACAACTAAGATTCAGCACATCCTTTCATCCTCAAACTGATGGTCAGTCTGAAAGAACAATCCAAACCTTGGAGGATATGCTTCGAGTATGCGCTTTGGAGTAGCCGGGAAATTGGGAAGACAGATTGCATCTGGTGGAATTTACGTACAATAATAGTTGGCATGCGACGATCTAGATGGCACCTTATGAAGCTCTGTATGGTCATCGGTGTAGATCGCCATAGTGTTGAGACGATATGATCGATGCCGTTCTAGTTACTCCCGAACTTTTGCAGAAGACTAAGGACGACATTGTGGTGATTCGTCAGATATTGTTGTCAGCTTAGAGTCGACAGAAGTCGTATGCAGATATTCATAGACGACCCTTAGAATTCAATGTTGGGGACCACGTGTTTGTTAAAGTCTCACCGACTAAGGGAGTGTTCAGATTTGGGAAACGAGGGAAGTTGAGTCCTCGTTATATTGGTCCCTTCGAAGTTTTGAAGAGAGTTGGTGATGTAGCTTACCAAGTAGAGTTGCCGCCGAGAATGAGCAGAATGCATGATGTGTTTCATTTTCACAGTTGAGGAATTTCGTGTATCATCCGACCCATGTTATGAGATTTGAGGAGATAGAGTTTCAACCTTATGGCACATTTGAGGAATCACCCGTAAGAATTCTTGTTGTTGAACAAAAGAAGTTAAGGAATAAGGTCATTTCCTTGGTGAAAGTCTTATGGTCTGAGCACGGTACAGCAGAAGAGACTTGGGAGGTGGAGTCGGTCATGAGAGATCGATACCCGAACTTGTTTTGATCTTAGTTTCGAGGACGAAACTCCTATAAGGGAGGGAGAATAAAAAACCCCAATATATATATATATATATATATATTAAAAGGCTATAATTGTCATGGCTATATATTGAGCACAATCAGAAATTTGGGGGCAGAAACCCCTTCGGTCTCCTTCTTTCATAGACGACCTACCTCTCGTCTTCAGCTGCTCGGATTTCCGCCGGTGGACGTGACCTTCGGTTGTTGTCGGTGGCCACTCCTTTTCCCTGGTACGAGACCCCACGAGTTGCTGGTGCGGACTGCAACGAGCCACTGGTGCGAGACAGCAAAGAGCCACTGAGCGAGGCCGCGAGCTGCTGCTGTGTGAGCCGCGATCTGTTGTTGTGCGAGCCGCGGGCTGCTGTAGAGCTAGGAGCTGCGAGCTGCTACAATTCGTTGCTGCTGTTGGTGGCTGCAATTGTCGGTGACGAGAAGCCCCAATCACGGCGGCGACAGCAGTGGACGACAAGGTAAATCAAGGGCGCCCCTTTCTGAATTTTTTTTGGATTAATTAGATGCAGTGCTGCTGAACTTCTATTGTTGATAGAATTGAACTTGAGCAGAATCAATTGGAAAGAATTTTAGGGAATTAAACAGCTAGAAATCTGTATTTTTAGCTAATTTGTTGAATCTGTACAGCAGAAATCTGTATTTTTGGGTTATTTGCTGAATTTGTACAGCAGAAATATGCTTGGGCTGATCGTGTGATTTTTTGTGTGCAGCCCTCGATCTGTAGTGGTTGTTTATTCGGTCGATTGGGTAATTTGCTGAAGTTGGAGACATTGGAGGTATGATGATAGTAAGGGCTGAATCGGGGGTTGCAAGTAGTGGTATGAGATGTTTTAAATTAATGCAGGGATTTGTTCAATTGCCATCGCAGGTTTGTTCGGAATTAGTTGCGAAGTTGGGGAATTTCTAAGGTCGTTGCCATTAAGTTTAAGGTAAGATGATTCTTGCTCATACTTTACATATATCTTTGAGTATAATTATTCTCGCTTATTAATGTTCAGTAATTGATTTTTATACTTATCTGTTATATTGATCTAGATTGGTAGTCGTAGAATTAAATGGTGGAATGTGTGTTGGTTGGTTGTTGCCTTGTGTGAGGATTAATGTTGGATCGTTATATGTGTTGTTTGTTGTTGTTGTTAGTTGTTGATTGTTGTTAATTGTGGTTGGTTGATTGTTTGTTTCGGTTATAAGGAGGGCATGACTCCTTATAGTTGGGCCGGGGTGATGATCACCTCACCCGACCACGTGAGGGTGTGACCTTATGTTGGTTCGAGGCCACAATTGGATGGTGATTGTCCCATATTTAGTCTATCCATGGATAGTATGGTTACTTAGGGTGATGATAGTCTCACCCGTGTATATGTTAGTATGGTTACTTAGGGTGATGATAGTCTCACCCGTGTATATGTACGTATGATTATCTAGGGTATTGATAGTCTCACTCGTGTATATTTCTCTATGTGGTTGAGATCGGATTGGATGTATTTAGTGCGTTTATTAATAGAGTAAGAATGGTTAAGTAAAGGTTAGGTGTTGATAATAGTGTTTATTTAGATGTATTATTAATTGGCGTTGGTTGAAAGGTATGATATTCTTTCCTATGTGCTATTATTTTTGCTTGATGATTCTTGCTAGTCTTTCATTAGACTAACCCAACCTCGGTTTATGTTTCCGCAGTTGGCTGGTGAATCGGGTCCACCAGTCAACTAGTCTTCGCAGGTTCGGCAGCAGCTAGGGGGTTCTTGATCACAGTTTTGTCTTCACTGTTAAAGACTTAGTTTTTGGCATCGGATTTGAAAATGTTGTATTAACTACCTGTTGTTTTGGATATAAATTGATATACTGAACTTGATGCAAGGTTTAAATGTCCATGTTGATAACTTTTGTATATTTGGAAGTGTTTTGGGTTTTCTTTTCTAAAATCTCCTTATAGACATTCGGGTCTATGGCACTGTAATACCTCTGGTTCGGGGTGTTACAGAAATTGGTATCAGAGCCATTCAAAAATGTTTTTCCAAGTATTTGACGTGGAAGAGACTATTCTCTAACATTGTGAAACAATCGTGTGATCGGAGACCCTTGCTGCTACTTATAGGTAAGTTGTGTTTGATAAGTTTTATATGCGATGTTTAGTATTGATGAGTAATTACATTCTATATGCCCCCGGAAGCGGGATGTGTTTGAGGTCGAGGGTGAGGACGAGGCCCTCGGGCTTATCGTCAAGGGGTAGACGTAGGTAGTCTAGTAGCTGATGATTCTGTAGGAAGTGGATGTATACTACTGTTATTGTTAAGGATGGGAAAGACAAGATTAATCACTTTCATAGATGGTTGTATCCTGAGATAAAACCTTTGATGGCAAGGCATAGTTGTACGACCCTTGAGCAGTATACTGATGAGTGCTTGATCAGGGAGACTGATATAGATGATTCTAATCAAACTATTGATGCTTGAGGTGGTAAGAAACAGAGGACTCAGTCTACACCGGAAGAAGTGGGATTTCAAAACAATGGGTTCGGCTGGGTTGAGAAGTAGAATGCACATGTGACTACAGGTACGATTTTTATTCGGTCTGTGCCGATCCGTTTATTGTTTGATTCAAGTGCTACACATTCATTTATTGCTGAGAATTGCGTTGATAGACTTGGGCTAGTATGCGATTTGGAATGCGAACCTTTTGTTGTTGGATTGCCTAATGGTGATAAATTAGTAGGGACTAGGGGACGTAGGAATTTTCCGATCATCATAGGTGGTCGGGAATGGATGGTCGACCTGATAGCTATCAAAATGTTACACTACGATATCATTCTAGGTATGGATTGGCTCTCTCGCCATGGTGTTGTTCTTGATTTCAGGAAGAAGACAGTTACTGTAACAACAGATGAGGGTTTAATGCATGTGTTCAAAGGTCACGATCCTAGAGACTTTGGCAGAATTATTAGTGCAATGACAGCTGCAAAACTGTTCAGACAAGGTTGTGCCGGTTATGTGTGTTATGCCTTAGAAGAGAGAAAGGATGAAGTAAAGTTAGACGACTCATCGCTCGCGAATATCCAGATGTGTTCCCTGAGAAACTGCTAGGGCTAGCACCGAGACGTGATGTTGATTTCACTCTTGAGCTAGAGCCAGGAACTGCCCCGATTTCTCGAGCTCCATACCGCATGGCACCAGTAGAAATGCTAGAATTGAGGAAACTGTTAGTGGAACTTGTTGAGTTGGGCTTTATTAGGCCAAGTGCATCTCCTTGGGGTGTGCCAATATTGTTTGTTAAAAAGAAAGATGGTTCCCTTCGATTATGTATCGACTACAGGGAGTTGAATAAGGTGACAATCAAGAATAAGTATCCCCTCCCTCGTATTGATGACTTGTTGGATCAATTGCAATGAGCTACAGTATTTTCAAAGATTGACTTGAGATCAGGGTATCATCAGCTTAGGATTCGAGAGGAGGATATTCACAAAGACTGCCTTCAGAACAAGGTACGATCACTATGAATTTATGGTGGTGACTTTCGGGTTGACTAATGCTTCTGCGGGTTTCAAGGACTTAATGAACCGATGTTTTAGAGAGTATTTGGATCGTTTTGTAGTGGTTTTCATTGATGACATTTTAGTATACTCTCGGAGTAAGAAGGACCATGAAACTCACCTCAGAGCAGTACTTGACGTGTTGAGGCGACAAAAGTTATTTGCCAAGCTGTCAAAATGTGACTTTTGGTTACCCAAGGTGGCATTTCTTGGCCATGTGATCTCTAGTGAGGGTGTGATGGTAGATCCACAGAAAACATAAGCAGTAGCAAATTGGAAACCACCTCAGAATGTTAAGGAAGTTAGGAGCTTTCTTGGACTGGCGGGTTACTACAGGAGGTTTATGGAGGGATTTTCTAAGATTGCACAACCACTAACCAATCTGTTACGTAAGGCTACGAAGTTTGAATGGGACAAGAGGTGTCGGGAGAGTTTTGAAGAGCTCAAGAGGCGTTTGACTAGTGCACCAGTGTTAGCTTTACCGCAGGGAATAGAAGGGTTTGTCTTCTACAGTGATGCTTCTAAGCAAGGTCTGAGTTGCGTTCTAATGCTGATTGGGAAGGTCATTGCATATGCTTCTCGTCAGTTCAAACCGTATGAGGTGAATTATCCTACATATAATCTTGAACTTGCAGTTGTAGTCTTTTCTATTAAGATTTGGCGACATTACCTGTATGGGACATACGCTATCATCCTGGAAAGGCCAACGTAGTAGCAGATGTCGTGAGTAGGAAGTCAACTGCCGAGCATAGGGTTGCTTGTTTGACAGTTCAGCCGGAACTGCATCAAGAGTTAGTGAGGGGTGAGATTGAAATTTGGTTTGGAAAGGAACGGACGCAGCTGAATGCGATGGAATGTTGAGTAGGATATGCAGTGAGTTTCTCAAGGAAAGGCGCCCGGATTTCTCATTCATAAGGATGGGACATTACGGTTTCAGAATCGATTATGTGTGCCAGCTGACAAGGAGCTCAGAGAGTTAATCCTCAAGGAAGGTCACTCTGCAACATATTCAGTACACCCTGGAGCCAGTAAGATGTACAAGGATTTGAGATGGAATTATTGGTGGAGTGACATGAATTGAAAAGTTGCTGAGTATGTGTCGAAGTGCTTGACATGTCAACAGATTAAGATTGAGCACCAGAGACCAACTGGAGAATTACAACCGTTTCCTATTCCTGAATGGAAGTGGGAAGACATCATGATGGATTTTGTTGTTGGTCTTCCTAGATCACGAAAAGGGAATAATGCAATATGGGTCATTGTGGATCGATTAACCAAATCTTCGCATTTTGTACCCGTCAAGATTACTTGGAACCTAGAGAGATTAGCAGAATTATTCTTAAGGGAGATAGTTAGGTTGCATGGTGTTCCCAAGACCATTGTGTCTGACAGAGATGGGCGATTTGTGTCTCGTTTTTGGAAGTCCTTGCATGCAGCCATGGGGACACAACTAAGATTCAGCACATCCTTTCATCCTCAAACTGATGGTCAGTCTGAAAGAACAATCCAAACCTTGGAGGATATGCTTCGAGTATGCGCTTTGGAGTGGCCGGGAAATTGGGAAGACAGATTGCATCTGGTGGAATTTACGTACAATAATAGTTGGCATGCGACGATCTAGATGGCACCTTATGAAGCTCTGTATGGTCATCGGTGTAGATCGCCATAGTGTTGAGACGATATGATCGATGCCGTTCTAGTTACTCCCGAACTTTTGCAGAAGACTAAGGACGACATTGTGGTGATTCGTCAGAGATTGTTGTCAGCTTAGAGTCGACATAAGTCGTATGCAGATATTCGTAGACGACCCTTAGAATTCAATGTTGGGGACCACGTGTTTGTTAAAGTCTCACCGACTAAGGGAGTGTTCAGATTTGGGAAACGAGGGAAGTTGAGTCCTCGTTATATTGGTCCCTTCGAAGTTCTGAAGAGAGTTGGTGATGTAGCTTACCAAGTAGAGTTGCCGCCGAGAATGAGCAGAATGCATGATGTGTTTCATTTTCACAGTTGAGGAATTTCGTGTATCATCCGACCCATGTTCTGAGATTTGAGGAGATAGAGTTTCACCCTGATGGCACATTTGAGGAATCACTCGTAAGAATTCTTGTTGTTGAACAAAAGAAGTTAAGGAATAAGGTCATTTCCTTGGTGAAAGTCTTATGGTCTGAGCACGGTACAGCAGAAGAGACTTGGGAGGTGGAGTCGGTCATGAGAGATCGATACCCGAACTTGTTTTGATCTTAGTTTCGAGGACGAAACTCCTATAAGGGAGGGAGAATGAAATACGCCCAATATATATATATTAAAAGGGTATAATTGTCATGGCTATATATTGAGCACAATCAGAAATTTAGGGGCAGAAACCCCTTCGGTCTCCTTCTTTCAGAGACGCCCTACCTCTCGTCTTCAGCTACTCGGATTTCCGTCGGTGGACGTGACCTTCGGTTGATGTCGGTGACCACTCCTTTTCCCTGGTATGAGACGCCACGAGCTGCTGGTGCGGACTGCGACGACCCACTAGTGCGAGACCACGAAGAGCCACTGAGCGAGGCCGTGAGCTGCTGCTGTGTGAGCCGCGATCTGTTGTTGTGCGAGCCGCGGGGTGCTATAGAGCTAGGAGTTGCGAGCTGCTGAAATTCATTGCTGTTGTTGGTGGCTGCAATTGTCGGTGACGAGAAGCCCCAATCACTGCGGCGACAGCAGTGGACGACAAGGTAAATCAAGGGCGCCCCTTTTTGAAATTTTTTTGGGATTAATTAGATGCAGTGCTGTTGAACTTCTGTTGTTGACCGAATTGAACTTGAGCAGAATCAATTGGAAAGAATTTTAGGGAATTAAACAGCTAGAAATCTGTATTTTTAGCTGATTTGCTGAATCTATACAGCAGAAATCTATATTTTTGGGTTATTTACTGAATCTGTACAGCAGAAATCTGTTTGGGCTGATCGTGTGATTTTTTGTGTGCAGCCCTCGATCTGTAGTGGTTGTTTATTCGGTCGATTGGGTAATTTGCTGAAGTTGGAGACATTGGAGGTATGATGATAGTAAGGGCTGAATCGGGGGTTGCAAGTGGTGGTATGAGATGTGTTAAATTAATGCAGGGAGTTGTTCAATTGCCATCGCAGGTTTGTTCGGAATTAGTTGCGAAGTTGGTGAATTTCTAAGGTCGTTGTCATTAAGTTTAAGGCAAGATGATTCTTGCTCATACTTTACATATGTCTTTTGAGTATAATTATTCTCGCTTATTAATGTTTAGTAATTGATTTTTATACTTATCTGTTATATTGATCTAGATTGGTAGTCGTAGAATTAAATGGTGGAATGTGTGTTGGTTGGTTGTTGCCTTGTGTGAGGATTAATGTTGGATCGTTATATGTGTTGTTTGTTGTTGTTGTTAGTTGTTGATTGTTGTTAATTATGGTTGGTTGATTGTTTGTTTGTTTCGATTATAAGGAGGGCATGACTCCTTATAGCTGGGCCGGGGTGATGATCACCTCACCCGACCACGTGAGGGTGTGACCTTACGTTGGTTCAAGGCCACAATTGGATGGTGAGTGTCCCATCTTTAGTCTATCCATGGATAGTATGGTTACTTAGGGTGATGATAGTCTCACCCGTGTATATGTTAGTATGGTTACTTAGGGTGATGATAGTCTCACCCGTGTATATGTTAGTATGGTTACTTAGGGTGATGATAGTCTCACCCGTGTATATGTTCGTATGATTATCTAGGGTATTGATAGTCTCACCCCTGTATATTTCTCTATGTGGTTGAGATCGGATTGGATGTATTTAGTGCGTTTATTAATAGAGTAAGAATGGTTAAGTAAAGGTTAGGTGTTGATAATAGTGTTTATTTTGATGTATTATTAATTGGCGTTGGTTGGAAGGTATGATAATTCTTTCCTATGTGCTATTATTTTTGTTTGATGATTCTTGCTAGTCTTTCATTAAACTAACCCAACCTCGGTTTATGTTTCCGCGGTTGGCTGGTGAATCGGGTCCACCAGTCAACTTGTCTTCGCAGGTTCGGCAGCAGCTAGGGGGTTCTTGATCACAGTTTTGTCTTCACTGTTAAAGACTTAGTTTTTGGCATCGTATTTGACAATGTTGTATTCACTACCTATTGTTTTGGATATAAATTGATATACTGAACTTGATGCAAGGTTTAAATGTTGTTTCAAACTTGAAACAAAGATTTAGATGTTGATAACTTTTGTATATTTGGAAGTGTTTTGGGTTTTCTTTTCTAAAATCGCCTTATAGACCTTCAGGTCTATGGCACTGTAATACCTCTGGTTCGGGGTGTTACAAATTATACGCTCATGAAGCTCTTTCATAGCGCACATCATCTGTCTTGCATCCAGGCCTGAGGACTTCGCACTAGGGGCAGGGTCCGAATCACTCTTTCCTTTTCTTCTACCATTGATAGACCTCTTATTACTTACATCGAATTTCTCAACTGCCTTTGCAAAGTAAGTGTCCTTCACTTCCCCATCAAATTTGCATTCTTTTAAGACCTCCACCTCAGCTTCTTCTTCTCTTAACACCACATTTGGAATAAAACGAGATGTGGCCTTCCCCAAGAAAGACTCCACAGCCGTCGCATCAGGTTGTGAATATGATGACCATCATAGACCGCGTGGGTAGGCCTCCTTATCCACCAAATGTGCAAACGCTGAAGCAATTGGTTTAACAGCTTCAAATAGCCAAACCTGAACCGCAGTTTTTCTTGTCAGTATGATACTTATTTCTTATAAGAAACCATCAATATATTGTAACTATAATACCAACTTCAAAACAATATACATTACATCCTGTCATGTTACCTGAAAAGCCATTGACAACCCCTTGAGTTTGTAACCCAACCTTGCACTTGAGTCTCTGCTTGTTTCAACCGTTTGCAATATATTCTTCACCGTTGAACTCAATCCCTGGTGAGTTTCAATGTAGCTAACCCTGCTTCACGGGAATTTCGTGAATCGATCGATATCAGTCAATAATTTGACATGACCCGTGCTTATGCGAACCTTTTTCTCAACCCCAAGAATGACGCCCTCTAATATAATCAATAATACCATCTTATATTTCAAAGGGCTATCAGGCTGTGTACGCATAAATAATGACTCTAGCTCACCCAACGTCAAATTCTGTACATCAAATAACTCTTTCACGGCATTTTTATCCGGGTTCAACTCATTATCATTCATTCTGCGACAGCATAATCCCGTCACAAGTGCAAATTCCTTCATTGAAAAACGCAACAGCTGTCCTTGCAGGTCATACCACGTCTCCCACAACTTCCTCGTTTCTACTTGACGGAATAAATCGTAATATACAAGCTGGCATGAAAAGGTTTGTCGACGAACCATCTTTACAGCAAGTCCAAATGGACCATCTATTATCCTCTGCCAGTCCACAGGGGAGAGGCATTTCTCAATAATTTTCAGCAATTCACGCCGACAGTTTTGGTTGACTCTACCGATGATTTCTCAATAATTTTCAGCAATTCACGCCGACATTTTTTTCCCTTCATGTCAGGCAAATAAAAACATTTAACTTTCAAAATACAACAATGTTTCACAAAACTAACATTCTAATTGATCATTTTAACAATAAAACTATACGATGTGACAAATATTTCATCAACGATGACATGAAATGTTCAAACAATGGTAATTCCTGCAATTGTGATACGGATTTCACAGGTTGATATAATTAGCTGCATTCAACTTCACTTCATTTCAGCTCAAACGAACAATAGTGAATCAACCCTAAAAACCAAATGAACAGCAACAGAGCAACCTTAAAACGGCGTTGAATGGCTGGAATGCTAAAAAATTTGACATACCTACAAGACTCGAAGGAGATACAAGGCTCGAAGGAGATAGACAGAAGAGGAAGATGAATCGGAATCGCGACCGAATCGGGACGTCGGTCGAAGACCTGGACTTTGTCTCGCGTCTTCTCTGGAAGACCTGCAATTTTGGGCCTTAATGAGAGGAGCTCAAGCGCCGATAAAGGGCTCCGTCTGTGGAAAACCTGCAATTTCGCGCTGAAGAAGGGTTTAAGCTACCTCGAACGGCGAAGAAGGGTTTCAAGCAAAAAACAAAGCTGGAGATTATGGAGTTTGAATCGATATCATACCTGAAAGAGAAACCTTCTCGTCGGAAATGTGAAATTCGTCGAACAAAACAAAGCTGGATTCCGCCGGAAAAGATGGAGACACCTCGAGCTGGGAGAGGGACCTCGGTCGGCGAAGTTTTTAGTTTCTGTAGCAACTTTCACATTTCATTTTGAAATTGAAATTGAATTATGTTATAATTTTTTTTTCTTCATGAAATCAGTGTCATGTCATATTTTATTTTCCAAAACAAAAAGAAAATTCAATTTTTAATTTACCTTTTTATTTGGGGGTATTTTTGCAAAAACAGAAGGAATTTTTCTTGGATGGGGTATATTTGCAAAAACCAAAATGAGTAGGGTAAAATCGCAAATGCATTAGTAAAATAGGGTATTGGTTGCTATTTCTCTATAGTTTTCCTTTATATCTCATATGAATATACTTATATAGTATAGTTTTCTTTTATACCTCATATAATTATACTTATATAGTATAGTTTTTCTTTATATCTCATATGAATATACTTATATAATATAGTTATACTTATATAGTATAGTTTTTCTTTATATCTCATATGAATATACTTATATAGTATAGTTTTCCTTTATATCTAATATAGTTATACTTATATAGTATAGTTTTCCTTTATATCTCATATGAATATACTTATATAATATAGTTTTTTTTATATCTCATATCGTTATACTTATATAATAAAGTGTTTCTTTATATCTCATATGAATATACTTATATACTACAGTTTTCTTTTATATCTCATATGAATATACTTATATACTATAGTTTTCTTTTATATCTCATATGAATATGCTTATATACTATAGTTTTCTTTTATAACTCATATGAATATGCTTATATAATATAGTTTTTCTTTATATCACATATAGTTATACTTATATACTATAGTTTTTCTTTATATCTTAAATGAAGATACTTATATAATATAGTTTTTCTTTATATCTCATATAGTTATACTTATATAGTATAGTTTTTCTTTATATCTCATATGAATATACTTATAGAGTATAGTTTTCCTTTATATCTCATATAGTTATACTTATATAGTATAGTTTTTCTTTATATCTCATACGAGTATACTTATATAATATAGTTTTTCTTTATATCTCATATAGTTATACTTATATAGTATAGTTTTTCTTTATATATCATATGAATATACTTATATACTATAGTTTTCTTTTATATCTCATATGAATATGCTTATATATTATAGTTTTTCTTTATATATCTCATATGAATATACTTATATAATATAGTTTTTCTTTATATCTCATATAGTTATACTTATATAGTATAGTTTTCATTTATATCTCATATGAATATACTTATATACTATAGTTTTCTTTTATATCGTTTATAACTTTTCATAAATTATGATGATTGCCCGAAACCTTTGTTTCGTGGCAAAAATGTCCTCCATAACTTTTCATAAATTACGATTATTGCTCGAAACCTTTGTTTTGTGGCAAAAATGTCCTCCATAACTTTTCATAAATTATGATTATTGCTCGAAACCTTTGTTTTGCGGCAAAAATGTCCTCTGTAAGTTTTCATAAAGTACGATTATTGTCCGGAACCTTTGTTTTGTGGCAAAAATGCCCTCCACAACTTTTCCTAAATTATGATCATTGCCCGAAACCTTTGTTTTCCTTTATATCTCATATGAATATACTTATATAGTATAGTTTTCCTTTATATCTCATATAGTTATACTTATATAGTATAGTTTTCCTTTATATCTCATATGAGTATACTTATATAATATAGTTTTTCTTTACATCTCATATAGTTATACTTATATAGTATAGTTTTTCTTTATATCTCATATGAATATACTTATATAGTATAGTTTTCCTTTACATCTCATACGAGTATACTTATATAATATAGCTTTTCTTTATATCTCATATAGCTATACTTATATAGTATAGTTTTCCTGTATATCTCATATGAATATACTTATATAATATAGTTTTCTTTTATATCTCATATGAATATGCTTATATATTATAGTTTTTCTTTATATCTCATATGAATATACTTATATAATATAGTTTTCCTGTATATCTTATATAGTTATACTCATATAGTATAGTTTTCCTTTATATCTCATATGAATATACTTATATACTATAGTTTTCTTTTATCTCGTTCATAACTTTTTATAAATAATCATTATTGCCCGAAACCTTTGTTTCGTGGCAAAAATGTCCTCCATAACTTTTCATAAATTACGATTATTACCCAAAATATTTGTTTTATGGCAAAAATTTCATCCATAAATTACGATTATTGCCCGGAATCTTTGTTTTATATCTCATATGAATATACTTATATAATATAGTTTTCCTTTATATCTCATATAGTTATACTTATATAGTATAGTTTTCCTTTATATCTCATATGAATATACTTATATAGTATAGTTTTCCTTTATATCTCATATAGTTATACTTATATAGTATAGTTTTCTTTTATATCTCATATAAATATACTTATATAATAGAGTTTTTCTTTATATCTCATATAGTTATACTTATATAGTATAGTTTTCCGTTATATCTCATATGAATATACTTATATACTATAGTTTTCTTTTATATCTCATATGAATATACTTATATAGTATAGTTTTCTTTTATATCTCATACGAATATACTTATATAATATAGTTTTTCTTTATATCTCATATAGTTATACTTATATAGTATAGTTTTCCTTTATATCTCATATGAATATTCTTATATACTATAGTTTTCTTTTATATCTCATATGAATATGCTTATATATTATAGTTTTTCTTTATATCTCATATGAATATACTTAAGATGGGACGATCACCATCCAGTTGTGGCCTTGAACCAACGGAGGTCACACCCTCACGTGGTCGGGTGAGGCGATCATCACCCCGGCCTTGGCCTTAAACCAACGGAGGTCACACCCTCATGTGGTCGGGTAATGCAAACATCACCCCGGCCCTGCTAATAACCAACCATCAACAATCAACCAATAATAACCAACCATCCAAAACTAGCTACAACCAACAACTACAACTAACGGAAACCAACAACCACAACTAGCTACAACCAACAAACAACCAATATCCCCCAACAAAACCAATGACCAAGCACACAACCAATATCCCCCAACAAAACCACTAACCAAGCAAACAATCAATATCCAACACAAAACCAATAACCAAGCACACAACCAATATCCGCCAACAAAACCACTGATGTGACTACGTCGCATCATGAACAAGACTCAAGCCATTCAAGCCATGAAGACTCAAGCGCCGACGCCACCACGCCTAGGGCATCCGAGCTAGGGCATGGAAGTTGGCCCGGTAATTCTCACAACCCTCCGAGCCATCTTTTGGGGGATGATCCCACTGGCCCTCTAGGAGATATGGAGCACAAGAATGCCTATGAAATTGGTGTGGAAGCAAGGAAGTGCCGCACACCTATGGTAGGCACAAGGGAGGCCGGCACTCGGGTCCTTCCGGGTCGAATCACTCGGGCTCGGGCTCGAGCCTTGCAAGAGGGACTCCAAGCTGGCTTGATGACCATGGGATCTCCGAGCCTAGTGGAAGAGAAGGCCATGTGTGCTTTGGTGCAACAACCGGACCAAGGCGCAAGGATTCCTTAAGCCATGTGGGGCTTGTTTTGAAGAGGCATTCAATGCCGAATTTGTGTGGGTCTTCATGAAATTTTCTACCTTATTTATTGTCTTTGTGATGGTTAAACTCGAGCATTAGGGGTTGGGTTTATAAGGGGGTAGCCGGCCCTTGTTTTCAGGATGCAAAACTTGAACCAAAACCTTGTCTTTTTCACTCTCTTTTTCAATGGAGTTTCTGCAGCCTTTTAGGGTTTAATTTCATCATCTAGATAGCTTGAAAACCCAGGTTGTGAGTCATATCAACCTTCGTGCAAGGCCTCCTTTGGTGCGTCATATCCAAGGCGAGTTCTTCACTAGTTCTTACAAGGTGCGGTGCGTCATATCCAACCCTTGTAAGTCCATATCCCTTCGACTTTTACCCTATCTCTCCGCCTCAAATCTTGCCCTCAAAACCACCCTTGAATCACCCCAAGATCATACAAAGAACCAGCCCAAGACGTTCTTCCAATCTGCCCTCAAACTTCCTCTCGCCGAAGCCAAGTTCCTTGCAGAAACCATCTGCGACACCTCAGTAGATTCGCTATATCTTCTGATTCCTAGATCGGTTCACTCTCAAATTTTGAGGCTTTCATCTAGACTTCCGGATCTACCACTGGGATTTGGAATCTCTCAATTCGGAGCCCGTTACAGAGAGAACCATCCATCTGAATACAGACGATTCCCCTTGCCGGTTTGGTGTTGTCTCGCCTAATTCCTTTGGCTCTTGTGGACTTCCTCGCACCGAAGGCTTCATCCCGTTCCTCACACATCATGTGGTATCAGAGCCACGTGAGGTATGTCCTAAAATTGGCTTAGAATTTCAAGTTACAATAGTGAAAGTGAAGTTCTAGCCGAATTGTTGTTGGCCTTGTTGTCCATGCGTATCGTGTCTTGTTCTTGGACATTTTTCTGCAAATTTTTGGGTTCGATTTCTGCATATTTCTGAGTGGAGATGAAGGGTTAATGCAGCCATAAAAGATTAGGAGTTGTGGTTTGATGAAAGGTCTTGTGCATTGATTGTTTTGGTCCTTTGTTGAACCTTTCACTTGCCGACTTTAGTACCTCTTGTTTCTGATTTTTGACTGCCTTAAACACATTAAAAACAGAACATTTTGAGTCTATAAACCGAGCCTTGTATCCCCTGGACCACCCTTGCATTTTATGCAATCTTGACTAGTAATGCTTGCTTAGTCTTGTGTTTAGGATACGGGAACGGTTGCCTTGGTTGATTCTCTTTGTTTTGTTTTGTTGCATGTTCATTGTGACTTGCCTTTGCTTGTCTCTACTTGTTTAAAAAAAAAAACTCAAGAAAAACCCGGTCTAAACAGGAGAGACCATAGAAAAAAGTGAGCTCATTCGGCTTGTTGTTTGCTCTTGAAAAAAAAAAAAAAAAGGTGCTCAAGAAAAACCCGGCCTAAATAGGAGAGGCCATAGAAAAAAGTGAGCCAACCTAAGAGCCAATTCAGTTTTTTTTAAGTGAAAAAGAGTTTTCAAAATCAAGTGCGTACTTAGTAGCTTCCTAGACATAGGTCCGGGAAAGCTAGCTAGTCTTTGTTCGCCTAGCCAAACCCTTTCCTAGCCGTGACCTACATTCACTTGCATCTTGTTGTGATTTGAGTTTTAGGTCAGTTTTGGGGCTATCTTGTTTGGCTTGGTATACTATATCTTGCTTGGTTTTGTGTTGTTGCTTTTGGTGCTTGGTTGTTTGCTTTGTCTAGGATGGTGGACGATCACCGAGCCGGGAAGGACCTTGACACATCTACACAAGGGCGTGTATCTCCACCCCCGGAAGTGACCTTGCAAGACATTCAACAAGTCTTGCTCGGCAATCAACAAGCCTTGCTAGCTATTAATGCACGGCTGGAAAGTGTGGAGCGCAAACAAGAGGATACCGCCGAGCAATTGCAACAATTGAGTGTTAACCGTCCTCCAAGCCATGGCCATGTTGTGCCACCAGTTTCAAGAGAATTCATTGGGTCCGCGACTAATAATGTGGACCATGTGCAAGTCCGGGAGGAAGCGTCCTCTTCTCATGCGCCGAGAGTGTCTTTGGCGCCACAAGGAGGATATGCGGCGTACGAAGCGCCACCATTTGTAGCAACCTCGGGGGTAAGTATGTTCAATGAGTTTGCTTCATTTCCTAATAATATCCCTATTGGTGCTACTAACCTTCCAGGTTATGGAGTTGGAGGCTATGACTCATATGGGCAATCTCAAGTTACACCTACGCCCACCGCCAATCTTTTCCCTCCACAAATGGCGATGAGGGGACCTCAAGCCCGTGCACATATGTGGCCTCCAATGCCTCCCCAACGACATGTTCCCCCGGCCTATCATGAAGAAATGCCACAAGGGAGGGAGCAACACCATGGTGTTAAGCTCCATGTGCAACCATTTGCAGGATCTTCCAACGGGGATGAATGCTTGGATTGGATGGCCAAAACTGAATCCATGAGAGTTCAGCCAAAGGTTCAAGCTTCCTATGTTGAGTTTTCAAGGCCAGCTGAAGTGAGGCAAGTCGCTCCACCCACACCTATGGTTCCTAGGAGTCCTTGTGTTGAACCCTTGCAAGTTGTGAAGTCATCCTTTGGTGATGGGGAGTTGAAGGAAAAACCTCCACTTATAGCCGAATCATGTCAGCCTTCTTTGCTCATTGAAGATGAGCTAAAGCCAAAAGAAAAGGAGGAGGAAGTTGAAGAACCATCTCTTTTATCTACGAAAGGCAAACATCCACCCATCATTGCCCGTAGTTCACTCAACTCTTTGGGTACTCCATGGATGGATGCAACATCTATGGTTCCTTCATGTTTGTCGTTCCTATTCCAAGAAGAGGTTAACGACAAGGATGATAAGCCTTCTGAACTCAAGAACACTTGTGGCCATGAGAAGAAGGATGTGCAATCCAAGGCTCATTCTAGGGGAGTATCACTTGACTCTACTCAGTTTATTTTTTTCCCTTTGCATCAAACTAAATTCTTTTCAAGGGTTAGAGAATCCCTAGTTCATGAATATGTTTTTGTAGGTGAAACTAGATATTCATGCATACACCATAGTTCTCTTGGTCAAATCATGACTTGTTGGATGCCTTTAGTTCTTGATAATCATGTGTACAAGTCCTTGCCTTTGTGCCATCCAGTTACTTCAAGTAGAACTAGGCATTCATGCGTGCATCATTGTTCTCATTCACAATTCTTGTTGCATGAGAAAAATTTTGTACTATGCTTTGCATTTGTTGCCAAGTATGTCATATGCATTTCATGTTCTATACTTAAGCATATCTTTAGGCTGAAATTGGGCAACACTTGTACATGGAAATTCCCCCATGGGCATTCACTAGATCTAAAGATGTGTACGTACTCATGTCCTTCATTCTCTAAAGAACTTCTTGGTCCCTCACTTCCTTGTTTTTCTTTGTGCAGTTTTGTGTACTCTAAACCTATTTCTTGAAGTGCACTCAGATTCAAGGACGAATTCTTTTGAAGGAGGGGAGGATGATGTGACTACGTTGCATCATGAACAAGACTCAAGCCATTCAAGCCATGAAGACTCAAGCGCCGACGCCGCCACGCCTAGGGCATCCGAGCTAGGGCATGGAAGTTGGCCCGACAATTCTCACAACCCTCTGAGCCATCTTTTGGGGGATGATCCCACTGGCCCTCTAGGATATATGGAGCACAAGAATGCCTATGAAATTGGCGTGGAAGCAAGGAAGTGCCACACACCTATGGTAGGCACAAGGGAGGCCGGCACTCGGGTCCTTCCGGGTCGAATCACTCGGGCTCGGGCTCGAGCCTTGCAAGAGGGACTCCAAGCTGGCTTGATGACCATGGGATCTCCGAGCCTAGTGGAAGAGAAGGCCATGTGTGCTTTGGTGCAACAACCGGACCAAGGCGCAAGGATTCCTTAAGCCATGTGGGGCTTGTTTTGAAGAGGCATTCAATGCCGAATTTGTGTGGGTCTTCATGACATTTTCTACCTTATTTATTGTCTATGTGATGGTTAAACTCGAGCATTAGGGGTTGGGTTTATAAGGGGGTAGCCGGCCCTTGTTTTCAGGATGCAAAACTTGAACCAAAACCTTGTCTTTTTCACTCTCTTTTTCAATGGAGTTTCTGCAGCCTTTTAGGGTTTAATTTCATCATCTAGATAGCTTGAAAAGGGTTTAATTTCATCATCTAGATAGCTTGAAAACCCAGGTTGTGAGTCATATCAACCTTCGTGCAAGGCCTCCTTTGGTGCGTCATATCCAAGGCGAGTTCTTCACTAGTTCTTACAAGGTGCGGTGCGTCATATCCAACCCTTGTAAGTCCATATCCCTTCGACTTTTACCCTATCTCTCCGCCTCAAATCTTGCCCTCAAAACCACCCTTGAATCACCCCAAGATCATACAAAGAACCAGCCCAAGACGTGCTTCCAATCTGCCCTCAAACTTCCTCTCGCCGGAGCCAAGTTCCTTGCGGAAACCATCTGTGACACCTCAGTAGATTCGCTATATCTTCTGATTCCTAGATCGGTTCACTCTCAAAATTTGAGGCTTTCATCTAGACTTCCGGATCTACCACTGGGATTTGGAATCGCTCAATTCGGAGCCCGGAACAGAGAGAACCATCCATCTGAATACAGGCGATTCCCCTTGCCGGTTTGGTGTTGTCTCGCCTAATTCCTTTGTCTCTTGTGGACTTCCTCGCACCGAAGGCTTCATCCCGATCCTCACGCATCAACCACTAACCAGGCAAACAATCAATATCCATCACAAAACCAATAACCAAGCACACAACCAATATCCGCCAACAAAACCACTCACCAAGCAAACAATCAATATCCACACATACAACCATTTAATTCTACGCCTACAATTCTAGATCAATATAACGGACAGGTGCATAAATCATTACTGAAAATAATAATATGCGAAAATAATTATTTTTAAAAGAGATAAGTAAAAGGATGAGCAAGAATCATCTTGCCTTAAACTTAACAACAACGACCTCAGAAAATCGTCAACCAATCTCGAACAATCCTGCAATGACAATCCGAACAATACCTTGCGTTAATTAACCCATACTAAGCCACTACTAACAACCCCCAATTCAGCCCCTAAAATCATACCTCCAAATAATCAACTTCAGCAAATCCCCATAAATCAACCAATTGCTTCCAAAAACAGAGTGTGGATGCCCCAACAAAACCAGTCAACAATTATAAATTGTTGTCCAAAACCCCCGAATTCATCAAATCTGCCCACGCAGAATTCAACAGCAATCGGTTGTCCCAAAAATTTCAGATCGAAGGAAAACCCTTCCCACAAAAATACCTTGTCGTCTGCTGAACTCGCCACCGGTTTGAGCTTCCCGTTCGCCGGAAAATCAGCCCATCAGCAGTTGCAACTCCAGCGACAGCAGCAGCGGTCCGGTCTACAACAGCAGCGGTTCGCACCACAGCAGCAACAGTTCGCGACTTCACTCTTCAGCAGCAGCAGCAGTTCGCGTCCAGATTCAGGGAGGCGGCCATAGCCGAGTCGAGCTCACCGGCGGAAATCCGAGCAGATGAAAGGGAAATCAGAAGGCAGGAAGAGGCAGAAGCTCTACCGTGGTGCTCTCCCGAGGAAGACAAGGGTTTGATCCCTTTTTTTTGTCCCTTTGCTGAGTTTATAAAGTAATGGAAAATTTTATTTACCCTTTTTAATATATATATATCCGTTGGGGTATTTCAAATATACTTATATACTATAGTTTTCTTTTATATCTCATATGAATATGCTTATATACTATAGTTTTCCTTTATATCTCATATGAATATGCTTATATATTATAGTTTTCCTTTATATCTCATATGAATATACTTATATAATATAGTTTTTCTGTATATCTCATATAGTTATACTTATATAATATTGTTTTCCTTTATATCTCATATGAATATACTTATATAGTATAGTTTTCCTTTATATCTTATATAGTTATACTTATATAGTTTTCATTTATATCTCATATGAGTATACTTATATAATATAGTTTTTCTTTATATCTCATATAGTTATACTTATATAGTGTAGTTTTCCTTTATATCTCATATGAATATACTTATATAGTATAATTTTTCTTTATATCTCATATATTTATACTTATATAGTATAGTTTTCCTTTATGTCTCATACGAATATACTTATATAATATTGGTTTTTTTTACGGACAAGCTAAATATACGCGAAAATATGTTTAAATGGACGCGAAACTACACGCTTTAGCTAAGCGTCCGGTTTTACACGCTTAGCTTAAGCGTGTAGGGGTATTATTGAGATATAAAGGAAAACTATAGTATATAAGTATAACTATATGAGATATAAAGGAAAACTATATTATATAAGCATATTTATATGAGATATAAAAGAAAACTATAGTATATAAGCATATTCATATGAGATATAAAAGAAAACTATAGTATATAAGTATATTCCTATGAGATATAAAAGAAAAACTATATTATATAAGTATATTCATATGATATATAAAGGAAAACTATACTATATAAGTATAACTATATGAGATATAAAAAAAGGCAATGGCTAAATACACGCGGAAATAAGTCTAAATGGACGCGAAACTACACGCTTAAGCTAAGCGTCCGGTTTTACACGCTTAGCTTAAGCGTGTAGGGGTATTGTTGGTATTTTAAAAAAACATCCCACGGTTCTTACACGCTTAAGCTAAGCGTGTGCCCACACGCTTAGCTTAAGCGTGTAGTTTTTTTTTTGTAAGTTTAAAAGCACACGCTTACCTTAGGCGTACAGTACAAAAAAAATTCCCAAAATTGCATTTTTTCCCATAATCATGTAGATAATTTCAATACGAGTCCGTACATATAAAATTCGTCCAAAACGGACATCGTTTTCCCCTCCAAAAGCCTAAAAAAAGAAGCCTTCAACCCGGGCGCATAGCTTCTTCGAGCAGTCCATCCGTAAGCTTTTATAAGCTTCAATGGAGGATTTGGCAAATTTCTTGGATCCGATTGAAGCCATTAACTATGGGGCATTTAAGAGGACCTTATCATACACGTAATTCCACATTTAATCGGATTGAATGTCGATTAAAATCGTAGAATTTTATCCCCAAAGCCACCGTGTCGTCCAAGGGGCCGATTTGAACAAATCCAAAATTGGACCAAATCATCTTCAATTGGAGGGCATGAACCATAGGGCCTTGTTGAGGGTGTCCTAAGATTCAAAATGCCTATAAAATCCCCTTCAATCGTTGCCCCAATGCATCCAATTTCGAAGTCAAAACTCATGAATCCTAAATCCCGTTACCGGTTGTTCTTGACCGAAATTCGAGCACATGAAAGCTTTATTCTTGCAATTGTTGGTACTACTAGCCTTGAAAATTGGTCATCTTTCAATTTGGTGCCCGACATATAATATGTAAGTAATAAGTTCATAATATTTAACTATAATATATAGTATATAAGTAATAAATTCATAAATATTTAACCATAATGTTTAACTATAGTATATAAGTAATAAGTACGTAATACTTAATTATAATGCATAACTATACTTTATAACTAATATATTTTGTAATACTTAACTATAATACATAACTGTAACACCCCGGGCCAGAGGTGCTACAGTGCCATAGTCCCGAAGGACTATAAGGCGGTTTTAAAAGAAAAGAAATCCAAAACTATTCCAAATACACAAAAGTTATCAACCTGAAAATTCTTGTTCAAGTTTGAAACAACACTTAAACTTGTCATCAGTTTAATGCATCAATTTATCCAAAACACGGAAGCGAATACAATATTTTCAAATCTGAGGCAAACTAAATCTTTAACTGTGAAGACACATTTGTGATCCAGAACCCGCTTGTTGCTGCAAACCTGCAAAGCCTGATTGACTGGGGGACCCGATACCCCAGCCAACCGCGGCACGTAAACCGAAGTTGGTCAGTCTTCCATCAAGACTGGCAAGACTCCTCAAGCCAAAACAGTTTCAAAACACATATTTATCACCAATCAACTCATATCACAAGACAACACACACACAATATACGTATATATATATAATATCATAATTACACTTAATCATATCAATCAACCAATATCGACCGCACATTAAGACATAAACACACACTATCACATAATCATTCATTCCTCACTCTTATCCAACTCTTGACTATGCTAACCTCATTCAATCCAACCTCAACATCACCACAAGTATAAATGAATAGAATAATCCAATCCAACTTACTAACACAACCAACCAACCTTCACATCAACGAACACATAAGCACCAACGAGACAATCATTACCTTATACAAATATAACGACCCAAGCCAGCCATCCTTCCGGTGCCGCCTTTTCGTTAACATGGGCCGCAACCCATACACCTCAACCCAACCCATATTGACCTACACCCTCAAGATGGGAAACCAACCTTCCTAATCAATCAACATAACCAACCTTCTCAAACAATCATCATAACCAACCTTCTCAAACAATTCACACCAAGATCCAACAACCACTACCAATGGACAAAAATAGCCCACAACCACCACTAACAACAATCAACAAACGACTACTAACTACAACCAACCGACAACCAAAGTCTAACACAAAACCAATAATCAAACACCCCACCAATATCCGCAAACAAAACCATTAACTAAGCACACAACCAATAATCAAGCACACAACCCAAAACCGAGCACACAACCACCCACACACACAATCCAACACATAACTGCCAACACACACAAGTGTCAACACACACACACGTCCACACACACAATCCAACACATAACTGCCAACACACACAAGTGTCAACACACACACACGTCAACACACACAATCCAACACACAACTACCAACACACACAAGTGTCAACACTCACAACTGCACACACACACACACACATGTCAACACCCACAGTCTAACACACACAACTGTCAACACACATAGATGTCAATTCACACACAATCCAACACACACAACTGTCAATACACACAATTGGCAACATACACAATCCAACACACAACTACCAACACACACAAGTGTCAACACACACAACTGCACACACACACACACATGTCAACACCCACAGTCTAACACACACAACTATCAACACACACAGATGTCAATTCACACACAATCCAACACACACAACTGTCAATACACACAATTGGCAACACACACAATCCAACACCCGATCCAAACTCCGATCCTACCTCCAATCCAACCCACCACCGGATGGGACTTTCAACCATCCAACCTAGCCTTAACCAACGGAGGTCACACCCTCACGCGGTTGGATGAGGTCACACCCTCACCCCGGCTCCATAACCAACCATCACCAATTCACCAACCACCCACCACCGGATGGGACTTTCAACCATCCAACCTAGCCTTAACCAACGGAGGTCACACCCTCACCCCGGCTCCATAACCAACCATCACCAATCCACCAACCACCCACCACCTATCACGATCAACCCGCAATCAAACACAACACACGATAACTAATATCATATAACGGAATTTCACCATCAAGTTAATCAACAATCAATCACAATTAGTCACAATTGACTACCACGTCAACATTTAATCAAACACAATACGAGACAAATACTAACATACGCACACACACATTTTCAACCAAGCAACTCTACAGGCAATAATCCGAATTCACATACTCAAACAAGAGTAAAATTAATTACTGAATCAAGATAGGAACAAAAGTACTTTTATAAAAATATACGAAGGGTTAGCAAGAATCATGTTGCCTCAAACTCGACAACCACGACCTCAGAGATCTCCAACCAACTCGAACGAACCTGCGAAATCAATCCGAGCAAATCCTGGCGTTAATTCAAATCCAACCACAACTAGAAAAACCCCCAAATTCAAACCCTAATTCATACCTTCAAAATTCCAATCAAGCAAACCCCACACAATAATCAATCCAAACTCAAATTCACAAGTTGCTGCACAAAAATGTTGAAATCAGCCAATTCTGGCCACCAAAAAAATCAGCAACATATACGTATAAATATATATTCTCAGAAATATCAGCCATCCGAAGTCCCTTACCGAAATAGATCGAAGGCTTACCTCGTCGTCGACCACTACGTAGCCACCGGGGAGGCTCCTCGTCGCCGGAACTCAGCAGCCACACTAGCACAATAACAGGGGACACCAGCAGCACAGCCACGGACTGCACAACAGCACAGCAAGGCAGCAGCACGGACAACACCAGCAGGGGAGGAGGAGGAGGAAGAGCAGCGGCGCGGTCCAAGTCGGCTCGCCGGAGAAGAACAGCTCGGCTGGGCACAGGAGAAGAACAGCTCGTCGGAGGAGAAGGGAGTTGGCTGTTCAGCGGGAGTGTTCACGCGAGGAAGAGGCAACCGGCACTTTGAGGGATTTATCCCCAAATTTCCCATTTTCCCAAATTTAAGTAATCCCATAGTTAATTTACCATTATGCCATTATCCTTATCTTATTTGGGGTATTTCATTCTCCCCCCCCCCCTTATAAGAGTTTCGTCCTCGAAACTAAGATCAAAACATGTTCGGGTATCTGTCTCGCATAACTGACTCCAGAATGTACAAGACTTGCCGACGAATGACCTTCCTTGAGAATCAACTCCCTAATCCCTTTATCAGTTGGCACACATAATCGATCCTGAAATCACAATACTCCATCGTCCTGAACCAGAAATCCGGGCGCCCTTCCCTGAGCAATCTCACCGCATACCTTATTCAACATTCCATCGCATTCAGCTGCGTCCGTTCCTTCCCAAACCAATTTCACTTTCACCTTTCACCAACTCTTGTTGCAATCCCAGCTGAACTGTTAGACCAGCAACCACATACTCGAGAGTAGACTTCCTACTCAAAGCATCAGCTACCTCATTATCCCTTCTGAATGATAAACAATATCTATATCGTAATCATTAATCAATTCTAGCAACCATCTTGTCTCATGTTCAACTCTCTCTTATACAATTTAAGCTGATGAAAAGCATATGCAATGACCTTCCCATCCTGCATTAAAATGCAACCCATACTTTGCTTAGACACATCTCTATAGATAACACTCTTCTGTTCCTTGCAGTACAATTAATACTGACGCACTAATCAAACACTTCCTGAGTTCTTTGAAACTCTCTCTTGACATCTCATGTCCCATTCAAAACTCTTAGCCTTACGTAACCTGCCACAATCTGCCTGTAGCAACCTGCGCATTCTACTTCTCAACTCAGCCGAACCCATAATCGTGAAATCCCACTTCTTAAGCAGACCGAGTTCGCTGTTTCTTATTGCCTCAAATATCAACAGTCTGATCAAAATCATCTATGGCAGTCTCCATAATCAATCACTCATCAGTATACTCACGGATTTACAGCTATGCTTCACCATCAAGGTTTCATACATACCACCATCACTGAAAGTGCTCAATCTGTCTTTCTCATTATTGACAATAACAGTAGCACACAACAACTTCATACCGAATCATTAACTACCAGACTAGCTGCCTCAACCTCTTGACGATAAGCCCAACGACTTCATCCTCTATCACACCCACACTTACCTTATTAATCTCCAACACGTCCCACTTACCAGGGAACACATCATAAAATTACTCAACAACACTAAGCATCACATATAAAATATATCAAACACAAACTTACCTATACGTAACAACAAGGGTCTTCTGATCACACGATTGCTTCACAGTTTTGGCGAATAATCTTTTTCCACGTCAAACTTTTGAAAACATTTTCGAACGTAAATGCTCTGATACCAATTCCTGTAACACCCCGGGCCAGAGGTGCTACAGTGCCATAGTACCGAAAGACTATAAGGCGGTTTTAAAAGAAAAGAAATCCAAAACTATTCCAAATACACAAAAGTTATCAACCTGAAAATTCCTGTTCAAGTTTGAAACAACACTTAAACCTGTCATCAGTTTAATGCATCAATTTATCCAAAACACGGAAGCGAATACAATATTTTCAAATCTGATGCAAACTAAATCTTTAACTGTGAAGACACATCTGTGATCCAGAACCCGCTTGTTGCTGCAAACCTGCAAAGCCTGATTGACTGGGGGACCCGATACCCCAGCCAACCGCGGCACGTAAACCGAAGTTGGTCAGTCTTCCATCAAAACTGGCAAGACTCCTCAAGCCAAAACAGTTTCAAAACACATATTTATCACCAATCAACTCATATCAAAAGACAACACACACACAATATACGTATATATATATAATATCATAATTACACTTAATCATATCAATCAACCAATATCGACCGCACATTAAGACATAAACACACACTATCACATAATCATTCATTCATCACTCTTATCCAACTCTTCACTATGCTAACCTCATTCAATCCAACCTCAACATCACCACAAGTATAAATGAATAGAACAATCCAATCCAACTTACTAACACAACCAACCAACCTTCGCATCAACGAACACATAAGCACCAACGAGACAATCATTACCTTATACAAATATAACGACCCAGGCCAGCCATCCTTCCGGTGCCGCCTGTTCGTTAACATGGACCGCAACCCATACACCTCAACCCAACCCATATTGACCTACACCCTCAAGATGGGAAACCAACCTTCCTAATCAATCAACATAACCAACCTTCTCAAACAATCATCATAACCAACCTTCTCAAACAATTCACACCAAGATCCAACAACCACTACCAATGGACAACAATAGCCCACAACCACCACTAACAACAATCAACAAACGACTACTACCTACAACCAAGCGACAACCAAAGTCTAACACAAAACCAATAATCAAACACCCCACCAATATCCGCAAACAAAATCATTAACTAAGCACACAACCAATAATCAAGCACACAACCCAAAACCGAGCACACAACCACCCACACACACAATCCAACACATAACTGCCAACACACACAAGTGTCAACACACACACACGTCCACACACACAATCCAACACATAACTGCCAACACACACAAGTGTCAACACACACACACATCCACACACACAATCCAACACACAACTACCAACACACACAAGTGTCAACACACACAACTGCACACACACACACACATGTCAACACCCACAGTCTAACATACACAACTGTCAACACACACATATGTCAATTCACACACAATCCAACACACACAACTGTCAATACACACAATTGGCAACACACACAATCGAACACACATCTACCAACACACACAAGTGTCAACACACACAACTGCACACACACACACATGTCAACACCCACAGTCTAACACACACAACTATCAACACACACAGATGTCAATTCATACACAATCCAACACACACAACTGTCAATACACACAATTGGCAACACACACAATCTAACACCCGATCCAAACTCCGATCCTACCTCCAATCCAACCCACCACCGGATGGGACTTTCAACCATCCAACCTAGCCTTAACCAACGGATGTCACACCCTCACGCGGTCGGATGAGGACACACTCTCACCCCGACTCCATAACCAACCATCACCAATTCACCAACCACCCACCACCGGATGGGACTTTCAACCATCCAACCTAGCCTTAACCAACGGAGGTCACACCCTCACGCGGTCGGATGAGGTCACACCCTCACCCCGACTCCATAACCAACCATCACCAATCCACCAACCACCCACCACCTATCACGATCAACCCGCAATCAAACACAACACACGATAACTAATATCATATAACGGAATTTCACCATCAAGTTAATCAACAATCAATCACAATTAGTCACAATTGACTACCACATCAACATTTAATCAAACACAATACGAGACAAATACTAACACACGCACACACACATTTTCAACCAAGCAACTCTACAGGCAATAATCCGAATTCACATACTCAAACAAGAGTAAAATTAATTACTGAATCAAGAGAGGAACAAAAGTACTTTTATAAAAATATACGAAGGGTTAGCAAGAATCATCTTGCCTCAAACTCGACAACCACGACCTCAGAGATCTCCAACCAACTCGAACGAACCTGCGAAATCAATCCGAGCAAATCCTGGCGTTAATTCAAATCCAACCACAACTAGAAAAACCCCCAAATTCAAACCCTAATTCATACCTTCAAAATTCCAATCAAGCAAACCCCACACAATAATCAATCCAAACTCAAATTCACAAGTTGCTGCACAAAAATGTTGAAATCCGCCAATTCTGGCCACCAAAAAAATCAGCAACATATACGTATAAATATATATGCTCAGAAAAATCAGCCATCCGAAGTCCCTTACCGAAACAGATCGAAGGCTTACCTCATCGTCGACCACTACGTAGCCACCAGGGAGGCTCCTCGTCGCCGGAACTCAGCAGCCACACTAGCACAATAACAGTGGACACCAGCAGCACAGCCACGGACTGCACAACATCACAACAAGGCAGCAGCACGGATAGCAGCAGCAGGGGAGGAGGAGGAGGAAGAGCAGCGGCGCGGTCCAAGTCGGCTCGCCGGAGAAGAACAGCTCGGCTGGGCACAGGAGAAGAACATCTCGTCGGAGGAGAAGGGAGCTGGCTGTTTAGCGGGAGTGTTCACGCGAGGAAGAGGCAACCGGCACTTTGAGGGATTTATTCTCAAATTTCCCATTTTCCCAAATTTAAGTAATCCCATAATTAATTTACCATTATGCCATTATCCTTATCTTATTTGGGGTATTTCAATAACTATAGTATATAAGTAATAAATTCATAATACTTAACCACAATGTGTAACTATAGTATATAAGTAATAAGTTCGTAATACTTAATTATAATGAAATACTATAGTAAATAAGTGTAACTATATGAAATTTCATGAAGTACTATAGTAAATAAGTCTAAGTATACTAGATTTAATGAAATATTATAGTAAATAAGTGTAACTATATGAAATTTCATGAAGTACTATAGTAAATAAGTCTGAGTATACTAGATTTAATGAAATACTATAGTATATAAGTCTAAGTATATTAGATTTAATAAAATACTATAGTATATTGTAACACCCCGGGCCAGAGGTGCTACAGTGCCATAGTCCTGAAGGACTATAAGGCGGGTGAAATAAAAATTTGCGAAACATAACCCATATATATCAAAAGCAGCACAGTGGAAAACCTGTACAACCTGTCCAGAGTTTGAAACCACAATCAAACTTAACCTACAGAAAATACAACACTTTACAAACCAAAAACCAATACAACAAGTTCGACCCATACAAGGTCCAAAACCAAAACGACACGCACAACCAAGTCAAAGTCCAAACCAAAAGAGTAAAGCCTTCGACTCCAAACCGACGGTGATCAGAATCCTCCTTGCTGGCGCTAAATCTGCAAACCCTGATTGACTGGGGGACCCGAAACCCCAGCCAACCACGATACGTAAACCGAAGTTGGTCAGTCTCACGAAAGACTATGGCAAGACTAGCCCGGCCAAAACAGTTTCAAAACCATAGAATTATCATGGTAATCAACAATACCAAACAACAACAGATCATACAATATATACATACAATATATACCATATCATACCGACCAATCAACATAAAACACACGCCTAAACACAAACACACTCTATCACATAATCATCCAATACTCAATCTTATCCAATTCTACACGATACTAATCTCTTTCAATCCATCCTAAAACTCATCACAAGCATAGACGAAAAGAACGATCTAATCCAACTTCCTCTCCATTCCTAATAATGCCTCAATCAACAACTCTAAGCGCATACACATATCTTACTACTGACTTACAACCAAAGCTAACCAAATATACAGAACTCACTACTGCACTAACACGACAAATCCAGTTAACCTTCACATCAACAAACACATAGGCATCAACGAAAATAATCATTACATAATACAATCATAACCAAAATAACGACCAACTCATACATTCAAACCCAACTCATGCATTCAATTTCAAACCATGTTAACCCACACCCTCCAGATGGGAAACCAACCTTCCTAATCAATCAACATAAGCAACCGGCGACCAAAGTCTAACACAAAACCGATAATCAAACACCCCACCAATATTCGTAAGCAAAACCACTAACTAAGCATACAACCAATATTCAAGTACACAACTCATAACCGAGCACACAACCAATAATCAACACACAACCAATAATCACACACACAACCAATATTCAAGTACACAACCACTATTCAACACAAAACCACTTAATCGGTATAAAACCAATATCAACACATAACCAACACGCACAACCACCAACACCTCCAATCCAACCTCCGTCTCCACCACCACATCACCGGGTGAGACAATTCACAACATCTCCGTCTCCACCCCCACATCACCAAGGTGAGACAATTTACAACATCTCCGTCTCCACCCCCACATCACCAAGGTGAGACAATTCACAACATCTCCGTCTCCACCCCCACATCACCAAGGTGAGACAATTTACAACATCTCCGTCTCCACCCCCACATCACCAAGGTGAGACAATTCACAACCTCCAAAACCCACTATCCATCACCATACCAACCAATCAAACAACACGACGACAGTCAAAATCACATAACCACACCTCATCACACATTATCACATATCATCACACACACATCATCACACATTATCACATATCCTCACACACACATCATCACACAATATCACACACATATATATATATATATTCACCTAAGTAACTTTAAAATCAATAATCCAATCAAACCACATCAGTCCATCTACAACACGGGACAATTACTAATGTACCCACACATTCACACACACACAATCCAACACACGCATACACACGCATACACACATTCAATCCAACACACACATACGATCCACACACACACACACACACACACACATTCAATCCAACACACACATACGATCCACACACACACACACACACACACATTCAATCCAACACACACATACGATCCACACACACACACACACACACACATTCAATCCAACACTCACATACGATCCACACACACACACACACACATTCAATCCAACACACCCACACGATCCAACACACACACACGTGTCAACAGACACTATCAACAACAATCAATCACATTTAGTCACAATTGACTACCACGTCAACATTTAATCAAATACGATACATGACAAATCATATCACACGCACATACCCATATTCAACCAAGCAACGGTAAACTTAATTATGAAATAAACTGGGCATAAAACAATTTATAAAAATATAAAGTTAGCAAGAATCCTCTTGCCTCAAGTCGAACCACAACGACCTCAGAGATCTCCAGTCAACTCGAACGAACCTGCGGAATCAATCCGAGCAAATCTCTGGCGTTAATTAACTCATACAAATCCACAACTAATAAACCCCCAATTCAAACCCTAAATCATTCCTTAAACTTCCAATCTCAGCAACCCACACACAAAATTAACCCAATTCCAAATACTCCAAAAATCAAGTTTGCTGCTCAATCCTACAAATTCAGCAAACAAATCAATGAATTCAGTCCAAATCCCACACAGCTCGGTCACATATATACATGTTCAGCCACGTTCTGAACTTCACAAAAAATTGATTGAAGCACCTTACCTTGCCGTCAACCAAGCCACTGCTACCGGATTGGTTTCCTCGTCGCCGGAACACAGCAGAGCTTCAGCATCAGCAAAGCAGCAGCACGCAGCAGCCACGAACAGCAGCAATTTCTCCCAGCAGCTCCGACTTAGAAAATTTCGTTCTCCCTGCGCAGGACCCCAAATGCAACGATTCCAACTCGAGCAGTTAGATATACGAGTCTATTTTACCTCCTCAAAATTTCAGACCCAAATAATGAGTGAGCAAACAGTTATTACCATTCTCCTGAGACGTCGCAGATGGGGCAACAACACAGCAGTGGACAGCAGCCAGCAGCGGACAACAGGGGAGGAGGAAGAGCGGAGTGGTGTCCGAGTGGCTCGCCGGAGGGAAGAGCTCGGCTGGCACAGGAGAAGGGGTCGGTTCGTCGGGGAAGATGAAGTTGAGCACAGGGAAGGGAGACCACGTACAGTGAAGATCGAGAGAGAGAAATCCGAATTTAGGGAGTTAGGGATTTAATCCCCCAAATTCCCATTTTTCCCCCTTATAAGCAAATCTTTAATTAATTTTACCATTTTGCCATTATCAACTTATTTGGGGTATTTTAAGTATTTCATTAAATCTAGTATACTTAGACTTATATACTATAATATTTTATTATATTTCATATAGTTATACTTATATAATATATTATTTCATGAAATTTCATATAGTTACACTTATATACTATAGTATTTCATTATATATCATATAGTTACACTTATGTACTATTGTAATTTATTATATTTCATATAGTTACACTTATGTACTATAGTATTCCATTAAATCTAGTATACTTAGACTTATATACTATAGTATTTCATTATATTTCATATAGTTACACGTATATACTATAGTATTTCATTATATTTCATATAGTTACACTTATATACTATAGTATTTCATTAAATCTAGTATACTTAGACTTATATACTATAGTATTTTATTATATTTCATATAGTTACACTTATATACTATAGTATTTCATGAAATTTCATATAGTTACACTTATATACTATAGTATTTCATTATATATCATATAGTTACACTTATGTACTATTGTAATTCATTATATTTCATATAATTACACTTATGTACTATAGTATTTTATTAAATCTAGTATACTTAGACTTATATATTATAATATTTCATTATATTTCATATAGTTACACGTATATACTATATTATTTCATTATATTTCATATAGTTACACTTATGTACTATAGTATTTAATTACATTTCATATAGTTACACTTATATAGTATAGTATTTCATTAAATCTAGTATACTTATTCTTATATATTATAGTATTTTATTATATTTCATATAGTTACACTTATATAGTATAGTATTTCATTAAATCTAGTATACTTAAACTTATATATTATAGTATTTTATTATATTTCATATAGTTACACTTATATACTATAGTATTTCATTAAATCCAGTATTTCATTAAATCCAGTATACTTACGTGGAATTACGTGTATGATAAGGTCCTCTTAAATGCCCAATAGTTAATGGCTTCAATCGGATCCAAGAAATTTGTCAAATGCTCCATTGAAGCTTATAAAAGCTTACGCGCACGGGTTGAAGGCTTCGTTTTTTGGGCTTTTGGAGGGGCAAACGATGTCCGTTTTGGATGAATTTTATATGTACGGACTCGTATTGAAATTCTCTACACGATTATGGGAAAAAATGCAATTTTGGGAAGAAAAAAAAATTGTACTCTACGCCTAAGATAAGCGTGTGCTTTTAAACTTGCAAAATAAAACTACACGCTTAAGCTAAGCGTATGGGCACACGCTTAGCTTAAGCGTATAAGAACCGTGGGCTATTTTTTAAAAATACCAACAATACCCCTACACGCTTAAGCTAAGCGTGTAAAACCGGACGCTTAGCTTAAGCGTGTAGTTTCGCGTCCATTTAGACTTATTTCTGCGTGTATTTAGCCATTGCCTTTTTTTATATCTCATAGTTATACTTATATAGTATAGTTTTCCTTTATATCTCATATGAATATACTTATATAATATAGTTTTTCTTTTATATCTCATATGAATATACTTATATACTATAGTTTTCTTTTATATCTCATATGAATATGCTTATATACTATAGTTTTCTTGTATATCTCATATAAATATGCTTATATAATATAGTTTTCCTTTATATCTCATATAGTTATACTTATATACTATAGTTTTCCTTTATATCTCATATGAATATATATATATAATATAGTTTTTCTGTATATCTCATATAGTTATACTTATATAGTATAGTTTTCCTTTATATCTCATATGAATATACTTATATAGTATAGTTTTCCTTTATATCTCATATAGTTATACTTATATAGTATAGTTTTCCTTTATATCTCATATGAGTATACTTATATAATATAGTTTTTCTTTATATCTCATATAGTTATACTTATATAGTATAGTTTTCCTTTATATCTCATACGAATATACTTATATAGTATAGTTTTCCTTTATATCTCATATAGTTATACTTATATAGTATAGTTTTCCTTTATATCTCATACGAGTATACTTATATAATATAGCTTTTCTTTATATCTCATATAGTTATACTTATATAGTAAAGTTTTCCTTTATATCTCATATGAATATACTTACATAATATAGTTTTCTTTTATATCTCATATGAATATGCTTATATATTATAGTTTTTCTTTATATCTCATATGAATATACTTATATAATATAGTTTTCCTGTATATCTCATATAGTTATACTTATATAGTATAGTTTTTCTTTATATCTCATATGAATATACTTATATACTATAGTTTTCTTTTATGTCGTTCATAACTTTTCATAAATTAAGATTATTGCCCAAAACCTTTGTCTCGTGGCAAAACTATCCTCCATAACTTTTCATAAATTACGATTATTGCTCAAAACCTTTGTTTTGTGGAAAAAATGTCCTCCATAACTTTTCATAAATTACGATTATTGCCTGGAACCGTTGTTTTGTGGCAAAAATGCCCTCCATAACTGTTCCTAAATTACGATCATTGCCCGGAACCTTTGTTTTATATCTCATATGAATATACTTATATATTATAGTTTTCCTTTATTTCTGATATGAATATACTTATATAATATAGTTTTCCTTTATATCTCATATAAATATGCTTATACTATAGTTTTCCTTTATATCTCGTATGAATATACTTATATAATATAGTTTTCCTTTATATCTCATATAGTTATACTTATATAGTATAGTTTTCCTTTACATCTCATATGAATATAATTATATAGTATAGTTTTCCTTCATATCTCATATTGTTATACTTATATAGTATAGTTTTCCTTTATATCTCATATGAATATACTTATATAATATAGTTTTTTTATATCTCATATAATTATACTTATATAATATAATTTTCCTTTATATCTCATATAGTTATACTTATATAATATAGTTTTCCTAAATATCTCATATGAATATACTTATATACTATAGTTTTTTTTATATCTCATATGAATATACTTATATAGTATAGTTTTCCTTTATATCTCATATAGTTATACTTATATAGTATAGTTTTCCTTTATATCTCATATGAATATACTTATATAGTATAGTTTTCCTTTATATCTCATATAGTTATACTTATATAGTATAGTTTTCCTTTATATCTCATATGAATATACTTATATAATATAGTTTTTTTTATATCTCATCTAGTTATACTTATATAATAAAGTTTTTCTTTATATCTCATATGAATATATTTATATAGTATAGTTTTCCTTTATATCTCATATAGTTATACTTATATAGTATAGTTTTTCTTTATATCTCATACGAGTATACTTATATAATATAGTTTTTCTTTATATCTCTTATAGTTGAACTTATATAATATAGTTTTTTCTTTATATCTCATATGAATATACTTATATACTATAGTTTTCTTGTATATCTCATATGAATATGCTTATATATTATAGTTTTTCTTTATATCTCATATGAATATACTTATATAATAATGTTTTTTGTATGTCTGATATAGTTATACTTATATAGTATAGTTTTCCTTTATATCTCATATGAATATACTTATATACTATAGTTTTCTTTTATGTCGTTCATAACTTTTCATAAATTATGATTATTGCCCGAAACCTTTGTCTCATGGCAAAAATATCCTCCATAACTTTTCATAAATTACGATTATTGCTCAAAACCTTTGTTTTGTGGAAAAAATGTCCTCCATAACTTTTCATAAATTACGATTATTGACTGGAACCTTTGTTTTGTGGCAAAAATGCCCTCCACAACTTTTCCTAAATTACGATCATTGCCCGGAACCTTTGTTTTATATCTCATATGAATATACTTATATAATATAGTTTTCCTTTATATCTCATATGAATATACTTATATAGTATAGTTTTCCTTTATATCTCATATCATTATACTTATATAGTATAGTTTTCTTTTATATCTCATATTAATATACTTATATAATATAGTTTTTCTTTATATCTCATATAGTTATTGTAACATCCCAAGCCAGAGGTGTCACAGTGCCATAATCCCGAAGGACTATAAGGTGTTTTTAGAAAAGAAAAGCTCAAAACATTTCCAATATACAAAAGGTATTACATCAAAATCCCTGCCTTACATTTGAAACAACATGCAAACCTGGCATTTAGTTAAGTATATCGAATTACATTCCAAAACCTCTTGTAACTAGCACAACGTTTTCAAAACCGAAACCAACTAAAAAACTAATTCTTTAACTGTGGAGACAAACTGTGATAAAAAAAAACCCTTGCTGCTGCCGAACCTACGAAGACAAGCTGACTGGTGGACTCGATACACCAACCAACCACGGAAACATAAACCGAGGTTGGTTAGTCTAATGAAAGACTAGCAAGAATCATCAAGTAAAAATAGTAGAACACACGAAAGAATTATCATACCATCCAACCAACGCCAATCAACAACACATCAAAATATATACTATTACTATCACATAACCACTACTTAACCATTCCTATCCAACTCTTCAATACGCTAAACACATTCAATCCAAACTCAACCACACAACGAGTATAAACGGGTGAGACTATCATCACCCTAGATAATCACACTAACATATACACGGGTGAGACGATCATCACCCTAAGTAAACATACTATCCATGGACAGACTAAACATGGGACACTCACCATCCAATTGTGGACTTGAACCAACGCAAGGTCACACCCTCACGTGGTCGGGTGAGGCAATCATCACCCCGGCCCAGCTATAAGGAGTCATGCCCTCCTTATAACCGAAACAAACAATCAATCAACAATAACCAACAACTAACCGACAATCAAGGCAACCGACAGCTACAACCAATGGCCGACAATAACCCACAGTCACAACCAACAACGACAACTAACTACAACCAACAACAGCCGCATAATGACCCAACATAAATCAACAACAAACCAATATCCAACAAACAACTAATATCTAGCAACAAAACCAATAGCCAACAATCAACCAATATCCGACAACAAAACCAATAACCAAGCACACAACCAATTTCCGCCAACAAAACCAATAACCAAGCACACAACCAATATCCAACGATAAAACCAATAGCCAAGCAAACAACCAATATCCAATGACAAAACCAATAGTCAAGCAAACAACCAATATCCAACGACAAAACCAATAGCCAAGCAAACAACCAATATCCAATGACCAACAATAATCAATAACCAACAACTACCAATAATTAATTGTAACACCCCGGGCCAGAGGTGCTACAGTGCCATAGTCCCGAAGGACTATAAGGCGATTTTAAAAGAAAAGAAATCCAAAACTCTTCCAATACATAAAATCATCAATATTAAAATCCCTGCTCAAGATTTAAACAACACTTAAACCTGTCATCCAGTTTAATGCATCAATCTAAATCCAAAACAACGGAAGCGAATACAACATTTTCAAATCTGATGCAATTCTAAATCTTTCACTGTGAAGACACATCTGTGATCCAGAACCCGCTTGTTGCAGCAAACCTGCAAAACCTGATTGACTGGGGGACCCGATACCCCAGCCAACCACGGCACGTAAACCGAAGTTGGTCAGTCTTATGAAAGACTGGCAAAACTCCTCAAGCCAAAACAGTTCAAAACACATACATATATCACCAATCAACTCACAACAACGACAACACGCCACACAATATATATACATATATATATATAATATCATAACTATACTTAATCATATCAACCAACCAATACCAACCACACGTCAAAACATATACACACACTATCACATACATCATTCATTACTCATCCTTATCCAACTCTTCACTATACTAACCTCAATCAATCCATCCTCAAACTCATCACCAGCATAAACGAATAAAACGATCCAATCCAACTTCACTGACACGTCCAATCCATCCTTCTCTCTATTACTAATACCACAATCAACAACTCTATGCACATACACATCTCTTACTACTGACTTACAACCAAAGCTAACCAATTATACTGAACTCACTACTGCACTAACACAACAAAATCAATTAACCTTCACATTAACAAACACATAAGCATCAACGAGACAATCATCACATAATACCAACATAACAAAACAACGATCCAGGCCAGCCACCCTTCCGGTGCCGCCTGTTTGTTAACATAGACTGTAACTCATACTCTCAAATTCAACCCATGTTGGCCCACACCCTCAAGATGGGAAACCAACCTTCACACTCAATCTACACGACCGACCTTCATAAACCACTAGCTGCCACCAACAACCCCACCAACATAAATCCACAACACACTTAGCTAAAATAAATAATATTTAACAAGTCAAACTAGCCAACAATCAATATCCAACATAAAACCAATAACCAAACACACAGTCAATATTCACCAACACAATCACTTAATCAAGTACACAACCAACATTCACACATAACCAACACACACAACCACCAACACCTCCAATCCAACCTCCGTCTCCACCACCACATCACCGGGTGAGACAATCAACACACACTTTCCGGATGAGACTTTCACCATCCAACCCTTGGCCCTTAACGACGTAGGCATGCACCCTATGCGGTTTGGTGAGACTATCATCACCTGACCCTTTCGACTCTGATTCAGCATTTTTGGCCCTTAATAACGTAGGCGACACTCGGTCCCTACGATGTTTGGTGCGGCTATCATCACCTGACCCTTCGACCCCCAATCAACGACAATCCAACCACCACACTGACACTCAATCAAATAACACAAACGACAATCAAAATCACACAATCACACATCATCAACCAAGCAATTATAGTCAAATAATCCAATCGGTCCACAACAATTAATCCATATTTAGTTACGACCAACCACCACATCACATTCAGTCAAACACAACACGAGACAATTACTAACACACCCATACATTCACACACACACACACACACACGCAATCTCAACACACAACTACCAGCACGCACACAATCCAACACACAACCGCCAATACACACAGGTGTCGACATACACAATCCAACACACACACATAAGTGTCAACAAACACACATATTCAACCAAGTAATTTCGCAACTAATAATCTAACTTAATTTACTCAGACAATGCTAAATCAATTACTGAATCAAGATAGGAACAAAAATAATTTTATAAAATATACGAAGGGTTAGCAAGATTTATCTTGCCTCAAGCGCGACCATGACGACCCCAGAGATCTCCAATCAACCCGAATGAACCTGCGAAATCAATCCGAGCAAATCTCTGGCATTAATTACTCATACAAATCCACTACTAACAAAACCCCCTAATTTCCAACTTATCAACAACCCTTAATTAATTAATCAACCATCCAATTTCAACCCCAAACTTAATTCAATTCCAACCCAATATTCCAACATCACCTTTGCTGCTAAATCCAACATAATCAGCAAACCAAATTTCTGCCTCAATTTAACAATCCACTTTACTACTAATTAAGCCCTCAAATTAATCATATATCCAAAACCCCAATTCAAACCCTAGAACCATACCTTCAAAATTTTTCAATCCATCAATCCCCCACCAAATCAACCCAAACTTCAAAATCAAACGTTGCTGCACAATTACTAACTAAATTCAGTCCAAATTTTCAAGGTCGAACACCATCCATGCCATTCTCCACATCAACCCAGTCCACGCACTATTTTACTGAAATCTAACACATATATTCAGAAATTTTCGGAACCCAATCAAACCCAATTGAAATACCTTGTCTTACCTCTTCGTTACCCACACTGTCCTCGCCGGAGAGAGGGTTCCCGACACCGGAATCGCTGTAGGGCTTCAACAGAACATCAACAGCACACAGCCAAGCAACGACCGCAGCTCGCACAGTGACGACTCGCGCCCAGATTCCGCCAAGCTGGCTTCTGACGAAGGAGGTGGTGTCCACCGATAAGGAACCGAACCACACACGCACCGGAGAGGGAGTCGGACCACACACAGGAGAGGGAGGAAGGAGGGAGTCGGGAGGATGCTTCTGAACGAAGACGACCCAAAGGGATTTTATCCCCAAAATTTCCCTTTAATTACCTTTTTTTCAGATTTTAAGAACCCAAAAATTTTATTTACCAATTTGCCATTTCTATAACCTTTGGGGTATTTCATTAATAACCAACAATAATCAATAACCAACAACAACCAATAACCCACCCACACATTTTCCACAATTTAATTCTACGACTACCAATCTAGATCAATATAACATATAAGTAAATATCAATTACTGAACATTAATAAGCGAGAATAATTATACTCAAAGATATATGTAATAAGGATGAGCAAGAATCATCTTGCCTTAAACTTAACGGCAACAACCCTAGAAATTCGCCAACTTCGCAAATTAGTCCCGAACGAGCCTACGACGACAAATTGAACAATCTCCTGCATTAATTTAACACATACCATGCCCTTACTTGAAAACCCCAAATCAGCCCCTTAATTAATCTAAAGCAGTCCATCTCAGCCCATAACTTCCAAAATTGAAATCAAACACCCAACATATACGTACCACCCTTAGTTGAACACAAAAAATGGCTGACCAATTCCTTGCAATTGCCAACCGAACTGCCCATAATTAAATTTTTCCAACATCCAATTTGTCAACAACCTAAATCTGCCCAGAACCCCAATCTGTCAACACAGAATTCAGTAGCAAAAATTTAGATTGAAGAAATCCCCAATTTACCTTGTCTTTCGCTTGATCTCGCCGCCAAATATGGCTCCTCGTCGCCGGAAATTACAGTAGCAGCAACAGCAGAACACGGCAACAACAACAGCAGAACATGACAACTGTAACACCCCGGGCCAGAGGTGCTACAGTGCCATAACCCCGAAGGACTATAAGGCGATTTTAAAAGAAAAGAAATCCAAAACTCTTCCAATACATAAAATCATCAATATTAAATTCCCTGCTCAAGATTTAAAACAGCACTTAAACCTGTCATCCAGTTTAATGCATCAATTTAAATCCAAAACAACGGAAGCGAATACAACATTTTCAAATCTGATGCAATTCTAAATCTTTCACTGTGAAGACACATCTGTGATCCAGAACCGGCTTGTTGCTGCAAACCTGCAAGCCTGATTGACTGGGGGACCCGATACCCCAGCCAACCGTGGCACGTAAACCGAAGTTGGTCAGTCTCACGAAAGACTGGCAAAACTCCTCAAGCCAAAACAGTTTAACACCAGAGAATTATCACAACAACCAACTCATGCCAAATAACAACATGCCACACATTATATATATACATATATATATATATTATATCATAACTATATCATAATCATATCAACCAACCAAGACCAATCACACGTCAAAACACAAACACCCACTACCACATAACCAATCAATTACCCATTTTTATCCAACTCTACACTATACTAACCTCTTCAATCCAACCCCAACATCATCACAAGCATAAACGAATAAAACGATCTAATCCAACTTTCTTTCCAATACTAATACCTCAATCATCAACCCTATGAAACATATGCATATATCTTACTACTGACTTACAACCAAGAGTAATCAATTATACTGAACTCCCTACTACACTAACACATCCAATTAACCTTCACATTAACAAACACATAAGCATCAACGAGACAATCATCACATAATACCAACATAACAAAACAACGATCCAGGCCAGCCACCCTTCCGGTGCCGCCTGTTCGTTAACATAGACTGTAACTCATACATTCAAACTCAACCCATGTTGGCCCACACCCTCAAGATGGGAAACCAACCTGCACATTCAATCCACACAACCGACCTTCATACTCCACTAACTGCCACCAACAACCACACCAAAAGAAACTCACATCACAACTAGCTACAAAAACCAATATTTGACAACAAGTCAATAACTAGCCAACAATCAACATCCAACACAAAACCAATAACCAAGCACACAACCAATATCATCACACAACCACTTAATCAGGTACACAACCAATATCATCAACAAAACCACTTAATCAAGTACACAACCAACATTCAACACATAACCAACACACACAACCGCTAACACCTCCAATCCAACCTCCGTCTCCACCACCACATCACCGGGTGAGACAACCAACACACACTTTCCGGATGGGAATTTCAACCATCCAACCATGGCCATTAACCAACGTAAGGTCACACCCTCACGTGGTCGGGTGAGGCTATCAATCACCCCGGCCTAGCCTTAACCAACGGAGGTCTCACCCTCACGTGGTCGGATGAGGTCACACCCTTACCCCGGCTCCACAATCAACCATTACCAATCTACCAACAACCCACCACCTCCATCTGTCAACACAACCAATCATAACACAAGGCAACAACGACCTACACATTCAACCAGGTTCAACACAAAACTAACGATCCAGCACATAATCAAAATATACCCACGACTATCAAACAAGCCAACAATCAGTATCCACACAACACCTATTTAATCAATTTAATACACATTCAATCATATATAAATCTACCTCTATTAATCCAGATTAACATACTAGATAATAGTAACATAAATTTATAAAACAATTACGATACGAAATTACGTAAGGGTTAGCAAGATCTATCTTGCCTCAAGCTCGACAACCACGACCTCAGAGATCTCCAACCAACTCGAACGAACCTGCGAAATCAATCCGAGCAAATCCCTGCATTAATTAACTCATACTAATCCACTACTAACAAAACCCCCAAATTCAAACCCTAAAATCCTAAGCTCCAACATCTCAAGGTTCTGCGCGAAACATCACGTTCAACCAAACTGTCATCTGGCTGCACAGTTTCAACAATATTAATCAAACAACATACTAGTTGTCCAACCCCTGAATTCAGCAAATCTATCCACCAAATCCAGCAAAATCGGTGCCTTAGAATTCGGATTGAAGAGAAAAACCCATCTCCCCAAATTACCTTGTTGTTTGCTGAAGTTCGTCCCTGGTTCTGGATTCTTCGGCGCTGGAATATCACCCCCAGCAGCAGCAAATCCGGCAACTGCAGCACTCAGCGCAGCAGCCAGTAGCGGCTCCTCACAACAGCTCGACGCGGCTCCTTGACGCCGAAACGAGCAGCCACCAACGAGCACTTCAGCAACAGCTTGCGGTCCATGTGCATATGAAATCCGTGGGTCTGTACAGCAGCAACTCACGATTCTGGGCAACAGAAACTCATGGTTTTGTGCAGCAGCGGTCTGTCGAAAGGGTCTGGACTAAGGGAGAGAGGTGACAATGACGGCGGAGCTCGGAGATAGTGACCACCGGCGGGAACGGGAGCAGCTGAGGGAAGAAAGAAGGCATGGCTCACTAAATGGAGGAGATCGAAGGGGTTTTCTACCCCAAATTTCCAAATCTGGTTCCCTTCCAAAATTATGACACTTATACCCTTTTTGTACTATATTTTGGGGTATTTCATTCTCCCTCCCTTATAAGTTTCGTCCTCGAAACTAAGATCAAAACAGGTTCGGATATCTGTCTCGCATGACTGACTCCAGAATGTACATGACTTGCCGAAGAATGACCTTCCTTGAGAATCCATTCTCTAATCTCCTTATTAGCTGGCACACATAACTTATCTGAAATCACAATACTTCATCCTTCTGAACAAAAATCCGGGCACTCTTCCCTGGGCAATCTCACTACATATCTTACAGAACATTCCATCGCATTCAGCTGCGTCTGTTCCTTCCCAAACCAATTTCAATTTATTCTTCACCCTCTTGTTGCAATCCCGGCTGAACTGTCAGACAAACAACCCTATGCTCGAGAGTCGACTTCCTACTTAAAGAATCAGCTACCTCATTAGCCTTTTCTGGATGATAAACAATATCTTTTCATAATCCTTAATCAATTCTAGCAACCATCTGTATCTCATGTTCAACTCTCTCTTATACAATTTGAACTGACAAAAAACATATGCAATAACCTTCCCATTCTGCATTAGAATGCAACCCAGATCATGATTAGACACATCACTGTAATTAACAAATACTTCTGTTTCCTACAGTAACACTAACACTGACGCACAAATCAAACACTTCCTGAGTTCTCCGAAACTCTCTCCTGACATTTCCTGTTCCATTCAAAATTCTCAGTCATACACAACCTTAGAAAATTCTTCCACAATCGTCTATAGTAATCTGTCAGTCCGAGAAAACTCCCAATTTCCTTAACATTCCAAGGTTGTTCTCGTAGCCCCTCTTACTCCGAGAGTATACTAAAATATCATCAATAAAAATCACCACAATAATCCAAGTACTTTCTAAAAACATCAGTTCCTTAAACCCTTGAAATCCGCGGAAGCATTAGTCAACCCGAAAGGCATCACAACTAACTCATAGTAATCATACTTAGTTCTGAAGACAGTATCATGAATATATTCCTCTCGAATCCTAAACTGAGGATACCCTGATCTCAAATCAATCTTTGAAAACACTGATACCAACAGGTCATCAATACAAGGCAGCGAATGCTTATTCTTGACTATCTCATTATTCAACTCCTTATGATCCATACAGAGTCGAAAGGAATTATACTTCCTTTTTAACCAACAATACATGCGCACCCCAAAGAGAAACACTTGGCCTAATAAAGCCTAACTTCATTAGTTCCTCTATCTCCTCCCTCAATCTCAGCATATACACATAACCGGCACAACCTTTCCTTAACAATTTTATAGTTGTCATCACACCAACAATTCTGCCAGAGTCTCTGAATCATGACTCCCAACACATGCACTAAACCCTTATCTGCTGTTACAGTAACTATCATCTTCCTGTAGTCACAGACACATTCTGCTTCTCAACTCAGCCGAACTCATAGTCGTAAAACTCCACTTTTTCGGATGCAGACTAAGTTCTCTGTTTCTTACTACTTTCAACATCAACAGTCTGATCAAAATCATCTATAGCAGTTTCCATAATCAATCACTCATCAGTATACTTAAGAATTCACAGTTATGCATCACCATCAAGATTTCATCTCTTAATACAATCATCTCTGAAAGTGCTCAATCTGTCTTTCTCATTCTTGACAGTAACAGCAGCACACAACAACTTCATACCGAATCATCAACTACCAGACTAGTTGCCTCAACCTCTTGACGATAAGCCTAACGACTTCATCCTCTATCACACCCACACTTACCTTATTAATCTCTAACACGTCCCACTTACCAGGGAACATATCATAAAATTACTCAACAACACTAAACATCACATATAAAATATATCAAATACAAACTTACCTATACGTAACAACAAGGGTCTTCTGATCACACGATTGCTTCACAGTTTTGGCGAATAATCTTTTTCCACGTCAAACTTTTGAAAACATTTTCGAACGTAAATGCTCTGATACCAATTCCTGTAACACCCCGGGCCAGAGGAGCTACAGTGCCATAGTCCCGAAGGACTATAAGGCGATTTTAAAAGCAAAGAAATCCAAAACTCTTCCAATACATAAAATCATCAATATTAAAATCCCTGCTCAAGATTTAAAACAACACTTAAACCTGTCATCCAGTTTAATGCATCAATTTAAATCCAAAACAACGGAAGCAAATACAACATTTTCAAATCTGATGCAATTCTAAATCTTTCACTGTGAAGACACATCTGTGATCCAGAACCGCTTGTTGCTGCAAACCTACAAGCCTGATTGACTGGGGGACCCGATACCCCAGCCAACCGCGGCACGTAAACCGAAGTTGGTCAGTCTCACGAAAGACTGGCAAAACTCCTCAAGCCAAAACAGTTTAACACCAGAGAATTATCACAACAACCAACTCATGCCAAATAACAACATGCCACACATTATATATATACATATATATATATATTATATCATAACTATATCATAATCATATCAACCAACCAAGACCAATCACACGTCAAAACACAAACACCCACTACCACATAACCAATCAATTACCCATTCTTATCCAACTCTACACTATACTAACCTCTTCAATCCAACCCCAACATCATCACAAGCATAAACGAATAAAACGATCTAATCCAACTTTCTCTCCAATACTAATACCTCAATCATCAACCCTATGAAACATATGCATATATCTTACTACTGACTTACAACCAAGACTAATCAATTATACTGAACTCCCTACTGCACTAACACATCCAATTAACCTTCACATTAACAAACACATAAGCATCAACGAGACAATCATCACATAATACCAACATAACAAAACAACGATCCAGGCCAGCCACCCTTCCGGTGCCGCCTGTTCGTTAACATAGACTGTAACTCATACATTCAAACTCAACCCATGTTGGCCCATACCCTCAAGATGGGAAACCAACCTGCACATTCAATCCACACAACCGACCTTCATACTCCACTAACTGCCACCAACAACCACACCAACAGAAACTCACATCACAACTAGCTACAAAAACCAATATTTGACAACAAGTCAATAACTAGCCAACAATCAACATCCAACACAAAACCAATAACTGTTGGGCCTGGATTCTCCAGAGAAGACAGATCGAGAGGACCGAGCCCAAGCCCACTGCAAATCGGGAGAATGGAAGACGAGTTCAGAAGAGTCGACAAGGCTTCTCTGGTCGAGCGACACCCGACAAAACCTCTCCAGTCAAGAGTCATCCGACAAGATCGCGGAGATCTCGCCACGCATTTAATGCTCAGATCATGCAACATCTGCAACGTTCAAACACCTTAATTGCCAGTAATTCAACGGCAAAATCCTTGCCATTACACTCGGTATTGAAGATAAAAACATAAAAATGGTGCAACGGCCACAGGAGTAAAGGGACTTACCATATTTGGAACGACGAAGAAGATAAGATCAGGGAACTCACAACTACGCAAAACACACGCATTCTCACTTAGCAAACTCACCAGAATAGCACTATCGCTCTCCATCTATCTCTCCAAACGGCTGCCTACGCCTGACCCCTGTCGGTCGCCACTCACAAGTCACCGGTCGAGTCCTACTCGATCTCTGATTTTATTACGATAAGTTGTATTGCGATCTAATTTGATTCACACGATATCTAATAAAATCATCTTGCTATTATATATTTATTTCTTGTTTACCTATTATTTGCTTGGTTTGGATTATTTCCCATCGTCCGATCGACTAGTTACCCCGTCTAAGGCGATTTAGGTCATCCGATCTTTTCGCCCCAAAACAATTTGGCGCCCACCGTGGGGCAACTTGCCGATCACCTTTCCGGAATCTTCCAACCATGACTATCAATCCTTCTACTGACAATCAAGAACCACGTCTCGAAGACGAAACCCAAACCACAGAAAACCCAATCGAAAATCCTACTCCAACCCAGTTCCAAGAACTCTCTCAAAAAATGGCCGCCCTTCAAGAGGAACTAGCCCAGCAACGTCAGAAAACCGAAGCCCTAGCCGCTTTGTCAACCCAATCCGAAGCCGAGATCACGCAACTAACTCGTGAAAATGAGTCTCTTAAGTCGCAGGTACAATCCGGGGCTTCAGGATCTAGGAACGCGCCCGTCCACGGCGGCGTCCGAACACGCCTCGACATGGACAACATCGAGCCAACGCCTCCGAGCGTACGACATCCTGGACACACTGAGGGTACGTCTCAAACTCCTTTCGCTAGTCCATTTTCGACTAACCATGTCACCTTTTCCACACCGATCGGGTCTGTTGGGCCCTGAATCGACGAACCACAGGTTGCCAATCCGCCAGATATCATGGCTCTTTTCCAGCAGACGCTCGACCGACATATGAAGACGATCGACGATCGCTTCAACAGGCTCCCAGGAGTCCCGCAACCGATCGAGAGAGAAGCGTCTGGCGGATTCAAAGAATCCCCGTTCGTCGAAGAAATCACAAGGGTCGAGATCCCCAAAAAGTTCCATCTCCCCAACATGGCGACGTTCGACGGCACCACCGATCCAGATGACCATATCTCTCTCTATAAACAAAAACTAATGGCTGCATCTGTTTCAAGGGAGAGCCGTGAGGCCGTCATGTGCAAAAGCTTTGGCACAACCCTCGCGGGTCCCGCATTAACTTGGTTTATGCGTTTCCCTCAGGGAACGATCACATCATTTGCGGATCTGGTCAACTCTTTTAAAAGCCAGTTTGCCAGCAGTCAGAAGCATGAGAAACAATCGAGTGACCTCTACCGAGTCACACAAAGGTACAATGAACCTCTCCGAAATTATCTTAACAGGTACAACAAAGAGAAAGTAGGAATCCCCCACTGTGACGTCACAACGTCTATCGAAGCATTCCGACAAGGCCTGGTCAAAGACAGCAATCTCTACGACGAGATTACCAAGTATCCCTGCAAAAGTTTCGAAGATGTTCAGGCCAAAACTATGGCCGAGGTAAGGCTGGAAGAGGACCGTGAGTCGTGTAAAGCCTCGCGCGGACCCGATCCATCCGATCGCAAACATTCCTCTGACAATCGTCGGGACAGACATCCACATCCCTATTCTCGTAATCGAAACGAAGCAAAACATGTAAATTATTTCCAAGACAGGTCACAAGAATGGAGAGACGGTTCTGTGTTGCCTCCTAGGGTCCAGTCTTATAACTTCAACGTTTCCGTGTCGGAGCTTGTCAAGAGTTTCGACAAGTATGGAAAAGACGTAAGATGGCCCCGAAAGAGCGACCGACCGGACGTCAAGAAGGACATGAGTCGATGGTGTGAATTCCACGGCGACCATGGTCATTCGACCGACGAGTGCATCGCCCTACGAAAGGAGGTCGCTAGGCTGCTATCACAGGGGCTGTTACGCGACGTCATCTCGGAACGGGCAAAAGCCACCATGGAACGCCGAGATCAGGTAAAACAGAACAAACCCCCATCTCCTATCCATACGAAAGTTGTCAATACCATTTCAGGTGGATCCGACATACGCGGGAACACGTACTCCGTGGCTAAGCGAAACGCCAAGGAAAGCAAAGACGACAAGCCCAAAGCATCAGAATTCAAACCAAGGAGGGCATCTAACCTTCCGACGGTCACATTCGACGAATCCGACTCCGACAAGTCGGATAGTCACCATGACGGTCTGGTAATCTCTTTGTCCATTGGTAATTGCTTAATCCGGAGAGTACTAATCGATACAGGAAGTTCGACAAACCTCTTGACCCTCGACGCTCTCAAAGAAATGGGTCTGACTGAGAACGACCTAATCAAGAAATCGACCCCACTGCTCGGGTTCAGCGGTGAGGTTAAGCACACGACTGGCGAAATCATTCTGACCACATACGCTGGAGGAATCAACCGACAGGTTAAATTCTTAGTCCTAGACTGTCCGTCTCCCTATAATTGTATTTTTGGCAGGTCGTGGATACACGCTATGAAGGCAGTACCTTCAACATATCATCAAGTCATCGAATTCCCCACCGAGTGGGGAGTCCAAGAAATCAAAGGAGATCAAAGGACCACAAAGGAATGCTATGTCGCTTCCATGAAGAACGCGGTCGAACACAAGATCGCATAGCAACCACAGATTGGCGAAGGACCTAGTCGATACGTTGAACCATAAATGGAGAAACTCGACGAGATCGCACTAGACCCTTCAAATCCAAACCAAACGGTAAGGGTCGGGTCAGACCTGGACGACTCGACCAGACAACAACTTCTCGACTTTCTCACGACCAATGCCGACTGTTTCGCATGGTCACATGAGGATATGGTCGGGATATCTCCCAACGTTATTACTCATAAATTAAATGTGGATCCATCTCATCCCCATGTCAAGCAAAAACGCAGGAAATTCGCCCCCGAGCGGAACAAAATAATCGACAACGAAGTCAAAAGCTTATTGGAAACCGGAAAAATCAGGGAAGTCCACTACCCTGAATGGTTGGCCAACGTGGTCGTGGTCCAGAAGAAGAACGGCAAATGGAGAGTCTGCATCGACTTCACAGACCTCAACAAGGCTTGTCCCAAAGATTCATTTCCTCTACCTCACATCGACGCTATGGTCGACGCCACAACAGGGCACGAAATGCTCACCTTCATGGACGCCTTCAGTGGCTACAATCAAATCCTTATGGATCCCGACGATCAAGAAAAAACAGCGTTCATCACCAGTCAAGGTATCTATTGCTACAAAGTAATGCCCTTTGGTCTGAAAAATGCAGGGGCTACATACCAACGATTGGTCAACAAAATGTTCAAAGACCAAATCGGAGACACAATGGAAGTCTATATCGACGACATGTTGGTCAAGTCCAAAAAGAAAGAAGATCACATCGACCACCTACGTGACAACTTCGAGGTACTCAAAAGGTACAATATGAAACTAAACCCTACTAAGTGCTCCTTCGGAGTGTCGTCAGGGAAGTTCTTAGGATATATGGTGACACAAAGAGGAATAGAGGCCAGCCCGGAACAGATCAAGGCTCTCATCAACCTCCGATCCCCCCGATGCATCAAAGACGTACAGAAGCTCACAGGTCGGATAACAGCTATGAACAGGTTCATCTCGAAATCATCCGACAAGTGCAAACCATTCCACGACGCGCTCAAGAAAAATAAGTCCTTTCAATGGACGGAGGAACATGAAGCAACATTTTAGAACCTCAAGGACTATCTAGCCAGTCCTATGTTACTAACCAAACCTAAAGGCGATGAGCCCTTATTTCTTTATCTTGTAGTGTCGGAATCGGCCGTAAGCGGTGTACTGGTCAGAGAAGAAGATGGCAAACAGTCGCCAATATACTATATCAGTCGGACGCTATTATCAGCCGAAACGAGGTATTCGTCACTTGAAAAACTCGTATTATCATTAGTAATGGCTTCGAACAAGCTCAAACCATACTTTGAATCTCATACTATCACTGTGCGCACTAATCATCCCATGAGGGCTATCATGAGGAAACCCGAGTTCACAGGAAGAATGACAAAATGGGCCATACACCTCAGTGGTTACGACATCGAGTACGAGCTGAGGACAGCGATCAAGTCGCAAGCATTAGCCAACTTTGTGGCCGATTTCAGTCCGACCCTAGAGCAAGAAGCCGCAAAAGAAGCAAATCAACTACTCACGACAGACGAGACAGGTACATGGGAGCTCCACAAAGATGGGGCATCGAACGCCAGAGGATCGGGGCTTGGGGTCGTACTGAAATCGCCACAAGGGGACAAGATAGCCCAGGCTGTCAGATGTGAGTGGGATGCGACTAACAACGAGGCTGAGTACGAAGCACTCATATTCAGACTCATCTTGGCTCGCGATCTGGGAGTCCAAGAGATCGAAGTCGTTTGCGACTCCTTACTGGTCGTAAACCAAATACAGGGATCGTATAATGCCAAAGACACCAGAATGATAGCCTACCTGGAGGTAGCCAAGAAACTGATCGGACAATTCCAAACATTCAACATCCGACAGGTGCCCAGGGATCTTAACTCCCAAGCCGACGCGCTCGCCAATCTGGGATCCGTCCTAGACCCAAAAGAATTTCCACACATACCATTGGCCCATGTTATGACGCCGGCCGTCCCAAAGACATCCGTCGAGTTGACAACACCACTTGAAGAACTCGTCGCCATGGAGATAGGCGATCGACCAGAAGAAGACATCGTCGACACCAATGACGACTGGATGCTACCTTACATCAAGTGGCTAAAAGATGGTATTTTACTAGACGACAAGACAGAAGCAAAAAAGCTTAAGGTACAAGCACTCTCTTACGATATTATTGACAACATCTTGTACAAAAGATCTGTTACAGGGCTACTCCTACGATGCCTTAAGACTCCAGAAGTCAGACGTATCTTACAATCACTACACGAAGGAGAGTGTGGCAACCACACCGGCGGACGAAGCCTCTCGGGAAAGGCCCTACAAAATGGGTACTATTGGCCAACGATGAACAAAGACGCCATGGAATACACCAAGAGGTGTGATGCCTGTCAGCGGCACGCACCCGTACGTCATCAACCATCGGAGCTCCTCCATCCGACCCTAGCTCCATGGCCCTTTATGAGATGGGGAATGGACATCGTCCGAAAGCTCCCTCCCGCGTCGGGTCAAAGAGTCTTCTTCCTCGCTATGACAGACTACTTCTCTAAATGGATCGAAGTCGAAGCCTATAGAGAGGTAAAAGATCAACACGTCATTTCATTCATAAAACGCAACATCTTGTGCAGATTTGGCGTCCCATCCGAAATCGTGTGCGATAACGGCTCCCAATTCATCAGTCATAAGACTCGAACCTTTTGCGACCAATGGAACATCAAATTGGTTACATCTATACCTCGGTATCCGCAATCCAACGGATAGGCCGAATCCAGCAACAAGATCATTATCAACAACCTCAAGAAACGCCTCACAGGGGCTAAAGGCAAATGGGCAGACGAGCTCCCACTCATTCTCTGGTCCGACAGGACCACTCCAAAGAATGCGACTGGGCAATCGCCTTTCTCTCTCGTCTATGGGAGCGAAGCAGTCATCCCGGTTGAGCTACTGGTTCCGATCGCTCGCTGCAACCTCCAAACAAACGAACAAAACGACATCGAACTAGCACATAATCTCGACACTGTGGACGAAATCAGGGAGAAAGCTCGAATCAGAATGGTCAAGTTTCAACAACAAGTCGCGAGGAGCTACAACAAGAACGTCCGGATCAAGGCATTCAAGGTCGGAGACTGGGTCCTAAGGAAGACATTCCAGAACACCAAGAACCCATCCGACGGAAAGCTAGCACCACAATGGGAAGGACCTTACTTGATCACCGAAGTGGTCGGACAAGGAGCATATCAACTAGAAGACAAAGACGGACAACCAATCCCGAGGAGTTGGAACGCAGCACATCTTAAGCTCTACCATTTCTGAACCAATAAGGTAAAAACATCACACAAAGCTCTATGCATCACATACATATCGCATGTTATCGCATGTACATTGCCACCTGTCGCATACATATCGCATGTACATTGCCACTTGTCACATACATATCGCATGTTATCGCATGTACATTGCCATCTGTCGCATACATATCACATGTTATCGCATGTACTTTGCCATCTATCGCATATGTATCGCATGCTATCGTATATACATCGCCACTTTCCTTTATATATCATCCCCTTGACACCAAGAGAGGACTTCCTCCTTACAAAAATACAAATGCAGAACAACATTTACATTGGACCCAGTCGTCCGCAAATGGATCATGTCATCCGCATATGGCGCTTACATTACACGATCGATCGGATTACGGGGAGATGACAACACAGGCACGTCGGCACACCGCCTGCCTTATACAAAACATAAGGTACAACACCTTATTACATTCACGCAATTAAACATAAGGAACAAACACCTTATTATATATTGCTTACCTCCCCGGCATAACGTCATGACTAACACATACATAAACACATCGCAGGCCTGCTCTACATACATACATACATACGGTGAAACCCCACTCTACGGAGCACACAGGTGAAACCGACATACACGACATACTAAACGTCGTCGACAACTTGCTATCTATCGCAAACATGTACGAAACACGCTAGTATACAATTCTACGTGTAAAAACACATTTTTGCATCGAAATAAGAAGCATTTTCTATAAATACGCGACCCGCGATGGTGGACGGGTCACCAAACCATAATTGTCTGCCTACACATCTGTAGGACTTCATCAAACAGAAACATCTTGCGACCCGCGATGGTGGACGGGTCGCCAAAACATATAAACACCAAATGTTTAAAAACCCAACACAAAGGGGACAAATAAGTCAAGCATCAGACACACCAACATTATCTTCGACGGGGGCTGGCTCCAATGGGGTTGTCTTGTCGGCCGACTTGGCATCGTCAGAATGAGCTTCGTCCTCATCGACACCTTCATCCACCGCCTCTCTCCGACGCCGGCTAAGCAGAACAACTCTTGACCAGGGTCGCCTTTTGGGAACATGGAGTCCAAAGTCTCCCTCTCCGCCTTCAGGTCCCAGAGCTCATGCTTTCCCTCATTGAATTCTTCAATCATCTCAATGCGCGACTTCACAGCATAGAAGGCCCCCACATCGCCAGCAATCTGACCGTCGGCAATCCTAGCTCGCTTCACTTCCTCCTCAATGCTTGCCCTGCACTCCTCAAACTCCCTCTGACATACAGACAGCTCCCCTTGGCAGCTCTTCAGCTCCCTGGTGAGACGACGCTCTGTCTCTCGACAGTGACTCTCAGCTCCCTCCAGCTTGGTCCTTAAAGAGGCGAGGTCAGACTCTGACCTAGCAGCCCTGTCCTCAGCCTTAGCAAGCATTGCTTGGATACCGGAATAAGCTCCCAAGAAATACTGAAAAGCCTGACAAAAAGGCATACGACAACGCAAATACACAACTCAGAAAGCGAAGTCGAAACAAAAGAAATACAAAAACGCATAAGACAAGGGCCAACGTACCCTCCACGCGGAACTGCCTGCTTTGCCAATGCAGTCCAGGGGAGAAACATCCTTAACCTCCGACTTTAATGTCGGATCTTGAGCACGGAAGAGATCAACGATCGATGGCCCAGCGACACCAATCTTGTCAACCCCCTCGGCAATCACGCCTTTCTTCTTAGGGATGTCCTCCACCTTAGCATCATCGGAACGAGCGCTCATTTTTCTCTTAGAGCCAGCTTTCGTCGCAGTCGACAGGTCAGTCAGGACCGGCTTACTCGACGCCGCCTTAGCTGCAGCTTTCCATTGCCCGATCAAACCTTTTCCAGATGCCACTCTCAGTCGAGCACTCGACCGACCACCAGGGGAACCTGACACGACAGAGCATCAAAAAGGGAGAAATCCTAAAATACACGACAAAGCAAAAAACAACAAAAAGATTCCTAAAGCCGAAAGTCTACCTTTCGCACGGGATGAAGAAACATTCGACATATCTTCCTGTGGGGGAGGAGTTGGCGCCAGCAAATTGACGTTGACGAATTTCCTCTCAGACGCGGGAACTTCAAGCACAATCTTTGACAAAGCCTCCGATCGGCTGCTAACTTCCAATTCTTCCGGTTCAGGGACTACAAAAAGGGAAAGTTAAAAACGCATAAACGCGTGAAAGAGAAAACAAAGTACATACTGTCGATCCGCCACTCCGACAACAGAAAAGGACATTCTCCTTCCTTCTCCAGAGAAGATCGTTTGACAAAAAAGTATTTTGACCCCCATCCACGGTCGTTAACATCGGGAGTTTGCACCAAAGGCTCCCGACCTCGTCGGGCACGCAGTTGCACACGGGAAGAACTCTTCTACCCGATGAAGTAATTATACCACAAGGCGTCGAAATCAAAACCAGCACCAGTTTGCTCATTCACTAAGTCTAAAACCCTAAGGACTCTCCAAGCTTGAGGCATCACTTGACACGGCGCTAACGCCAAGGTAGCTAGAAAATCTCTAACAAGAGGAGAGAATGGGAACTTATGCCCTATCCTAAACGGGTACACATAGAAGCAAATCCACCCTTCATAGCACACGTCGGCCCTCTCGTTCGGCTCAGGCAGTGTAGCAATCGTCTCCGGAGGAAAGCCCCCGACTTCGAGGACTTGGACCAGCTCTGCCTCCGACAAATTGCTAACCAGCGCGTCCGACTCCGTTAGGAGGAAATGAGGAGAAGTATCGCCCTCTCCGGCATCGGAAAGAGTCTTCGGCGACTCAGAAGCCTCGAGAGAGACCATGTCGAGAATAGAAAGGGGAGGAAATCGGAGAGCTATGGCTAAGAAAATCAGAAAGAAAATGGCAAGAGAGACCGAAAGGCTTACCAGAAACTTGCAAAGGAAGGAGATGAAAACTAATCGCTCCCCCTGCTCAGAATTTATGGAAGGAAATCATGATCTGCAGAAGACGTCGCATCGTGCCCTAATCGCGCGCCACGTCGACCTGTGCAACCGCGCCAAAAAGGACGGTGAAGATCGTGTCCAAGGAAGTTGCCATGGATCCCGGTCTACTTGCCTAAACCGTAAGCCCATAGCAACTTGGGGCTACTGTTGGGCCTGGATTCTCCAGAGAAGACAGATCGAGAGGACCGAGCCCAAGCCCACTGCAAATCGGGAGAATGGCAGACGAGTTTAGAAGAGTCGACAAGGCTTCTCTGGTCGAGCGACACCCGACAAAACCTCTCCAGTCAAGAGTCATCCAACAAGATCGCAGAGATCTCGCCACGCATTTAATACTCAGATCATGCAACATCTGCAACGTTCAAACACCTTAATTGCCAGTAATTCAACGGCGAAATCCTTGCCATTACACTCGGTATTGAAGATAAAAACATAAAAACGGTGCAACGGCCACAGGAGTAAAGGGACTTACCATATTTGGAACGACGAAGAAGATAAGATCAGGGAACTCACAACTACGCAAAACACACGCATTCTCACTTAGCAAACTCACCAGAATAGCACTCTCGCTCTACATCTAGCTCTCCAAACGGCTGCCTACGCCTGACCCCTGACGGTCGCCACTCACAAGTCATCGGTCGAGTCCCACTCGATCTCTGATTTTATTACGATAAGTTGTATTGCGATCTAATCCGATTCACACGATATCTAATAAAATCATCTTGCTATTATATATTTATTTCTTGTTTACCTATTATTTGCTTGGTTTGGATTATTTCCCATCATCCTATCGACTAGTTACCCCGTCTAAGGCGATTTAGGTCGTCCGATCTTTTCGCCCCAAAACAATAACCAAGCACACAACCAATATCATCACACAACCACTTAATCAGGTACACAACCAATATCATCAACAAAACCACTTAATCAAGTACACAACCAACATTCAACACATAACCAACACACACAACCGCCAATACCTCTAATCCAACCTCCGTCTCCACCACCACATCACCGGGTAAGACAATCAACACACACTTTCCGGATGGGACTTTCAACCATCCAACCATGGCCATTAACCAACGTAAGGTCACACCCTTACGTGGTCGGGTGAGGCTATCAATCACCCTGGCCTAGCCTTAACCAACGGAGGTCACACCCTCACGTGGTCGGATGAGGTCACACCCTCACCCCGGCTCCACAATCAACCATTACCAATCCACCAACAACCCACCACCTCCATCTGTCAACACAACCAATCATAACACAAGGCAACAACAACCTACACATTCAACCAGGTTCAACACAAAACTAACGATCCAACACATAATCAAAATATACCCACGACTATCAAACAAGCCAACAATCAGTATCCACACAACACCTATTTAATCAATTTAATACACATTCAATCATATATAAATCTACCTCTATTAATCCAGATTAACATACTAGATAATAGTAACATAAATTTATAAAACAATTACGATACAAAATTACGTAAGGGTTAGCAAGATCTATCTTGCCTCAAGCTCGACAACCACGACCTCATAGATCTCCAACCAACTCGAACGAACCTGCGAAATCAATCCGAGCAAATCCCTGCATTAATTAACTCATACTAATCCACTACTAACAAAACCCCCAAATTCAAACCCTAAAATTATACCTCCAACTTTCCAAATTTAACAGCCCCCACAACCAAATCCTAAGCTCCATCATCTCAAGGTTCTGCGCGAAACATCACGTTCAGCCAAACTGTCATCTGGCTGCACAGTTTCAACAATATTAATCAAACAACATACTAGTTGTCCAACCCCTGAATTCAGCAAATCTATCCACCAAATCCAGCAAAATCGGTGCCCTAGAATTCGGATTGAAGAGAAAAACCCATATCCCCAAATTACCTTGTTGTTTGCTGAAGTTCGTCCCTGGTTCTGGCTTCTTCGGCACTGGAATATCACCCCTAGCAGCAGCAAATCCGGCAACTGCAGCACTCAGCGCAGCAGCCAGCAGCGGCTCCTCACAGCAGCTCGGCGCGGCTCCTTGACGCCGAAACGAGCAGCCACCAACGAGCACTTCAGCAACAACTTGCGGTCCATGTGCATCCGAAATCCGTGGGTCTGTACAGCAGCAACTCACGATTCTGGGCAACAGAAACTCACGATTTTGGGCAACAGAAACTCACGGTTCTGTGCAGCAGCGGTCTGTCGAAAGGGTCTGGACTAAGGGAGAGAGGTGACGATGATGGCGGAGCTCGGAGATAGTGACCACCGGCGGGAACGGGAGCAGCTGAGGGAAGAAAGAAGGCACGGCTCACTAAATGGAGGAGATCGAAGGGGTTTTCTACCCCAAATTTCCAGATCTGGTTCCCTTCCAAAATTATGACACTTATACCCTTTTTGTACTATATTTTGGGGTATTTCAGCAACAGCTCACGGCTCCTCGCACAGCAGCAGCTCGCGGCTCCTCGCAGCAGCTCTTCGCGGCTCCACGCAGCACGGAAAGGGGTGGCGGCAGGCAGCGGCTGGTGGGGCTCGCCGGCGGGAGTGAACAACTGAAGACGAAGGGAAGATACGAGAAGGCAGGGGCCACTCTTGAACAAGAAGATCGAAGGGGTATTTATGCCCCAATTTCTGATTTTTGTTCCACTTTATAATTATTACAATTATACCATTAGGATATATATATTGGGGTATTTCATTCTCCCTCCCTTATAGGAGTTTCGTCGTCGAAACTAAAATCAAAACAAGTTCAGGTATCTGTCTCGCATGACCGACTCCAACTCCCAAGTCTCTTCTGCTGTACCGTTTTTGGACCATAAGACTTTCACCAAAGAAATGACCTTATTCCTCAATTTCTTCTATTCAACCGCTAAAATTCTTATGGGTGATTCTTCAAATGTGCCATCAGGTTGAAATTCTATCTCCTCAAATCTCAGAACATGGGCCTGATGATACACATATCCCCTCAATTGTGACACATGAAACACATCATGTATTCCACTCAATTTCGGCGGTAACGCTAATCTGTAAGCTACAGCACCAACTCTCTTCAAAACATCGAAGGAACCAACATAACGAGGACTCAACTTCCCTCGTTTCCCAAATCTGAACACTCTTTTAGTCGGTGAGACTTTAACAAACACGTGGTCTCCAACATTGAATTCTAAGGGTCGTCTACGAATATCTGCATATGACTTCTGTCTACTCTGAGCTGACAACAACCTCTGACGAATCACCTCAATGTCGTCATTAATCTTCTGTAGGAGTTCATGAGCAACTAGAACGGTATCGATCATATCGTCCCAACACAATGGCGATCTACACCGACGACCATACAGAGCCTCATAAGGTGCCATCTGAATCGACGTATGCCAACTATTGTTGTACGTAAACTCTACCAATAACTCCGTCTTAAGTCCGTGTACATCTTACTGACTCCAGAATGTACAGGATATGCCGAAGAATGACCTTCCTTGAGAATCAACTCTTTATCAGCTAGCACACACATTCGATTTTGAAATTTATATCCCCTCATCATGAATAAGAAATACCAGTGCCTTCCCCTGAGGAATCTCACTGCATATTTTACTCAACAATGGATCATGAGGTTGCTTCTCTTTGATTGTCTCCAGTAATGTCGACTGAATCTCTAACATGTTCAAATGTATTTGATCCTCCCCAATCCATACTTCAATCTCGCTCCTTACAAGCTCTCATTGTAGCTCGGCTGAGCTGTCAAACAAGCGATCATATGCTCTGGAGTCGACTTCCTACTCAAAGCATCAGCTACCACAATAGCCCTTTCTGGATGATAAAGGATATCTATATCATAATCCTTAATCAATTCTAACCACCGTCTTTGTCCTATGTTCAACTCTCTCTTATACAGTTTGAGCTGACGAGAAGCATATGCATTGACCTTCCCATTCTGCATTAGAACGCAACCCAGACCTTGCTTAGAAGCATCACTGTAGACGACAAACCCTTTTGTTCCCTGCGGTAAAGCTAACACTGGCGCACTAGTCAAACACTTCTTGAGTTCTTCGAAACTCTCCTGACATCTCCCGTCCCATTCAAACTTCTTAGCCTTATGCAACAAATTGGTTAGCGGTTGAGGAACCTTAGAAAATTCCTCCACAAATCGCTTATAGTAATCTGCCAGTCCGAGAAAACTCCTAACTTCCTTAATATTCCGAGGTCGTTTCCTACTTGCTACTTCTTCTGCTTCCTACGGATCTACCATCACACTCTCGTTAGAGATCACATGGCCCAAAAATGCTACCTTAGGTAACCAAAAGTCACATTTTGACCGCTTTGCAAATAGCTTATGTCGCCTCAACACTTCAAGTACAACTCTGAGGTGAGTCTCGTGGTCCTCCTTACTCCAAGAGTATACCAAAGTATCATCAATGAAAACCACTACAAAGCGATCCAAGTACTCTTTAAATAGCGGTTCATTAAGTCCATGAAAACCGCGGGAGCATTAGTCAACCCAAAAGGCATCACCACCAATTCATAGTGATCGTACCTTATTCTGAAGGCAGTCTTGTGAATATCCTTCTCTCGAATCCTAAACTGATGATACCCTGATCTCAAGTCAATCTTTGAAAATATTGTAGCTTCATGCAATTTATCCAACAAGTCATCAATACGAGGGAACATATACTTATTCATGCAATTTCGAATGTAAAGGCTCTGATACCAATTTCTGTAACACCCCAAGCCAGAGGTGTCATAGTGCCATAATCCCGAAGGACTATAAGGCGTTTTTAGAAAAGAAAATCTCAAAACATTTCCAATATACAAAAGGTATTACATCAAAATCCCTGCCTTATGTTTGAAACAACATGCAAACCTGGCATTTAGTTAAGTATATCGAATTACATTCCAAAACCTCTTGTAACTAGCACAACGTTTTCAAAACCGAAACCAACCAAAAAACTAAGTCTTTAACTGTGGAGACAAATTGTGATAAAAAAAACCCTTGCTGTTGCCGAACCTATGAAGACAAGCTGACTGGTGGTCCCTATACACCAGCCAACCACGGAAACTTAAATCGAGGTTAGTTAGTCTAATGAAAGACTAGCAAGAATCATCAAGCAAAAACAGTAGAACACAAGAAAAAATTATCATACCATCCAACCAACGCCAATCAACAACACATCAAAATATATACTATTACTATCACATAACCACTACTTAACCATTCATATCCAACTCTTCAATACGCTAAACACATTCAATCCAAACTCAACCACACAGCGAGTATAAACGGGTGAGACTATCATCACCCTAGATAATCACACTAACATATACACGGGTGAGACAATCATCACCCTAAGTAAACATACTATCCATGGACAGACTAAAGATGGGACACTCACCATCCAATTGTGGCCATGAACCAACGCAAGGTTACACCCTCACGTGGTCGGGTGAGGCAATCATCACCCCGGCCCAGCTATAAGGAGTCATGCCCTCCTTATAACCGAAACAAACAATCAATCAACAATAACCAACAACTAACCGACAATCAAGGCAACCGGCAGCTACAACCAATGGCCGACAATAACCCACAGTCACAACCAACAACAACCAACAACGACAACTAACTACAACCAACAACAACCGCATAATGACCCAACATAAATCAACAATAAACCAATATCCAACAAACAACTAATATCTAACAACAAAACCAATAGCCAACAATCAACCAATATCCGACAACAAAACCAATAACCAAGCACACAACCAATATCCGCCAACAAAACCAATAACCAAGCACACAACCAATATCCAACGACAAAACCAATAGCCAAGCAAACAACCAATATCTAATGACAAAACCAATAGCCAAGCAAACAACCAATATCCAACTACAAAACCAATAGCCAAGCAAACAACCAATATCCAATGACCAACAATAATCAATAACCAACAACTACCAATAATTAATAACCAACAATAATCCATAACCAACAACAACCCACACACACATTTTCCACCATTTAATTCTACGACTACCAATCTAGATCAATATAACAGATAAGTAAATATCAATTACTGAACATTAATAAGCGAGAATAATTATACTCAAAGATATATGTAATAAGGATGCGCAAGAATCATCTTGCCTTAAACTTACCGGCAACAAACCTAGAAATTCGCCAACTTTGCAAATTAGTCCCGAACGAACTTGCGATGACAAATTGAACAATCTCCTGCATTAATTTAACACATACCATGCCCTTACTTAAAACCCCCAAATCATCCCCTTAATTAATCTAAAGCAGTCCATCTCAGCCCATGAAATACCCCAAATAAGTGGATAATGGCATTTTGGTAAATTAATTATGAGTTTTGTTAAAAGGGGGAAAAATGGGAATTTGGGGGATTAAATCCCTAACTCCCTAAAATTCGGATCTCTTCCTCCCGATTTTTATCTCCTCAACTCACGCTCTTTCTTCCTCATCGAGCAGCTCCCTTCCCCTTGTGCTCGGTCCCTCCTCAGCGAACCTGTCCCCTTCTCCGTCGAACCGACCTCCCTCTTGTCGAGCCGAGTTGCTTCTCCTCCGGCGAGCCCGAGCCCGATCCATGTTCGCTACTGTGGGGCTTCGCTGTTGTCTGTGCTCGCTGTTACTGTTTACCAAGGTCGAACTTTTTACTGTTACTAGACCGTGCGTGTTTGGTTTTAGTCGTAAGTCCGTTGGTAAGCCCGCTTGACGAGGTAGTCCCAGGGTGTTCCAGGCCGATGGTCCCACGCCATTTAGTAACAATAAAACATACGATTAAGATAAAAAGTTCCTGAAACGTAACTAATTATGGCCCTACAATTTAGGCGGATGCTGCATAGAGGTTCTAGTTCATCTAGCACCCCAGTCGTCCATAGTAATGAAAATCTGTATGAAGAAAATAATAATGATTGGAACATACCACAACAGTCTATACAATCTATTTACAGAATAGGATGGACAGACTTTAAAACAGCCTTTAGTGTTAAAAGTCATGAAGAAACACTCAGTTTAGACAAAGAACAACTGACTCTTCAATTATTATCCTCCATAGCTATTGATGAATATCTAAAAAAGAATTATAGATATATCCACATAGGCCTAATTCAAGTTGCTCTTAAGCCTTTAGCCAGATTAGGCATAGACACCCCAGTCTTTATTGCCCTTAGAGACGACAGACTCCTTTCTTACAAAGACTCTTTAATTGCTGTTATTCAAACCAATATCTGTAATGGCCCAATCTTCTTCAACTGTTCTCCAAATTTTACAGTTGATATGACAGACCCTAGAATCAGTAGTACTCTTACTCTTGATATTAAGCTCCTTAAAAAGGGGTTCAAAAATCTTTCTAAAAACTTTGTCATTATCTACCGACTCCACTACAGAATCCTAAGTTCCTGCACAGATCCTAAGTGTATAGTTCCTCCTGTCCCTAGAGGAGAGACTATCCTCCTACAACTAGAAGCCGAAAGATCTACAACCTTCACTCCCAAACTGATAAAATGGGAAGACATCACTATACCAGAAGCTCTGGAACTAAGACATGATTGTCCTCCGGAAGATCTCGAAAAAACAGAAATTTCCCAGATAGAAGAAAGTGGTGATGGTAGGGTCCTTATAAGATTCAATTCCACTAAATCTTTCAGACCTATACCCAGAAATCCCCATCCTTTCCCTTCAAGAAACTCTTTCTCTGAGTCCCTCTATACTGCTAGAGACCATTCTATAAAAGACCATTCAGTTAAGGTTGAATTTAGTAGTCCCATTCCTAACCCTGTTACTGAACAAAAGTCAGATGAATCTTTTCCCTCTTCACCTACTCAGAGTGATATGGGAAGATACTCCTCCATAAATGTTATCACCAAAATGGACTTTACAATAAACAAAGATTATCTAAGAAAAGACTTTGATTCCATTGAAAACAGGATCAAGAAAGTTTGGTTTTTGAAAATAGACAAAATAGTCAGAGATAAAATAAGAGAATTATGGTATTCTGATATGGAAAAATATAGGATCAATATCTTATTCTTCACATGGTTTCCTAATTACCTTAAGATTCAGGGAATAGAAAACCCTTTAGAACAGAAATCCATAGATGTCCAAACAAGGTTAACAAAAACCTGGAATCTTTTACCCTCAGGATCTACACAAAGTGTCCATCCTCCTCTACAAGGAATAAAAATTATTACAAAAGATGGAGAGGTTCCTGCTGAACCTTTCAAAAATCCTAGAATTGGTACTCCAGACAACAGTCCCGCTACCCTAGAAGATGTTAAGAAAATACATCAACAACACAACTATTCTAACCAAATCCTCCACACAATAGCCGAACAAGTTGAATTAATACATGATAAAATCAGTACGGAAACTATCAAATTCCCTAAAGACATCTCTAGACCTCATTTTCAAATTCAGGGGATAAAAAAGGAGATCATTAGTAACACTTCCCTTAATCCTTCTCTTAGTCTCATAGAATTAATCGATCAAAAATTAAAAAATGTTACGATTAATTGTATCGAGGACTGTAACAATTGTTCCAACACAGACTCAAGCAGTTCCTCAGACAACTCTGAAAGAGAAGATTGCCCATCTGGTGATAAGGCAATTGAAACCTTACAAACCTGCTTTGAGGAAAACCCCATTACCATTAATAGGATAAGAAACAACCATGATAGACCTCAAGCACACAGAAAAATATTTAGGAACACAGACACTAGAAACTTCTATCCTAGACCTACTCCTCCTGACCTTCAATATGAAGAGAGATCTAAGTTTAGATCCACAGATTATAATGGACAATCTATCTATGAATGGAATATAGATGGAAAATCCGAACATGAAATACTTAATACCTTACAAGAAATGGGTATGGCTAATGTAGCCTATACAGTTGGTAGAAAAGACCCCAAAACTTGTTTTTCACTTTTAACTACTGGATTTACAGGCCAGCTTAGAAACTGGTGGGATAATGCTTTATCCTCCTTTCAAAGAGAAGAGATCCTAGATTTTACCAATGATAATGGTGAACCAGAACCTGTCCACCAACTTATATACACCATAAGTATGCACTTCATAGGCAACCCTAGGGAGGAAATCCAAGCCAATAGAGAGATCCTTTCTAATCTAAGATGTAAGACCCTTAGTGACTATAGATGGTATAAAGATGTTTTCCTGTCCTACGTCTACAAAAGAAATGATTGCAATAAGGGATATTGGAAAGAAAGATTTGTTACTGGTCTTCCCAACTTATTTGCTGATAGGATAATCCAGAAAATAAAAGATGAAATTCAAACAGAAGAAATTCCTTGGAAAGATATGACCTATGGCCAATTAACGGCTTTTGTCAAAAAAGAAGGGTTAGCCCTTTGCTCCGAATTAAAAATCCAGGCCAAATATGGTAGAGAAAAAGGATCTAGAAGAAAAGAACTAGGTAACTTCTGTGAGGCTTTTGGCCTTGCCAAAATAGAACCCCCTTCTTATAAATATAAAAAGGGTCATAAAAATAAACACAGAAAGTTTGATAATAATTATGAAAGACCTAGTTACCCACCTAGAAGGAAATTCCAACCAAGACAGACTAATAAAAAGATTATCTGTTTTAAATGCGGAAAACCAGGCCATAAGGCAGACAATTGCAGTCTCAAACAAAAGATCAATGAAATCTGTCAAGATGATAGTACCCTAAAAGATAGACTCACTAAAATCCTTTTGGAGGATTCTGAGAATGAATTTTATGCCCCTGATACTTCAGAAACTGAGGATTCAGGAACAACCCAATTCTGCAATGTTATCACCAAAAGTGATGAAAGAGAGGCCCTTTTAGAGCTTATCGATACCCTTGAAGATCCTCAAATAAAACGAGAATACTTCATGAAGCTAAAAGAACTAATATTTAAAGAACAACAACCCCAACTTGAAGAACCTTTTAGCATATCCAAAATTATTAATAAAAAATCACCTACTAAGATATTTTCCTCCATTACCTTGAAAGACCTACAAGCTGAAGTCAATAAAATCAAAAAAGACATAGGATCCCTTAACCAACATTTATTACTAAATGAGACCAAAGATCTTGAACTTGAAGCTAGAATAGCTCACCTAGAATTTTCTAAAAACCCTTACTCCAGCCCCCGTTCTCAACAAAATGAAGAAGAACATCCTGTCATTGAAGATTCTTTTATTGCGGCCATAAACAAGATCAACTTTCAAAAATGGTATGTTCATATTACCATAAAAATAGAAGACTTCACTCTTTCTACAGTTGCTCTCATTGACAGTGGAGCAGATCTAAACTGTATCTGTGAAGGAATAATCCCTTCAAAGTATTACCACAAGAGTCGTGAAAAAATTCTTGATGCTAGTGGTAGTCGTATGAACCTTAGTTACAAGATCCCTAAAGCCTCTATTTGTAATGAGAAACATTGTTTCCACAACTCCTTCATATTAATAAAAGGCTTAAATCAGCAAATAATCCTAGGAACACCCTTCCTGACACAAATCTGTCCGTTCACTGTTGATAGATTTGGCCTACATACAACAGTAATGGAAAAAAGGATTAGTTTTAAGTTCATTGCTGCGGTTGAACATAATGATATATCTACCCTACAGTCTGCATCTGTTAGCAGAACCTAAAACATTTTAACAAGAGAACTTGTAACATTAAACTCTTTCAAATCCCTACAGAGTCACAGACATACAGTGATTTCTAACTTATTTTAAAGTTTTCAGGTTTTTAAAATGAGATCTCCCTCCCGCAAAGGAAAGGAAAAGGTTTTACCTTCACCTTCCTCCCAAGTTACAGCCAAAAGCAACTTCAGACCGCTACAAGGACTTTTGCTCTCCAAAGAACAACTTGGTTTGCTGAATAACATTTGGAGGCTTCCTACTATGCCCCATGCAGCCAAGAAAAAAGTACAAGCCTTAAATACACTCAGTATCCACTTCCACGAATATGGAAATGTGATAAGAGAGAAAGAAAAAAGGGAAAAAGATTTGGGTGAACAACTAACCATTGCTACAGGTAGACGTTGGAAGAATCTCCAAACTCGTCTCCTCGACACACCAACACAAGAAGCACTTACACCACTCCTTGATGCCTGGCCCCAGGGAAAAGAGGTTCTAATACAAAAAACAGAAGAAGGCCATTTGGCAGACCTTATACAAGCTCAGAAAGAGCTTATCCAAATGTACTTCGGTGAACCAGGGTGGAAATTCAAGGGAGTCACTGTTCGGCAATTCTCTACTATTAAACCAATAGCAGGGGGCTCAACAATGATGACAGGCGGACTTCTGAAGATCCTCCTTTACCTAAACACTTGCACCATGCCCAAAGACCTTATTCTAAAATTCTTCCACCTAGGTATGGTCCATAGTATCAGTTTCCTACCTAATATTGAAGGAAGAATAGAAGAGATCCTGCAGGCCTTTGGAGAAAAGTTCCTGTTAATAGGAAGTAACATGGCAACTTTTGGTCCAACAGTTGCCTACGTCCAAGCTACCCTCCCAAAAGTAACGGAATTCACCATGATTCCGTCAAAAAAGGTTATATGTTTCTCCCATGGTGTTTCAAAGGATGAAGACTGGAGAGACTGGGTAGGTCTGCTACCCACCAACTTTACAATACACGAGGAACATGAGCTCTATAGGCGCCACCAAGACGTTTCCTTCTTCTACAAAAATGCATACCTCTACAGTGGATGGAAGGCGTGTAGATTGGCAGCAGAAGGACATTATACACAAATCCGGGTTCCAGATAAATGGAGAATATGGCTACCTTTCAGCGGGGATGGCCAGTTTACGGATTGGCGAAAATTCATTTCCCTGGAAGATGAGTTTAAACAAGAAGATGAAGATATGCTTGACACCGAAGACTGGGATGACATAAGCATTCCCGACACTCATAGAGACACCTAGCACAAGAACCCTACGCTAAGGTAAACAATAATAGTTCTATCTGTTCAGCAAAAAAAAAAAAAAAAAAAAAGAAAGAAGAGAAAAAGAAAGAAAAGAAAAGAAAAAAAAGAAAAAAAAGAGAAAAAGAAGAGAAAAACAAGAGAAAAGTAAAAAAGAAAAAAAAAGAGAAAAAGAAAAGAAGAGAAAAAGAAAAAAGAAAAAGAAGAGAAAAAGAAAGCTCTTTTGTTTTCATTTTATGTTTTCATCTCAGGGGGTAATCTAGCCTGTTTTAGATTATCTCCTTTGAACATCTTATTAATTTGATAAAAGACTCAAGAAGTAGATCTCATAAGACAATAGGCCCATCATCAAGAAGGAAGTAGAGCCCTACAAATCAAAAAGCTCAAATACCCATCAAGACACAACGAAAGAAGAATAGGTCCATCTGAAGGATAGGCCCATCAGAAGAACATGCCCAATTTTTGCAAAAAGACAAAAGACCAGCTCAGCATTCCACTCAAGACAAGAAGACAAAAGACCAGCTCAGCATTCCACTCAAGACAAGAAGACAAAAGACCAGCTCAGCACTCCACTCAAGGCAAGAAGACAAAAGACCAGCTCAGCACTCCACCCAAGGCAAGAAGACAGAAGAAACCAACTCAGTACTCCACTCACAACAGGAGACTCCACCCGTGAAGAAATAGTACCAAAAATTGGTACGGACAAAGAAAATCAGACTCTCCCCTTTTTTCTATAAAAGGCAAAGCCCTCATTTGTTTGGAGGCATCACAATTCAGACTCTGATGTGTTGAGAAACTCACAAAAAACTTCTGAAGCTTAGAAGCCTTCCTCTGGAGCTCCTTCAAGCTTTAGGAAATCATTTCAAGTTACGACAATAGTCCTTGTAAGTTTATTATGATCTTATAAAAGTCCTATGTTTCCAGTTCATATTTCTCTCCCTGCTTTTATTATTAAGTTTTCCAGAATAGTCACTATTACGTTTACTGTTCATTGTTCTTAATTTTTACTATTTAAGTTACTGTTCAAAAGTCACTGTACATTACCAAATGAACCCAGGTAATCTAAAGTAAGGAAAGACGTAGGAAGAAAGCAGTAAAGCGGAACATAGGTGAACAGTAATACAAAGTTTTTACGCGTGAATAGTAATGTACAGTGACTTTTGAACAGTAACTTAAATAGTAAAAATTAAGAACAATGAACAGTAAACGTAATAGTGACTATTCTGGAAAACTTAATAATAAAAGCAGGGAGAGAAATATGAACTGGAAACATAGGACTTTTATAAGATCATAATAAACTTACAAGGACTATTGTCGTAACTTGAAATGATTTCCTAAAGCTTGAAGGAGCTCCAGAGGAAGGCTTCTAAGCTTCAGAAGTTTTTTGTGAGTTTCTCAACACATCAGAGTCTGAATTGTGATGCCTCCAAACAAATGAGGGCTTTGCCTTTTATAGAAAAAAGGGGAGAGTCTGATTTTCTTTGTCCGTACCAATTTTTGGTACTATTTCTTCACGGGTGGAGTCTCCTGTTGTGAGTGGAGTACTGAGTTGGTTTCTTCTGTCTTCTTGCCTTGGGTGGAGTGCTGAGCTGGTCTTTTGTCTTCTTGCCTTGAGTGGAGTGCTGAGCTGGTCTTTTGTCTTCTTGTCTTGAGTGGAATGCTGAGCTGGTCTTTTGTCTTCTTGTCTTGAGTGGAATGCTGAGCTGGTCTTTTGTCTTTTTGCAAAAATTGGGCATGTTCTTCTGATGGGCCTATCCTTCAGATGGACCTATTCTTCTTTCGTTGTGTCTTGATGGGTATTTGAGCTTTTTGATTTGTAGGGCTCTACTTCCTTCTTGATGATGGGCCTATTGTCTTATGAGATCTACTTCTTGAGTCTTTTATCAAATTAATAAGATGTTCAAAGGAGATAATCTAAAACAGGCTAGATTACCCCCTGAGATGAAAACATAAAATGAAAACAAAAGAGCTTTCTTTTTCTCTTCTTTTTCTTTTTTCTTTTTCTCTTCTTTTTCTTTTTTACTTTTCTCTTGTTTTTCTCTTCTTTTTCTCTTTTTTTTCTTTTTTTCTTTTCTTTTCTTTCTTTTTCTCTTCTTTCTTTTTTTTTTTTTTTTTTTGCTGAACAGATAGAACTATTATTGTTTACCTTAGCGTAGGGTTCTTGTGCTAGGTGTCTCTATGAGTGTCGGGAATGCTTATGTCATCCCAGTCTTCGGTGTCAAGCATATCTTCATCTTCTTGTTTAAACTCATCTTCCAGGGAAATGAATTTTCGCCAATCCGTAAACTGGCCATCCCCGCTGAAAGGTAGCCATATTCTCCATTTATCTGGAACCCAGATTTGTGTATAATGTCCTTCTGCTGCCAATCTACACGCCTTCCATCCACTGTAGAGGTATGCATTTTTGTAGAAGAAGGAAACGTCTTGGTGGCGCCTATAGAGCTCATGTTCCTCGTGTATTGTAAAGTTGGTGGGTAGCAGACCTACCCAGTCTCTCCAGTCTTCATCCTTTGAAACACCATGGGAGAAACATATAACCTTTTTTGACGGAATCATGGTGAATTCCGTTACTTTTGGGAGGGTAGCTTGGACGTAGGCAACTGTTGGACCAAAAGTTGCCATGTTACTTCCTATTAACAGGAACTTTTCTCCAAAGGCCTGCAGGATCTCTTCTATTCTTCCTTCAATATTAGGTAGGAAACTGATACTATGGACCATACCTAGGTGGAAGAATTTTAGAATAAGGTCTTTGGGCATGGTGCAAGTGTTTAGGTAAAGGAGGATCTTCAGAAGTCCGCCTGTCATCATTGTTGAGCCCCCTGCTATTGGTTTAATAGTAGAGAATTGCCGAACAGTGACTCCCTTGAATTTCCACCCTGGTTCACCGAAGTACATTTGGATAAGCTCTTTCTGAGCTTGTATAAGGTCTGCCAAATGGCCTTCTTCTGTTTTTTGTATTAGAACCTCTTTTCCCTGGGGCCAGGCATCAAGGAGTGGTGTAAGTGCTTCTTGTGTTGGTGTGTCGAGGAGACGAGTTTGGAGATTCTTCCAACGTCTACCTGTAGCAATGGTTAGTTGTTCACCCAAATCTTTTTCCCTTTTTTCTTTCTCTCTTATCACATTTCCATATTCGTGGAAGTGGATACTGAGTGTATTTAAGGCTTGTACTTTTTTCTTGGCTGCATGGGGCATAGTAGGAAGCCTCCAAATGTTATTCAGCAAACCAAGTTGTTCTTTGGAGAGCAAAAGTCCTTGTAGCGGTCTGAAGTTGCTTTTGGCTGTAACTTGGGAGGAAGGTGAAGGTAAAACCTTTTCCTTTCCTTTGCGGGAGGGAGATCTCATTTTAAAAACCTGAAAACTTTAAAATAAGTTAGAAATCACTGTATGTCTGTGACTCTGTAGGGATTTGAAAGAGTTTAATGTTACAAGTTCTCTTGTTAAAATGTTTTAGGTTCTGCTAACAGATGCAGACTGTAGGGTAGATATCATTATGTTCAACCGCAGCAATGAACTTAAAACTAATCCTTTTTTCCATTACTGTTGTATGTAGGCCAAATCTATCAACAGTGAACGGACAGATTTGTGTCAGGAAGGGTGTTCCTAGGATTATTTGCTGATTTAAGCCTTTTATTAATATGAAGGAGTTGTGGAAACAATGTTTCTCATTACAAATAGAGGCTTTAGGGATCTTGTAACTAAGGTTCATACGACTACCACTAGCATCAAGAATTTTTTCACGACTCTTGTGGTAATACTTTGAAGGGATTATTCCTTCACAGATACAGTTTAGATCTGCTCCACTGTCAATGAGAGCAACTGTAGAAAGAGTGAAGTCTTCTATTTTTATGGTAATATGAACATACCATTTTTGAAAGTTGATCTTGTTTATGGCCGCAATAAAAGAATCTTCAATGACGGGATGTTCTTCTTCATTTTGTTGAGAACGGGGGCTGGAGTAAGGGTTTTTAGAAAATTCTAGGTGAGCTATTCTAGCTTCAAGTTCAAGATCTTTGGTCTCATTTAGTAATAAATGTTGGTTAAGGGATCCTATGTCTTTTTTGATTTTATTGACTTCAGCTTGTAGGTCTTTCAAGGTAATGGAGGAAAATATCTTAGTAGGTGATTTTTTATTAATAATTTTGGATATGCTAAAAGGTTCTTCAAGTTGGGGTTGTTGTTCTTTAAATATTAGTTCTTTTAGCTTCATGAAGTATTCTCGTTTTATTTGAGGATCTTCAAGGGTATCGATAAGCTCTAAAAGGGCCTCTCTTTCATCACTTTTGGTGATAACATTGCAGAATTGGGTTGTTCCTGAATCCTCAGTTTCTGAAGTATCAGGGGCATAAAATTCATTCTCAGAATCCTCCAAAAGGATTTTAGTGAGTCTATCTTTTAGGGTACTATCATCTTGACAGATTTCATTGATCTTTTGTTTGAGACTGCAATTGTCTGCCTTATGGCCTGGTTTTCCGCATTTAAAACAGATAATCTTTTTATTAGTCTGTCTTGGTTGGAATTTCCTTCTAGGTGGGTAACTAGGTCTTTCATAATTATTATCAAACTTTCTGTGTTTATTTTTATGACCCTTTTTATATTTATAAGAAGGGGGTTCTATTTTGGCAAGGCCAAAAGCCTCACAGAAGTTACCTAGTTCTTTTCTTCTAGATCCTTTTTCTCTACCATATTTGGCCTGGATTTTTAATTCGGAGCAAAGGGCTAACCCTTCTTTTTTGACAAAAGCCGTTAATTGGCCATAGGTCATATCTTTCCAAGGAATTTCTTCTGTTTGAATTTCATCTTTTATTTTCTGGATTATCCTATCAGCAAATAAGTTGGGAAGACCAGTAACAAATCTTTCTTTCCAATATCCCTTATTGCAATCATTTCTTTTGTAGACGTAGGACAGGAAAACATCTTTATACCATCTATAGTCACTAAGGGTCTTACATCTTAGATTAGAAAGGATCTCTCTATTGGCTTGGATTTCCTCCCTAGGGTTGCCTATGAAGTGCATACTTATGGTGTATATAAGTTGGTGGACAGGTTCTGGTTCACCATTATCATTGGTAAAATCTAGGATCTCTTCTCTTTGAAAGGAGGATAAAGCATTATCCCACCAGTTTCTAAGCTGGCCTGTAAATCCAGTAGTTAAAAGTGAAAAACAAGTTTTGGGGTCTTTTCTACCAACTGTATAGGCTACATTAGCCATACCCATTTCTTGTAAGGTATTAAGTATTTCATGTTCGGATTTTCCATCTATATTCCATTCATAGATAGATTGTCCATTATAATCTGTGGATCTAAACTTAGATCTCTCTTCATATTGAAGGTCAGGAGGAGTAGGTCTAGGATAGAAGTTTCTAGTGTCTGTGTTCCTAAATATTTTTCTGTGTGCTTGAGGTCTATCATGGTTGTTTCTTATCCTATTAATGGTAATGGGGTTTTCCTCAAAGCAGGTTTGTAAGGTTTCAATTGCCTTATCACCAGATGGGCAATCTTCTCTTTCAGAGTTGTCTGAGGAACTGCTTGAGTCTGTGTTGGAACAATTGTTACAGTCCTCGATACAATTAATCGTAACATTTTTTAATTTTTGATCGATTAATTCTATGAGACTAAGAGAAGGATTAAGGGAAGTGTTACTAATGATCTCCTTTTTTATCCCCTGAATTTGAAAATGAGGTCTAGAGATGTCTTTAGGGAATTTGATAGTTTCCGTACTGATTTTATCATGTATTAATTCAACTTGTTCGGCTATTGTGTGGAGGATTTGGTTAGAATAGTTGTGTTGTTGATGTATTTTCTTAACATCTTCTAGGGTAGCGGGACTGTTGTCTGGAGTACCAATTCTAGGATTTTTGAAAGGTTCAGCAGGAACCTCTCCATCTTTTGTAATAATTTTTATTCCTTGTAGAGGAGGATGGACACTTTGTGTAGATCCTGAGGGTAAAAGATTCCAGGTTTTTGTTAACCTTGTTTGGACATCTATGGATTTCTGTTCTAAAGGGTTTTCTATTCCCTGAATCTTAAGGTAATTAGGAAACCATGTGAAGAATAAGATATTTATCCTATATTTTTCCATATCAGAATACCATAATTCTCTTATTTTATCTCTGACTATTTTGTCTATTTTCAAAAACCAAACTTTCTTGATCCTGTTTTCAATGGAATCAAAGTCTTTTCTTAGATAATCTTTGTTTATTGTAAAGTCCATTTTGGTGATAACATTTATGGAGGAGTATCTTCCCATATCACTCTGAGTAGGTGAAGAGGGAAAAGATTCATCTGACTTTTGTTCAGTAACAGGGTTAGGAATGGGACTACTAAATTCAACCTTAACTGAATGGTCTTTTATAGAATGGTCTCTAGCAGTATAGAGGGACTCAGAGAAAGAGTTTCTTGAAGGGAAAGGATGGGGATTTCTGGGTATAGGTCTGAAAGATTTAGTGGAATTGAATCTTATAAGGACCCTACCATCACCACTTTCTTCTATCTGGGAAATTTCTGTTTTTTCGAGATCTTCCGGAGGACAATCATGTCTTAGTTCCAGAGCTTCTGGTATAGTGATGTCTTCCCATTTTATCAGTTTGGGAGTGAAGGTTGTAGATCTTTCGGCTTCTAGTTGTAGGAGGATAGTCTCTCCTCTAGGGACAGGAGGAACTATACACTTAGGATCTGTGCAGGAACTTAGGATTCTGTAGTGGAGTCGGTAGATAATGACAAAGTTTTTAGAAAGATTTTTGAACCCCTTTTTAAGGAGCTTAATATCAAGAGTAAGAGTACTACTGATTCTAGGGTCTGTCATATCAACTGTAAAATTTGGAGAACAGTTGAAGAAGATTGGGCCATTACAGATATTGGTTTGAATAACAGCAATTAAAGAGTCTTTGTAAGAAAGGAGTCTGTCGTCTCTAAGGGCAATAAAGACTGGGGTGTCTATGCCTAATCTGGCTAAAGGCTTAAGAGCAACTTGAATTAGGCCTATGTGGATATATCTATAATTCTTTTTTAGATATTCATCAATAGCTATGGAGGATAATAATTGAAGAGTCAGTTGTTCTTTGTCTAAACTGAGTGTTTCTTCATGACTTTTAACACTAAAGGCTGTTTTAAAGTCTGTCCATCCTATTCTGTAAATAGATTGTATAGACTGTTGTGGTATGTTCCAATCATTATTATTTTCTTCATACAGATTTTCATTACTATGGACGACTGGGGTGCTAGATGAACTAGAACCTCTATGCAGCATCCGCCTAAATTGTAGGGCCATAATTAGTTACGTTTCAGGAACTTTTTATCTTAATCGTATGTTTTATTGTTACTAAATGGCGTGGGACCATCGGCCTGGAACACCCTGGGACTACCTCGTCAAGCGGGCTTACCAACGGACTTACGACTAAAACCAAACACGCACGGTCTAGTAACAGTAAAAAGTTCGACCTTGGTAAACAGTAACTGAAGGCGTAAATAACTATAATACTACAACCGGGGCGAAATGTTGCCTAGTGGCTCTGATACCAAATGAACCCAGGTAGTCTAAAGTAAGGAAAGACGTAGGAAGAAAGCAGTAAAGCGGAACATAGGTGAACAGTAATACAAAGTTTTTACGCGTGAATAGTAATGTACAGTGACTTTTGAACAGTAACTTAAATAGTAAAAATTAAGAACAATGAACAGTAAACGTAATAGTGACTATTCTGGAAAACTTAATAATAAAAGCAGGGAGAGAAATATGAACTGGAAACATAGGACTTTTATAAGATCATAATAAACTTACAAGGACTATTGTCGTAACTTGAAATGATTTCCTAAAGCTTGAAGGAGCTCCAGAGGAAGGCTTCTAAGCTTCAGAAGTTTTTTGTGAGTTTCTCAACACATGAGAGTCTGAATTGTGATGCCTCAAAACAAATGAGGGCTTTGCCTTTTATAGAAAAAAGGGGAGAGTCTGATTTTCTTTGTCCGTACCAATTTTTGGTACTATTTCTTCACGGGTGGAGTCTCCTGTTGTGAGTGGAGTACTGAGTTGGTTTCTTCTGTCTTCTTGCCTTGGGTGGAGTGCTGAGCTGGTCTTTTGTCTTCTTGCCTTGAGTGGAGTGCTGAGCTGGTCTTTTGTCTTCTTGTCTTGAGTGGAATGCTGAGTTGGTCTTTTGTCTTCTTGTCTTGAGTGGAATGCTGAGCTGGTCTTTTGTCTTTTTGCAAAAATTGGGCATGTTCTTCTGATGGGCCTATCCTTCAGATGGACCTATTCTTCTTTCGTTGTGTCTTGATGGGTATTTGAGCTTTTTGATTTGTTGGGCTCTACTTCCTTCTTGATGATGGGCCTATTGTCTTATGAGATCTACTTCTTGAGTCTTTTATCAAATTAATAAGATGTTCAAAGGAGATAATCTAAAACAGGCTAGATTACCCCCTGAGATGAAAACATAAAATGAAAACATAAGAACTTTCTTTTTCTTTTTCTTTTTCTCTTCTTTTTTCTTTTCTTCTTTTTCTTTTTCTTTTTCTTTTTCTCTTCTTTTTTCTTTTCTTCTTTTTCTTTTTCTCTTCTTTTTTCTTTTCTTTCTTGCTGAACAGATAGAACTATTTTTTGTTTACCTAAGCGTAGGGATCTTGTGCGAACTGTTCTGGATCATCCGCCGGAGAAGGGGACGGAGTGGCGTCAGGATCATCGCAGCTATTGGTAATACTTTGCTTTTCTTGAGCCATGTATTTTTGAAAGGCTTGAAAGGCTTCCCATTGTTTCAGTTGCTCGAGCTGGGTTTTTGAAAGGGTAGGAGAAGGGTTCTTTTGTGGAGAAGGGTTCTTTTGTGGAGGAGGAGTAGGAGCTGAAGTAGTGGCTTTGACTGTTGTATCATTAATTGACAGTCTCTGGCCTTTCTGCTGGAAAAACAGTTCTACTTTTGCAACTGTTATAGTGGAAATAATGAACTTTTCCCACCAACGGACTTTGAAACGGCGACAAAGTGTGAGGGGATAGCTTTGTGGTTGAATTTGCAGGGTCTCATAAGTCCAGCAAAAGATCCATGCTATACCAAAATCGCTGTGGAAGCGAAGAGATTTTGTGAAGGTCCTGTCTTTGGCATGAAAAAGGTAGGTTGAATAGGCTCTTTGTATTTTTTCTGGGTAAATTTTCTCTGAGGCTCCATAAGTAATCCACCACTCATAGAACCAAATTGGGAAACCTTGGGGGCAGTGTTTGTCAAAAAAGAAGAACCATGAATGATTAAAAGGCCTAAGTAGGAAGGTTCTTTCCCACGCATCTTTGTAGTCTTGGTAAGAATACCCTGGGAGATTAGGAATGGCATTTGGAAGGGAGAAGGACTTTAGGGTCCAGGGGTCAGTCCAGTCAGAGGAGACCAAGACATTGAGTATCTTGCATTTTGAGAAGGAGATGCGTGAGGGGTCTATTGTACACATGGTGTGAGATATTTCTGCCGAGCCAGAGTCAACTAGGATGAATTCATAGAATTTTTGGGTCTTTGAGGGGGTATCTGAGAACCAATGAAGGGTAGGAGGAAAGAGTCTTTTTGTGTAAAATTCCAGCTGGTCTTTTGAGATGGGAGAATGTTCTGGTGTGAGGTAGACTGAAGTAATAGGATGTGGTTTAAGGAAATATTGGAAGAAAGAACTGTCCCTTTTGGGATCTATTTTGACAGGAGTCTTTGGTGCCCCAAGGGCTTGGTTGTAGGGGAGAGCTGGGAAGTTTGAGAGAGCTTGGAATCTATTATGCATCGGGACCAAAGAGGAAGAGGAAGATGGACTGATGTAGTCCTGGGGAGTCTGTTTTCTGTCTTTAGGATCCATTCCTGAGGCGGTCTTTTAAAGGAAGGTAAGCCTTTCTTTGACTTTCTTTTCGAGTTTTTGCAGAAACTGGCGAAGTGAAGGATCTTCGTAAAGCTCCAGTGTTTCTCTTATAGGTGGTATCCAGAGGCTTTGTTCAAGACGTGCTTTGCATCTTTTGTAATGATCTCTCATGGACAGAAATCTTATATCTCTGTGGTTTTCCCCTGTAAGAATTCTCTTGTGAGAAAGTCTGGTAAAGAGTTGTTTTTTCCTTTTATAAATTCTATTTTGAAGTCAAAAACTGAAACAATAGCTTGCCATCTAGCAAAAATCTGTTTTGAAACAAGATTTTGAACATCTTTTTGCAAGATTTCTTTTGCTGATTGGCAGTCAACACGGAGGAGGAAATCTTTGTTATATAAATCATCTTGGAATTTAGAGATACAAGAGACAATAGATAGGACTTCTTTTTTTACAGTACTATAGTTCTTTTGTGGTCCAGACCAAACACCAGAGTAGTATCTAACAAGGGTTTCTTTAGTTTGGTTAGGTAATCTTTGTTTGAGAATTCCGCCGAAGCCTAATTCTGAGGCGTCCGTTTCAACTATCATAAAAGCAGAGGGGTGAGGAATACTAGCACAAGGTAAAGTTTTAACTTTTTCTTTGAGAAGTTGGATAACCTTGGTATGCTCAGTAGTCCAAGGAGGTGGATTTTTCCTGAGTCTTTGAAACAGAGGGGCACAGATTTGTCTGAGGTTAGGGAAGAAATCAGAGATATAATTTAAACATCCAAGGAACCTTTGTAGTTGGTTTTTGTCTTTTATTTCATCAGGGAATTTGTTAGTAAACTCTATGCTTCTGTTTATAGGTTTGAATGTTTGGTTGAAGATGTTATGACCCAAGAACCTTATCTGTGTTTGGAATAATTTTATTTTTGAGGCCGATACAGCCAGCCCATTTTTTTCTATTATATATAAAAAAGTATTAAGGTGTTTGAAATGTTCTTCTATGCTATTAGAAAAGACTAGAACATCGTCAATATAGACTATAGTGAAACTAGAGTAAGGGTTGAAGATATCATTCATGATTTTTTGGAATTCTGAAGGAGCATTTTTTAAGCCAAAAGGCATAACGTTCCATTCATAATGTCCAAAAGGAACTGTGAAGGCTGTTTTATACCTGTCTCTATTTTCTATTTGGATTTGCCAGAAACCGCTTTTCATATCAAATTTAGAGTAGATCTTAGAATCAGAAAGTCTATTGAGGAGATCTCTTTTATTAGGAATGGGGTATCTAATCCATTGTAAAGCTTTATTCAAAGGTTTGTAGTTAATCACAAGTCTGGGGACTCCTCTTTCTTTTTCGGCTTGCTTATTAACATAGAAAGCTGCACAACTCCAGGGGGACTTGGAGGGTCTTATGAGTTGTTTCTTTAGAAGGGAGTCTATTTCTTGTTTGCAGAATTGTAGGAGTTCCTGGTTCATTTGGATGGGTCTAGCTTTGGTGGGAATGTCTATTTCTTTGAAATCTTTTTCATAGGGGAGAGACACCTGATGCTTCTTTCTGTCCCAGAAGGCTGTGGGAGATTCAGAGCATACACGTTTTTTGAATGATTCTTCCAGGATGAGAATCTGTTTTTGTAAACTAGGGTTTTTAAGTTTTTCTTCTATTTTAAGGTATGCTATTTCCATAACAAGGGAATGGATGAAGGATCTTTTCTTAGTTATAAGATTCATGCTTTTGTTTACGGAAGAGGACTGTATAGTAGATATGTTTTTATGTATGACCGGAGAAATGAACTCAAAATTTAATTTTTTACCTATAACAACAGTATGTATGCCATAAACATCTACTGTAAAAGGGTAAATTTGTGTTAGGAAGGGTGTTCCAAGGATTATGTCCTGGTTTAAGTCTTTTATTAATATGAAGGAATTGTTAAAACAATACTTATCATTACAAACAGAAGCTCTAGGGATCTTGTAGCTAAGGTTCATTCTACTACCGCTAGCATCAAGGATCTTTTCATGACTTTTATGGTAATATTTTGAAGGAATTAGACCTTCACTAATACAGTTTAGATCTGCTCCGCTGTCTATTAGGGCGACAGTAGAAAGGACGAAGTCTTTTATTTTTATGGTAATATTAACATACCATTTCTGAACGTTGATCTTGTTTATAGAAGAGATAAGGGTCTGTTTAGTAAAGAGAGTTTTATTATCTTCTTGTTGTAACTTGGAATTATTGTTAAGGGTTTCAATGTCTTTTTTGAGTCTATCAACTTCCCTCGTTTCCCAAATCTGAACACTCTTTTAGTCGGTGAGACTTTAACAAACACGTGGTCTCCAACATTGAATTCTAAGGGTCGTCTACGAATATCTGCATATGACTTCTGTCTACTCTGAGCTGACAACAACCTCTGACGAATCACCTCAATGTCGTCATTAATCTTCTGTAGGAGTTCATGAGCAACTAGAACGGTATCGATCATATCGTCCCAACACAATGGCGATCTACACCGACGACCATACAGAGCCTCATAAGGTGCCATCTGAATCGACGTATGCCAACTATTGTTGTACGTAAACTCTACCAATAACTCCGTCTTAAGTCCGTGTACATCTTACTGACTCCAGAATGTACAGGATATGCCGAAGAATGACCTTCCTTGAGAATCAACTCTTTATCAGCTAGCACACACATTCGATTTTGAAATTTATATCCCCTCATCATGAATAAGAAATACCAGTGCCTTCCCCTGAGGAATCTCACTGCATATTTTACTCAACAATGGATCATGAGGTTGCTTCTCTTTGATTGTCTCCAGTAATGTCGACTGAATCTCTAACATGTTCAAATGTATTTGATCCTCCCCAATCCATACTTCAATCTCGCTCCTTACAAGCTCTCATTGTAGCTCGGCTGAGCTGTCAAACAAGCGATCATATGCTCTGGAGTCGACTTCCTACTCAAAGCATCAGCTACCACAATAGCCCTTTCTGGATGATAAAGGATATCTATATCATAATCCTTAATCAATTCTAACCACCGTCTTTGTCCTATGTTCAACTCTCTCTTATACAGTTTGAGCTGACGAGAAGCATATGCATTGACCTTCCCATTCTGCATTAGAACGCAACCCAGACCTTGCTTAGAAGCATCACTGTAGACGACAAACCCTTTTGTTCCCTGCGGTAAAGCTAACACTGGCGCACTAGTCAAACACTTCTTGAGTTCTTCGAAACTCTCCTGACATCTCCCGTCCCATTCAAACTTCTTAGCCTTATGCAACAAATTGGTTAGCGGTTGAGGAACCTTAGAAAATTCCTCCACAAATCGCTTATAGTAATCTGCCAGTCCGAGAAAACTCCTAACTTCCTTAATATTCCGAGGTCGTTTCCTACTTGCTACTTCTTCTGCTTCCTACGGATCTACCATCACACTCTCGTTAGAGATCACATGGCCCAAAAATGCTACCTTAGGTAACCAAAAGTCACATTTTGACCGCTTTGCAAATAGCTTATGTCGCCTCAACACTTCAAGTACAACTCTGAGGTGAGTCTCGTGGTCCTCCTTACTCCAAGAGTATACCAAAGTATCATCAATGAAAACCACTACAAAGCGATCCAAGTACTCTTTAAATAGCGGTTCATTAAGTCCATGAAAACCGCGGGAGCATTAGTCAACCCAAAAGGCATCACCACCAATTCATAGTGATCGTACCTTATTCTGAAGGCAGTCTTGTGAATATCCTTCTCTCGAATCCTAAACTGATGATACCCTGATCTCAAGTCAATCTTTGAAAATATTGTAGCTTCATGCAATTTATCCAACAAGTCATCAATACGAGGGAACATATACTTATTCATGCAATTTCGAATGTAAAGGCTCTGATACCAATTTCTGTAACACCCCAAGCCAGAGGTGTCATAGTGCCATAATCCCGAAGGACTATAAGGCGTTTTTAGAAAAGAAAATCTCAAAACATTTCCAATATACAAAAGGTATTACATCAAAATCCCTGCCTTATGTTTGAAACAACATGCAAACCTGGCATTTAGTTAAGTATATCGAATTACATTCCAAAACCTCTTGTAACTAGCACAACGTTTTCAAAACCGAAACCAACCAAAAAACTAAGTCTTTAACTGTGGAGACAAATTGTGATAAAAAAAACCCTTGCTGCTGCCGAACCTATGAAGACAAGCTGACTGGTGGTCCCTATACACCAGCCAACCACGGAAACTTAAATCGAGGTTAGTTAGTCTAATGAAAGACTAGCAAGAATCATCAAGCAAAAACAGTAGAACACAAGAAAAAATTATCATACCATCCAACCAACGCCAATCAACAACACATCAAAATATATACTATTACTATCACATAACCACTACTTAACCATTCATATCCAACTCTTCAATACGCTAAACACATTCAATCCAAACTCAACCACACAGCGAGTATAAACGGGTGAGACTATCATCACCCTAGATAATCACACTAACATATACACGGGTGAGACAATCATCACCCTAAGTAAACATACTATCCATGGACAGACTAAAGATGGGACACTCACCATCCAATTGTGGCCATGAACCAACGCAAGGTTACACCCTCACGTGGTCGGGTGAGGCAATCATCACCCCGGCCCAGCTATAAGGAGTCATGCCCTCCTTATAACCGAAACAAACAATCAATCAACAATAACCAACAACTAACCGACAATCAAGGCAACCGGCAGCTACAACCAATGGCCGACAATAACCCACAGTCACAACCAACAACAACCAACAACGACAACTAACTACAACCAACAACAACCGCATAATGACCCAACATAAATCAACAATAAACCAATATCCAACAAACAACTAATATCTAACAACAAAACCAATAGCCAACAATCAACCAATATCCGACAACAAAACCAATAACCAAGCACACAACCAATATCCGCCAACAAAACCAATAACCAAGCACACAACCAATATCCAACGACAAAACCAATAGCCAAGCAAACAACCAATATCTAATGACAAAACCAATAGCCAAGCAAACAACCAATATCCAACTACAAAACCAATAGCCAAGCAAACAACCAATATCCAATGACCAACAATAATCAATAACCAACAACTACCAATAATTAATAACCAACAATAATCCATAACCAACAACAACCCACACACACATTTTCCACCATTTAATTCTACGACTACCAATCTAGATCAATATAACAGATAAGTAAATATCAATTACTGAACATTAATAAGCGAGAATAATTATACTCAAAGATATATGTAATAAGGATGCGCAAGAATCATCTTGCCTTAAACTTACCGGCAACAAACCTAGAAATTCGCCAACTTTGCAAATTAGTCCCGAACGAACTTGCGATGACAAATTGAACAATCTCCTGCATTAATTTAACACATACCATGCCCTTACTTAAAACCCCCAAATCATCCCCTTAATTAATCTAAAGCAGTCCATCTCAGCCCATGAAATACCCCAAATAAGTGGATAATGGCATTTTGGTAAATTAATTATGAGTTTTGTTAAAAGGGGGAAAAATGGGAATTTGGGGGATTAAATCCCTAACTCCCTAAAATTCGGATCTCTTCCTCCCGATTTTTATCTCCTCAACTCACGCTCTTTCTTCCTCATCGAGCAGCTCCCTTCCCCTTGTGCTCGGTCCCTCCTCAGCGAACCTGTCCCCTTCTCCGTCGAACCGACCTCCCTCTTGTCGAGCCGAGTTGCTTCTCCTCCGGCGAGCCCGAGCCCGATCCATGTTCGCTACTGTGGGGCTTCGCTGTTGTCTGTGCTCGCTGTTGCTGTCCGGGTGCTGAGCCGGTGCTGAGCCGGTGAACGAGGACCCAGATCCGGTGCTGAGCCGCTGCCGTGAGTCGTTGTTGAGCCATGGCTGTGTTGGTTCGTTGCTGGTTCGCAGCTGTGGGCTGATGCGTGATGGAGCCGCTGCTGAGCTGCTGCTGTCCGAGTGCCTCTGCTGAGCTCCGACATGGTTCCGGCATCGAGAGCCATCTTCCCGGCGAGGACGGAGTGAGTAACGAAGAGGTAAGGTGGTGGGTTGATTTGGGTTTGCTTGGGGTTGATTTGGTTGAATAAGCTTTGCTGATTTTTTTAAGGTTTGAATTGATTTGGTATATGTTCGAATTGATGTTGTATAGTGGTCCGAATTGATGTTGATTTATCCTTCATGGGCTGTGGAAGAGCAATTTCGTGAGCCATTGGGTTGATTTTTGTGGGTGTGATTGCTGAATTTTGTGAAGGTATTATTTAGGGTTTGATTTGGGGATTTTTCTCTAGTTGTGGTTTGATATGAATTAACGCCAGGGTTTTGCTCGGATTGAATTCGTAGGTTCGTTTGAGTGGTTTGGAGACCTCTGGGGTCGTTGTGGTTCGACTTGAGGCAAGAGGATCCTTGCTAACTTTATATTTTTATAAATTGATTTATGTCTAATTTATTTCATAATTAAGTTTACCGTTGCTTGGTCGAAAATGGGTATGTGCGTGTGATATGATTTGTCTTGTATCGTATTTGATTAAATGTTGACGTGGTAGTCAATTGTGACTAAGTGTGATTGATTGTTGTTGATAGTGTTTGTTGACACGTGTGTGTGTGTTGGCTTGAGTGTGTGTGTATGTTGGATCGTGTGTGTGTTGGATTGAATGATGTGTGTGTGAGGATATGTGATAAATGTGTGATGATGTGTTGTGAATTGTCTCACCTTGGTGATGTGGGGGTGGAGACGGAGATGTTGTGAATTGTCTCACCTTGGTCATGTGGGGGTGGAGACGGAGATGTTGTGAATTGTCTCACCTTGGTGATGTGGGGGTGGAGACGGAGATGTTGTGAATTGTCTCACCCGGTGATGTGGTGGTGGAGACGGAGGTTGGATTGGAGGTGTTGGTGGTTGTGCGTGTTGGTTATGTGTTGATATTGGTTTTATACCGATTAAGTGGTTTTGTGTTGAATAGTGGTTGTGTACTTGAATATTGGTTGTGTGTGTGATTATTGGTTGTGTGTTGAATAGTGGTTGTTTGTGTGATTATTGGTTGTGTGTTGAATAGTGGTTGTGTACTTGAGTTATCTTTCTTGGTTGCTTTGGTCGGATATGGTGATGACTAGTATATATTGATTATTGTTTGTATTGATTGAATGTTATGATGATGAAATGGGCATGTGCGTGTGATATGAATTGTCTTATAGCGTATCTGATTAAATGTTGACGTGGTAGTCAAATATGACTAAATGTGATTAGTGTCTGTTGTCACGTGTGTGTGTGTGTTGGATCGTGTGTATGTATTGGATCGTGTGTGTGTGTTGGCTTGAATGTGTATGTGTGTGTGTTAGATCGTGTGTGTGTTGGATTGAGTGTGTGTGAGTGTGTGTATATTGGTTGTGTGTTGAATAGTGGTTGTGATTGTGAGTTTCGTGTGTTATAGTTGTTGGTTGTAACTGGTCAAGGTGGTAAATTCTGTTGGTATGGTTGTTGTTGGTAACTGGTGGATTATGAAGGTTGGTTGCATTGTTTGACTGTATAGATTGGTTTCCCATCTTGAGGGTGTATGCCAATGCGAGTTGAGTTTGAGGTATGAGTTGCAGTCGAGGTTGACGAATCTGCGGCACCAGAAGGGTGGCTGGCCTGGATCGTTATTTTGGTTGATTGTATTATGTAATGATTATATCGTTGATGCTTATGTGTTTGTTGTTGTGAAGGTTAATTGAATTTGTTGTGTAGTGCAGTAGTGAGTTTAGTCTAATTGATTAGCTGTGGTTGTAAGTCAGTCGTAAGATGTGTATGTGCATAGAGTTGTTGTTTGAGGTATTAGTAATGGAGAGGAAGTTGGATTGGATCGTTCTTTTTATTTATGCTTGTGATGAGTTTGAGGTTGGATGGAAGAGGTTAGTATCGTGTAGAATTGGATAAGAATGGGTTATTCAGATCGGTTATGTAGCAGAGAGTGTTTATGTTTGCATTTTGACGTATGGTTGGTTAATTGGTTGGTGTGAGGATAGTCAAGTGTATTTATGATATATAAGTATATATATATATATGATGATCGGTTGTTGTTTGGTATTGTTACTTGCCGTGATAATTCTATGGTTTTGAAACTGTTTTGGCTCGGCTAGTCTTGCCATAGTCTTTCACGAGACTGACCAACTGCGGTTTACATGCCCTGGTTGGCTGGGGTATCGGGTCCCCCAATCAATCAGGGTTTGCAGATTTAGCGCCAGCAAGGAGGATTCTGATCACCGTCGGTTTTGGAGTCGAGAACTCTACTCTTTTGGTTTGGACTTGACTTGTTGCACGTGTCGTTTTGGTTTCGGACTTTGAATGGGTTGTATTTGTTGTATTGGTTTTGGTTTTTGGTTGTTGGTTTTTGGTTTGTAAATGGTTGTATTTCAATATGTTAAGTTGTTGGTGGTTTCAAACTCTGGACAGGTTTTACAGGTTTTCCGCTGTGCTGCTTTTGATATTATATATATGGGTTATGTTTTGCATTTTTTCTTTTCACCCGCCTTATAATCCTTCCGGATTATGGCACTGTAGCACCAATGGCCTAGGGGTGTTAAAGAAGTTGGTATCAGAGCTCTTTTCAAAAAAATGTGTTCTTTCCGAGTTTTCAACTTGAGAATTTTTATACGTTGTTGTTATGAACGATCGGATGATCAGGAATCCTTGCTGTCAACCGTAGTGAGTTGTGTTGGTAAGTGTTGTTTTATGCTAATGTTTATATGTTGAGTATTGATGATTAATTTCATATGTGATGTTTAGTGTTGTTGGAAAATTTTATGGTGCGTTCCCTGGTAAGTGGGACGTGCTAGAGGTTTAAAGAGTATGAGTATGGTAGAGGATGAGGCCGTTGAACTTATCGTCAAGAGGTTGATGCAGGTAGTTTAGTGGTGATGATTTTGTATGAATTGTTGTGCTACTGTTATTGTTAGGGTTGAGCATGACAAATTAAGCGCATTCAGATATGGTTGTGTTCTGAGATAAACTTTGATGGTAAGGCATAGCTGTACAATCCTTGAGTATACTGATGAGTGCTGATCAGGGAGACTGCTACAGTTGATTCTGATCATACTATTGATGCTTGAGATGATAAGGAACAGAGAACTCAGTTGCATCTGAAAAAGTGGAATTTCGCAACTATGGGTTCGGCTGAGTTGAGAAGTAGAATGCGCAGGTTGCTACAGGCAGATTGTGGCAGGTTACGTAAGGCTAGGAAGTTGAATGGGACAGGAAGTGTCCGGAGAGAGTTTCGAAGAACTTAGGAAATGTTTGATTAGTGTGTCAGTACTGGTTATACCGCAAGGAACAGAAGGGTTTGTTATTTACAGTTATGTGTCTAAGCAAGATCCGGTTACGTTCTAATGCAGAATGAGAAGGTCATTGTGTATGCTTCTCATTAGCTCAAATTGTATAAGAGAGAGTTGAACATGAGATACAGATGGCTGCTAGAATCGATTGAGGATTATGTAAAAGATATTGTGTATCAATCAGAAAGGGCTAATGTGATAGTTAATGTTTTGAGTAAGAAGTTGACTCTCGAGTATACGGTTGCTTGCTTATCAGTTCTGCCAGAGTTGCAACAAGAGCTGTGCGGGGTGAGATTGAGATTGGTCTGAGAAGGAAATGATGCTGAATGTATTAGAAATCCAATCGACATTAGTAGAGTTGATCCAAGAGAAACAATCGCAAGATTCTGTGTTGAACAAGTTATGCAGTGAAGTTGCTCAAGGAAAGGCACCCAGAATTTTCATTCATGAGGATGCAGTTTTGTGACTTCATAATCGGTTATGTGTGACAGCTGATAAGAGATTAGAAAGTTGACTCCCAAGGAAAGTCATTCTTCAGCAACAATAGTTGATATGCGTTGATTCAGATGGCACCTTATGAGGCTTTGTATGGTCGTCGTTGTAGATCGCCTTTGTGTTGGGATGATTTGACTGATGCTGTATTAGTTGCTTCTGAGCTTTTGCAGAAAACTAAGGATGACATGGAGGAGATCCGTCAGAGATTGTTGTCAGCTCAGAGTAGACAGAAGTCGTACGTGGATGTTTGTAGACGTCCTTTGGAATTTAGTGTGGGAGATCATGTATTTATTAAAGTTTTGCCGACTAAAGGAGTATTCAGAATTGGGAAACGAGGCAAGTTGAGTCCTAAGTACGTTGGTCCCTTTGAGATTCTGAAAGGAGTTGGTGTCGTAGCTTACCAAGTGGCATTGCCGCCAGAGATGAGTGGAATGCATGACGTATTTCGTGTGTCTCAGCTGAGGAGAGATGTGTATCATCCGTTATGGGCTAGGCATGGAACAGAAGAAGAGACGTGGGAATTAGAGTCGGTTATGCGAGGCAGTTATCCGCACCTGTTTGATTCGAGTTTCGAGGACGAAACTGTTATAAGGGGGGAGAATGAAATATCCCAAATAAGTGGATAATGGCATTTTGGTAAATTAATTATGAGTTTTGTTAAAAGGGGGGAAAATGGGAATTTGGGGGATTAAATCCCTAACTCCCTAAAATTCGGATCTCTTCCTCCCGATTTTTATCTCCTCAGCTCACGTTCTTTCTTCCTCATCGAGCAGCTCCCTTCCCCTTGTGCTTGGTCCCTCCTCAGCGAACCTGTCCCCTTCTCCGTCGAACCGACCTCCCCCTTGTCGAGCCGAGTTGCTTCTCCTCCGGCGAGCCCGAGCCCGATCCATGTTCGCTGCTGTGGGGCTTCGCTGCTGTCCGTGCTCGATGTTGCTGTCCGGGTGCTGAGCCAGTGCTGAGCCGGTGAACGAGGACCCAGATCCGGTGCTGAGCCGCTGCCGTGAGTCGCTGTTGAGCCATGGCTGTGTTGGTTCGTTGCTGGTTCGCAGTTGTGGGCTGATGCGTGATGGAGCCGCTGCTGAGCCGCTGCTGTCCGAGTGCCTCTGTTGAGCTCCGACATGGTTCCGGCGTCGGGAGCCATCTTCCCGGCGAGGACGGAGTGAGTAACGAAGAGGTAAGGTGGTGGGTTGATTTGGGTTTGCTTGGGGTTGATTTGGTTGAATAAGCTTTGCTGATTTTTTTAAGGTTTGAATTGATTTGGTATATGTTCGAATTGATGTTGTATAGTGGTCCGAATTGATATGTTTATATGTGATGATTATCTCGTTGATGCTTATGTGTTTGTTGATGTGAAGGTTAATTGATTTTGTTGTGTTAGTGCAGTAGTGAGTTCAGTATAATTGGTTAGCTTTGGTTGTA